>OX439483.1:41208247-43608247 GCA_949320155.1 Melangyna quadrimaculata
TATTGTCATCCCATAGTTATTTCAAACAAAACATCAAAGTATGAAATAGTACACCTCCGTATCTGTCGACAAAGGATCATTGGTGTCAAATCCCGAAGGTCCTTTTCACCTGGGATATGTTTTACAACTGTGAAAGAAAATTTGCAGAACAGCGAAAGATCAAACAGGACAAAAGAGGCGCTCGTTACGGCAGCATCAAAGCGTAAAATGTTCTCTTTGCGGTGGTCCGTTCCACCTATTGACATCAGAGTTGCTATATCTACACACATTCGAAGAGTACATAGTGTTAGTTTTCGTCCTTTTTATCATCGGCCTGAGATCTTATGCTCTCATTTATTTTGTGTAATAGCACACAATTCTGATGTTTGATCTTAGCCGCACCACCACACAGTTCGACGATGAATTGTAAGAAATCCCCAAATAAAGTGTATTTAAGATTTATTCCTTTGCAACACGTCGTTTTGGTGGTGTAGACTGAAACTCATTAGCACGTGTGGTGTCAGAATTCTAGAATGAAGTCTGATTATGAGAAACACCGATATCAAAAATAATTATTAGTAGTGTCGGCAAGGATCCATCTGATGATGGCAGGAAATATGTGTCGAAGGAATACAAAAATCCTTGGAATCTTGTGGCTGCTTAATAAATTAGTGGCGTTATTAGCGTTTCATTTGTTGTTTGAATTTGAAGGCATAGTAAGAATCCTTTTGATGCATGGCGCCGCGTTTAAATATTTGAGGAAGCGTTGTTATTTGGAGAACGCATCACCTAAGTTCAATCATTTTCACGCGAAGGCGTTTCTTGGAGTTCTTTGAAACAACACAGCTGACGCTTATGTGGAAGGGTAAGTGTGCAGTGCATACCTACTTATTAGGCGGCTTAAGTAACAAACGTGGTGTGCCTTTTACCTGCACCTGCACCATAAGGTAATCAATTTGGGTTTATTTGATTTTTAAATATCGATTTAAAAAATTATTGTTCCATTATTCTTACTACGAAAACGTTCATGTTTCAATCGAAAAGAATTTACAAAAATATTTAATTTTTTTGAAATATATGAAATGCAAGACTGGATCGTACGTACGCATATTATAAATATTCCTACAGGGTGCCTTTTTCTGAAGTGTAACAAATGTGTTTTTTTTTCTTATTATGGATTTTTTTAATTCATTATGAAAATTAAGAAAATGAGAAGAAGAATTGTAAGCATGTCATGACGAATAAATCTATGAAAATCGTGATTTTTCATATTTTATTTCATGTTGAGAAAAAAATCGATTTCAGGACATTTGGGAACTATTTGGAGCGCATTATTCTTAAAATGTCAAAATGAAATTTTTGCTTGTCTGTCAATCAGTATTAACTGTCAAATATTCCATTGAAGGATTGCTAAAATGTTGCTGGATTTAAAAAAAAAAACTCTAAGAATATTATGAAGCTGAAGATCGCTGCATCCGAGTTATTTTTTTCATTTAATGTAGCAGACCTCGAAAAGTATCAATGATATTGGAAAATTTCAAACACCAAAATGTTTTGCAAATAATTTTCCAGAGGCGATTTCCATTAGTTTTTCAAAATTGTATCCCCTTATATTGTTTGAATTAGTTCTTACACTTTTAAAATTAAGTTTTTTTTTTAATAGACCAAGCATTTTTTGTTAAACGTGCCAATAGACCAAACTAACGGTTTAAAAAATAATAAAAGTAGTACTATGTAGAGCATACCTTAATCCAGAGGCGATGTTTCTTAGTTTTTTTTACGTAGCGGTTTTAACAATGAAACTTAAAAAGGAAATCTTTAGACCCTTTTAACTTTGGATCAACGATTGGTACGTAAAAAAAAGTACACGGGAGCATTTAATCCTCCACACTCTGGAGGTGATGTTTTTATTTTTTTTTTTAAATTCATGTTCTTAAGCCATTTGATTCACAAAAATTAAAACATGTGTATAAGGTAAATATTGGAACTCAGATAATATTCAATTATGCAGGGTGATTCACCTAAAGTGTGACAAAAATCTTAAGCGTGTAGGTTTCGTCCAGACAAGAAAAAAATCTTACGGGAATGGGGTCTATTCCCCCTCGTTTGTGTGGGAGGTGCAATTTTCTAAAAATTGATTTAAAACAGAAAACAAATTATTTAAAAACAACGGCAACACAACAACTCGATATACTTTTCTGCAAATAAATTTTTAAATATATTTGTTTCAATGAACAGTTCTTGAAAAATTAATTTTCAAACTCAAAATATTGGAAAAAAAAGAATAAAAAAAAATGTTCAAACTATTTTTTTTTTTTTTTTTTTGCCAAATTTTGTGTTGTTTAGTACTAGTTTTGTTTTCAAAATTCAATGCTCTTATCAATTTTGAGTCAAACACTAAAAACCCGATGGCTCTAGGACTTTTACTTTTCAAGATATTAACAATTTATAAGTCAAAACAAGAAAAAAAAGGTTGTTGATAAAATCAACTGGTTTCTGAAATGGTTATTTAGCCGGATTCTTCTTTGTTTTATGAGAAAAATGGTTCATTTATATTTTAATATCTTGAAAAGTAAAAGTCGATAGTTTTCAACCGTCAATTTTCCAAGCCCTTCACAATCAACGCCACCATCTTCAAGAAAATCAAAAACTCAATAAAGTTCTTCCAAAGGGACTTTTATAATAACCATGGTGTAATAATATAACAAAAATGTTTTAAAAGGTTTAAGTAATATCAGGCCGTGAGGGCAATAGTGGCCTAACTGAAATTTTATCGAAACCGAGTTTATTACAAAAATTGATTCTGATCTACTAACCAACATTTCTGTATTTAAATATTTTAAATTTTCGGCTTCATGCCATAGTTACAAGCGTTTTGTACTTAGGCCAAACGCAAAAAAAAAAAATGAAAAACTTGAGTGCAAGAGTGGCCTATCTACCACTTAGTCCACTTTTGCGCTCTCATATTTGATTTTATTGTTTGAAACCTTAAGAAAGGCCAATTATTTTACATTTGCTCACAGGTGACATCAACGCAATGAACTAAACATAAGTGGGTACCACGAAAATGTGACTAAGATTATGGCTCAGCGAGAATAAAACCCATTCAATGTCATAAATATGACAAAAGACCACTTTCTACACTTTCAAATTGAAAAAAAAAAACATTTCACGTATAAAGATCTCTACAAAAGGACTTAAGGTTAACTGGATTCTTGAGCTTTAGTATTTAAAAACCAACCCCTACTTAATATTTTTACTTGCTCTATAGGGCAAGTATTGGTTTTGTATCCAAAAAAAATCGATGTTTTAATTTACGATGATGGAGAAGTGCAAGAAAGTGATTTTCTTCAATATGTCCGTCGGTATGTTTTTCTGTTAGTTTGTGCGTTCTTATGTTCGAATGGACGGATTTGCTTCAAGAGTGAAGCATTTTTATGTGATTCACCAGAGGAGAAATTCGAATTTTTGTTTTAGCTCATCTAGAACGGGTAGCTGTCATACAATGACTTGGGTTTTATTAATAGTTTTCTCGAAATCGACTCTAAAGTTTTTTTTATTAAACTTCGTAAATGTAATTTCAAGAACAGTTCTAAAAATTCTGCATACCACGTTTCTAACAAAAAATTCGAATAATGGAAATAAAGTTATATGTTCTCTTTTTTTTTTAAATTACATTTTGTATGCTTATTTAAGTATATTCCCTCATACCTCGTTATTGGTTTGGTTGATTTTATCATTATAGTGTGATTCAAAAAATATATACTTAAAATTGGTTTTAATATTTTTTTTTCGAAAAATTAAAACCATAGAAAAAATTATTAATTTTTTTTTCATAGTATTTGTTTGAATTAAATGAAAAAAATCAAGATTACTATTTAAACATGTTTTTTTAATTTTATAGCTAACGATATATAAATATTAGCAAACCATTAGTCACTATACCTACGCCGGCCGTCAATGTCTGGCTGCGAGAGCGAGTTCGTAAGATCCAATCGTGCATATTTTTTTTAAATATTCCATTCAACAATTTTTATCATTTCAAAGTTCATTTTTCGAATTTTCATTTTTATTTGAAAATCTAAATGGGGTGGTTGAGAAGTACTTGAGCGAAATGCATAAGAGGCAGCCTTGGCAAGAAACAAACGTGGTATACGAAAAACTTACGAAAGAGAAATATAAAAAGTTTCTAGAATCAATTTCATTCTAATAACAACGTTGTTCTAACCAAGACGAGCTTCTTTATTTAATTGAATATTTAATTTTAGATTTTTCCTCTAGTTTTCTTCAACGCTTTACAACGTTTTAAACACGGGCACTGCCACGCCCACTTTTCTTATATCTTTATTTCTTGGAAAAGTTTCTAACGATTAGTATGAAATTTTCAAAATTTGTTTTTATAAGCGAACCAAAGTAAACTAGATCTTCATTTCTTGGGAACAATTTTGATGAAATTCTCATGGTTTTGTTGTTTTGAGCGAGAAAAATGTTTAAAAAATGCTTTTTGTAAAATTTCCTCACTGCCACGTCCACTTTTCTTTAATATTGTTTTCAAAAGACGACTACTTTGATTTGGGTAAAATGTTCAGATATTGTTTTTGCCATTAACAAATCTAATTTTACCTACCACGCTACCGAAGCCACATGCTTATCTCCATCACAGAGCAGGTTTTGTTGCTTATCAATTGCATTTGAACGACTAGAATTTTTACTAGCACCCACAAGCTTGATGTTTTTCATTTGGTTAATTTCTTTTTTTCGCTATACCCGATTCATATGCATTCAATATGTTGGGCATAAAACGGGGAGAAAGAGTAGTTGAAATATTTGAAGCTGCTCAAGAATAAGTTTCAATTTAAGGTTTCTTTTTCGTACGAATAAATTTTACCAAAATCGCTGGGTACAACTTTCAAAAAAATAAAAATAATGTCTGGAAATTTGATGTTCTAAAAAAGGCGTTTTTTTTTTTAACTGTACATTTTTAAATATTTGACATACTTCTCATTTTTTGTGCTAAAATGTAATTAAGTAAAGAGCTCATTTTTGGTTATCAATTTTGATAAAAAAGTCATCCAATTTTTAACATATTTTGTATGATAGGTTTCGTTATTTTGGGTTCTAAAAATGATAGAAAGAATTGTGATTCCCACAATTTTCCCTAACATTGTTTTTCATGCGCATTGCGACTTTTCACACTCGTGCGGAAGGCCAATGATAACATTTCGCATGAACAGGCCCAAAAAAATGATGCTCAGATAGTTGAAAACTGCGAAAAAAAAGTGGAACGGTATGTTGACAAAATCATGACTTGACTCTAATAATAATAAATTTACGTACCGCAACCTGACATTCGAAAGGCACAAAATGTTTGTGCAAGAAAATTTCCTGGCAAAATTTTTCAGGAGGGGAAGCTTTATGACTCTCTCGGGAGAGCTCTCTTCTGCCCATGAAAAACTACCAAATTTTTGAAATCTGGAACAAGATTTTTGAATTTGCAATTTTTGTCAACGTTGGGAACAAGCCTATTTCAATACTGGTTCAATACGCTCACTGAGCAAAATGAAAGAAACTTTCATTTTATCGTTCAAGTACAGTCAGCCAGATATGACATCTCCCAAAATAAATCTTAATTAATTATTCTATCTAAATTACTTATTCTATACAACTAAAAAATTTGTTGAAACTACAATTTACATAAAGCTAAAACAAAAAAAAAAAAACAATATAAATATTTGTTCAAAGAAAATGATGTTTTAATTAATTAAAAATAGAAACAAAAAAAAAACAAACGGAATACACCAAAGAAGTGTCAATGTTGGTCGTCGTCGTTGGCTGCGCAATTTGTTAAAAAAAAAACGAAAAGAACCAATGCTTTTTTCCTTGCGCCATCAAATTTGTGCCGAAACAATGGTAATACTGAGTTTGATCAAAATCTTGACTTCTATAAATTTACCAACATATCGTAACTAAAAAATTTTTAAGGAAAAAACTATTATCATCTTTGTGGCAATTATTTTTCTAAAGAAATATTCTATTGAAATGAGACGCTATCCGAAATAAAACATGGAGCACGGGTCAGTGTCAGCCTCTGACCAATAAATTTTAAAGAAAAGTAGCACACATTTGGTGTCTGATGTTGGGCATTTCTTTTTAATGATCTGGAAAACTACTCTCGTACACCATTGTCATCAATTTTTATTATTTCTACAAAAAATCCCAATCGAAATCAATTGCATGACAATTCGCAAGCGTTCTTATTAACAAAAGGCGTTTATTGTTCGAAAAACTCATCAATAACTTGGAATTAGTGGCAGATGGTTTGTTTTTACAATGACTTTGCTCATCTATCAATTCTGTAACAATTTTTCGCTTGTACAATTCAACTCGCTAAATGTGTCTTTTTCTAAGAAAAATCCTTCAGTGCAAAGGTTAATTTTTAATCCGGGGTGCTTCTTTGTATCCACTTTATTAACAAAACGGTCAGTTCAGTTAATAATGATTCCCATGTAGCACTCTATCGACAGATACAAACAAAAAACACAACAGCCGTCTTTAAAAGTGGGTGTTTAACCATTTCAAATGACACACAAAAAATATAGTCACTTTTCTAATCAATGACAAGGACTATAATACAACAATAACAAAAATATATTTTTTAATTTTAAAAGGGCTTCAATTTCAAAAATATAATACGACAACTGAACAATAATCAAAAATCAATTTCAAACTCAATAGACTACCATTCTTCGGCTATTAAGTGAAGTCCTTTGTGACACATAATACACCCGCACTGCATATCTATAGATACCTATGCCCAGGTCCTCATGGCTGAGTGCATTTGAAATGGATTCCCATTCACTATGCCTTTGCCCACCGAACGAACACAGGGCTGACATTAAATTGCTCTTTATGGCCACTTTTAAAGGTGATTTGCTGTTAAATGATTTTCGAGTTCTATTTCAAAAGGACATTGTTATTATTTCTTTAAGAAAATTAAAAAAATATATAGGTAATTTTATGAAAGGATCAGCAGGACAAATTTAACTATCTACCACGTTTTCTATACGATAATTCTCGTATGTGGTATCCTTTGCATCGTCATCGTCATAGAAATCGTTTTTGTTCACTTAAACGCTTGAATGGATTCGATGTGCAGGCTTAGATATCCTTGACACTTTTTTCAAATCGATTTGTTTCTAACAAAACGCGTAAATTTTATTCTTTTTATATTTTTTTCTATTTTTAAAGAAATGGAAGAAGAATAGTTGAGAAAAAATCTAATTTCTCTTAAAGTGGTATTGAAATTACACTTCATTGTCATTAACCAATTTGAAGAGTAAATTGTTCACACCACTTGGATATGATTTGTGAATAATTGAATAAAAGACATGTGTTCGATATTCATTTCATATACACATATAAATAGATTTGGATTTAATTGTGTCGAAAATTTCAGCTTGATAGAAAACCTATTAAATCTACTTAGAAATAGTCCTCGAGGTAGGTGGCATATTAAATATGTGCATTCAGTTTAATCTTTCAATAAAATCGATTATTAGCTATCTTTTGTATATTGGATTTTTTTTTAAGTTTCAATAAGTTTTCAAATTATTGGTTTAAAATTGAACAATTTTTGAACCAAGCGAGAAGTGTGCTGTGCATGTCATTGAATTCCATATTTATGTATTTAAAAAAAACAGGCTGATTAGAATTTTTATTTTTAAAATGTATCATCATAAGTATACTGTAAGCTGACGATGACGTAGGAAATTTTTGTTTGTAAATATGGACAACATTTTGTTTTCAAATACAGAATTATTTTCACAAAATTTAGGCTCGGCACACAAGCGTTTATATAGGTAGCAAAAATAAGATTTGTTTTTTTTACATACATTTTGTGCTAGTAAAAATATTACCAAAAAGTAGGGGCGGAGTTAACAGTGTTAAAAGTAGGTAACTGAATTAACAGTGCAAAAATCTCGAGTCCCAAAATCTCGATTCCTTAAAACTCGAGTCTGAAAATCTCGTTACAAAATTTATTTTTTTGTTTGTTTCAAATATAATATTCTTATTATTACCATAGTTGCTTTTATAAACCACTAGCGGAAACGCCCAGCGTTGCCTTTTGTTAAATTATTGTTTGTTAACAAATCTCGAAAAAAAATTTCAGGTGGAAAATTGTTTTCCTTGTAAATATTTCTGCTATCATAAATATCTCTGAAATAAATTTGATGAAATGACCGCCCAACTCTCCAGGAAAACTTATTCCCTATATAAATAAATTTCCAAAATCATTCATGTTCTCAATTTTCAAAGGATAGATTTATTGTGCAAGTGGTAATTATTATTAATATAAAAGCTTAACTACATATTCACGTACTTCAAAATATCTATGCTGAAGACACCTACTTGTAAGAAAATAATATATAATATAATATTATTCAAAGCAAAAGGTGTGATTTTTCGGATTTTTGACATTTCGCCACCATCACTGTCAACTGTCAAGTGCGATTTTTTCGGTTTCCATCGGACTAAGAGTGCTGGCTGTGACAAAAGGTAAAATCCACCTCCTAAATCGATTGGCGCTCTCAGATCTTGACATTTCGGCACCTGTGAAATTTCTTAGTTTCTGTTTTTGCTAAAGTGCTGGCCAAGACAGTCGGTAATAACAACCTCCTTAATCGATTGGCGCCTTAGATTTTGACATTTCGACACACGACCTGCAAGGCACCATGTTATGTAAATCAAACATGATTGGTTAAGGTTTTACCTTCCACCACAATCTAATCAACAAACAGCGCATCTTTACTTACTGGAAAATTATATCATGCCATTCATTAGCCTTTCACCACTACTTATTATATTTTCCAATAACATTCACTTACACATTCAACAAAAACCAGGCAAAAAACTCATACGCACTTGATACGTCAAATCTCATAGCTAAGCTTTGTACAACGCTCATGTCTTGTTCAAAAAGTTATATTTTTCGCCATGTCGCTGCATGGACATAGATTTTTTTGGACTCCATTGGATTTTTTCTAGACATGTTCATAATCCTGCCATCTTTCATGCCCGGTCGAGGCGGCTTAATAGGCAATCGTGAAAATCCAACAAAATATATACGAATAATTCGCTTTTAAATATGTAGTAGTTATTTTATGCTAGTCGCATAAATCTGAGATAATCTATATCCAACATAAAGTGTTTTTTCTTTAAATATTAGTAGCTTTTGTGTACTTCGCATAATCCTAAATAATCGTTTTTTTTTTTTTAATTTTATAAAATATAAAATGCAATCGTGTTAATCCAACAAAAATTTCAAAAGTTTCACCTTTGTTTAAACAGTGGTAAGCTTATGTATATCGTGTAAATCCAGAATAATAGTCTTTAAAGTTTTAAAATAGGTATATGTTTGACAACTGTGTAAATCCAACATTATTTATTGAAAGTTTCGCCTTAAAATATTTGTTAGTTTATGTATGTCCTAAATCCAGAATAATCGTATTCAAAATTTTACAACATAAAATGGGTAACGTGTAAATTCAACAAAATAATTTATGTGTCGTGTAAATCTAGAAGTGCTGTTAGCCAATCGTGTAAATCCAATATATATTATGAAAGTATTCGCCGCCGCTGTGTTAATTTCAACGTGACAAATTTTCTGCCAACCGTGTAAATCCAACATTATTTGTGAATGTATCGCTTTTAAATAGTACTTAGTCTTGTAAATGCAACACGTGCTTAAAATGGAAGAAAATACGATGGTCAACCGTATAAATCAAACATAAATTGAGAAAGTTTGCACCACATTTATTTTAATGCGACGTAGTTTTCACAAACCTTGTAATTCGAAAAACTAATCTGAAATTTTCTGGCACGTTTATTTCAATGCATTCAACGCGTGATGGGGACTATGAGTTTATAACGATGCTGAATCTTGACTTGAATTATCTACACGGTAGCATGAGGACGCGATAATTGATTTTTCCAGTACTGAATAAAAAAAATCATCGGAAACTGGAGGGAACATATTGACTGCACCCCTCAATCTCAACCAATCACAGCAACATAAAAAAATCGTCAAGCCAAATACCAACAAATAAAGTCGTTCAATGTAAATCCGGACCAAACGCAGGTACAGAAGTGAATACACCCATTTGCGTCGTTCAGCTCAAGAAAAAAAAAATAATAAGAATAAGGTAAGCAAATAGAGACGTCAAAAATGTCAAAATAAACAATTTTTTACAGAGGTAGGCAACATTTTTTTTATTATTGTTAAATTTCTAAAAAAATTTTAAAATATTTTTTTTTTTCAGAAGCTTATCGGATAGCTGGGGGATAGACATTGTTGATGCAATAAAAAGAAGTAAGTATTTTGATTGTTTTGTTGTTAGTTCGGACACCTATACGACCAAACTGACAAGAAAAGGCTTTTATATATGTTAAGATTGAATATATAGCTTCTGGTAAGAAACAATTGCGTTCATAGGTTTTTATTATTAAACATGTTTGTGTCGAACTCAAACTTGCTTAAACACACAAAATTCGCCCAAATTCATTCAATGGTCACACTGGTAATTTTTCAATATCTCTGGTATAACTCGAAAACTAAGCCGAATTTGACAATTTTACTCAGAAATTGTTAGAAATGAGATTTTTATAAAATGGATGATTTAAAAAAATATATAAAAAAAATAAACAGAAACATAAGAACCGACTTAAAAAAGTAGAAAATCGAGATTTTAATTTTTTTTACTAAATTTACTAAAGTTTGAAAATATAAGACCTAAGCCTATGACTAGGAGTGTAAGAGTGATATTTTTGTGTTTAACGGCCCTACATCTTTCTGTGAGCAAACTTTCATCCATGTACCGATGAGGTCGAAAAATATGTTGCTACTCGTAGCTCTGCTCTCCGGCTATGGGCTATTAGTAGGTAACAAAAAAGTTCTATTAAACAAGTTTTGAAAAATGAGTTGATAATAAAAAGTATTGGAATTCTGGATTTGGACATTTGGGATCGGAGGACTTGTGATTCTCAGTTTTTACCATCCGGGTCTATTTTTTAGGGTGACAGTTAGAAAAGGTTCATCATATCGGATGGGCTTAAATCAGCTCCAAGTGATACAAATATTATTCTCTTATTTTTGTTAAGTACTATTTTTAGCGATTAACTATTTAATATGCTATGTTTAAGCTCGAAAAATTAATTTTGAAACAAAAAAATGTATGGGAAATTTTATTGAAAAAAATGTTATCACGACTTTTTCTTGAAATTGTACGTAAGTTTGGATCTTTTATTTAATATTTTTATTTATTTTAAGGCATATTAAAAAAATTTAAAAAACTATAGACGATGTACATACAAATGCTTTACAGTTCAATATTTGCGTATTCAGTTATCTGATTAAGCTTATGTGGTAAGCCATAAATACTTATATAAGAAAAATATATTACGAAAGCAAATTTTTCTAATATGGAATTTTTTGATTTTTAAAATTTCAATAGGGTAAATTAGGGTGAACGTATTAAAAGGTCAAGAACTTATTTGCGAAAAGGTAAGTGATAAACAGGGTGATTCACATAGGGCAGGAAAAAATGGTGGAGCATGTGGGTTGAGTTGCGACAAGAAAAAAATCGTATGGATAGGGTGTCTATTTCCCCCGTGTATGCAGGAAGGGCAATTTTCTAAAAATTGACTTAAAACGGAAAAAAATATTAAAAAACAACAGACTTACAGGGACATGTTATACATTTTTGTAAAGCCACCCTCCTTTATTGTCTTTTAAAATAAAGTTATTTTTGTTAACAGTTTTTGAAAATTTGAAAAATTAATTTTCAAACTCAACATTTTGAAAAAAATTAAACAAAATGTTCAAACTATTTTTGTTATAAATTTTAAGTTATTAAGTATTATTTTTATTGCAAAAATTTAATGCTCTTATTAATTTTTAGACAAACACTGAAAAACGTGTGGTTCTGCGGCTTCTAATTTTCAAGATATTAAAAAATAAAGGAGCCAACTTTCTCATAAAACAAAGAAGAATCCCGCTAAATGACAATTTCAGAAACCAGTTAATTATTATCAAAATTGTTTTTTCTTGTTTTTACTAAGACGTTAGTTTTATTATTTTTTAATATCTTGAAAAGTAAAAGTCAAGAACCATCCAGTTGTCAGTGTTTGACTAAAATTGATAAGAGCATCGAATTTTGTCAACAAAAATAGTACTTCAGGTGACCACGGTGGTGCAATGCGTAGTGCAACGGCGGCGTCTGAGGTAGCTTGGTTTAGGTTCAACTCCAGCTGACGGCAAGATAATCTATAAATTAAAATATACTATAGACTAATCACCAATAAAAGGAATCTGATCATTTGAGTGACAGCCAATGGAATTGCAATAATTCCAGCCTAATGTAATACTTCGTGGTAGCCAACACAAGTGGTTGTTATTCATTCAAAATTTTGTAGTAGCCCGTAGCGTAATGGTTAGTGCATTGGACTGTCACGCTGGGTTCACTTCCCAGCCTCGTCCACCTTAAAACTAAAAAGTTTTTATTCAGGGCTACTGCCTTTTGCGAGCAATTGACAAATCCTCCAAGAGTATCACTTGTCATGAATGTGTGCTTCTCGTCTAGCCGTTCGGATTCGGCATAAAATTTTAGGTCCCTTCCATTCGCACAGGAATGGTTGCGGTTCGTTAGTCACTAGGCCCTGGTTATTCACCACCCAATTTATTTTAATTTTTTATTTATTTATTTATGTAAAATTTTGAAAAAAATTAGTTTGAAGTTTTTTTATTTTTTTTTTTTTTTTTCTAAATTTAGAGTTTAAAAATAAATATTTCAAAAGCTGTTCACTTAATTAACTTTATTTAAAAATACAACAAAAAAAGAAGAGATCTGGTTTTAGAAAAAGGTATATGGCATTATAGGAGTTTCCGTTGCCCCTCAAGGCTAAACAAACGGAAGTAGACCCCTTGTTTACGATATTTTTCTTGTCTCAACCCGACCTACACGCTCTAGGTTTTTGTAATGTATGTATATTTTTCTTCAAATCAAACAAAAAATAATTCAAAAAACACATTACTAATTCGACACACACACACAATTTCGACACTTAAATTGTAGCACTTGTTACTACCGAATTCCTTGATTAAAGTAATTTTCGCAACAGGTCAGGTTTTCATTATATTTATCAACAGTAGTAATTAGAAGATGATTTTTCTTGGTTGCTGCCTCCTTTAAGTGTAAATGTTTTTCTTGTGAAGTAAACCGATTAACCGAAACTGGCCTTATTGAGTCTGAGTTCGATCCTCCCATAGATACCTATAAAGACCATTATTTTAGTTCGTGCCTTAGAATAACTTCCGGTTAAAGTGCATTTATTTTATCAAACAACAGGAAGAGTTCATTAATTTGTATCATGCTCGTACCTGCTCATGCTCGTACCCACGTTTTGGCATGAATTCGTTTATTTGGAGGTTATTTCCGTTCTAAGAATTTGTAGTCATACATAGGTACGTTTTGTTAGATGTGTATAGGAATTCTATAGAGATAAACCTTGTAGGCAGTTATTCCTAAAAATATTTGTTTGGCGGGAAAATTTAGAAAACTTTAGCAATTGCCTTATTGAAAATTAAACAACATCACCACATGACACAAACAATTTCATAATAAGAAACACACCTAAGGATTTTTTTTATGCTTAATTGAAGCACTTCCTATACATTTTCAAAACGAAGATTACGAATAACATTTTAACGATGCTTGAACTCTTCTTGAATTAAAACGAAGAATCCTTGACAAATTGTTAAGGATGTTTGTCAGAGCTGTTGAATTTTTGTCCAATCTTTGTGTTATTTGAAAAAAGTAACTGCCACACGCTTAACAATGGTTGCAATTTCAAGAATGCCCTTTCAGAATCATCACCGACACCGACAAACTTTCTACAATTCAAACAAAAATCAAATAACACCACCGCTATTCAACAAAACTGTTTGTACGTACATTGTACTTATATTTCCTGTATCTCTTTCATCATTATAGTATTTCAAATTGTGCGATTGTAAAATTACCTTTGAATGGATCTTTCTGCTACAACTATACTATTGAATTAGTTTCTGAAGTACATTGAATGGGAATATCCTTGTCCGGCTGGATGATGCATGTATGCCCAAGAAAATGACAATCCAGGAGATCCGCATGAATGCATTTTGTGAATCGAAATTGTAAAACTCACTATGAGAGAGCGTTGCAATTGCTTGTAGTATTCTATTCTTCATACAAGGACCTCCAACGTGTTTTCTGAATGAGTTTCTACACAATTTTGAAGAACGTACTCGTCTTGTTAAGTCTTTTCTGGAGAGCTCATCTTCAAATTGTGTGAACAAAAAAAAAGGAAAAAGAAACTAAAGTAAGCCAAAAAAAAAAAACAATTCAAGAACCATGAGCTGCGTTTTGCTTTAAACAATAAAGCAATTGAATGTAAAACAATAAATTGTTCTAGCTCAACATTGAAAAGATCAGATTTATTCTTTTGATATTCAGAAGAACAAAATATTTTTGGGCGCAAATATTTTGTTTATTACTAAAGTCGTCTAGCCAGATAATGGTGGCCATTAAAAATGTCATTATTTTGTTTTATTGACTAATAGTCCAGTCTATTTTTTGTTTTGAGTTCGTTAGAGTATCATACAGAAAGCTTAACTCCAAGTTTTCGACCACCAACCCCTTGCAGGGTTGCCACTATCTTGATTTAAAAAGTGAATTTGTTTTTCATGAATTAAACCCGTATTTTTGAGTTTATCGAAAAACTGAAAATACATTTTTGTAGAAAAAGATACGTTCTACAAATTTGTTCATGTTATTTTTTTTATAATTTGTGTATTTAACGAGTTATAACAAATTAAAAAAAAAAAAAAAATAATGTAGTTTTTAAATAAGATATTGATCGAAACAAATCATTTAAAAAAACTTTATTTTGTAAGAAAAAAAAAATAAATACCTACATAAAAAAATAAAAATATTTAATATTTTGAAAAATCGAAATAAATTATTTATAGTTTGTTTTCATTACTTTTTTTAATGCAATTTTTTAAAGAACTTATTATTTTATGATAATCATACAAAAAAACAACAAGAACCGCTGAAGATCGAGAGAGAAAAAAAAGAGAAAAATATATAAAATAAATGTATTTATTAAATTAAGAAATCGTAGTAAATTATAATTTAAATTTTTTGAATACATTTTTAAATGCAGTTTTTTAAAAGACCGATAAATCAATCAGAATTTAAAATAACTGTTAAAGTTACAGAAAAAAAAAAAAATGTGAAAAGTACAAAATTCCCATACAAATTTGTATGGGAATAGTAAGACCTTAGAGGCACGGGTTAATGACCTCGGAAAAATTTGTTCTTGGTCAATAATTTTTTCTTTCGGCATAAACTTTCGTTTGACGGGGTGTGCTATCCAAAAAAAATGAGTTTGGGAAATAACGGACACTCTAATTTATATGTAGATACATATTAATTAATAAATGATTGTGTGAAAAAAATTCGCCAAATATACCGCAGGCTATTTCAGTGACGGCTATTGGGTCAAATTTCAGATGATACAGTATTTCTACTTCTTATATATGTACAAAAATGACACTTTCAAAAGTGCTAAAAGAAAATCTTGTTTTAATTGGTTTGTTGTTCGAATACCCATATTAAATCTTTTTATATATGTGTATAAATAGTTTTTAAACATTGGCAAACAAAAAACTCATGATCAATTAATTAAATAATACAAACTCCCCTAATAAATGTGACTAACTATAGGAGTAGTATGCGCTCACAGTGGTGAACTGAAGTTCTTAGTCCAAAACTGAAGTTAGTAATCTCCATCATTCTTAAGAATTTCAGATTTAAAATTCAAAAGCTTGACAAAATTGAACTCCAAAGTTGAGATTTTCAAAACTTTTCTGCGACTAAAATCAACACATATACAAAAATTCCTCAAACAGGGGTGAAATAATTTTTAATTACCCTTCCAAAAATATAAAATTTATTATAATAGAATGTCATCCTGATTTACTGCAATTTATTTCTAAAACGTCTACTTTCCCGTTTTCGACTTTTAAACGATCATATCTCCCTTCCAAAAATATAAAATTTATTATAATAGAATGTCATCCTGATTTACTGCAATTTATTTCTAAAACGTCTACTTTCCCGTTTTCGACTTTTAAACGATCATATCTCGATGCCTAAATTTTCTGATTTATTTTGTATGTGTAAGGCTTTGTTTAATTTTTTATTCTATCAATTACAAAAACAAAAACTCTTGCACACAATGTGATAGGGGGTAGTCCATGCTTTTTTGGAAAATCGATTAAAAACAAAATTGAGTTTTGAACGACAATGCAAAGGCTTCTCTATTCAGTCCGTTCTCTATTCAACAACATCAACCGCAACCTCTTACGAACCTTATTTGGAAACTTATCGCCATATAAAGACTGTTAGTTTTTGGGTTGAAAAAAAAAAAGATTTACTTTGAATCAAAATATCTTTGCAAACAGAACCCATACAATGCTCTAGTGTTCAGCTATGGATAGCTCTCAAGAAACTGATAAAGCGTTTTTAAAACTGCAAGGCATTCCGAGCATTATTTGCGAAACTGTAGGCATCCAAAATCATACAAGCCTTCAAAACTAAAAAAAAAAATACTTTGAATGCAAATATACCGAAAACTAGACCTTATACAAGGGCTTGGTTTGGATGTGCTGATAGCATGTGAAAAAATATGTATGTATGTAAGCTACTATAAATTTGTTCTTTTAATGGATCTAAAATTAGAGCTCAAAATAAAGTATGCAATCTTGAAAAATATGAATTTATAAAAACATAATCACAAATCGTTAGATCGGTTTTCTTAAAAATGTATATATTTTTTTTTAACATTTTTTAAAATAAAATCTGGTATGCCAACTTTAAGTGGGTATTTAATAAAATACAATTTTACACAAATATACAAATATTCATCAACTTGTTTTCAAGATATTGAAAAAAAAAATATTAATATTCAATTAACTCTTGTATAAAAAATTTGATTTGTGTAGCCGTTCTATAGAAATTTTAAAACCAACAAATCTATTCTATGACGGACTGTTATTAACATTTATTGGTAATTTTTTTTTTGTATCAAAATATTGATCATACGCTACACAGTAATTCAAAATTTTGTTTATCAAAATCGTTGGAGCCGTTTTTGACATTAATTACTTTTTTCATAATAGTTGTATGGCAGTTACCGTAATTTGTTGAGCTAAAAAAAGTGCAATTTTTTAGATTAGATTGATTTTATTCAGTACAATATTATAATAATACTAGCGGAATCACCCGGCGTTGCCTGGGTTTGTTAACAAATCTTGAAAAAAAAATTTCCCGTGGAAAATTATTTTCCTTGAAAATATTTCTGCTTTCGTGAATATCTCTAAAATAAATTCGATGAATTGACCACCCAATTCCACAGGAAAACTTATTCCCGACATCAATACATTTTCAACATCATCAATGTTCTCAATTTTCAAAGGATAGAAATATTGTGCAAGTGTTAATTATTATTAATATAAAAGCTTAACTATATATTCACGCACTTCTAAATATCTATGCTAAGGACACCTACTTGTAAGAAAATATTTGAATAATTTTGTATGGTTTGCTATCTCGCCCCCAACTATCAACTGTTAAAGCAAAAGGTGTGATTTTTCGGATTTTTGACATTTCACCACGATCACTGTCAAGTGCGATTTTTTTGATTTCCACTGGACTTAGAGTGCAAAATCCACCTCCTTAATCGATTGGCGCTCTCAGATCTTCACATTTCGACACCTGTCAAATTGAAAAGTGAAATTTCTTATTTTCTGTTGGTGCTAAAGTGCTGGTTGAGACATTAGGTAATAACACCCTCCTTAATCGATTGGTGCCCAAAGATTTTGACATTTCGACACACGACCTGCAACGCACAGAAGAGAGGAGCTGCAATACGGCAGTTTTTGCTCTTATAGCATTGCTGTTACCATTTTTGTTATCATTGTGAATGATTTACTCTACGGAGCGAATGTTTCTCACTGATTACGAGATTGTAAAAGTATTCGCCGTGTTGATTTCAACATAACCAAATTTTCACCCACCATGTAAATCAAACATGATTGGTTAAGGTTTTACCTTCCACCACAATCCAATCAACAACCAGCGCATTTTTACTTACTTGAGAATTATATCATGCCATTCATTAGCCTTTCACCACTACTTATTATATTTTCCAATAACATTCACTTACACATTCAACAAAAACCAGGCAAAAAACTCATACGCACTTGATACGTCAAATCTCATAGCTAAGCTTTGTACAACGCTCATGTCTTGTTCAAAAAGTTATATTTTTCGCCATGTCGCTGCATGGACATAGATTTTTTGCACTCCATTGGATTTTTTCTGGACATGTTCATAATCCTGCTAACTGCTTAAGCGTATTAGTCTTTAAAATTGTATGGACGTCTATTAATCTTTTTTATGTATTTAAATAGTGAGACAATGACTTTTCCATCGACTTCTAAATTTTGAAATTCGGCTAAGTACTTTCGCGATTTATGGCCAATTTTATGCATACAAATTTACAATATTAAATTTTTTTCTGGATTTTATCTGTAAAAATTATTTCTAATGTAAAATTTTAATATTTCAAATTATTTTCTGAAGCTTGTGAGCCATGCGCAGTTATGTTTTATATATCAAAATTTTTATCAGATTTTCAGGTTTTATAATTTTTAAATTTGAAAATATTTTATGGGCGTGGTCAAATTATAAAAATAAAATTCTTTGAAAAAGCGTGATTTTTTGGTAAATAAATCAATAAAACTAATTTTTGATTGGTTTTCGTTGAAGTAATCACTAAACATTTATAAACAATATTTTAGAATAGGATTAGAGCAATTGGTGTGTAAGTTTTGTTTTTCAAAATTTATCAATTTTGTATTAACTTTTGTAAATTGATTTTTCACTAAATCACATTTTTAGTACGAATTTGTTAAAGATTTTGCAAAAATATTAACACAGACATTTATATTATAAATTTCTACCTCAAATTCATGTATCATTTGTTATGAACTATTAAGTATTACTCAAGTTTGAAACCTCTTAATTTGGCTAAATGGAGCTTTTTTGTGATTTATTTTACTACTTTTTTCCCGTTAGATTTACAAATACAAAATTATCACATATTTGTAGAAGATGTAACACCCATAAATGTATATCCTTTGTTTTTTTTAAATATATAAATTTTTGATTAACTTTTGAATTTAAAGTACGAAAAAATAAGTTGATTTTTCATTAAAACGCATTTTTAGTATGAATTTTTTTTAATATTTTGCAATAATTTTTACACACAAATTTAAGCTATAAATTTCTATATAAATTTCATGTATCATTTTTTATGAACTATTAAGGTTTGCTCAATTTTGAAACCTCTAAATTTGTCTAAATGTAGCTTTTTTTTTTGATTTATTTATTAAATTACCCCTACTTTTTTTCCCTTTAGATTTAGAAATACAAAATTATTGACATATTTATAGAAGAAGATTACACATATAAACGTGCATCATTAGCTTGTTGAAATTAAAAAAAATGTCATCAAGTTTTGAATTTAATATATGTAATATAAATTTGACGGGTCATTTACACACCCTTTTAGTATGAAATTGTTCAACCCCCTCAATAATTTTTATACACAAATTTAGCCATATCTCATAGCTAAATTCTGCGATCAAAACATTAATAATCGTCTGAGTAAAAATGAAGTTATGATTTTTTATATTAAAAGAACTCCAATTAGAAATTCAATTGAGATAACGGTGCTCTCCACTGGTAGACGATTGTTGACAATGAACAAAGCGGAGCATTTCTATGGATTTTATTCAATTTTTTATGAATTTTAAAAAATCGATTGTGACGCTAATGTAGGAGGTAGATTTAAAAGTGAGGAATCAAATTAATGGCTATTCTATTGAGATTAAATATAAGAAAAAACTAAATCAAGCCATGCACACACCCACATGTTATTTAGTAATTTTTGTGAACAACATTATATTGTGAATTTCTCAGCTCAACGGTACAATAGGAATATAATTATATTATACAAGTTCCTAGGACCTCTAGCTATAATTCATTACTACATTGTAAATCTCTACGACTGTTAATTAAAAAGATATAATTAAAAACCAAAAAAAAACGAATTTCATATAGGCAACATTTTTTTATTATTGTTAAAGATTTCTAAACAAATTTAAATTTATTTTTTTTTAGAAGCTATCTATCGGATAGCAGTGGGATAGACATTGTTGATGCCATAAAAAAAGGTAGTATTTTGATTGTTTTGTTGTAAGTTTACAGCCAAACTGACAAGAAAACAAAAAAAGACTTTTATATATTAGTTAAGATAACATAAAAGTATTAACAAATATCATTTTAACATGACTTTTGCCGTCTGCCAGATTGACAATTCAAACATCCTTTTTACATTTTATAACCTTACATTTTCCTATAATTTTGTAAATTAACAGTTTTTTAAATCATATATTTAATCAAATCAAAATAATGCATCACATTAAAAAAAGCCTTGCAAGATTCTTTCGCGATATCTTAAAGCAATTTTGCAGTATTGGAACAATTTGGGAACGTTCATCTTATTCAACTGGGATATGACTTCGTCACCAGCTAAGAAATCCTTTCCGAAAATGCATCTCCTCGTTTCCCTTAAAGTTGGACACTTCCCTAAGAAATGCACCACGTCTTCTCTCTCCATCAAGTTGCATATATTGCAGATCACCGGAAGGTCTCCTCTGTGCGGTACATAATTAAGGTTGAGAATCTCCCCTCGCAGCCTAACCATCATGGATATTTCTTCAAGCTAAGCTCATCACGGAAGTTATTCCCTACTAGGGAATAATATAAGAACTTTAAATTCATAGTTTGAAGAAAATAGCTTTAGTAGTTAAAGCTGCAGGTCGAGGTACAGGCAGACAAACAGAATTGCCATTTTCGCGTTCTCTATAACCGTAATGTTAAGGTAAAATGTTATATCGAGTTCGATTTAGTTACGAATCCAAAATATGCCCCATAAAATCTACATATACTTAGGTATCACAAGTAAAAATGCTAGTAAGTAGCTTTTACCTATTTCAATAAGCATTTTTATTCATCAACATTGAAGAAGCTGTTCCTGAGAAAAATAATATTTTCCTTTTTGGCTAAGCAAAATTAAATGGCAGGAACCGTTGTTTTTGGTCCTAAGAAATTCTAAGAAACATAATGGGTGTGGGCATACTACCAAACAAAAATTAGGTTAAACCAGTCCAGCCGTTTAGACTGAACCCGGAAGGGCAGACAGATAGAATTGCGAGACCATTTCTCTCGTCGTCCCTATTAGTATAATTGGCAGTTTGCAATAAGTCAGGAATATATTTATTGGTAATTAAAGGATTTCGGCGTAAGTAATTTAAAAAAAAAAAAAAAAAACACAATTTCTTGAGACACATTTTATCAGTGACGGATTAAAAATCCGAAATATCGAGGATTGGATTTTTGAAATTATTAATTTGGATTTTAAATGTTAGGTCCAAATTCCAACCATTGCATAGCGAGTGGCTACCGCCAGTTTGTATGTTGCGGCTATTTTTTTCGATAAAATCAAAAATACGAATTTTTGTCGCAGAAGCAATGGCTCAACATTAATTCAAGATACTGGAACTAACGAAATAAAAGTAAAAATAATTTAAACATTAATATTCTGGACTGTGAAGGGTTTACAAAAAAAAATACCTGATCTTAAGTTCCTTCTCCAAATATTTCCTTAATGTCAAAATTAATCCCAAGTAACGTGTTTAGTTGGTACAACAGAAATAATCTTATCTAAAATCACCTAATAGGATAAAATCTTTCCAATTTTTAAGCACATAATTGCCCATGGTTGAAAACCATCGCACTCATAACGAAAAACTAGGTTACATTGATAAAATCAAGGACACGAGTAGGACGAAATTACCAATTGAAAATTTTAACCATAAAAAGGCTGGCTAATTTTAGATTCATGATAAGTAATTATCTTTCATCACTTCTCTGAGCACATAAATAAATCATTGCGAAAAAATTACCTCTTCAAATATTTTTCTCTATACTATCTGAAACTTTTAATCATCCTTATTTGCAGTCCCTTTAGTCTTAATGTAAGATTTTCAAGACACATCTTAACTTCGTTTGTATCGTGGAACATCTGTAATTTGAGACTTTATTAAGAGCTCTTAAGATTTTCAGCAATCTGGATCTAGATAGCAATCAGCAGCATTGAAATCATCAATCCATCCTATTGTGTAGGCGTATATTGACAAAATCCCTTCTTCATCTGTCCCAAGAGCAAAAAGGATCCTCCATCTATGCAAGGGTTATCGCATCGATCGATCTAAATATTTAGAAAATACTTCTGCTCTTGAGAGTGCAACAATTGTTTACTATACACTTTTACTTCTCAATGCACACTCAATCCCATGGATCACTGGTATCCTACTTATCCCTTCTTATAAAGTAGTAATCGCCGGTTGTAAAAATAAAAAATGTCCTTTAGGGCATATTGCATTATATCCTCCTGTGTATGACCGAAGACGAAGTATGCGAATTACAATTGTTTAGTGATATCTTTCTTTGAAAATCCTCAAGATAAGATCAATTTTTCAGGATAATGGATGAGAGGAGATGCGTCTTAAGAAAAATTTAGTCTTGCAATAGACTATAACAACCTATAGAGACAGTCTCAGGGGATGTGTCAGAGTCTTTTTCGTTTTTTGTTCGAGTTGGAAGAAAAATAATAAAAATCGTGTGATATTGTTATTATTACTGATAAATATACAGAGAATAGAAATCAGGATACGGATTGATATATTGTCGAACACACAATACTATCTATATGTGGACACAATTGAGTTTAACTGATGCATGAATCCGAATGAAAGGATCTTGTTCTTCTTTTTTCTGGTAGAGATTTGGTCAACCTCAGCACGGTTGGTTGATTTGTTGGGCTGCTTATGGGCGTATTGTGGGACAAAATATACACTGAATAAAAATATATATTTTTTTCTTTTATGCATTTTTTAAAGGCAGTTACTGTACGAGGACGTGAGTTGTTGTTGAATAGGGGTTTGTTATTATTTTTTCCTTTTCCATTGCATTTGCTGACATTTTGGATTGGTATGTTGGTGTAGAAATTCATATTTTTGTGAATAAGAAAACAATTAAATGAGAAATATTGATTGTTATAGGTTTGGTTTATTATTTGTGGAATGTTTGTTTAAGGAATACAAATTTATTTTCAAAAGTGTGGGAAGGTAAATAGAAATGTTGTGAAATGTATTACTATTTTATGGATGGATAGATTCCTTTATGAATACACAACGGGTTCATATTTCATGTCGGAACACATTCATATAATTTTTGTTTTCCTAATAGACTAAGAGCCCACAGCAGATTTTAGATGTCAACGATAGCAAAAATCCACTACTATTTTAAAATACATCTTAACTTTTTATATGCAAATATGAAAGTCTGGCACTCCGTGGTTGGGGCGTTTGTATTTTTTGCATTCTTTGACTGCGTCTGGCAGCCATTTGGGCCCATAGAAAACGTCTTGGACCCATATTTTTGTGATGAGGAGAGACTACTTCATCATTGGGAAAATGAATTATTTAGCTATCACAATTATCTGTAAAACCGATTTTTTGCATTCTTTGACTGCGTCTGGCAGCCATTTGGCCTCAAAGAAAACGTCTTGGACCCATATTTTTGTGATGAGGAGAGACTACTGCATTATTGGGAAAATGAATTATTTTGCTATCACAATTATCTGTAAAACCGATTTCTTGCATTCTTTTAGTGCGTCTGGCAGCCATTTGGGCCCATAGAAAACGTCTTGGACCCATATTTTTGTGATGAGGAGAGACTACTTCATCATTGGGAAAATCAATTATTTTGCTATCACAATTATCTGTAAAACCGATTTTTTGCATTCTTTGACTGCGTCTGGCAGCCATTTGGCCCCACAGAAAACGTCTTGGACCCATATTTTTGTGATGAGGAGAGACTACTGCATCATTGGGAAAATGAATTATTTTGCTATCACAATTATCTGTGTAACCGATTTCTTGCATTCTTTTAGTGCGTCTTGCAGCCATTTGGCCCCATAGAAAACGTCTGGGACCCTTATTCATGTCGAGGGCGCTCAGTTCTTTAACTAAATATAGTGTTGTAGTTGCTATACCAATTATCTGCACTTTCGAAAAAAAACGCATTTTTAATGCAGCACTTCATGCAAACGCCCCAACCACGGAGTGCCAGGCTTTCATATTTGCATATAAAAAGTTAAGGTGTATTTTAAAATAGTAGTGAATTTTTGCTATCGTTCACACCCAAAATCTGCTGTGGGCTCTCGGTCTATAAGAATTCATTTATATTTAGAAATATTTAAAAAGATGCCATTTGATTTCTTGAACAAATATGAATTCGTACAAAAAATTTCAAAAATCGTTCGAGTGATTTTTTTTAATAATTAATATTCTGTAGGTACTTACAAAGTTTTGAAAACTTTTTAAGGAAGAAACTTGGAGCGCTAACATGCAGATAATTTTTTATTAAATCAAAAAAAAATTGTTTTTGAAAACTTTGATACGAAAAAAAAATGAAATCTACTGAACCGTTTTCCTAATATTGAAAACCAAAAAATAGTTCTACGAGAGGCACCATAGAGTATTATTTTTTCGACAAAAATTATGATTTCCCTAAAATAATTAACTGATTTTTTCTTATCAAAATCATAGGAGACGTTTTTGAGAAAAAAAAAAATCATATCCCTAAGTGGATTAATAATTTCGTTTGGCATGAACCGTTAATTTTGGTCATTAAAACAAATTAGAAAATGGTCTGGACACATTACCCAAAATATCCTAGGAACCAAGTTTGAAGAAAATGACTATTCAAAAACCGTTTAAGCTTCTTAGTTTTTCGCAATAAATTTAAGCAAACGGAAAACTTAAAAAATACTGTTTAAGTCTTATTTAAGTAAGAAAACAGAGGCTCATTGAACTTAAAATTTTAATCTATTAAAGCTGAAAAATAAATTTTTGCGCAAAAAAGTAACATTTTAAAAGCTACGAGTTCTAACAAAAAAAAAATATAAACGCTTCTTCAAAGTATTGATTTTCGGATTTAATACAGTTTCAAGAAGCTTATAGTTCTGACATGTATTTTTTTGTATTCATTTTATTTTATTAAAAGAAAAATTACAGAAGCTTCCGTTGACGTAAAATTTTCTTAGCGATTTAAGAAAAGCTTCTAAGAAGATATTATAATATTGAAAAACGTTTATAAAATTATTTACATAAAAAAAATAAGTATTTTACACGCCCCTATTAAGATATTTATATGTTTACTTGCAATATCGGTACTATAGGGGATGTTTTGGTTTCGTAAAAATAAATCAAACTCGAGATAATATTTTTCCCTAACATTACGATGAAAGAGAATGCGAAAAAAGTTGGTCCCGCAATTCTGTCTGTTCGTCAGTCTGTTTCTGTGTTTGTACCTTGACATGCAGCCTTAACCACCAAAGCGATTTTCTTCAAATTTGGACTTAAGGTTCTTTCTTAGGTTATTCCCTAGAGTGTAAATTGATTTTTTTTTTATCTCAAAAAATAACTATTCTGAAAAAAGTAATTTTTCTCAAAAACAGCTCTCACGATTTTAATAACAAAATTAATGAATTACTATTAATGGTATGGTAAACATTTTAATAAAAAAAATGTTTTACTAATAACGGTTATAAACGGTACCTGTCAAAGAATCATTTTTATTGGTTTTCAAATTTCTCGGCTGCACCGTTTTCAACCAACATTTTTATACAAGAGGTACTTTACAATTTCAACAATTTTGCTTATGCAAATTTTTGATAAAATAATTTTTGTTTATTAAATTATATTTTAAATTGTATTTTATTAAATCCTTAAAGTTAACATACCAGATTTTATTTTTAAAAATATGCGAAAAATTGTATACAGGGTGTCACATTAACAATGGTCTAAACTGAAACTGGTGAAAGGCCAGGTGATGACCCATTAGAATTTTGTAACTTTTCCAAACGAATCATAGCGGTTATCGAGTAACGGCTATTTTTTGAAATTTGAATAAAATCTTACTTTGAACCAATTTTTTGCTCACCCTGTCCTGTCATTGGCATCACCATTTGCCTACAATTCATTAGTTAATAAAACTTTGCGAAAATTAATTTTTGACCTCAATTTTCTGAAGAGCCCCCTGAACAAAATTCGTATGGCTCAATACAGGTTTTATAGTTCAAAAATTGCCTCTTTTTCTGTAGTTTTAAAAAAGGTGTAAAACTTCCCAAAGCTATGTTTAGACAGTTTTATAACTGTTTGAACCCAATCAAACAGGTTCAAAATCAAAGAAAAATAAAAACATTTTTGTTCAAATATTTCGATAAAATTAGAATTTCACTTCAAATATAACTCCGAATGAGCTGAATTTTGGTGGAGAGCTTCGATTTGATGTCGTACGCATTTCTTAAATAAATACTTTAAATTTGGACAAAGACTTTCGATTTTCTGTGGTTAAAGCGTATAAGTCCAGTATTTTTGAAAATTTTTCGAAAACCGTCAGGTTTTTTAAGAAGTGTATTTGGAAAACTTGTAGCTTATAAGACTCTACAGAAAACTCTTTTGTCCCCCGTTTTCTCAAAATCTCTTAGTCCAACGAAAAAAAACGGGTTTATCTTTTTTCTGTAGAGTTTTATAAGTAGAGTACTGTAAGTCAATGTTTTAATGCAAAATTAGTTAAAAACAAAAATCAATTATGGACAGGATGAGCAAAAAACTGGTTCAAAATAAGATTTTTTCAAATTTCGAAAAATAGCTGCTATGATTCGGTATGGAAAAGTTACAATATTCTGATAGGCCATGACCTGGCCTCTCACCAGTTTTGGTTTGGACCATTCTTAATTTGGCACCCTGAATATAAAAAAATAATTTGAAAGAAACCCGCTCTAGCGATTTGTGATTGTTTTTTTTTTTTTTTTTCATAAATTCGTATTTTCGTATTTAATCAGATGGCATACTTTATTTTGAGCTCTAACTTTTTTAGCCATTTAAGATTTAAATAACAAAGTTGTAGTAATTTTTAGTAATAATTTATTTTTTATATTGTTTTCAAAAAATTTTTCATTGATATCATAATATTGTGGAACCAATACATGTGTACATCGCCTATTTCTAGCTGACGTTAAAGTTGTTAGTTACGAGAGCAAGTTTGTCCGATCCGCTCGTGCAATTTATTTTTTTAATTCGTTTCGTTTCAAAAGACAAATCAAAGCCTTAACTGAATATAATATACGATTTTGACGGAGAAGTATAAAAAAGGAGTTTTCGCCATGGTGACGTCTTTCGGTCTGTTTGTCTGTGCGTGCTGATGTAAAAAGATCGAAAGCCTGACGGTTTGATAGAATTGCTTCGAATTCGGCGTGTAGCAATTTTATATTTTTAGCTAGAGAATAAATTAAAGTTCTTGTTCTAGGTCATCTAAAAGGGCTGCTGCCAAGTATTTCAATTACAGTAATCGCCGCTTAATTGTACCTTGCTTAATTGATAAAACACAATAAGAGCCAGTTTAGCCCTGTACTTTTTTTAGGTGAACGAGGCTGGGAAGTGAACCCAGACCTCCAGCGTGACAGCCCATCGCACTAACCATAACGCAACGGGCTACTACGCTTAATTGAACATCCTGCTTAATTGACTGAGAAAATTGCATTGGAAAATTTTCCGCATAAGTAGAATAACTTTTCAAACCCCGCTTAATTGATATCTCGCTTAATTGATATTAAGAAAATGCAGCTGAAAAACTAAAAACATGTAAACTTTTCGGTTAATTGAACGCCAAAATAAAATCATTATGAAAGAAACCTAAAAGTAAATAATAGTGACTTGGTATCACTAAAATTGGCACTGAAATTTGCATTTCACTGACTCGTGCAATTATACGGGTTTCGCTTAATTGAACAGTTCGGTCAATACAGCGGGGTTGCGTTAATTGAACCACCAGAATAATTGACCAACAGATCTGACAAAATGGTCAGTGATGCAATTAAATGGGGAATACTGTATTTTGAAGTTCATCGACAAAAAATATGGCATTCCAAATTTATATAAACAATTTTGTTTACAAAGACACAAATCAGTATTTTGTTTTATTTTTTACTTTTTTTGTCACGTTTTATTTGTTTTTATTCATGTATGTATTTTTTAAAGACTGTATAATTTCAAAGCTAAAGCGCCGAAAAGTTACGCGTTTTCAATTGACTTAAATTATTGAACCAGTTACATATACAGACTCGGTCTTTCAAAATTGGTAAAAGTTTAAGTCACCATTGTTTCCGTTATTTTTAACAGTTTTTTTTTTAACATTTATTGTCATTTTTAAGTAGTATTCTTTAAAAACTGTTATTTGATTGCGTTCAGAAAACCCTTATGCACAAACTTTGTGTTGCAGTCAGTGATTTGGAATGTTTGTCTAAAAACCCTACTACAATTACTAAAAATGTATATAATTTTTTTTTAAATTTCTGCAAATCGGCTCTAAAGATTTTGATAAAATTAGTGCCTCTTATTTCCAAAGTGATTTACAGAGAAAAAAAAATTTCAATAAATAGAAATAAGTTTTTTTTTTTTAGAAAATTGTCTTAGTATCGGGTTATTCTTATATGTATCGTAAACAGCCGACCCAATTTTATTCCAACCTTGTATAAAAGTTCTTTTTTAAAGAGTACAAAAATAATATTGCTTTTCATTTTTATGAATAAAAATATCAGACAAAAAAAAATCATTTATACATAAAATATTTTATAAATAAGATTTCCCTCTAGTGGGGCGACCTGCATCGTGCCTGATCGGGAAACTATTGATTGCTCAGAACTTGGTCTGGGCCAGTAGCGCAACAATCAGTCACGATGAAGTGCTTGTTTTACCTCCTCGTGGTGGTCCCCGGGCAACTATTTATGTATCTCATTATACATAAATAGGCCAAAATTACAAGTGCGAAAAGGCCTAGCTTTCTAGGATAGGTTACGGAGGTTAGCATTCTCCGTAACTGAAATCAACCCGCTACCGAAACCAACACTACGCCTCGGATAATTAATGATAACTCGTTGAAGACTTTTGGCTATTGTACCCGGACAAAGATTGGTTTCTGGAATGTGAAGACGCTTCTTGACAATGGAAAAGAAGGTCCTCAGAATGCCAGATTCCTGCAACTAGAGAAGGAATTCATGCGGTATAGGATGGACATCTTAGGGATAAGTGAAGTTAGATGGCTGGGTTCGGGGAAGTTCAAGTCACCAACCCGTAACACTGTACTATTCTATTCCGGAAAAACACCTGGAAGCGCTCGGGAATCTGGCGTTGGATTGCTGCTTTCCAAAACAGCTCTCAAAAGCCTAATTTCCTGGGAGCCTTTAGGTGACAGGATCCTGAAAGCCAGGTTCCGGACTAGAGTACGTCGCGTCACCATCATACAGTGTTACGCCCCAACTTTGCTCTCTTCTGACGAGGAGAAGGAGGCCTTTTATAACCGGCTGAGTGCTGCTTATGATAGCGTTTCACGAGGTGATATAGTTATGGTGATGGGAGACTTAAATGCCAAGGTTGGCAATGACAACACTGGGCTAAGGCATGTCATGGGAAAACATGGTGTTGGTAACCGAAACGACAATGGCGAACGATTTGTCGATTTCTGCAACGCCAACGGCCTTGTTATTGGAGGGACCATGTTCGAGCATAAGACGTGCCACAAAGTCAGTTGGGTGTCGACTGACAGACAAGCAACTTCCAACCAAATTGACCACTTCGCGATCAGCCGGCGTTTTAGAAGCAGTCTCCAAAACGTCCGTAACAGAAGAGGTGCTGACATGGGAATGGCCCGGGACCACCATCTGATGGTTGCTACCGTAAGATTGCGTACAGCTGCAGTTCGTAGATCCCAAGGAAACACTCGAATGCCCAAGTTTAATACAGATAGACTAAAGGATCCCGCAGTGCGCCAACAACTAGGGGACCACCTTTCACAAGGATTGAACGCAATCAGCAGCACGGAAACCACATCCATCGAAAATCATTGGTGTGCTGTGAAAAATGTGTTCATATCCGGTGCTGAAAGTATAGTCGGCCGGGCACAAGGGAGAAATAGTGCTTGGCTTTCCGACGAAACTTGGGCAAGGATCGAAGATAGGAAACACCTTAAAGCTCGCATCGCAGCTACCCCAGCAACAGGGAGAAACGAGCTTGAGTCTACGTACCGCATGAAGATGAGGGAAGTTCACCGTAGTGTGCGACGTGATAAGCGTAACTACATCAACGCACTGGCTACAGAAGCAGAAGAAGCCGCTAGTAGGTGTGACAGTAGGACCGTCTACAGAATTACCAAAGAGCTCACTGGTGTCCAGAGCTCTAAACAACACCTGGTTAAAGACACAAACGGATCCCTGCTAATTTCGGATGAGGACCAGCTCATAAGGTGGAGGGAACACTTTTCTGCAGTTTTAAACCGCGTTTTCGCAAGTGAAGTGAACCCTATTCCCATTGAGCTACCCGAAGTAACCATTTCCCGAATACGCACCGTACCCCCCAGTAAAGAAGAAATTATCACCGCCATCAAAGCACTGAAGAACAACAAAGCGGTTGGACTTGACGGTATTCCTGCATAGCTCTTAGGAGCAGCCCCAACGACATCGAGCGAGCTACTGCACCCACTTATCAAGAGAGCTTGGGAAGCAGAGAGCTTTCCTGAAGAGTGGAAAAAAGGAATGATTGTCAAGCTCCCAAAGAAAGGAGATCTCACACAGTGCGAAAACTGGAGAGGAATATGCGTTCTGCCTGCAGTAGCCAAGATAATAGCAAGTATAATATTGGACCGAATTAAAGACCACCTCGAAGACACACTCGACGCCGAACAAGCAGGTTTCCGCACTGGATCTTCCTGTGTTGATCACATCAACACCTTGAGGATCATCATCGAACAGTGCGTTGAATATCGATCACCACTTCACCTGCTGTTCATCGATTTTGAAAAGGCGTTCGACAGTGTCAATAGAGAATTTATTTGGCTTGCTTTGCAGATAAATTGATTGCTATTATCAAGGCTACATATGATGGATCCAGGTGTCACGTTTTGCACAAAGGTAGGCTGTCAGAGGAGTTTGAAATCCAAAGTGGAGTTAGGCAAGGCTGTATACTGTCACCAATACTGTTCCTGTTGGTGATAAGTGACGTACTGCACGCAGCTTTGTCAAATGGAAATGGAGGAATTCAGTGGACTCTGCAATCTCACCTCAAACATCTGGACTACGCGGACGACGTATGCTTACTCTCTCATAGGATCATGGATCTCCATCAAATGACAACAAGGGTGGAGAGAGAAGCAGAAATCGTAGGGCTTAAGATCAACTCGGCAAAAACTAAAAGGATCAGCCTTGGAACTTCCTCATCAATCCAAGTAAATATTTCTGGACAACCGGTAGAGATGGTAGAGGATTTCCAATATCTTGGGAGTATTATCTCTACGGGTGGCGGAACTGAACTGGACGTAAACAGCCGAATCAGAAAAGCAAAGGCTGCGTTCGGAATGCTGTCCAAAATATGGAGAAACAACTCTTTTAGCTTAAAGACCAGCCTACGACTGTTCCGCTCCAATGTTGAATCCGTTCTGCTTTACGGCTGCAGCACTTGGAAAGTCACTGAAATTGTCACTAGAAAGCTGCAAACCTTCGTTAATAGATGTCTACGAAACATCTTGAGGATTTTCTGGCCCAACCGTATCTCCAATGCCGAACTTCATGCGAGAACGGGTCAGGAGCCCATAGACTCCATTATACGAAGAAGAAGGCGATCGGTGCATTGCATCTCAAGCAATGCAGTGGAACCCGCTCACACAGGAGGGAAGACAAGTGGGCCGGCCTAGAAGTACATGGCGAAGAACGGTCGAACAGGAATCGGCACGACTGGGGAAAAGTTGGAGAGAGCTGAAATATATTTCAAGAAATCGTACACGATGGCGCGTAGGTGTAGTGGAGGCCCTATGTCCCGTAAGGGAAACATCACGGACGTAATAGGTCCGAGGACCTAAGTAAGTAAGTAAGTAAGTCTAGTGGGAATAACAAATAAAGAAACAAACTACATATAATCATCAAATCTTACATAGAATCTTAAATAACCAAGCTGTAAATGTTCTCAATTAGTATTTATAGGTATAAAGAAAAAAATTTTAATATTTTTTTAACCATAAAGGTCTGAAGAAGGTTGTAATCACAACCGAAACGTCACTTGAAAATTTAACAAACTAACCCTGACCTAAAGCCCACTAAAGGGAAATCTTATTTATCAAAAAAAGGTCACGAAAAAAAGGAAATAGTTTATAATATTTTATTTTCGAATTTTTGGAAAAAGATTATTCCGATTTTAACGAACAAAATGTAGGCGATGATTAAAAAAAAAATTAAAAGCAAAAAAATTGTATTCTGTATTTTTATAACAAAATATTTTAAATAATGATCAACAACCAACTTGTGTGCGGCTAGTAAAAATGCTAGTTGTCTCAATATGCAATTCATAAAGACAAAAACCGTACATTGGATGTGCATGATCAGGTGACCTCGGTGGCGCAATGCGTAGTGCATAGGCTTCAGAGGTAGCTGGTCTAGGTTCGATTCCAATTGACGGCACTAATAATTTATATATTAAAATTGAACATAAAGATAAGCACCACTAATAAGGAATCTGATGATTGGTGTGGCAGCCATGAAATTGCAATAATTCCAGCCAAATACAATGGTAGTAGCCCACTCAAGTAGTTGTTGAACATTAAAACATTCATAAATAATATTTTAAATAACATTTTTTAAATTTAAAAATAATTTTGTTTGGGTTGAAAATTTTATATTTCGAAAAGATCTTGATTGATTTTTTAAAACTTGCGAATACGGTTATAGAAAACAAAAAATATTATTTTAAGAGCCAAAAACAATTTAATCTTACTAACAATTATGTAAAAAAAAAACTGTTAATGAATATTTTGTTTTCTAATAATTGTTTTAATAATTAAATGTCTATGTGCTAAAAATATAACGAAACACCTTTTCAGTTCTTAAAAAAAAATGGGCACGACTGGATCGCACAAACTTGTTCTCGTAGCTAAGAACTTTAACGTAGCTTGAAGTTGACAATGTGTATATGCATTGGTTCCATAACATTATGATATTCAAAAAACTTTTTAAAACAAACTACCCCTTACATAAAAATTACTATAAATTTGTTATTTAAATAGCTAAAACAGATAGAGCTAAAAAAAAGGTATGCCAAAAAATCAAAATATCAAAAATCGTTAGAGCGGTTTTCTTAAAAATTAATTTTTTAAATATAAAAATTAAATATAAATATAAACATTTTAAGTACAAACACTTTTAAAAATATTATTGGTGTGCCAACTTTTAAAATTTAATAAAATACAATTTTACACAAAACTAAAAAAATATTCATTGACCCGCTTTCAAGATATTGAATTTTCAAAAAAATAAATTCAATATTTTTAAAAATCCAAATATATTTTTTTTTCGAAAAATTGTATTTGAAAAATTGTAAAAATTATAAAGGACCTCTTACATACAAAATTTGGTTGAAATCGCTGTAGCCGTTAACGTTAACGGATTAGGCTGCAGGTCGAGGTACAGACAGACAGACTGACGGACAGACAGACGGATAGATAGACAGACAGACAGACAGACGGACAGACAGACGGACAGACTGACAGAATTGCTGTCTCTATAATCGTAATGTTAGGGAAAATTATTATATCGATTTTTTTTCACCAATTCTAAACTTACCCTATACTACGTATATCGCAAGTTGAATATAAAAGACTGATATGTTGAAAATATTTTTTTTTTTTAGCATGTATCTTTTTGTTAAATATTAAAAAATTCTAAGCCACATAGATATTTTTTTTATCTTATAATTATTCAATGTTATGTTCAATGTTCAATGTCAAAAACCATTATATTTATTTAATTGGTTTTAACGTTCGCTTGGACAGATATAAATATTTTAATTGTCATTTTCATTTGCTGCTCGAGGCATCATCTGGCAACTAAAATACTCAGTACCTACATTTATTACCAGTTAGCCCTATTGGGATATTGTGAGACTTAAATGATGTTGTTAATTGATATAAGATCCAAAAAGCTTAGTATAAACTTTGATAAGATATTGTGAACGAGCGCTTAGTACCTATATTGAATATAGATTTCTTAAATCAATCAAAAAACAAGTTATGGACTATTTCAAAATAACAGTTTTTGCTTATTCTATCCGGTTCAATTTGGGATACGACTTGGCTGACATACATATAGATAAAACTTAAGTTTTCGACAAATTAAATTGAAAATATAATTTTAGGTAAATTAATAAAGACCTACAAATATGTTCAGCTGTTCTTCAATTTAGTTTTTTTGTATGTATATATACCTATGTATAGTAAAAAAAACTGTTCTGTTTTCATGATTCTTTTAGCCTACAATGATTGAAATATTGTACTTCGTTTTCAAAAATGTTTACTTAACATTGATTGTTATTTTCTATGAGTAGAAGGATGTTCCAACATTACCTCCATCGAACAGGAACACCCATCAGGAACATTCAACTGTTATCCTTTATGACAAACATAACTAAATACTTGTCAGTATACATTTTGATTGATCAATATATATCCCAACAAGAAATATTTTGTTGTTTTCAGCAAACATATATCCCACAGTGACCTCAAAGCAACCAGCAAACATTTGGCCACGACTTTAGCCAAAACAAAGAGTTTTTCAAACAATATTATTATTGTTACAGAGCTATACGAATATACAGAAAAGCAAGATACACATATTACCTATATAGTCAAGCGTTTTATACATTTAAAAGATTATTATTATATTTTCTTTTGTATTTTATGGATGATGCATTTCTTTATTTGTTTGCCTTCTACAGCATTTTTCGACATCTTAAGCAGCAGTAGTCCTTTGGGAAAATAAGTTACACTATACCACCAGATATAATACAATAATAGATTTCTAAATGAAATAAATTCCAATATAACAAAACAAATAACGAAAGGACCTTCTTTTTTGCCTTTTTCGTAGTCTAAACTGTGGAAAAATGAAAACGTCCTTTTGAATCTTCCTATTTGTTCAACTAATTCCTTGCCTCGATCTTTTTATCCTTTAAGCTAGAAATACTATGAATATACTCTGAGTTGCTAAAAATGAAAAGACAAGAAAGGATCAATTCATACTCGTATCTCGTATGTATGGCTCGAGTTAACCAAGCGAAAATGAAGCAACTAACGACAAGGATCATTTCAACACAAAAGCAATTTCCAATTTTGGGATTCTTTTCAAAATTCATTATTCTTCATTTGTTGAGTTATACTTCTCTTAATTTGTTACCTTTTTGCCAAGGATATCTTACCTGTGATGAATATAATTTACCTGCATTTAGTAGTTATTTTGGATTTCCCCCTGTCAAACGGTTGATGCAGTGCACCTCTAGGAGCATCCTAGGACACGAGTGGAAGATTAGTGTGGTAGTGAAAAGAATCTTTTTATCAAATTGCCTCCGTGGTAGAAATTCAAGGGAAGCAAAATCTATTGATATTTGTGTGTCGGCTTGGTGTGTCGATAGGTTATCCCTAACCTAATCAGCACCCAGTATATGTGGCGTGGCAATGCGTGAGCAATTCCTTTCCTACCGAGACCGAAAGAGGCAGAGACAGGGAGTAATGAAATTTTTAGCACAGAATTGAAAACAATTATCCTTGTTCCCGATTTCATTGTATACACCAAAATCAAGGGATGCTGCTGAATTGGGCATGTTTTTTTTTTATTTATAAAAGGAAACATACACAAGAGAATAAGGTCTTATGCTTGTTTACAAATGTTTTTGTGAAAATATTTCCAAAGCATTGGTACAATATTGATCTACAGGAAATCGACGGGTGATCGAACACAAATGATCCTTCGCTTGTGTGGAGGAATAAAATTGTCATCCTATAATGCCATAAAACATAGAAATCTCAAGGTGACAATAGGAGTTTCGTAGGTGTTGTATATGTGACAATCCTGCTATAGTCTCCTGTCACGGTTTTGGTTGCTTGGAAAATTCTTTTAGTTGACAAATACCTATGATTTCTTCTTTACAGCTCGTTTTGGTGAGATGTGAAATCAGAGGCTTTATTATTTCTTACTGGGGTGCTAAGATTGTCGGCTTCAAATTAAACAGAGTTGACAAGGTCAAATGCCCAAGGGAGACGATGTTAAATCAATTTGTTTAAAAATAATTTTAATTGATTTGTTTCCTTTAATATTGGTTTATATATTGAGCATTAAGTTTCTTCGTCAAGATTGGACCTGAGGCTAATAGATTTGTCAAGGAATTTGGAACGTTTGAAGCTAGATTATGCACAGATAAGCAATTAACTTTGTATTTTAAAGAGTAACGACTTGAAATTTGAAAATTGTTCGAAGCTAACAGCACCTGGGTACGAATTTTGAAAATATTTTCATATTTCCTTTCCCAACTAACATTTCAGCTTCGTTCCGGCTTAACCGACTTTCTAATCTCCTCAAGACACTTGTAAAGTTTATTTAAGCATATAAAGGATAATATTAACACACAAAAATGTTAAAAAAGTAGCCAAGTACTTTGAATTCATCTCCGAGGGACGGTGGCGGCAGCGCGGCGCAGTAAAGGAAGACCGCGAAAGGAAAGTGAAAGAGAACTCTACCAAATTGCATTATTCTGCACCAATCGGAAGTGCTCTCAATATATTTAATATTAATTTTGCAAAAATGGGTGGTTGTCACGCCCACGGAATGTAAAATCGGAAGTTCTCCACATAGTTGATTAGGGCTGTTCACGAGACTCTGCGAGACTTTTGGAAGTCTTGTCTCGGTCTCGTTAAAATCAAAAATTGCCAGTCTCGTCTCGGTCTCGTGTCCGAAAAATACGATTTCCGGACAAACTGTTGTTTATTGAAACGAAATATTTTCGATTATCGTTTGAATATGTGCAGAAGAAAATAAATATTAAACTGAGTTTGGATTTTTTAACTTATTAGACTCTCTGTAAATTCCGTCCAACTATACAGTCTCGTCTCGGTCTCATCTCGGTTGCTTAGAATGCAGTCTCGTCTCTTTCTCGTCTCGTGGCCAGCCCTATAGATGATATCAATTCTGAGAAAATGGGCGAGTGCCACGCCCCCTAAATAGTAAATCTAAAATTTAAATTTGTTTTCTTTATTTCTTATTACCATTCTACCAAATGTGAATGTGTGAAATTTCACGACTCCCTGATGTCGGGAAGTGCGATCGATTTTTGCAGTCTTATATCTCGATAATAACTAACGCTAAAGGCCAAAGAATTGAAATCTTGTGAGTTGCCTAAATCTGGTGAGCTCAGCAGATGCTGCGAGTTTGAAGTTTTTGGCTTTATTTTATTCCAAACGACTTTAAGAAAGTGATTATCGAATTCGTGAAATGTATAAGAAATTTCTTTTCGCTTTAGGCTCTATACAAGCTTTATATAAATCAAAACTGAGGGCACATCAATATTTATAAGCTAAAAGATGCTGAATTGTTAGTTGGGTTGGGTACTTAACATTTTTAATTTGAAGTAATTCCTAAAAATTGGCCCTCCACGAAGCATATTTCCTTCCTAACCATCAACACATGTGCTAGTTAATTATCACTTCTTAAAAATCAGCATCACAACTATACACCTACAGAAATTTTGTGTCATTTCATCCATTACGTTGCTTCATCCCTCATCGTTTTGATGGGTTAAATGTATTTTTTTTTTAAAGTGATTCCCTAGAAATTATCTACTCAATAAGTAGAAAAAAGTCTCAAATTACGTTCTAATCATCGCCCAAAAACTATCGACCATATCACCAGTGATATGAGGTCTCTAACATTTGGTTAGTCTTCTCAAGTATCAAAAAAACGGTCAAAGTGGCATGTATTTAACGAAACATACACAAAGGCCAAAATATGTCTTCAAATTCGAATAATAAATCCTCTTTCATTCATGTGATGAGCCGACATTTTTCTAGAGAGAGAGAGGATCTCTGTAATCGGAGACACATCCACTTCATCATGTATGGTAAACATGGTGATATGAACAATCTTACGAGCAACTTAGATAGATCGACATCAAGCAGCAATATTCTTGGGCACTTAGCAAATTGTAAAAAAAAATTATCATCGTCCTTTTTTCTAGTAATTTCTTTCGGAAACGCCTTTAGAATGAATATCTTGTGTTGTGGCTGTCCTTAAAAAGATTTGTCCTAGAAAACGAGATAACAAATTTTTCTCTATCACCATCAAGCAAAAAAAGAAAAACACACCGATTTAAAATAAAAAGAAAGATTAAAAGTAAACTGCTCATCATGACAGCGAGATGCTGGAACCCTTATATAATGGGTGAAAACGAGGAAATAGTCCTTTTGGACGCCTTCAAGTGGCGTTTTAAGTTTCCTTGGAGTTTTTCGTTATTTTTTTTAAGGGGCAACCCAAATTGATTCTCATTAGAGCTCCGTTTTATTTTTATCAGGATAAGCAACATAGTCCTTTCGACGTAATGAAAAAGGATATTTTCTAAATCAACTGCATCAAAATTAATTTCATCCTCATAAAACAAATAAGATCAAATGATTTGCCGCTCATTCTATAGAGGATGACTTTAATGGGTTATCAGCGGTACGGCGGCGTTATAATTTTCAAAAAAAAAAGGATACTTTGTCAAAAGATATTAACAAGCAGTAAACTCTACAAAATTGATTTTTCATGTGGGTTTCTTTTGAAGTTTTGTCGGAAGGAACAATTTATTTGAATCAATTAAACGCTAAGTTGAAACTTTGAAAGATTAAATTTTTCGAATAACGAGTGGCTAATGAATAGGCATGCATACTTAAACATGCGCCAAGGAAATTGCATTTAAGTAACATAACGAGGAATTTTCACAGATAGGTATCTATTGTGTTCTAATTTAAGACTAGTTTTGAGTTTTTTAAATTATAAAAAAAATCAATGGTTTAAATTTTCAAGGTTCAAATAAGAGGCTTTATTTTAAAGCACTCAACAAATGAATCATTGTTTTAATAGTGGTGATATTTTTATTTTAAACTTGGGTTTAAATAATCTGTAGTTGAGTATAATCATGATAAATTCATACAAAAATTCCATTTTGAAGTCCATCGAGCTGGAGCCTACTAGAGTTGACCAAATTGCTTCAAATTTGATGCAAATTTACATTGAATTGAAACACAATTATTTCCTTGTTCTTAAAATAGATTTCCCAACATTTAAATATAAATAATTTCTTATTCACATAACACAAAAATTTATTTTCTGTATTCTTAATGAAAAAAAAAAAATCAATCTTATAGATTATTTAAACTAATTTATTATTGTTATTAATAATATTACACCATCATATTGTATATACAAATGTATGTAGCTATTATTAAAAACAGGTGACTTATATTGGAACATTTACAAAGATCACCTGGCTTAAATGAGATGATTTTTAGTGTTCCTTATTTTCTATCATTAAACTGGCAAAAAACAACACATCAAGTCGATAAATTTAAGCCAAATGATACATTTATATAAATTCGAAATGCTTATATTGTTTATATTATATTTATGATTTAAGCGATGGCAACGTAATATTTAAGCAAGAGTCGTTATCCCTGAAAAAAAGTTTTTAGTGACGCTGAGAATTCAACCAGTGCATGACAATCTGGTTGAGTTCGTTATCACAGAAATCTGCGGCAGATCTGTCGCATGCCTGCTTAGCTTCTGCAAGTCTATTTTTTATTTTTCTTCTGCCTCAGGCGGCAGTTTATTAAAAAAATTGTGTTCGTAAACATGGCAACGCTGAAAATTATTTCTAATATTATTTAAAGAGAACTTTACCGAACAATAAGACAAAATAAGGTTTTTAACAACATTAGACATATTAATAAGAGAAGGAAAACCGTTATATTCAACTATGGCAGATTCAACAAATATTGCCATTTAGTGCACAAAATTTCGAAAATGTTAATAGTAAATAAAGAAATATCTAGATGATTTATATCGAAACCATTTCAGAATGACAAAAAACACACAGCCATTTATTACTCACATGTTTCCGGCTTTTATTTTTATTTTTTTTTTTTCATCAGAATTTACTTTTTTAAGCAGAATGTTTATTTTGCTCTGCATAAACTTGCCCGCGGCTGACTTGATTTCCATACACTTTTGATGCTTTCGAACGAACTTTGTCTTGCAGGTCTGGCTTAGGTTAGATTTCAATTTTTGTTAACGAACACAAACCTTGCAGATCGAAGTTAGTCAGACGATTACGAATTAACGATCTATCATATTTTTCACTTGCTCAATAGGGTAAGTATTCGTGTCGTTTGAAAACAAAATTTTGAGTTTTTAATCAAAACTAACATTTCGATGATGAAGAAGTCCAAAAAATGTATTTAACAAGATGACTGTAGCTAAGTATGTTTGCTTGTGCGTTCTGATATCAAAGGGCACGGTAGTGCGCACCACAAGTTCTGGACTACACCCTTTTTACAGGATCAAACTCAGGCTATTTTCGACCCCCTCAAAATTCAGTACCAATAAAGTATTTGCTAAACTCACCAGGTTTAGGCGACTCATCAAGTTTCAATTCTTTAGCATTTGTGGTTCCGGAGATATAAGACTGCGAAAATTGCAAAAACTGTAACTGACTGACTCACTGACAGATCATCAAAATTATGCAGCACTTTCCGACATCGGAGAACCATGAAATTTCGCACAACGGTAGGCCTTGTGGTGTATACAAAGAAATTTTAAGATTTTCCATTCAGGGGCGTTGTACCCGCCCATATTCTCAGAATTGATATCAAATACGTAAAGAACTTCTGATTGTCGTAGAATGATAAAATTTGGTAGAGCGATAGGACTTAACATGTAGGTAATGAAAAATTCCACCCATTTATTATCAATTTTTATTATTTCAATGGAGCACATCTATTGGTTGAGGGGTAGTACTTGTAGTACATACAAAAGGCAAAAATTAAAAACTTATATACAAAAACCTTTGCGTAACAAGTCAGCCGTAAAAAGTAGTGAGATCTTAAAGTACGCCAATTTCTTTGTTTATTAATGCTAAATATCAAATATTTTAAGTAGAGTAATGTGGAAGAACCTGAAAATTATCAGAGAAATCTGTTATTTAATGATTATTGACTTAAATTGAGTTGGTTTACTTGGCAAGTTTATATTTATTTAAACAATTGACTCAATTTTGAAATGGCAACTTGACTGGTAAACCAACTCAGTTTTGGTGTGATAGGCTTTTCGGGATATTCCCGAATGTCCTCTCATTGACGTGGTTGAGTTTGTCATCATTTTTCAATTCGGTAAGTACTTATTTATTTAAAAAATATTGGGGCATATTCATAGTCGCAGATAGAACCAGGTTTAACTAAACTACAGACCGATTTTAAATACAAATTGTTGGTTTTATATTTTTATAAGATAATAAACTTGGTATACTATACAAATGGCTTCAAATATTTTGAAATGATAAACTTAAAAAAATAGAATCAACATCCGAAAAGTCAACCAAACCTATGTTTAACTTAGACCCAGGTCTAAAATGACTATGAATACGCCCCATTGTATTTAAAATTGTATACCTACAATTTTTTACGTAAATATAAAACCAAAGAAAAGTCTTTTTAAATCAAAAAATTTCAAAAATTCTTATATAAATTGTTTTTATTATTTTTTCTTTATTTTCTCGTTAACGATTTAAAAATATTAACGAACCGTTTTTTACAAAGTCAATTTCTAGCTACATTCTAGTTTGTTATTTTCTAGAATATTGTGCTTACAAGATTTTTTAAAACTTTTAATGAGCAAATATTCTAAATTTTCCAAAATGATTTACGCTCTGCTATATTGTGCGCAAAAGGCCTTCTGTATTGAACAAATAATTTTTTTCATATAAATTAATATTTTAATTGATTTCATAAATATCAGTTAGCTATACCATTTTTAAAATGTTCCTACATACATTTTCAACACATGGTTAGATTCTGTTTTCAAATCGACTCAAACATTGACAAGCAATTTACCACATTTTGTTGAGTCTATGCTGCGAAATCCGTAAGACGATTTCCATAACTTCTAATGGAGTCAATTCCAATAATTCAACATCTGCCTCATAGCGATTCCTTACATTTTGCAGCGATTCTGAAATAAAAAAACCATAAACGAAACTAAGCTCAAAAGCGGCAAGAAACACAAATTTCTAACGAAATCACTTTCAGCAAACGCTTTCCGTTGCATGATGTGACGACCCGAAAAGAAATTTAGCTTTCTAAGTAAAAGAGTCAGTCTTACCCTGAGGCCAGACGAGCCAGTACTGTGGCTTACAAGTTAAAATACATTATACATTACATACAAACCTGAGCAATTTGCTCGTGAACTGACTAGCCTTTTTCGAAGCCCAGTTCGGAAGCCAGTAGAGAAGACAGTTCAGACGTGTATATAAAGCGATGTAGATAGCTTTTTGTTGAAATTTTTGGAATTAAATATTCTTTCTTCGACAACTTTTAATGAGAGGAGTAGGGCTGGCCACGGGACGAGAAAAGTATCGGTCTCGATCTCGGTCTCGGTCTCGCACGACGAGACCGAGACGAGACGAGACTGGCTTTTGAGCAACCGAGACGAGACCGAGACGAGACTGTATATTTGGACCGAAGTTTACAAAGAGTATAATAAATTAAAAAAAATCCAATTTCAGTTAAGTATATATTTTTATTTGCACGTATTCAAACTAGAATCGAAAATATTTCGTTTCAAAATCAACAGGTTGTCCGGAAATCGTATTTTTCGGAGACGAGCCGGAGACGAGACTAAATTATACGAGACCGACACGAGACCGAGACGAGACTGAAAATTTTCGATTTTAACGAGACGAGACTTACAAAAGTCTCGCAGAGTCTCGTCTCGTGGCCAGCCCTAGAGAGGAGGGACTAAAAAATTTAAACTTATCCAAAATAGGCGAATGTCAAATATGTTTGAAGGATGGCTATGTTTATGATAAATTATACAAAATCTCTTAAAATCCTAATTTTTTGAGAGTATATTTTTTGTTTGGGTGAAATGAGAGTTTTTGGGTGTATTTGTCCACATTCTGTTACCGATTAGTCAAGCTATAGACTGTCAAATTAAATTTGAATTTTTTGAGATTAAATTTGTTTGCGCAGGAAAAGGTGATTTTAGCGCTTTTGGGTGACATTTGAAGCGAAATATTCCTCATAAGACATAATTTAGTTTCTTAGCTATCTGTCAACCTATGAACTGTCAAGTTGCATTAAAGGATGGCTACGATGATGATGGGTTATAAAACCTCCAAAAAAATTTTTTTTTTTAATTATTAAAAAAAAATCAAAAATGTTTGAATAAGTTGAATGTCAATCCTTGTTACTTTGACAAGACAGAAAAGTCTGTCAACGCACTGGCAGTATCATGAGTTAACCATCGCAAGACTTGATGCAGAATTCAACGTCATTTTTTGATAATGCATTGAAGTAGGAAAAAATCGAGGTTCGATGCCAAAGTAAATTCAATAAAAATATGTATTTAGAATCCTGGATAGGCTATCCTAGTAAAAGCTGAACGTGGCCAGTAAGAAACTTGAAAGTAACTTGCTTAGAAATTGCGAGCCGCCTAAGTCACAGCATATTCACGTATAGGAATTTGACAGTTAATTTATATAGCCAAGTTGCTTGCCAGTACTGGCTCGTGTAGCCTCAGGGTTAGAAAGTACTTTTCTTATATGGTGTGTACCTACACTTTCACGAAAATTTCAATAATATAATTTTCGAAACGCTTTCTGAGAGCAGCTTCTTTTCCTGGTGTGACAGTTGCTTAATTTTTTTTTTTAAATAAATAAGAAGCAGGAGTTCAAAATTGGAGACCAGTGCTATGCTGCCATGCTTATGGGAATTTAGATTGAAAACCATATTCACAGGGTAAACATTTTTAAATTTCAAATTTAAGGGGCTCATTTAGCATTTTGTATATATGTACCCATCCCAAACTTTTAGAAATTTCTGTACGCTCACAAAATCTTCTCTGGCGTTTTATTAAAATCTATAATATCTTTAATTTATTTTTAAATTAATTATATTTTATTTATTTATTCTCAAACACGTATTTCAGAAGAAAAACCAATTATGCCATTTTACGTGATTTTGTTTTTAAAAAAATAGAGCTTCATAATATTGTTCTTTTAAACCAGCTAGTTTAAAGTTTATTAATCTCAAATTGGGCAGCCGATAACGGTTTGGCTCTTAACCCAAACAAATGCAAATGCCTTGTGATATCCAAAAAAGAACTCGATTTGTCATATTTTCCGTCAATCATGCTAACTGGCTCTATATTAGAATTTGTAAATACTTCTAGGAATCTTGGTGTGGTTTTCAATAGGACTCTTACATGGAATGACCATATTAACTCAGTAGTAGGTAAGGCATATAGCACCCAAAGAACATTATGGACTGCTCAGAGCTTTACGCCGATTAAAACAAGAACTCTACTTGCTAAGTCTTTGGTTTTACCAGTCTTAACCTACGGATGCGAAATCTATCACAATTGTGATTTCTACAGCAAAAACAAGTTAAAAGTAGCCTTTAATAGTATTATACGATACATTTATGGATTAAGAAGATATGACCATGTTTCCCATCTGAGAAGAAGCTTTTTAAAAATGTCTTTCGATAACTTTATCAAATTCCGAACATTGATACTACTTTTCAAAATTATAACTACGCGAAAACCAACATATCTGTATGACGAACTTCGGTTTTCAGTATCAAACAGATCAACTTATTTAATTCATCCTCGTCTTACGTGTCTTACATCTGAGAGACAATTTTTCATCAATGCCTGTCGCCTGTGGAACTCACTCCCACCTTACTTGCGAGAACTTAGTGACATGCAAAAATTCCAAAAAAGTTTACATGATTTCATTTCTGTTCAAAACGACTAACTTATCTTTTACAGACACCTCACTTCTCATTCTCTATTTCTTTCTTTTTTTCCTTCTTTTACTTTTAATTTTTTTTAAATTCAACAATATTAAAGATCCCATTAAGTCTTTTGCCTAAAGTTTTTTTCATGTACATAGATGTACATATTATTATTTATTTATTTTATTATATTTTTTTTTTTTTTTTTGTATTGGCTTTTTAAATTCTTAAATTTACTTTTATATTATATACAAATGTTAATTATTAGTCAAAATGTTATCATATATTATTTATCCATAAACTTTCACTACCTTATCTTAATGTGTTAGTAACAATTACAAATAAATAAACTAAACTAAACTAAACTAATTTATTCTCAAACACGTATTTCAGAAGAAAACCCAATTCTGCCATTTTACGTGATTTTGTTTTTAAAAAAATAGAGCTTCATAATATTGTTCTTTTAAACCAGCTAGTTTAAAGACGAACAGTTGGTAAGAATAGCGAACTATGTATCTACAACAAAAAACTTTTAGTATTCAGAAATAAATATGCCATCTCTGTTCGTCTCAGCAAATTGGAGATGAGCGCAAACAGTGACGTTATACGTCTGCTGATATTATGTGAAGGAATTTTTTTAAAATTTGTTTGGACGGATTTTTATTTTAACAAATCGTCGTAGGTTTTTATAATACTTTTGACTATGTTATTTAAATAATTTTTCTTTTAAATCGTTATTAAAAAAAATTTAAGACTAAATTTTCATAAAAATTACGGTTTTTAATATAATAAAAAAGTTTGTAAAAATAGAAGTTATTTAGAAAGTGCTTTTGTTTCTTAAATCAACATTTGGTTCGGAAAAGGTAGTTTGAGTTATTCGCAAGCGATGAACCGAACAAATTTAATACAAATTCGTAGTTTTTTTTACTGAAACTTCCTACCAAGATAACTATGTTTTTACATCCTGTCACAAAAATTTTTTTTCTTACTGATTGTGATGAGTCACCATAAAAGAACATGCAAGTAAAAATAAATTATACAGCAATGGAACAATTAATATAAATGTAGGTAGTTAATAAGAAAAAGGAAACTCAATTGAAATCCTTCCTTAGACATTACGAGTCTAATAATTCCTCAGATTATTTTTCATTTCAAGAAAATAAAAAAAAATAAAGGACACATCACTTTACTTTACTACGTAGGTACCGATTTGAGATTGTAGTTTGTGATGCGTATACATTTACCCAGACAAGCGCAACAGGATATTTCTATACCTCTAAATATTGTCGCTTGTTGCTATCAAATGTTTTGGGCAAATAAAGGACTTGGGAGGCATTGTTTGTACAACAAGCCAAGCCATTGGTAAATTTTGAGCGAAACAAACACCAATCCGATTCTAAAGGACAATCGAGCGGGGTTACACACAAAAACCTTAGAGTCCCGACCAAGGATCAATTCATTCGACAATATAATTACACAACAGGATAACTATTATATCAGCAGGAACATGATTGTTAGTAAGGTATTTTTTTTGTTTGGTGATGCTTTCACTCAATATTCTGGATGCTTTATAATAATTGTAGGCCTTGAGTTTTAAATTTAACACGAAATGCCATACCATGCCGTGTCAAAAATAAAAATGAAAAAAAAAAAACCAATCCTAAGAATCTAATTTTGCCCAAACAAAGCAAACTCTAGGATGAGATTACTTACTTTCTATGATGGCAAAGCAACCGTAAACGGATCTGCAGTAAATGAAATAATTGCCAGGAGACGATACCTAATCATCTTTCATGTCTTAGTTGTGCCACCAGTTGATTTGAGTATAGACAAGACATCCATCCTGTATACTGCCGTTTTTCGAGGTTAAACGCAAGTGAACAACAGACTTAATAGTGATGCATCATGGAGAAAATATAGGTTGAACGTGCATCAAACGAGGCGACATAATGCGGATTTTGTCATACAATTTTGGCGCGAATTCAAACGCTTACGTTAGAAAACCAACAAAAATGTGGAACAACAACAACTGCTGCCAACTAAAGTAGGTTGTTATAAAGGTTCTGACGTGTTAGTTTTTGAAATAGAGGAGGATAATAACAGAGAACCAGTGGCCTGTGTGGTTGCAATAATTGGACCTCATAAAGAGCGGTGTGCTTAATAAGATACTAAAATAACTTTGGTTTTGAATCATGCCCCACATCTGTTAAACAAAATTAAAGGATTATTTTTAAGAATGAAAGATTAATAAAAAAAGAATTGTTTGTTGAAATCTACGCATCTTTGTAAAGGGATTGCCTTCGATTTTGTTCCAAGGTTTTAGTTCAACAATGACTATATTTGTGAACATGGAAAAGAGAATAGATAATAGAATGGTAAATAATTAGATTGTGAACTCAACTTAAGAAAAAAATGCATATAACCATTTGGGTTCCTAACGCAAATCACCGGGATAATAATTCGGAATTGTGTAAATTAGTCCGTGGCGTTGGCCACCTTCATCTTCCAGCTATACAACTAAAAAAGATCCGAGTACTGACGTATAACGCTAACTCGTTATACAGCCTCGAGAGAAGGACGTCATTCAACTTTTTTATGACCAACAACAACCCGGACATCGCACTCATCGGTGAGACCAACGTAAATAGACGCAACAACATTGACATCATCGGTTACAAAACTTTCCGGAAGGACAAGAAGGAGGACCGAAAAGGCCAACCTTTCGGCCAACACAAACGAATTCAGCATCTCAGGTCTGCGGACAAGCGAAGACACCGCCGTCACCATACAAATAAGAAGAGATGAGACCCTCGCTATTATTAGCGTATATTTCAAATGCCATTCCAGCATGAGAAATATACAACATGAACTGCACGTCTTCAACGTTCTTCAAAGAAGCACATTGGACTAAATGGCAGTGATACAAGCTTCACCTGAGGGAAAAGCGATTGCAGACTTGTTGGGTGCTAATCAGGATCAGCATTCATTGGTGGTTGTTTCTCAACCGAAACCAACTTTCCCCCGGACACCATACAGAACCTGTATGTACACAGACAGTGTCTGAGAAAACGACTCCAAAGGATCCATCAAATAGAGCTGAACACCTCCAACAGCAATTACCGAATGGAGCGAGTTAAAATGTGTCAATGTCATGTTCCGATACTCCGTCCAGCACCATAACAACAACCAGTTCCAAAAGAGGCTACAGGCGATCAAGCCAGGACCTGAAGCATTCAAGAACATCAACAAAATTTTTGGGAAAAGACCTCTAATCCCGCAAATCATCAGTCACAACAATATTGAAGCAACATCAACACAAGACAAAGTGGACGCGTTCGCCAACTACTTCGAGGGAAACTTCACACCAAACCCACTGGAGAGTCCTATGTTTCTGAACGAAGCTGAGGCATCCATCCAGCAAACCCTGCAGCCAAACCCGGAAGGAATCGTTTTTGGTGAATCCAACCTAGCAAGTGACCCAACTGACAGCACACTTCTCTGCAATCTGGAGGAGGTAGCAGATATCATCGGGAATTCAAAGCCGAAAAAGTCAGCCAGACCAGACGGGGTTTCAAATTACATCCTGAAAAGGCTGCCACATACAGTGATGATCCTTTTAACGATCATCATGAACAACTACATCAACAACTGCTATTTCCCTCAAAAGTGAAAAACAGCAAAGATCGTGGCCATACTGGAAGAAGTATTACTTCGGAGACTAAAGAGATTCTGCAGCGAAAACGCCATCATCCCGGACATGCAGTTTGGCTTTAGGGAAAAGCACTCTACTTTGCATCCGCTCCTGACGTTCCAGCATTACATCACCATAGCCCTTATCAATCATCGTGTCACCGTTGGATGCTTTCTGGATGTCGAGAAAGTATTCGATAGCGTATGGATTGAAGCCCTTATCCATAAGCTTCACGTATTTCATTTACCTCCGTCACTTACAAAAATTCTTTTTTCTTTTCTTTCTTCCAGAAAATTCTACGTTTAACTGGACAAGTGTAAATCACAAGTGAAGAACATCAAATCCGGAGTTATCCAAGGTTCGAAACTAGGCCCCTTCCTTGACAGCCTGATGACAGCTGATCAGCCTATACCAACTGGTTGCCAAAATCTCCTGTATGCTGATGACTCCCTTACGTACCCCACATCGATGTCTCCGTTGGTAGCTGTACGCACAGTTGAATACCACAATCACCGACTGTACGCCTATTACAAGAAAAGGGGCATCTGGATAATCACCTCCAAATCGGAGCTTGTGTGCTTCAGGAGACCCAGTAGAGGTGCTCGCAGCGCACCGATCTGCAGAAGTTTGGTTCTAAATCTTCCAGGTGGATCCACGATAGCAGCCAAAAAGAACGTCAAGTACCTCGGCATTCACTTTAATGAGTTGCTTAGGTTCAACCCGTACTGACGAAACGTTCTCAAAAAAGCCAACTGGGCCTTCCACCGACTCCACCCATTGATGAGACGCAGAAACGGACTAAGCCAAAAGACGAAGCTTCTTATTTACAATCAGCTCCTGCGGCCCGTAATCAGCTATTCCTTCCCAGCCTGATGGTTCTCGATCTCGAAGACGGCCACGAAGGAACTTCAAATGTTCGAAAGAAAGCTACTAAGGATTTGTACCGGACTACATTTCGACCGGCAGCGAATGAGACATCACAGCAACGAGCGTCCTTACACAGAGGCGAACATCATCCCCCTGGACAGGTAACTTCTGCTTCAAGCAAAGAAGCTAGTAGGAATTACCAAGAGTCATCCAAATCAACTGATGAGAAGAATATCCGCCCAGCAACGACACCCTGAGCAGAAATATGTCAGTACGATTGACATCCTGGACGACAACATCATCACGGGCCACGAGCAAACAGCTTAGTTCTACGCTGACACAGGGTCAGCATATCACCGAGGCTAAATGCCAACCAATCCCCCCACCTATACCACAACTTGACAACCGGGACGGAACACCCCGGAGACAATAAAGTCAACCGACTTTTAGAATTAGTTTTTTGACATGTATTTTATATTTTATAATCCTGTAATATAAAGACAAAGTATGAGATAAGGCCCCCTATGGGCCAATAAATGTAATATCATCGTATCTAACTAGTTATAAGTCACATTGTAAACATTATTTTGTTCAATAAATATATACCTACCTATATAGCTGTGTTATTCAGCTTTTCAAACGAAAATGTCAAAAATTGATTTAAGTAGCTATGAAAAATAGAATATATGTACCTAAAAGCAAAAATCAGAAAATAATATGAACTATCAAATCCAAACTGTAAAACGAACTTTCAAACAAAGTTAACAAGCTTTAAATGAATAAAGGTTTTCTGCTAATTTGAAAATAAGTTGATTTTGGCTCAAATAAAACTGTAATTTCAACAGTTATTTCTCTTTATGTAATAATTCCCTATTGCTATCGAATTTTCAAAAAAATTAATTTTTATTTAAATATCAGTCATTATACTCGTACCTACCTACCCAGCCTTACGTATTTCTTAAAATTTCTATGTGCGAACAAATTTTGTGGGAAAATTAAAAAATTTAAAATGGTTCTTCGAAACAAAAATTTTGAATCAAATGTTTAAAACTGCTTCTCAAAGAATAAAGGATTTATAATACTTGAATAGTAGGTAGGTACAATTACAGTTCAGAAAAACGTTTTTTTTTTTTAAATTTAAAGAAGTGTACAAGACCGTCAAGTAGCCAGTTAAAAAAACAAATGGGCCAAGTAGTTTACGAAACATCGAATTTTCGAAAAAATTTATTTTGATTTTTTTTAAACCAAATACATAATTTTGTTTACAAATGTGATGTTCCTACAATAATATTTGAAATTTGAAGAATCTCATGAACCTAAGAAATAAATTTACTCAAAATCTATTTTACCATTTTCGAGAAAATTAAAAATCTATTAAATAGCCTTAAAAAATGTTGTGGTACCATTTTCTCAGAAAGTATCCAACATTTCACATGGTGTATATTTTTTTCGAATATACCATGAAATAGTATTGGCCTTGAAATTAAAAAAAAATTATTAAAAAAATCTTTGGCTGAGCAATTGCTGAAAGTACCTGACCTTTTTTAACCAATTACTGACCTTTTAGATGGCAAAGGAACTCATTTTTTTTTAATTCTATAAATGAGGTGCTAAAAGTCTTATACTGTAAACTTGAAACAAACTTTAAAAACTCATTGAAAAAAACCCTATGGCTGAACAATTACTGAAACTAGCTGACCTTTTATCCGAAATCGGTGGCCTCTCGAATGGTACATTTTTTTTGCGAATATCCCAAAAATGAGGTTCCAAAATAGTTGGTGACCTTGAAAAACTTTAACCATTGACTAAAAATTTCCTATGGCTGACCAATTTGTGAAACTAATTGACCTTTTTGACGAATTACTGGCCTTTTAGATGGCATACTTTTTTTGCGAATATCCCACATATGAGGTGCTAAAGGTTAGGAACCAAATAACAGGTATGTATTTATTATTTAGTTCTACGAATTTAAACAAATTTCCCTAGATTAAAAAAAAAATTAAATAGCCTATGGCGTGAGAGGGGGGTGTTGAAAAAAGGGATTTTCGTAATTTTGTATTGATATTCTCACTTCAATTAATTTAAAAAAAGAAACGTTATGATGCTCTGTCATTTTAACTAAGTTCAAACTCCTTAGTCTGGATGATCAGACTGATAGAACTCAAGACATAAGCTTTCGAACTAAACCTTATCGTTTTTTTTTCTTTGATATTTATAAAACGCAAAAAAGTCATCAAACAAAGTCTCCCAAAAAGTCGATTAAGGGTCGTTCAAAAAGCTTATTTCTTGAGTTCTATTAGTCGGATCATCAAGATTAAGGTGTCTTTGACTTAGGGAAAATGAAGAAGTATCATGATTTATTAAAAAAAAATGGGTACGAGTGAATCGCACAAACTTGCTCTCGTAGCTAAAAATAACATCTGATTTGTTTTATAAATATGAATTTATAAAAAAAAAATCAAAAATCGCTACAGCGGTTTTATTTAAATAATTTTTATTAACCTATAAAAATTCTTGAAAACTTAAAAATAAAGAAATTTGGTATGCCAACTTTTAGTATTTAATAAAATACAATTTTTCACAAAATTTAAAAAAAAATCAGTAACCCGTTTTAAAGATATTGAATTTTCAAAAAAAAAATTCAATACTTTTTTAAAAATCCAAAAATCGTTTTTTTTTTTTTGAAAAATTGTAAATGCAAAATTGTTAGAATTACAAACGACCTCTTACGAAAAAAATTTGGTTCAAATCGGTGAATCCGTTAACGAGAAATTTGAAAACCAAAAAATCGGTTCTACGACAGATACCGTTAATAACCGTTATACATTTTTAATATTTACTGTAGTAATTATATTAGCTTGTAATTTTTGTATCAAAATCGTTAAAGCAGTTTTTGAAATAAATCAATTTTTATATATTGGTTGTATGGCAGGTACCGTTATTTTTCGAGCTAAAAAAAAAAATCAATTCAAAGTTTGAAGAAAATCGCTTCAGCCGTTTAGGCTGCAGGTCGAGGTTCAGATAGACAGACAGACATAATTGCGAGATCTACTTTTTTCGCGTTCTATATCATCGTAATATTAGGGAAAATTATTATCTCAATTTTTTTTAGCACGAATCCTAAACATGCCCTATACTACGTATATCGCAAGTAAAAATTATTGAAGTGAGAGTACCCCTGATAAGAAATTTAATAAATCTCTATTTTCAACCATCCAGCCCCACCAAATGCTGATAAAAAACTGCCAGACTTTTTATTTCGATATCACAAAATATAAACCCCCATACTCAGATTTTGGTAATACCTAAGGTGACCACCTGTACCGAAATGAACGGTACAGTACCGAAAATTAACGGTGTGTACCGTGTACCAAAGAAAAGCTTTGGTACACACAAATATACCGAAATCAAATGTGTACCGAAATTTATGAATAAATTGAGATAAAATCGGAATAGTTTAAGCACATCATTTAATATTTCTTTCCTCGTGTTTGCAACTTTATTCATCAACATCATCAACATAACTTTAGTGTTTGCATTCTCATTTCTCTTGTATATGATTTGTTTTGTTTTTAACTGTATTCCAACCATTGTCTTTTCCAATCGATTCTTCCGTCGTTCGCTACTGGTTTAATTTGTTTGTTACAAAAATTAAACTAAATCCAAAAAAAAATCCAAGAAAGCGCGAAATAAATATTTTCAATGGAAATTTAAGATACAAGTGCAATTTTATCAAGAAACCCTTTTCGAAAATATGTTACTGTGGAAAAGATTCTGCTGCTGACGTTGCTACTGACCATCGATGTGTAGAGTTTTTTTCAATATTTGTAAAAATATTCCATACAATCATTTACTTATAATAATTGTCGTATATAATTTGTCTATTTGGCAGGGACTTCGGCCAAAATAGACAGTGTTCTCTTGGATAAACGAAATGTGGTCTACCGACCCAAAACAGCGGGTTGAGCATTTCAACTTTGAAAGAACCTTTGGATTGCATTAGGATGGGAAATATTCATTCAAAAAGCACGATATTTCAAATATTTATTTGTATTTATATTCAAATATTCATAATGTATAATAAATTAAACAAAGATTTAAAAAAAAAACTAAATGTTTTCTTGTGTACCGAAATCAACCTTGGGAAAGGTGGTCACCCTATGGATACTTGTTTCAAATCATTCCGTAAGGTGGTGCAAGTAGTGAACACTCCTCTGAATTCAGTCAGCACACGGTTACTTTCGACAATTTTCTTACGTCACACAAACTAATACATGAGTGCGGGTGGCATTGGCACAGTGGGTATAGTGTTTGACTGCTAACCTGGACAACGTGTGGGTTCCAGTCCCAGTCTAGGTAGCATTCTTTTCTATATTCCCCAGCTTCAACTGGATGCCATCCGTGGAATTTCATGAGATAATTAGTATCTAATTCTCAATCCACTGTGCCAATAAAAATCTTATTTCTTCTAACTAGGGCCGTGCATTGCATTAAATAGACCTGAGCTCTTACAGGCATATAGATAAAATTATTAAAAAAAAATATTGGTACATACATTATATTTAGTAGTAGTAGTAGTAGCCCGTAGCGTAATGGTTAGTGCGATGGACTGTCACGCTGGAGGTTTGGGTTCACTTTCCAGCCCCGTCCACCTAAGAACTAAAAAGTTTTTTTTCAGGGCTACTGCCTCTTGCGAGGAATTGACAAATCCTCCAAGAGTATTACTTGTCACGAATAAGTGCTTCTCGTCTAGCCGTTCGGATTCGGCATACAATTGTAGGTCGCTTCCATTCCTGTCGACACACGCACACAGGAATGGTTGCGAGTTGTTAGTCACTAGGACCTGGTTCTTCATGAGCTGTTGTGCCACCCAATTTATTTTTTTATTTTACATTACATTTGCAAAAAAATTGCGAAGGAAACACCAATGCCGTAACTATGTAGAATTTAGAAAGTTTGTTGTTGATTCCCTTTTGCGAGTGGAAACAAACATTGAACCTGTGATTCAAACGGAGGGAAACACCAATGAAGTGGTCCGCTTCGACATCATCAAAACAAAATGCTTCGATGAATAACAAAACCCCCTTTTTTGTAAACATATATCTAAATATATTGCATAGCTAATTAAGAATTTCGTCATTTTTTTTATTTTTAACAATCTTTTCACTACCCAGTGTATCTATATTTAATTCATTTCTTCAAAAAAATATTATCAAATAAAATTGATTCATATTCCAAGTAAAAAAATTTTATTTCAATAATTTTGATATCTACCCTTTCGGCGAGCGTTGCGAAAACGCAACGTGAATTTTTCGTAGAACCAGAAGCTTTTCCAACATTTTTTTTTTCAGATCAACTGTAATTAGACCAAACACAGAAAGTGTGTAAAATTTCAAGTTTCTAAGTGAACTGGAGCATATTTTTGAATCTTCAGACGTTAGTTGTTGTTAGAGCTGAAACCATTCCAGAACCTCTGTTATAGAGCACAATTTTTAAATAAAATAAAGAGAGATCTATTATAAACTTTTATAGAGCTATAGTCTAAGATTACACTACATTATTAGAGCTGTTGAAGAGCAGTTTTGCTTCAACTAGCGCCAACAATGTTACTTGGGAAGGTATGTGAAGGGTCTATATGTGATTCCTCTGTCACTTTTTTTTTTTTTTATATTCCACGCGCGCAAAAGGGGTTATGGCTACCCTTAAAATGTTTTCAACACAGCACGAGCGATTAGGTAAGTAGGGGAGGATTTAAAAGGAGATACCGATGCACATTGGTTTTGAATGTTTGCACATCGAAATGAGAGGGGAAAGTCGAGTCGGGTAAAGCATTCCACATTCGTGTGGTGCGACTGAAGAAATAATCTCTGTACATTACTGTACGTCCGAAGTTGGGCTCAAGGGTAAACTTTTTTTTGAAGCTGACAAAATTATGGGCACATCGTATGGTGATATTTTGAACACATTTCTCTTGATTCTTATTTACGTGAACAATCTATTGCCAGCCTTTTCTATTTTCTACGTCTATACAATTCTATAAAAAGACCGCAAAAAGTTAAAAGAGAAAAGACGATGCACAATCATTTTAGTCAAAAACCCTTAAATTGTTCTTTTAACCTTACAAACATTTAAAGAAATAATTGTTTATCTGGTCTGAAATTCTTTCACAACAACGCGCTCGAAACATTTTGACCTAAAGCCCAGCACAACCTGTTTGAAAATATAACTCACGCTTTTATCAGTAGGTAGTATACCTAGTGAAAGTTCCAGGAACTTGAGAGTTTCGGAGTTCATGAGATCTTAGTCATATTTTGATATTTGATAAATTTGTTTTGTGATATGATGAATATGTAGGAAGTTGAAGTAACATCAACAAATTAATCAGTATTCAACGACAGTTGTTGTTGAAGAGTGATACAGAATTTGTAATTTTTATAGAACGGCAAAGTGAAAAAAAATTAAAAAATACTTTTAGAATAATTTTCTGCTGGAAAATTTTCAATTTTCAAGGTGAATTAATTTGTTAATTGTATAAGTTAGAGTTTTTTTTTATTCAATTTATTTGTTTCTTTCCATTTCGGTTCTGGTTGATTTTAAGCCATGTTTAAACTTAAGCCCTGCTGTGACCTAACTTATGAATGACCTTCTTCTTAAATATTAAAACAGTCCTAATTTTACGAACAATAAATAAGAATCTGCATGCATCCCTTAGGCCAGTTTGGTCACAGCTGATTATCTTTAATCCATGATTAATGGAGCTGGGAAATCCTCAAATGTTTTTGTTGATCAAATTTTGTTTAAAAAATTCAAAGTATGAGTTGCTAACCATGGATTTCACTAATCAGCCAATTTTGGTTGATCAGCGTTAGTTAATTAAAGCCTATAAAAGTCACATACTAAATTTAACCCACTGTGAAAAAACTGGCCCTTAATGTTGTAACTCTTTATGACCTATAATCAGGGGTGGAATCGTGTAAGTTGATTTGTGACATGTCTGTGAGGTTAGCATAACAAGTGTCAGCATCTCAATTTTGTTTGCAGTTCTTATCGCATGCACCTGAGTTCTATTCTATTCGTGAAAATTCATTTTTAAAATTTAAAAAAAATACTTTATTTTCATTAGAAAAGCGTCAGAAACAAAAAAAAAAACCTATGGATTATGTTGTAAACGTATTCAGTCTACCCATTTAATTCGAAAAATTGGATTTTACCATCACAATTTGCGTCAGGGGCTATCATTGAAAACCATCATTGAAAATATTAATTGTCAATTTTGAGTGATTTTGAAAAAATATATGATTATTTTGATGCCAAAGTAAAGCTAATTGACTTAATATTTTTTTCTAGGTAAAACGAAATTTAATTTTGCACAACTTTTCTCATAAAATGACTTTTAGTTTTTCAATGATGAACTACCTTACCAATGATCATTGAAAAAATTAAAAATTACGTTATGGGAAAGATATGGGTAAAAATGATTTTTTTTTTTTTTTTTTGAGGAGGAAATATTTTTGAAGTCGTAAGCTATGTTTCTGCATTAAAATAATCAATGATTTAACTTTCGAAGGGTATCAAAATCAACAGCTAACTTTTTCAATGATGGTTTTCAATGATAGCTGTAACTGGCCCCTTATTTAACATTACATTACATTAAATCGATTTGAAGATTTTCTCTGTTGCTTTCGCCAAGTTAAGCTTACCTATAAAAAAGAAAATGAGTACTTAAGAGTGTTAAAAATTAACAAATTTAGTAAGTAATAGCAAGTAATGTATAAAATGTGTGCGTTCTCAATTCGTTAGATTACAAATAATCGGGAACAACTCAGTTTCGAATGTTTAAATAAAGCCCAATGTTGCCGGATTTTAAGAAACCCGCTCTTCTGCTTTTAAGTTACTGAATTTTAGTTTTTTACCTGATTAAACGCATAATTATTTTGTTTATTCTTGCAACTGTTCACTGAAAAAAAAAATAATTTTAATTGCTATTAAAAAGCCGTGACAATTAAAAGCTCTTAAGTATTCATATGGATCTGGAGGCTCAATACTTTATGGACTAAATTCTTGTGGACGCCATAACTTTTTGTCTAAATTCCTTTTTTTTTTTTTGTACAACACAAATTTATTCAAATAATATTTTGATTTGATTTGTAGCAAAGCGATAGCAAAAAAGCTGTCACAGGAAATAGTCACAAAAATGTGATTATCACATGTGACTATCACCTATCATTGATCATAAATCACCTTAGGGGCCAGTTATAGCTATCATTGAAAACCATCATTGAAAAAGTTGGCTGTTGATTTTGAGACCCTTCGAAAGTTTAATCATTGAATATTTTAATGCAGAACTATAGCTTACGACTTCAAAATTATTTCTCCTTCAAAAAAAATTAATTTTGACCCATATCTTTCCCATAGCGTAACTTTTAATTTTTTCAATGATCATTGGTAAGGTAGTTCATCATTGAAAAATTAAAAGTCACGTTATGGGGAAGATATGAGTCAAAATTAATTTTTTTTGAAGGAGAAATAATTTTGAAATCGTAAGCTATAGTTCTGCATTAAAATATTCAATGATTAAACTTTCGAATTGTCTCAAAATCAACAGTTAACTTTTTCAATGATGGTTTTCAATGATAGCTATAACTGGCACCTTAGCCGATTCCACCCCAGATTGTCCCAGAAGCACATGAATGTGAAATAATGAACGTTTCGGGAAATCGCGGTGTTTTGAATGTTTGCCGCTAGTGTTAAAATTCGAGAGTTAGGTTTCTGAAATAAATTTTAATTTGTTAAGGCTAAAAATGTTCTGGCGACTTGAAGTATCGCTCGGTGGTGGGAAAGAGCACGGGCTATCATGGGTAACGTGTGATGTTAGATCTAACTTTTACCTTCATTTTGAGTTCAATGCTTAATTGATGAACATTTTAATGTCAAAACATGAAATAAACAGAATTTGAGAAACTTTTCAACCCTTTAACCTTTTGGGCACTATATAGCACTTCAGATGGTTTTAGCTTATAACTTAAATTGTTCAGAATTTGAAGCTGATAATTTTGTTTTTAATTTTTGTCTCAACCAATAAAAATCAAAGGAGAATGTCCAAAAATGTATAGGCGAAAAACCCACAGTCGATAAAAAAAATCATATGGTTTGAAATGGCATTAATTGAAGATAACAAATATGGAATTACTTTATTAAAAAGTTATCCCCGGGACTGGCTAGGACAATTTAACTTTTTTAAAACCAAAATGTTTCTTTATGTAAGAAAAGTAAAAAGTAACAAATCCTCATAATTGTGTTTGAACCATGTTATTAAATAGGTCCATACTAAAATCTGCAGCCACAAGATGAGATGATGCTGTCTTCGTTAACAAAATGCCGGTTATCCACCGACATATTGACACAATCATTTCGAAATAAATAGTTATTAAAGCATGTCTGAAGTCGGACAACAGAATTAAGTACAACTTACAAATTATTTGCATACTGTTATACTAATCAATAATATTAAGACATGCTTTTTTATTACTATAGCTGTGTTTTATTATCTTTTATCGGGATCTGGATCTGTATCTGGATATTGTTTTTTTTTTTCACAAGACTGACAACATTTACGAATCGAAATGGTCACCTGGTGTTGAGAATGGAAACTAATTCTTTGATCATGAAATAGATCTAGATAGAAAGCAGGATCCCAAATTGTTTTTGTATTACGTGTAAAAGGTAATCCAGATCCAGATCCGGATAAGAGTTAATAAAACACAGCTTATATACATAAGGGTGGCGCTTATTTTGGCAAAGTTGGAATTTCTTTCGGGACTACCCCTAAAAGTGACCAAGGTAATAAAATAAAAACCTTAGCAAAATTTTGTTGAAATCGGTTGACGTTAAACACGTGCCACCGAGCAGTTGAAAGTTCACATACAAAATACATGGAGATTTTTAGCCTTTTACTAAAAAAATCAGCAAAAGTGCAAAAATTGATGAAAATTAATAAAACTTACCATTTATCTTTACTATTATATGTACTAAAAACAAAAAAATATTTCCAGAAACTTAAACATTTTTTTAACCAGTTAAAAATCGAAATTAAAATGAGTAAATTTTTGTTTTTTTTTTTTTTTTGCTAAATTTGCTCATTTTCATTTCGATTTTTAGAAAAATATTTAAAATTCTGGAAATATTTTTTGTTTTTAATACATTTAATAATTAAGATAAATGGTAAGTTTTGCACTTTTGCTGATTTTTTTAGTAAAAGGCTAAAAATCTCCATGTATTTTGTATGGGAGCTTTCAACTGCTCGGTGGCACGTGTTAACGTCGACCGATTTTAACAAAATTTTGCACAGGTTTTTATTTTATTACCTTGATCACTTTTAGGGGGCTTTCATTTATACAAAGTTTAATCAAAAGTGCGAAGTGCTGTTTTCGAGAAAACTTGATAAAACCGAAATCGTTGTGAGGCAGCTTCGCGGTCTGAGTGAGAAACAGAAACTTGAATGTATATCCTCTAAGAAATCACTTAACAATGCTTCTCACAGCCGATACCCTATGCAAGGTGTTCATATGGTCAACAATTCAAAACTTAAGCTTTCTATAAAAACCACTATAACGATGACAAACAAAAAACATTTTTCCTAATTGGGTATTATATATTCACGTAGGTATCATGTTGTCCATGACTAAGAATATCAATTGATTTGTATGGTAAGGAACAATAATTTGTTACTCATTCTTTTTTGCAGATAAAATTCATCATTTTATAATGATGAGAAGTGTAAAAGTTTTGAGTTTCCTTCTTTTATTACGAATATTGGCTGTAAAAGCCGATCAAGAACCTAAAGATGCCCCATGTGACTACAAGGATACAGTCCCTCTTGATTCCTCTCACAAACTCGCAAACGGATCATATCTGTATGATGACATCATAGTGCCAGCGGAACAGATCGGAACCTATAATTACGAAATTCCCATTGGAAAGGAGAAAGTGTCATCAAAGATACACGTCCGAGGATGCATTTGTGATAAGTTCCGGCCATGTATATCGATTTGCTGCCCAGATTCTAATGAATTCACTAATGGGATATGTCATGACACTGGTTACTTCCCTAATGATTATATTGATATAAGAACCAATGAAGGCAAAACTGTTGCAAAAGACATAAACAACCAATTTGCATTGCAATTTCATAGGCCATGTGAACAAATGTATTGTCTTTATCAGAGATCAGATACCACGTTCAACTATTCGTTATTTGAGGCAAGTAAAGAAATAAGTGATCAGTTTTCTGAATTAAAAACAATATCCATATTAAATTAATAAATGTTCGTTTTTAAAGAACGGTTCATTGTTTTCCAAAAATGATGGACGGATTTTAGGGCGTGATGAATTTTGTTTGGGTCCTGTGTTAGCCGGTAATTCAGAATTCCCTTTTCGGCCTTGGAAATGCTATGCGCTTAATCCTGAGGACACTGAAGAAATAATTCAAAACGGTATAAGTGAGTACAAATTTAATTCCTCATTTTTTAGCCATAATATGTTACTAACTTATTGTTAGTATATCTTTTTTTTTACTCAAACATTCGACTTATCAAAGATATAGACTACGAGCGTGGAACAAAATACAGGTGATTTTGTGTATCATGGTAGTTGGGTTCACGCAAGAAAAAATCAAATGTCAAAGGGGGTCTATTTAAACCAGTTTAGGGGGAGGTAGATTAAAAAAAAAAAAAAAACTTACTAAAAACAACGGCAACACTGAAAATAGTATGACATAGCTTTAAATTGGATTATAATTGGAACTGTTTTTAACAAATATTTTTCTGAGTCATATGCTTTTTAGAAAGCTGCCATGAATTTGGTAAGCGAGCCATCCAAGGTATTGGAGTCGAAAAAATAGTTGAACAAAATTTCTGACTTTTTCAAATGTCACTGAAAAATAATTGCATGGGTAAAATCTATAATTTCCTTATGGTTCGGAGTTTGACAGTAACTTGTACACTCAATGATTGCGGTAATATTGCACAGATAAAAACAAAAACGATTGTTTGAGTTGTTGAATCTCAGTCAATGCACACAGGTAAAAATTCTTTAAAATATGGCCAATATCCCGGATTTTTTCCAGGTGTGTTATTTACCACCTACCAATCGTTAACAATTTTCGAAAAAGTTAAATCTATTTTTGGGGGGAAAACTATTGATAACGTTTATATAGAAAAAAAAATCGTTTTAATTTAGTCGGAGGGTGGAAAATCTGCCTAGGATTGGCGACTATATGTTTTACAGAACGAACAATACTGTTCCAGTCGATTTTGATTTATTAAAACGAATACTGATACATCAGTAATTTTAAACATACGCCAAAGGTGGTGTTTTCAGAAATATACAATACTACCTGAAAAAGACGCATTATAGTCCAATCAAATTAGCAAAAATATCTACACAAATTCGGGAGGAGGATTTTATTGTATTATTTTAAAGAGTACCTCTTGGAGATTCTAAAACTACATTTTTCTCATAAGAACCCTCTGCGTCATACGCCATTTTGAAAAATGTGTTTAAAAGCCTTTACTTAATTTTCTCAACCACTATTAGTCGTAGAGTGGTTATTTTTGTTTGCTTTTGTAGGTTGACATGTTCTACACAATTTTTATCTCAGTTTTTTTTTTTTTGATACCTTCTTCCTATAAAAAGTTATTGTTGAAAAACAAGCAAATTTTCGATTTTAAAAATAATTTTTCAAGTTTATCTCATCCAATATCTATCCGAACCAAAAATCACTTATCCTTTTTATAGAACATTAAATTTGCTACATGTCTGTTTTTATTTTATTTCAAGTAAGTCAAATAACTATCAAAATATAGCACGACAGAATATCTAATATTGGGTTGGGTACGATACCCCGCTTTTTACAATTCCCATTTTTTCAAATCTCGTTTTTTAATCCCGCTTTTTATAATCCCGCTTTTTATAATCCCGCTTTTTTATTATCCGCTTTTTATAATCCCGTTTCTTATAATCCCGTTTTTTATAATCCCGTTTCTTATTATCCCGCTTTTGCAATAAAAACTAGTTATTTTATTTAAAAAAAAAAATCAAGCGATTTTTTTTAAATAAAACAACTAGTTTCGATTGCAAAAGCGGAATAATAATAAATTTTAAAATAAGTGAAACAAAGATTTTGGAAGACGGTATTTTAAAACTTTTTTGACAGGATTTTTGAAATACGGGATTCCGATACGTTCCCTCATATATTATATTATAAAGTGAACGTATCGGAATCCCGCTTTTCAAAATCCCGTTTTTCAAAAATCCCGTCAAAAAAGTTTTAAAATACCGCCTTCTAAAATCCCGTTTTTTAAAATACTGTTTTTTAAAATCCTGTGTATTCAAAAACCCGTTCTATTATAATCCCGCTTTTTAAAATCCCGCCTTATCCCGCTAAGACCGTTTTTTTAGAATACATGATAAATAAAAAATATTGGGGAGGGGCAAAAATGTTCGTGCTAAAAGGGTGTGTAAATGTCCCGTCATCTTTATATATACTATTTTAAATTCAAAATACGATGAAAAATTTTAAATTTCCAAGAAACAAATTATACACAATAAGGTATAACCTTTTTCTACAAATATGTTAGTAATTTTATATTTGTGAATCTAACGCGGGGAACAAGTAGGGGCAACAAGTAGGGCAAGTTAATCGACACTTTATTATATAATATTAGATATTTTGTCGTGCTATATCGTGAATGTTTTCTGATTTACATGGAATCTAAATAAACAGAAATGTAGGATATTTAATGTTCTATGTTCTAAAGTGATTTTTGGTTCGGATGGATATTGGATGAGATAAACTTGAAAAACCATTTTAAAAATCGAAAATTTGCTGGTTTTTCATTAATAACTTTGTATAGGAAGGAGCTATCAAAAAAAAAAATTTTAGACAAAAATTGTAGAGAACATGTCAACCTACAAAAGTAAATAAAAATAACTAGTCTACGACTGAGGGCCAGTTTGTTCACAGTGGGTTAAATTTAGTATCTGACTTTCATAGGCTTTAATTAAACAACGCTAATCAACAAAAATTGGCTGATTAGTGAAATCTATGACTAGCAACTAATACTTTGAATTTAAAAAAAAAAAATTGATCAACGAACACATTCGAGGATTTCCCAGCTCCACTAATCATGAATTAAAGATGATTAGTTTTGAACAAACTGGCCCTAAAAGCGATTGAGAAAATTGAGTAAAGGCTTTTTAACACCTTTTTCAAAATGGCGGGTGACGCAGAGGGTTTTTTTATTAGAAAAATGTGGTTTTAGAATCTCCAAGAGGTACTCTTTAAAATAGAACAATAAAATTCTGCTCCCAAATTTTTAGTAGATATTTTCGATTTTTTTGGATAATTTAATTGGACTATAACCTGAGACAAATTTTGAACATGACTTTTTGGCGCACTTGAATCACATTTCATCCCACTGTATGCCGAAACCCTGGAGTAAGGCTTTTTCAATAGACGTGTTCAGGAGAAGGAAATTTCTGAGGGCTTCAGCAATCTCAGTTGCATGAACAGGATTTCTTAATAAAAAATTTCAGTTTGCTGCCTGAGAGAAAACAAAAAGCAAAATCTTCGATGTCTTTCACAACACGCCAAATAGCATTATTTAAATGTGAAAAAATTCAGCTTACCTATATGTATCATTGCACAAATCGAGTAAAAGAATGAATGACTCATAAAAGAAAATTTTTAATATTCTTCCAAAAAATAGCTACATATGTGGTTATGGAGCGTGAACAAATCTTAAAAAAATCAATTTCCCTTCAAAATGTATTTATTTTCTGTCCGTCTGTCTTTCTTTCTGTCTGTCTGTCTGTCCTCGCCCCTAGTTATATATATGCATACCTATATTCATAATTATTATAAGTAACTTGCAGAATATTAAATGTGATACTTTGTATCTGATCATGATATACACATATTGCAGGAACAAACATCGACAGCATAAATGCTGCCGTAGTGTCTGTTCCCACGATTGTTGAAGTATCATGATCGAAATACAAAAGTATCTACATAGTATCTAAGTAATATCTTACTAATTAAATTATATCTAATATGCAATAAAACATTCAGTTCAGTTTGAAACGTCAGTCACTTTGTAATCTGTCACCTTGACATCTGTCAATATGATATCTGTCGCTTTGACACCTGTCACTTTGACATCTGTCGCTTTGACATCTGCCACTTTGACACCTGTCACTTTGAAATCTGTCACATTGTCTTCTGTCTTTTGACATCTGTCACTTTGACACCTGGAAATTTCTGGAATATTCCTCCATAGTGTACATCCTTGGGCCAGTAGATATCCATCAAACCCAAAATCGTGAAAACCGAACGATTCGTTCTCGAGTTATCCTGCTGAAAAACGAAATGTGCGCATACAGCGCCACCTGTTGAGACTTTTAAGAATTTTTTTTCCTAAACCTTCGCGGAACAATTTCAAACAAACCCCCAGAAGGATGTATCCAATATGGTATAGCCGTTTTCAAGTTTTAAGCAGCCGCACAAACCACGATCCATTTTTATATACATACATAACAATATATGTAAGTATAAAAGATTATAAAAATCGATTTTTCAGAAACGGGTCTTGAACATTTTTTAAATTAAATATAGATTTGTATACATACATATAAATAATTGCTTTAAATTCAAGTTCGAATTCTTTTTAATGGTATCATAATGTTATGGAACACATACATGCTTAGGTACATACATCATCATTCATCAATTTCTACTTGAAAATTGTCAGCTACGATAGCAAGTTTGTGCGATCCAGTCGTGTCCATTTTTTATAAACAGATGCGATGCCTACATAATTTTTTCTTATCTCGTATTTATTTTTTTAATACAATTTTTGATTTTTATTATTTCTTATATTAACAAAATAATATATGGATTAATTTAAAAAAAAAAAAACAGTAATACCAAGTTCTTGTATCTGTAAAAAATACACTTGGTACATTTAATATTATCTATGTACAAATTTATGTTTTTTTTTTTTTTTCTTTTCAGTTATGCTCTCATCGGTGCCATTTATGCTGATAACAATATTTATGTCGACGTTCTCGCGCAAGAAGTGGTTGACAATTAGATCAGTGTGTTTTTATTTAATCTCATTATCCGTGGCCTTTACTACATTGGGCGTTATAAATTTGTTTAAAGGCTTATCATCGAATGTTTGTCCTTTATTAGGTAAGAATTTTCTATTATCTAGTTATCCTTTTTAAATTTTAGATTATATTTTTTTTTTTCATTAGATCGAAGAATTTTGCAAGACATTTATGAATTTTAAATTTTTACTATGCAAACGAAACAAATATTTTGTTTTTATTTATTATTAAACCATTAACACACATATGTAGGTCTACAATGTTTAAAGTAACATTAATGTTTTTAATAACAAGTACCTTTTGCTCAGGAGTAAAATCTATCAAAAAAACTTGAACTGTTATTAAAAGGTATTTATGCTTCTGCACCACAATTAATTATAATAATACAGGGTATCCGCCGGGAAGGTATACTACTTTGCTTTGCCGCCATTTTGGTAAACATGAGACTTGACAGTTCATATTTGGCAGTCGTGAAGTAGACACCTGGCAAATTTATTATGGAAAAATATTCGATAAGCCAAAGTGTTTTAATCGTTAAAACATTTTATCAAAATCAATCATCGATTACTGTGACGATGAGAAAGTTACTTGAAATTTTTGAGAGAAACAACGTGCCAACAAAACGCACTATTTATCGTGAAGTGAATGATTTCGAAGAAAGAGGGTCTGTAGGTGATAGGCCCAAGCATGGACCACAACGTACTCCAAGATCAGCTGAAAACATTACTGCTGCTCAAGGAAGTGTTCAAAACAATCCATCAACCTCAATTCGACGCGTGCCGTGCTCATGAGCTAGGTCTTCAAAGAACAACTTTGGCCAAAATTTTGCACAAGGATTTGCATATTTAAGATTCAGTTGACACAAGAGCTTCTTCATTTACGCCGCCGTACATATGCCAATAGGATTCAATATAGCTTCTAACGGCCTTTAGTCCATACAAATTTGCGTTTCGTCCCGGCGTTTTCACTTGGACTCTTCAGTTGACCGTGAGAGCCTTGTCAAGACGCAATTTTTATTAAGTTCAGTCCAGCTTACATCAATTTTACAGCGAAAATCAATTGTGAACTATATCCAACCCAATTAAAATTTCTTATCAAGAATTGTTTGAAATTTTATTACCCGTGGCCTGGCATTGTTTACATATGAGTTTTTTTTTATAATAGAAATTCTATATATTACTGAAATACATCAGCCAAGTAGAAGACTTAGCATTATTTAATTGGACTTGTTGAATTATTGATTCAATATAGCTTTTAACGGCCTTTAGTCCATACAAATTGGTGTTTCGTCCCGGCGTTCTCACTTGGACTCTTCAGTTGACCGTGAGGGCCTTGTCAAGACGCACATTTTTATTAAGTCACTGTCAACTGAAGAGTCCAAGTGAGAACGCCGGGACGAAACGCCAATTTGTATGGACTAAAGGCCATTGAAAGCTATATTGAATCAATAATTCAACAAGTCCAATTAATTAATGCTAAGTCTTCAACTTGGCTGATGTATTTTAGTAGTACATATAATTTATATTATTAAAAACACTCATATATGCCAATAGGATGTAACACCTAGACCATGACAACCCCGATTTTCATGAAAATATCATAATGAGTGACGAGGCACATTTTCATTTGAATTACTTACTTACTTTACTTTAGACTGCGCTCACAGCCCAGGATGGGCTTCGGCCTCAACTAACAAGCCCCTCCAGCCAGCTCTGTCCCTAGCCAGCCGCTTCCAGTTGCGCACACCGAGTGCTTTGATGTCGTCATCCACTTGTTTGCGCCACCTGTTACGGGTTCTTCCTCTGCTGCGTACCCCATCGGGGTTGGATTCGAAGACTCGTCGGGCAGGTGCGTTGCTGTCCATACGCTCCACCTGCCCCAGCCATCTCAGCCGCTGTATTTTCAGCTTTTTGACCAGGTCAACGTCGCTGTATAGCCCGTATAGCTCGTCGTTGAATCTTTTCCTCCACACTCCTCTTCGATACACACCGGACCGAAAATCACACGAAGAATCTTCCTTTCAAAGCACCCTCCGATTTTCTCAGTGTCCATGCTTCTGACCCATAGAGCCAGACCGGGATGATTAGGGTGTTGTATAAAGTCTCCTTGGTTCTCTGAGAGAGTTAAGTTGTAAGGCTACTTAAATGCCTTCTTAGACCGAATGAACATCGGTTAGCAACAGTAAATCTTCGCTTGATCTCTGCTCTGATGTCATTTTGCGAGGTACTAGTGGAGCCCAGGTAGACAAAGTCCTTGACAACTTTGAAGTTATATCTGTCCATCGTGACGTTTTGTCCGAGTCGAAGATGTTGAGATTCCTCTCTCGATGACAGCATATAATTCGTCTTGTCCTCGTTAACCGCCAATCTTATTTTAGCCGCCTGCGATTCAATGCTAGCAATAGGGCTGGTCACGAGACGAGAAAAATCTTGGTCTCGATCTCGGTCTCGCATGACGAGACCGAGACGTGACTGGCTTTTAAGCAACCGATACGAGACCGAGACGAGACTGTATATTTGGACCGAATTTTACAGAGCGTCTAATAAATTAAAAACTCCAATTTCAGTAAAATATTTATTTTCTTCTGCATGTGTTCAAACTATAATCGAAAATATTTGGTTCCAATAATCAACAAGTTGGCCGGAAATCGTATTTTTGAAGACGAGACCGAGACGAGACTTAATTATACGCGACCGACTTGAGACCGAGACGAGAATGAAAATTTTCGATTTTAACGAGACCGAGACGAGACTTATAAAAAGCCTCGCAGGGTCTCGCCTCGTGGCCAGCCCTACTCGCAAATGCCCCTGCCACAGGTCGCTTCGTTCTGCCGACAATGTCTATGTCATCTGCATACGCAAGCAATTGAACGGACTTTTGATTGATTGTACCGCTGGTGTTGACATGTGCGTTGCGTACAATTGCTTCAAGAACGATGTTGAATGGGTTGCGTAATAACGTGTCGCCTTTGCCCCAATCCTTTCTCAATATCAAAGGAATCGGTGGTGTTCTTACCAATTTTGACGGAGCAGCGAGATTTCTCCATCGTCATCCTGCACAAACGGACGAGTTTTGCAGGGATGCCGAGACATGACATGAGTGTGTATAATTCGTCCTTTTTCACGCTATCATACGCGACTTTAAAATCGATAAAGAGGTGGTGTGTATGGATCTGGAATTCCCGGGATTTTTCTAAAATCTGTCGGAGTTTGAACATTTGATCGACTTGCCTGGCCTAAAACAACACTGAAAGGGGCCGATCAGATCGTTGACAAAGGTTTTGGGCGGTCACACAGAATAGCCGACAAGATTTTATAAGCGACGTTTAGGAGACTTATTCCTCTGTAGTTGGTGCATTTCAAAACATCTCCCATTTTATGGACACTATACCGAGGTTCCATTCATCGGGCATACTTTCACCCGACCAAGTTTTGCAGATGAGCTGGTGTCTGCTCCTAACCAATTCATCTCCGCTGATTTAAATAGTTCTGCTTGTAAGCCATCCGCACCTGCAGCCGTGTACGACTTAAGTTTAGATATCGGTTATGTCGGGTAGACGGAACTCTTGGCCATCATCGTCCAAGTTCAATGGACGAGTCTGCCTACTAGCGGAATCTTGGCTGTCTTCGCCATTAAGTAGTCTAGAGAAGTGTTCTTTCCAGATCCTCAGAACTGACTGTGTGTCTACTCTCATCTCGGCAGGCTTCCGTTCTAGCTTTGTATCCTTGGGTGGATCGTTTCACCCTCTGATAAAATTTTCGAACATCTTCCCTGCCGTGTCAACCCTCAATCGACTCGAAGACCCGCTTCTCGTGCTCCCTCTTTTTCCTCCTGGGAACCTAATTGGAACTGTAGACGCCACCGTTGACTCCATTTGGAGAATTCGTCCGCTCGATGAAAGGAGAAGTGCCTTAGTGGGAACACTTCTCCCCCCCCCCTCTCTCGTTGGCTGTCCCCAACAGCTTTCCACGGGGATTTAAACCCCGTCTCCAGCTGAGGTACTAGACACCCGATGTTCACCACTACGAGGTGAGAGTAGGAGTTGGTAGACAGAGGTGGGTTTTGAGAAAAACCTGTGGACGTTTGTGTCCTCTTGAATGCACATTATCGTTGGAAACTTTTAAATTTGTGTTCATGGTTCCATGCGCATTTTATTGAAATTATTCAAGAACGAGTTAGAATTTAACACTGAAAAAATTGTGTTTTTTGATTTTGTCATATTTTGTTTAAAATTCCGTTTTAACAGTAAATACTGTAAACAATTGTTTAAAATGTTCACTTTATCAAGTGAATAAGATTTTTACTAATTTTTGGCTTTTAGATATAAGCAAAAATGTACCATGATACAAAATTTAATTATGTATTCTTTGAGATATTTTAGAAGCTTGTGGAATGTACCGTTATATTTTTTTATTTTTGTTTTTGTTGTCATCGCCATTTACGCGTATTACGCGGATTGCTCAACAGCTAGAGGCGGGGATAATTCCTCAAATACTCCTCTACAACCATCGAAATCCCAAACCTGTTACCAAAATTTAGAAGTTCTTGGGCTTTTAGTAATCTATTCCAAAACTATCAAACTATTAGTTACCCATGTTTTTAAAAATTATAATTATACCAAGGTAAAATATCATTAATGATAACTCCTGGACTTGCTCGCTTTTTCTCTTCCTCTACCTACCTAAAGTTCTGTAACCCCGATCTGGGCATAGGGCGCCAACATTGTGTAATTTAGTTTTTATTTAGAAGCATGGAACACCTACATATGTATGTACAATGTACACATACATACATTATATCAATTTATATCTACTGCGTGTACTGTGCTGTGTGAGTAGATCAATAAAATAATTAAATTGGACTTGATGAATATTATTGATTCGAAAAATTGGGAATCCATAGAATTAAAATTCGTGAATTCCCAATTTTTATAAACTTTAATCCATTTTAAAAGCTATATTTTAAGCATTACTTTTTTTGTATTTATCTTAAACTAGGTATGTATATTTAAAATTTTAACCAACAGGATACACCACTTATTTTGCGTTCATGGCAAGTTATTCTTGGATCTTTGTCATCAGTTGTCATTTTTACTGGAGTCTTAGTAAACAAGATAACGAATACACCCAATGTAGGGAGTTAACATTTTACTCATTGTTTGCCTGGGGCCTGCCAACTTGTCTACTTGGGATCGTACTACTTGCACAAAGGCAGGATTGGCCTGATGAATTTAAGCCGAACATTGGAGGCAGCAATTATTGTTTCATTGAGAGTAAATATGAAATTAAATGGAATTGACTGATGACGAAATGGCAATTTATAACATTGTTCATGCGGCAGCGTATGGCCGAGTCCTTTCATTGGTAGGGATTATATTAAAGCGCCAAGGTCGTTGTGTTTGTTTCAAGTTGCGTGAAGAAAGATGTTATAAATTGCAATTTATCGTCAATACAGGGTGTTCCTTAATTCGTCAATAGTATTTTAGGACATGATTCTTGGGTGTATTCTAAAGAAAAAAATAGTTTAACAGTAAGGGCCTATCTCCAATTTTGATATCATTTATCGGGGATTTAAGAAAAGTCTTATTTTGGTGTACCCTGACCCATGTTAAAACAGTTATTGCGCTTCGTTTAGCCTTCTATTTTTAGAAGAAATACCAGCTTTTGTAACTGCGTATAAATACATTTTATATCTTTTCTGAGTCTTAAGATATTCAGTTTTTAGCCTATTCCATTTTTCTTGCTCATGCTTTTTTTTTGATTTTGGGGTCAATTTTCTCCAAAAATTGCGTAATCAACATGATGTCTTAATAACTTTTTTGAATTTATTTAACAATACTTAAAATAAAAGTCACTGACAAGTTTGCCGAAAAACCCATAGATTTTATGATAATTTGGAAAAAACAGCGACAGTTAAGATTTAAAAAAAAAAAATGTTTTTTTAGCTTTAAGTTCGAAAAGCTATGAATAGGAAATGATATGTGTGGTTATCGATAATTTTTATTTTATGTGTGAACTAAAATAGTTATAACAGGTGTTCAAATGTGGACGCTTTGAGCAAACGCTCTTCTTATTTACTTTAAGTTGCTATTTTGGTAGAATATTATGATTTATTTAATTATTCCCCATTCAAAAACATCCAATATAGTAGGGTCAGGTGAACTTGCAGACCATTGAACTGCTCTAACTTTTTCCTATCCAACGATTACCACTTACTCTTCATCTTGTCAATTTTTAACATCTCGAGCAAATAGTGGGCTGAAGCACTATCAAGTAAGGAATAAGATGAATCTAGTTGAACCTATGGAATGTCCTCCAATATTTCTGATAATTCATTTTGCAACAACTGCACATAGTTTGTAGAATTCAACTTAAGTGGCTACAAAAAATAGCATGTATTCAAACCAAAGAATTTCAAAGTTAGGGCTGGCCACGAGACGGGCTTCTGCGAGACTTTTGTAAGTCTCGTCTCGGTCTCGTTAAAATCGAAAATTTTCAGACTCGTCTCGGTCTCGTGTTGGTCTCGTATAATTAAGTCTCGTCTCTGTCTCGTCTCGGTTGCTTTAAAGGTAGTCTCGTCTCGTCTCATCTTGTCTCGTCTCGTCTCGGTCTGGTCATGCAAAACCGAGATCGAGACCGAGACTTTTCTCGTCTCGTGGTCAGCCCTAGTCAAAGTACACTTGTTATAACTGTTTTAGTTAAAACATACTTAAAAAATATTAAAACTTCATGTTGATTACGCATTTTATGGAGAAAATTGACCCCAAAGTCAAAAAATTAGCATGGGCAGGAAAAATGGAACAGGCTAAATACTGAATACCTTAAGACTGAGAAAAGTTATCAAATTTATTTAAACGCAGTATTTCTTCTAAAAATAAAAGCATAAACGAAGTTTCTATCATTATTTCTAACAGCGCAATTACCGTTGACGTGGGTCAGGGTACACCACAGTAAGACTTTTCTTAAATCCCCGAAAGATGATATCAAAATTGGAGATAGGCCCTTACTGTAGAACAATTTTTTTCTTAGAATACACCCAAGAATTATGACCTTAAATACTATTGACGAATTAAGGGACACCCTGTGTAAAACATTTTCCTTTTTACATATAGGGGCGTATTCATAGTAATTTTAGACCTGGGTCTATGTTAAACGTAGGTTTGGTTGAATTTTCTGACGTTGATTCTATTTTATTAAGTTTATCATTTCAAAATATTTGAAGCTATTTGTGTAGTATGCCAAGTTAATTATCTTATAAAAATGTAAAAACAACAAATTGTAATTAAAATAATTAAAATCGGTCTGTATTCATTGAGACAAAATTGTCTAAAACTGTAGTTTAGTTAAACCTGGGTCTATCTGCGACTATAAATATGCCCCATAGTGTCCAATTGTACTTTTTGTTTTTTTTTTTAGAGACATCGTATAATATGTTGATCTATTTCTATGGGCCCAGCATGGCTCTGATATCGTGTAATGTTGTAATGTTTTTTCTGACAATTAAGAAAATAAGTGATTGTAAGATAAAAAATGCATGCAAGCCTGACCCAACTGGATTTAAACAAAAATTTCACGTCTATATGAAGAAGTACATACAATAATTAAATAACATACAAAATACATATTTATAAATTAATTTGTATTCATATTTTTTTTTAAGGTGTGGACTTTTGGCTAAACTATCCCTGATAACTGGTGTCTCTTGGACTTTTGAATTTATATCATACATGTTACCCAAGTCAACATTTATAAAGATCTTGTTATATTTCGTTGAATGCCAAGGCTACTTGATATTTCTCTTAGTCGTTTTCAAGAAGTCAAACAGAAAATATTTTAAACAAAGGTAGATAAATACATTTAGTATTTGTATTATATTATAATTTGGTTAATCTTAAACGTACAATAAACAAACGCCCCTATTGCGATTGTCAATCGTTGATTGATAGTTGATAAATATTTAAATTCGATATTAAACCAAACAATCCAACCACCCAACCGAAAAGCGTTTTGGTGATTGAGAATGACGAAAACTTTTGTGGGGTATAATAAAATTGACAAATATCAAACAATAGTTAATCAGATTTTCAGTAAATTGAGTTTAGAAATGCAAAATATCAATATTCATCAACTATCAATCAATAATTGACAATTGCAATAGGGGTGGAAGACATGTATATACTTTAGTACAGTGTACAACCATTTATGTCACAAATTTAAGTATTAAAAGAAAAATCATTTCTATTAGTTAATAAATCCGACCCGGCAATGCTCCACTTGCGAGAAACAAATTGGAATCACACCATTTCTCGTTCTAAAAACAACAATCGCCATGCATAAAATCAGCGATACCACTTTGCTGCAATTGGAGTAGATCTACTGCACTTTTCGCAAAAAATAAATCTACTGCCACTAAATCCAATCTAATGCACTTTTTCGTTTGATAGCCTTCTATTGAACAGCTGAAACAAAAACCCTCCATACAAGTAGTAAAGGAGCAGCGGCAGCACCCTGTGCCTGTGGTCCAGAATGTGACTTTAGGGTGAATTATTTAATACTGTTCGGCATAATTTTTCTCTTTGCAACTATGTTTTTTCAAAATGCTGTTGGTGGCCTGAATAACATAGAATCTGAGCTCAAAATTTTTACTTGACATCAGAGTTTTCAAAAATCCCGTTAGAAAATGGAGCAAAAAACTCTTTTATTTGTTATTTTTAAGTTATCTAACAACGCGAGGTAATTTTTAAATTTTTTTTTTTAAAGCTTCTTGAAACCCACTAATATATTTCTTAAAATGATTCCTATAACCTTTTTGACTATTCGAGAAATCATTAGTTTATGAAGTATTTATTATAATTATAGAAGGTCTTATAACCAACTTAAGATTTCTCGGGGTATAAAAAGAAATATTTTGAAGGTTTAAACTGATATTTTAAGAAAAGGATAAGTACATTGAGGAATCGCTAAAAATGTTGCTGAAAATAATAACCTAGTAAAAATCTACTGCGGATACATCCAATATGCTGATGTATTTTTATTTAATGATCAACTGCGCTCCTCTTTGTTTGAAGTGGCAACACTACAATATTTATGATTAAGTGTTTCGTTTGTGGTCTCGTTATAAAGCTTATGTTGTATGTCAATCCGCCAACACACTTGACTTGATTCTTATCTCTGACCCTGATTGTGTCATTTCTGCTAATTTCTCGTGCCAACAAAACTCAATTAAAGAGAGAGTACCAACGAGAACCGTTTGGCAATACGAGAAAGCCAACTGGGACGGTCTAAACGGTTTCTTCAGTAACTTTAACTGGTCATTGTGCCTCCTCGATAGTGACGTAGATGCCAGTGCAGATATGATAACAAACTTAATTCTTTGTGGAATGAGAAATTTTATCCCGAATAGGGTAAAATCTATCAAACCTAAAGAAAACTCATGGTTTGATTCGAGCTATAAAGAGGTTATTAGGGTTAGAGAAGTAAGTTTACGATGTTATAAAGCCAACCCTTGTGAGGAAAACCGGAATAAATTCAAACAAGCTAGAAAGACCTGTAATGATCATATTCGACGAACCAAATTTTTGCATGACCAGAAATTAAGGCAAAAAATACTACAATGTCTCACAGGTAGTAAACATTTTTGGTCATTTGCTAAGAACATACGAAACGCTACTTCGTCGTCGGTTCCAACGCTCGTCTTCAATGAAACCCCTTTTGTCAGCTCGATAGATAAAGCAAATTTGCTTGCAGCACAGTTTGCTGTTAATTTGACGCTGCCAGAAAGTGTTATGACTGTACTTGAGAGCGTAAGCGATTTCATGGGGCAAATCTTCTTTCGCACTCGTGCAACTGCCAGAGTTCTGAAAGATCTTGATATACACAAATCCGCTGGCCCGGACAGTATCCCTCCCATTGTTCTGAAGAGGTATCCTATTCTCTGGTCTCTTTCCGAGTGGATGGAAAACAGCATTTGTCCAGCCTGTCCCTAAAAAGGGCGTATCTTCTTCACCCTCCGTGACCGTTCAATTCAAGTTGTATTGGACGGTTTCAAGTCTGAAATCCACAAAATAAATGCTGGTGTGCCCCAGGGCTCCGTTTTGTCTCTGACTCTCTTCCTTATATTCATAAATGATCTTCTATCTGAAACGTCTAATCCAATAATATGGATCTGAATCTGATAACGAATATGAGAAGCTGAGGGTACTGTCGTCAGCGAAACAGTTGCAGTTGTGAGATAGACACAAATTATTTAAACACAGCTGCAAGCCTAGTATCTTCTGCTATGGCTTTTTGCAATACCTAGAAACCCCTTCTTTAATTTTTGAAAGAAATCATTCTCAAACTCAATATTTTGGTTGAAAAATGAGAAAAATTTGTTCGGTCTAATTATAATGGTGTTATCATTTTTCTAACATCACAAAATATATTTTTTTCTTTGAAAAATCTTTTATTTTTGTTTGCTATTATTTATTTTTTTTATTCTTAGGTTTCAACAAAGATTTCAAGGAAAACTTAAAACTGACTTACCTAACAAACGATATAGATGGATGTCATCCACTCAAGGCACCTCATTTTCTACACATAGAGAACTACAACAGTAACACATTTATTATTTTCAAATACATAAAGGCATAAAGGTAAAGGTTTTAAAAGGTACAAGTAAATAAGTGGATTATTAGTTTACTTAAAACACCAAAAATGTAGCTACCATTAACGGTTTTTATTATAGGCTATTGAATAAACCTTTTAGTAAGGAACAATTGCGTTTATGGGTTTTTATTATTGAATATGTTAGTGTGGAACTTAAGCTTACTTAAAACACAAAATTCGCTTAAATTCTTTCTGAGAGAATGGTCACACTGGTGATTTTTCAATATTGTTTGTATAAATCGAAAACTGAGCCGAATTTGTGAATTAAACTTAAGAAACTTTTTGTAGGAAATTAGATTTTCTAACAAAATTGGTAGTTTAAAAAATTTTATAAAAAAAATTAAGCAGGGAAATTTGTCAAAAACTGACCTAAAATAATCGAAACATCACAGATTTTAATTTTTTTACTAAATTGCTAATAACTTTTTTTGGAGCAAAGGTTTGCGCGGATATATCAGAATGACACAAAGAAGATGCTCAAGCCTTTAATATGACGGATCAAACAAAATTTTTGAATGAAAATTGGCGAAAATATATCCTATTACAAATAACCTTTTTTATATTTTTTTGCAATTTTTGTACGTAAGCATCTTTTTGACTTGCAATTCATTGGTACTGTATGGCAAGTTTCCCATTCTGGAAATAATTTTAAGTAGAGATTTTGCTCAAATATGTCATTACGATAATCGAGAACTCGAAAATAGTGAGTCCCGCAGTTTTATCTGTCCATCTGTCAATTTTTAACAACTAGGCCTACAGATTAAATGGATGGATCGATTTCTCTAAAACTTAGTACTTTCTGTTTTTAAGGTATATTTTATATGTTTAATTGAAATTTTTGTTTTTGGACCAAAAATAGTGGTAGCTTGTATAAAATCATTTTTTGCATTTCCGTCTTTCGAGTTAGACACTTTACCAAACTGAATGAATTTTTATTGCAAATAAGTTTTTAATCAACCTTAGTAATATTGCATACAAAGTTTTCGATTAAAAAAAATTTTAAATTAAAAAAAAAAAATTTATTTAATTATTTTATTTAATATTTTAAGAAGGAATCCATGATTTATATTCAAACTTGGGTTTTTAGTATCAAAAATATATATTTGAAAATATGACGTAACAAAAACTTTTTTAAAAATATTTTTAAAATTTTGTAACAACAACAACAACAAATTTCTTTTATCTTATATATCTACGCTTAGGGTATGCTCAGTCGCCAGGCAGGCGCCTCTGTTGTCAATTGGTGTGCTTTCAATTTTTTTTTGTAATCAATAGTAGCTTGAGTTTTTTTCAAAAAAAAACTACTAATACAAATAACTTGGTTGAAACAAAAAATAAAATAACAGGTTCTGGCTTTCAGAAAACCTATAATTTTAGCATTGTTAGTGTTGGCGTTGTTTATTATTTTTTTTTTCATTTAAAGTAATTTTGTAGAAAATTGCCCCTCCCGCCTAAACGGAGTCAGATAAACGCACGGCCCGTAATACAAAATGATTGTATTAAGGCCCACTATAAAAATCCGTTACTATTTAGCTGCACCATAGTTATCGTACTCTCCCACATTAATCCTCAAAGTGAGATCACCGTTAATACCAACAAATTATAAAAAAGTAGTTAAATTCTCAAAAACAAGAAGATATAAAAGCATTCGGTTTATTGTGTTCGATTTAGAACTAACATAAGCATTGACTGCTAGTAGCCAATTTAGCACTCCATTTCACAATTTAAAATGTATGTGAAGTAAGCACTACATTTGTGGAAATTCAAAAAAGTAAATATGCAGTTAATTGTAGCTTTTTTGTAGTAGATTACTTGTGGAAAAAAAAATTTGTAGCTCTACTATTTAAAAAAAAATGGTATTTAGTGCAAACTTGATATCAACTTGGAACTACACTTTCAGGAATTTCAAAAACTAAGTTAGCAGTTCGTTGAAGCTTTTTATTAGTAAATTAGTTGTGGAAATAAAAAAATTCTAAAAAATATTTTTGAGTACTATTTTTTTTAATATTTAAAAAAAAATGGTATGTAGTGCTAACTTGATATCAACTTGGCACTTCTTTTTCTGGAATTCTAAAAACTCAGTAAGCAGTTCGTTGAAGCTTTTTAGTAGTAAATTAGTTGTGGAGAGAAAAAAATTCCAAAAAAAATTTTGTCGTACTTTTTTTAAAAAAATAATGGTAGGTAGTGCTAACTTGACACTGGTGAAATCAGCCATTAAAAAAGGAAATTCGAAAATGTAAGCGTGAAATTATTTGTAGCTTTTTAGTAGTAAATTAGTTGTGATGAGAAAAAAATTCCAGACAAATTTTTTCCGTACTTTCTTAAAAAAAAAATAATGGTAGGTAGTGCTAATTTGACACTGGTGAAATCAGCCATTAAAAAAGGAAATTCGAAAATGTAAACATGCCATTATTTGTAGCTTTTTAGTAGTAAACTAGTTGTGGAGAGAAGAAAGTTCCAAAAAATTGTTTGCCGTACTTTTTTTTAAATAAGGGTAGGAAGTGCTAACTTGACACTGGTGTGCTCAGACATTAAAAAAGGAAAATCGAAAATATAAAATTTCCATTATTTGCAGCTTTTTAATACAAAATTTGTGGTGGACAGAAAAAAATTAAAAAAATTTGATTGGATTTAAAAAAAAAGTACGGCAAAAAAGTGTTTAGAATTTTTTTCTCTCCACAACTAATTTACTACTAAAAAGCTACAAATAATGGTACGCTTACATTTTGGAATTTTCTTTTTAAATGGCTGAGTTCACCAGTGTCAAGTTAGCACTTGACTTATTTTAAAAAAAAAAGTACGGCAACATTTTTTTTTTAATTTTTTGCTCTCCACAACTATTTTACTATTAAAAAGTTTCAAATAATGGCACGCTTACATTTTCGAATTACCTTTTTTAATGGCTGATTTACCAGTGTCAATTTAGCACTACCTACACTTATTTAAAAAAAAAAATACGGCTAAAATTTTTTTTGAGTTTTTTTTCGCTCCACAACTAATTTACTACTAAAAAGCTGCAAATAATGGAATGTTTACATTTTCGAATTTCCTTTTTAAATGACTTAGTTCACCAGTATCAAATTTGCACTACCTACCCTTATAAAAAAAAAAAAGAACGGCAAAACATTTTTTGGAATTTTTTCTCTCCACAACTAATTTACCACTAAAAAGCTACAAATGGCATGTCTATATTTTTAAATTTCCACAAATGTAGTGCTAACTTGACATATCAATTTAAAACAAAAACTGCTCTAAACTTTTTATTTTTATTTTTTTGCTTTCATTTTTTTTATCAAACTTTTGAGTTTGCATGCAATTTTTTCAAAAACTGTAGATATGAATAATTCAATTTAACTATATAGGATTAAAGAACAGATTTCTGGCTTTCCGGTATAGTACTTTATTGTAAGAGTTGCCGTTGTTTTTTAATATTTTTTTTCCATTTTAAGTCATTTTTTTCTAAAATGCCCCTATCTTCTTAACGAGGTGAGATAGACTCCCCGTCCTTTAGTAAAAATGCTTGTTTTTGGCCTTTCTACAAAAAACATTATCAATTTTTGGCGCCAGAGTTATCGTACTCTCCCCCAAAAAAGCTATTGGAAAGAATTTCCGATAACTTATTTTAGATTTTGTTACAAAATTTGTTGACAAAAAAAAAAGAACATCAAGTATTGTTACGTAGATTAAAAATATAGAACACATTTTTATTTATTTTAAAACAAGGATATCTCAAAAACTTACATAATGGAGGAATTCTGAGGTTAGAATAGAATTTAGCATTCCAAAAACCATCGGAATCGTATATTCTAGTTTTTGTTAGACTTACAAAAAATATCTATAATAAAATGACCACACATTGCGACGTTTGTCATGACAAAAATACTTTTATGGACTTCTTCAATATCGTAATGGTTTTTTTTTTATCAAGTGACGTTTCGGTCGTGTTAATGACCTTCTTCATATATCTTTGGTTTAAAAACGTCTCATGATTTTTTTTAAGCAACCAAAAACTGTTCTAAAGCCCACATGAGGTAACTTTAATAATAATAACTAAAAGGTCACGAATACAGAAAATAATCTGGATAAATACATATAGTCCAATCAAATTAGACTATGACCCGGACAAAATATTTAACAGGCATATTTTGTTGGTGGTCATGTTCAGAACAGTGTCCATAAGACCACAATCTTGAAAAAACGCAGCCATATTGCACTCTTTGTTTGTAACTTTATCTGTGTAACCTGTTTCCAAAGAAAGACTATTTAAGTGACAAATGGACGGGCTTAGATTGACAAAATCAGGGAAGTAAATACAAATTAGCTACAGGTATCGCATGGCTACTGTTTTGATTTAAATGAATTTAACAGAGTAAATTGCAGTTCAAATTCGAAAAAATTACCCATATTACATATTTATTAAAAAGCTGAAATTAAGTGGACATGTTCAGAACAGTAAGTTTCAAAAAATCCCAAATATGAAAATGCCAGGAGCATACTTCATTCTGAATAAAATCTTGTTTCCATAAGGACTTTTGTTTCACTATACGGAGCTTCTTAAAAAATCTACAATAAATATATACATAACCAATATTATACCAAAAGGTTATGAGCCTAGATTTCAAGACACTAGTGGACAAAACAGAGATATATAATTTTTAAAACAAAAAGGATTTCAAGGAAACAATATTTTTTGTTTCGAAATGTCTGTATAATTAAGGACGTCCATCTTTAAATTGGGACATGATAACTACCCCACCTGGAAGTACAAGCTGGAGCTTTTACACAGGAAGGGTCGAAAGTAGTTCTCAATTCAAAACCAGAGCCTACAACAGCTGAATGGATTAGAAAAGACAACGATGCAAAAGTTATAATCGGGTTATCAGTTGAAGACAATCAACTTCACCATGTGAGGAAGGCCGATACGGCTAAGGCAGCGTGGGATAAACTTAAACATCATCATGAAAAATCAACTCTAAGCAATAAAGTACAGTTAATGAGAAAAATATGCAGTTTAAGACTTGAAGAAGGTGCAAGTATGGAGGAACAAATCCAAGCTATGACTATATTTTTCGATAAGTTAGTAGCATTAGGTGAGGATCAGTTGTCTGACAGTGGGACAATAGCCATAATTCTAAGTAGATTGCCTCGATCGTATGATACACTTGTCACTGCACTAGAAACCAGGGATCAAGTGGACTTAACCTTGGATCTCGTTGAATCAAAGTTATTAGAGGTGTTTAGAAAACATCCAATAGATATTCAAACGAATCCACTAAATGTTTCTTTTGTCACAAAAGGGGTCACATGAAGAAAGAATGCCGCAAATACATTGAATGGAAAAACAACCAGAAAAAAGGAAAAGTCAACAGTGTAACTTCTTCCAAAGAGTTTTGTTTTGGGTTGAGTGGTGGGACATGTTAAGGTTGGGTTAGAGATTCAGCCGCAACAGTTCACATAACAAATTGTATCCAAAAGTCTGGATTCAAACAATTATGCGAAGGTTATAGTGGCTTATGGTGAAGAAATAACTCCGAAATTGTTGTTTCTACTTCTGCAATAATTTGTTCTAAATTATCATTTTTACAAATTGCAAAGTTAATCCTATCAAAATATAACATACCAAAACTGTACGCTCTACCGAAAATCCACAAAGCAGGTCAATTAAAACTAAGGCCAATTTGCAGTGGAATCGGATCACCAATTCATGACATAGCGAAATAGTTTCTAAAGAATTTTCAACCTTTGAACAACCAGTTGGCTTATACGTTTAAAACTCAAATGAATTCATAGATCGAACAAAAAATATCATCATACCAGAAGATCACATTCAAGCATCTATTGATTTTGACAATATGTATAATAGTATACCAGTCACAGAAGCTGAACAGTCGATTGAAAATTGGTTACAAAATAAAAAAACTCTAAAAAGCTTAAAGGTAAGTGAACACGTGCATCTAGTTCATCTATGCTTTTCCAAGAATTATGTACAATTTGACAATAAAGTATATGAACAAATTCTTTCATGGCAAATTTTGAAACTACGGCTAAACAAAACTATCCTGACTTTCCATCATTTTGGGTAAGGTATGTAGATGATACTTACATAATAATTAAAAAAGGATCGAGAACCGTATTGAGTTTGATATTTATCGTAAGCTAACAAACATTGACAGATGCATTACATCAAATTCTTACCATCCAAAACAAACAAAATTCGCAGCTCTAAAATTTGTTTGCCATCGTGCTATTCACATTCCTCTAAGTGAACAAAATAACATAAAAGAAATTTCGAACATTTATCGAATAGCCGAAGTTAATGGCTACAATAAGAACATTGTAAATTCCTTATTAAAAAAACATAAAAATAAAATAGATTTTTATTAAATTTAACATCATTAAATTCATCGAAAGATAACAAAATTTAAACGTATATGAGCAGTTCATTCGTTGAAGGATTGACTTGTTTTTAATTAAAATTTTCAGAAACTATTCAATAAAATTATCACCAAACAGCTCTGCAAATAAAATAAAAAACTTAATTGGAACAATAAAAGACGAAACAGAAGCGCTTGACAAATCCGGAATATATTCGGTTGTTGGTCAAAATTGTGATAGAGTCTATATTGGTCAAACGAGAAGAGCCTTTAAAACAAGGTGGTCTGAACATTATAAGTCAATATTTAATAAAACTATAAATTAATCTACTCCTGCAGACCATATGATAAATAATAACCATTTTTTAGCTGGCTTTCGATTATTAAAACAATCCAAAATTATTAAATGCGTATAAGTACATTTTCATATTTCGAACAAATAATATGAACAAAAATAAAATTTTCGAACAATCTTCATTACATTAATTCTTGGAACCGCTTTCAACTAAAGACATATTTACAATTAATTACTAAATGCATTTATTCAATTTCACCGTTCTCTTTCCTCTTCTTCTAATAACTTATTACTTAAATCTTAAACATATGTACCTAAACAAATTTTTTAAACAATTTAATTTTCTTATTTGACAAATTATTTGATAAATAATTTTTTTAGTTTTGCTATGTCTGATGATGAGAATGAATGTTCTCGAAAACGTTTACTAATAATAAAAATTTACTTTGTACGAGAAAAAGAAGTTCGTTTGTTTAATTACTTAAATTAAAAAAACTCGTGCAGTAGTTCGACAACGTAATTTCTTACGTGTCTACAATTTGATTAATTATTTTATTATTTACTCACGTTTTGTGCCCTACGTTTCTTTTTCATATATTTTTAAGAATAGTAAATTAAAATCGACGATCTTAATATTTGTTTAAGTGTTCAAGTTTCTTGTTTCCATTGAAAGTCTTAAAAGAAAACATTTTGCTGTATAGTTAATTAACTTTTTTATGTTTCTGATTTTAGTTGGCTTACACTTTTTCACTTAAAATGACAAGCTTAAAATTATTTGTGCGATTTGTTTGTATTATTCCTGGTACATTTTGTTAAAGTCCTGTCAACTAAAATATCTAATTAATACCTTACAAAGTAATAAAAGTATTTAGATCTAAATTCTTACTGAGTTTTTCTGATTTTTCATATAATTTATAGCTTCAACTCTAAGTGGTAAACCGTTCAACCCACAACATCTAAAAAAAAAGTGTCTAGGTCCCAAAGATAAATTGAAAGTGTCAACATAAATTGAATATACATGTTTTAGTTTATCTTTTTTTCTGTAAGAAGCAGGTGCCGAACCTTAATTTCTAATAAGTTTGTGTCGAAACAACGAGTTCGATTTTATCAAAACAAGTGTTCAATTCATCGCTGACAAGATGCAAGCCACTCCATATTTGTTATTTTGGATTTGTGCACACTATTTCATACAATAATGTTTTTTCTTCATTTTTGCTTAAACCCTACAGGGAATAGGGAAACATATTGAAATATGACTCCTTGAGTCAAACCCCAGACATAACAATTTTCTGAATAAAGCAATTATAAATATTACGCTCTGACACTCTGACATACAGATCGCACAGTTAACACAACAGATCATCCATAACCGACAATTTATGGATTTTAAGGCCAACCAAGACGTTGGATATATAGTATTTCATATGAGTTGTTGCATTGTTATTGTTTATATCCCGCGTCAAAAAGGACCTGTCGAACATTTTCAAATATTTTTCAAGTGTTAAACAAGACGGTTCGATTGTGATTCATGTGGTGCCCCGACCCGACCATGTGTTTTCTTTTTTAGGTCGTAACTCGTAAATGGTTCAAAGTAATTTGAATATTATGTTTGACTGGAGGGATCGGGATGGAAGAAAAGGGACACAGATGAGCTATAAATGATGATTGACAGGCTTATTTGGAATTTAGATTGTAAACTATTAGGGGAGGACTTGAAATACATTAAATTTTTATCACCCATATAGTATTTTGGGGATTAATAAAAAAATTGTGTTTGAGTAGATCTACATCTTTCGAAAATTATGCGTTTCTTCCAAACGTATATGCATCTAATTGGCATTTAGTTGGCCTCATACATGGAACAATCCAAAACCCGGAAGCCTTTTCTGAGATCAAACCGGCGAACCCTACAAGTGGAACCTTAGGTGAAGCAGTTGAGTGGGAGAGTTGTGGTCCTCCTTGAGATCATGACAATCGCCGGTTTTTGGCTAATTGGTAGTCTTTTTTTCTAGATCCACACACTCTTTTGTATTGGAAGTGATTACATCGACATTGAAGAAATTACGTGGGTAAAGATGTTGATCGATCAGTTTATAAAGACAATTATATTTTTACAATACAATTACAAATTATCACCTACGATGAGTTTTATTCTTACTTTATTAGTTAAAACCTTAAAGCGCCACCATCAAAAAATGTATCCAATATCAATTGTATAACATATAAAACACTATTATCCTTTAAATGAATAAGGAAATTGGGTACATAAGTGTGTTTACAGCTTCCATAAATTAAATAAATATTTGTGATATAGATAAAAATCTTAAATCGATATAATTTCTTAAACCATCCTTATCGTAACCTTCATGATAAATGATTTTCTATATATATAATCCAACAAAATTAAGAACGTTCCCTCCTTTTCGTAATTGGAACATGATTTTATTATCAAAAAATAAAAGATTTCAAAGCAACGAAGCAAACAAAAAAAAAAATAAAAATTAACACCCATACGAGTTTCAACAAGACTTAATGCATTTCGTCACGGGTAGAAGAATAAAAAATCAAATTACCAAAAGAGGACTTAAAATCGTTTGGCCAAAAAAAAAAAAAAACCTACACACACACACACATCAGCCACAAACAAAAAATAATAATTATAATCCCTCACATCAGGGAACCTACTACCACAAGATAAAAAAACGAGTCCAAGCCAAAAACTGTTGAACACGTGTGCACTACTAAAGAAGTTCCTCACAGCATCCGATAAAAGGACATAAACAAAAAAAGATTAAATTCTAAAAGAATAACAAGACAAAAAAAGATTACACCCGGGTCCAAAATGAAACACAGAGGATCGTACATACAAAGGTATACGCGATTCAATGGAAGATTCGGTTTTGGGCACATAAATGTCTAAAGTGGGTTTATAGGCTAACCTCGGACTCGGCTAGATAATGGTTTTGTCTCAAAAATTACGAAGCAACTTGAAAATTTATGTTGATCGTTCAAACTGATACGGAGCTATTTTTGTGTTTGTTTCTTATTCAAGTGATATTGAAGGAAAATAAATGAGTCAGGGATGACAGAGGCTTCAACACATCTTATCGTTTTGGTGACGTCGTAACGTGTATACTTTACCCGATACCCCCTATGACTCAAGGATAAGAATATTGATAACGTTAAGTGAAAGTTAAAATATAATGAATGCATTTCATAAGATTGCACGTGTTGAAAAAAAATAACAATTTAAAGAATTATAATTGATTGTTCCTTTTGTTTACCAACCTAACCAACTAATATGTACCTACTACGAGTACATATACGAATATTCAGTGGTATAATAGGTGCTTCGATTTTTTAGTTTTGAATTTGACGAAATCTTATTCATTTATTTATATATTTTATTTATTTATAAAATAATTTGTATATTCATTTATATATATATTTCTAAGTAGAGGCTCTGAAAATTTGAGCTTCAAAAATTTGACTTTCAAATAAAATTAGTATATTTTAATTTTGTATCTTGATTCTTGAATTTAACTAGCTATCAGCAAGTTGGGCTTAAAAATATTGGCGCCAAATTTTAGTCGTTTCAGTACGATGTCAAATCATTTTTAGTATGATACTAGGTTAAACATTGTATTTTGCTAATTTTAAACGAGCTTAGCATCGTACTATCTCCTATCATTTTATTTAAGTTAAAATCATCAAAAGGCTATTTAATCTTTTTAGTATAGTACTAATTTCACGAGACTTTGACGTTTGTAAAGGTCAAAATCAGGGATGTTTGTGATTTTTTTGTACGAGCTGTCACTTTTTTGGTCGTGTTCAGCTGCAAATTGGTCTGTTAAAGAATTAGAAAAATGTTAATTAGTATTATACTAAACCCTTAATAATAGGCTGTTTAAGATTATTCGCCATTGTATTTAAGCCAAATCAATTACTCATTAATTACACATCCTAACAAAATCAAAATTTTTTACCAGAATTTATTTTCCGAAAGCTTTTGATGCACTGATTTCATATATTCCAGTCTTAACTTGAAAGTAACCCTTTTTTTATTACATTTGAGGTTAACCAAGAAACTCGTAATGGCGTGAGGAACTCTTCGTGTGACGCTACTAGGGTCTGCTCTTATTTAAACACAGGTCATTTTTTAACGCGCGCCGGCCTGCGCGCCACCGGGAAAAACCAAACTAAAAGATCGTATTTGCAATATTAAATTGAGATTTGTAGAGGAAAATTATTTTCCTTTTTTTTTTTGATAAGCAAAAGAGCGTTTTTTGCCATTTTTTTGGATGTCTCCAAAAACCACGAAATTAACAGCGTAAAGCAGACCAAGAACACAACGCACTCGACCTCTGTGATCCCCCCCCCCTGGGTACAGCCTCGTGCTGTGGTCGTTAGGGTTTTTTTCATAACAAAGCGGTCACCAGATATTTAATAAATACAAAAAATACTAATAGGTGCGGAAGAAAGGGGAATAGTCTACTAGTACCTACATAGATAAACCTAGATAATGTATAAAATATTAACACTTTACGCGTTTTTTAAGTTTTTTTTTTTATTGTGTTTACTAAATTTCAAAGAAATGATTTTTTTTTTTTAAATCGCCTAGTTGCTGTTCAAGAACTAAAAGGTGCCAAATTTTAACAGCTGAGTTATTTTCAAAATATTTAGCTACCGAACTTTATTTAAAATTTTTTGTTCTTGTCACATTTTTTTTAAGGGACTGAGATAATGTGTTTTTTTTCACAGTTACCTAAAGTAAAAAATTATTTGTGTAGTACAACATCATATCCTAAACTTCACAATTTCTCTTTTAACATAAATTCACTTATTCGTATGCCAAATAAATAAAACAGGTGCCAAAATGGTGATTTTTGTTTTTATTGTGCATTATGTTATTTTATAAACCAATTACTTGTTGGTGAATAGTTTCGTCGAATCTTAAATTCTTTTCTTCATGTCAAGGTGTCTCTTCATCAATTTACTGCGGACAAAAAAAATCTATACTATTGAATTTAAAAAATTGCCAGGAGGCGCTAAGAAATGTTAAGAACAATATAATCGCGCGTACAATAGAATGCATTTAAAAGTCATATTTACAACGTATTTTGTTTCTAAGAGCAGCGTAATATACAACACTTACCAATTTTAACAAACAATGGCAAAAAAGAGTCAACCTAAGATGGATTTGACACGGATCGTTACTATTTGTACAGGTAAACTTGTCTGACCTTTTGTCTAGAACTATATGACAGACAAAGAAACTCCACAGGAAACTGGCGCCAGACACTCAGCACTCAAAAGGTAACTTGTTCGAAATGATATTTTTGCGTGGTGTTCAATACAAAAAGATAGACATAAATTATATGTCAAACTAAGTCGGATGTTAATGTTCATTCCAGTGTGTTTTTCTTAAAAACTAAAAAATGATATATGTACCATGTACCTGTTACTATAGTGTCTAGAAATCACAGTAATAGAAATAAAGGTATCGAAGTAGCTTGATATGGCAAGGATCCACCTTGCCTTTCACGCTTGTTAACCTCATAAGATAAATAGTGTTGTGTTAACACATTTTTTGGCAATACAAATTCAATTTTATAGACAGGTAGGCAAAGACATTTACTTTTGTTTCGGAAATAGCAAAAGTAACTACTATTGAAGATACCTATGTATGTTAGTATAAAATAAAATCAGTAAGTTATTTAAAGGAACCTACATAATCGAATTTTTAAATAATTCTTAATACAAAATATTTCTTTTAAATAGTAGCCCAGTCAATAATTACAAAAAAAGAGCTAAATTCGCAAAGCGCGATGTAGTTCTGCATTTTTGATATGTTGTTGGGGCTTGTTGGGGCTGTAGCTAAGTTTGCAACTTCGAAAAACCTGTGCTCGCTGCAGGAAAAATGCAACAGTGAAAAAAAAACGCAAAAATCACCCCATTTTTTCCGACATTTTCCTTTATAACTTTGGAAATATGAAAAAACCATCCTTCATATTCTTGTTTGCTATAGAATTTTCTACAAGACCACATTAGTCTAAAATTCATGTATGTTATATTTGAGTTGATATCTAACCATAAGTAAAAACAAAAATTCCGAAAAACTAAGTAATTTTGAAGCGCTTAAAAAATAGGTCCAAAATTGTCCAATTGTGCTCAAAATTTGCAATCAAATAGCCAAGAGTATTATAAGCCATAATTTGAAAATTCGATTCAAATCGGTCAAATAGTTTTGGGTACAGACATGATGTTAACTAAGTGCAACAAGCAATGTTTGCATCATTGCTGTGGTCAAAGTAGGACGCTTAAGTTGGCACTTATTTTTGTACACGTACTTGGAACCCTTAACTATGATAAAAAATAGTTTTGATATTTATATCTATTTTTAAGCAACTTTAGTAGCGATTTTAAAAGTTCCGAAAATTGTTCACTTGACATGTAAATATGCAACTTCGTGAACATTTTTGAAACTTTTAAATTCACTACCAAAGTTGCTTAAAAAAAGATATAAATATTGTAACTATATTTTGTCATAGCTAAGGGTTCCAAGTACGTCGCAAAAATAAGTGTCAACTTAAGCGTCCTACTTTGACCACAGCAATGATGCAAACATTGCTTGTTGGACATAGTTAACATCATGTCTGTAGCCAAAACTATTTGACCGATTTGTATCGAATATTTTTTATATAATTTAGGCTTATAATACTCTAGACTATTTGATAGCAAATTTTGAGCACAATTGCACAATTTTGGACCTATTTTTTGAGCGCTTCAAAATTACTTAGTTTTTCGGAATTTTTGTTTTTACTCATGGTTAGATATCAACTCAAATATAACATACATGAATTTTAAACTAATGTGGTCTTGTAGAAAATTTTATAGCAAACAAGAATATAGAGGATGGTTTTTTCCTTAGTTGCATATTTCCAAAGTTATAAAGGAAAATGTCGGAAAAAATGGGGTGATTTTTGCGTTTTTTTTCACTGTTGCATTTTTCCTGCAGCGAGCACAGGTTTTTCGAAGTTGCAAACTTAGCTACAGACTACCCTAACATGCCCTAACAACATATCAAAAATTCAGAACTACATCGCACTTTGCGAATTTATTGTCGAATTTAACTGGGCTGTTGTTCTAATATTAAAATATAATATGATATTACTATCCTAATTCTTTAAAAACTATGTAAAATAATTCTTGAGCATATTCTAGAATAAAAATATGCACGAATGACGACTAGATTAACTTGCTCTCGTAGCTTACAACTTGAATGGAGCTAGACATTGATGGTAATGTTTTTATATCGTTAATGAGAAAATCATCAATTTTGAATTTGTGCGCTTTAGTAAAATAAATTTTTTAAAAAAAGGAAAAAAAATATATAAATTCTGTGATTTTTTTTTTTTTCTTAAAACAAATTATAAAATACAATTTTAAATGTAATATTTTTTGGCATATAAATACCGAATTGCTAAATTATTTCAAAATCAACAAAGTGAATCTATCATTGGGAATTTTCCAAAACAGCTTTTACTAATATCTCGAAAACTATTTATCGAACAATTTTTTTTTAACAAAGTTACATATAAGAACAAAATTATCTTTCTTTTCTTCGTGCAAATTTTGCTTGTAGGATTTATACTTTCATAGTTAAAGCGCCGAAAGTTTACGCATATTCAGTTTTTACCTTACGACTCCAAAAACAATTGAAAAAAACATACATGCATGCTGATTAGGCGGTATCGGTTCGGTAGCGGTACGGTATGCATGCGGTATACCGAGCCGCGGTACGAATGGGCAGTAAGCAATCGGTAAATACAGCGTGTATTGTATAAAATATCATCGTCAGATATGGAGCAATAGAGAAATGAGGATGAAAAGCTCATTATAAGTGTTCTTTTTCATTTTGTACATGGATTGGAACCTTTCAATATGTTGTAGAAGTTCTTTGGCCGCAACAAAAAGTCGACAAAACAAATTTGTTTCAATATATGGATGTCGCCAGTACTTTTTTGCTTTTTATTCGCAAACGCGTATAAATATAACATACAATTGCATCTTCTTCTGAGGACGACATTTTTTTCCGGATTCTGAGTTTTAGATTAAATACCGAAAGTATACCGACAAGTGAAGAGACAGAAGCGGTATCGGTATGTTTTCGGTACGGTAAGAAAGCCCGCTTACCGATACCGTACCGACAAGTCAGGGAGCGGCCTAACTCGGAGAGTAAAAATCCTGCAAAAACAAACTTTGTATTAATAAAATGAATATTGTTTTGTTTTCTATTATTCTTGTGATATAAGTTAAAAGACGCTTTTTCAAAATGTTTGCTGAAGCTCAAAACTTGCAGCTGCACCGCTTTTTGTTTATATTCAGAGACAACCCATTTACAAATTTCAAGCATAAATTTGAACGGTATATGTTATTGCAAGAAAACCTGCCGACTGGCCTATTAGGGGTAAGTTTTGGGGCTAAAATTAAGGTGATAGAGCAATTTAAAAAAAATCGTCCCATAATTCTGTCTCGCTTTTTAATCTGTCTGTACCTTGACCGTCAATCTGAACCACGGACGCATTTCTTCTTGAAACTTTGGACATTAGTTTTCTTTAATTAAGAAGAAATTGCTATTTTCTTGTTAAGCTGCAAAAATAACGGATACAATTATTACGGAAAAAAGTTATTTGTCTCAAAAAAGGCTCTTAAGACTTTGACAAAAATAATTTATGGATCACTTTTGAGGGTCAGTTTATGTTTTGGTGTAAAAATATTGCTAATTACGGCTACTTTCTAACGGTATACACTTGTCATAAGATCAGTTAATTTTAATTATCAAATTTTTCGTAAACGGCTTCACTGATTACGATTAAATTTTATTTTGTTTTGGAGGTCCTCCAAATATGGACACATTTTGATATTCAATTTTTCAAAAATTCATTTTTTGGAATTTTATAAATACATTTCATTTTTTTTTATGAAATTTTGTTTAAAATTGTATTATATTAAATACTTAGAATTGGCATACAAATACAAAAATTAGTTTTAGCAATTTTATAGGAATTTACATAATAATATAAATAATAGTTTTCAAAACGTTCATCTTAACGGTATTTCTAGCTTGCTTCGTAAAAATGTTTAGGTATGCGAAATAAAGTTCGTACGATCCAGTCTTGCACTTCACTTCTTACTTTGCGATATAGCTTTACATACATATACACTCCAATTCACTCGTTTAAATACAGATTTTTTTCAATAAACTTTTAACAATTTCTCTATAACCTTTTATAATTATGACAAATCTTACTATATAATTTTTTAAGTGTAATATGGGGATTAAGATTCAGGAAGAATTTTGGCTTATGGCTCTCTGAACAGTTTTAGTCAAAAAATCGAACTTTTTTTGTGTGTAATTCGTTTAAATACACCTTGAAAAACAACCAAGTAGCTCAGAAAATCGTTAAAAATAGAATGTAAATAATTAAATAATCAACAGTTAAAGACATTTTTTCATGAATTTAACAATTTTTCCAAAAGGAAGTGTTCTAACCGAAGGAAAAATGCTCAAATTCGAGACTATCAGGACAATGGTCATAAAAGTCGATGTGAAGGTCAAAACATTGGACTTAGTATGCAGCCACCTTCAATATAGGGAAAACGAGGAAAAAACATGATACTGGGGCTAGCTACGAGCAGGGCTGTCGAAGTACTGCAATAGCAGTATTTGTACTGCAATCTGTTTGTGCGTACTGCCGTACTGCTCACTTGCCAAAAGTACTGCTTTTGTTTTCATTTAATAAATTGATTTGATTGCTAAACGCATCTTTCTTAAATTCCCAGTATTTTTGTTCTGTCAACAAAACGCACGCAAAAAAAATCTTACATTTTAAGTAAAAAGAGAAGTTCGATTTATGTTAATACCTATCACTCTATCAGCTATCGTCATTCCGTTTTCTCTTGGTAAATTAAAAAAAAAATAAACTCCATTTATCAATTTCAAGACGATTGTTGATGCCTCAATGTTTCCACCGTATGTACAATTTTTCAGCAGAGACTTTGTAGTCCCCTTTCACACAAGGAAACTGAGTTGCTAGCAATTTTAAGTTTGTAGGCGAGAAGGGCGTAGATGGAAGGAAACAAATCTCTATTGCTTATTTTGAAGTAAGTTTAAAAGAAAAACAATTACTTCCAAAAATATGAGATCGGTATGTAGATGATGTTTTGCATTTCCTTGATTTAGAATTAAAAAGAAAAAATAATAAAAGTATCGAAATAGCAATTTATAGAAAACCGACTAGTACAAACAGAACAATAACAAACGATTCAAATAGTTGCATACAACATAAACATGCAGCTTTTCGTTCTATGGTACACTTATTATGTAGCTTAGATCTTTCGGCAATGAATTACATGAACGAGTGCAAAACAATAAAATCAATCGCGAGAACAAATGAATATAACGAAGTTTTGATAGACCGTCTTATTAAAAAACATACGGAAAAAATAGAAAAGTATGAATCTTCAACTTTGGTTTTATAAAACAGAAAACTTGAAACACAAAATACCCGAGTCGCGTAATCTTTTTTATTATTTGTTTTGTATAAATTGTGTTTATAAAGTTAAAAATCTGTGAAATCAGTTAAGGCGTTCGCCTTTTTGTTTAAATCTCCCCTCACATCATAGATTTCTCGCCTACAAACTAGCTACTTTCTGGCAACTCAGTTTCCTTGTGTGAAAGCGGTCTAAGGTGGCTATAGCACTCATCAATGAGAACCTTCATAAGGTTCAATAAAAAAATATTCAATGGCTTATTAAAGTAAATAAATATAATAGGGGCGGTCGCAGTATTCATGCAACGGCGCCCGTAAACCCCAGATAAACCTGGTTATGCATATAATTTTATCTCGGTAAAAATGAAATATCAAAATTTGTATGGGGACAATAATCTGCAAAACAAATGATTTTATCATCTATTAACTTGATATAATGGGATAAGTCATTTGTGACGTTTAATTTGATTATTCCATGTTATATTGATGTTTCCCATGTTAACGCAATTTGTTTTAATTGGGTGTTTTTCTGCAAAGCGGAAAATTATCTCGTTGCATGAATACCTTCAATAACTGACTGAATTTCGCAGTACAATTTTATTTATCTCTCCATAAAATAAAAAAATCAAAGCAAAGAATAAGGAGCGAGCTAAACTTAAAAAAATGTAAAGCATTTAAAAAACCTTGTCAAAACTTGCTATCTTTTATTTAATTTTAAATTTGAAGCTTTTTTTATTAACAACCACACATACCCATGTTTGTATGTACTTAAATGAACTCATTGAATCAAGACACTGAATTTTTGGTAATTTTGTTTTAATCTTTTACTACCATATTAATTTAATCTGGTTGATGGTTGGATGTTGTAGGACGCGGGTAGTCACTGAGTGGCGTCAACACGGCGATGTCCAGTGATGTAACGAATACTACACATCAATTGTGCTTATTTTACCTCCAAGTGGTAACCATCGGGTACTGGTCTCGTCCATCCGGACTTGACTTGCCAAACAAATAAGCGCGAGTGTTGAACAAGAGACAAAAATAGCAACACTATAATTACTCTGTAGGAAATGACTGGCTGTATAAGTCGGCTGAAGTCCTAGACGAGCCCATCAGAAGGAAGGTGTGCGGCGGATGAATTCATCAGAATCAACGGTGCCACCAACAGTATGGACGACAGAGACCTTACGTGAGCTACTCTGAAATATTTAGGGCTGAGGTCGGTAAGGAATTTCAGTACTAGCCAGGGTGCTGAAAAAGAGATGGTGGCGGATGAACCCTTCAAGGGTCAACGGCAGCACTCATATCCCCGTAGTGGGCTACTGGTATCGGATTATCCGGCCTGCTGTCCTAAGGCTACACAAGGATCCGGCCCTCCGGGTTTGGGGGTCGTGTGACGGGTTGGCAACCTACCACATGTAAAGAAATTAACCGCTTCGAATCGGCAACTACAGCCTCGGATAAGGAATGATCAAACGATGACGACTTTTGGCTATCGAACAAGGACAAAGATTGGATTCTGGAATGTTAAAACTCTTCTCGACAACCGCGAAGAAGGCCCTAACAACGCCAGATTCCTCCAACTTGAGAAAGAATTCCTACGGTACAACCTAGACATCTTGGGTCTGAGTGAAGTGAGATGGTTGAGCGCAGGGCAGGTGGATTCACCTTCGAAAAGCACTTTCTTTATTTACTCCGGAAAACCAGTTGGAAGCTCCCGATGTTCCGGCGTAGGTTTAATGTTGACTCCAAAGGCGCGGCAAAGTCTTATAACCTGGAAACCCATCAACGACAGGATATTGACAGCCAGGTTCCAGAGTAAATTAAGAAAAATCACCATCATCCAGTGCTATGCCCCAACTGAGGAAGCGTCGGATGCCGAGAAGGACGAATTTTACAGCCAACTTAGCGCGGTTTTCAGAAGCTCGCCGAATGGAGACATCACTATCGTAATGGGAGATCTTAATGCTAAGGTTGGCCAGGACAACACAGCGTTGAAGCACGTTCTGGGTAACCACGGTATCGGGGAACGGAACGACAATGGAGAGCGGTTTGTTGACTTCTGTAACGCAAATCAGCTAGTCATTGGAGGTACTCTGTTCGAGCATAGGATCTCGCACAAGATAAGTTGGTTATCCACAGATCGTCAATGTACAGCGAACTTAATCGATCACTTTGCTATTAGCAAGCGCTTTAAAAATTGTCTTCTCGACGTCCGAAACAGACGCGGTGCTGATGTAGGGTTAGCTCGCGATCACCATCTTATGCTTGCCTACGTTCGTCTTCGAATTGCTTCAGTGGATGGAAATCGGCAAAACTTCCTGCGTACACCCAGGTACAATACCGACAGATTACGGGATCCTACAGTGCGCCAAAGATATAAGGACCGCCTCGCCGCAGAAGCAGAAGTCATCAGCATTGCCACGCCAGAAAATGCAGACCAACACTGGAGCAATGTGAAAAAGGCCTTTGCAACTGCCGCAACTGAGTCTGTGGGTATAAGGCAGAGAGGCCAAAGCACATGGCTTTCTGCAGATACATGGAGCAAGATTGAAGAAAGGAACGCGATTAGATCCCAACTTGCGGCTGCCCCAGTAGGTGAGAGATTTAACATCGAGTCTCAGTACCGTAGGAAAAGGAAAGAAGTGCAGCGTAGTGTCAGACGTGACAAAAGGAGGCGCGTAAATGTTCTCGCAGAACAGGCAGAGGAAGCAGCATCAAGGTGCGACAGTGGTACCGTCTACAAGATAACCAAGGAATTGGTTGGAAACAACAACTCCCGGAAACAACACCTCGTCAAGGATGTAGACGGCACCCTGCTAGTTACGGATGAGGATCAGCTCAGGAGATGGAAGGAACATTTTGCTAGCGTGCTCAACCACATAGGCGATAGCGGAGGTGTTCCAGCCCCTAACCCAAATGAGCTATTCGTAGAAACAAGTTCCCGTATTCGCACCTGCCCTCCCAGTTTAGCCGAGATAACATCAGCAATCAAATCCCTCAAGAACAACAAAGCGGTAGGTTTGGACGGAATTCCCGCTGAGCTCTACCAAGCAGATCCACAAACATCAGCGAAGTTGCTACACCCCTTAATAGCACAGGCATGGGAGAACGAAAGTTTCCCCATTGAATGGAAAAAAGGGATGATCGTCAAACTGCCAAAAAAGGGAAATCTTACGGATTGCGGAAACTGGAGAGGGATCTGTGTCCTCCCCGCGGTGGCAAAGATAATGGCGAAAATAATCTTGGAACGAATCAAAGAACATCTCGATTCTACTCTCGACAAAGAGCAAATGGGATTTCGTGCAGGCTCATCCTGCATTGATCACATCAACACCTTGAGGATCATAATAGAACAATGCGTGGAGTTCCGTTCCCCTCTTCATTTGCTCTTCATCGACTTCGAAAAGGCTTTCGATAGTTTGAATCGAAATTTCATTTGGTCAGCTTTACGTAGGAGAGGAGTACCCGAGAAGATTATCGCCGTTATAAAGGCTACCTACGAGGGTGCATCGTGTCAAGTCTTTCACAACGGAAAGGTATCAGAGGACTTCGATATCCATAGCGGAGTTCGTCAAGGATGTTTGCTATCTCCGCTACTTTTCCTGGTGGTTATAGGGGATGTCCTTCATGCAGCTCTAGCCGAGCAAGCGCGTGGAATTCGATGGACGATGTTTTCGTTCCTGCAACATCTTGATTACGCTGACGATATTTGTTTGCTCTCGCACAACATTATGGATCTTCACCATATGGTGACTAATCTGGAATGCGAGGCAAACAAAGTCGGTTTGAGGATCCACACCGGGAAAACAAAAATCCTCAACATTTCTGAATCTTCTTCTCAAGTTGTCGTTGCGGGACAGCAGGTTGAAGCGGTGGACAACTTCCTGTACCTTGGTAGTGTTGTCTCAAAAGACGGCGGTGGTACGGACGAAGATGTTAACTGCCGAATCGGCAAAGCTAAAGCTGCTTTCGGCATGCTGTCTAAAGTTTGGAGGAGCAACGTCTACAGTACGAAGACCAAGCTGCGACTGTTCCGGTCGAACGTAGAGTCAGTACTACTATATGGGTGTAGTACATGGAAAGTGACCGCCTCTGTCACAAGGAAGCTACAAACTTTCGAAAATAGATGTCTCCGAAACATCCTAAGGATTTTTTGGCCGAACACCATCTCCAACCAAGAACTCCTTCGGAGAACGGGCCAAAGTCCTATTGACATCGTGATTAGGAAAAGAAAGTGGCAGTGGATTGGTCACACCCTACGTCGTGGTGCAGACTCTATTGCAAGACATGCAATGGAGTGGGATCCACTCATCCAAGATGGCAGAAGACCTGGAGGCCAGAGAAAATCTTGGCGCAGAACAGTCGACAAGGAATCACAAAAGCTCGGTAAAAGTTGGGGAGAGCTAAAATACATTTCCAGAAACCGAACGAGATGGCGTGTAGCGGTAGTTGACGCCCTGTGCCCCTTAGAGGGGTCAAGGATCTAAGTAAGTAAGTACCATATTAATTAACGTGGATTAGGATGAGTTAGATTTATGCCACTTACGAGCTAGCTTAACTAACAAGAGAGGTGGTTTACAGGTTTAGCGAAGGTTTAACTAAGAAAAGTAAATTTACGTATTAATATGGCTGTTAATTAATATTAATATCCTGTTTTATTTGCTGTACTGCCCGTACTGCCATATTCTTCTGAAAGCACTACAAGATCAAAAAGTAAAACGACAGCCCTGGCCACGAGACGAGACCCTGCGAGACTTTTTTAAGTCTCGTCTCGGTCTCGTTAAATTCGAAAATTTTCAGTCTCTTCTCGATCTCGTGTCGGCCTCGTATAATTAAGTCTCGTCTCCGAAAAATACGATTTCCGGACAACCTGTGGATTATTGAAACGAAATATTTTCGATTATAGACTGAATATGTGCAGAAGAAAGTAAATATTTAACTGAAATTGAATTTTTTAATTTATTAGACTCTCTGTAAATTTCGGTCCAAATATACAGTCTCGTCTCGGTCACGTCTCGTCTCGGTCTCGTCATGCGAGACCGAGACTTTTCTCGTCTCGTGTCCAGCCCTACCATTATCTTTCACACCGTATTTTGTATTAAGGCGCAGTTTAACTCAACTTTAAAAGCTCACCAAACAGATCTGTTCCAGTCTGATTTTGGTGGATCTTTTTAAGTTTTCAGATGGTTGAAATGTGTGGCTTCCCGGAAAATCTGATAAAAATCATTTTTGGTGGCTTTAACTACGGCTTTACCATTGATTTTTCTAACTGATAATGTTGAATTTGAGAAGTTTTGGAGTATGCGTTGTCTTTTTTGAGGTGATGTAGCCATGTTCGCTAGCGGTTTGTTGTTTTTTCATTGTTTTTCCTATATCGAAGATGGCTGCATACTAAGTCCAATATTTTGACCTTCACATCGACTGCTATGACCATTGTCCTGATAGTCTCGAATTTGAGCATTTTTCTCTTCGGTTAGAACAATTCCTTTTGGAAAAACTGTTAAATTCATGAGAAAATGTCTTTAACTGTTGATTATTTGATTTTGTTGCATTCTATTTTTAACGATTTTCTGAGCTACTTGGTTGTTTTTCAAGGTGTATTTAAACGAATGACACACAAAAAAAGGTCGATTTTTTGACTAAAACTGGTCTAAGAGCCATAAGACCAACAATTTTTTAGGAGGCTTCAAAATTCTTCCTGAATTTTAATCCCCATATTACACTTAATAAATTCTATAATTCGATTTGTCATAATTATAAAAGGTTATAGATTAATCGTTAAAAAGTTTATTGAAAAAAATCTGTATTTAAACGAGTGGATTGGAGTGTATGTAAGGCTTAGTTCACACGAGATTACACCGCACGTTTTTTATCGTATTCGGGTTTTACCGAACAAACAGCGGGGTGTTCACATATCACTTTCTGATTCGATTAAAAATCGAAAAGCTGCCGGATAAATAAGAATGTACTGCATAATGAAGTGGAAACGCTTCATATTCGTAAAACTTCTAATCTGTTCAAAATGCTATTTAAAAATTATAGAAAGAAATAATTTGAAATGAAATATTCTGTGTTAATTTCTGTCCTTTATATTTAATAAATCTTTCGCTTACAACCGAAACAATTCATTTTAAATACATTAATTATTGTAGTGTATTAATGTTGATTAATTTATTGTCGTTTTTATAAAACTTTTTTCATTTTGATGTAAAGGCTGGTAATATTGTTTCGACTATAAGTTCTTGTGTTATATTTCAAGATAAATATAAAAACAAACTTGTTTTGGAATCGTAAAGAAAAATCTATAAAAATCCTGTTTAAAAGCAGAAGGCTAGTAGGTATGCTAAAAACAATGTTTAAAGCCTAGTATACAGTTCTTTTGAACGAAAAAAAAATTAGTGGTGAGATTTTTTTTTCGGAAATAAAACATCTGGGGTGAAACGAAAAATATCTTCTTTTTTTGCCCACATAACATTGTCACTGACGCGATTTTTATAAAAATTTTGTGATTTGTCCCACAAAATGGTTTTTTTTTGTTGCACCAAAGAAACAAATAAAAAGGTCCAATAATGTCTATATTCGCTAAAGAGTCGCCCGCCATATTTATATAAAATCGTTAGATCACTCCTTTCTTTACAAAAGATGTTACAACACTGACCAAACAAAATTCGTATGAATTTTGAAAAATTCCCAGTTTAAATGACGACTTTAATTTTAATGGAGAAAGAGTGAATAAAATATATTGATTACTGAATCATACAAATAGAAGTTAAGACCTCGATACCATCATCGGGCTATGAATATGTTAACTTAAGGCGGGCCATGCATAACACACTTCTGACAATATTTTTCTAGGTACATAAATTCAAATAGAGAGTAAAAACGTGGATCAACCTCGCTGATTTTGGCGGATTAACTGAGGTTCAATAAAGAATTCAAGCACTTAATAAACTGAACTATAGTCGAACTCAAGATAATCCGCAAAAATCGGTGGGTTCAAATCTTGAGCCAGTGTTTAACCACGGTTTAAATGTTTTATTTGACATAACATAAAATAATATGGTAGGGTATTTGATTTAATAAATATCCCCAAAAATTTCCTTTTGTTGTTTTCCATCGGGTTTATTCACTCATTCTGAAATCGAGTGGAACAGTGCTAATTGATACAACTCATTTTTGATCTTTTGTCTAACTCAAAATATATTTGAATCGATTGAAATTTATATGATTTAAATTCCGCAACAGTTATAAAACCACAGCATTTGTAGAGGAGCATAATCATGTATAATTTTTTTTTTTTAATTGTTAAATCTTTCATCAAATTTTGAATTTACACACATACATTTTGTGTGAATTTTTTTTTGAGATTTTAACCTTTATTTTAATCAAAATCCATATTTCTTTGTAAAAAATTGATATAACCAATATAAGCGCCGCACCTGTTGAAATAATCATAAAACATTTGTTGACATTATTTTAGAGGAGACATAGACAAAATCTCATCAACTTTTAAATTTAATGTTTCGAAAATCAAATTGATGTTCCACGTAATCACATTTTTAGTATGAAGTTTTTAAAAACTTTACAATAATTTTTAAATATAAATTTAGATCACCATTTCCCGATTAATTATTTATCTCAATCATAAGGATCTATTAAGTATTAATCAAGTTTGTAAACCAAAAAAGGTGGCTTAATCGGGCTTTTTTCATAATTTAATTATTTTTTTTAAATAAAAATCAATTTTATTGAGTTTTTTTTATTGAAGTGCACCTACATTTTCCCCCCTTAGATTTAAAAATATGAAACCACTGACATATTTGTAGAGAAGCCATAAATCTACAATCGTGTATAATTTGATTTTTGAAATTTTGAAAATTTTCATCAAGTTTTGAATTTAGAAGAGCAAATATAAAGTTCACGGGACATTTACACACCCTTTTAGTATGAATTGTTTGACCCCTTCCCAAAAATTTTCATACACGAATCAAGCCACATTTGTAGGCTTTTTTTAGAGATCTTAACCTTAAAGATTCGACCAGTACAAATGAAGTTAGGTTTTTGAAAACGAAAAAAGCCGATTAGAAATAATTTTTTTATTCAGATAACTGTGCTTTCCCACTGGTGAGTGATGTTTGGCAATGGACAAATAAATCAATTCCGTTGTTTTTTTTCGGTTTTTCGATTATTTTAAATTAAAGATTGTGAAGCTTGTGTAGCACGTACATTATCAAACGAGGTATCAAAATAATCGCTGTATTATTGACTTGCGGTATAAGAGAAAACTCAATCCATCGATGATCGCAATCAATAGTTGTTATCCAATATGTGAAAACTTTGTAATACATTAATTTTCCACCTCCACGGTACAGCACGCATCCCATTTTTTTACCAAATATTTGAATCAATAGTCTCAATCACACATACAAATTTCAGACTTCTAAACCAACCCCATCATAAGATAAAATTCAATAAAACCTTTATTCGGTTGATTTTCATATTTGGTACAAACGTGTGGTTTTCTACCGTGTGAATGACATGATATAAATCTATGAGCCACGAAAGGTGAATACGTCACAAAACGTACGGTTTTGTTGAAAAGGACGTCCGGTTTTCGATCGACGTGTTTAGGTGAAAACGTTTTTCTGCAGAAAAATCATCGTGTGAACAGTTCTATTTAAATGTATGGGCCACTGCGCATTTGTCCGGGTGTATACAGCTTAAAAACGTGCGGTATAATCTCGTGTGAACTGGACCTAAGTAGGAACAGTATGCCAAGCAATCGATTTCTAAAAAAAATCGAGCTCGAGATTTTTAAGTACTATAATATAATACGAAAAAATTAAGCTTCGCAATTCTGTTTGTCTGTTCTCGCAGATGCTGCCTTCACGGTTTGATTGATTTTTTCCAAACTTGGTATGTACCAAGTATTTTTTGGAAATATGCCCATGCCCACAGATTTGTTAGATTTAAATAAGGACCAAATTTTAGTCAATATGGAAAATATTATTTTCCGCAATAACCTCCTAAAATTTTGTTAATTACTATAGAAAAAAGCTACTTTTTGGTAAATGGTATACCGTATACACCTACCTCTGCAAGAGCCATTTGGATTTTCGATTTTCTCGAAAATAGGTTAACTGATAATTGCCATAATTTAAAGTGTTTGAATAATATCTATAAGCTTCTTGAATAACAAAAAAAAGCTTTTGAAATTAAAAGAAAAATTATATTTTTTTTTTTGAAAACACAACACATAATATTAAAACTGCTTGGTATTTTTTTTTTTTTTTTAACTTGGTTGAACTTGATTTATTAGCACTATCTTAAAAAATCTTGTTGGGAGAACCAAAGATAACGGTACCTGCATTACAAATGTAAGAAAGCCGTATATTTATACAAATCTTATTTTTCTTGAATGATGGTTTTAATAAAAAAAAACTTGGTGTTCTTTAATAACTGCAATCTTCTTTACAAAAAAGTAACTTTGCGTTGTTACTTTCATGGTATGTACCTACTTCCCATTAAACATTTTTCCATATTTTCGACTTTCCCATTAAAATATTTTTTTGTTACGCTTCTAAAAAGTACAAAAAAATATATTTCATACTTAAATTCCTCTTTGAAAAATGAAATTAAAATAAGTTATAAAAAGAAATGACAGAGAAAAAATTGTTTTTTTTTTTAAATTTTACAGTTTTTGATCTTAATTTTGTGCTCTGTGACCAAAATGGTTTTATATAAAAACAAATAATGTAGGCGTAAGGGTTGATGTGTAACCCCAACTGAGTAGGTATATTATGCTCTAGACTCAGGAAAACAAATAGGTAATCCAAAATCCGGTCCCGGTGCGTCACAAATTCAATCAAAAGTTTAAATGTCCTAAAAACCCAAAATATCTTGTTAATTTTCTATGAGATATTCATAATTTTTCAGTTTTCTAAAAAAAAAAAACAGAAGAGCTATCCAAAGCTGAGAACTAGAACATTCTATAATGTCTGGTTGCGAAGACATTTGAATTCAAAGTAATCCCATTATTTTCGACCCAAAACTAAAAGTCTTTATACGCAATAAATTTCCAAAAAAGGCTTGTAAGAGGTTGTGGTTGACGTTCTTGAAGAGGCAATGGACAGGCCGTTTGGAGATTAGGTTGGAGATTTTTTTTCAATTGATTTCTGAAAAAAAGCATAGACTATCTCCTTATGTCAAAAAAAACACAATTTTTTTACGAAAGTCTCTGGAACCCATTGAAATGTAGACCTAATGCAATATCTGTTTTATTTTTCACTTAAAATAAATAAGAGCATTGAATATTTACTGAGAATTTAACTACCCACAATTTTTTTTTATATAATCTGTGTTAATATTTTGAGGTTGAATTTTTTTTTTCTGTCTAAAAACATTTCTATCAGTTTTCTTATAAATAATTGTTTTTCTGTGAATTCTTATCGAATAGGTGTCAACACATTTGATCCATGTCCGTGATGGCAAGTGTTAAAAATCTTCTATTGATCTAAACAGCAATGTGTTACATCGGCACCTACTGCGACTAAAACACTACAGGTAGTAGAAACATTAAAAAAAAAAAAAAAACATTTAAAACCAACAATACCTCATTGGATTGATTTAAGATTGAAAAATTATATGTCCACCTCTAAGTTTTGTAGGTCATGTAAAAATATTTATTTCTTTAACCGTTTACCTTTTAAATTTAATGTCTGGCGCCGGTTTCGTGTGGAGTTTCATTGTTTTTCATGAGATTCTAGACAAAAGGTGAGACAAGAGCACCTATATACAATCCGTGTTAAATCCATCTTCATAGGTCTTTTTCTCTTTTGTTAGTTAAAATATTGTAATGTTTAACATTACGCTGTTTAAGGATACAAAATTGCCTTCTAAATGTTGTTACTGAGTTTGAACGTCCATGGCGCTCTTAAATGTGTTTATTTTTTTCTTTTGTCCTTGACTTTAGTTAACATATTGTAAAAAGTAGTGTATTGTTTCTCTTGGCGCCTGCCAGGCATTGTTTTCAAAAACTATAAGAGTTACTTATATAAAATTACTCAAGTGTATATCTCATGTGGTCACCATATGAATTGCCACTCATAATAGGTATATTGTTTATGTTCGGGTTTATTTTGCAAAATAGTGATTTCTTTGCTTGGATGGACGCTGAGCCACACAAAATACATATGCTTACGTGATGAGGAGGACTTTCCTCAAGTGTTAACGCATTATGCCAATGATTTGCTGGCTTGGGTTACAATTTCATCTGGAGACCGTATGGTTGGGTGTGGGTATACCTATAATAGGTTTGATGAGATGGAAAGATGCAACCATATGTGAATATCCCTACGAGATCATATTGTTAAGTTAAATTACTTGGGCTATAGTTATTTATAGAAGAATTAAAAGTATAACATATGATTTGCAAAAAAATAAACGTCTTTATAGGTACTGTATGTAATTTTAAAGGGATTCAAGAAAATACTTTTTTTTTACCAAAGTTACCAAAGCTTAACTAAAAAAAAAAAAATCAAAAAAAAATTAATAAAATCAAATCAAGTTGAAGTGTGAAGTGATATTGTATACATTTTTGAGTTTAAACGATAAAGACGTGAAATTTAAAAAAAAGAATATAATAAGAAGATGAAGAAATTTAAATATTAAAATATTAAAATTACTTTAAAAAAAGAATATGTTTATCATCATGAATTGAATTTATGAAATGAGTTAGAAAATTTATTTTTGGAATTTATTTTGTAGATAAAAAACTTCTTTAATAAACAACGAAATAAGTTTACGAATTAGTTGCACGTACTCGCTCCAGGCGCAAACGCAGGAAAAAATTTCGGGGGGTTTCAAACTGAAAACTCAAAAATTAAGAGTGAAATTGTATGGTGAGGATGTTAAACCCCCCCCTGCGTTCGCGCCTGACTCGCTCGTATCCTCTCAGCATTATAATATCGTGGGTACAGGGTGTTTTGAAAAGAAAAAAAGAAAAGGATGCAACAAGAATAAAGAATAGTGTTGAAGGGTGTGGTGGAGTAGGGCTGTGATACAGTTTTTTTTTAACAAAGACTTGCATTTCTTAATTTTCTGTATGAATCAGATTCTTTTATTTTGAATTTTATTTTTTTTTTGTTTTATTAAATTTCACGTATTCGCTTTGTTTTTAAAATTCAATGCTTTTATTAATGGTGCTAGAGTTTCTTTTAAAAATAGGTATGGTAAAGTTTAAAAAATAGTGTTCTTTTATTTTTATTTGAATATTATTTTTAAATTAACTTAAATATACATTAAAACTAAAGATTAACACTTTATAATATACTGCGTTTATAGTTTCCTTAAAGGATAAACAACAACTGGGAAACATCCGTATTCCCCCAACAAAAATGCAATCTAACACGATCCCCATAGGAAAAAGGTCAATCCATCTTATTTTCAATTTAAACTGTTTCTTTTTTGTTGTTTCCATAATCTCATATTTTTACTTGCGATATACATACTAGTCCAGGCAAATTAGATTTTCGCATGGATATAACATATAGTATCTTAGATTGTTGTGGTATTCTATCAGAAATAATTTAAACAAAGAGAATATGAGGTTGCTCCCGCTCAAAAAGGTGTGCTGTTTGTAGGAAAAATCAAAATGTACAAGAAAGTGCATTATTTTATTTTCCTATATAACTTTGGAAATATCCATCTAGGAAAAAACACATTATAAAAAATTTGTTTGTTATAAAATTCTCCACAAGATAATATTTTTTCTTTTTTCTGTGTCTTCTATTTCATGAATAATTTCAAACAAAAATGTATTTTTTTTACCAAATACCAGTTCTAATGTTCTTTTTACTTGCGATATACGTAGTATAGGGCAAGTTTAGGATTCGTGCAAAAAAAATCGAGATAATAATTTTCCTTAACATTACGATGATAGAGAACGCGAAAAAAGTTGGTCTCGCAATTCTGTCTGTCTGTCCTCGACCTGCAGCCTAAACGTCTGAAGCGATTTTCTTCAAACTTTGGACTATGGGATTCCCTAGAAGGGAAACTGAAATTTTTTTTAGCTCAAAAAATAACGGTACCTGCCATACAACCAATATACAAAAATTGATTTATTTCAAAAACGGCACTAACGATTTTCAAAAAAAAAATACGAGGTACTAAAATAAATAACGGGTGATTTTTTTGAGGTTAGGATTTTCATGCATTAGTATTTGACAGATCACGCGGGATTTCAGACATGGTGTCAAAGAGAAAGATGCTCAGTATGCTTTGACATTTCATCATGAATAGACTTACTAACGAGCAACGCTTGCAAATCATTGAATTTTATTACCAAAATCAGTGTTCGGTTCGAAATGTGTTTCGCGCTTTACGTCCGATTTATGGTCTACATAATCGACCAAGTGAGCAAACAATTAATGCGATTGTGACCAAGTTTCGCACTCAGTTTACTTTATTGGACATTAAACCAACCACACGAATGCGTACAGTGCGTACAGAAGAGAATATTGCGTCTGTTTCTGAGAGTGTTGCTGAAGACCGTGAAATGTCGATTCGTCGCCGTTCGCAGCAATTGGGTTTGTGTTATTCGACCACATGGAAGATTTTACGCAAAGATCTTGGTGTAAAACCGTATAAAATACAGCTCGTGCAAGAACTGAAGCCGAACGATCTGCCACAACGTCGAATTTTCAGTGAATGGGCCCTAGAAAAGTTGGCAGAAAATCCGCTTTTTTATCGACAAATTTTGTTCAGCGATGAGGCTCATTTCTGGTTGAATGGCTACGTAAATAAACAAAATTGCCGCATTTGGAGTGAAGAGCAACCAGAAGCCGTTCAAGAACTGCCCATGCATCCCGAAAAATGCACTGTTTGGTGTGGTTTGTACGCTGGTGGAATCATTGGACCGTATTTTTTCAAAGATGCTGTTGGACGCAACGTTACGGTGAATGGCGATCGCTATCGTTCAATGCTAACAAACTTTTTGTTGCCAAAAATGGAAGAACTGAACTTGGTTGACATGTGGTTTCAACAAGATGGCGCTACATGCCACACAGCTCGCGATTCTATGGCCATTTTGAGGGAAAACTTCGGAGAACAATTCATCTCAAGGAATGGACCGGTAAGTTGGCCACCAAGATCATGCGATTTGACGCCTTTAGACTATTTTTTGTGGGGCTACGTCAAGTCTAAAGTCTACACAAATAAGCCAGCAACTATTCCAGCTTTGGAAGACAACATTTCCGAAGAAATTCGGGCTATTCCGGCCGAAATGCTCGAAAAAGTTACCCAAAATTGGACTTTCCGAATGGACCACTTAAGACGCAGCCGCGGTCAACATTTAAATGAAATTATCTTCAAAAAGTAAATGTCATGAACCAATCTAACGTTTCAAATAAAGAATCGATGAGATTTTGCAAATTTTATGCGTTTTTTTTTTAAAAAAAGTTCTCAAGCTCTTTAAAAATCACCCTTTAGTTTGGTAGAAAAAATTTTTTTGTAACGGTATTCAACTGTACCTGAAATACAACCGATTTTTTGGTTTTCAAATTTCTCGTTAACTGCTACACCGATTTCAACCAAAATTTTTTTACGAAAGGTCGCTTATAATTTCAACATTTTCGCATATAAACATTTTCGAAAAAAGAGTTGAAATTTTTTTTTGAAAATTCAATATTATTTTCAATTCAATATATTTTCAATAGTATTTTATTAAATACTTAAAGTTGGCATACCAAATTTTATTTTTAAAAAATTTTCAAGATTTTTTATATATAAAAAATTAATTTAAAAAAAATCCGCTCTAACGATTTTTGAATTTCTTTTTTCATAAATTCATAATTAAACAAATCAGTTGGCATACTTTTTTTTAGCTCTATCTGTTTAAGCTATTAAAATAATTAATTTATAATAATTCACAGTAAAAAATTATATTTTAAATTGTTTTTAAAACTTTTTTTTTTGCTGATGTCATAATGTTATGGAACCAATAAATATGTACATTGTCTATTTCAAGCTACGTTAAAGTTGTAAGTTACAAGAGCAAGTTTTGTGCGATCCAGTCGTGCCCATTTTTTTGTTTGATTTTATTACATATATTGTTTAGATGAATTGTTTTTTTTTTTATTTTCTCGAATTCACATTTTTTAAATAAAAGTAAAACTGATTAGAAAGGAAAAAGGAAGCATTTCAAGTAGTTAAAAAAAGCAATAAAATAGCGCTCGATATTTTCTCTTGGGGATTTTTGTTTTGGGATTATATTTTTAGCATTGTATTTTAACATTATATTCTGAAAAAGTAATCCAATAAAATAATTTAAACTAATTAAGATCTCAGTATAGGAATAAACTAGGCACAGTATTTTTTTTACTTTTCATTAGCTAATTTTATTATTTATTAAAAACTGTTTTAAACTCCAATCCATACAAGAATTTTGTTTCGCAGATAACAATGATTTGTGTGAAGTTTACCCATTTTACTAGTGATATGTAACAAGTAAAGCATTCGTTAAAAAAAACAAACTTAAGAACCAAGATTTTGATCATAAAATGAGTGTCTTTTTTGATGATTCTAAACTTGGAACATACTTAGCCGTTTTTAATATATAACCTTTCTACATATTTTTTGTTTAAATGACTTTTAGGTGCAAAAATAATAATTTTTAGTATCATAAACCTTCTTTTAAGTGCCAATCATTGAGATAATTGTCATATGCAAATAGTCGGGCATTATTCTATTTGATTTGTATTTTAAATTTGACAGTTTAGTTTAGGGTTTTACTACACTTTCTTTTTTTAATAAATTAAAATTCTAAGCTCGGCTTAAAATGATTGAATTAATATTTTAAATTATCATAATATACTTATTTTCGAATTGCAATATATACCCACTGTTTCCTTGTATTTGTATTATTTTAATAGCAATCAATATAATACGCCAGTCATTGGATTTAGTGATGCCTATAAAGGGACATCTATTACAATCACTGGGAAAATTAATGCTGGAGTTTCTGTCTATTGAAATTTGAAATTTCTTATTTGGTTTGTTTTCATATAGTTTGTATTATTTAATTTAATCGATGGTTATAAAGTCGTTGATTCGTCGGCTGTAACGACTTTTCGCCTTCAACGACGAATTTCATTCATAAGCTGCTCCGCTTCCGTTATTTACAGTGACTGAGAAAAATGCAAACAAAAAGATATTCGACCCGATTACAAAATCCGATGAGTGATAGTCTGCGGATGGCTTCCGACAATTTTGTTCAGTTTTGGGTTAGAAAATCCGCTGTAAAAAATTACAGGAATGTCGGTAACGTAGTTTAAAATTTTTAGATTATGCGCATTCCATATATATATAACTTTTAACATTTCAAATCCGAATCTCTGCGGATCGAGTCAACTCCCCGGGAATTAAATGTTGCGGATTTTGTAATCAACATGATTAGCTTCGAATTAAAACTTAATCGTGGTGGAAGAGACTCACATTTCTCTCTTCCCAAACGCTTCTAGCTAGAATCTTTATTATTCTCTTTAAACTAAAAAGAACCGATCTACATTTAGTTTTAATCATTTTTGTTGCAAGTCGGATAAAACGACCACCACGCCTGCTATTGCGCCCCGATTCGGCTGGTCCTTTTGCAGTTGATATAAACGGGGACGTCAATTGAAATAGAAACCAACAGTGTTTTTTTTTCCTCCTCAAGCAACTATGACCTAAAGTTCTGAGGAGTATCGTAAGAGTGTCAAAGTTTGGGTAGTTTCTACGTATTCTTTGTGTTTTGAACGATAGTCACTAAGTTTGAACTTTTTCGCAAGTGATGATTTTTTTTTGTAAGCACCACTTTAATGAAAAATTTAATAGAATATCTGAAAACTCTGAAACCATAAAAAAAATATCTAACAACTAACAACTTTCTAAATCAAATTATCTCTGAAATCACAACTCACACAAAATATTGTTTTATAGCTATTTTTTTTTTTTTTTTTTTTGAGAAAATTGTTCCTTATACACAATCATATTTTTTTTCCAACAATTTATCATGAGTCTAAAGACTACCACTTTTTAATTAAAGCCTGGTAGTTTTAATTTTGCAAGACATATGAGCTGAATTTAAATGTTTTAAGTTGACTAAAATTTCATATTTTTTTTTTAATTTTTGTTAATAAAATTTATGTTTATTTGAAAAATATAAGCAATCCCTTTACCTTAAATTGTTTTTAAAGTTAAAATTATATCTACTCTTCTTTTGAAGCGATAATTTAAATTTTTTTTTCCAAGTCAAAAATTGTATGCATTTTATTTGACTTACACCAACAAAAAAATGTAAACCAGTCTAATTGTTATATTTTGCCCACTTTCGCCCACAAATAAAAAAATCCTTCACCTATCTACTTGAACACGTGTATCGACTGCCTGATAATACATAGTGAAACTTTTTTTTTTTTTGTAACAAAAACTCCACATCCTCCATCATTTCCTTTGACCATTCAATCCCTTTTATTTACCGATCTTCCTTTAAATCCCAACTTATATTGAATACAGCACGTTCTTTGCTCCCAAAATGCTGATGACAACAAATAACACAATACTCTAACCATAACTCATTCAATCCTTAAAGATAAACAATATTCTAACCGACATCTAGCATGAGCTATACCTTTCCTACATGCTTCCAAATCTGAAGAAAAAATAATAAAACAAAAATACCCAGAAGTGGTTTCTAGCAAAGGATTAAAGAACTAAAAGAAAAAACTCTTCATCACCAATACAAAAATCTATACCGGATTTTATCAGAATAAGTACATAATATACTCCTACAATCTTACATGCATAATAGCATATAGACGACAAGGATGCGTCATAGAGAGAAGAAGATCCGTAACGGTCAATTCTCAATTGGAAAATGTAACGAACTTTTTCGTTGTTGTTTTTTTAGATGGAAATTCTCACAAATATTCTTTTATTCCTGTTGGCAGTTACAAAAGATTAACCGAAATAAATATCCAAGCGGAGACAAGACAAAAAAAAAACGAAAATGTATCTTTTTTTTTGTTGGTCCAGAAACACAAAACAAAAAGCAATTTTCTGGTGACCCTTGCACGTGTTCAAATCGGTTCTAAAACCAAATTGTATATAGGAACAGAAAAAATCCATTAAAATACGGATTGGGATAAAAGAGGTCCATTGTCCAGAGAAAATCAAAAAAAAAAAAACACACAAAGCCTTCAATCTTTTTTCTGGGTCCCTTTTTCTCTCTGTGCTGTGCAATGCACCTCCTAAATAGGACTTCAATCCAAAAACAGTTTAAAAACGAAAAGGGACCGAAAAATTAAACCCACACAAATTTTGGTCGGTTGAAGTTTTTATTCCTTTTTTTTTCTTCTTTTTATTTATTTCTTTTTGTTGTTGTTGAATTTTAAAACCTTTTTATGATCAAGCCGTCGATCATGCCAAAAGAGCTATACCTGCAATATTATTCTATAAAAGGGATGCAATGCATGATTATTTAAGAATTCGCTGGAGGCAATTTTTCGATTTTTCAATCTTTTTTCATGATTTTTCGCTTATCGTCCCGTTTGATCACATAAAAGGGATTGAGCAAAGGGATTAAATAATATAATGTTACCCTTATTCGAATTTTGCAGGTAAAACTATATAAATTATTACCATAGGGATACAATTTCAAATAAATTTATTGTTCGTTCATGAAGGAGTAATTTTAAAATATAAGAAAAGATATTTGATACTCTGATGGAATAGGGAAATAAGAAAAGTGAGTTGATAGTTTGATTGATCGGCTGAGAACCAAAGATGGGAAACAGGGCCGCATTTACAACATAATATTGCAGGTAAACCAGAAAACAATAATTATTATTTGTGTGATGGGACCAGAATTATTAATGGAATTGTATTTCATTTTGGAGTAAGTAAACTAATACTACGTTTAGCATTAACCCACAAATTAACTAAAAAATACCCAAATTTGCTTATTTCGTGTGACTGATCATGTCATTTTGAATTTAATTTGGGTGTAAGTAAACTTGTTTATTGATTAAGTGCATCGTTTTTAAAAATTTGAATCTTTTAGCGCCGCGCGCCGCACACGCGCCGCCGTGTCCGAAAGGGTGCCTTCGTACCTATAATTTTCGTGGAAAATTTGGTTGAAATATTCTCATTTCTAAATGTGAATTTCTATGGGAAAATATGTTATTCAGTATCAAATATTTAAAATGACCAGGCCAAAAGGCCCAGCGCTTGGTATTTAACAAATGTATTATTTGACATCAAACCTGAAAAAAATTCTAAACATGCCCGACTGATCTCATCTCCGATCTGCCTTGCCAAGGAGACGAATTAAGACTGTAGAAAAGCAGCTATATAAGTCTGTACGTCAATTATACATCCAACTAGAGCCTAATTGTATGAACCGTATGTATCTGCTTAGGTTTTTGAAAAATTCTCGTTTGGAAATGAGAAAAAAAATCGCTTTTTCGCAAACCAGTAATTTAAGTAATTTTTTTTTTTAATTCGTGAAAATTCTTAAAAGTAGGTATACGTACTTATGATACAAAATGTGGATTAAATATTTCCAAAATCTTCTTTTAATTTCCGAGAAAACCTAATTTAGATGTTAGTTTTAACCCATTTTTATCAAGCCGATTTAAACAAATCATAGAAAAAAATCATTATTTTAAAGTACTTAAAGTTATTTTTCGTATATTAACACATCCCCATCGTAAAAGTGAATTATTCTAATTAAACGTTTTTACGTCTACATTCTTATACTTATGACTTAGCCCTAATTTACAAAAGAAGCTAACAGCAGTTTATTAACACTATCTAGAAAGTTTGACAACAAAATTTGTTCGTAGAACCAAAATTAAGGATAAAAGAAGTTTGTTGTTACCAACACTGGTATAACTTCACATTAAAACAAATCGCAAATTCAAGATCATGTAGTAGCCCGTAGAGTAATGGTTAGTGCGTTTGACTGTCACGCTGGAGGTCTGGGTTCGCTTCCCAGCCTCGTCCACCTAAAAACTAAAAAGTTTTTTTTCAGGGCTACTGCCTCTTGCGAGGAATTGACAAATCCTCCAAGAGTATCACTTGTCACGAATAAGTGCTTCTCGTCTAGCCATTCGGATTCGGCATAAAATTGGAGGTCCCTTCCATTCCTGTCAGTAGTAGCCCGTAGCGTAATGGTTAGTGCGTTCGACTGTCACGCTGGAGGTCTGGGATCGCTTCCCAGCCTCGTCCACCTAAAAAACTAAAAAGTTTTTTTTCAGGTCTACTGCCTCTTGCGAGGAATTGAAAAATCCCCCAAGAGTACCACTTGTCACGAATAAGTGCTTCTCGTCTACCCGTTCGGATTCGGCATAAAATTGTAGGTCCCTTCCATTCCATTTTTTGTCCATTCCTGTCAACAGGCGCACATAGGAATGGTTGCGAGTTGTTAGTCACTAGACCCTGGTTCTTCATGAGCCGTTGTGCCACCCAATTTGTTTATTTTAAATTCAAGATCATCTAAAACTTTTTTAGGCGTTCAATTTTATTACGTCATTTTATTTAGAACTGTGGAATAATTTAATTTGAAATCTATAGCATTATTTTCGAGTCTTTACTTATTGAAGACAACTTATATTTTACAACTTTTGTTTTAAACCGTTGTAGTTAAAAAACTGGTTCTTGAATTCTTTTAAAAAAAACCTTTCTGAACGTTATGACGTTATTACCTCCAAAATAAAATGTATTTGAAGGCGATACCTTTGCTCGTTATCTAGTTATGTTGAATGAAAAACGAACGTTAGAACATACAGAGAAAGGTACATTACATACACACAGACATCTCTCTAAAATAGATGGATTTGAATTCTAGTGATCCCAAAACATGGAAAAATGTCAAACTCTTCGATTCAACAAATTGGGTCATTTACAATAACTTTCAATGGCAAGTTAACAAAGACGTCAACAGAATGACAAAGCTCAAACGGAACTAAATTTTCTTGATGTTTTCGACAAGCAGACAAAAAAAGAGGAAATGCGTCGAAGTGGAAGCAAACAGAAAAATGGTAGAAACGACTGGCAAATGGCAAATAATTCATCTAACGATATTCTGAATGATATTTTGAATTCTTAACTTAAACTACGTTTCCACCGGGCTCTAAACCGAGATTTAACAAGATTTACACAAATCTCCTTGAAATCTCGAAGATTTACCATACAAATTATAATCTCCTCATATGAAGATTTCAAATAAATCTCATTGAAATCTGAAATCTGATCTCATCTAAACTGATTTTAATGACATTTTATAAAAGAAGTTGTTAAAAAGTTAAAATAAATTGGCCCATCATATTTTTCCAATTTGAATAAATATTTTTAGAAGTAGTTTTTTTTTTGAAAACTCGATATTTCAAAAAAGAGAAAATATTTACTATATACAGGGTGTTTAGTAAATAATGGATAACCTTGGAATGCCTCATAGTAGACTTTATGACCGTCCTGAAAACTAATAAAAAAAGCCTATCCCAACCACAAGAAAAGATATGTGCATTTTTTTGTTCAGTGCATTATTTTTTGCGTTACTTTACGTTATTTTCGTAGCAATATTTAACATTGTTTGTGCTAAAACATAAGAAGAAGAATTATAATAAAAACAGGCAATCAATCAAAAATCTACCATGTTGGACGCATGATATTATTTTCACGTTTAAATTGCTAATTTTTAAAACATTTGTTTTTACTAAATTGACTCTCTTGTTACTGATTTTTAGGGGTCAGTTATAGCTATCATTGAAAACCATCATTGAAAAAGTTAGTTGTTGATTTTGAGACCATTAGAAAGTTTAATCATTGAATATTTTAATGCAGAAATATAGCTTACGAATTCAAAATTATTTCTCCTAAAAAAAAATCATTTTGACCCATATCGTCCTGATAACGTAACATTTAATTTTTTCAATGATCATTGGTAAGGTAGTTCATCATTGAAAAATTAAAAGTCATTTCATGAGAAAAGTTGTGCCAAATTGAAATTTGTTTAGCCTGGAATCAATAAACTTTACTTTTGCATCAAAATAATCATTTATTTTTTCTTCAAAATCTCTCAAAATGGACAATTAATATTTTCAGTGATGGTTTTCAATGATAGCTTTAACTGGCCCATTACCTATTGGTTCAAGATGCAATAATAAATTATACCATTTTGAAATCCGTATTTAATGCGCATATTTTTAAAATAGTGGGCCGAGATTTGGTTGATCGATATTTGGATCAAGCTTAATAATACCGATTATGGAAGCGAATTCAATTGTGCGTTTCACAATTTAATATCTGTCCATTCGACTTAATCTTGAACTGCTGAATAAATTTTCTTCAAGCTTAGCACGCAACAGTTTTATTCACCCAATTTAAAAAAACATTTTGTAGGGCGAAATAATGGTACCTGCCAAACAATTTTTTTAGCATTTAAGGAGAATCTTATTTCTATCAAAAACGACTCCAAAGATTTTCTTAAGAAAACATTCTATACTAAATAGATATAATGTACATACGTAATACAATATAACTTTAAAATTGAAATCAAAAAATGGTAAATAATGGTACATAATATGCATGTACTTACGTCTTGTAGAACCGAATTTTTGATTTTCTCCAAAACGATTCAATTGATTGTATTTTCATTTTTTCTAAAATCGATTATTAAAAGTTTAAATTTCCAAAATTTTCAATAAACTATTTTGCAATTAAATAACTAATAAAAAAAATTAAAAATTCTAAAATATTTGTAAGAACTTTAAAAAAAATGGTAGGTTCCTGCTTATTACTATACAACTGATTAAAATCGTTAGGAAAAATCTAAGAATTCTCGAAATTACTTCCTCTCCTACAATTTTCATTAAAAAAGGTTGTACCTATGTTGGTATTAGTAAAATCTACTTTTAAGTAAAAACAAAAATCGAGTCTTCGCCGTTTTTCTTGTTTAAACATCACTCCCCATAGAACCATTTTTTTAAATTAAAAAAGGGATTTTTTTTTATAGTTTCATATTGTTCTATATGTTTTTTTAAATTTTTTTTGGGAATTCGATTTCTAATAATAAATTTAAATTGGCATTCCAAAATTTTGTTCATAGAAATGTTATTAAAATTTTATATATAAAAATATATATAAAAATTTTTTAAACTGATACAAAGATTTTTAAATTTTGTTACAAAAATTGTATTTGTTCAAGAAATCAAATCACATTGTTTTCAGTCCCATCTTATAATTTTAGAAATTAAAAGATTGAATTTGAACAATAACCACTGTTCTCTTAAAACATCCATAATTTTGTTAAAACCTTCATTTTAGCAGGTTGCAATCATTTTTTTTTAAATTATTATTTTTAGATAACCTTTAAACAAAATTACAAACATTATTTCGATATAAAGAAGACACAAGTTCAGATTGCAAGAAGTGGGCCTTAATGTGTTACTTAAGATCAAGTATGGCCCTGTGCAGTAGGAGTGTATAAGAAAAAGTGAATTGATATTTTGATTAATTCACAGTGACCTGTCAAGTAGAATTCACAGTTGATTAGAACCTCCAAAAGTCGACAAAGACGAAGCAAGAGGGAGGAACCCTGAGGCACTTTGTTGTTTATCAAAATGCATCGTTTCCCTTCATAGCGTCGTTGTCATTATGTTTGAATGCGTCATTTTTATTCTTAAGTGCAACTTCTTTGGTGTTGTGTTTTTTTTTTATTTTATTTTCAAACTCTGAGTTTTGTTTGCTTATGCTTATGAAACTTGATGTGATGTTAGAACAAACACTGTACCTCCTTTAACATGGAAATCTTGTGGACAATAAAAAAAACGGTCATATTTATGAAAATGCTTGTGTGTGTTCCTTTCGTTTAATGTTTATCTTTCAGGGAAGAATTTCATATAGCAATATACTGAAGAAAAAGGACGCTATAAACAAACACAGAAATTCGAAGTGTAAACAAGTGTTTTAAAAACACAATTCGACTGGTTAGCTAAGTACGAGCTAGCTATGTTAAAGGTACATAAAATACATTCAGAATAATAATGCTATCTTAGAGAAGACCTGGGTCTATAGCGTTGTGCGTGTTGTAAACGTGTATGTTGACCTTGAAATCAACCTGTACGTGTTATGAATATGTAATTTTTTTTTTCCAAATGCAAATGCAACAGGTATTTTTGCTGAATACTGAAAACGTCTTATTTACCTTTTTTCTTTATTTAAAGAAGAACTTAAAGGGACTGAGTTTGATGTTTACTTTGGAATTCAAAAAGGTTTAAATTTTGTTAGCAAAACATAAACCTGACTAAGAAAATATTGAGATACCTTTTATGCTTGAAATGAATGCCAATAAAAAAAGGAGGTAGAAACGCTATTTCTGTGCCAGGAAATATAAAAGTACCTGTACTAGGTACCCATGCACACCTAAAACCTTATAGCCTGGAATCAATCCCTTAAAAAAAACTGCACAAATTCTCAGGAGCATTTATCAAATTTGATGTACATTGTCAAGTTGAAATTCTCCCTTTTCGTCACACTACCAACACGCCTGTCTCCAAATACTTAATCGGATTTTGGTGAATTCAACTGACCACTAGTCTGCAGCTTATTAAAGAAACGCCTCTAAATCGACTCCCTTTTTTTTTAATATAAAATAAATTGACTTTCGCATGAAATTCAATGCGATTCACAATGCCACACAGTTGCAATCCCTATACCAAAAAATAATAACCTTTTAAAAAATTATTTCCGCTTCAATTTTGTGTAATAAAAGAAAATTTTTGAAAAATTGTCCTGATTCTTGTGGCAACGCCTCTCAAATGGACCTATGAGTTTTATATTTTTCATGATTCGGTCAAAAAAAAAAAAACTATCAATTCCCATAGATGCTTGTCAGATTTGTGTAACTGATTATGTCATAGCGAATAGACGCTCCGCAATCCTCTTGTACCTGTTGCAATTCTATTTGAACAGGATCCTTACCAACAGCCATTAAAAAAAAGATCAAGACCGGATAAAATTTCACAAATCAATGATGACTCCCCTGTCATGCTTGAAAATGTACATTTTTCAACGGACCACACAATAAAGAATCAAAAAAAATAATATTTTATAGGTCAGTCCTCCTTTTGTTTGCTCTCTTCCTGTAGGTCTACAGGATAAGGGTCTCTATTATGTAATTAATTTATTTCCTTGCTTGTGATTAGTTTGTTGTAGAGATTCCTGTTTGGGAGGCCTGAGATAAGATACACGTTGCCTAAAACAAATTTTGATTTGTATCGAAGAAGCCTTGAAGAGATATTGAATAACGTATAAGACCCAAAACAGTTTTATGCTTTTTAATATTATTTTTATTTTCAGCTCACGTTCTAGTCGATCAGATAAGACATCGTTGGGTGGTTACCTAAAAAGTGTCTAGGAGGTATTTTCAATTCGTATTGACATTACATAAACTGATGATAATGATTAAGTAAATTTAATACCTAGGTGCATAGAAAATAAATAAAATGCATTGCATGTAATGTACCTGTTGTACATAGGTAAGCTAACCATTGCATGTAAGTATTTTTGTTCTAATCTTTTTTAAAATAAGTAAGAAAAAGGTTTAATATGGCTGCCAGGTTATTTGAAAATTTAAAAACAGTTTTAAGGTATGTAAGTAAAATCAACACAAAATGTACAAGAATCAAATATAATAATTTCTTCGTATACAAAATACAATTTTTATAAAAGGCGTGTCTAAAAAGCTGAAGTAATACCTACATTTTTGTGTGTCTCATTTTTATTTATTTTTTTTTTTAAACTTTCATGCACGAAAGATATATTCAAATAATACAAATCGAAATTATGTCTAAATTGGCAAAAACTTTTAACTTGCGCTATTGGGCAAATATGTATTTGTTTTGTGTCAAAAAAGATGTAGGTTCCAATTAGAACTAACATTGTGATAATGGAGAAGTTCAAAAACGTGATTTTCGATGCGCGTGTTGAAACAAATGGACGGATTCACTTCAAGTCTGGTTTAAATCATTTCTATGATTCCCCAGAGGAAAAAATATTGTCTCAGCTCATTATGTAGAATGGGAAGCTGACATACAACGATTTCGACCTAAGTAAGTTTTCTCAAAATCGTATTAAACAATTCTGATTAAACTTCGTACATGTTATTTCTGGATCGGTTTTTTTTTTAATACAGCATACCCGGTCTGTAGTCAACAAAACAAAAGTGAAACGCGCGAGGATGGATGGAGTAAACTTCCGAAACGCGTCGCATAATTTTATTAAAAAATTAAAAAAGGTGAGATATTATGTTTTAATATATGAAATTAAAATAAATCTAAAATAATAAATTTGAATTTATATTCAATTTATTTTTAAAAATTTATTTTAAGATTTTATTTTATTTAAGACAGCTGTTTTGAGAAAATTTCCATTTTTAAGCATATTCCTGAATAATTTGTCAATGGTTTGGACGATTTTATTATAATTTTAGATTCCTTTATTTCTAAGTTAGTCGATCAGTATAACATTTAAAATTTTTATAGATAATTGTTTTTGAGAACAAATAAAAGAAAGAAAAAATATATTTTTTTATTTTTAAAGGCTTTTTCTTGTATTGAACCAAACAAAATTGCAAAACTATTATTTTAAATTGTTTCTAATATCCTTACTCGAAATCCTTACTCGAGACATTAATTGTATCTACCATTACGATGATAGAGAACACAACAAAAGTGGGTCTCGCAATTCTGACTGTCCGCGCCTTTATAACCTGAATAGCTGAATGGATTTTCTTTAAACTTGGTAGGTACCTACCTACAAGTTTTTGAATAATATGACCACACATTTTTTAAATTTTTTTTACGACCAAAAACAACGGTACTTGCCTTACAATTTTGTTTTAGTCCAAAAAGAAAAAACATTATTTTTCGCAAAACAAGATACGACGACGTTGTAATTTTTAATTTTTAAATTGCGAAGTTTCAATAAAGTTTAAATATTATCGCAAACCAACATTTCTAAAATCCTTTTTTTTTTTTTAATTAAAAAAAAAGCTAAAATTTTCTTTAACTTGGTTTGAAGTAATTTTTTATTTTCTAGAATGCTTCAAAAAATAATGTTTAAGTATAAAAATACCGGTAGGTACCTTCCATACAAATAATGTAAACCATTAAGAAAAATCTTATTTTCCTTGCAAACAGCTCGAAGAATTTTGATAAAAAGATGCGTGTGATATTTAATTAGTAGGTAAATTCTACTTTTTAATAATTTTTAGTATTTTTTTTCAAATTTTTAAAAATAACTCAACTAAAAATTTCAAAAATCGATTTCTCAAAAACAGGATGTTAAAATTTATTTAAATTAAATTCCTTTACATATATAAATATTTACTTTGAATTCCTATTCCATTTTTTTTTTTTTTTTTTAAATGTTTTTAAAATTGTATATACAAAAAATGATTAATTATTATTATTTTTGTAGAGGTTTTTCAGAATCAATCCGTTAATCATAATAATTATAATTGTTTTATTTTGTTTGTGAATTTTGTTTATTTTGTAAATATAAGTCAACTTGTGTTCAGCTCTACACTCTACTAAATCAAGAGCTCACAGGAAATGTTTGGTGTGAAAGTGAACCAAAAAATCAGGTTATCAATTGTAGGGTGTGAAAGAATACTGTCCTTTTAAACGTTGAAAAGTACATTCAGTATTGATATTTATGAAAAATTAAATGAAATAAAGAAACTAAAGTAAATATTTCGGAGCACGTTCCAAAACAAAAATAAAAAGAAAACAACCTATGTGGCACCTAGGTATATATTGTCCACATATAATTCTCCCACAAGTCTTCTGTTTGGTAAAAATATCACGTCCCTATATTTCAAACACTCAATGTCAACAGTTTTAATTTTTTTGTATCTTATTGGCAGATCCTTTTCAAACAATATTCTCACAAGGAATCCTTACAAATTTCCGAAATGAACGTGTTGCAACATGTTATACTGCAATTTTCCACCTTCGATTTATTAAACAAAAAAAAAACAGGTCATCACTTTCTCACCTAATATAACTACAAAGCAATGTCTATTGACAAAAATGACTTAAGGATCGCCCCGACAAGAAAAATAGATCTTATTATTATCATCATATAATAATGAAACTGGACGTGAGAAATACAATTTCATGAGATTTTCCGTTGAAAGATTTTCCCAGGATATAACCTCACAACTCACAAAAATATATAGGTACTTCCTTAAATTCAAAGAATATAAAAAAGAAAAAAATCAATTTATTGGCAAAGGCAAAAAGGAAGTGTGACAATATTTTGTAACACTGAAGTCATCGTTAACACTCTTGTGCTGGCATTAAAAAAGGTGCCTACATCTTAAGATACAAAAACTGCATGTATCATTATTATATTCTTCTTCTTCACATTTTTGATTTTATTGTCACGCTTGTGGAACTTTAATTGAACCAAACGTGATATTAAATGATATTGCACAGTTAAATTGGTAGTAAACTAGTAACCCGATCTTCATCACTCTTCTTTAATGGATCGTCTCTGAGATATTTTCATGATGGCAGTTGAGATGAGTTCATGCTTAACTCATTAACAGGTCTTTGTTGAGATGTCGACTGGCGATAATTTTACGGTTTGATATTTTTCAATTTAACAAAAGCAAACTTCGTTCACCGTTAAACGATTATGCCTATACAAGCTACAATACAACAAGCACGGTAACATGGAAAAGGGTAAAGATTAAATTATTTCAAATTAATCAATGAAGCAGGTTGGGCATATGGGCATGGGTTAAACAAAAACTGATTCAGGGTTTCATTAGTAAAGTAGCTGCTTAAGGTAACCTCATTTGAATTTGTATATGTCTGTTAAATAGAAAAACGAGTTTTCTTGCTAGATCTTAATTTGACACCAATAAAGCTTTTATTTTTCTTTCGATTTAAAAAAAAAAAAATCTTTTTAGGTCTACAGGTGGATTTTCTTCGAATTTTTATTTTTCGTATTAAGGTAGCTTTATGTATATCGTCACATCTCACCATCGTAGTAAAATTAACGTTTTCAGAAAGTTCCGTTAGAAGTTTCAAATTGGAAAAGTATTTTATGATTTCATCATAAATACATTTTTGGTTTAAAGTTAAAGAAATATTTATTTAATGTTCTTAATTATCAACAGACAAAACTGAAACTTAGAGCCAGTTTATCAGTGTAGGATTCAATTTAAACCCAATATTATTCACACATTTTGGTGAATAAACTCCGATTTAATACAATATATGATATTTTTTGCTTTTTTCATCTAAATTTGTTAAGTCTTCTTCCTCCACCCAAAAACAGCTTCTGGAGATAATTCCAGACAAACTTAGTGTGCCAAAGGAAGCTAGCTATTTCTAGTTTAACTCACTACCAAAAAACTCAACTTTGAAGTGTTTGCACGCTATGATCTAAGGGAATTCTTTGTTAAACTAAATGAATACAGTTTTATAACATTTTTAACTTAACTGAGAATGTTTTAGAATTATTTTTCTTTAGTTTAAAAAACAAATTTTTGAATCTTTTTGTTTTATTAGTAATAATCAGTCCATTAGCAATTCTCAATAGCTGAATATTAAATATAGATATGTATGATTTGTAGTATTCTTCCTCCTTTAAAGCAAGAAAGACTGTAACTTTGGACTGCGATTTAAATTCGCATACAACTTTGGTTTTAACAACAAACAATAGTGTCGCCGGAGATAATCAAAAAATGCATAGATTACGATTTTCCAAAAGGGTAGATCTCGCTGTTGTCCTGGCATTCTGCGTAGGTGAACCTAAGTTTTGTAAGCCCAATTTCAGGTATATGAAAAATCCAACTTTTTTTAATTTCCTTCTACGAATATAGTTTATTTCGTGGAATTTTGAACGTATTGCTTAGTTTTTCTTGATTTATGAGATCAAAGCTCTTCTAAAAGATGTTTTGACTAACTTAAAATGATTACACACAGTAGGAGTATTTTTAAAATAAGGAAGGATTTAAAGGGAGAGTAGTAGCTCATAGCGTAAACGGTTAGTGCGTTGAACAGTCACGCTGGAGGTCTGGGTTCACTTCCCAGCCTCGTCCACCTAAAAACTAAGCAGTTTTTTTCAGGGCTACTGCCTCTTGCGAGGAATTGACAAATCCTGCAAGAGTATCACTTGTCATGAATAAGTGCATCTCGTCTAGCAGGTCGGATTCGGCATAAAATTGTAGGTCCCTTCTATTCCTGTCGACATGCGCACGCAGTAATAGTTGCGAGTTGTTAAGTCACTAGGCCCTTATCTTATATCGGTTTAAGATTTAAATTCACTTACTTTTTCAGAATATTTTATTGCTAAATTGAGAGTTGCACAGGAAAGTGACAAAGGAACATTTTTTTAAAACTTTGTATAGGTATATATCAATCTTTTCAATCTTTGAAACTATATATGCTTACGTTTGATTTGAAATCTAAACAGAATATTTATGTTTTTTAAATAAGTTGAATCTTATTTCGTTAGCGAAAGGAGGCTCGGATTTACGCATTTTCGACTCCTATTCCTGCAAAACACTACGATTGGCTGTTCCGAGTAATTTTTTCGGAGTGTTTTTCTATTCCGGATTTAATAAAAGAGTAGATTTGGAACAAACATGGATATATCGTGTCAACTTTCCAAAAAAAAAGCCTCGTAAGAGGTTGCGTTATTGAACAGAGAACGGGCAGGCCTTCGATTGCCTTTCAAAATTTAACCGATTTAAGCAATTGTTCTTTCAATTGATTTTTTGAAAAAAAAGAATGGATAATTTAAGCATTTTTTTTTTTCAATTGATTTTTGAAAATAAAGCATGGAATACCCCCATATGCAATCAGCACAACCAAATTAAACCCTTCTCTAAGGTCTAATTTTCGGTATATTTGCATTCAAAGTTATTTTTTTGAGTTTTGAAGGCGTGTATGAGTTTGGATGCCTACACTTCCACAAATAAGAATCGGAGGTCATTCTAGTTTGTAAAGCGCTTAATAAGTTTTATTAATAAGCTATCCCCAGTTTAAAACTAGAACATTCTATGAGGTCTGGCTGCGAAGATATTGTAAATCAAAGTAAATCCATTATTTTGGATTTTTTTTTTAGTTTGGATGAACTTGAATGACTTTGAATGCTTACAGTTCCACAAATAATATTCGGAAGGCCTTGCGATTTTTAAAACGTTCAATAAGTTTAATAAGAGAGCTATCCATAGCTGAAAAATAGAGCATTGTATGGGGTCTGGTTGCAAAGATATTTTGATTCAAAGTAAATCACTTTATTTTCTATCCAAAACAAACAGTCTTTATATGTCGATAACTTTCCAAATAAGGCTCGTAAGAGGTTGCGATTGACGTTGTTGAATAGAGAACGGACAGGCCTTTGTATTGTCGTTCAAAATTCAACTATTTTTTTAAATCGATTTTCGAAAAAAAAGTATGGAGTTCCCCCTTATCACTAAAAAAACATTTTTTCACGAAAGTCTCTAGAACCCATTAAAACGAACATATATAGAAATGTTTTGTCAAATGCAATCAGCACATCAGCAAACCCTTCTGCAAGGTCTAGTTTTTGATATTTTTGCATTCAAAGTAATTTTTTTGAGTTTTGAAACCTTGGGTATCTTTGGATGCCTACAGTTCCTCAAATAGGCCTCGAAAGACATTGTGCTTTTTAAGACGCTTAATGCGTTTCTTGGGGGCTATCCAGAGCTGAAAACTAGAACATTCTATGAGGTCTGGCTGGGTACGGAGATATTTTAATTCAAAATAAATCTATTATTTTTGACCCAAAACTAAAAATCTTTAGATAAACTCTTTCGTCGGATTACTTTTCAAAATTTATTTAACACGGCGAAATGCACCAAATATAAAAAAAAACAGAAAATTTACTCACACACGCATAATGTTTAATAAAATTGGCTGTGTACAACAGAAAATAATTCGATTGGATTAACTCGCCAACGGTGACCTATGTCTGAGAGACCGGGTGTTTTTAAAAATTTGAATAACCTTATCCCCCGTCAACGATTTTTGTAGTGATTTCGAGTAGCTGCCGTATTTAACGTCCCCCATCCTCGGTTCACGCTAAAACGGCTAAACGCGATCACGTTAAGTACTTTTGGTACTAACCCGGTGCGTGAGACCGTGTGTCACCTATTATGTAAGTCAAAGTCCATAGTTGAATTACATTTAAATATTATATAAATATATTTCGAAAATTTCAGTTTTTGTATATTTTATGAAAGTTCCTAGTGTCAAAAGACTAACAGTACTGACTTTATTACACGAATATGTGATACTTCATTTTTTTCTTAATTTAAAAAAAAAAAATAAGTTTTTAAAACTGTTTTTTTTTTTGTAATGCTCTACGCCAAAATTTGTATGGATTTTTAATAGTGAAATAAATGAGCTAAGATTGATGAAATATCTTTGTTTAACTGTTAAAGAGCATATATTTAAAGCAAATACTTAACATTTAATAACATAATTTGAAAAATCTTAAGTTGAAAACCCCGGTGCGTGAGACCGGCGCGCGTCACCAATGATGTAAGTCTAATTGACGTCACCGGTGGCGGGTTAAAAAAAGACGTAGAATTATTCCAAAATCAATGGAAAATGACATTATCTATAGGGCGAAAAATATTGTAACGTATTTTTCTTGTTAAAAAAAATCGTTGGATTAGCATTCGTCCTATCTAAAAAAAAAACAACAATTTAATTTATTTTAAAATTCCAAGGCCACTTGCTATTTTCTCACGATATTCTTGGGAAAATCGCACCTATAATATCTTACCACAATTATCTATACTCATTTATATATTGCTTATGTAAAAATGCTTTTCTCAAAAATTCACAAAAATACCGACAAAGGCGAGAAATTGTAACCTTCTCGGTAAATTACCGTAATATCCTTGATCTTTAGAATGAAATGAGCAAAGTGCAGCTATTGTCGAATATGTTTTCTTTAGAATGCAACGTTTCTTCTAAACACTAGGTAGGTTTTTCCATCATAAACACTTGTGCCAGAAAATAACCAAAATCCTCAATGAGAAGGTACCTACAGAAAAATTCATGTAGAACATGTTGAGACACGTTTCATTTTCATTTTTGAAAATTATTCTTGTCGAAGGAAAAACAGTGCACGTGTTTTCATACAAAACACAAGTGAAGAAAGAGTAGAGGTTGGTATTATAGGTACATTGTATATCGTCAATAGATTTCACAAAAAGTTTTTGTATTGGAAATAATAAAACGTGCTATTTGTACCAAACAGAAAGATCCTCATAGAGACTTTGTTTGGCTGGCTATCTGCTATTGGTTTTAATTTAATTTTTTGTTTGTCAGCATAAGCAAAAGTACCTGTGCGAAGAAGATGAGAGTTGAGAAATAATCCTGAACGAAACAAGTCTGTACACGTTTTGGAAGTCCTTTGGCAATATTTCATTAAAAATCAAGTGATCGTATCATCATCCTTAAAAGATAAATACCTTCGGGTGTTCTCTCAAAAATTAAACACTTGTTTGTTCTTTTTTGCCAAAAACTGGAATAGTTTTCTTTTTGTAGTTAGGCACATACTGAAGTGAATCCTTTTCATTGGAACATGTCCGAACATGATTGTGAATTCTTCCTGACTAAGGTGCCAGTTATAGCTATCATTGAAAACCATCATTGAAAAAGTTAATTGTTTATTTTGAGACCCTTCGAAAGTATAATCATTGAAAATTTTAATGCAGAAAGATAGCTTATGACTTCAAGTTATTTCTCCTCCAAAAAACAATTCATTTTGACCCATAACTCGCCCACAACGTAACTTTTTATTTTTTCAATGATCATTGGTAGATATGAAACAGAAATAAACAAATATTTGCATCCATTCGTGACTTTTGGAACTTGCAATGATTTTTTTTTTTATTTTTTGTTATTGTTGTTCTTCCGAGACACATTATCTGTATCCTCATTCCCCAACCTCCCCCAGACAATTTTTATTTTCCTTTAGTAAGCAACAAGTTAACATGTTGACGACTGTTTACATGTTACACACATGCATATGTACATAATACATATATATATATTTTTTAAAAAGTATATTTTCTTCGAAACTGAATCAAAAAGGGCAAATCCAAAGTCAGTCCATAAAGAGTTCTTCAAAGAAATAACTTCTTGATGTTTTGCTTTCTACGACCGAAGATGCAAACAGCAAGATCTCAAAAGAAACGGGGAGCCGTTCCTTCTTTTTATTTATTTATTTTTTTAAGACCGGCGAATACAAAACTTGCTCAGAACTCGTTCAATTCCTAACCTACGGCAGATTTGTAGGTATGTATTGTATATGCTTTTGTGCACAGTGCTGTGGGATTTTTTCTTAAATCTGCCAAATGTTTTTTTGAATTTTTCGACTATCTTATCTGAATATTGCAAACGATTTTTAATGTTTTTAAACATTTTGAATCTATTGAAAAATACATAATATAAAATAACGTTTGCTTCAAATAATTGTGTACCTACAGTGCATTTTTTTTTTTAATTTTTGAAGGGAAATAAGGTATTGACGTTTTTTAAAGAATTTTTTTTTGATATTCTCGCATATCTAGTAAATAGTTAACCCATAAAAATAAAAAAATAAATCGGATGGCACAACGGCTCATGAAGAACCAGGGCCTAGTGACTAACAACTCGCAACCATTCCTGTGTGCGCCTATCGACAGGAATGGAAGGGACCTACAATCTTATGCCGAATCCGAACGGCTAGACGAGAAGCACTTATTCGTGACAAGTGATACTCTTGGAGGATTTGTCAATTCCTCGCAAGAGGCAGTAGCCCTGAAAAAAACTTTTTAGTTTTTAGGTGGACGAGGCTGGGAAGCGAACCCAGACTAGAATAGTTAACCGAACTTTATTTTATTTAGCACACAGAAACTTCTAAGAAAAACTTAAAATATTGCGTTCCAAATAAAAATAATTTTCACACTTTCATTAGGTTTTTGTGTAGACGTTTAATGAGAACGAGGGGAAAATTGTTTTTGTTTTTTAAGGAAAGCCCAGCAGCTGAACCCCCCCCCCCTGGTTAAAATTTATATGCTGCAATTTTTTTAGGAAATACAAAAATGATATTTCACATATTAAATAGAATACTTTTTAGAAAAATCGCTTGGTTTTCTTCCAATTCCTTAAAGTACTCAAAATAAAATAGAAAAAAACGAACGAACTCAAACGAAGAACATCAGATTTTCTTAAGAGGGTGTGATAAATAACTCGAGTTTCAGTTTTTTGTTAACTTTGTATTGTTTTCTGCATGAAAACTATAAGCCCACTTCGATAAAGTGAGTACTAATTAGTGAGTATTATAGGGCCAGTTATAGAAACATGGTTAAGCCTTTGAAACCATTGATCAAATATGTTTTAACTTACCCATTCCGGCAGATCAACTGAGGTTCATAATAGCCAATTCTAAACTTAAACCGTGGTTGAACGTTGAACCTTACTTAATTTGCTGAAATCCAGGGCTTAAAATATATTTGATTCACATAGTACAAATATTCGTACACTGGTGTAGGTAAGTTTTTATTGAAATTGAAACAGAAACTTTATGAAAGTGGACATAGTTTTCATGCCAGTTTGTACAAGAGTCAGTTTTTCAGTGCATAGCCTGAGTTAGTTAACTCCGCAAATAAACGAAACCTGATTTAAGTGAAAAGCAGTATCCGATTGAGAACTTACCTTTACATTCAGTCGTCAAGAATCTATCGAGTATCTATACTAAGAAAAAACAGTTTTCAGGAGTAAGCTCGGGTTTAACTCAACTCAGAAATTGTGATGATCTCGCACTAAAAAACTGGACCTTATTAGACTAATTAAAATAATTTTTGAACATGAATATCATATTTTTTTGTAAAAAAAAGTACCGTTTCGATTGCCAGTGTGACAATTCGACAAGCATATCTTCAGAAGGTTGGTTCTAACTGCTTATGCTTTCGATTTTTTATTAGAATCTTTGGCCCATTTTTTTTTTAATATAAAATAAATTACCGATGTCAATATATATAAAATTAATTGCATCTGGTTTTTGTTTCAGTTTGACCCCCCCCCCCCCCCCCCTGATCGAAATCCAGCGTACGCACTTGATTTTCGTAGCTTTTCTTTGAATTCTATCTAATAGAATCAAGTGGGTTATTGGAGCACCTGCCCAAACATGACAATAATTGTTCTCGAGTCTTGGACGAATAAAGGCATTAAAGACACAGCCAGATCAGAAGGGGAGGAACATTTTTGTCGCAAAAGTTTATTTCCAAATCATGTGCGCGTCAATAGTTATTCAAGGTTAAATAGTATAGAAAATATTATAATTTTTCACATATAACTCCGAAAAGTGAAATACTATTGAAAAGCCTATTCGACAAGCATTTGTAGACAATGACATCCGCAAAAAAATGTTATCATTGATTTTTCGAACAGTTCACCGTTAAGAAAATATCGACATTTCAAAAAACGTAAAATGTCAAAAATTATCGTTTTTCACGTATAACTCGTAAACGGTTTTAATTTTTGAAAATATCTGAACACAAAGTGACTCTCTTCAAGAAAAGAATATTATTTTTTTTAACAATTTTAAAGATAATTTCAATTTCAAAAATAAAATATTTTCTACAAACAAAAATGTGACGGTTTTTTCATACAAGTGTCATAAGTCCCAAGACATTATTACTTTAATAGAGTCAAGTGTAAAAAAAAATAATACGAGTTTTTTCAGACATCTTTTAAACGATAAGTTTAATCGATAAAAAAAATGAAAAATGTTAACATTATGTAACATTATTAAGCTTGCATTAGCAATTTTTTCATAGCAGCCATAGTTTTTGTGATATCATTGTTTAAAGAATTTTTTTTTATAGATTTTAATATTTTGTCGACAGCATATTTGAACTTTTTTTAAGTATAACACATCCGTTGCAAGATATTGCGACTTAAAAAACAGTCAAATATAGACTCGGACCCATTTGGCGCACTTACATATGACTAGATTAAGATTTATTTAAGTGCAAGCAAAAATGGAAATTACTAATTTTCGTGATTAAATTTTGTTTTTTTAGAGACAGTAGAATATTTTAATTTCTTATTTGGAAATAATTAGTATTTTGGTATAGGATTGGGCGATTCATATGCTTTTGTATAAAAAATTTATTAAAGTGTCACCATCTATACAAATATCGACGTAATTTGTTCAAAGGCGGATTCGTATAAATTATAAAGTCAACTATCCAAAGCAATAAGCTTGTACTTTGATATCACATCGTCTTCAAAAATGTATACAAATATATGTATAGTGCTCTGCATTTAGTATAACATCAATGGTTTACATACATTTTAAAGGGAACAGAAAAATTGTGGAAAAGTAAAGCGCAACTACCTACATAACTTTAAAAATATTTCCATCCCAAAAAAAAATGGAATTATGAACAAACGAGGTGGTTTCAATGCATACAACTTTTGTCTTAACAATTTTTCCTCTAAGACGAATAGTTTCGAAAATACAGATCAACAAATTAAAAAGAAAAACTAAATCATAAAATACATGCGAATGCGTGATACTAACTTCTCTGATTTAAACAAAAAAAAAAACTTCAACTCACTTATAAACCAAATTTGATCTCACTCATTCGATTGGTCATGAAAATACGGCCATAAGACAGATAAAAGATTAAAATTAATATGAAAACTGTAAGATATAAGTGACAGTCAAGCGTCTTTTTATTTTTTACCATGTCAAATTTATCACTATCAATCCATACCCTAAATAACTAAAGTTCCATTAGCCCTTAAACTATAAAATTATTTAAAATTAAAAAATATCAAAGGACAAATAAAAAAAAAACATCTATGCCAAAAACTTTACACAGCACTGTGCTCATAATATCTTTTTCCAAGCCGAGTTTATTTGATTATTGCAGTAGCTACATATGTACCTAAAGATATAGGATTGGTCTCGGTTATGCTCCAACTTTGACCGTTGATGATGTTGGACGCCGGCCGCGTCATCGTCGTCGTTGTGCCGATGCCGTGGGGCTTAAGCTACATACATACAATTGTTCATCCAGAGATCCAAGCCCCTTTGATTCTTATGAATTTTGTTTTGCTCCCTTTTCTGTGGCTTGTTTTTTATCAGTTAATTCAGCCATGAAGAAAAAAAAAATAAGACAAAATACAAAAAAAAAAGCACATCTTAAAATGACATTGGTACAGCATGATGAAAAAAGGGTCTTAACGCGCCGATTCCTTAAGGGGAACCGGTTGATGGCCAAAAAGAATAATAAACCAATACCGGTCTCCCCACGTTATAGGTTTGGTTTGAGCTGTGTGTCCATGTTCTCCATTTCTACACGCAAGCTAAAGAGATTGGATGCTGTTGATGCTGTGATTTTCTTTTATTTTTGTTTTTATCTTATTGCTTTCAACTCCAAATACTTTTTTTTTCTTTCAACTTGTAGCTTTTTTTTTTCTCTGGTCACACTGTAGATGTAGCATAAATATACGCGCATTTTTCTTTTTTTGCACGCCGCAATAAAGTGGCTGTGTACCTACAGTGGCTGAATTGATGGAACAAAAACAAATCTGTGAAATTGCAAAATGTTTGCAATGCAACGTTTGATTACACTCTGTGGATATATATCTATAAGATGACGAACGAAGAAGCTCTCTGATGGGATGTGAACTAGCAACAGGTGCAAGTTCTAAGAAATCTTGTATTATAGCCGGCAATCAGAGAAAATACTCTAAGAGTATAATATATAAGTATATTGGAAAATATGCGGTGATGCGAGACAACGCGCCTGCTGCCGCGCCACCGTGTGGAAGCTGGGATGCTGACGTAAGGTGAATGATGATTGCGCTCTTAGTTCATTTAGGTGGGACGTGCGCGGAACGAAATGGAGCTCATCTAGGTATAAAGAGATTTGCAGTCAAAATGAAGGTCATCGTATTGGGGATATTCAGGTGTGGTTACGGCTTCTTGAAAAATGTTTTCAGGCTAATATACCATAGTTGGTACCTACCTTCTTACTTGGAGTTAGAAAAAAACACGTTAAATGACTATGATAAAACTTGAATACGAAGAAGATATCTTGATGATTTACGCAGCTATTAATATGATGAATGGGGTCTTAGAAATTTATTCTTTAATGTTTTCTGTACATCTGACAACATTTTTAGTTAGCTGTAAAGAAATACAAAGTTCAGAGAATCATAATTATTTGAATACTCACAACAACAACATAAATGAATGGTGTTTATTGTCAACCAAAGGATGTTAAACCTTTAAATAGATATATGTGTGTGTTTGGTATAAACATTGATAACTCCATAAACGTATCTTTAGGATAAAGGCATTTAAGTGTGTATTAAAATTTTGGAAAATCTCTTTCAAAAATAAGAGAATCATTTAATTTTAATTTAATGCATGTCTGTACTTTGTTCAAACAGGCTGATTCAAAAAAGATGTAAAAGAATGCGAGACCATATAGCTTTGTTGAGGACAAGAAAACAATTGTATGAGTGGGTATCTTTTCCTCAATATTCTAAAAAATTGAATCAGTTTTCAATCTCAAAATTAATTTTTTTTTTACTGATTTTTATTTAAGTTTGTACGTTATTAAGTACAATTAATGATCTTAATAATCAATGCACTTATTTGCATATTATTTGTAGGAAAATACTGAAAACCAGCTGGTTCTAGCAATTCTACATTTGAAAAAATTAACATATTAAGAAACCAACGCATAAAATAGGAAACAAAAACTAAAAACAGAAACGATAATTAAGCCGGACTCTTTCTCATATCTATTAAGAAGTTTATTTCATATTTTTTTTTGAAAAGTAAAGGTTTGAACGACCTGGGTATCTGTGTTTTAATTTAAATTAATGAGGGCATTGATAATTAAAATCAAAAATACTACTTCAGAAAGTAAAAGTTTTTCAAAAATCAGTAGGAGCAAGAAAATCATGTTGTTAGAGGCTACTGATTTATAGCTTGTTAGTAAAAACCAATTAAATTACGGGTTTTATAGTTGAATATGTTTGTCTGGAACTGGAGCTTGCATAAAACATAAAATTCGCTTAAATTTATTTTCAGAATTGTCACTCTAGTCTTTTATCAATATTGTTAGTATAGTTTAAAAACTAAGCTATATTTGAAAATTAAACTTAGGTATAACAATAATTTTTGTAAGAAAATATTTAAACACAGAGAGCTTACAAAAACTCACACAAAAAAATCGAAAATTCATTGGCCCAAGTACCTTAACCAGACATTTTAGTTTAGCTAAAATATTTTCTAATACATAGTTTGAAAGCTACCTTAAAATTTATTTTTTTTCTGTCTTTCGAATTAACCGTTGGCTATCCCGAACTTAATGAACTTCGCTTTTACCTTACTAACATTTTAAATAACCTTAGTAATATTTTCGATACACACTTTTTTGAATTTAAAAAATTATTTTTACTTATATTTCCAAACAAAAGAAAATACATTTTTAAAGAAAAACGGCAATGTTACGAAATAATAAATCCTAGACAAGTTCCTCATAAATACTAATGGCTTTAGTTTTTCAGCGCGGCTTAAAGTAAAACTCAAGCTAACACACCAAATTTGTTGAGTAAACTCTGGATTAGCAAAACAAAAATGCTTTTTATTATTTTTTATCTTCTTTGTTTTTTTTTAAGACTTCAACCTCCTCTATAAACTGCTTCCTGACATAACTGTTACCCCCAGTTTCACAGTGGGAGTTTAAACTTAAGATCAGCTGAACCTTAAACTCAGTTTAAATTTTTGGTTTAACTCGTCCGGTTTCACAGTGAAATCTGATCTTCAGATCAGTTGAACTTCGCGCCTTATGCGAGTTAAGCATTTATATACGAGAGGTTCTTATCCGCATTTGCATTTGTATTTTAAGGTTAAACGTATTAGCCTAGAAAAGGATGGAAAATTACTCTTTAATGTAGGTATAACAGTCTTCTACCCTTAGGAACATGACACAGGGGTCTTTGACGAGCTTCAAAATACTGATACTGATTTACACAAGCTTAGGCCGTTTGAATTGGCTTCAACAATAAAATGGCTCCATTTTCGGTGTCAGCAAAATAGGAAGGTAGGGATCCAATATTTAAAAGAAAAATTATTTGAACAAAATAAGAACATAGCAGTGACGTAAATTTGGAAACCGCCATGGATTTCAATTTTTTAATTAATTATGCTTAGGCCAGACGGCAGAGACAAAAATGATCATAATGAAAAACAAAATACGGCAGGACTGAATTTTGAAAACATCGTTTTAACTAACATCTAGGTAACGATTAATAGTACAATTTTGTTTTAAACAAATAGAAAACAAAATTGTCTTCATTTTCTTAATACAAATATTTATTGTAAGATTTATACTTTCAGAGTTAAAGCGACGAAAATGTACGCTTTTCAAAATTTCAGACTCCAGACTGCCTAACGACTCTCCTTAACGCTAATTTATATGAACAAGAATAACTAGAAGAAAAAAAAAAAAAATTTCTACGCTTTTACTCTGAAAGTATAAATCCTACAAAATAACTTTGCATAAAGAAAATGAAGATAATTTTGTTTTCTATTTGGGTATATGTAAACAAAATTTGTACGATCAGTCGTTCTTAAGATATTATTTAGACGCATTTTTAAAAATGGCGGCTGGAGCATAACATTTTTGTTTATACTCAAAAGACACCCATTTACCAATTTTAATCATAAAATTTGAGCGTTATGTTTTGTAATCAATTTGAGATTTGTACTCATGGTTGAACTTCAGGTAATCCGCCAAAGTTGATGGGCTTAAAGTGTCAACCGAAGTACAATCACGTTTGTACCTACAAATGGCCCTTATAAGTGTCCAGAAAAAATCCAATTTTTCACATTAGAAAAAATAGCTGATGTCATTTCACCTTGGATAAGCTTACCTTATTTAAACTTAAACAATAAAATTATTCTCTAAATATTCTGTTGGCTAAATCTCTATAAAGACGACGGTAAGTAAAAATAGTGCACTCGGGCGTATACGCACTTTTTTGTATAGATTTTTTTAATGAATGTTCATAAACTCAAATTGAATGAATTTTTTTTTTTATTTTCAACATTGAACCTCTAAATTGGAGTGAATTGCAGTAAAATAATATTCACATCGTTCCGAAATCACTCATCTGGATTCCAACATTTACTTTCATTTTCATTAGCCGTGTTTTTCAGAATGTGAATAGCAACTCAGCAACTTTTTTACACGGAAAACACAAAGAAAATTCTTTATAAGCAGCGTTTTCTGAGAGAGTGACTAGCCACTCAGTTAAAGTTTTACACGGAAAACACAAACAAAATTCTCTATAATAATTTGTTTTGTTATTGTTTTGCGTGTAAACATTTTGCTGAGTTGCTAGTCACTCTCTCAAAAAACACGGCTATAATAATTTGTTTTGTTATTGTTTTGTGTACAAAATGTTTTGCTGAGTTGCTTTACACTCATTCAAAAAACACGGCTATTATTATTTTTTATTTTAATTAAAATTAATCATAGAAGAGATTTTTATTGAACTTAATAATAAATAGATATAGGTATATATGTGTATAATGTAGAAAGGTAGAACGTTAACCTCTTGTTTATCCCAGAGCAGCTATCTTAAAAGGCTTAAGAATTAGAGTTATTAGTAAAACTTATAAGCACAATGCAAAAAAACATTAAAATTCCTTTTAGCGCCTCAAAGATCCCAAAAAATAATCTTAAAATATATCTCAATTTATATACAAACATAAACAACACACGAAACGTCTACCAATTTTACATTAGACTATCCTTTTTTCATCAGAATTAATTTAAAAAAAAATGTCTCTACCTAAAGATGTCTATACTTTATCCTAAGACGATAAGAATTCTTCCAACCAAAACAAGTTTACCATTCACTGACTATAGGTATTTGCCACTTTGGTATTTCCATAAAACTTCCTTTTCCTTAAAAATATGTATATAAAGATTTACGACTCAAAAACGTTTGTCGTCCCTCTGGTCTGGAGATGGAGTAAAAATCTCTTCCAGGGTTAAAATCCAAACAAAATAAAATTTTATCTTTTTTTTCTTTAGCTTGTTCTTTCCTTATCAACATCAACTTATACTCATAAAATGGAAACTTTTTCCTGGCTAATAAAAACCTTTTCACGTGTTCTTAAAATAACATAGGAAATGCCCATAGCGCGCCATAGGTACCTACGAAGACGTACAAAGTTCCTAGTCTATCTATCTTCATATACCAATTCGTATCTACATCAGAATTTGAATTATACAGAAAACAGGTACACCACGAATAAAAAGTCTCCAGGAAACAACATTAGACAGGTCTTTCTTAAAAGGCACGTATTTCTCTTACATTTACCTATATGAACACTATACAGTGTACACTCTACAGGTACATAGGTACTCATTTTAAAAGTATCTATAAAGTAGTTAAATTTTAGCGTCACGGTAATTTGAAAAATTCAACCTTCTCCCGAAAAATAAAATAGGTACCTATGAACCTGACCCTGAAAAATTCAAACTTCCCGAAAAATATTCAAGCTAGGTACGCGCTAATTCAAATCAAACAAACGTATAGGAAGGTATATTCTCTATGGTTTTTCGGGAAAAATCGTAAACAATAGAGAATTAAATTTAAATGTTGTCCTGTACTTGCTTCGCATAAGATTTTCCCTATAATCCTTCCTAGTGACTGCACGTGTGACGAATTCAAAATTACGTCCCTTTAACAAAACTACAACAACAAAAAATATTTAATCCTGAATACAAAAAAGATCCAAGCATAATATTACAATAATAACCGAAAAAAGGGACCCAAAAAATGCAACCTAACACAAAAGATACAATATCTTCCACATAAAGTACCTACCTACAAAATTCAAAAACAAAAAAAAAAAAGAATCGAACGAACCTGAAATAAAATGAATCAAGCTAAAAAAAATCTCAAATTCCGAGATTTACCCACGTCTCTCTTTTCATCGTCTCGTAAGTCGCAACCACTCCAAAACCACTTTGTGCACCATCCATAGAGACCGTATACAAATTTTCAAACTCAGTGCACAAACAGGTAGAGAGAAAGAGCGGGACAAGTGAGACAGAGAAAGAGAGAGAGATACATACACATAGATCAAGTATCTTTTTTCTCAAACTCCTCCACTCATCTCACTGCATTTCAGATACATTTTCTGAACACCTGCGTAAGCCTGCTTTCTGATTGGCCAACCAGAAAAAAACACTCTCAGTCCAGTATATAAACTCCGACTCAACTGGTTTGTGGAATCAGAAGTCGCCTAGCATTCGAACAGTCAACAACATTATCAGAGAACATTCGAACGATCAAATAAATTGCAAATATTTTAATTTGAGCAAAAAAAACCACTGAGTTGATAAAATCTAAAAATATACCATGTCATTTATTACACGTGAATACAAATTCGAAACAAGCACAATGTTCGCTGAAAGAAAACGGTTCTCGGCCATTCGCAGTTTGAGGAAGATCATGAAGCCACTTCTGAGGGTGATCAAGAAGAAGCAATATCTAAAGAAGAGCGTGGGTGAAATCCAAGAGAACGACTGCAACACCTCCCTGGAAGATATGCGCAAAGATCAAGCAGCTCTGGACGCAACCGATGACAATGCCGCCAATGAAGCTCTGGAACAGCGTATCTTAGACGAGGTCAAACAGTGTGCCGATGATGGAGCTATTTATGTCCATCAAGGAGGTCGCCGATATGTAGTTCCTGTGCACCGTGAGCAGAAATTCATTCCTGTCCATTTTGCCCGCACAAATAATGGAACATTTTTCTGGACGTCCATGGATCGGGAAAACCAGCAGCGTCAACAGCAACAACATCAATCACAACTTGATCGTTGGGTTCAAGCATAAATCATAGGATTCCAGCGTGAAAATGAGTGATCTTCAAATTGTTTTTGTGACAACTCGATGGCTTCCAGCTTTACAAAAAAAAAAAATAGAACACCAGCAGTGCAGCAGCAGCGGTAGCAACAAGTGTGTGTTTGTTCGCATATCCTATGGATATGGAGAATCAATCCAGGACTTCCATATTAAGTGATATTAGGTTTAGCTAGGATTTTTTAGGGAAATCAAAAAAGTACAGAGAAATATTTTATTTTTTTATCTATATTTTGTGATTTATTTAGTTTAGGGTTTAGTACATTTTTATCTTCCATTTTTGTTTAAAAATAATCGATCATTGTCTTCCATTGTAGTTTTAAGAAATATCTATACAAAATTAATAATGTATTTTTTTAGTTTATAAAGAATTCAAAACATAAATAAATAAAAAATCTATAAAACGAAAATTGATTTGCATTTCTGTTTGTTATGTTAATTGGAATTTTCAGCTTTGAAAGAATGAGTGTGTCAGCTCGAGGCGCTTGATACATTCAAAAGATTAAATCTCGTTAGGTATGCATACTTTCTATAGACACTTCTGGTTGTTGTTGATTTTTGGGCTCAGTATTTAAATCTTATTATATGGATTCTGTATGGTTATTGAGTAAGCACTCCTGAGTTGAAGATAAGAGGTTATCTTGAAGTCAGATTGGAATTTGTGATACTGATTAATGTTTATGTTTGTAGGTATAGGTACCTACTTCGTATGATGGTCGTACTCGTGACTAGTGACGAAAGAATGCGTGAGCTGTTATAGGAATAGCTTGTTGGTGCCTTGACTTAACCAACAATTGTTTTGATAAGTCGATTATTTTTGTTTTGTTGGTTTGCCTTGGTTGTCACTTTTGTCGAGACACATAAGTAAATAATAATCAATTGATAGGCGATTGGGTTTTGGTGTTTTTGGTATGTAATGGAATGAAAATTTAATATGAATTCGAATAGAGGTCACAACATGTATATAGCTGCTTTATAACGAAATAAATTATGGGATTGTTTATTTTTGGACTGTTAATGCATGAATAATATTATGTGTTTCGATGCATTTATGTAAACATGCAGCATAATAGTGAAGTTTTAATTTACAGCAACAATTACCTTTTGGTTGTGTGTATAGAGATTAAAGTATATGAAAGTAGTTTGGTATAGGTGTTATAAAATATTATAACACGTGTACATTGCACATACTCCAAGGTGACCAGTTTTTAAAAACATTAAATGTATGTTCTTTTTTTTTTGTTAATTGTCTTATATTATGTAAATCAAAATATTAAATACCAGCGGTAGACTTAACCCTTTATATTGGAATAATATTAAAAAAAACACGTGTTTGGCTAACGCAGCATTGAAAATACCAACCAAATAGCTCGCATTTTCAATTAGTCGAATCATGCATTTAAAATTTGTATACAAATTGCAAATAAATCACTCAGCTAAAACAAGATTTTTTTTTATAATTTCCCCATTATATTAAACTAACCTACAAACTAAAACCTCTCAAATTAAAATCTCTTAAATCACAGTTTAATAAAACAATACATAAATATATTACACTAATTAAATAACCAATTAAATTAAGAAAATGATCAATAGTCCAATTCGATAATAAAGTCGCAAAGCGTGATGTAGTTATGCATTTTTGACATGTTGTTGGGGCATGTTAGAGTAGTCTTTAGCTAAGTTTGCAACTTGGAAAAACCTGTGTTCGCTGCAGAAAAAATGCAACAGTGAAAAACACGTCAAATTCACCCTATTTTTTCCGACATTTTCCTTTATAACTTTTGGAATGTGCAACTTTCTACAAGAGGACATTAGCTTTGAATTTATGCATGTTATATTTGTGTTTCTATTTAACCATGAATTAAAAAAAAAAAATCTGAAAAACTAAGTTATTTTGAAGCACTAAAAAAATAGGTCAAAATTGTCCAATTCTGCTAAAAACTTGGAATCAAATAGTCTAGTGTATTACAAGATGAAATTCGAAAATTCGTTCCAAATCAGACAAATAGTTTTGACAAGAAACATGACGTTAACTAAGTGCAATAAGCAATGTTTGCATCATTGCTGTGGTCAACGTAGGACACTTAAGTTGGTACTGATTTTTGTACACGTACTTGGAATCCTTAACTATCATAAAATATTGTTATTTATTTATTTCTTTTTTTTTAGTAACTTGGGTAGCGGTTTTAAATTCGCAGAAATGCTTTACGAAATCATTTTTTATTTATACAGTGCAAAATTTTCGTAACTTTTAAAATCTCTATACCAATAAGGTTTCATAAAAAAAAGATATAAATAATTTAACTTTATTTTATGATAGCTAGGGGTTCAAAGTACGTGTGAAAAAATCAGTGCTAACTTGAGTGTCCTACTGTGACGACAGCAATGATGCAAACATTGCTTGTTGCAATTACATAGTCAACATTATGTTTCTTGTCAAAACTATTTGCGCGATTTGAATTTTGGCTTGTCATACTCTAGACTATTTGATTTTAAATTTTTAGCAGAATTGGTCAATTTTTGACCTATTTTTGAGTGCTTCAAAATTACTTAGTTTTTCAGATTTTTTTTTAATTCATGGTTAGATAGCAACACAATTATAAAATGCGTGAATTTAAATCTTATGTGGCCATGTAGAAAATTTTATAAAAAACAAGTTTGTAGTGGATGGTTTTTTCCTAAGTTGCATATTTCCAAACTTATAAAGGAAAATGTTGCATTTTTCCTGCAGCGATTACAGGTTTATCGAAGTTGCAAACTTAACTACAGACAACTCTTACATGCCCCAACAACATATCAAAGATGCAGAACTACATCGCACGATTTTTTTTGTAATTATTGACTGGGCTACATCACATTAATTTCAAAACAAATGCCCAAAACAAAACGGATCTGGAACTTCGTTTTTTGAAGTAAATTAAGAAATCAACTGACGCATAAAAGCGTCGTCTCTTCTCGACTCTAAATATTTATCCTGCTGTATAATAATTTTATAAAATTATTTTCGTTTTAGGTGAACACATAACAAATCACGCAAATCGATGTGTGTAAAACAAATTCAATTTTTAATGAATTGATGACAATTCAAAGCAATTAATCCAAAATAAGATTTTGGTAGCATTTTTTTAAAATATTATCATCGCAGATTTTAGGCTTACACTTAACATGCATTTAATTTTTTTAAACGAATATGCAATAAAAAAACTATCATCATTGCTTTAATAAACAACATGGACGCATTTTAAGTTTTTAAGTTAAGCCAGAATTTTCAGCCACATACAAGATTAGTACTGTCATTATTATTATAACCAACCTATGTACCTAACATACCTATTACGTACATACGTATGGATTGTTTATACTTACATGCATATTATATGTTTTGTTTTTTATTTTTTTTTTTTTTTTTTTTTCAAAATGCAATTATAAAACTAAATTATTTGTTTTCTTTCTTTTTTCAGCTCTCAAGAGAACAGAAAACTGAAACAAATTAAAATAGAGGACGGATGGCCACCGTAGTTATCATGGTTGCCATATTTTGTTTATTTTTTTCTTCTTATTGAATTTTTCAATTTTTTAAAAAAATATATATTTACATACATTAAGGGGAATTTGGTAAATTCAGTTTTTAATATAAATTGTAATTTATTGTTAATTAATGTAAAATTTAGTTTTTTTACGAAACCAACACTATAATTAAGTAGACTCAAAAGAAGACTGTAAGTTGCATGAGTAAACAAATATGCATTAATTAAAAAATCTAAATAATTTAAAATTTTGAAGACAAATATGTAATAAAAAGTTATTTTTCTGTAGCTACTTTTTTGGATTTTAGTGTAACGCGGAGCAAAACATCATACACATGTAGGTACAAAAAGAATATCACAGTTTGAGACTTTAAATATTAAATAAATATAATTCTTGACACATTGAGTACGAAAGATGCACCCATTGTAATGTAAAATATAAAAGAGTGGCAATCATGGTAACATTTTGAAAACATTAAGTGAAATAAAAATGGGGCGTCAGCGTCAGCAATTTGATGTCTCTTCTCTTTGCCCATCCACTTTTTTAAATCAAAGACTGAACAAGGGAATCATAAAGTGGTTTATATACTATCTTAATCTCGACCACCAGCCATCAATATGTCAATCATAATTCAAAATAATATATTTTTTTATTGAAAACAAATTTAAATTAAATATTGCTTCACGAGCATGTCTTGTAGGGTATGGTATATTATTTTTATTTTTTTTTATATTGATTCTATAGAAGACTAGTTATGATGTAGGTTGTAAGTATTTTATGTATTCCAAGATAAAGACCATACCGTCATGAGCCAGCATAATATTATACATAAATATAGAACAAACGAGTTAAATTTTTGTTAGACATCACGTTTGAAATGATTCTTTGTCAATTTTTGGCTTCCGTTTTATATTAAATCCAATTCAAAAGATTTGTTTATTATATGGTGATGGTGCGGTCGCAGTCGCAGCTCTACCCAATTTTAATACGAGGGTGTTTTTGTGATTTTATTTGGATAACGATGTTCAAATTTTTTAAGCAAGTGAATAATGCAGAAACATTCATATTAGTCTAATAGGTGACAACAAATTTCGGAAGTGGATCTATGTATAATCAAAATATGAGTATGAGGGCTTAAGGAATACATATCTGGATCTGTCTTTTCCCGACTCCCGCTTAAGGCTGGGAAAAAAAAATATAATTTGTTTGTTTTCGATATCATTAGACATGCACCTATAAATCTTCCTACATTTATTTTCCTTACGCATCCACTGCTTAGATTTGTTGTCGGCTCATTTAATATGTTATACAATCAAATGATAAAAATTATAAAAAAATCAAAATTTCCCATAAAGCAAAATCAAAAATCCAAACAATATCATTTGATAATTAATCCAGTTTATTTAGTCATGATACCTGTGATAATTAAATATGTTTTTTTTTTATATTATCGTTTTTTTTTCGACCAACAACGATCAACCCCTTGCAGTGTGTCAGCCATCATTATTTAAAGATTGAACTCAGTTTTCGATATTTTCTAAATGCGAAGATGTCGAGAAATATTTGTTTGTGATCGAAAGATTCTTTACCCTGAGGCCACACGAGCCAGTTGGCTACATATGTACATTGACTGTCAAATTCCTATACGTGAATATGCTGTGAAGTAGGCGGCACGCAACTTATACGCAAGTTGCTTTCAAGTATCCTACTGGGCACGTTCAGCTTTTATTAGGATAGTCTAGGATTCTATATACACAATTTTATTGAATTTGTTTTGGAATCGGACTTCGATGTTTTCTAACAACAACGCGTTAACAAAAAATTACGTCGAATTCTGCATAAAGTCTGTCAAGTCTTGCGATGGTCAACTCATAAGACTGCCAATGCGTTGACAGACTCTTCTGTCTTGTCAAAGTAACATGGATTGACATTCACCTTATTCAAACATTTTCGATTTTTTTTTTAAATAAAAAAAAAAAATTGATTTTTTGGAAGTTCTTTTATCCATCATCATCGTAGCCATCCTTCAAAGATATTTGACAGTTCGTACGTTGACAGATAGGTAAGAAATTAAATTATTTCGTACGAGGAATATTTCGTTCCAAATTTCACCCAAAGCGCTAAAATCGCTTTTTCCTCCGCAAAAAATGTAATCTAAAAAAATTCAGATACCTTAAAGTGGTTTCAATGCATCATCTCCGTAGCAATCTTTTAATTTAATTTGAAATTCTGTGGCTTGACAAATCGGTAATATTCCAATGTCACCCGAATACCCAACACTCGCATTTTTCCCAAGCAAAAAAATATACTCTCAAAAAATTGAGATTTTAAAGAGATTTTGTAATTCATCATAATCAAAGCCATCCTTCAATCATATTTGAAAGTTGCCTATTTTGGAGATGTTTAAATTTCTTGGTCCCTCCTCTAATAAAAAGTTGTGGCAGAAAGAATATTAAATTCCAAAAATGTCAACGAAAAGCTATCTACATCGCTATATATACAAGTCTGAACGAGGCCACTGTCTTTTCTACTGGCTTCCCAACTGGCTTCGAAAAAGGCAAGTCAGTTGACGAGCAAGTTGCTCAGGTTTGTATATGTTAGTATGGCCTCAAGAATAAATAGAATAAAGTTGAAAAACAAAAAATTCGTTACAAAATCTTAGTACCCAAATATAACATTTTTTTTTTAGTTCAGATCGGTACAATAAATAAAAAAGATTTTTGTTTGCAAGGAATTTTATAATTTGTTAAAACAAAATAGTCTTCACACGTTGCGTTGGTGGAATTTTGAATAAACACAATTTTTATTTTGCGTAGGAAAATTTTGACAAATCACAATAAATTTTTCGAGATGAATTTTCAGTGGGTTAGGTACGAATGTTTGACAACAAAAAAGATCGACCAGTCAAAATGTCGACTTATCTCGACTTTTTTGAAATTTAAAAAGCCATTAATTTTTTGGTCGACTACAAAAAAATCAACATTATGAAATCTCGACTTGCAAAATGTCGACTCCGTTGAAAAAAATAGAGCTAAATAGCGCCGTGTCGATACTTTTTCTACTATACTTACTTACTTTTTCTACTTTACTATACTTTTTCTCAACAAAATTGTAGGAAATGCCGACTTTTAACTGATCGACTTTTACATGATGGACTTTCATTATCTCGACAAAAAAAATTTCGACACATGTGTTCAGCCTAAAACAATATCATAACGGGTGATTGAAGACGATGCGAAACCAGCCAGTGACGACATTTTGTTAGTCGACATTTTGATCACATTATGGTTTATGAATGATGTTTACAAGCTCGCGCGCCCTTGTAAACATCATTCCATAAACCATAATATGATCAAAATGTCGACTATTAAAATGTCGATTAACAAAATGTCGACTATCAAAATCTCGATTGTAAAAATGTCGATTACAGTCGAAATTTTGAAAGCCGAATTTTGAAAATCGCATTTTAAAAAATAAGTCTAGTTTTTTCGATGTTTTGTTAAGTCGGTCTTTTAATCAGTGGACATTTTTTCTGTTGAGATTTTGAAAGTCGATCAAATGGATTCGATGTTTTGAAAGTCGACATATCGTACCCAATCCATTTTCATTTTTTTTTTTTGATTTGTATCTTTTTTATGGGCAAGGTCTTAAAATCTGAAAAGAGATGGCCAAAAATGTATGGACATCGATTACATATTTTTGATATAGATACTTATACTTAGCATATAAAAACCACATATTATACATTTTTCTTGTCAATCCTTGTTTTTTTTTGCCATCTCCTTTGAATTGATGACTCCTAGAATAAAATTAGAATTTACAACGTAATCTTGAGCACACAAATTAAAATATTTTCGCTGTCGGGAAGCTAATTTGTTCAGAATTTTGTTTTCACTTCCTTATGTATTGGTCAATTCAATTAATATTTACTATTAAATAAATACACACTATTTTATTTTTTTTTTAAATGCTGTTCTGTGAACAACTTGACTTTGAAATAAATTAAATCAATGGATTTTAAATTTAAAAAAAAGATATATCACGTGGGTTATTGTGAGTGCTGCCTTGCCTATGTTTTTTCTATATATTTTTTCTAGGTATTTTTTTTAGTCAACTGTCTCTCCCACCTAATTAGAATCCCCCTCCCATATATCTTTTTTTTTCAGATATCCACCTTTATTTCCTATAGGTTTTTCAGCGCGTCATTTGCGAATCATCACCCAAAACAGAATTAAAAATAACACATTAAATAATTAACCGTTAGCTGCGACTATATCGAGTGAAAATGAAAATCTGAACAAATAAGAACATTATTTGTTCAATATTTGGAGCTTATTTAGGTCCGCACCATTAAAGATTTTGCATAATTTGTCTAAGTTTGTCAATTCTTCATTGTTTTTTTTTTTTTCTCATGACTTCAATTGCACCCAAAATCTTTTTTTCATGCTCGTTCGTTTCTACAGAAATAAAATTTTGGGAGCACTTTAAGGTCAATTTGTTATTTATCTAGAATGTCTATACCTTCAAACCTCTTTTTGATTATATTCCACAAGGAGCCACTTAAATCTTCCAAAGACATTCCTGAACATAAAAATTACCACAAGTCGAAAGAAAATCATGAATAAGTATCCTTTTACCTTTACCTACCTCAAAAACACCAGGACCAACGATATATAGTTACACCATAAGAATGCACAAGAGTCCACAAGACATCAACTTCACCGCAATAGTCCTTTTTAATAACATAATAAATATATACCAATCTACTTGTACCAATTTCAAGAAAATAAATTAATGCAAGCATTACACATACATTCCCTTTGTGTTATCCCGTTGAAAATTATCTCTAAATGACTATTGAGTGTGAATTTTGAATTTCAGCAACATATGGTTAACGAGGGTATCGTTCGACTGCACTGCAATTTTTATTACTCACGATATTCTCAAGAGATTTTCTTTTCATTTCATTTTTTTTCTCCATAAAATCTCTTATAAATAGGAGTTTGGTGGGTTTTTCAGAGGCAGGTCCTGAATGGTGGATATTATTTTGGGAATGTATGTCAATAATGAATGGAAGAATTAACAATAAAGTGAAAGGACAACACAATATATAATATTAATACAAATTTACTGCGACCCGAAATTTATTTCCCACGATCGGAGGATAGTGGATTTTCAAAAGCAGGTACCTAAAAGATCCTGATAGAATTCGAAAATTTCACCTGGCATCGTTCTCGACTGTGATTGGTTGATTTACATTCGTATACGAAACTAGAAGAATTTTCCTCATTTAAAAAATTGTATAAATAGCCACCGAGAACTACCGAAAAGTATCAGTATTCTCCTGTCTTTCACGATAGCAGCATCACTTGAAGATTTTTTCATTTCTCTCTCTGAAAAAAATTAAATAAAAAACAAACTCAACAAAAATGGCCACATACGAAGTTCTTGCCCAACAACTCAACAACACCCTGTACGGTGAAGAAACCAGCAACTTCATCAGCTACAAACCCCAGAATTCATTCAGACCAGCCTATAAGATTAAGAAGATCCTGAAATCAGTACGTAAATTCTTCAAGAAGCCCAAGCAATCACCAATCCAGTACAATGGTGATGCATCAATTTTGGAAATCCTTCCGAATGAACATCAGGAGCCAATTGTCGAAATCAACTTCTTCAGTGAGGAAGACCAGCAAAATATGGAAAACGAACGTTTAGAAGCTCAAATGACAAACCAATGAATAAACATCAACATATGGAGCATCAAGGAAATTAAATTTCAAATTGCAATGATGAATATTGAACACTTTCTTCAAAGGATCCTCGAAAATATCCACGAAGGAAATATTCCTAAACTATGCATACGCACCAGATCGTGGGAACGCAAAACCAGTGAAAATGGAAATCAGCACCCGCATCTCTGTCATAACTCAATAAAAGGGTCTTCTGCATTATAAACCCTCATTGTATCCGATAGATACGCAAAATAATAATGTAAAACCTATTTATAGAAAAAAAAATGAAAATAAAAAAAAAACAAATCAATCAAAAATATTTCTTTGTATTCATCTTTTATTGTTCACTCTAATCTTTTGTTATTGTTTGGAAGCAGGTCTCAAATAAACTACCTGAGCTCTATCTAGGAATTTTGGGTCGAATATCCTTTTTTTATCTTTTCTGTTTACGTTTTTTCTCTGAGTCTATTTCTATTGTTTGTTGGAGATTTCAAAAGATTTAAATCTCTGTTTTTTTTTTTGTAAGTTGAGCATTTCGAATTAGATTTTCCTCTTTCCCACGACCCAATTATTTGAAAAAAAGATATGCTTGGGCATGTTTGAACATGAAAATTGGTACAGTTTTCATGAGGAATTGGTACAGTTCTCAAATAGGTAGGTAACTGACGCATCGTTTTTTTTTTTTTTGTTTGGTTTCAATTTGCTAGCTCCATCTTTAGGGAACATAAAATATTATTGTACCTAGAATTTATTTTTCTAGAAACTATTAAGAAATTCATATGGTACACTTGCATGTTGCTTAAATTTTTAATGAGTTTTTATACGTTTTTTTGGAGTTGGGTTTTGGTAAGGCGTATAACCTACCCATCGGGATTTAAAAAAAAATCTTATTATCTTATTATATGAAAAGTAAATTTAAATAAAAGAATTAGGAGCAATTTTTTTCAATAGCCAATTAAATATTAGATAGAAAAATAATATTTAAGAGAACAACACAATTGTGAATAAAAAATGACATGATCACTTGAAAAGCGATTTGTTTATAACTGTTTCAGGGTGCATTGGAAGTTTTTTTTAAGGAATCGATATAAATTCGCTGTTGCCTTCAAAATATCATTCCTTGCTTATTCACGTTTTTAACGACTTTCACATTATAAGCTTTATTTTGTTCAAGTAAACTTTGCATTTCGTCGGTCCAAACGGGGTTTGGGACAAAATCTTGCTTCTCATTTTTAAAATTATTGGCGCAAAATTTTACTCGATTTAGTGCGATGTTAAATCATTTTTTGTATGACACTAGGTTAAAAATTCTAATTTGCTAATTTTAAACGAGTTTAGCATCGTACTATCTCATAACATTTTACTAAAGCTAAAATCATCAAATTCAAATGGCAATTTTATCTTTTTAGTATCGTTCTAAATCCATATGACGTTTATAAATGTCAAAATCAGGAATGTTTATGAAATTTTTGCACGAGCTGTCACTTTTTTGGACGTTTTCAGGTGAAGTTTATGAAAGAAATTGGTTTAGTATGATATTAGTTACAAAGTATTTAAATTTTAGTAAACTGTTAAAGAATTAGAAAAATGTTAAGAGTATCATACTAAGCACTTAATAGTGGCCTATTTTAAATTTTGCGCCATTGATTTCATGAAATAATCATTGTTTTTGTATGAGCCTTGCATGCCTTGTGCGACGTAAATGTTGTGTTCAAGCTCTGATGTAATGAAAGTGTACTAAAAAAAAAATTATTGAAATTCGGGCTAATACGGAAATGTATTTGAGATTTTGGTATTCGGGATAATGGGATTCAATATTTTCAGTTTTTTGCCAATCGAGATTTAAGGATTAAAGTCAATGGGGCATATTCATAGTCGCAGTTAGACCCAAGTTTAACTAAACTACAGTTTAAGACAATTTTGGCTCAATGAATACAGACCGATTTTAATTACAAATTGTTGGTTTTATATTTTTAAAAGATAATTAACTTGATATACTACACAAATAGCTTAAAATATTCTGAAATGATAAACTTAAAAAAATAGAATCAACGTCAACTTAGACCCAGGTCTAAAGTGACTATGAATACGACCCAATGTCCCGATCCCATCCCAATATTTTACAACATTTTTTTTTATTTAAGAATAATGGCTTTTTCTGCAGTCTGCCTGGACGATTCTTTATTAATTAAGATTAAGTTACAACTTTTGCCACTATGTCTCAAAATGTGCCTGATAGGAATTTTTATTTTCAAATAGTATGTTTTCAATATTATTTGAAACTAATATTTTGTTAGCTTGGTTTTAAACAAACACGCATGACTTAAGAATTTTTTAATAAACAAAGCCATATTTGGCTTTGTATGCCACAAGGAGTGTTTTTGAGCTTTAAGTTTAATAAAATCCATTTTGGTTTACTTTAAGTTTAATTTTTCAACGATTTAATTATCTGCCTAGTTTTGAATTTTTAAATTAATCAATTTGCAGTCAAAAAGTAAACTTTTAAATAGATAAGTACATAGCTATATCTGTTTTTTTTTTTTTTTTTTGTGAAAATATTTACTTTGTATCACCACTCTGTCTGGGCAACTACTGATCAGATATAATTGTAACTCCAATATGTAGCATAGTGAATCTTCTGCATTATATTATTATCGTTTATCTACTGCATAACAACTTATTTCTTCTTCGTTTGTTTGGCGTTAAAAGTTTTATTAAGGTTAAAAGGAGAGTAACAAAAAAAAACATCATCATACAAAAGTAGATATATTTTAAACTAAAATGTATTAAGTTTAATTTTATGTTGAAATCCGCAATCAATTTAAATTTAGACTTTATAAGTAAAAGCATTCGATGAATTTGTGAAACTTACCTTGCATGCATAAATCTTGGTTGAAACAATTAGTCAATTTCTTTGTATAATGTATATAATTACAAAAGGCAATAGCTATACATACATAAATATACATACAATACATACATATGCCAATAAAATAACTTAAATTTATATTTTATCAAATTGTAGATTGATTGGCACAAAATCTCTTAAAAATAAAATACAATACAAATAAAAATAAAAATAATACCACGGTGTCCAAACATGTAAATAGTTAATAGAAGTCCAATTATAGAGTTCTTAGTCGTTCACTTGGTTATTGTATATAGAACTTGTATAATAATCCAATAATTCTGGTTTTCGGCAAAGAATCACCAGATTACATATGTAGATAATTAGTAAATAATATACCGACAAGGGTAGTCACTAATAAATAAAATTTAAAAAAAAAAGTTTTTTTTTTAATTTCATTATCTACGACTTTTCTTACAAATCTACTTCGTTTTTACGGGCAATTTGTCTTACTTTTCGTGTTCAGCATTCTAATCCCTGCTTCTGATATCTATATAGCCTTCAAAAATATTATATTTTACCTTTTTGTTTTTCTTCATTTCAATTCAATAAAACGCATTTTTTTATTATTTTATTTTGCTAATCTATATATTTCGAGGACCTATTTTTGACTCATCGTCAGGATCTATAGAAATAAAATACATGCATTTTAATACAAATTTGAATAAATACATAAGAATTTTAAATAAATACAAAATTACCAAAACTAATTTATAATAAGTTATTTGATAACAATCTGTTTGAGTTCAACATTAGCTATAAATTATTTTTTAATATTAGACATTTGTTTTTGAAATATATTTTGAAATATTGAACAAATTTTCTTATAAAATTAAACCTGATCCACATCGTGTGTTGTGGAGTCGTGTGTCGCTGTCATTCCATACATTTTATGCGCCACCCTGCAACACAACACACGAGACAAATATGGTTCTACGCAATAGAAATACATTGTAGCGATAGCGACACACGACTCCACAACACAACACACGACACAGATGTAGATCAGGCTTTATTCAAGTATTCAAAAGCTTACAAATTTGTTTGATTTTGAATTTGGTTATTCTGTAAATTAGAATTAACTATGAGATTGTAGTATGTATTAGTGTAGTCCATTTTATCTCTTTTTTAGTTACACGCAACGCCCTCATTCCCTCATGCGTGTAACTACAAAACAGATAAAAGGGACTACAATAATTCATTGTAAATTAAGTTGCGTTTGTGAACAGTTTTTAAAAAATCAATGTTTAAACTCAAAACTTTGAGAAACAAAATTAAAAAAAAAAAATCAAACTTATTTTTTTTAAAATTGTATGTTATTAAGTACAAAAAACACTAAAAACCGGATAGACCTAAGACTTTTACTTTACAAGATATTTTATAAGAAGGTTGGTTTATTTATTTTGTAATATTTTGAAAAGTAAAAGTAATCTAGAATCATCCGGTTTTTGGTATTTGACTAAAAATTTATAAGAGCATTGAATTTTGAAAACAATAATAGTATTTAATTACATACAATTTTGAAATAATTAGTTCGAAAAATTTTCAAAAACTGATAACAAAAGTAACTTTGTTAAAGAATACAATAAAAGATTGTATTTCAGGCTTTGCGAACAGGTATAACATGGCAATCTAAGTGTTACCGTTACCATTACTAATATTTGTTCTTTTTTAAGTTAATTGTTTTTTTGAAAATTATAACCCCCCCCCCCCCCCCCTCCAAACGATTCTTTTCTTGTCTTGACTCAACCTTCACGCTCTATCTTTTTGTCACACCTTAGTTGAATCACCCTGTATGTGTATAGTATATACAATATACATATACATATATTATCGAAAAACCATCGCTTTTTAATGATATTTGTAATACATGTATGTGATTTATGTAAAATTAGTTAATTAAATTAAAATAATATTCAGGCATGAATTATATTCATAGACCTACAAGAAAAATTTTCATTGTGATTCGTTTATTTTCCAAATTACTCATTTTATCTAGAACTCATTTAAAATTAAACCTCCTACAACACTGTAAATATATTTAATTAACTAAGATTCACTAATCAATCGTTTTTCTCTGATTCATTATCCAATAAATTTCATTAAAAAAAAAAAAATTTAAATCTCCAAATCTATCACCTCATAAAATATAATTTTGAATTTGAATATCCATAAAATAAGAACAAAATGAAAATTATATTTGAATACCTACCCAGTTATATTTTTGTTTTAAAACTTATGGCATAGCATTTTTATGCGTTAAATTTCAAGACAGCCCACACGAGTGTGCACGTGCACCGCAGATCTAAGGCGATTATAGTTTTTTTGAAAAATATTTCTTTGACTTCCTACGCAACTATTAATGAACTATTATCGGTTCTATATTGCTCATAGTTAAAAACAAAAAAAAAAAGAACTTGAAATATAAAAAAAGTTCGAATATCAGCTCTTTTATTTAGAGAGTTTTCTTGGAATAGCAGAGACGACTTAGCGCGTGCAGCCTACGAAATCGAAAAGAAATTCTTTTATATATAATTTGTATCTTTGAATTGTCACATCGATTCAAAACAATTGTATCAATTTTAGAACATTGAACCAATCACATAAAATGAAAATAAGAACTTGCCAAACAGAAAGAAAAAATAGACAAACATCTTAATTTTCTAACCTATAGAATAAGGATAAAAGCGTAACGCCCAAAACTAATTATCACAAATCAATCCTGAAATTCTAATAGCTAAATATTAGATAGAAAAACCTGTAAAATATAAGAAAATCAAAGCAAAAATGTTGTTGTTTTTTTTACAAAATATATAAAGTTTTATTAAATTTCTTGTTCATATATATATATATAAAATTTGTCTTAAATCTAAATTAAACATTTATTGTTAAACTTAAATAATAATCCCTGAGCATGTTGTATCTACTTTACAATTTCCATGATTAAATTATTATTACAAAATGTTAACTGGAAGACTGTGTCTCTAAATTATAAAGTTTCAATAAAGCTTAAACCCCTTTTTTATCAAACAAAATAATGTTTTCTTTCTCTTAAAAACAATAATTACCAAAAGTATAACTATGTTAAGCGAAAACAATTTTGATGATTTTCCTCCTCTCACGCCTCCTCCTATATCCCCATCTGAGATTCGATATATTCAAAACAAATGATTTGTCAGCATCGTACAAATGTCATCGGTTGAATTTTTGGTTCGTCGTCATCTTCGTTGCGGTAAAAAGTCCAAAATGCAGAAATTTCCCTATCCTACGCACAGCCATTATCACAAAAACTTGAAAGTCACGCAGATCGCATCAGCATCACAGCGAATCCTCTCGCAAAAAAGTAGATTCATTTTTAAAGCCTCAAAGTGTGGTTCAGGTGTCTTTTGATTTCTTCAAGCTTGTCCCCAGCGATCCAAGAAATTCCATTCAATCTGATATGGTTCGATGGTCTCACGCTGAATTGATGTCCAAAAGAAGGTTCCGGCATGGGTGCGGGCAAAGTGAACAGGAACATAGAAGTCCTCCTTATCAATGGCTTCCAACTGTCTGCTGCCAGTCGGATTGTAAACATAGATAGCTGCATCTTCAGAACAATTATGGATCTCATCGATTATACGATTCTCAAGCTCTTCGTTGGCCAGATTCTCAATTTCAGTGATCCATTCGAAGTCGTAATCCTTTTCGTCGGATGCAATGTATGAACTGCGTTTTGGCGCCTTTTTCGTCTTGAAGATCCTTCCCAGGACTGGTTTGAGGATGTTTTTGATTTTGCGCGAAGTTGAAATCTTTGATTTTTGACTTTTACTTGCAACTAACGCCGATGGTTGTGCGTAAATATTGTATGATTGATTCATGTACGAAGTCATGATTACGAAATATTTTTTTGTTGATTTTTTCTAATAGGAACAAAACTCAAAGAACACACTGTGTCTTACTCGGATCAAAATCCAAAATCTTATATCGAATATGTGTGTGCGCAACTGGTATTTATACTTTTTGGGTGATGAGGTAAGGAGCTCCCTGGAAGAGCGTTTTATGATCATCATCTTAGCCAATAGGATTGCTGCGTCAGGCAGGTGTTTCATATTTCATCTCTCCTACAAAGTACAGTGCTCGCTCTCTGGGAATCAGGTTCCCACAAGAAAAATATATACATCTACCATCAATCTCTGTGTGTAAAGTGTTTTTTCTTCCCTTAATCTTCTTCCTTTTCTTCACTTCTTTTCTCGAATTGGAAGAAGACCCTTTTAGAGCTCATCATCAGCAGCAATCAGTATGCACATAAGCATACACAATAAACACAACATAACAAAAAATCTTTTTACAAAAAAGGATCTTCTCTCCTTGAAAACCGTGGGAAACTTTCGGACGAGAAACGTTTTGGTTGTTTAATTTGTTTTTTTTTTTTTCAAAAATCTTTAATGACACACACAAGTGATTTTTTGGTGGTTGATGCACCATATGGTGTTGGTGGTGGTATAAGGATAGTTTTATGTTTTCTTCATGGTCCCCCGTAAAGAAATTTAACATTTGTCTTATAAGAAGACCGATGGAGGTATTCAGGAGCTGTATTTGTGATTTTTAAGGGTCAGGGCGCCAATTCTTTTTTTTTTTATGCGTACATTGATACGCCTTACAGACATAAGTTCTACTAATGGCACCGATTTACATATAACAATATTTATTTAAATAAAATTTAAATAAAATTTGAAAATAATTAGTTTTTAAAGGCGATATTATTTAAACTTTTAAGAAGTATCTATGTACAAAAATTAACATAAATCTTTTCAATAATGGGAACTTGGAAATATGAAAAATGGTTCTTTTGGAATTATCGACTTTTAATAATAGTCGTGTTTTTTTAGGAGAGTGTTTAGCAACTCAGCAACATTTTTCCACAGAAAACACAAACAAAATTCTGTATAATCATATTTGTTTGTTATTGTTTACCGTGTAAGCACTTTGCTGAGTTGCTATACACTTTTTTAAAAAACACGGCTAATAATGCAAACATAAATTGTTTTCTTCCTTTAAAAATATATCAAACTAATAAAATAGCACGAAGTTTTGTGTATCAAAATAGTTGAAGCCAATTTCAAGAAAAATACGATTTGTCTTAACGTTTTTTCAAAACTTCAATTATATTCGTTTTTGAAATATGGAGTTAAAAAAATTTAACTTTTTTACAGTTTTTTTTTTTCAAAAGTATGGTTCACAATTGTATTTGAACTTTAAAGAAGATTTTCCACACAAAAATTAAAAAAAAAATACTTAATCGGTTTCGAGAAAATCAAAAACTAAATAAACTGCACGACTGAATTGTACAAACTTGCTCTCGTAGCTAACAACTTAATAATAATAATTTTAATAATAATTTGTAACTATATGCCTGTAAGAACTCAGGTCTTTTAAATGCGCAATGCACGGCAATAGTTAGAAGGAATAGAAGGAAAGAATTTTTGTTGGCACTTTAACATATCAGAAATTGAAGATGAACAAGTACATAATTATTATGTGTTAGTTCCACAATATTATGATTTCATTAAAAAAGTTTTAAAAGCAAGTCAAAATATAAATTATTACTATAATAAACTATAAATTAATTATTTTTACAGCTAAAAATGCCAGAGCTCAAAATAAAGAATTCCATCTGATATACTTGATTAGTATGAATTTATGAACAAAAAAAATCAAAAATCATTAGAGCGATTTTATTCAAAATAATTTTTTTATATATACAATATTTTGAAAATTTTTGAAACGAAAACTAGAACGCCAATTTTAAGTATTCAAAAAAAATATAATTTTTTCACAAAAAATTAAAATAAAATTCATCAACATATTTTCAAGATATTGAATTACAAAAATAAAAATTTAATAATTTTTTAAAAATCCAAAAATGATTTCTTACAAAATTTGTATGTGTAAGTAAAGTAGTTAACATTTTAAAGAACCTCTTGTATAAAAAAAAAAGATCAAAATCGGTGAAGCCGTTAACGAGAAATTTGAAAATCCAAAAATTGGTTCTATGACAGAGGCACCGTTAATAACTGTTATTGATATTTTTCTTTGTATTAAAATATTAAGCTAACTTTAAAAGGTAACTAATTTTGTTTTTTTAAAAATCGTTACATCCGTTTTTGAGGTAAGTAGCTTTTTGTATATTGATTGTATGGCAGGTACCGATCATTTTTTGGGCTGAAAAAAGACTTTGTAAACTAGAAGTAAAACTAAACTAATCAGCTGTAGATTTTTATTTAAGAATTTTCTTTTTTCTAGGTCAAAATACAAGGAAAAATATAAAAATGAAATGAATTTAACAATAATTGTTACCGCATGGCATGACAGTGGGTGATATGCATAAAACGAAAGTAGCTTTTTACTAGAGATACAAGATGAGTAAATAGTTTTACATTTAGTATAGAAGGTTTAATATACACTATACAGTATTTACTTAATTTTGTATGCATAAACAAAAGTTCTTTCGCACTAGCAAATTACTTGGAGTATTTCCTAAATTCATCCAAAATTACCTACTACAATTCATATTTAATTGATATTAATCTTTCTTTTCTTTTTCACAATCAATTATTGTTCTAGCAGTCTTACCACGTATTGTAATTTACTGTTTTTTTATTATTGTTTTGCTAACCTGTTTCTGCTTTTTTGTCAATCAATAAGAATTAACAGTTAACTAAAGCAGTCATGATATGAGTTGCGAAGTCTTATGTCAAAAAGCCAAATGGATTAATTAGCTTTATTACATATCTTAAAGATAATACTACAAAAAGTGTACCTCTGAGATTCTGTAAATAAGTCCCAACAATCTTCAATTAATAAATCTAAGTAAATTTAAATCTAACAAAATTTATTAGTGAGGATGAACAAAATGAAGCTAGAAGCGAAGACTAAGTGAAGAACTTAAAAACAGATTCAAAGAAGAAAATTATGTCGTCAAATTTCTAAAGTAACATAAAATAATACAACTAACTAACTTTTGTTCCAGTAATAATCTTGTTATCTTGTAACAATCGTCAATAGCCTCTGTATAGTAAGTGTATCAATTTTCAAAACTGTTTGATTTTGTTGTACTTACACTTTAACTGTGGTAATAATATTGCAATGGCTTACCAATGACGTATTCACTAAAATCGATATAATGATATAAAATAAGTCCAAGATTTAGGTCTTTTAAGATGCTATGAGAATTATAATAAGAACTAATTTCATAATTGAGGGATATAATCTCAGAACTTTTCTTTTGCACTTTTGACAATTTTGAATGAATCGATAAAAACAAACTCCTAAAAACAGCTAAGATGATATTAGCTATTAGTTTGTACGCTACAAAATAGGTTTGGATTTGAATCATCTTTAACTATTTCTTAAATCGTTTTAACCCTATAAAATATACCTACAAATTATAAAAATCAATTTAATTTGGAAAAGAAGAGTTTTAAAAACTAAGATTCAAATTGTTTAGGAAGTTTTGAAAATAACAAAACTCTTCCACTTCGGTTTATGTATAAAAAATATATTTAATTCCCAAAAATAACATCATAGACAGATATGTATTTCAATTATTTCAACAAGAAATAATATACAAAATATAAATAAATAAACTTAAAAAAATTCATTCCATTGGAATACACTTGTTTTTCATAGGAATTTATAAATAAATGAGGAATAATATGAGTTTTCAATTAAACTATTAAGTGGAATAGTGTAGTTTGGAAAAAAAAAAACAAGTTTTGAAATTCAAATACTAAAAATATATACATTTTAGCTAAATACTTAGATGAGAGACCTTTTAAAGAACACTTCCTCATACATAACTCATTTTTGAAAAATGTGGAATAGAATAGTTTTGAAATAATACCCCTCTATTAAGGTAAATGCTATTAATGCTTAACAAATTTCAATAAAAACTGCGACCTGATTACTACGAAATATGCTCAAAACTGATATTATTTGGCTTCACGCCTACTTTATTGCTTTTAATGCAAACAATGCAATTTCTTCAGAAAAACTATTATCTTAAAAAAAGTTAAACCTAGCTAGAGTCTAAAGAAAATAATTAATGTTCAGCATTTACTGAGTTTTTATGCGTACCATAAATTCTTGGATTTTTTTTTTGTGTTTTGGATTTAAAAAAAAAAAATTGTGGCTGAAAAAAAAATAAATTTAATCAGTTGCTTAAATTATATCTATTTTCAAAGACTGCTATCAAACTACTCCAAAGTAATTTTGGAAATCTTCAAAACTAAAAAAATCACAAAACGCAGCGTAGAGCCTTGTATTTACCACAAAAAAAAATCGAATCCGTCCCCTATCACTTTCAGTATCATTATGGCCTCAGTCTCACAGGGTTGTATTTTGGGGTTTATTTATTAAAAAATGTGATCTTTGAGTCATCGTCATCATTTTAGTTGGGATGGGGTAGAGAAAAACGAAAACAAAAATTAATTCATGCATGCAAAGAGGGATACGAGTATATGGGACCGGTTAGGTAATTTGATCCTATTTGGTAGATATAGAGTTCGTCCTGGTTGTTATTTTTGTTTATTTGCAGGAGGTATCCATAGATGCGATATGACGATGCACGATGATAATACCATCGCGGGGGCATTTTCTTTAAATTAAAAAAAAAACCTGATTCAACAAGATCAGAGAGAGCAACAACGGGGCAACAGAACAGTGTTGTGTGATCTAGGGGTCCTTGAGATTACTTTTTTTTTGTTGATCATCATCGTCATCACTTCTTGTTTTCGTTCCTCGTCAGATTCATGTACCTAAATAATTAGGAAGAGATTCTTTAAAAAGAGGGGAGCATCATGACGATGACTTGAATAAATAAAAGGGTCCAGTCCAATATGTAAGGGAATTTCAGGTTATGTGAGTTTTTTTTTCTTCTGTTTAATTTTTTATCGGTTGTTTATGGTTTTTATGTAAGGCTTTATTTTTGATTTTATGTATGTCCCCTTTTGGAGAAGAGATGCTCAAGCCACTTGTTGCATTTAGAAGTTTGAATTTTTTTTTTTTTTTTTCAAATGATGGAATTGGAGAGACGAATAAGAAAATTGATGATGATGGTATGATAGTTGAAGTGGAAGAACTCGTTTATGGAAAAGAACAAGTGAAAGATTTATTGTTGTCTTCATATAAAGTAATTGTAAAGGGGGACACTCTTATAAGATTTTTATGAAATATTTGTGGAAAGGGAAGAGTGAATGAACCTACATACAACGCACACAATAAAATTATCTACCAATTATGTTTGGATTTGAAACACGAAAATTAAAGAGGAATTCTAGTTCGTAAAATATTTCAATTATTAAATCTTAATATCTATTTTTTCTGCAAATCCAATAATTTAACGACATTTTTGAGATTTTGGTTTGTAAAACTTTATTTGGAAGACTGCCTTTTACTGTTGTAGTTAATTGTAGCAGAGAGTATAACTCATGAAAATGCAAGAGTTTTAATTTAACATATCGCGATTAAAAAAAAAGAACAAATTTCGAAAGTATCTCCAATATATGAATCATAAAAAGAAACGCTTGTGGAAAAGTATTCCATATATTATTTAGATTATGAGTCCTGCTACAAAAAAACTGTTCAATTTTTATTTTATTATTATTATTTTATATTATTATTAAAATATGTCATCATTTTCGACATTGGGACAAAAATATTTCTTTCGATGGCGTGTTTTACTTTTTAGTAGTGGTTTCTAGATATGAGATCCTTATACTTTTTGTTCGTATGAGTAATTTTTAAAAATATCGACAAAAAAACATAAAAAAAATTGTTCTATTTTAACCCTAGTACGATGCTTTAGCGAAATGAAATTTGTTTGTGGCCTGCAACTCAACAGCAAAACTCTTACTAAGACCCCACCGAAAAAAATAGAAATAAAACTTTTTGGATAGGTATAAAAAATGCATTCAAACTGTGCTGTTTTGGTCAAAACTATATTGATTTATATTTTGTATTTAAAATACATAGGGCATAATTTTTAAGTAAACACAATAAACTAGGGTCTTATTTAAATTAATTTAAAAAAGTATTTTTTGAATTTTTCAATTTTTTAAAAATTTAAAATACAGTCTATTTTTACTTGCGTAATTTAGTTTAGGATTCGTGCAAAAAAAAAAAAATAAAATTTGAGATAATAATTTACCCTAACAAAACGATGATAGAGAACGCAAAAAAAGTGGGTCTCGCAATTCTGTCTGCCTGTCTGTCCGTCTGTATGTACCTCAACCTGCAGCCTAAACGGCTGAAGCGATTTTCTTCAAACTTTGGACTTAAGGTTCATATGTGACTCCCTAGAGCGGAAATTGAATTTTTTTTTTTAGCCCAAAAAATAGCGGTACCTGTCATACAACCAATATACAAAATTGATTTATTTCAAAAACGGCTCTAAAGATGTTCAAAAAAAAATTACGAAGTACTAAAATTACTAAAATAAATATTTTGGTACAAAAAAAAAAATTTATAACGCGTTTTAACGGTAGCTGTCATACAACCGATTTTTTGGTTTTCAAATTTCTCGTTAACTACTAAGCCGATTTCAACAAAAATTTTTATACAAAAGGTCGCTTGCAATTTTAACAAATTTGCATATAAAAATTTTTGGATTTTTAAAAAAATATTGATTTTTTTTTTTTGAAAATTCAATATCTTGAAAACGGGCTAATGATTTTTTTTTTAATTTTGTGAAAAATTGTATTTTATTAAATGCTTAAAGTTGGCATTTCAAATTTAATTTTTTACAATGTTGACGATTTTTTATATATAAAAAAATAATTTAAAAAAACCGCTCTAACGATTTTTGATTTTTTTTTTCATAAATTCATATTTGGCATACTTTTTTTTTGAACTCTATCTGTTTTAGCTTTAAAAAAAATAATTAATTTATAATAATTCATAGTAATCATTTATATATTAAATTGTTTAACTTTTTTTTTTACTAATATCATAATGTTATGGAACCAATAAATATGTACATTGTCTATTTCAAGCTACTGTGTCGCACCTTTTTTATTGATCCGTTAAATGCTAACGTGAAAAGCTTATATCTAGGTATTTACAAAGTTTTAAATATATAAGTTGTTATGTTATGTTATGTTAAAAAACGTTTTTTTTAAATTAAGTAGTCTTAAAATTGTCATTTGTTGATTCAAATAAAAAGTTAAATTTATTGAAAACTGAAATCATTTGGTTTAGAGGACTATTAACACCATAGTTTGATCTACTGAAAGCAGGGCATAATGGCATCTGACTTCTTATGCTGATCAACTTAAGTCTATGAGTATAGGGGAATAGAGGTGTTCGGTGGGACCATGGAAGAAAGCGTAGACAAAAGCGCATAAACCTTCTTTGAATCGCTTCCAATCTATTTATGATTACTGAGTAGTACGGTGCCCATACTACACAGCCGTACTCAATGATTGCTCTCACAAAAGAAACATAAAGAAGCTTAAGCACATAACGATCTTTGAAATCACGAGAGAATCGTTTAATAAATCCCAGCATTTTGTTAGATTTTTTAATAATTAAGTTATAGTGGTCAATAAATACGCTACGTTAAAGTTGTTAGCTACGGGAGCAAGTCTTGGGCGATCCAAGCGTGCCCATTTTTTAGAATTCGAGTTTGAAAATTTGAATTTGATAAGCAAGCGATTCATGAAAGTATAACTTCATTTGAAAATTTTAAAAGTAAATGGACCTTAAATGGACCGCATCACTAGAGTTCGTATTCATGTATACATACCTACTGTTTGTTTTTTCTAAATCCGAAAAGAGTTATATGAATAACATTTGAGGCTAGAACCATCAAAAGGGAATTAAATAAAAGCCCAGAAAAACGAGCTTGGGGCTAAATAATGACAGGGACTAAACAATTAACATGTTAAATGTTAAACAGTAACTAAGTCCATAAAAGGTTACTAGGTCAGGAGAATTTTCGGAGCTGAACTCCAAAAACTGCAAAGTCCCATGGAAACTTGATAAAAAAGTGAACTCGGGGCTAAAGCTAGAAGATAATTTAAAAAAATAAAATGGAAGTCAGGGCTAAACAATTAATATTTTCAGTGCAACAGCAACAAAAAAACTTACTAAGTCGAGAAAATTTTAGACGCTTAGCTCTAAAACTTTCAAGTCCGGAAGGCGGGCGTTTTACAAAAAAATCAAAGTTAAGTCTAAATCCCAAGGAGTATTGGACAAAATACGGGTTTGACCCTAAGAAGTTATATGCCATATTAAATGCAATTAGAATTGTTTCACTTGGGGCTTAACTTTTAAGCATACCAAGCTCAAAGGCAATTATACCTACTGAAAAAGAAAAGCCTATTCACTACAAGACTAGACACAAAATTGCTTTTGTGCTATAAGGCTTTAACGTGAATATAAATTGAACGTATAAATTATTTTTTGTAACAGGTCTTTTACTAAAAACAGGCTTAAATCAACTTAAAATTACAAGTGACCTAAACTCCAGAAATTAATGTTTTTCGCCCAGATATGACAGTGGACTCAGGCTGTCATATCCTACTAAACACAAACGATGTTGTTGACCGACTCTTATAAAATCTTAGTAGGTTATGACACTAGACGAGAGTCGGCGGGACTTTTGTAAGGAGGTATCGTCTCGTTTAAATCGAAAATTTTCAGTCTCGTTTCGGTCTCGTATAATTAAGCCTCGTCTCGGTCTTATAGTTTCGCCTTTTTCACGAGAAAATTTAAATTTGCAGTCTCGTCCCAGTCTCATCTCAGTCAGCTGAATTTTGGAACGAAACACTCTCGATACGTATCAAAATATAGTTTGTCCCCCATATGACGGTATTCGCATTCGACGACTCCTACAAATGTTTTGATTTTACTAAAGAGAACCTCAAAAAAAAAAATCCACGAATTTAGGGCCCTATTATGACTCGCGAGTCGAACGTTCGACTCAAGTCGAACGTTTTTAAAATCACATACGTCGTGGTTTTAAGAATAGCAAACTGCGACTCCGACGAAACTTTTACAGTCTCGTCTCGGTCTCGTGTCAGATGCTTAAAAAAGGCAGACTTGTCTCGTCTCTCGATATCGAGAATTTTCTCGTCTTGTGGCCAGCCCTAGATATGACAGACTAACTGAAAAGCCCACTCTCATGTCTGGACGAAAAACGTTAATTTTAGGAGTTGAGGTCAATTAATGTACTTATTAATTGAATTATGTATATTCATTCACACCACTTAAAACAGAAGTGATTTTATATATTTTGATATTTAAATTTATTCGTCATCATTATTAAACAGGCTTAACTTTATGCACCAGCTTTTTATTAAAAGTACAAAAGTGAGAAAATAAAATTATTAAATTGGCTATAAGAAAGTACACGAACGAAAAATAATGACTCAATTTTCACAAAATATGTAAAAATCCATTATTTTTTCGTTATATTCCTTACTACATTTTTATCAAAAATAAACCTGAAATGGAAGTAGATTTATAACAATCACTTTGGATATTAGAAGCTTAGTTTAATCAAAATCTTAAAAACCGTTTCTTAGAAAATTAAAAAAAAAAGAACAATATCGTATGGCAGAAACCCTTAAATAATAAGAAAACTGGTCCACCAGTTAATATTCTGGCTCCAATTGCATTTGACGCCACACCAATTTTCTGTTGGTTTTTTTTTTTTTAAAATTCGGACATGGGGGCATATAGGGCACCAAAGATGAATTTTCTTAAAAAATCTTCAAAACATTGACGCATTGTAGCATAGTGGGACATTTTTTAAAATTTTAATTTAAGAACAAAAATATTTCATTGTTTAAGAAGAATGTATGAAATTGGTGCCTTAAGACACCCCCCCCCCCCCCCACCAAAATCAAATCATAGATCCGCTACTGTTTGTAGGAATTCTGAAGTACCAGGCGAATTTTTTTAAAGAAATATTTCAATGTCATTTTAAGTTTTTTTTAATTACTAAAAATAATAAATAGTTGTGACAAATAAAGCGTTTAACCACCTAGCACGACCTTCCCTTTCATACGCCCTTGTATAAAAATACAAAATTAAAAACCCAGATGTCAATAATTTGATTGTTACAAAAACAAATTACCCGCTGCGAGATATTTGATAAACTCTATACAAACATGATAATAAGTTTATCTACTCGTGTAAATTAATGTCATGTATATCAAAAATACAAAAAAGTTATATGTTTATCACGGAAATTTTAAATGTTACATTTAACTAATGGATCTCTTATCTCTATAAATATTGATTAACTGAAAAAAAAAAAAATAAAAAAAAAAGAACTTGCACCGCTCTCCCCGACGGGGAATTGAACCCCGGTCTCCCGCGTGACAGGCGGGGATACTGACCACTATACTATCGAGGATGTTGAAATTAGCGTGTTTAATTTTGAATATAAATAAAATGCAGATACTTTGGCACGTATTGTTCGTTAGATTTTGTGTTTTTATTTGGCATCTATAGGTAGGTATTTCTTCCAATACTTTATGGATTCCGTTAGTTGAGTCTGAAGTCACTAAATTGGATTTTCAATTATTTTGTTGGATTTTACTATTTCCTCTTTCGTTTGGCATCAGAAACATAAATCAATATCAAGCCCCGGATAGAAATAAACAATTAAATACCTATACAGGCGAAATATCATAAATGAGGCTGTGAGTGCAAAAGTGGCGTAACCCTTTTTTGAAAAATTGGCTTATATTGTCTCTCACATTTTTGTCTTAGGGAGATAAATTATTATAAACATAAATTGAGATTCATGAATATCTAATCTTTCCAAAAAAAAAAAAATATAACATTACAGTTTTCAAGGCTTATGTGCTTGTTTTAGTCGATTCAACAGTCTGAACGTCCTTAAAAATATAGGTACTTTGAATTTGAACAACTTAATTAAAACTACAAGTATAAACACAGAATGAAGCATCGAATTTTGAAGGGCGTGCTTTCAACAAAGCAGTTTAATCTTAACCTTCCTCATCACGAACCCTTTTATTTTTATTTCGAACAAAAGGAAATTTAATCACTCACTCAATAACATGATAATCATATTCCTTTCAAATTTGTTCAAAATTTTATTTTGTTCATTTAACATTTCATGTCTATCATCCATTAAACTTAATTTTATTCTGTCTTTCAATCAATATATCTGACTGAATGTGATGCGTTTCGTGCTCATCTCAATTTCAATCCTTTTTTATAAATCTTTCATGAGTGAATAGTTCATAGTCAGGGGGGGGCACGTTATAAATGTGAAATTCAATTCACCTGCAATTATCGACATGAGCTTATCAGAAATATAGATTCTAGGCAATGTAGACAATTAATAGAACAAAACTTTTTTTTATTTTATGTTCTAAAATGTACCTTCCTAGAAAATTTCATAATAAAACAAATAATTTCTGTGTTTAAATTTTAAATTCAATATGCATTTTCTATACCTAGTTGTGCTGAAAAAAAATCATAGGCAAATAAGTACAAAAAAAAATAAATTCGATTTTTTTAATTTTTTTTATTTTAACTTTAAAATGTATTTAAATTTTTTTGAATAGGCCAATTATTCGACAGTAGATTTTATTTTCTACAAAAAATTTCTTTAAAATTTTCTAGAATATTTGCTTGGTTTTCGAATTATGTGCAGAAAAACAAAATAGTCGACTTTAAAATAAATTCTAACTCAAACAACAAAATTTCATTTAAGAACTTCTCAATTCACAATTTAACTCATAGTCGCGTCGGAGACTATATTTATGATGTTCCTTTTACCAGCATATAGATGTAGAGGAATATTTTTAGTGTGACCTGTTTTGTTTAATTATAAAAATATTCATGACCAAAGTCTCAATGACGGAAAAGGGTTTCTTTAAGTTTATATTATTTATCTACTCAGCCCATTCTTTTTTTTTGTAATGCGATCCATTTGAAAGGTAGGTACATTTATGGTTGGAAAACGGCTATCATAGGTATACCTACTTAAGATACTGCGGGTAATAGAGGTTAAAAGGATTTCAAGGTTCATTGGCGTGAACAATAATTAGAATTTTTAAAGGATTAGATTTATGAACTCTTTTTGAAATTTTTAGTTTGATGGCCTCTTAAGGATGATAGCACTTGTTTGATATAGAGATGGAGAGATCACCTTAATGAAAGAATTTTTAACAAACAATGAACTATAATACCTATGGTAAAATTGATGATAGTTGAAGTTGAAACTGGTCAAACAAGTTTAGATTTTTGTTAAGACTGTTTTATGTTAGGGTAGACAAATAGTGTATATCTTTGCGTGTATGTATGTTATTGGTTTAGAATGTCGTAAAGGTACAAAATTTAATTTTAATTGCTGAAAAATGTATGTGAACATTTTTGAATTTCCTTCGCCGTTACTCCTTAAAGTGATTTTTTTTTTGTATCCTAGTTCGTAACGATTAACGAGCAAGTTATCTTAAAGTATACATTTATTATTTTAATATGTTGGCACAAAAGGGGGCCTAACTTTTAACATTGTGTTTTTTTTTTTTTGTTTGTTTCATTTACATTTAATTGTCGTTATATTTGGTTTTTAATCTTAAACTATTGTCGGCTTCACGACTCGGATTGTTCAGGTCCGGTTGTCATTGGGGTGGTTGGATGATGGGTAGGTGGAGCCTGTTAGCCACGGTAGTAATCTAACCCTGGGTCAGCGTAGAAGGAGATGTTCTCTTCGTCGTAAGTTATTATTAGATCCTCGTCTAGTATTTCCATTGCTTCAATCCTTAAAGTGATCATAATAATAGAAAGATAATCTGTACAAAATTTCATTTAAATCGGTTAGCGAAAACACGTGCTACTGAGAAGTTGAAATTTACCAAATAAAAATTTTTTCAAGTCTCTTACTCAAAAATTTGTTGAGAATCTAAGAGATGAGTGGCCTTAAAATTGTCACGTATATATAAAGTAGGTACCTTACTTAAGTTAGAACTTATAAAAATTCAAAATATAATAATATGTAATTAAAATATTGGCTACATTTAAAAATTGTATATCAAATTCACTCTTACCGAATTTTTAAGTTATAGACTTTAAAATCTACATATATTCTCTATGGAAATTTAACTGCTCGAGGACACATGTTAATGTACGCCCATTTCAATGAAATTTTGTACAAATTGTTTCTTTTAAGAAATTCAATGTAGTCACATTCTTATGTGTTTCCAGATAATTTTTGTATAACTTTGTCATTGCAACAGTCTATAGTTCTATACCAATATTAAAATAAAAATGTTGTTCATTTAAAAAAAATCAATACAAACAAAATGTTGCAAGGTAAAAACAATTGTATGTAAGTCGGAAAATGTTTGGCTTTAAAAAAATATTCATATAAACCTTAAAATGTGAATGCAATATGCAAAATCGAAAACATACATTTAATTTCAATGTCGGTATTTACTAAGTTTTTTTTTTTAAATATATATTTGTATATGTATGTACATGTGGTAAGTAAACGACGTGTTTTGACCGAAAATTCAACATTTTTGATTTGAATATTGAATTAACCGGAAAAAAAGGCGAATATAGGAATTTTTGTGTTTAAAGGGTAAAGTTATTTTTGATATGTTTGTATTGAAAGTTGAGCCTTAACAAAAATCAACATTCAAAATGATGCTAAATTCAACTGTGAATTATTCTAGGATAATGATATTTTGGTATAACTTGAAAGCTAACTCGAATTCGACAATAATTTAGCTCGTAAGACTTTTCTTTAAATTTTCTAACCGTGTTCGAAAAACTCAAAAAGCAAAAAAAATTTTCTACTAAAGGTAGATACCAAGAATGACTATTTTGTCGAAAGAAAAAATTTACTCAAAAATAGCCTTTTCCTTTAAGCTTTCTGATTTTTCTTTTTGAATTGTTAATGTCGTTTTTGATAAAAAAAAGTTTTTTTTTTGGTCATAAATTTGAAAAACGTGAATTTTTTATTCTATATACTCCTGAAGTCCACCCAACCAAATACCAGTATACCTTGACTTACCTACCATACAATACAAATTTTAATTTTCTATCACAATATATGATTTGAAAGATTTTATAAGAAAATCTTAGCATTCAAATTAAAGACATTGTCAATCTGCTTTTCAGAAGTAAAAATCTAAAAAAGAAACTCAGCATAATAAAGGTGTGGACAAAAATTTAAAATTTAGCATATTCAACTCGAAAATAGTGACAACAAAAAGTTGATGGTAAATTTTACTTTAATAACGAAGATGAAGAAATTTAAAAATCAATTAAAATAACTGCTAGTTTAGGTGGAATGACTTTAAATTGAACAATTATTTTTTTTTTAATTTAAGGGCACCATATTCTTTGTTGAACCATTTAATTTAAGATGGGGGAAACAAATCATACTGATACTGTGGAAATACGAAAGATTTTTTTATACAAAATCAATTTAGCGTAATAGTCCTTCTCGTCAGTTTCCATCAAAATTAAATGTTTAAAGTGGTGCACCGTAGTGATTTCAATCTAATATTAGTAATAAACGAACTTTTACTGAGCTTTTGAAATAACTAAAATAAATAATAAAATTTGATTCCTAAGAGGGCTATATGTCCTTATTTTTGTTTAACTTTGTACTTCAGTTGCGTCGGTTCGGACGTTTTTACGTCCTTCTTCATGAAATTGATAATTAAATAAAATAAAATTAAATGAAAATTATAATTGTTGAAATTGTTGTGGTGGTTGTTTTTGCCTTAAATAATGTTTAACTTCTTAAATCTTTAAATAGCTTAAAAAAGACGTTTATATTAATTAATTTTATTTAATTATCAATTGCCTGAAGAAGGACGTAAATACGTCCGAAAAGTCGCAACTGAAATAAAAAATTAAACAAAAATAAGGACTTATAGCCCAATTGGGACTAAAATTTTATTAATTTAAAAAAGGTCACGAAAGTAGGAACAATTAACAGTAAATGGGATTATTTTGCGTTTTTTTTTTTTTTGTTATGTTTAAAGTGTTTGTATGCAGTTGAGGGTTACTACTTGATACCAAGCCAAATATTACTTTTCATGTTTAAACCTATTTTATTCCAAAACTTTATATTCATTGTTTCGAAAACAAGTGACTCTTTAGTATGAAACCTTAGAAAAACAGAATGGCACATTCTGAATACGGTAGACAAAAATAGAAAGAGATATTCAAACTTGAATGTATTATTTCTTCGCACAAAAGCCACAAAATAGAAGCCGAAAAAAGTTCTAACTTCAAGCCAAGAAAAGAAAAATATATATTTTCATTGAATTTCAATAAAAAAAATATCTTTTTACTGGAATATTGACAAACAAAAAAAGGTTTTTGTCATGTTTCTAACGGCCAATTTCTTGACAAAGTTCTAAAATCAATTTAAAACTCGATCTAGTAATTCTCGGTTTATTTTTGAAACACATTTTTAAATTATTTAGAACTCGAGCATTTCTTCACTTCAAATCATTTCCCTAAAACTCGGTCTAAAATCATTATTGAGTTTTAGAACTATATATCTCGGTTTAGTGAAACTGAGTTCTAACGTGTTTTTTTAAATTTTTAGCACCCGGTAGATTGTTTTGACATAAATTTCTGACATTCTATTGACAAATTTAACAATATCTATCAGTTTTGCTTTGGCGGTAACGTTTTTTGGCATTTTATATTTCTGTTATGCTGTCTATTCATTTCAAATAAATACCACATTTTTGAATTTTGTGACATTTTTTTTATTTTCGGTATTTTAAAATTGGATTTGTGTGATTCTGCGTTCCTATTCGTGTTATGATTTTTGAGTATGGTGTACAAAAATGTTTTTAGGGCCGGGAGCTCCATATATTAAGTGAACATATGCAAACTGCATCAAAGTTAACATTTTTGGGACAAAAATAAGTGTGTGATGGCATGATTTTGCGGAAATCTTTTTGGAGCATGGATATAAGTAAAAATAGTACCTTTCATTTTGATGCAGTTTGCACATGCAACCTTTATGTTTCGGCTTCCTTTCCTTTTAAGTAAAAAAATAAGCTCAAAAATCAAAACATGCAAAAACCACCAAATGAAAATTTAAAACCACCACTCAAATAAAAAACATAACACCAATGAGATGCAACAAAATTTGACATCTTTTTATTTCAATTAAATAAACAATGTTTCGTTAGATGAAGCGTCCTTCAACAAATCGTGTGCGTGTCTCAGGTGCAAGTTTAGTGTGTTGCGAGATGCAACCATTTGCAAGATCTTATCAAGCGCTGAAAAACAAAAGTTTGTCAACGCATTAAAAAACAAATTAAATTTTTAAAATATACCTAGTAGATGCACTTCTTGTGTATGCAACTTATAGTAGGTGCGATGTCAAATATGCTTCGCCACCTTCAGTAGGATACCAGCAGCACTGATTCTGCGAGCTCGCATAAATAAACATAATATGTAATTGCATTGCACAGGTGCTGGTTTTGCAATGAGTTTTGCATAAACCATACACTGCTGCGCAATCTTTGGATATGTTTCAAAATTACATCTATTTTATCAACTTCGAACTGTACAACCCAAACTAATGAATGTATTCACCTTAAATTCACGCGATTAATTTTCTTGGAATTTAACATTGAACATTGCACGATAATGGTACTTGTGTAGGTACTTGCCAATTTGTCCCTTATTGATTTTAATTGCATTCCTTTTTAATGTTACAAGCTTAAATTTTGAACAATATCAAGTGTTTTGAAGAAATGAAAATATTTTTAAACCGAGTTCTAAGTTCCTAAACCCTCAAATTTGAGGGTCCAAATATAACAAAGTTCTAACTCAAACTAAGATTTAAATCGGAATTATTTTTCTTTAGAACTTGGTGAAGAAATGAGTTAGAACTCAAATAAGTTCTAATTTCTCGATAAACCGAGTTTTAAGGGTTAGACTTTGTGAAGAAATTGGCCGTAAATGTTTTTGAGTTAAAATGTTTAATGTAAAAAATAGTTCAAATAAAATATTTCGATATCTGAATTATAAACATTTTGTATAAATATGTAGGTATTTATATTTTATAGATTTGTATGTATTTTTTGATAGGAGATCTACTTTATCTATAAAATTGAAAAAAAAAGTTTTAACACTCAACTTTCGATTATTTGTTGCGGTTGAATAGATTTTTGCTCAATTATTAACCTACCATTAATCCTAAGCTTTCACCAAAGCAATGTTGGTACTGTTTAGAGTTTTTTTTTATCAAAAATTATTGCCACTGGTTTATTTAACAACAATCAAAACATAAATCAAAAATCAAATATTTTCGAATTTTAGCTAGATTGCTCATGCCTATTTTGAAGCAAAGACTAACATAAGAAATGTATAAATGCCATAATAGAAGAAACTCGTGGTTTTGATACGGAAAATTTGAATTTACATTTTATGAGTGCAAATCAATGTTGACCTTGCAATCAATTTTTGTATTTAAATTATTTGTGTTTATATTAAAACAAAAATTATTTATTCTGAATTAAAAGTTTAAAAATTATAAATACAAAATACATTTTATATGTTGCATCATAAGAAAATACAAGAGAATATTTAGTTACGAATATATTTATTAATTCTCTTATAATTTCGGTTTAAAATTGAATGATTCACTATTCAAAGATATTTCCATTTCACATCAACAGAATTAAATCATATTAAAACTAATAGCAGTAGGAAAATTATTGTTCTACATTTTCTGAAATTCAAGACATTGAGAAAAAGGTCTTTGAACTTATTAATTTTAAGTATGAAACATGTTGTTTTTAACACTTAAATTTAATTATGATAATCAAAATAACCCCCTTTTCATGGGAAAGTATTTCTTATATGACAATCGTATAAATTCTCCCCTTTATCAAGTACAAGTTAATGCTCTTAAAATACCAACGCTAAGACCCACGCATTGATTAGAACTTATAGTAAGTAAGATCCCATCACAATGGGGTTACCAAGTCTTTACCCCATGTCTACAAACAACAACCTTCTATACATGGCCAGAGTATACCCCATTTCACAATGACACACTAATTTATCTGAATTAGAAAGGGAATGTCGAACAATATATGAACTATACAACACCCCATTATGAAAATAGGAATTTTTAAAAATGTTATACTATACATACACATTCCTTAAAAATGTAGAAGTTAAATCCAAAAATATTCCGAAAATTCCAATAATAGAAAACACAAGAAAAATAAAGTGTGAAACAAGTGTAAGACCAAGACTTTTTGTTTTCTCAAACAAAGATCGTCTGTGTGTCCAAAACACGTGCGATCTATATAAGAATGAATGAAATTTATCGACAAGCCAAAAGGATGGGTGTTGTTAACTCCTTCAGTAAGTCGAAATAGATAAATCCTAATCAACAAATATTTTTCTTATATCTTATCTATAAAGAGAATAACACGTTGATGGCACACCACAGGGTATATCACTACCACAATATTATGGCTAGCACATGACATACATACATTCTTTTGATATTTGTTATCTTTTTCTTTAACAAAAAGTAAAGGAGTAGGTGACGGAACCTTATTTTTATCAAAGCCATCACAATATCTCTGAATATATTTTGTCACTTGAGACATTTTTTTACCCAAATTAAAAAAAAAAAAAATATAAAAATGTGTAGGGGTTGGAAAAATATCTTTACTTTCCCACGGTTTTTACAAAAGATTATCACACAGAGAAAATAAAAATAAAAAACAGCAAAGACCCCTAAACTGTATCTTATTATTTATTTGTATAGAACCGAAATCGAAAAGATAAGACAACTAAGAAGGTGAATAAGAAAACAATATCAGAGAAAAAAGAAAACCAAAACTGATCCTCCAATAGACACCCTCAATTTCGATACAACAACAACAAATCATATAAGAAACAGGTCATGGTAGGGGATGAACATTCTGGAAATCTTTAAATAAAATTGGTGTTTGATTCTTTTTTTGGGTATAAAAGAACCGACACAGGTTTGGAAAAAATCAGTCTAACTCACACTGCCGTTGATGTAAGGTATCTTTTTTGGTAAAACGACCTATCCTTAGGGATAAAGGTCTTGTCTTGGATATTCGGGTGCTGCCAATAGGAACAACTAACTCAACTGTTAGTTTGAACTTTGAAGCATTTGAAAAGAACACAACCAACAAGAACATCACTCTACATCATCAACAAATGGATCGTCTTCTAAGGAGAATCCATTCAAGCAAAATGGAATCAAATTCCATTGGACGGACGACTTCAGGAAAAGAGCTTTAAACTTTGAACTTCATCAACAAACAAAACGATGATAGCTGCCTGTGATAGCAACGTACATTTATCCATGTACTTACATACATTTAAAAGAAAATTAAAATTTTTTTTTTAAATTTAATAATCTAATGTCTTCCAAAATTCATTAAATTTAAGAACTTTATTCATTAAGTTAACAAAACAAAAATCATTGTCTTCCGGTTTGTTTGTTTTGCTTTAGATTATAAGAACAAAAAAATTGTACATACATATGTAAATAAATAATAAATAATTTTTTTGTAAACATGTTTTTACAAAAAAATCAAAAAAAAAAATCATTTTGTTTACTTTTTACTCGTTCTTTGATGGAGTTGGTTTCTTATTCGTTTCTTCTTTATATTTGGCTCGAAACTGATATGGCATGGCATATGGCCAAATTGTGGTAGGTAATTTGTTCATTATGTTAATGTGACCTCACCGAATTGGTAGTATTGAATATCCATTGTTTTTTGTAATTTAATAAGGCTTTGGTGTGATATGGTTACATTTAAACCGGCTTGGAAGAAATTCTTCTAAGAATTTTTTTTTAATGAATAAACAGTCAGATAGCAAGCGTAAGATTTTTGGCGCCTATACCGAATCTTGGCACATATATGAGGTTCTGAGATGTGAGTGCAAAAGTGGCGTAACCCACTTTTTGTAATTGGTATTTAATTGACTAAAAACATGCTCATATGCTTTTAAAATAGTAATATTATATTTTTTTTTCGGAAAGACCACATATTCGAGAATCTAAAACTATGTAAAAAAATTAATATCCATGAGACAAACAAAATGACAGACAAATAAACCAATTTTCTAATAAAAGGCTATTCCACTTTTGCACTTACAGCCTCCTCATTTATAAGTTGGTGCCAAACAAATGGAGCTCAGTCAATAATTACAAAAAAACTAAAATTGTAAAGCGTGATTTTGTTCTCCTTTTTTTGATAGATTGTTAGGGCTTGTTAGATTAATCTGTGGCTAACTTTACAGCTTCAAAAAACCTGTGCTCGCTGCCGGAAAAATGGAACAGTAAAAAAAAGAAACCAAATCAAAGATCATCCCGATTTTTGTGATATTTTCCTTAATAACTTTCGAAATATGCAATTTAGAAAATAAAACATCCATTATAAATTTGTTTGTTATAAAATTTTATAGAAGACCACACAGTTTTTAAATTCATGTATGATATATTTTTGTTGCTTTACAACCATAAATCTTAAACAAAAATTATAAAAAACTAAGAAATATTTTTTAAGCAATGAAAAAACAGGTAATAAATTCTGCTAGAAATTTCTAACCAAATACTCTAAAGTATGACAAGACGAAATTCTAAAATCTAATAGGCAAGAAACATGGATGTCAACTAACCGCCTCATTATGCTGTGGTCAAAGTAGGACACTTAAGATGTCGCTGATTTTTGTACACAGAACTATCATAAAATATAATTAACATTGTTAAAAACTTTATTAAACAAAAAATAGTTTTAAATTAACAATCCAAACATAAGTTAAGCAAAGGGCGTCACTTATAGACTTTTTTTTGTTTATTAAAGTTTTCAACTAACTAGCTAAAAAAAAATTGTTAGAATACAAAATTTTCTTTCCAAAAATGCTTCATGAAATTATTATAAGCTTATAAAGTGACTGTAACAAGCTCTAACACTATATCAAAAAAGGAGAACTACGTTACACTTTGCGATTTTATTGTCGAATTTGACTGATTTAAATTTTTTTTGCTAAAAAATTAATTTTTTACTTAATATTTTCAGGCAAAATAAAATGAAAAACTGCTGACTTTATAAAACTTGTTCGATCTTGCTCAAAGGAGGAAAATTTATTTTCAAGTTATGATTTGATATTTTGCAGTGAATTAGCGAAAATTAAAAAAAAAATCTTTTATAGTAGGTACAGTAACTATGTACATACATATATACAACACCAACGTATCCAACAATTTTGGTAAATTTGATCTTTTACTGTGTTGTTCTGGATGTTGGCCTAGCAAATTTCTAACTTTAGTTTTCGACCTCGAGCGGCGACCCCTTCATTGTCAAAAATCAGAAAAACAGTGATTATTTCGCGCTTTTTTTAGTTATTGGTGATTTAAATCCTAAAGAACTAATTTTAAATAAAAATATTGTTATACGATTTCAAAGTAACTTAATTCTATAGCTTATCTTGAACCCGGAGAGAAACCCATTCTTGAATTTAAGTTATTTTAATCGATAGTTTTTAAAAAAATAATTTCCACACTCAACAATTGGAAAACAAAATTTTATCTTAAATATCCTATTTCTGCTAAGTAAATAGTCAAATTATTTTATTAGGGAAGGAGCAAATTTGTCCGCTTCATCAATTTAATATATAAAATATATTTTTTAACATTAAATAAAAACTCCTTTATTAATTAAAATAAATTTTATTTATTTATTTATTTTATTTATTTATACAAATTAACAATAAATTTAAATCTATTATTAACATAATTTTTAAGAACGCTAGCATCATAGTACTTTCGGCTCTTACATAAAATGGATTAAGAATGTACATACAAGATGAGTAATAATAATCTATAGTTTACTGCATAAGTAGTTATGTTGTATAATGGATAATGGTATATATGAAATTAAGTATTTTTTTGTAATTACATTTTTATTTTGTGTTTTTGTAGAAATTTGTCTATTAAGTCAATGTGGTTTTTATTTGGTTCTTGAAGAAGCTGTTGGATGTGGTATTGGTGTTGATTGGATTGAAGAAGATTTTCAGAAAGAAGGCAAGAACCCAATAAATGAGAAATCGTGATGACATTGTTGCATTTTGGACATACTGGAGGTGTTTCCTTTTTTAAAAGGTGTTGGTGCGTTAGTTGAGTGTGCCCAATGCGCAGACGAATAAAGTTGATTATCTTGAATTTAGACACATTGTTAGGATAAACTGGCTTGCTTCTGATGGGATTAATTGTTTGGTAATGGTGTGTATAATTAGACCATTCCTGTTGTCGAGAATAAATTATTTTTTCCATTATTAGTTTCTTGAGGTCTTTTCTCGTATAAGATTCAATCATAATTGTTGGAGCATTGTGGGCTGAGTTTGCGGCTTGGTCCGCGAGTTCGTTACCCACAATATCGACATGACCAGGCGTCCACATTAGTTTGATTTTTGAGGGTGTTTTAATTAGTATGTCTCGGATCTTACCAATAATACTAGATTCATGTTTAGAATCGCTTGAAGAACGGATAGACTATCGGAACAGATAGTCCATTTGCCTCGGGTATGTGAGAATTTATTTACTGCTTCAGCTGTGAATACTGAAGCAAGGTTTGGAAGGATTCCTTGAACAATAGTCGATCCATCATGCGATGTAACTGCAAAAGATGTACTATCAGCAGTTTTTGAACCATCGGTATAAACAAATGTCCATCCTTTGGAGGTAAGGTCGTAAAAAATTTGATGGAACATCTTCCTATAAATTGATTTGCTGGTGTTTTCTTTGCGGAAATCATGTAGTTGTAGTAGGATGGAGGATGTATTCAGGTTCCAAGGTGGTGAAGATGGCGTGTATTTTGTGAAGCGCTTAACAGGTATTTCAAAACTGTTAGCCATAAGTAAGGTGTTGTGTATAGCTGAAGGAGTCTTTCTTTGCCGTTTATGTTTCATAGCTAAGGCGACATCTTTTTCGATTATCGAACCAGTTTGAAAAGAAAACTTGACAGTAAGTTTGAGTGCCATTTCGAAAAATCTATCTTCAATTGTAGGCAGGCCGGCTTCGGCGAGGATATTTTTAATAGGGCTTGTGGAAAAAGCTCCTATGCTTCTCCTTGCGGCTTGGCGATAAGTGGGTTTGATTATATTTTTTGTAGATTTAGGGCAGAAACCATAAATAGGTAGAGCATAATCAATCTTACTTAGTATTAAAGATTTAGTCATATAACAAAGTGTGTTGACATGTACATTGCTTTTTTTAAAGATAAATACTTAATAATATTAAGCCTTGATGCTAGCGATTTTTTTAGAGCTGTAAAGTGTGATTTCCAATTATATCTATTGTTAAAAATAAGACCTAGGATTTTTAAATTGATGACATTTTCAATAACAATATTATTAAGAGATAAATTTAAGTTTTGACAAATTTTTTTACGGCAAACATGAAGTGTTTTACGTTTCTCTAAAGATAGTTTTGAACCAGACATGATGGACCATTCTGTTATCTCATTAAGTAAATTGGGAAAAATATTTTTTGTTTGATTAAGATCATTGTGTTTACATAAAATGTATACATCATCAGCATACACACAGTTATCAAAATCTCTGTATTTAGAAATTAATATGCTAAGTTCATCAAAAGCGATGTAAAAAAGGATTACAGAGAGGGGAGATCCTTGCGGAATTCCATTGTCAAGAGATACGGTTTTTGAAAAAGTATTGCCAACTTTAACACAAAATTTTCTATTGGAGAGGAAAGATTTTATCGAAAGCTTTTTCGAAATCGAGAGCTAGGATAGAAACATGGTTATTTATAAAACATTTAATTTATTTTAAAACAGACTAAATTCATTTCGATTCATTCGCGTTGAATAGCCTGTGCAGCGATAGACGATTTTTCAAGAAATGAAAATGAACAGAAAACCATTTTTTACATTCCGAAAAGTTTGGCCTATATATTTTTCTTCACATTCACTGCATTCGTGATGGTAAATCCCAAGACACTTCGACAGGATTCGTCTTGTTTTCAGAAGAGCCCAACACAACGTTGATATCACAATGTTTTAATATTCGTTGCAGTTTATTTGGGATTAAAGAGACATAGGTGCGTACACCGCGGTTGCTTTTAACCATTTTTTTTTTTTTTGTGAGAAAAGTGTGGAGAGTTCAGATTTTCTAATTTTTTCCATATGTTTTTCAATTTATTTGTCAATTATTGAGTCACTGTTTGATTTTGCCAGGTGTTCATATTCGATGCGGAAATTTGTGGTATAAAAACTTGGAGTTTGCACAAATGGTGTAGCGTGAAGTGGAAAGCAGGTAACTTGTTGCTGTATCGGGCATTACGTTGTACGTATATGATGGTTTCTGGATATATTCAACAAAAATCTTCTTTTCATTCGTTTCTAGCATCGAAAAGGATAATTGGATGCGTTTTTTTTTTCTTTTTCCATTGTTAAATTTATGATATCGAATTGAGAGTTGATTGTGTTAAAAATCTTCGCAATTTCTGAAATTTTCACAACAGAAAAGACATCATCAACATATATCTGTACGTACAATAAATTTCTTACATGCAAGAAACTTAATGTAAAGAAGTGACAATGCAGTTTTAACACCATATAAGGGTGTACCCCCTTATCTTTTTGTTGCTTTATCCACCTGGGTAATTTTGTCACCTCTCTCAATCGTGTTACATGTGTTCAAGATCAAGCGTTTTACTTTTCTAAAGTAGAAGATCCCTATATAAGAAGTGTGATTCGCATAATATGCCACAAAAAGTAGGGCTGGCCAGGAGACGAGACCCTGCGAGACTTTTGTAAGTCTCGTCTCGGTCTCGTTAAAATCGAAAATTTTCAGTCTCGTCTCGGTCTCGTATAATTAAGTCTCGTCTCGGTCTCGTCTCCGAAAAATACGATTTCCGGGCAACCTGTTGACTATTGGAACGAAATATTTTCGATTATCGTTTGAATATGTGCAGAAGAAAATCAATATTTAACTGAAATTGGACTCTCTGTAAATTTCGGTCAAAGTGTACAGTCTCGTCTCGGTCTCATCTCGGTTGCTTAAAAGGCAGTCTTGTCTCGTGTCGTCTCGTGGCCAGCCCTAACAAAAAGCAAGTGCATATGTATTTAAGGTCAAGGCAAGACAAAATTTTATTAGAAGTGGATTCTAATTTTCCTCAAGTTTTACTAAACATTGAAAAAAGTATTAAAAAATAACGACCACAAAAATTATGTTAAAGCGTTTTTTAAGGCTGGTTAACTTTTATTTTGCTTTCTTATGCTAAAAAACCAAATGAGTTCATGTCTACTTGTATTTGAAAATTGAAAAAAAACATAGCTTTTTAAGGAGAATTTTTTTTTTTTATTTCACATTTATAATAAAAAGAAACTTATACCCGTAGACCAGTGTTTTTTATAATTAACATGAAAATCAACTACCCCTGATTTCAAAATAAATTTCGAAAATACATACTTTCAACTCGCTGAGTACAATTTTATATTAAAACACACAAAACAAATAAAAGTAAATGTAACAAAATGAGAGAGGGTGGTCTGATCTTGGTGTCACTTTGCTTAGCCTACATATTATTGTGTCACAATGAAAATTATTCTGAAGGTTCTTATATCAACTCATTTGTTTGCAATTTTTCTATCATTTTTATTATGAACATTAAAATTTACAGAAGCTAAAGTGGAGTTAAAATTTGTAAAATAGTTTAATGTAAGGGAGTGGGGTGAGGGGTTAAATTAGTTTTAAAGTTTATGAATATTAAAATTAAATTTAATCTAGAAATTCTTGACTTATTTGTTTTATATCACTCTTTTATTAAATAAAAAAAAAAGCATATACAAGAATTGTTCTTAAAATTGTATGACTATAAACTTTTAAACTCAAGCAATTTTTGGATACCTGTATACGTAAAACAAATTTAAATCTAATACATTTTACGGATTTTCTTGACGTTTCACCAAGAAATAAATTGTCGATATAAAGAATTAAATAAAATGTGCGACTGAATCGTACGAACATGCTCTCGATGATTTTTTTATTATTTAAATAGCTTAAAAAGCTGGAGCTCAAAAAAGTATGACATCTGATTTGTTTGATAAATAAGAATTTATAAAAAAAAGATAAAATCGTTAGAGCATGTTTTTCTTAAATTAATTTTTCATATAAAATTTTTGGAATCAATTCCCCTCTAGGAACCTCACAAAAACCGTAAGTCTAAAGTTTTTAGAAAATGGCTTAGTAGTTTAGGCTGCAGTTCGAGGTACACACACAGACAGACATAAAATAAATAAATATTCGTTCTGTATCATCGTAATATTAGATTTAATTATCTCGAGTTCAATTTCTTTTACGAATGTAAAACTTTCAATATAGTTCCTACCATAATGTATATATATTCCAAGTAAAAAAAAGTACTTTCAAGGCCAAGTGTTGCTTTAAAAACATGAAATATTTGAAATAAATCTCAACTCTATGGTCAAAAATCTGAGACAATTTACAATTTCTTTCTTGCTATCGAATAGGTGCACATTTTCACACAAAATAAATTTACTAAAAAAATTTTACTGTGCAAGTAAATGAGTCGTTAAGAGCTGTTGGTTAGATCAATCTTTTTAGAATACTCATTATTAATATTTGACAGCTAGAAATAATAAAACGACCTATATAAGTGTTCAGAAAGACTGACAAGTTTAAAATTGCTTCGCAACTTGATAGTTGAAAATCTTCAATTCGCAGTTACCACCAAATTAAAGCAAGCCTAAAGAAGAAAAAAATATTTTTTTTTTTCAATTTGAACAAAAATAAAAAGTAAAGTGTTTTTTTTTTTACAATATATACATATTTTATTTATTATTTCTATTTACAAAATGTTTCTTAAATCTAAGCAAAACAAACAAACCGGAAGACAATGATTTTTCTTACTCTAAAACCTTAAAAACCTACAGTTACATTATTTGTGTTGAACTCCACGTACCATGGAAAGGAACGCAGAGCTAAACGGAAGACAATGATTTAAAAAAAATGAACTAAAAGTGAATGTTACACTTTAGTTTTGTATCACAGTTATAAATTCCATGTTATATTGCTGCAGTTCATGTTGTACATGTATGCGTTGATGCATGTTTAAAGCTTTCAATTCTTATATATTAGGAGCACACAAGAGTATTATTCAGGTCCAGTCCAATGCTGTTCCAAGCCCAATTAGTCGTCACCAGCTCCGGCATATTATATTCACTGATTTGCCTCACTTTTGTTGTTGTTGTTCTCTCCATATACTCGTAAAAATAGGTAGTGACTGAGTACAGTTTGAGTTTGAATGGAAAAAGCAACGAGTTGTTGTTTGGTTTACTCTCAGCATCAAGGAGGCTCAGCGGTAGCGGGTATGGCGACAGGTCCAACTGGTTTTTATATAGCTCTTTGGAGCTCCCATTTAAGGCACTTCTGGTGGCTGCCAAAAGCGTGTTGGTTTTATCAGATCGAGATGATCGTGAACACAAACAAAAAATATAGTTAACAAAAAAAAGTAAAAAAAAAACAACGATTCCAAAAACCAGTATGAAGTGTGGCTCTGTTGATGATTTGGAATAAATATATAAATGTAGATACTCTGGTCGGGATCGTGCGCTACGAGTTTGTGCAGTTACACTGCACATCTCTGACGTAGGCAGAGGATCTATCCGAGATAAATGTTTGAGTTAGACTGATTTTAAGGGTTCGAAAGTGTGCCTTTTATACGATAGTTTTTGGTCGAATGCAAGAGGGAATATACGTTGGAATAATGATAGTTCTGTGTAAGTATATGGTGTGTCTAGGAGTTAGGGGTGGAAAAATAAACAGGTACCTTCATTATAGAAGACAAATTACCTACTCTATAGTACTATGAGGAGGACGATGAAGAGTTCCGATTGGTTGACGGGAAATTGAACTCCGCTAGAAAAGGACAAACTGCCAATAGGAGCATTTGTTTTTGTTTGTGGTAGGGACAAAATATGAAATCCTTTCAGTTTTTATGAAAAGAAAACTGTTTGAACAGTAATAATGGGTTATATAGGCAGGTACCTACTTTTAACTAAGTGTAATTAGAAATGTCGATGCGTAATTTTTGGTTGTGATTACCAGTGATGGAAAAATCACGGCACACTTATTTTCTTCCATAGAATAAAACAGCATTTCATATTGGCCAGCAAATGATTTCATGGAATTACTTAAAAACAATAGGATTATGATATTATTATTCGATTTTATTAACTTCGATCTTACTTAAAAAAAAAAAATGCAGACCACAAAGTTTGAAATTATTTTCATTCAAAATACATAGTTCGAAATGTTCCTTTATAAATTTGAGTAGGTACCTAGTTCATTTATATTGGTTTTCAAAGGCAACTCTTAATGGCTTCAAGGATGGTATCGTATGAAACCCTTGGAGCTTTTGATCTCGAAATAAATTTTATGCTCCATGATATGGAGAACTAAATTAACATGGGAATATGGTGGTCATATTATAGCCATGGCATGCGGTTGGTGGTCTGAAAATAAAATGTTTAAAAAACATTACTTTTTACCAACATTATTTCTTAATCAAAATATCATTAACATGTAGGTGTTGGTGGCATTTGTACGTAAAGTCCAGGTACCAAGGATAGGAACTTCAAAATGTGTATTTAATTAAAGAGCTGAAGTTAGTCAGACGATTACGACTTCGCCCCATGTTTAAGAAAAAATTGTATTTTCCGTAGCCATTTAAAAATTTTATATGGAAGGTACCGTTATTTTCTATACTTTCAGAAAATCAAAAACCAGTAGAAATAATACCCTAAAACCATCATATGCAAGAATAAAGTTGTAAGCAAAAAAAAGTTGCTATTAAAAACTAGATAAAGAATATATATATAAGCCTGGCAAAAACAATTTGGTTTTGCTCAGTTTTTACATAATCTAACCTCAAAGTAAAAAATGCGTAAGTAGAGTATTAGCTCAAACTTGCCTCTATATCTATAGTTAGAATAAGTTCGGGTACAACGAACTATGTAATATTTGAAATGCACCTTAAAATTTTCTAGCAACACCAAAAATGCAGTTGTAGGTATACTGAAAATAGGGCGAAAACAACTTTCATCGAGTTATGCCCACTATGATAAGTGGTGCATTTTTTTATTTTAATTTTCTCAAATTGTATTTAGTTTTTGGTTTGTAGCTACTAAGGTTTTTTATTTTTTACTAGATTTATAGACTAAGAGCCCACAGCAATTTTTGGGGTGTGAGAGATAGCAAAAATTCCTTTTGTTTTAAGATAGGTGCATACTATTCATATGCAAATATAAAAGTCTGGCATATAAGGGTTGGGGCCCTTGTATGCAATACTGCATTTAAAATGCAGTGCATTGAAAGTACAGTGTAGGAACTTCAAAATCATATGGAATCCAAAATATTTTCCGTTTTAAAGCATTTGCTGTGCAAAATGTTTTCCGTTTTTTCGGAAGCTCTTATACTGTTTCGCGGATCCTTATAGCCATCGAACTTTTTAGATCTGCAAAGTTTGTGTTCGTAAACAAAAATTGAAATCTGACTTTAGTAGTCCTGCAAAACAAATTACGTTCGTAAACATCAAAAGTACGCAGAAATCAAGTCGGCGTCGGGCAGTTTGTGCAGAAAAAAAAACATTCTGCAGAGAAAAGAAATTGAAATTAGAACAGGAAAACATTTACATAGGTAGAGGGTGGGTCATCATTGGACCATTTTTCTTCGAAAATGAGGCTGGGAACAACGTTTGGGTTAACAATGGTCGTTACAGAGCCATGTTAACCAACTTTTTTTTTACTAAAATTAAAGACATGGATTTGGACAACCTCTGGTTCAGACGATGGCAGGATGGTTTGCCATGCCACACAGCCCATACCACAATCGATCGCACCAAATTTCAAAATCGTGTTATCAGCCGTCTTTGCGATGTCAATTGGTCGCCTCAGAGCTGCGATTTGACCCCATTGAACTTTTTTTTTTTGTTGTGAACCGTAAAGGATCGATGTTATGCCAACAACAATTTTATTGCATTTTTAAAAAGAAACTTGTATTTGGCCCACCATGTATAGGAAATGGCTTTGAAATACATACATACATATATCATCAAGATATTTGTCTATCATACAGCATATTTTTTTTTTCAAATTTCACCCAAATGCCCTAAAATCACCTTATACCGCGCGCAAATTTTATCTCAATAAAAAATATTTTTATTTAATAATCGCGATTTTTTACAAATAATTTTCAGCGCCGATGTTAACGAAAACAATTTTTTCAAAAACTGCCGCCTGCTAACTTTCTGCGGGCAGAAGAAAAATAAAATCGATACGCAGAAGCTAAGCAGACATGCGGCAGATCTGTCGCAGATTTCTGCGGTTACGAACTCGCCCATGGTTCCTACGATTTTGATAAGAAAATCAGTTGATTAATATAAGAAAAGCTACATTTTGGTAAACAATTTTCTAAAAATAACTGATTATTATGAATGGTACCTACTTTTACTATTTTTTTTTTTATTCAGTTTTTTTTTTGGGAGCTACTTAGAAGTTTGACTACTAGATATGGTATAACTAGTAAAATTTAAACATGAAGTAACACCTAAAGTTTTTGAAAAACAGGTTTTTGAAATTTTAAACTATTTCTTTTTTTGAGAACTCAATATTTTGAAAACAAACTTGGTAAATTTTTTTGAAATTTCGTACAAACTGTTTGATTCACACTTCTTTTTAATACTCCCACAAATTTTTAAAAACCGCTCTGAAAAATTGGAGGTATTTTTTTCAAAAACGGCTTGAATGAACTTTGTTAAAAAACAATATGTGTTTTCTGGAATTGGATCTGCTTATAAGAGAAAAGAAATATTTCTGATTGCTATTAAGAGTTCTTGCAATAGATTTTACGTATTTTTTTAATAACTCAATATTGTATAAATTGATAACAAAAATTTTTTATACTTCTAAAAAGTTTAATAAAAACTGCAAATCAATTTTTTTTGTTAAAAAAAATGAACGACTGGATCACACGAACTTGCTCTCGTAGCTAACATTTCGAATGAAGACATTGAAGGACATTAATGGTTTGATAATATTTTTGTATTGTATAAAATTTCTTTCAAAAGTAGTTTTGAAATTTTTTTGATTTAATAGAAAACAAATTAGAATTAGGAAAACAAATAAGAAATTAAAAAAAAAAATGATTTTTCTTTGATTTTATTTTTCCATAAGAACTTTTTATTCATACAAATTTTAAATGCAATATTTTTTAACTAATTTATTAAATTTTCTAATTTAATTTATTTATTAATGCTTAAGTAGTTGTATGTTTTTTTTTGCATTAGTAAAAAAAGAAACGTTTCTATTAATAAAAGTTCAATTTCCCATTAGAAGTTATTGTATTTGATTCAATTTGTCAAATTTAAAATGACATTTTTCCAGTTTTTAGGAACCTTATATAATGAATTTACTTTAATAATCGATTCACTTTAATTAAGCAAACTACTTCCATTGACTTGGCATGCAAAAAAACAATGAATAATCATATAAGGCAAAACACGTCTTGTTTCAGCGATAACTTTATTACAAGTAGTTTTTCTTAAGCAAACATATTTAAGTCACATAGCTTAAAACTAACAGTTAACATATTAGAGTTAAGAGAAGAGGTACTGGTACATATTATAACATTAAAATAATGATTCGATTTTTACAGCTAGAGAGCAAAAAGATAAGATGATAACATGAACTCCATACGCATGTATGTATGTATAAATGTATAAATCGTTTTAATATTAAATTAAAGAGTAGATATAGGGTGGTCAATATTATGTGAACTTATAATTTAAATTTAGCACATTGCAAATAAATATCTCTTACAACTCGACCATCCTGAATACAAATCGTCCTCGATTTACATAATTTCATTTAACGTCATTAAATGTTACATACATATGTATGTACATGAACAATGATTATATAAAATTATATAAAAAAATTTAATTTCGAATACTGAAGGTCAAATTTTTTTTGTGACTTAGAAATAAAATAAACATAAAATTATAATGTAATTATAGCAATAAAAGGAACCATTATACATGAAACGAAATTTGAAATTTATTTTCAAAAACTTTAAACACTGAACATTTGTATACTTATTATAAAGAAAAGTAAATGGTCTTGTAAAATAATACGATTAGGATGAATAATGAAATTAAGTATTGATACATCAGAATAATTTAAAGCTTTTATTTAAGTCGAGACATATTGCCTCATATTTTCGGGACATGCAACACCCTCATAAGGAATACGGGAAATTTGAATGTTTTCTAGATCCTTAATTAAATAACGATCATTTTGCAGTTTTTTCACTATCTCAAAAGGACCTTTGAATTTAGCAAGAAGTTTTTTGTTTATGCCTGGGGTAGTTACTACATTTTTGACCATTACAAAGTCTCCAACATTGTAGACATGCGGCTTTTTATGATGTTTATCGTAATAGATTTTATTGGACTCTTGACTTTGAACAGTTTTTCTACTTGCTTGTTCCCTCAACAAATGTAAATCTCGCGGTTCATCAACGATGATGTTTTCATCTAAATATTCCTTAATTTTGTCATTAACATTCCCCTTTTGCTCAACACCAAAAAGCAAAACACTCGGACAAAAACCAGTACTCTTATTGACGGTATTATTGAGTGCAAATTCCACTTTAGATACATACTTCGTCCAGTCACCTGGTTCAACCTCGCTCTCCTTAGCTAACATTGGAGTGAGACACCTGTTGACGCGTTCAACCTGTCCATTAGATTGAGGTGAACTAGTGGCGATCTTTATATGCTTAATACAATGATCTTCGCAAAATAAAGCAAATTCCTCGGAAGTAAAGCAGCTGCCTCTATCCGAAATTAAACGGTTTGGTCTACTGTAGGTAGCAAAATATGTTTCTAAGCATTGGACTACTTCCTTGGAACTTGTACTTTTAACGGCAAACAGCTTAGTGTATTTCGAAAACCCATCAACAACCAGAAATATATGTTTTTTGGAATTTCGCACGGAAGATGGTAATGGACCATAGTGGTCAACATGAATAGTGTCGAAGGGTTTATCACCTTTCGGAATACTATGCAAAATCGCTTCTTTTTTACCGTATGGTGGAGAAAAGTGTACACATTTTAGGCAATTAGTGATATAATTCTTTATTTTGGTTTTCATGGCAGGAAACCAATACGTTTTTCTTAGAAAATTATAACACTTTTCAACGCCGACATGACACAATGCTTCGTGATGTGTTTGTACAACACTTCTCTCCATTTGAGATGGAACATAAAAATAAACTTTCTTAGCAATTTTGCGATATACCAAACCATTGACTAACTCGTAGACAGGACTTTCTCTTTCTTCTAACATTTTCACTATATTTCTTACTACAGGATCTCTTTGTTGCGATGCAGCAAGAACATGCTCAAAGGAACGATTAAAATATTATGGCAGCGGCTAAGAGCGTCGACATGTTTCATCCTCTGACTATCTCTATGCTCAATGATGTAATCATAGTCTTGGAGCTCAAGAGCCCATCTTGAGATCCGCGGATTTAACATTTTTTTATTTAAAGTTAGGGTCAGGGACTTACAGTCGGTAACTATTTTAAATTTTATACCCGTGAGGTAAATCCTAAATCTCCTAAGAGCAGATATCATGGCTAAAGTTTCCAACTCATATGAGTGATATTTAGATTCTTGAGCTGTTGTTCGTTTTGAGTAAAAGAAAATAGGATGGAAGTGCTTATCTTCCTGACGCTGCAGCAACACTGCACCAAATCCCAAACTACTTGCATCGCAGTGCAATTCGGTTTCGGCATGAGGGTTGTAAATACTTAGAATTGGAGCATTCAACAACTTCTGCTTCAACAATTCAAAAATTTCTAACTCATTTTGACCAAAAACAAATTTCGCATCTTTTTTAAGCAGGTCATATAAAGGTTTCGCTATGGTGGAAAAGTCCTTAATGAACTTCCTAAAATAAGAAGTTAAGCCCAAAAAGGAATGTAATTTTTTGACATTTGAAGGAACAGGAAATTCGGCAACAGCCTTCAATCCATTAATGTTCGGTCCTATGCCACTGGCAGAAATCTGATACCCTAAATAAGTAATCTTATCAAACATAAGAAGACACTTGTCATACCGCAATTGTAAATTATGTTTCGTGACGACATCCATAACATCTTTTAAAATTCTAAAATGCTCCTCTTTAGATTCTGTTGCAACAAGCAAATCGTCAATATAAACTAGTAATTTTCCTGCACTTATAAGATTTTTAAATAGCGAATTGATGTACCGCTGAAAAACAGATGGCGCATTTTTTAAGCCAAAAGGCATGCGCAGGTATTCATACTGTCCTAATGGTGTAATAAACGAAGTAAACTTCACAGACTCTTCAGACATCTTAACGTGATGAAATCCACTTTTTAAGTCTAGCAATGTAAAAAACTTTTTGCCGCGTAACCTGTCCAAGTGATCCTCAATAAGAGGGATCGGAAAATTATCTTTTACTGTCAGTTTATTCAACTGACGAAAGTCTATGCAGAGACGCAACTCGCCGGATTTTTTCTTTGCCAACACAATCGGTGAAGCAAAAGGGGAATTGCTTTCTCGAATTACATTGTTTTTTAATAACTCATCAAGAATTTTTTGAAGTTCAAGTTTATGTGCGTAAGGCAATCGTCGGGGAACACAATTAAAAACACTGTTCTCACTCGTCAAAACGATTTTCATTTCAAAATCATCTGTAAACACTGTGTTCTGAGAAATACTTCGCGTAACTAAACTTCTTACTAAATTTTGGTCACTGTAATCTAAGTTTTCATTAATTTTTAAACAACCCGATTTTTCATTGTCATCCGATATATCAATACTCAAAATTTCTTTGATAAATCCTTCACATGAGGAGTCGTTTATATCATTCTTTTCAATTAAATTGATATTTTCATCTTTTAAAACAAGTTTAGCATTATTTTTTTGTAAAAAATCTCGTCCTAACACTATAGCATTTTGCATTGTCTCATTTTTGACAACTAACAAACATAACTTAACAAAATTACTTTTAACCTTGACATTACATATAACGCTACCCAGTAAAATAAGCTTTGAATTATTGATACCTACAAAATCTTTCCAAAGAGATGGTACTGATGTCATCAGGAATGGTGGAACATAACGCTGCTGCACAAAGCTTATAGGGCTTCCAGTGTCAATCAATGTCATTGCACGCATTGTAAAACGCACGGAACCAGAGTCATCGTTTAGGAATTCATACTCGAACACATCATGGAAGTCCCCCATATAGGAACACGAAGAAATAGGAGTCTCTTTTTGTAACTCAGGATTTTGGACCACAAGAACTGACGATGGTTGTGGACAGTCCTTGACGACATGGCCTTTTTGACCACAGCGAAAGCAGGAACCTTTTTCTCTCCGGGGCTTTTGGCAATTGGTAGAAATATGCCCAGCTTCATTGCAGTTGAAGCACTTTGCTACGAATTTGGTACTCGAGCTTAGTGAAGACTTTAGATGTGGTGTTGGTTTGTAATACACAGAGGTAGATGATTGCGGCTCATATCTCATTTTCTCATATTTTCTCAATATGATTTTCAGCTCGGCGATGTTATTCGCAGTCAACAAAATTTGCTTATTAAAAATGGAGTCAGGAATACCCTTAATGATGTAACTTATAACATCCTGCTCTTCGATGTCAACTTGAGATGCTATCTCTTGCATGTTTAACAAGTACTGTTGAAAAGTTTCGTCCTTGCGCTTCTTACGTCCTCGCAACATATTGTGGACATCTGTGGCTGAGGCATGGTTATGGAACTCAGCCAACAAGGCATTTTTTAACTCATCCCAAGAACGACACGAGGTTGATCTTAAAAACAACTTTGCAGTACCATGAAGCAATCTTTTGGCGTATATAAAACTTTCGGAATCAGTTAATTTGTAAAGAACTTTTGAATCCTCAAAACTACTGATCCACTTCTTCACGTGATAATTATCATCACCAGAAAACGTTGCCATCGTGTCTTCAATATCGCGAAATGTGTACGATGATGAATGTACATCTTTGCGACAGTTACCTAACTCCGCTAACCTTTGTTCCAACAAAGCAATCTCTTCCTTCTTCCTTACCATTTCGCGCAAGCTCTCTAACCTATGTGAAACAGCTCTGTCTTCCTCTACTAAATCTGCCTCACTTTCATCGCCATCCATGTCACCATTTAGATCATCATTTGAGAACAGCTCCTCTAATCGACCATCATCGAGAAGAGCTATTCCTTCCTCCAAACGTAACCTCAGCGTGGCTTTCAGTCCCAACGTGGACAAATCCATATCGGCAAGTTTAGCTCTAAGTCTTGGTACAGTCGCGCTTTGCACAAACATAGCGGCACGTGCACTTGCATCCATCATAAATTTTTTAAGTTTTAATCGTGATTTCAAAATTTAAGCGTTATCTAATTTCATGCACAAAATAAGCAGGCTTTTTATCCCACTTCTGAATAATTATAATGAATTTACTTTAATAATCGATTCACTTTAATTAAGCAAACTACTTCCATTGACTTGGCATGCAAAAAAACAATGAATAATCATATAAGGCAAAACACGTCTTGTTTCAGCGATAACTTTATTACAAGTAGTTTTTCTTAAGCAAACATATTTAAGTCACATAGCTTAAAACTAACAGTTAACATATTAGAGTTAAGAGAAGAGGTACTGGTACATATTATAACATTAAAATAATGATTCGATTTTTACAGCTAGAGAGCAAAAAGATAAGATGATAACATGAACTCCATACGCATGTATGTATGTATAAATGTATAAATCGTTTTAATATTAAATTAAAGAGTAGATATAGGGTGGTCAATATTATGTGAACTTATAATTTAAATTTAGCACATTGCAAATAAATATCTCTTACACTTAGAAACTGAAATCTGAACCCATCATTTTTAGGGAGATTTTGCGTGTACCTTCGTTTCTTCGTACGTTTGTGATAATTCTTACCATAACCATATCTCGATAACGAACAAGGCTATATCGACTTCGGATACATTTTATTTTAACGTCATAACGTTCAGAAAAGGTTTTTAAACAAATTAAACAAGTATTTTTTTCTATATTGATTTGAAAAAAAAAAAGTTGTAACTTATCATTTATCTTAAATAGCTTCTCGAGAACAAATAATGTTATCGACTTCAAATGACTTCGGATAAATTGTATTCAAGTATAAATTTTTACGTTATGAGGAAGGTTCGTTTCACACACATTCGGTTTCATTCGGTTCGGTCTGTATTATTCGGTTCGGTTTCCGTCAAGACCTCTTCACACACAGACGGTTCATATTCGGTTTGTACTCACTAATAATAAAAAAAAAAAAAATCAGAAAACCTAAAACGAACCGAATATGTGTGAACGCTACGTTAACTTTGTATCCCCTAGAGCCTAGACCCGAATACGTGCCGTTTTAAAACCGAATGAAACCGATTCGTGTCGAGGAATCTATTAGGTTTTTATTTTTGTCGTTTTATCATTTCACACATATCAGGCACAGCCGAATACAAACCGAATAGTAGCCGAACCGAATGAAACCGAAAGTGTGTGAAACGAGCGGAATTAATACAAATTAAAAAAAAAATGAAAGTTCTTTTAAATACAAAAATACTGCCAAAAATTATTGTTTAAAACTGAATTTCTTGAGCGCAACGTCGTAATTGAGAATTGACACATAAAGGTTGTAAAACAAAATAAGTTAACACTTTTTTTTAACCAAAATTTACAAAAAAAAATACTTCTAATAAATTGCTTAAATTTAGTTTTTGTCTAGATGACTAGGGCTGGCCACGAGCCGTGACTTTGCGAGACTTTTATAAGCCTCGTCTCGGTCTCGTTAAAATCGAAAATGTTCAGTCTCGTCTCGGTCTCGTCTTGGTCTCGTATTCTTAAGTCTGGTCTCCGAAAAATACCATTTCCGGACAACCTGTTGATTATTGGAATAAAATATTTTCGATTGTAGTTTGAATATGTGCAGATGAAAATAAATATATAACTGAAATTGGATTTTTTAATTTATTAGACTCTTTGTAAATTTCGGTCCAAATATACAGTCTCGTCTCAGTCTCGGTTGCTTAAAAGTAGGGCTGGCCATGAGACGAGACTCTGCGAGACTTTTGTAAGTCCCGTCTCGGTCTCGTTAAAATCGAAAATTTCAGTCTCGTCTCGGTCTCGTGTCGGTCTCGTATAATTAATTCTCGCCTCGGTCTCGTCTCCGAAAAATACGATTTCCGGACAAACTGTTGATAATTGGAACGAAATATTTTCGATTATCGTTTGAATATGTGCAGAAGGAAATAAATTTTTACCTGAAATTGGATTTTTTAGTTTATTAGACTCTCTTTAAATTTCGGTCCAAATATACAGTCTCGTCTCGGTCTCGTCTCGGTCGCTTAAAAGGCAGTCTCGTCTCGTTTCATCTCGGTCTCGTCATACGAGACCGAGATCGAGACCGAGACTTTTCTCGTCTCGTGACCAGCCCTACTTAAAAGGCAGTCTTGTCTCGTCTCGGTCTCGTCATGCGAGACCGATATCGAGAATGAGACTTTTCTCGTCTGGTGGCCGGCCCTATAGATGACCCAGTGTTTCTTTACACTTGATTGTATATTGGACACCTTTTAAGGTTTTTGAAGATCCTGAATTCACGTTTGTCTTGTAAAAAAATAAATAATAGAAAGTTACCCAGTGTGTATTATTTTCGTTTTTAATAATGGATGCAGGGAATTTGAACCGCGGATTTCTTTAAATCAGCAGAGAAACACATCGGCGACGGTGTCGTTTAATCAATTGAACTCGAAACTCATTTTTATTTTCCCATATTTAAAATCTAACCAACGCACAATTTTGTTTAATTAACTTGAAATTTTTCACTTAAATCGTTTAATTTTAACTCCAAATTTGCACTATTTTTTTGTGATAACTTTACGCAGATGGAAAATTAAATACTTCACCTGTGACTGTCACAAATGTGATTACAACAAATCACCTTACACGATTCCAAATCAGGTCTATGCACTAAATCAGTGTTTCCTATAGGTACATTGTAGTACACCTACATATGTATACAGTCAATTATGAGGTAAGATGTTATTCAAATTGGTTTTGTACTTATTCATCCTTAGCTTAAATTTAAAATTTGGTGCTTAAACTAAAGCATTGAAGAAGCTGTGAAAATAAAAATCATGCCTTCTATAATATAATTTTAGAAGCAAAAGTGCAAGAAGTCAATTGTTGACACACCACTTTAGCCTACTTGTCATGCGTGAGTGTTTGGGTGTGATGCTAGGTTTCCACTTGTCATTGAAAAGACGCAAATTGACAAACTTTCCAAGACAGGGTGAGTTATACTTGCTCGCTACTACTACTTTCTTTGCTTTTTGTGTTGGTAAAAGTCACCCTGTCCTGGAAAGTTTGTCAATTTGCGTCTTTTCAATGACAAGTGGAAACCTAGCATGACACATGTATTCGAATATACTTCCACGATTTGATGATAAAAACTGAAAAGATATTATACAGTACAAATATATGATTTAATAATATATCATGCGGACAAGTTCTCTTTCCATGTGTCTACTAAAACGTGTGTTAAAGAGCGAATGGTATTATTTTTGTATTTATACAGCTCAAAATAAACTCTGATAAAAAGAAAATGTAAACCTCGATATACCATCAAGACAGACTATATACAACATGTCCAATTTTACCCCAATAAGTCTTAACTGCATAGCAACATGCTCTCATAACTCAACTTACTTTCCTTAAGAAGATTCAAAAGAACTTATTTAACTTTTTTCTCTTTCCGAAAAAATGCATTATTTTGAAAACGTCTTTCTTTCAAATTGACGAAGAGTTCTAAACAAATTAACTTAGAAAAATAAAAAATAATTTTTACTTGAGATTATATACAAGGTTTTTATTTATATTTATTATACTAACAATACAATAGGTATCTTAAAAAGAAGCAAAACAAACAAACCAGAAGATAATGATTATTATTAACTTAAGACAACATACAAATAAACCTAATTATGCTAAAGTTAAAGTTGGAAGACAATGATTTAAATTTTAAGAATAGCATCAAGTTAGATGAATAATTTATCACATTAAAAAAAAATTTAGCTTATAGCAAATATTTAAAGCTTTTGTGTTGGATTTAATTTAAAGCAGGTTAACCTTCCTGCTTGGCTGTGGTTGTAATATTATTCCATGTTATGGTAGATCCTTGAGTAAACAAAATGATCACGTCACTTTTATCACAGTTTTGGTTGGTTTTTCTCCCTCTTCATCTTGTCCTTATGATCGAGGATAACAGCTAAGTATTTTTCATTGTTGAATTAATATTTTTCTTAACTTCTTGTTAAATATAAATTCTAGTTTATTGCGAAACTGCAATTCCATTTTATTTGGTTGAGATGTTGAGTGATACTGATGGTTTCTTAAAATCGGATGTCCTTTTTATACAGAACATACACAAAAGAACTATGAAAAATGAAGAAGGTAAGGCTAACCACAAGAGAAATGTTTAAAAGGGACACAGAATAAGGGATGAAGTCTTCAATTATAAGGTGTAAGGAAAACACATCCATACCTATATTTAAGGTAGGAACCAATCCCCAATGATACCAGTATTAAAACTATAATATAATCTTATTAGGTTTAAAACCTTTTCCAATTCAATTATCCTGTATAATAAAATGAATTTATATTTAGGAGTAAAAAGACCGGTAGCTAGAGCGTTGTTACATCTTTGTATTAATAATAATGTAATGAGGATATGTATGCATATTTTTTAAAAAACAATAAGAATAATACATAGTTAAGTAATAAGATTTGGAGATACTTAATAGTCTCTTTATTCACACCACGATTTAAAAATAGTTTCTTAAACCCGAAAAATGTAAACATTTGAAAAATAATCACCATTATCACAGAGTTCCTCGAAGCAAACTTCAGAATATTTTGTTAAGCTACGAATACGAATAAATTCACGTCATAAGCCCCGAACGAAAGCAAAACAGCATTGCCTCACAGAAATACGATTTTCGGAGTTTCAAAGTGAGCTGCTTTACGTCAAAATGTAAGAAGAAATATCGATTTTAATAGGCGCATTCACAAAACAAAGATATCGGAGATTTTGCTCCGTCAAAAGCTAAGCAAGCGAATCCAAAAATTTGTTTCCTCAGTATTTTGACAGCCAAACAGAGATTTTTTGCTGAGGAATCCTGTTCAGGCAACTGAGATTGCTGAGGACCTCCCATATCTCCCTTTCTTGAACACGCCTAAATTTATGTTGTCAAAAAATGATAGTTTGATTGTTTTGTTAATAAAAAATGGATTCAAAAGTCATTGCAATTTTTAAAATAAATCATGAAAATTCTTGCTGTAGCTTTATTTGCTTTTTTAAAAGGCTGGCGGAATCGTTTAATTAACGTGCAGTGGTTGGTTGTCGCCGTGGAACACCTAAATCTCTCCTGAATTCGTATTTGTATCTAATGACTCAGACGAATTTTTGCCTCTAAAAGAACATACATATGTGTGCTTCTTATCTCCCCGGTCGACGATTCCAGTTCAGTCAATATAATGACACCTTCTTAGGCTGGTAAAAGAATGAATTTTATTTGCACTGCCACCTGTAGCCTTGTATTTTTTTTTTGTCGGTCAATTTCTATCGGTCAATATATATAAAAGAGAAATGTCGTCCGTGTGTGCGCGCATAACTAAATAATGGATTGTTCGATTCTCACGATTTTGGGCTTGATGAATTCGTATTGGCTCAAGGAAGTACACCGGAAGAAAATCCCGAACAATTTCCAGGAAAATTGGAAATTAGAGATCATCCTCATTTTAGTGCATATCTCGAGAACGGTTACTTCGATTTTTAAGATTTAGGGCTTGATAAATTCGTATTGGCTCAAGGAAGTACACCGGAAGAAAATCCCGAACAATTTCCAGGAAAATTGGAAATTAGAGATCATCCTCATTTTAGTGCATATCTCGAGAACGGTTACTTCGATTTTTAAGATTTAGGGCTTGATAAATTCGTATTGGCCCAAGAAAGGACATAAGACACTGGATGAAAATCTGGAAAATTCTCAGGAAAATTGGTAATCCGGGAACATCGTTAGATTTTCAAGATTTCGGCCTGATTAAATTTCCGTGGACTCCGTGATGGATGAACACGAAGCCACCAACTATCCCATGGAATTTTTGGATTCTATAAGTCGCAAGGACGACCGCTGGTTGTGTGTGGGATCAATATTGAATTCCCATGTTTCTCACATGGTCAATTGTATGTGGCGTGCTCACGTATCGGCAAACCTAACGCTTTGTACGTGGACGCACCCGAAAATAAAACTTAAAATGTCTTGTACCATAAAGCACTGAAGTAAGAAAGCCAAAGCTTGGCCGCCATACCAATCATTTTGGTTTATTTGAAACACATCGACATTGCTAATTTATAGTTATTTTTATTGTATTTAATAAAACTTTAGAATAAAGAATTTTAATCGACCGAATAACATGAAACAGAATTGTACATGCTCGGAATTATTATTTTCTTTACATAATTATATAAGGACCTATTTGACCCTATTTTCCCAACGCTCGCACTGGGTTTAAACATTTTAAGGGCAGCCAAAATCCCTTTAGTGCGCGCTTAACTGAATACAAAAAGGAACGAAGTTGGCCGGGTCAGCTATTATTTATATAAAAACAAAAATTAAATTTCTAGAAAATTCACTAATGCGTTTTTGAAAAATCGAATCAAAACAAATTTATCTTTCTTTTTTAAATAAAAAAAAAACATTTTTTTGAACATTTTAAAATGCAATGGCCTTTATATTTTTCAGGAGCAACTGCAGACAACACATAATTTAAATCAGTTTATGGAATAAAATGGAAATTTATTTTTTTGTTTATTATATAAATAGTTTCAAAAATACTGCATACCAAGTTTTTTCCAAAAAATACGATTAACGGAAATGAGTTTTGAATGTTTTTTAAGCAAATTGCCATTTTTGGTATACATATTTCAGTATATCGGCTTGTTTTTTTTTTTTTTTTTGTTCAATACAAAAATATCGGATTTGTACGCATTTGTACAAATGATTTGTCTAACGAACAAATACAATCAAATAAAAAGGTTTTTTTCTTAACATTTCAAAATTTTTATTTTAACATGTTTTTTTTTATATTTCCTAACGATATACAAATATTATCCAACCATTAATACATATACCTACACCTTCAAATTCAAAATAAGTTCGTGCGACGAATTCGTTCCTTTTATTTGCCTCCAATTTATTATTTCGTCATGAAATAAAAAAAAAATGTTCACACATTTAAGCTATTTAATACTTAAAAACTCAAAATTAAAAATCAAAATCGGATTAATAGTTGTCAATAAAAATCTTGTATTTTCATTTGATTTTTATGTAATTATTTTTTTTATAGATTTTTTTTTTATTTTAAGTGGTTGAATAGTTTTTTAGCGTTATGGTAACAAAACCAGTATAGTTTTTTTTATTATTCAAAATTAATAATTTAAACGACAACAGGCATTTTAAATCGATATTATTGTTTTAAATTCGAATTTGTTCTATTATATGTAGTTTTTAGGAAAAAAAAAATGGTCTCATCTAGCTATTCATAAAAATAATTCTTTCATTTATAAAGATTATAAATTTAGCGCTGTAATTAAAGCAAAGGAGAAGCAGTTGAAAAAAATGTCATGTCTTCCATGATATTATTTTAGTGGCAGCTTACACGTGCGCTTAGAAGCGTTTTTTTTAAATTATTATCCGTAAATGAATTTCGATAAAAAGAAATCGAAAACCTTGATATACCATTTAAACAAACTACAAAAGAAAAAAAAAACTTTTTTAGCCATGTATGTGCAAAACATGTCCAATTATACCCCATTAATGGTGGATTTACATATGTATCTTCGTCTGACTTCTGCCAAAAAAAAATGGATTCAAAATATAAAATTTACATTTGTTGGCTAGGGAGAGAACACCAAAAATGTAGAAGATCTTTATACATGCAGATTATAGGAAGATCCATAAAGCAGATTATGAAGACGAACATTCTTCTCGATGGTTCCCTTTCACACGCTCCGTTTTTTTGGTATTATATTGGTCCCGCGCTACTTTTCTTCTTATTTGCAGATTATAATACATGAAAATCCAGCATAAGTCTTAGCTGCATGGTTAAATGCTCTCATAACTCAACTTACTCTCCTTTCAAAAGATTCAAAAAAACTTAGTCAACTTTTTCCTCTTCCGAAAAGTTAATTTTGTTGACAATATGATGTTTTCATGGCTACAAATGTTATAATATAGACACTTTTCTTGCAACACAAAATTGCGTGGTAACTCAAAATACACTTTCACGCAACGGAGCGTTTTTTTTTTTTCTTCATGTACAAAGTGTTCTGAAAAATTAAATTGGTTGAATAAAAAAAAATTAGTTAAAATTATATACAAGCTTTATTTATATTTCTTATACTATTTATTACAATATCTTAAAAAGAAGCAAAATAAACAAACCAGAAGACAATGATTATTATTATTAACTAAATCGACATAAAAATTAACCTTATTATTCTAAAGTTGGAAGACAATGATTTAAATTTTAAGAATATCATAAAACTTAGATTAAATAATTTATCACATTTAAAAAAAAAGTTACTGCTTATAGCAATTATTTAAAGCTTTTGTGTTGGATTTAATTTAAAGCAGGTTAACCTTCCTGCTTGGATGTGGTTGTTATATTATTCCATATGTTATGCTTGTTCCTTAAGTAAACAAAATGATCACGTCAATTTTATCACAGATTTGGTTGGTTTTTCTCCTTCTTCATCTTGTCCTACTGATCGATGATAACACCTTAGTAAGTATTTTTCATTGCTGAATTAATATTTTTCTTAACTTTTTGTTTGTTAAATATAAATTCTAGTTTATTGCAAAACTGCAATTCCATTTTATTTGGTTGAGATATTGAGTGATACTGATGGTTTCTTAAAATTGGATGTCCTTTTTATACAGAACACACACAAAAGAACTTGGACAAATAATAAATGTAAGGTGAACCACAAAAGAATTGTAGTGCTGTTTGAAAAGAATGAATAATAAGGGATGATGAAGTCTTCAATTATAAGGGTGTAAGGAATACACATACATACCTATATTTAAGGTAGGATCCAATCATCAATGATTCAAATATTTAAACTATAATTTGATCTTATTAGGTAAAAAACCTTTTCCAATTCAATAATACTGTTTAATAAAATTAAATTCTCATTTAGGGTTAAAAAGGCCGGTAGCTATAGCGGTGTTATATCTTTGAATTATAATGTCTATTCAATACTGATACAAATTATGTACATTTTTTTTGAATCATAGTAGTAAAATAATAAAATTTTGAGATAGTTAACAGTCTCTTTATTCAAACGATTTAAAAATAGATTCTTATATAATTTAGTAGTCAGAGTAGTTCATCGACTGTTCATGAACCTTGATTGATTTTTAAAGAAAAGTTAAAGTTTAAACGTTAAATATTTTTTTTTTTTGTCATTTCTATTTTTCTCTTCACATATACCAAATATTTAAGAAAAAAGTTGCAAATTTTTAAATCTGCACAAGTCATTGGCATTGGCATATTTCGTATTTGTATAGAAAACTAAATTAACTCTTTTGAAAACATAAACAAAATAAGGGAATGTGAATTTAAATAATTATTTATAAAGAAATAAAAATTAAATTTCGGAATATTCACTTACACATTTTTGAGAAATCGAATTATAAAAAAAAAATAATATGCAATATTCATTTTATTTTTTAGGAGTAACTTTATATAATTTAAATCAATTTATGTGATGATGAGCATTCTTTTTTTTTTAGTAGATTACACTAATTTAATATAACCCACAAAACTAGCAACTCAGCAAAATGTTTACACGCAAAACAATATAAATTATAGAGAATTTTGTTTGTGTTTTCTGTGTAAAGCTTTTACTAAGTGGCTAGTCACTCTGTCAAAAAACACGGTTTTTTTTATCAAAATTCTTGGATCATTTTCAAGAAAAAATTAAATTTGTCTGGTTTTTCAAATTTTGAATGGAAGCAATGGTTACCTATTTTTGAATTAAGAAACATGATTATTTGAGACAATCTAGAAGATATGTAGTTTTAATTTGAATGAAGTTAAAACATTTAGTTTTCAAAAAAAAAATATAGTTTTTTTTATTAAAAAAAGAAATATATTCTTTTTTATTAAAAAAAAAAAGTTTTTTTTTTTATTTAAGTTAAACTAATGTTAAAAGTTTGTGTTAGCTTTACCATACAATAATGAAAATATTAACAGAACTGTTTTCTAGTAAATCAAAAACCAATCAAATTGTTTTACTTGAGCTTTCTCAAGTAAAACAATTTGATTGGTTTTTTTATTTAATATGAATTTTTTTAACAAAATCATTTGAGTCGTTTTTGACGAAAAAAAGGTGTGGGAATTTTATTAAAACAAAACAGAAAGTTTCAAGCTTGAAGAAAATCCATTCAGCCACTGTATAGGTCCGAGGACAGACAGACAGAACCAGAACTGTGAGACCCACTATTCCAACGTTCTCTAACATCGCAATGTTATATTATTATCGCAAGTAAAAAGATGCCATTTATTTTCTTGAACAAATATTCTATGCGTTTTTTTTCCAAAAAAAAAAAAGAAAAACATTTCTTACGTGCTTATGTAGGTACATATAATTTTGATTCTTGAGGAAAAAAATTGGGAACTCCCATTTAATATTATTATCAATGGGAAGATAAAATTTAATTTTAAAAAACTTTTTTGAAAAACCATATTTTTTAAAATACCTATATAGTTGATTTCCATCAAACACAAAAAATATTTGCGTGATTTTAGCAACAAAATTTTTTTTAAATGCTCTAAAAAATGTGAAAAAATCACTTTATGTGATACCAATATGTATTCGAAGTTTAAAAAAAATGTTATTTTTTTTTATTTCAAAAAACATTTTTTTCAAAAATATTTGCTTACAATATAAAACATAATATCTAATAAAAATTATTTCACTAGAAATACCATAAATAACCATTTTTTGGAAGCAAATATTAGGAAATTTTCATTTTTTTATGTAGGCCGGAGGAGCGTTTTTTGTTTGTTGTTTACTTAACCCCTCGAACACAATGCAAGTCGCTGATCGCGGTAAAAATCGCTGTAGCACAAGGTGTCAATAAAATCGCTCACTAAATAGCAAAGGTCGTCCACAATGATGTAGCGCAGAAAGAATTTTTTTTTGACATTTAGATTTGTTTGGGTTCGTTCATATATTTGGAATTCCAATTCAAGGCGTGTTCCATATGTTACATGTTGTTTTCATTTCTATTATAAATGCGAGACTATTATTTTTCTCTTTTAATATAGGTATAAAACACAAAATATGCCAGTATTTGACACAACAGGAAACAAACAAACAAAAATCAACATGGCAGGGGCACAACACAGAATATTTTATTGAACTTTTAAAAAGAAATAATATTTTATTATGAGATTTAACAAATCCCAACTATTAGCAGTAGGTAAAAGAGGTATTTGCTTTGGAATTTACAAACAAAAAATATCAAGCTTTACAGCTGCATTGTGGGCACATGAAAAATAGCACTCACCATACTTTTTGATAGCTATTTCAGCTCTGGCTTCAGTTCCAGTTGCGGCTTTTTTTGTGTTTACCCAGTTAGTTGGGAAAAAAATATCTATTAAAAAGACACTTGTTTGTCAAAAAACAATTGAAAATCGTGTATGGTGACTAAAATTATCTGTCAGAACAATTTTCGCATGTTTTTTTGCAAACAGGTTTATTTCTCACTTTGGCACTTTTTGGAAAAAAATAGGGTCATGTAGTTTAACCTTGACAGATACAAAATTGGAAGGAGAAAAGGACAACAGTATCTAGAAAAATTCCATCAGTCAATTCAATTTTCGTTTTTGTTTTCATCCAAGCCCATTGGAGCTTTCAAACAAAATGGTCTCACTTGTGGCGTGAACACTGCGCAGTTTTAAAATTGTGTTCTCAAAGTTGTGCAATTTTGGGGTCAGTCACAACATACTCAAATTATTAATAATAAGACTTTACTTCAAATGTTTTTTTTCTTCAATCATTGTTATCGAAACCAATTTTGTTTGCCAAATTTCAGTTCATAATAAACATAGAAAAAATAACTCAATGTGCTGAACGAACACAATGGCTAGTTTACATACAGTGTTTTGAATAGACCCACATATATGTCAAAAAGTAGCGCGACTAAAAGCAGAAAGTTGAAAATTATTCAACTTTGGCGACTGCGATCGCTGCAGCTACAGCTTCTCATTGTGGCGCTGTGTACTATTTTCGTATATTTTAACTTTGACAGTGCCACAAGCGGCCGCTACAGCGAATCCATTCTGCTCGGGCAGTAATTACTTAAAACAAAAACGAAGTTATTAAAAAAACAACGCTAACAATTAATGTCAAGTTGTACCATTTTAAGAGCCCAAAGCACCTTCTTTTATTTTATTTTCAAATAAAGTTGTTTTAGTAAACAGTTTTTGAAAAAAGTATTTTCAAACCTAAAATTTGAAAAAAAACAAAGTTTAAAAGAAAAGGTAAGCTTTCTTTTTTTTCAAAATTGTACTTAATTAATCATTAATTTGATTCAATTCAATCAATTCAAAGTAAAACACTGAAATCCAGATGGTTCTAGGAACTTTACTTTTCAATATAGTAACAAGTAAATAAACCAACGTTATCATACAACTATTAAGAATCCGACTTTATTATCATTTTATAAACAGCTTAGTTTTTTCTTATTGTTATTTGGAAGTTGTTTTCATAGATTTTTAATATTTTAAAAACTAAACGATTCGGTTTTCCGTGTTTGAGTTTGGCTAAAAATTGACAAAATAATTGTATTTTGAAAACAAAAATAGAGAAGTTAACATTTCCGCTTGTATTTATATTTTCAGTTACCTATACATTGTTGAATTTAAACTACTCTTAGAATCCAGAGTACCCACCAAAACAACGAAATTGGTTATCAAAAAGTGGACTTATTAAACTGATTCAATTAAAACCATTTTGTATTTAGCATATTGTGTTGGAAATCGAAGAATTGTAGGCTTTTAAAAGTACCCAGGAATTACGAAATCAATACTACCGGTATTGACGTAGCATCGTTATATACGAAAAAAACTTTACACAATATGCTATCAAATTATTTTCAAGTTTGACACAAATTATAACAACAAACAATGATAAGATTTCTTTGCAGATATAAGATGATCAAATCTTGCTGGCATTATTTTGCAAAAAATAAAAAGAAAAAAGAAAAACAACACTCTCAAAAAGTAAAAGTAATTCAATCAGACCAAATACCTTAAGTGCTCTGAAAATACAAAAAAAAACACAACACCACATTCGAATATAAGTGTGGGAAAAACGGCAACTGCAACGCAAGCTATTGACTGTGCCAGACACATGCTGTCCACACGTTATAATATGAAACAGCTTCCACATCATGCAGGTAGTAGAATATCATCGCAAAGGTGAACCATGAACATCGACAAAAGCCAGAGCTCTGTTTTCCATGGGAATCCTGGCAGATCCTTCCTGAATCCCAATGAAAAAACGGAAGATGATGATATTGTTGTGTTGTATGCCACAGAGAACAAACTAAGTGTGGCAAGCACCTGTTAAGGTTTTTTTTTCTTCTTTCAGCAATATTCTTGGTGATCTTGGTTCCCACGATCGTGTAGTTGTAGTGATACTGGCCATAACTGTCATCTGGAATTGATCAGAAGAATCACAATAAGAAATATCGAAGCATGCGCAACGACATTTGCACACACAACCTCTGCCACCGGGCGAAATTCTCACACTTTAATCCGTTTATCTGAAAGGTTCTTTTTGACTAATTTGCGTCTTCTTTTAATCGAATTAAATCATTTAGCAAAATTATACAACCATGTGCAATTTAAAACACATGTTGGAAAAATGAATACATTTAAGGTGCAACTTTAAGTTGAAAAATGTGTAACTATGTATTTTTGTCTGGGGAAAAACCAAGATCTATTCAATAAGTGTTAAAGGAAAATACGTGTCATCTTGTCGATACGGTGCATATTTCCTTTTTCTAGTGTCTTAGACACGAAAACAATGAAGGTTTGTATTTTATAATTGCCGGTTGGTACATGTCTGAATATTCATTCAATGACAAAAGCAAAATGACCTCAAATTACATCTAGATGATTGTTCTTCCCAAAAAGAAATAAGCACAAATAGAAGAAGTAATAAAACTGCCAGTAAAAGTATAAAGTAAAAATATTAAAATTGTATTAATAAAAAGATCTAAAATTTTGCAGAATTTGTTTATATTTATTTTGAAGAAATAAGGAGAAACCTTAACCGATTCACTTGTGTGAAAAAAAGCTTGACCAAAAGAAAAAAATCATATTAGAGGAGGTTTAATGCCTCTTGTTTAAGCTGGAGGGGCAATTTTCTAAAAAAATTGACTTGATACAGAAAACAAATTAATTATTTAAAAACAACGGCAAAACTTACAATGCCCTGTTATACCTTTTTGTACACCTATAAATCCCTGTTTTTATTTTGTTTTTCTGAGCAGTTCTTTAAATGAACCGTTTTCTAAAAAATAATTTTCTGAGTCAAAGTTTTGAAAAAAAAAATTATTCAAACTATTTTTTTTTAAATTTTACGTTAATAAGTATTATTTTTATTTTTAAAATTCAATGAAAATTAAAAAAAAATATAAAACTATATAATTCATATTATAATTATTAATTAAATAAAAATTTTTATTTTTAGTCAAACACTGAAAACTGGATGTTTCTAAAACTTTTATTTTTCAAGATATTGAAAATCTAAAATCTGATAAGAGCATTGAATTTTGAAAATAAAAATAAAATTTAATAACGTAAAATTTTGAAAAAAAAAAAAAATTATTTTGGTTATTTTTTTCTAAATTTTTGCTTTCAAAACTTGAGTTTGAAAATTGTTTTTTTTTTTCAAAAACTTTTAATTGAAAGAACTTTATAAAAAAAAGGAAATTTCTTAGATTCCAAATAAGTATAATCAATAAGGCATTGTAGGTGTTGCCGTTGTTTTTTATAATTAGTTTTCTTTTTCAAGTATTTTTTTTTTTAAATGCCTTTCCCGTCGAAACAAAACGTCATGACCAAACGTAAATGCTCATGCTTTTTGTCACATCATAAAGTAAATCACCTAAGAATATAATCTATTCCTATAGATAGAAACTTTTTTTCATACTTTAGGTGAATCACCCTAAAATCAAATATATTCCTATTACAGCTAGATACACAAACATTTCTCATCTCTTCTATCGCATCGTTGTGCCATACATATCTTTATGAGTGAAAATCTAGACTTCTGTATAATTAACGAATTCATAATGTACTTGGGAGGTAGGGGTAGGCATCTACGTTCAAAATTAATAATGAGTTTGACAAATTGCACAGCAGAGTGGCGCAGTGGAAGCGTGCTGGGCCCATAACCCAGAGGTCCGTAGATCGAAACTATGTTCTGCTAAAAGTGTGTTTTTTTTTTTTTTTCTTTTTTGGCAAATATTATTTTTATTACATTGCTCTTGAGTAGACTGACTTATTTTACATACAAATAAATAATCTTTGATTACGCAGGAACATGAACGAATTTAAGAAAAAAAAAAACTTGTAGGAATGTAAGTTTTATGTTTTATACTTATAAAATGTGTATCTAATAATCTTGGGCGATTTTCGATTTCTATTTATATTTTCAGCGTAAAAGAAAATATAAAACACTTAAAATAAAATACATGTTTATATATACAAATGTTCAAACTATTTATAAACATGCCATTAGGTACATGGCCATTTTTCAATAATTTGGGCTAGAGTTTTATAAAAATGCAATTCTTTTTTGTTCGAAACACGTTAGTGAATGTTTTGGGATATTTTGCTATAAATGCATATTTTTGCATATTTTTATATGCAGAGTTCCGAAACGACTTTCAAAAATTAAAACGAAAATTGAAAATATCAGTTTAATAGAATTCCAATGCATCTTTGAATGTTGTTCATTTCGAATAAGTGAACATCAGTTGACATTTTTTTCAAGAAAATGGAAGAAGTTTGAGCATGTGTCCAAAAATGGATTTCGAACGTTAAAAATACGTATAAATTTAATATAATAAAAAAAAACTGCATGTTTGTGTATTTTGAGCGAACAAATTATATAAGAAAAAGGAATAAATATCTTCTTTAAAAAACCATAAAGATACTTAAAATAAATGCAACATTGACCTAGTTAAAAATTGTTTAGCATCACAAAAAGTCAAAAAATAAATATTTATTTTTAAATTATTGTCGTTACCATTTTTTTTTTTTAAATGTCGAATAAGCGAAAAATATTTTCAACCTTTAATAAAATTATATAAGGGTGGTTGGAGTTAATTTGCTTAAACGTTTCTTTATACTACGTTTTCATTAGAGCCGAAATGAGGTAATTTCGAAATTTGGCAAAAAAGTGGTTTCATTATCAAATTAGCTAATTTCATTTTGCATTTGGATTGGCAGTTAGCCGTTTATTTTTGTTGTTTTCTCTTTCTGTTTTATGTTGTTGGGTATAGTCTATAGTGTATTGATATTTTCATGCAAAAGCTTTTAAGAGCTTTTTAAACTGATTCCCGCTGGATGTATTCACCTAATTTCCAACCTAAGTCCGTGCAAATGAGGTTGAAATTACCTCATTTCGAAATGTGATTTTGTATGGGAAATTATGTAATTTCGGATCTCATTTGGAAATTTGCAACGGAATTACCTCATTTGGCCCAGTGAAAACGCCATATTAATGTCAATTTAAAATCTTTAGCACATTATTCGTTTTTATTTTAACAAATGAAAAAAATATGCTTAAGTTTTTCCTTATCTCCTAAAGATGATTTTGACACCAAAATCATTATTGAAAACCCAGAATTTATATTTTAAATAATTAAAAAAGTGGATACTATGCCATTTTTGCAGAAAGCTAATGCTCGCGACCTCTAAACATCATTTTAAAAATTTGAAAAATCTGCTAGTGTTCAAGGGTCCACAAAACTTAAAAAAAAAAGAAATCGTGGTCTATTTTAAGTTTACAAATAAAATTTTGCACATTGTAAAATTATTAATGGCGCGAGGTTATAAAAAGGTTCGCCATCCCTGCCGTAGATTAATTAAATTCACAGTATCTTCTTGCTGTGATTTTTATAAGAGTTGGTAAATATCGACCAAAATGTGTTTTCTGAGTAGGGTATGAGAAATGACTAAAGAGCCCACTGTCATATCTGGGCGAAACACTTTAATTTCTGGAGTTGAGGTCTCTTGTACTTTTTAATTGAATTATACCTATAGCTACTTTATTTTTTTTGCTTACTTATGTCTGTTGGGCGCCAATAAATTTTCAGAAAAATCCTTATTCTATTTTCAAAATATTGAATAAAAAAAGCCTAATAATTAGTTCATAATACAATATTTATTTCTTTTTAATGCAATACTAATAGATCTAGAAGAAGAATATCTAGAAGCTTAAGCATGTTCAAATAAATATAAAGCTGTAGATCCGTTAGCGAGAGTTGGAAAACAAATTTAAAAAAAAAATAATTCTTTTGCATACAAAAATTGTTTTTCTACCAACTGAGAGATCATTTGTTTCCAATTTACTTTTATATGGCAGTGTTCTAGATATTTTTTTTTTCGAAAACGGTTTTAAATTTATAATGATATTTTTTATTTTGAAAATTCAAACTTTTAAAAATGGATTGGGGAATTTTTTGAAATTTTTTCTAAATTTATATAATGATTATTTCAAAATGTCATAGATTATTTTTCACTGTAATTTTTATTTTTGGCCAAGTTATTTGCTTAAATATCCCTATGTTTGCACAATTTGTAACTGATAAATAAGTTTAAAATGGAACAAAAAAAAAAAACAGAATTTGATAAGGTCTTTTCACCTAGATAACGTGATAAATATTTCAATTACCTCTGCCAATACGTATGTTCCATTTTAAACAATTAACGTTTTGAATTTGATATGGTTTTAATGTTTGTATTATTTTCTTAGCTGAAAAGAATATACCTCTACATATACCTATTTAAACCAAATGAAATCAAACGGTAGAGTGTAGAGATGTGGAATGGAAAATTATAAATTATGCAAAACGGACAATTATATACTTTAAAGACGTGCGTGTTATGTCTGATGTGTCAAATAAACAATCAATTTAGAGTGAAATAATGTAATTCAACCACAACGACGAGACGGTGTTTTACGTGACTTTATTAGTTAATTTATAGTCTAGGAAGTTCTTACAGTTGTTGTAAAACTGTAGAAAAAATATCAAGAAAAAATTTTTACTTAGTAAAAAAAGTGATTTTCGGCATGACATATTGGCCGGCCGGTTTGTTGGTGTTTACGTCCATAGTTGTTAACAACAAGAGCAAATACATGCGACGCAGTAATGTTTTGTACCTTGTGTACAGGTTTCAAAAAATTTTAAATAGTATTGTTTACAAATATTTTGAAAAAACAGTTTTTTGAATGTAAACAGATAAGTCAAAGTATGGTTTTAAAACTCAATTTTCGAAAACGGTGATTTTTGAACATTTTAAAGTAGAATTGAAAAAATCTTGTTCACCGAAACAAAATAAATACAACGATTTTTTCAATGCAAACAAATCAAAATTTGAAAGTAACATCTATTTGACAAAGCGACACGAAACAGGCAGCTAAGTTTGAAATATCATTTTGTTTGTTCATATTTCTATTAAACGCAATTTGTGCCTCCTCACCCAATACAATCCTAACATCCTTAGCTGAAGGTCTTAAATAAAAAAAAAATTATAATATTTCTTAAAGAATTTTTACTATTTTATTTATGTAAATGTTACAGTTAAAATTTATTAATCTAAGAGCAATAAGTACAGTCTGTTACTTAAAATATAAATTTTGTTTGTAGGCCATACTTATCACATTTATAACAAAAATATAAAAAATAAAGAGTTCAAATATTTTGCTAACAATAAAACTATCCACTTTGTGGTTAGATACAATTTTCTAAAAAAAAAATATTTTTCCTAAATTAGCTATACTAATCTAATTATTATTATTTACACTTAAATTTAACTAAGAATTTTATTTAATAAATATAAAGCTTTGAAGTATCACAAAATTAAGTTATAGGTAGTGATTTAATCACATAAAGCTTGTTCATTGCACATATCGGCGTTGAGAGAACGTCCTAGGGCCAAGTGCCCTGACAAATAAATATCACAGTTAACAGATCACATCTTGTTGATAAGATTGCACATTAGCAGGGAACCTGAAATAAATAATATATAAATAGTTATTGTTAAACATTTTTTGAAGTACGAAATATATTTTTATTTACAAATTTGAAATGTTGTATTTTCTTACCTTTAGAAAATGGCTCCCCTAACATAAATAAAATCGACATGCATTGTAGAAATTTTAATTTGAAACAATTTCAAGGAATATTATTTTTATTTTTTATAATGATGAACAAATTAGCAAGAATGATATGATGACTTCAGAACGAAATGATGATTCGTAATGATGTGAATTTCGAATAAGACATTCCCATTTATATAGCAAATTTGTGATGTTTCTTCATAAATCAGTAAATAGGGGTGACTACAACCAATGGAAATACAGCAATCATTAAGGCAGGTGTTCAAAGGTACCAACGCATGAGTGATTTTTATACGAGAGTACATATAAATTGGGGAAGATTTTTGTGAGCAATAGAGGGATACTTTGACAGGAACCATTTTTAAAGGAACACACAAATTGACAACGATTCTATTGGGGGAGAGGGTATTTTAAGTTGTGAGTTAGGGTGAAACTTTGTATATATCTACTGTTAAATTTGTGTGCATGGGTATAAACTATACCTTTATTTTATTAGGTATCCATTTTTTATATGAGATGTCATATCACTATAGAAACAAATTCTTGTATTGTGTTATTATGGAGCTTTATCTAGCTAGTACAATTATGAATCCTAGGTTCCTTTTGGGTGGTCGCTTAAATTATTATTTTTTTCAATTGGGTTTTTCGTATATTAATATTTGGGTGGACCTAAATCAAATCCAAATGATTACAAAATAATTCTTTAATTTGTTCAGATCTATATTTTCATCTCCTATAGTCGGTGGTTAATTTAATTAATTACGTATTTTTAATAATACCTTTAAGAACAGGGTTATTCGCATAAAGTCTACAAAAAAAACTAGGGCATAAGGTTGAGACCAAACAAGAACAATATATATGGGAGGTGCAATTTTCCTAAAATAAAAAGATCTTTTCGTAACTTCCATTTATTTTTAATTTTATTTTTTAACTTGACTAAAAATAAATAATATCTTTAAATACGAGAACAAGTAAAAGTTCGGACTAACATACGAAAAATTTAAATTTTTGTCCCCTAAATTTTGAGTTTAAATTTATATTAAAAACTGTTCCTTAAATCAACTAGATTGAAAGACAGAATTAAAGAATGGAATTTTAAATTTAAACGAAAATATGCCACATATTATTGTAGGTTTCGGCATTGTTTTCAATATTTTTGCCATTTAAGGTATTTTTTTTTTAGATAAATTCTCCTCTTTGTCTAAGCGGGGAATTGGTTGAAACCCCATTCTTTATGTTTTTTTAGGTCTGATCTTAACCAACAGGTCTAGATCAAACTTGAAAAAAATACATATTTATGATTTGATTTAAAACTGATTTTTCTATCAAAAGTTATAAAAAGTTAAAAAAAATGGCCCTTGAATCAAAATATTAAAAGCGTTTAAACAGAAAAAGAAATAAAAATTATCATAATAGTTTATTTTAAATACCAGTGAACTATAACTACTAAAATTAGTATAAATATTCAATTTGGCTATTGACAAATGAAACATTTTTAATAAATTTATTTCCATTCTTGGGTTAGGTGTTATGATCAAAATTTCATACCTTCTCTTTCCCTTAACATCCTTCCGTCATTGATATTTTTATTGACTCTTTTGATCCTTTATTCTCATGTCAAATTGAATACTTATACTAATTTTCATCAATGTACCATTCTTTTCAATGTATTTTTTTAATAGTTTACCAGTTTTACTGAAAAACTGTCATCTCTGGATAAAATGGACCATTACTTTTTTAAGGATGATAGTATCGCCTTAATTTTGATGTCATTAGATTCAGAATTGAAAAATATCCTAAAATCATGTATCATATGTCCAAATTGTATCAATATAATTTTTTAATTTCGATAAGTCACACCACCCCCTTTCCCCCTCCAAAAAACACCCGTGAGATACAGATATTTTTATGGACTCTTTTGATTCTTACTTCTTATGGTTAATCCGACATTCCCACCAAGTTTCAAAAATGTAAGAATTTTTTTCCCCATGTTTTTCCTATTTTAATTGGTTGCTGAAAAGATAATTTAGCCGGATTTGTCTTATTTTTATGAGAAAGCTGGTTCATTTACTTTTAATATCTTAAAATGTAACAGTCCTAGAACCATCCGATTTTCAGTTTTTGACTACAAATTGATAAGGGCATTGAATTTTGGAAACAAAAAAAATACTTAATTACGTGAAATTTTCGAAAAAATTATTTTTTACCATTTAAAATTTTTTTTTTTATTAAAACTTTGAGTTCAAACATTAATATTTCAAAAAATATTCATTGAAAGAACTTTATTTAAAAAGGAAATGAAAGAAGGGACTTCTGGCCTTTCATGAAATTATAACAGGGTATTGTACATGTTACCGTTGTTTTTTAATAATTTTTTTTTTTTGTTTTAAGTCAATTTTTTAGAACATTGCCCCTCCCACCTAATAGCCGCCACCAAGGACTGCAAGGCTTGTATTTCTTTTATCAGCCTTAATACACCTTTCGACTCATATAATTTTTATTTTGGTTCACTTTCGCACCCCAAAATTTGCTGTTGGCTCCTAGAGTATTTTATTTAGAACTGGTTTTAGGGGTGTCGAACTTCATTTTCAGTAAAAGTCAAAATTGTGAACCGCCCTAATGTACATATGTACATATTTTCTTAAATAAATCTAGCATGAAATGCATAGAGTAAGGCGACATAGTACTGAGTAGAAAATATATGCATATATGTACAAATATTAAGTGTGTATTGTATATGAGGAATTGTTCATTAATTATGGATGTGCCTAGGTAATTACTTTAAAATTAAAATAATAGCCTTCGATTGAAAACAAAATTCTTAACGATGTAACAAATATCTGCATAACAATGGTTTTTAAATTGTCATTTAACTTTCGTGATCTTTGTAACCATCGTATGAACGACACTGATGACACGTTATGAAAAGGAACTCACAGACAGAAACTCAAACTATCATACATACGTGCGGTAGGTACTTTTATGTTATTTAAAAAGGTAAATGCAAATTTAAATGATTATAAATTATAGGTAGTCAATAGTTTTTCCGGAAGGAAATAGCGTGTCTATAAGTTTGTTGGTCTACCAACAAATATCTTAAGTATTTTCATATCATTTATTTTCCATTCGGTGCATATATTACCGTGGAAAGGGAGAACAAAATGAATATTAAATTACTTCCGAATCGAAATCCTAGTAGGTTCTGTTCGGTACCAAATTTCAGTTACCAAATTACGTATTTATTCATTTATAATAACTTGAATATTTATAATTTGTATCCTATACTATGATGATATGAAAAATATTCTTCTTATGTTTGTTTTACTCATGAAGAGAATTATAATTTATTCGGACCTTAAGGTTCGTATATCGGGAGTTTCATTTGTTAATTGTATTGAATACAATACAAAATAACAATTTTTCGCGATAGTGCAAAAGGGACAAAAACCATACAAAATTAATCAGCCCTAACATTCTTGAAATATGGACAGCTATCATATTTTCAAAATTGTGAATAATAATAAAAGTAAAACATTATGCTCAAAAAAAGCTTAAGACCAAAGATATTTGTATGAACTCTTTCTTATTATTATTATTTGCCAAGAAGTGTAAGAATTTGTTCATGGTTGTTAGTGTCCCGCCCTAACAAAAAAAAAAAAAAAAACAATTTCACCTCGGATATTTTTAAGGACTCCTTTGATTACACTATGGTCAACAGTGGTCATGCCCCATGGTCTCTAATGGGTGACCATGTTTAGATTTAGACTACTTAGACTTACCCTTATTACAAAAATGCAGTTATTTTGTTTCCATCGCCCTCAGTTTGCTTGTCATGAGGTCAAGTTCATTATATTTATTTTTGCGTTTTTTTTCAGTATTATAAAGAAAAGTAAACAAACAGAAGGAAAATAAATATCGATCTGATCAGTATTGTTTTGTTTTTATGGGATGATCCTGATCGTTTTTGAAAAAAACTGGCTATGAATTTAAATTTAGTTGGTTTTAATTAAATTCTATGCTTGTGCCTATGTCGAGAAAATGTAATAACGATCTGTACTCTTTTACATCTGCGGTGATGGTGAACTGACTCAAACCAAGGAATTAATAAAAGATCAGACATTCGAAGAAAAATTGAACGTCTTGGAAAAATCAGTTTTTTTTATAGCGCGCGCTAAAGGGGTTCTGACTACCCTTAAAGTGATATACACAGCACGAGCGATTAGGTAGGTTGGAGGAGATTTAAAAGGAGAAACCGATGTCAATGATTCAAGAACTTGTTTTCATATTTTGTTGTAACCATGAGAGTGAGAACAACAGTAAAACCCGGATAAAAACATCTCGTATAAGTGCCTAACTCGCATAAGTACCTTTCTTTCTTGAGAACCAAAATTATGAAGAATTTTTCATATAAAACTCAACTTATAAGAACCTTTCGCATATGTAACTACATTCCCCTTTTCAGTAGCGGATCCAGGGGGGTGGCTATAGGGGCTAAAGCCCCCCCCCACAGCCGAATCATAAAATAATTTGAAATATAGAAAGCAATACATTACAACGTGTAGAATTTTATATTCCGTCTAAAATATAGTTAAGATATGAAATTTGATGGACAAAATAACGTGGTTGGGGCTGAACTATTTACATACGTCAAGTTATGTAATTTTTTTTCTAAGCCTAAAGATTGGGGCTAGAGCCTGAAGTGAATTGGACAAAATCCAAATTGGGGGCTATGAATATGGACATGTTTCATGCCACGACAATTTTTCCCTAAAAATAAAATCTAGAAAATTGGGACGAACAAACCAGCTTTGGAACAATAAGGTCTGAGAATTTTGGACATAAAACCTAGCCACGGTTAAGCAACTTACTTCCCTAAAAACTAACCTAATTCCAGAGAGTTTTGGGGGCTCAAGTCTAGGGACTGTCAAAGTCCGAAGTTGGGGCTAAGGGTTGAAGAGATAAGTAAAAAGAGATACAAAATGGTTGGGGCTTAACATTAACGTGTCAAATGCCCCAACTGTTTACACTAAAAACAAAGCTAATTTACCGAAAGAAACGCAGTTGAGGCTTAAACCATTGGAGAACAACGGAATGTCAAGTTAAGTGTAAATGTTTAATACAACGGCCTTGGCTGCGCTAAGAGATTTTTCGGTTTACGTTTTCAAAATTTGAAAGGTCGAAGGCAATTGTACATACAAAACATTTTTGTACTAGGAAATTGTACACAAATTCTCTAGTCAAGGAGCCAAATTTCAAAAGCGTGAGTTTTCTCTGTGCGCGCTCAGAAAATCATGCAAAAGCAAATGAATATTTGCAATCCCTCTAGGCTCTCGAGTGACGTGCGAATTTGTCGACATATTTTTTTGGCATGAATATAAAGTGTATGCAGCGTATACACGAAAATTCATTCACGCTGGCAAAATTGGGCCGCGGCTTATTTCTTAGAGCAGCTTTGTCTTATGTCCTAAAGTGTCAGTTTGAACAAAATAGTTTCGTTGATTTGGCTAATTCAGGAAAAATGAGATCTCAGAGGACTGATACCGTGTCAAAGCACATATGTATGAGCTTTTGCGAGTACGAACACTTAAATATAATTTTTCTGAACTAGCCAATTATAAACAGTTTTCAAATCTTGTCAAAAATGGGAAGTTCAAAACATACCCACAGCTAATTTAAAAATATAACTACATTACGTAGGTACCTAATCAATTTTCAAATAATATAAATAAACGAATTTGTACGCGTGGTTCAAGCATATATGGCTAAAAATTATTAATTTTATTAATACAATAAATAGTTATACCAGATACCTTTGGCCTTTGAATTTGTTTCTGTCTCCGCTACAGCAATTATGAATAATTGTTATTGTACTTTGTATTGAAAACATTTAAAAGCGCGACAGGAGAGGATATAAAGGCACACACAAAACGGATATCATTAAACGAAAAGTGGGAATGTCAAAATTCGACGTCATTTATATAACGACACATGAATCTCCATATATATAAAGGTTAGGCCGCACTCGCCGGAATTGCACTGCATCGGAACTACACTTACACGACTTCGTATGAATTTTTATGAAGTTCAGTTGCCGCTTAGTGCGATATAGCTCCTAAAATTTCATAAAAAATAATGTTTTGCCGCGTTGTCGTGAAGTGTAGTTCGTCTGAAGTTGAGTACGGTCTTTCATTAAACCTTAACTGATCACTATTATTTGTTATAAATTAAAAAATTGATCTTAAAACAAGCAAGTTTTATTACTTAAGGTCTCAAACTGAATCTCCAAAATCCAAGCCCCCCCCACTGCCAATTCCTAGATCCGCTACTGCCCCTTTTAATTGCATCTTATTTTGTATACTTTTATTGAAATTTTACTGACAATAATTCTATTAAGTCCCCCTTTGAAATCTTTCGTAGAATAACAAAAGGATTTTTTCTTTTGCTGTCGCCTATTCCTGGTCTTTCAACTTTTAAAACATAAAATATAAAAAGATGTACACCATTAATCTAGGCTGACTACCAATAACTGTATTTCTGTCACTGGTTTTCTATTTTCAATTAATTATGTTATATTTTATTTCCAAGCCTCGTCCACCTAAAAACTAAAAAGTTTTTTTTTTCAGGGCTACTGCCTCTTGCGAGGAATTGACAAATCCTCCAAGAACCAAGAGTATCACTTGTCATGAATAAGTGCTTATCGTCTAGCCGTTCGGATTCGGCATAAAATTGTAGGTCCCTTCCATTCCTGTCGATACACGACACACATAGGAATGGTTGTGAGTTGTTAGTCACTAGGCCCTGGTTCTTCACGAGCCGTTGTGCCACACAATTTTTATTTTATTTCTTATATTTTTATTTCGTAAATAAGAGACAAGAGCTTCTTAGCATTTAAGCTGGTTTTTTATAACCCGGATAAGTACCTCTCAAAATAGTGCATTTATGGTGAGGCACTTATCTGGGTTTTACTGTATATTCGATAATTATTGATTAACGAGTTTCTATTGAGATATGAAGCTTTGGGTTGTAATATACCGCTTAAAATCCATTTTCTTCACTCACATCTGGTGTGGAATCGGCTAAGCTGATTTGATTATCAATTTTTGTTGAGCGTCGATTTTAAGATAGCTGCAGTCTCTATCAATTCTAAAGACGAAAATTGAGAAAGTAATCGTCAACTATCAGCTTAGCCGATTCCACCCCTTGATTACTTTCCTGAGAATTTGGAGGCCGTAACTGATAACGTGGAGAAAGTTTCCATCAGAACATTTCAAAGATGTATGCACGTTATCAGGAATCAGGATAGAAGGAGTTCAAGGATAATGGCTGACTAGTGCTGGACGATCAAAAGGGACCAACCTGAAGCCAAATATTCCAGAAAACCGTAACTCTTTAATTTAAAAACAACATTTTTACAAGTTCCGGAGAAATATTGAATATTTCCTTTATCATTTATGTTCCTAAACCAAATAAAATTCATGTGTGATACCAAAATCAAAACTGCGTATTTTTATTCACACCAATATATAAAAAAACACTAAAAAAATCCGTGTGGCACGACGAAACTTAAATTTTGATGACCAGTCTTATTGGTCCTTATAACCAAAGTTTCATTAGCAGGACATTATTTTTAAAGGGGTTTTGATAATGCCTTTAGCTTAATGCTTAGATGACATTTTGCTAAAGTAAAAATTACTTTTGAAGTGACATAGTAGAAGTTATAGGTATGACTGAGTGCATCTTTCATAGACCCTCAAAATTACAATTTATCATCAAAAAACTGTTTTTTAAACTTTTTATGTTTCAACAATTTTCTACTAATGTTTTCACCGAGTTTAGATTTTTTTACTTTTTTTAAAAGATAAATCTCCATACTTTTTAAAAAAAAATAAAAATAAAAACTTTTAAATTCACACTACAAAATTGTATGTAGATTTTTCGGATTTAATCTAACAATAACATATTTTTTCCGTTTTTAAAATTTCGAAGACCGTTTTAAGCAACATTTTGAATTTATTTTTTGTTTTTTCTTTTAATTTCAATTTTAATGTTCTTTTTATATTGAGTCGAATGCCTTATCATTTTTAAAAATCGGTCAGAAATTGTGGAAGCTATAATCCCGTATCAGGGTGACACCAAACTTAAAATTGTAGTTATGAATTACTTTTTCAAGACTTGTCAAAATTACTACTATTTTTCTCGGTCTATGTAGGTACACGTACCCAAAACGTACCCAAACTCGTGCTTATTTTTAAAAATTACTTAGGAAAATTTTGTTTTCAAAATCTATTATTTAAAATTGCTTTATAAAAATAAAAATACAAATTTGAATTTCGAAAAATTACCATTTAAAATCTAATAAAGTACCTATTAAGAAAAAATCGCATTAATTTTAAATAGAATTTTTGAAAATTTAAATTTCACTATCAACTTACAATTCTTAGAATATTGTTACAAAATGTTCGAAGACTAAATTTGAATTTCTCAAAACTATTTTTTTTTTTTAATTTCATAAAGTATAAATCATTTCTAAAATAGGTACTTTATTTTGTATCAAAAACAAAAAATTTTAATTTTTTTTAATTATTTTGCATTTTTATAAAATATTTTTTTTTTTAATTTGGGTGAATTTTGTATATATATATATTTTATATTTATATATTTTATATATATGTATATTTTATAAATTATATATTTTAAAAAGAAAAAGTGTGCAGCCTTTTTTGTTGGGCATCAAAAATCATCGGAAAAAGTAGTCTATTTTCTGACAAAAAAAACTATTAAAAAATCTTCTTTATGTATAGGAAATTAAATGATTCATAATCTACGAACTAGACCTGTAGCTTCTATATACATTATGTCTACATTAGGGTGGCACTTATAAAAGTCATTGTCTTATTTTAAAATCCCATGTATATTATTTGTACATCCAACTTTAAAAATTCATTACTTTGGTAATAAATGAAAAAGCTAATTAAATTTTGGCATACATGTAGCCACTTTTGTTATGTTTAAAAAAAAATTAATCGACAAAATTTTAAAACATTAATTGAAATTAAAATAAAAAAATATATTTTTGTTTAAATGTCTATACGTAGGGAAATAAGTGTAGTAATTATTTTCTAATGTATTTTTATATTTTTTTTTAACATGACAGAATTTACTGCATGTTTTCCAAAATTCAATTTTTTCATTTCATTTATTACCAAAATTAAGAATTTTTAAAGTTGGATTTACAAAAATACATGGGATTTCGGAGACGTCTTGGGGGGGGCGGGTTAACGTTAATATAATTAAAAGTGCTTCATCTTCATACCTATTTACACTACCTTTCAGAATTCTTATTTTCATAAAATAAATAAAAGTATTAATATATTCTGACTCTATATAAGGACCGCGCATCATAAAAACCATTACAAACAAAAAACCAAGGAGTACGCTGCTCTCTGTCCGTCCATCCATATCCACAAGTTCCAAGTGCGCCTAAAGTGAGGACAAACAAAACGCACCCGTATATTAAACAAACAAAAAAAAAACGAAAATAAAATAAAAAGAAGCAATAAGGATCTGTAAGTTGACCCTTCGTCATCCACACAATTCAAAAGACCACGAAGACGACATCATTCCTAGCGTACGAATGACACGCCAACAAAAGTACAACGAACCTGGTTTAAAGGGTATCCCTTTTCACCATCACACAACTTTCATATCTCATAATTCCAACATAAACAATCCCTCTCTAAAGATCTCTACCTTCAGCAGATCAGATAAATATTCGAGAAACCACTTCGAGTTTTGGTCTGAACTGATCCAACCGAACACCTGTGCAAAGTAAGGAAACTATTTTCCCACGATATAGCGTTGCAATGGAATCAATCAAGACCAAGAGACTCAAAGAAACTCTTGCATCAAGGATATTTTGTATTCATTTTATGTATGTTGGTGTGGCGTGGCACATACAAAACAGGAATAGGGTAATTTTTTTGTTTTTGTGTTGTTGTTTTTTTTTTTTTTTTTTTTTTTTTTTGAAGACCCCAAATTCAAAACCATCGAAATTACCAATCAACCCTACTTTGTTAACTCATCACGAAACGTAGATTATGTTTGAATGTTCATACAACAATGCGATGATGGTTTCCCCTTCTGGAATTTTTTAATTTCGGGAATCCACTGTCGTCCAATCAGAGGAACGTTAAATTACACAAGAAATGATTTTAGGGAGTGAAAATTAACCCTAGGGTCGTGATCGACAAGTATATAGTTGAGTGTTATGATGACAAAACAGGAATCTTACCTCGTTTGGAAATTTATGTTTTGCTTTTTTGGGGTGAACACCTGAATTTTATCTTTTCACTTCTGGTTGGTAATAATTTTTTTGTTTGTATTTTAAGTGAGGGCCGAGTAGATTTGGAATATAAATCAGGTGGGCAGCTTTTCAAATATACCTACCTGCGATCTGCGAACCTGTATATGTACTTATTTTTTTTTTATCAAAAAGATTACCTAACCTACCTTCAAGAACCTAAATAATTAATTGTTGTACGAAACATTTCGTTCAATTAATTCTTTTTCCTTGGTTTTTAATTTTCTGATTTTTTTAAAATTATATTGAAACACAATCACAAAAAGAATTTAAACATTTTGTTCTAAAACATTAATTTCATTTTATGAATTTTTAAATAGCTTCCTTAATAGTTTAAACTTAAAAAATAAAATGATTTAATGATATTTATTTTAGTAAAATTTTAATTAAAGCAAAATAAACGTATATTTTTTTTTAATTTCTTTAAACTTGAGCATTTTGAAGATAACCTGCTTCGAAATAACAAAGTTTCCAAAAAAAATTGAAATTTTTGCAAAAATCCACAAAACATTTCTTATGTAAAATTTAGTGTTCGATATAATTTAAACTTATTAGAAATTGGCGTCCCAAATTTGTCTTATAAAAATGTTCTCAAGTTTAATGTAGTAAAAAAAAAATTACAACTCCCTACCAACGATTTTGTGTAATCAATTAAAATAACATTTTTCTCTTATCCATATTTTGTATATAATGATCGTATATGTATAAACTTTAAAATTAAGCCGCTTAAACAAAAAAGCAGGTTTATGCAATCATGCAAATTATTTTTTTTTTATAAATATTATGTACATAAGAATGGAAATAAACGCTAAAACACTTAGGGCATGAATGTTGAGATCAGATAAGATAAATCTGGTATGGGAGGTTGATTCTTAGTTGCACCGCTTAGCCGATAGCGACATTTAACTAAAAACATATATGTACATTAAATGGAAACAAACAAATTTAAAAACAACGGCAACACCTACAAAAATATGTTGCAACTTGCCTGAAATTTGTTTTTTAATTCAATGTACTTAAAAAAATTACTTTTGAAAAAAATAATTTTCAAACTCAAAATAAAATGTTATTACGTTTATTTCTAAAAAAGTGTACGTAACCAATTTTAGTCCTTGTATTTAACATTTTATATACGTTTTCCATCGATTTTATTTTAACGATCGCCATAATATAAGTATGTACCTACATACATAGCTTAAGTCTATGATTTTTTCAACATTTTTAAGAAAAAACCTTTGTAGATATGCAAGATGTAATAAATTCAAATAAATTATACTCGTTTTTAAATAACATGTTTTTGAATAGTGAATCCATGAACTATTTTTCGAAATTTAATTAAAAATTAATTTTAATTGCTAAAGGCTATAACGGATTTTCAACGATAAGCACTGTTATTATTTAGGTTCTAGAAATACACTTTTGTTAAGATCTTTCCCATAGTAAAACTAACCAATTCGATTTGTAAATACCTATCGAATTTTAGAAAGTATAATTTTGATTTCTATTTTTATCCAAAAATATAATATTTCAAAAATGTAGGCATACGATAGTTACTATTTGAACTTTTGAAATGCAATTTGATTAACAAAATAACCGTTTATTGAAAATTAAAAAAAAGGTTTAATGGGATAAAAACCATTAAAAAACATATTTATTAAAATAAAATTTTTCTTAAATGCTAAAAATGTTGAATTGCAGCAACTTTTATTTTTTGTCCTTTAAGTTAACTCATTTCTTACACTGTTGTCAAATAGACATATCAAGTTCCCCTATACAAAACTATCTTAAATTTAAGTTTGATCAAAATATTGACTTCGATTTTCTTAACGAATATTATGGGGTATATTTTTAGTCGCAGTGTACCCAGGTTTAACATGATCTCCAGTTTAAGACAATTTTGGCTCAATGAATATAGACCGATTTTAATTAAAATTGTTGGTTTTATATTTTTATAAGATAATTAACTTGGTATACTACACAGATAGCTTCAAATATTTTGAAATGATAAACTTAAAAAATTAGAATCAACGTCCGAAAATTCAAATAAGCCTATGTTCAACTTAGACCCAGGTCTAAGATGACTATGAATATGCCCCACATACACTCCCTGTCACTTGTTTGAGGCCACTATTTTCATAAAAGTTTTTTCTCGATAAATACCTGTAAGCAATATTTTTTCTGCAAATTTTTGATACGTGTGAGTAGGTATATATATTTTGCAACAAAAAAGGATAGAGTTAAAGAGTTAACTCGGAAAATTCGTATAAATTTCCCAAATTATGTGAATGGACTGCAAAAAATGGAATTGCGTCACTTGATTGAGGCCATTCCAAAAATTGCTTGGCAAACGTTAACATAGCCGATTTTTTCCAAACAAAAATTTAAAATATTTAAGAAAGGATAGAAAACTATATTTTATATTAAATTTCAAGTTAAAATAGGCTCTGGAAACACGTCGACAATAGCAGAAAGGGGATCAAAAGATGCTTTAAAGGAACTGAGAATCTCAGGCCGAAAAAAAGCTGGGAGACCGCACAGAAGTAAGACCATTGTCAACAACTATCTAGCGGACACTGAAAACTATGGAAAAAAAAAACAAAAAGGACGCACAGCTCAAGCAACAACAATCCGATAAAAGCGACTCATTAAGCAGCTAGCTTCAAATTCCACACTATCAGAGCGTAAAATAAGGTCAAAAAGTGGGGTATCAGCCAGTATTAAGGATAATTAAAACCAGTGGTACATCAAGAGTATGAAAATCAAAAAGAAACCGGTTCTACAGCAGCTACATAAGGAACTACGGATGAATTTCGCCAGGGAGCATGTTGCCTGTAGAAACGTATGGAAAAAGGTTGTCTTTTCAGGTGAACAAAAGTTTAATCTTGACGGACCCGATGGTTACAACTTTTATTTTCACGATTAAAGAAAAGAAGAACTTACAGGTGTTATAGTGTGGGGAGCTATCACCTATTATGGAACATTTGAATTGGAATTTATAACTACAACAATGAACGGAAAATGTTACAAATGTCTGCTGTAACGGGTATTTCCAAAGCTAAATAATATTATGGAACCTCTACCTTGGATATTCCAACAAGACAACGCCCCCATCCATACTTCCTGGGTAGCTAGTAGCTGGATTCAATTGAAAAACGTTGGACTTTTACCATGGCCACCCTATTCACCGGACTCAAACATCATCGAAAACGTTTGGGCCTGGCTATCTCGAAAAGTCTCTGATGCTGGTAGACAGTTTGGAGATAAGGACGTCTTGGTCGAAGCTAACTGCGATGCCTGGAGCCAGATTTCACCAACCCGTCTAATAGAGCTAATTTCAAAAATGGCGGTCATACTTAGTATTAATTGACAAAAACATTATACATTTATGTTTAAAAACAAAAAAAAGTAAACATTTTCATAGTTTATGTTCATTTTTTATAAGATTTTTCAAGTGGCCTCAATCAAGTGACGCATTTTTTTATACTCATTTTTGCAGTCCATTCTTATAATTTTTGAGATTCCTATGGAATTTCCAAGTTACCCCTTTAAATTTATACTTTTTTATTGCAAAATATATTTACCTACTCACAGGTATCAAAAATTTCCAGGAAAAATATTCCCTACAGGTATTTTTCGAGAAAAAACTGTTGTGAAAATAGTGGCCTCACACAATTGACAGGGAGTGTATATATTTTTTTTTTCAGTTTTTGTGTAATTTCCAAGTTTCCAAGTTACGATTTGGAATTTAAAGTAAAAAATAAATTTTCTCTGAACTTTTTCCTATATAAATGTCTTATTTTTTAACTGATTTTGAAAATCTTATTAACTTGAACTGGTAAGTAAAACATTTCATCAAAATCATCTGAATTTGGTCAAAAGTATATTTTTCAAAAAGTAAATTTAATAGACCTAAGTAATAAACAAATGTTGAATCAAATTCGCTTTAGAGTTGATTATATAAGATTAGATTTTATTCATTAGATATAAAGTTATATACATTTTCTTTTTTACAATTTTCACCATTATGAACATTTATAGACATGGCAATTTATGTCGTTTGCCTGAATGGCCTTAACTTTCTTTAGTTTAAATTCAAATTTTATATAAATTTAGATTTTCTAAAAATATTTAAATTACTCAATGGACTTTTCTTAAATATCAAAAATTGTTTCAAATATCAGTTTAAAAAACATTAAGGTTTTAATTTATAAAAAATGATGTTCTGGAATGACTTTTAGTTTGGCTAAAACGAAAAAATTGTGCGGAACGCTTAAATTGACTAATAAGTTATGACTTTTAGGGTTTGTTTCACAATGTCTGAGTAAAGTTATAATTAGTAACTCGACAATTAAATTATCCGTAAAGAAAATCCTCCCATTAACAATCTTTGCGTTTCACAATTATGCAAATTATAAATTTATGTGTCAATAAGCTACTCATAAGTTATTCCAGTGAAAATTGTTTTGACTGATTAAAATATTCATAAAATTGTTCAAAATTGTCAATTATTGATATTCACATATTTTAATAATAGGCGATAATAAGGGTTTGTTTCACAATGTCTGAGTAAAGTTATAATTAGTAACTCGATGGAAATATAGCGCGGGTAGTAAATGGCGGCTAGAATCTAGAAAAGAAATATGCAGAGAAACAATATTTTAGTTGAAAAAAAAAATTTTGCAGCCTATACCTATAACCATTGGAGAGAATGCCAAGGAAAATCATTATGGAACAGCTAAAAAACCAAAAAATTAATGTCTAAATGTGCATACTATATGGATAAAAAGAATCAAAAAAAAAGAAATTTGGATTTAAGAAAAAAATACTGACAAAATAAATGTTCATAATATTTTTGACTAATTTATTTAGTACATCTAGCATTTTTGTATGATAATGAAGCAGTCATTTAATTATTTCTTTGTTTGTACAGTAATATTTGAAAAGAGTAAAGAACTTGCTACCAGTTCATATTTTTCATTATGATACCAATGTTCATCCTTTGTCGTTCAGATCAATTAAAATTTTATGCAGTTTTGCGAATGCAAATACAATGGTTGTTGGTTGCACTTATGTAACATTTCGGATGGGTTTCTGGAGATTAATATATAATAAAGCATAGATATACACAACACAACTTCATTCAAAAATTGCATTAGAACATTTAAAAAATTATGAAATTCGTCCCTAACAACACTGTCAAGCCCAGAACATTATCTCTATTTGTTTTATTATGGTCGCAATAACAGCTAAAAATATTTTAATTGCCAGTTTAGTTTTTTAATCAGTACTACATCTGCCCAGTAAAATACTCAGAACTTTAATTCTTAATTAAGACTGTTCGGATATTGTAAAACGTAAATAGGGAATTTACTTGACGAATAAGTTCGAATTAGCTTAATTGAAACTTTACTCAGATATTGTGAAACAAGCCCTTGGTTTCGTTAGAACAAAATTTTAGAAACTTTCACTTATAATTCTCTTTCGGTATAAGGTCGCCTCCTTACAGTACTCCACAAGCAATTAATTCAGGCCAGTTTTCACCGTTGAGAAGTCGAAGAATTTCCTTTTCTTTCAGAATATTTTTTTGCAAAAAGTGCCCTTCTTATTTCCTTTAAAATTGGATATTCTCTAAGGAAAGTGTCCAACATCTTCCCTTTTATTTAATGTGCATCAGAGACCGCAAATAACTGCCATAAATCAGTTCGGTGAGGTATGAAATTGAGATGCAGCATCTCCCCTTTTATATTGAAAATTGTTCTGATGTCTTCCAATGAGAAATTTGTTGCAAAATAATTCACTTCATTGAGATTGTATTTTCGATTTGAGTAAAATATTCTTTTAGTTCATGCTCTCGCACTTTCTTTGAAAGCATACCATCCCTTCTTATCAGTTAGCTGTATGATTTCATAGAGTGACTTCTTCAGTTCCCAATGATTTGTTCTAATTTCGTTAAAGGTGATTCCACAGTCCGCTGCCAACTTTCTCCAATCTTCAAACCAACGTTTTCTATATTGAATTGCATGTTGCCAGATTACCTTTGGTAGCCTTGAGTCTTGCATTTTGTATATCCTTATCAGGTTATCCGCGTTCAGATTAAGAGTTGAAAAAAAGGGTGTTGCTAAACCGCTTTGCAAGTAATACATTTATTTTAGAGTACTTAAAGGGAGTGAGAAAACTTTTCTAAGAAAGAAACGAAGTATGTTTTCCACATCATCGTTTTTTTTTTTTTTTTGTTTCCCAAACTTGGGCACCGTAAAACAAAATAGATTGTGAGTTGATTGTTTTGTATGAACTAAACTTGACTTAATGCTAAATTCAACTTTAAATTTATTTATTACTTAACCCTTTCGGTACGGATGTGGTACAAGTCCAAATAAATGTTCTTTGTCTTGTACCACATCCGTACCGAAAGGGTTAAGGCCAATAATTTGAAATTTAGTAGTAGATCCTTAATTGTTATTTTTTTTATTGAATTGTTCTTTGAATGCATATTTTTTATAAACAGAAACCATTGCGCTAGTCAGCGTTCAAGTTGTGCTTATTATGATAACAAAAACAAATAAATTTTCAAAATGAGAGCTTGACGCTGGATATTTGTCTATCCGTATCATCATTTTGAATTAGAAATGGAAAATATTTTTGTCAGACAGTTTTTCTCAGATACTTTTGTCAGGAAATAAATGTATAACTTTTTATCATTCTTCAAGCACCACAATTATTACATGTATGTACATGAAAGAATTTGTTAATTCTTTAATTTATGTAGTTTAAAAATGTACATAGTTGTGCTTGTAGTTTTAAAGAACTTACGGTTTAAATTTCCCATTCTACTTAGCCTCTATTTTTCTGCATTCAATTTCTTTCTAAAGGCTGGTCCAACCATAATGTACCATGACCATGTTAATTGTGAGTCACACATTAACGTCAAGTTTTTTTCCCAACTTAGTTTGGCATTTTCTTTGTTTCAGTGTTTGACAAATACAACCATGGAGAAGTACACAATTGAGCAGCGCGTTAAGATTGTTGAGGCCTTTTACGAAAATAAGCCTTCAAATCAAAATGCATTTCGTACACTTCGTGATTTTGTTGGTCAGCAATTGACCAAATGTGTCCACAATCGGCAGAATTGTGCGCAAATTTCAGCAAACCGGGTATTCAAAAAATGTGAAAACAACTATGTGCATGCTCGCCAAGTTCGTTCTGCGGAAAACATTGCTGTCGTTCGCAATAGTATGGCAGAAGAGCCGTCAACCTCAACTCGTCGTCGTGCCCCTCAATTGAACATCTCACGAACATCACTGATGCCAATTTTGAATTAAGATTTGAATCAACAAGCTTACAAAGTTCAACTGACTCAAGAGCTTAACCCTACTGACCACTTCAAGGGTCGTCAATATGCCGAATGGTTTGTTGTACAGACAGATCAGTGAATGGTGACCTTACAAAGAAAATCATCTTCAGCTACGGGGCACACTTTCACCTCAGTGGATTCGTTAAAAAGCAGAATTGCAGCATTTGGGCAAATGAGAATTCACGAGTGATTGTTGAAAAGCCGATGCATCCACAAAGAGTGACTGTTTGGTGCGGTTTATAATGGGCGGCCGGCGTCATCGGGCCGTGCTTCATCGAAAATTAGATCGGCCAAGCAGTTACCGTGAATGGTGTTTGCTATCACGAGACAATAACGGACTTCTTGAGGATATTGACCTGGACGATATGTGCTTCCAACAGGATGGTGCCACTTGCCACACAGCCAACGAAACAATGGCTCTTTTGCGCGATAAATTCAATGGCCGTGTTATCTCTCGTTGTCACGATGTTAATTGGCCACCACGATCATGTGATTTGACACCATTGGACTTCTTTCTTTAGGGATATTTAAAAGAAAAAGGGTACGTCAATAGGCCAAGAACAATTCAAGAGCTAAAAGATGAGACAATTCGGCACATTAATGACATTAAACCTCAATTATATCTCCGAGTCATTGCAAATATGGACCATCGGGTAGAAGTATTCCACCGAAGCCGTGGCAAGCATTTGGCCAGTATTTTGTTTTACACATAACTGTCATAGATGTTTCTATTATAATACAAAATGTTAAGATAATTCTCTGAAAACTTTTTGTTTTATTTAGAATTAACATCGTGTCTTTTATTAAGACCACCCTTTATTTGAATTTAATTTGTTTTTATTTAAGGTGTCCATCATTTCACACTATAAGGGTAGGCTTATTTTGAAATTTTATAATTGTTTTTAATTATTATAATCCCTTTTAGGATTTAGGAGGATGGTGAAAAGAAATTCGCACTTTCTTAAAATAAGCTGTATAACTGCATAAATTAAACCTAGGTTTAATTTAATTTTCGGACGTTGATTCTATTTTTTTAATTTATCATGTGAATATATTTGAAGCTACTTCTTCTGTAGTAAAACAAAAATACAATGGTTTATATTTAAATAAAATACGGCTGCATTTATTGAGGCAATTTTTTCTTAAAATGTAGTTTACCCGGGGTTTAGACAAGCGAGTAGAACTAGTAGCGTTTATGTGTATTAGTGTATCAGAACACGAGAGAGCCAACTAGAAGCCCAAATAATATCTATTTTTGCCTGCGAGTAGTCTGCCAGTTATCCTACTAGTGTAGTGTATTTTTTTCATTTATTTGTTTTGTTTCCATAGTTTCCATAATTTGTATATTTTTCTGTATGAAATATTTTTAAAAAATCATACTAGTTGACAAAACGTGCAGAGAGCTACTAGTCACAAATACATCTATAAAACTAACACTATGATACAAATGCTACTAGTTCTACTCGCTTGTCTAAACCCCCCGTTAGTGAAAACCGGATTTTGTCAGCGACTCCATTATTTTGTGTGTAATTTTTCAATCTCTTTCTGTTTATTTTTTTCAGTATAACCGCCTATTGTGCAATGATTTATACGAACTAATAAGAAAGTGCAATTATGTTTGAACTCAATGCAAACAAATAAGCTGCTACTATCAGCTAACTGATTTTTTTTTTCAGTGAAAAAGTTTTTCAACGCGAGTTAAAAAAAAAACACTCATACGCCATACATCATTCATCAAAGAACCTCTAAAATTAATGAAAATCATTTTTAAATATAATTTTACTCTTGGCATTCAAATTTTAAGAAAAAATATGACGAAAATAACTCTGGGTCTAATGAAAAATACATGCATAGGTATTGGTATATGTATCTATAGTTATTCAAAGTCTTTTAAAAATATTACTTTTGCTGGTCGAACGTCAATGTCCAGTTTCGTGATCTATTATAAGAAATCACAGAACACAAATCAAGATTAAGCATCATGATTTTATCCCATATTGTCTAGTGGTTAGGATACCCGGCTCTCACCCGGGAGGCCCGGGTTCGATTCCCGGTATGGGAAATAATTTTTTTTTCTTCTATGACCATGATAGATATTTCAGACAATATAACGTAACAAAAAATTCAACTTGCTCAAATTATTTGTATACAATAAATCAATGGTTAACTTCAATATATCTTAATTAAAGGCTTTGTTGAGGTCCCTAATCCTAAATACAAAAATTTAAATCTTCACATCACCAGCGTGAGAACTGCGAGAACCCTCATCAGGTGTGCGTTTCCTTTTTAAGATTTCAACATCAACAGCAGAAAGGATTGATCCTAATAAATCCTTCCGTAAATTAATTCCCCCAAATTTCAACTGGAATTGGATTTGATAGCGATAAATTACCTAACTGATTAAATTCCGCGTCCACAACACACACCAATAAATTACTTCCCTAATGTCCCTTTCTTGTGTCGATTAACACAAATCGAACGTCCAATCATCCCCAATCTTAAGAAAGTCTCACACGCAAGAATAAAATAAATTGACTCTACAAGAGCTCCAGGCCAGAAACCAAAAATATATACACAAACATAAATCCAACAACAAGCGAAGCACACTTAAATGCGCACCCAATTAACCCTCAAGCAGCTCAAAAAAGAACTGCATACCCATTAAAGTATCCTTCCAAAATGATTTCTTCCTTAAAACCCATATAAATGAACGTTACACTTTAACAGACTTGTAACGGAAATATTTCCCACACTTTTTAAAGTAACAGAGTGCTGCATGTTGAAGGTTGGATACCTTATAATGTACAAAAGATGACACACAAAACACAAATCTTTTGCTCCTTAGATTTGGGAAGAAGGAACAAGGAACACAAAATTGGGAGCAGGTGTGTTAAGAGAAACCTTTCTTTTCCCTGAGAATCCTGAGAGAGAATTATTATTTTTATACAAATAATTTTGGAACTTGCTTCGTGCATGCGCATATCACGAGACGAGACCCTTATAAAAGGCACTATGCATATAGGAAAAGGACCTTGCAGATATGTACGTGCGTAGCACAAGCACCCATCATATCAGAACTTGTCAATATGACCATCATGCGTTCCGTGTTTTTCTTCCTTGCAAACCGTGGGAAACGGTCTTCAGGACCTTTTGTTGAAGACTTTCCTTAAACAGCCTGCAAGGCATTTTAAAAATTATAAAAAGAAGAAGCACAAAAGGAAAAGTGATCAGCCCTCTGCGAGGACGATATACAGTACGAGATCCTTTTTATTATATATGGAGAACATGACGATCGATAGAACAGATTGTGATGCGATTGGAATTTGGAAATTTGATCTGCATGCATTTTAAGGGTGCACAGCGTTTGCATGAGGGGTGAAATGGTGATTTATTCTAAACAACAATCCCCATTTCGGGTATACTCAGGTGCGCGTATGGTTGAGCGGGTGCATTGGAATGAAACACTTGTCCTTTAGCGGATCCTGGGAAAATATTTTGTCTTCTTCGATGCTGCAGTGTGCAAACTGCAAAGTAATTTCAATAAAAAAGGCGCACTTTTCACTCGTGACGATATGCTTGACGAGTCGATGCCTACAGTTGGTTGTGTGCTCGTTGGTTGGCTTGAATGCCATCAGACACGTCATGGATGCATGTGTCATGGGGTGGGGTTAGTATAGTTGAGTTGGATTGTGTGATGGCGGAATATGAAACCAGGCTTAGGGTCAGTCGCGAGCTTCTCACGTGTAGTTGGTGCGTGAGTTTTGTCTTCTTCATTTCATTTCTTGTGTCTTGTCTCGGAACAATGATCAGAGATTTGAGTAACTTGTATTTTTATGGCATGTCTTGTGTTTGGTTGGAATGGGAGGTTGTGGTGTTTTCTTATGATAGAGGACTTTGTATGTATGGCTTCTGAAAAGTAAGACAAATGGGTTTTGATTTTGGCATGCGTTTTTGGGTTGTTGAGATGAGAGACATTCATGGTGTAGATAATATTTTTTTGTTTATGTTTTTTTTCTTAACCAAAAGGCCCTAGGTTGTTTTTCTAAATTCGTACCAAATTAAAATATTAAATTAGTATGTCATTTTATTTTATATATATTTTATAAATGGAATGTACGGCTGTGTGTCTGAACCATGACCCAGAGCCTATATCGCTTGCAGGTGATGTATTCTACAGTTAAGTATTAGGTAAAAACAAACAAAATTGATGAAATTAAGAAAAAAACATATGAAAGAAAATAATGTTTACCTTACAATTTTCAATTTTTTTTTTTAAAACAAAAAACTAAACTATTGGACATTTTATTATGCAATATTAAAATAAAAAGTTTTTTTTATTCAAATGTAGAATACCTGAACATACTTTTATCAAAACCAAATTTCGTGGGGCCAATAATGAATTGGCAAAGTTATTGACGCAAGCAAAGCTTAACTGGAGAGAAACCTGGGAAGAACTAGTGAATCACGGTACGAATTTGCACTTTATTCCACCTGCTTCTCCATGCTTTTGTGGTTTTTGGGAAGCAGGCGTGAAATCACTCCAGCACCACTTGGAACGTGTTGTAGGAACCGAAAGGCTGACTTTTGAGTAGCATGCGACGCTTCTAGCTCAGACAGAAGCTTGTCTGAACTCGAGACCCTTATGCCCTCTTTCTGAAAGCATTGATGATCTAAACCCGCAAACCACCGCACACTTTCTAGTCGGTGAATCGCTACATGCAGTACCACAAAGGCCACAAGGCGAAATCAACATCAATACCACACATCCCCACCGATGGAAGCGTGCTCAATCTAATTCTTCTACTTGGCTGATGTATTTCAGTAGTATATTGAATTTGTATTATAAAAAAACACTCATGTGAAAAATGTTCTTTTGAGGCAAACAATTTCGTTTCAACTACCCGGAGTTTGCAATTAAACGGAGTTCAGTTAGGCGAAGCAATTTTTGTGAAAAATAATCAACAGTTTGTCCGAAAATCGTATTTTTCGGAGACGAGACCGAGACGAGACTTAATAATACGAGACCGAGACGAGACTGAACATTTTTAACGAGACCGAGACGAGACTTACAAAAGTCTCGCAGAGTCTCGTCTCGTGGCCAGCCCTACACATATTCCAGTATATTGTAAAATCAACACATAAATACAATTAAATAATAATTTAATCAAAATATTTATATTCATCTCAACAAACTGCAGGTATCTGCAGTTATTTTACATTTTAGGAACACGATTTTTAATTATTCTACAAAATTTTAAAATAAACTGTACGACTGAATTGCACCAACTTGCGTTCGTAGCCAAAAAAAACAAAATCATCAATACTTTTTCAAGATATCCAAATACCAAAACTATTTTTTTTTTTTCGTAAATTTGTAGGTACCCGTATGTATATGCAAAATTATAAAAATTGTAAGGAACGCCCTGTAAAAAATGTTGGTTGAAATCGGTGTAGGCATTAACATAATAATACATAATTAACATAATAATAATAATAATAAACATAAACATAATTAAGTACCTACCATTAATAACCGTTATTGGAATAATTTTGTTCACAAAAATACTTATCATACTCTTAACAGTATAGCTTGTATTTTTTTTTTTTGTCAAAATAGTTTTTGCCGTTTTTGAGATAAATTACTTTTTTTCATAACAGCTGTATAGCTGCAGGTTTCGTTATTTTTTGAGCTTAAAAAGATCAGTTTTTCCTCTTTCTATCCCCTAGAAACCTAGAAAATCGCGTAAGTTGTTTAGGCTTGATGTCAAGGTTGTCTGTACAGACAAAATTTGCGAGACCCACGTTTTTCGTCTTCTGTATCATCGTATTACCTCGAATTTAATTTTTTTTCTTACGAGTCCAAAACTTCTCCTATAGAACCTTTATATACATACATACATTATCGGAAGTAAAAAATACTTTGCACTTTGTTTTAAAAAAATGACCAAGTCGCTCTCGAAATATTGATTTTTAAGAAAATAATTGTATTTGTTTTTAATTGAAGACGTTTTTCCACAAAAGAGATGACTTAGAGACCGTTGGTTGACCTTGGAATTACTGGCAATATTTCGCAAATTCATTGTTCAATCGTCTTCCAAAATTGTTAGCTGCAGTTCCTCACGAAGCAGGTGGAAGTGATATTTAGCTCTGCAACTTTTTCATAACTTTCTTTCCGTTTAAACCTGATTAAGATTATTAGGATCATTTTGACAATACTGGCGTTCTCAGATCAACAAAATGAACCACGCAAATACATCGTTTGAATAGTGAGTTATGACCGCGAGTTCATACAAAAATCAAATTAAAAAAAGCATCTTCAGTAGATATCTACCGAATATTAGGGTCTATCATCGTATCCGATCCGATCGTAACAAAATTCTCTCGGATTTGAACAAACTTTGCCACTGGTTCGATTGATAAATCATTCATTTCATCGCCAAAAAATCTAATGTGTGTCGAAATCACAGTACACATATCTAAGGTATTATCACGCGCAGCTTGTCAAGTTTCAAGATGGTAAAAAAAAAAAAAAAACAAATTCGTGAAATTTTTTTTTTATTTTAACTGCTTAGCACTGATTAATTGGCCCGGATACACTTTTTTAAATACTTTTTTTGTTATTTTTATGGACAAATTAGTTAAACAAAACAAATTTAAATTAATGAACACACACGAGACAGAATAACAGAACACACAACCGCACTGAAATCAGCCATTTTTCTTCCATTATGACCATGCGCAGAACTGAACAAAAATGAAAACGCTAATGATATTACCTTTAATGTATCTTGTGTCGAAATGGCAAAATCCGATTAATGCGTTGCGAATACTTGCGATGTAAGACGATCATTTTGTTTTGTGCCTCTCCGGTTTTCTCCGACAGCAAATCGTTGCGTACATTTCGATTGATTAAAACAAACAAAAAATCATTTGGGCAACCAAAAGAGATAGCCATATTTGTTTTATGAAGTTGACATAAAACAAATATACGCTGGTAAACATCAACATTTCAATTGTAAAAGAAATACCATGACGAAATTGAACTTTACCTTCGTACCTTTTCTCCGATCGTATATTTCGGAACGGATACGATGATAGGTCCTATTATTCTTTCCATAAATATCTTTTTCGATCTCTTTCGAAAATTAAGAATTTCGAACATTAAACAAACAAATCAGAAGTGGGTAATAATAATAATTGTAGACACGTAAGAAATTACGTTGTGGAACTACTGCACGAGTTTTTTAATTTTAGTAATTAAACAAACGAACTTCTTTTTCTCGTACAAGGTTAATTTTTATTATAAGTAAACGTTTTCGAGAACATTCATTCTCATCATCAGACTAAGCGAATTTTGTTTGTTTTGGGTGGTAAGAATTTGATGTAATGCATCTATTCACTTTTGCCGTTCTCTTTCCTTTTCTTCTAATAACTTGTTACTTAAACATATGTACCTACTTTAAACAAATTTTTTAAACAATTTAATTTTCTTATTTGACAAATTATTTCATAAATAATTTTTTAGTTTTGCTTAGTCTGATGATGAGAATGAATGTTCTCGAAAACGTTTACTTATAATCAAAATTAACCTTGTACGAGAAAAAGAAGTTCGTTTTTTTAATTACTAAAAATAATAATAATAATAATATTTTCATCCTCTTCATTATTTTAAAGAATGAAGTATAATGAAAATGATCCTCTAGTGGGATTCAGGTTAATAATTCGTGCTTTCACACGACATACTTGTATAGAAATAGCAATGAAATGAAAAAAGTACGTATACGCCCAGTGTACCTAGGATAATCATACATTTTTGGGGTTGTGGTCGTGTTACTGTATGGCGAATCTGTCTTATGTTTAATTTGTTGACACTCTATTATGTATTGTGAATATATATTAGGAATTTCGCTTTATATAAATACATAATTTGTTTATAGCTCGTTCACATTTCTACCTATCGTGTGAAGGTTTTGTAATTTAATGTTTTGGCACTAAACCAACATTTATTTGTAAATAAATGTAATTTTGGTTCATAAGAAAGTATAGAATTTGTTAATAACTCAATCACTGTTCCATTTATCTACTGCAGAGTTTGGTTATTATAAACATATGTTGTGAATATTTTGTAAAGTAATTTTGATCTAAAACTGTAAAAACTGTTAAAAACTTGACTTCAGTGCCACTAATCGGATCCAATTTTAATTTTACTTTGTACATGTTTTATAGGGCAAGCATTCGTTTAAGAAGAAAATCGAGAATTTAATCAAAACTAATACATATAACAATTTTAGAGAGGAATTAACAAAGTCATTTTCGGCATGACGCCCTTCGCGTCGGGTTGGTCTGTTTCACTATATGTATCATGATGAACATCGTCCTAGAGCTTCATCGCATGGACGGATTTGCTATATAATTTGATGTGAAGCAATTTTATGGGATTCCCGAGATATTAAAATATATGTTTACATTTTGTTGAAAAGACATTTCCGGTTTAGACTCTCGTAATATAAGTACCTAAAAGTCAAGGTAGCTTTTTTAAATTTTGTCCAGTTCTGCGCATGTCAAAAGCAAAGAAAATAGTGGATCCTATGCAATTATTTAATAACATATGCAATTATTTAATAAAAACTAATAAAACAGACTAACATAATGTAGATTTGAATTTTTTGCTATTTCTATGTGTATTATTGCTTATACTTTCTTAAAATAAACGCAAAAGAATTTAATTTCAAACAATTATCACAAATCAAATATTTTTTTCTTTGTTTACTTCAAAATCACATGACCAGTCATTTTTAATTTTTGACAACTATACAGTATAATACCTATGTATGTGTGTGTACGGAAGATAAAAGTGATTTTCAAAATATGTAGAACATTTATTTTTAATTGAAAAAATCGATTTTTCTCTCCGATTTAAGACAGTTGAAACTAACGATTGAAAAATCGGATCTGAATATGTACATATGTATATAGGTTCCTAAAAGTTGTCTACAAGCACAGTACACATTATCTAAGGTATTATCAGGCGCAGCTTGTCAAATTTCAAGATTGCTTTCTTTGTGTGCACAGTACACAGTAAACAAAAACAAATTTGTTTTGATTGTTTGAAATTAAATTTTGTTTACTATTGATTTTGACAACATGCGCAGAACTGAACAAAAATGAAAACACTAATGATATTACATGTAATATATGTATCTTGGTCTACAAGTATCTAAGATACTAAATTTTTATATAAACTGACTGGTCACGAGACGAGAAAAGTCTCGGTCTCGATCTGGGTCTCGCACGAGACTGACTTAAAAGCAACCAAGACGAGACCGAGATGAGACTATATATTTGGACCGAAATTTACAGAGAGTTTAATAAATTAAAAAATCCAGTTTCAGTTAAATATTTATATTCTTCTGAACGAACGTATTCAAACTATAATCGAAAATATTTCGTTCTAAATCAACAGGTTGCCCGGAAATCGTATTTTTCGGAGACAAAGACCGAGACGAGACTTAATTATAAGAGAACGAAACGAGACTGAGACGAGACTGAAAATTTTCGGGCACGAGTACGATAACTTGGGTGCCGACAATTGATAACGGATTTTTGTAAATGGGTCAAATAAAAACATTTTTTAATATGGGTGGGGGTCTATCTCCCCCCCCTTGGGTGGGAGGGGTAATTTAATGAAAAAAGTACTAAAAATGGAATAAAAATCATTAAAAAATAACGGTTATACCTAAAATTAAGTATTATATCTTTTTTGAAAGCCAATAATCTGTTTTATTAGCCAATTTTTAAATCAAGTAAAATCTATCCATATTTTTTGAAAAAATTACTTTCAAACTAAAAAATGATTTTTTGCCAAATTTCGTTTGCATTTAAGTAACTTTGAATGTATTCTCTGTATTGAATTTTTATCAAAAAAAGATCACATTAAATATAAAAAAAAAATACGCATAAAGAAGTACTTCTAATAATTTTCAATTTTCTCAAAAACTAGAGGACACAGAAAGAAAATTTAGTTTTCCATTTCATTCAAAATTCACGTGGAGAATTCATAACGATTATTAACGTGTTTTTTGAACCGGATTTATATTTCATATCATTTCACAAAGAGGTGAGTACTAAGCTTAAAGCCTTTTCAAAGCTTTTTTTTCGAGCTGTGTTAAAATTGAAAAATTTGTAGTGGCGTGTTATTAATTGTGTTTTCCATTGGTGGAAAAAATCTATTTTTTTTTTTTTTTAATTTTGATCTGCCAAAATGCAGATTTTTATATTTGTTGCGTTACATTATTGGGCCAATAAAATATTTAATTTTTTGATTTCATTTTACCGCTCTCTGCACGAATGCGACAAAACTGATATAAAATATGGCAGTAGAAATAATGGCGTGCAAGAATAATAAAATAAGTAATAAAAGAAGTTTCAAAATTGCATTACATTTTCGAAACTTTTCTTTATCAAAACAGAATTTTAAAAAGGTTATGTTTAAATTTTTTTTTAAATTTCAAACTATTGGGTGAGTCGGTCGTAAAGAAAAAACTATCTCGGTGGGGGTCATGACCCCGTGACCCCCCACTGTATACGCCGTTGAGTAAAGTACATACCCAATCAAGGTTTCTTTTTCTATTGAACATATCTTTCTCAATATACAATATTGGTTTTTTTTCAGAGATTCATAACCTTAAATGATTTTTCTTTAACACCTCTTTTTTAAGTAAGACAAAAATGCATTGGTGTTGATGTATAGTGATGTTAATAAAGTTAAATCTGCCTGCTAAAATTTGAATGCATTGTAGGTACTTTTCTTAGTTTTTACCAGTACCTTTAACAAAGTACTCCTACATATGCATACGTACAAACCTAAGTACATAAGTAATCTAGTTTTAATGTACTTAAAATGAGGTATGGCGATAAAAGTACCTACATATAGCAATATCTAGACAAACCACACAAATCAAGTTTTCTCCATTATACAAGATGACCATACCTACTCATAAAAAAATGACAAAAAATTATATTCAGTCCAACATAAATAAGAATGCATACAATGTACCTAACTTAGAATAAATTCCTATACATAAGGTTCTCATTCCTATATAGTTTTTACCCCCTCGGCTGCCGGATTACGCTGTTGACGACGATATATTGTTGTCATATTATATAGGTAGTTGGTATAGTGCCTTGGAACTTATATAGCTATAAAACCCTATACGAGCACATAATAAACAACCTGACAAAAATAGGCAAGGGACGCTATAAGACCATCAGAGGGACGAGGGACGACCCTAAAACACAAACTCAAACGTACAAAAAGGCTAAACAAAAACAAAAAACTGAATTTTATAGTTTTTTTTTTCTAGTGATTTCCCGTTTTTCCACAATCATATCTTTCCCTCGAATAAGAATTGAATCGAAAGTCATCGCCATCGTCGTCGTCATCATCATAAACCAACCCAACCCGTCGACCAACATCGTATCGTAATGTTATTTTGATTCCCTTTTTAACGCACTCACGCATACCCACACTTTATATACAACATACCTAATATCTGTGCGTCTCCCTTTAGTTGGACCCTATATGAGACGATCAGACGATATGACGGACTTACAAAGTACATAAATGGAGTTTCTTTTATTTTTCAAATCACTAGCTATGTACTTTCTGATCAGATATTGTATAGAAATGGTGGTTGGTGTGTTCATCAAGTACTCGCGCTATAAAAGACGCGGATCAAATCGATGTTAAGTCAGTTTAACTCACAACAGCACTGGCAATGGACACCACACAGTTCCACACCAAGCCAGCGCTGGTGGTAATCATAATCAGCAGGATGTCTACGAATATCCTGGATCTCCTGGGACGAGACTAAAAGCCACGGCGGGAATGGACAAGTGCAATGCAATCGTTAATTTTGTTTTGTTTTGCTTAAAGCAAAATATCTTCAAGTGCAATTAGTGATAACAGAGAAGGAAATGTCCTGATAAGGACTCTAAACTAACGCACATACCACCCGACACTCAGACAACTCTGATCGAGAGGTAGCGAGACCCTCGAATATTTATATTCTTCTGAACGAACGTATTCAAACTATAATCGAAAATATTTCGTTCTAAATCAACAGGTTGCCCGGAAATCGTATTTTTCGGAGACAAAGACCGAGACGAGACTTAATTATAAGAGAACGAAACGAGACTGAGACGAGACTGAAAATTTTCGGGCACGAGTACGATAACTTGGGTGCCGACAATTGATAACGGATTTTTGTAAATGGGTCAAATAAAAACATTTTTTAATATGGGTGGGGGTCTATCTCCCCCCCCTTGGGTGGGAGGGGTAATTTAATGAAAAAAGTACTAAAAATGGAATAAAAATCATTAAAAAATAACGGTTATACCTAAAATTAAGTATTATATCTTTTTTGAAAGCCAATAATCTGTTTTATTAGCCAATTTTTAAATCAAGTAAAATCTATCCATATTTTTTGAAAAAATTACTTTCAAACTAAAAAATGATTTTTTGCCAAATTTCGTTTGCATTTAAGTAACTTTGAATGTATTCTCTGTATTGAATTTTTATCAAAAAAAGATCACATTAAATATAAAAAAAAAATACGCATAAAGAAGTACTTCTAATAATTTTCAATTTTCTCAAAAACTAGAGGACACAGAAAGAAAATTTAGTTTTCCATTTCATTCAAAATTCACGTGGAGAATTCATAACGATTATTAACGTGTTTTTTGAACCGGATTTATATTTCATATCATTTCACAAAGAGGTGAGTACTAAGCTTAAAGCCTTTTCAAAGCTTTTTTTTCGAGCTGTGTTAAAATTGAAAAATTTGTAGTGGCGTGTTATTAATTGTGTTTTCCATTGGTGGAAAAAATCTATTTTTTTTTTTTTTTAATTTTGATCTGCCAAAATGCAGATTTTTATATTTGTTGCGTTACATTATTGGGCCAATAAAATATTTAATTTTTTGATTTCATTTTACCGCTCTCTGCACGAATGCGACAAAACTGATATAAAATATGGCAGTAGAAATAATGGCGTGCAAGAATAATAAAATAAGTAATAAAAGAAGTTTCAAAATTGCATTACATTTTCGAAACTTTTCTTTATCAAAACAGAATTTTAAAAAGGTTATGTTTAAATTTTTTTTTAAATTTCAAACTATTGGGTGAGTCGGTCGTAAAGAAAAAACTATCTCGGTGGGGGTCATGACCCCGTGACCCCCCACTGTATACGCCGTTGAGTAAAGTACATACCCAATCAAGGTTTCTTTTTCTATTGAACATATCTTTCTCAATATACAATATTGGTTTTTTTTCAGAGATTCATAACCTTAAATGATTTTTCTTTAACACCTCTTTTTTAAGTAAGACAAAAATGCATTGGTGTTGATGTATAGTGATGTTAATAAAGTTAAATCTGCCTGCTAAAATTTGAATGCATTGTAGGTACTTTTCTTAGTTTTTACCAGTACCTTTAACAAAGTACTCCTACATATGCATACGTACAAACCTAAGTACATAAGTAATCTAGTTTTAATGTACTTAAAATGAGGTATGGCGATAAAAGTACCTACATATAGCAATATCTAGACAAACCACACAAATCAAGTTTTCTCCATTATACAAGATGACCATACCTACTCATAAAAAAATGACAAAAAATTATATTCAGTCCAACATAAATAAGAATGCATACAATGTACCTAACTTAGAATAAATTCCTATACATAAGGTTCTCATTCCTATATAGTTTTTACCCCCTCGGCTGCCGGATTACGCTGTTGACGACGATATATTGTTGTCATATTATATAGGTAGTTGGTATAGTGCCTTGGAACTTATATAGCTATAAAACCCTATACGAGCACATAATAAACAACCTGACAAAAATAGGCAAGGGACGCTATAAGACCATCAGAGGGACGAGGGACGACCCTAAAACACAAACTCAAACGTACAAAAAGGCTAAACAAAAACAAAAAACTGAATTTTATAGTTTTTTTTTTCTAGTGATTTCCCGTTTTTCCACAATCATATCTTTCCCTCGAATAAGAATTGAATCGAAAGTCATCGCCATCGTCGTCGTCATCATCATAAACCAACCCAACCCGTCGACCAACATCGTATCGTAATGTTATTTTGATTCCCTTTTTAACGCACTCACGCATACCCACACTTTATATACAACATACCTAATATCTGTGCGTCTCCCTTTAGTTGGACCCTATATGAGACGATCAGACGATATGACGGACTTACAAAGTACATAAATGGAGTTTCTTTTATTTTTCAAATCACTAGCTATGTACTTTCTGATCAGATATTGTATAGAAATGGTGGTTGGTGTGTTCATCAAGTACTCGCGCTATAAAAGACGCGGATCAAATCGATGTTAAGTCAGTTTAACTCACAACAGCACTGGCAATGGACACCACACAGTTCCACACCAAGCCAGCGCTGGTGGTAATCATAATCAGCAGGATGTCTACGAATATCCTGGATCTCCTGGGACGAGACTAAAAGCCACGGCGGGAATGGACAAGTGCAATGCAATCGTTAATTTTGTTTTGTTTTGCTTAAAGCAAAATATCTTCAAGTGCAATTAGTGATAACAGAGAAGGAAATGTCCTGATAAGGACTCTAAACTAACGCACATACCACCCGACACTCAGACAACTCTGATCGAGAGGTAGCGAGACCCTCGAAGTACCTACAATAATGCAAAGATGAAACTCTATCTCTCAATGGAAATAAGGACGATGACGACAAGGACAACGCGTCACCAAATCAATTAGAACTAATTGGCCTCATCGTTAGTCGCCGTTGCGTCGTTGTCGTCGTTGCCATCATCGTTGTGTGGTGCCAAGTAATCAGCGTGATCCAGGATGACGACTGATTCCAAGGATCGATAAAGGAGTTTTTGGGTGCGGAAATTTGCGAGACATCGTCTTCGTCATGCTGGCAGACAGGACTGTTGTCGTCTGTTTGTTTGCATATCCTGTGCAATATTAGAGATTAAGTTATAGATAAAAGTGTAAATTTTTTTTCGAAAACGACTAAATCCAAGTCTTCCATTATTCGAGTAAGAAAAAAATAAAATTTCAAGTGCAATATAATTTGAAAAATTGTATATTTTGTTTGTTTAAATATGCATAGATATATATTTAGTTGTAATTTTGTTTTGAAATGTTTTTTTAAAAAAATAAAACGTTCGTCAAGAACGAACAAAAAACAAAAAATTATAAGTTATTTTACTGTCTAGCTTCTCTTCTCATGTCGTCTTATCATCATTTTACTTTTCAGAATATAGGTTTCTAAGCAAACAATTTATTTGGTTTTTCTTTATCTCCCTGGAACAAATAAATTTTTGATGTCATTTTTCATTTGGGTGTTTGTTTTGTAAAGATGATAAGACACAACAAAGGAATGTATACATAAATGTGAATGGTTATCAAATTAAATACATACAAGACATATTGTACATAAAGTATAAACATAATGTCAATACAACAAATTATAGATATTTTAGGTCAAGAAATGCGATGTTTGTTTTGCAGCAAGTGCATTTTATTGATTCAACAGTTTCACATTATGGGTTTCTTGTTATTATATAGGTGGGGTGAAAGTCAGAGACTTTCTATTAAAATTTTGGTAAAAACTTCTATTGATCTTTACCACATGATAGAAAGAAATAAAAATATACATATAAATCTACATGCATCATTTTGAAGACCACGACGAGACGATGGTGTTCTTCGAACTTGAGGTCAACTAAAATAATAAAGAGTAGGTAATTACCTATATTTTTTGCAAAACTAATAAGCATCTATCCACTCTTGGGTGGTAAGTTAACATCGAGTTAGCAGGACACACATTTTTTTCCGAGTTCAAAACAGCAATTTTTTTTAACTACATAGTTTGCAATTAGTTAGTCATTATAGAAAAAATATAATCGTTTATATATTTAATCCTGAATCCGTGGAAATTCCGTATTTCAGAACATTAGTCAGGGGGATCACAGGTGTTTGACCCGCAATCGCCAATTTTTTCTGAAATTCATTTCTTCATCCCTCTTTTTAAAAAAGTTCCTCATTCGTATTATGAATACTAAAATGTATTTACCGAATACTAAAATGTTTTTTCCTGCGTATAATTTAAGTAAGTGCCACATTGCAAAGCAGAAGAAACCTATCAGGTATTATGTAATTTTCAATCAAAAAACTGAAGAGTAAATTTTTTCGTTTTCGCTTAGTTTTGGAGATATATAAGGTGTATTCATAATTTAGTATTTCATTTATTTTAACTGGCTTTATAATATTTTTAAACTACAACCAATTTTTTGAATTCGTTTTGACTTAAGCGAGAAACCGCCTTTAGTGCTAAAATCCTAATATGTGCTTTCTTGAACAAATAACGAAGTTAAATTTAAAAAATCATTTTTTTACTATACGGCAAGTTTTGGGATTCGTAAGAAAAAAGGAACTCGAGATATAAATATTCCCTAACATTACGATGAATGCGAAATAAATGGGCTTCACAATTCTATGTCCGTCTGTCTTTCTATCTGTACTACGACCTGCAGCTCTAGGCACTGAAACGATTTTCTTAAAACTTTGGATTTAAGCTTCTTAGGAGATTCCCTACAGGGGAAATTGAATTTTTGTTTGCTTAAGAAATAGCGGTACCTGCGATACAACCAATATACAAATAGTTTAAGAGCCCACAGCAATTTTTGGGTGTGAACGATAGCAAAAATTCCTTTTGTCTTAAGATAGGTCCATACTATTCATATGCAAATATGTAAGTCTGGCATTTCGGGGTTGGAGGCGTTTGTATGCAATACTGCATTTAAAATGCAGGTCATTGAAAATGCAGTGTAGGAACTCCAAAAATCATATTTAATAAAAGGGCTGAGTGCCCAAGAAATGGTTGTGGAGTCTAAAATATTTTCTGAAGAGCCAAATGGCTTCAAGACGCACTCAAAACTTCAATCTTTGAGTGAATCTTACAGATATTTGGACCCACAGAAAGGTCTAGAACCCCATATTCATATTTAGGGCGCTCAACTCTTCAATTAAATACAATTTTTAAGTGCCTACCCTTGGTACCTAGGCTTTAAGAAAAAAATGCATTTTCAATGCAGCATTACGTACAAAGGCCCCAACCCCGACATGCCAGACTTTCATATTTCCATTTGAATAGTATGGACCTATCTTAAAACAAAAGGAATTTTTGCTATCGTTCACACCCGAAAATTGCTGTGGGCTCTCGGTCTAAAAAATCTATTTATTTAAAAAACGGCTATAACGATTTTGACAAAAAACTAATGATTTACTATTTTGAGTAATATTTTGATATAACATAAAACGGTTATTAACGGTGCCTGTCAAAGAACCGATTTTTCAATTTTCAAATTTTGAAAACGGGTCGTTGAATATTTTTGAAATTTTGTGTAAAATTGCATTTTAATACATACTAAAAGTTTGCATAACAAATTTCATATTTTTAAATGTTAATAAAATTTTATACAATAAGAAAATTAATTCTTAAAAAAAAATCACTCTAACAGTTTAATTTTTTTCATAAATTCATATTTATCAAACAAATCAAATATGGCATACTTTTTTCGGGCTCAGACCTAGCTACTTATTGAATGTTTTTTGTTTAACCATTTAAATGAAAAATTGTATTATAATTTGTATTTGAACTTTTGTTTAACGACACTTTATTTTTAGCGACATAATTATATTATACAAAGAATCAAAATCATACATTGTCAATTGCTAGCGCTGTTAAAGTTGTAAGCTACGAAATCAAGTTCGTGCGATCCAGAATTTAAGACATTTAAGTACGTACATCCCTCGACCATCATTTTAATGTTTCATCGCAATTATTTCATACAATTATTCCACCGTGATATGCTCGCACTTCTAGACTTGATGTCCATCATTTGGCCGAGCTCAACTTCGGTCCTACGTAAGTACAGGAATTCTTTCTTTTCCTGCACTACGCGAATGTGTGATGCCTTAGCCGACTATATATTTCCCTCCCATTTTAATATTTAGAACTGCATAAATTAATATACAAAGGCAAAGTTGACTCCATTAATTTTAATCCTTCCCTATTTTCCTAACGCTAGCAATGTCTTTACTCATTTTAAGGTAAAGTCAAAAGCCCTTCAGTACGTGCCACGCGCTCAGTATAAAACAGAAACATAAATTGATTTCAATAAAAAAAGAAATAGCCCAGTCAAATTCGACAGTAAATTCGCAAAGCGCGATGTAGTTCTGTATTTTTGATATGTTGTTGGGACATGTAAGAGTAGTCTGTAGCTAAGTTTGCAACTTCGAAAAACTTGTGCTCGCTGCAGGAAAAATGCAACATTGAAAAAATCGCTAAAATCGACCTATTTTTTCCGACATTTTCCTTTATATCTTTGAAATATGCAACTGAGGAAAAAACCATCCACTATAAACTTGTTCGTTATAATATTTTCTACAAGACCACATAAGTTATAAATTCATGCAAGTTATATTTGTGTTGCTATCTAACCAGGAATTAAATAAAAATATCTGAAAAACTAAGTAATTTTGTAGAAGTCTAAAATAGGTCAAAAATTGTTAAATTCTGCTTAAAATTTGGAATCAAATAGTACAGAGTATTACAAGACGAAATTCGAAAATTCGATCCAAATCGGTCAAATAGTTTTGGCAAGAAACATGATGTTAACCAAGTGCAACAAGCAATGTTTGCATCATTGCTGTGGTTAAAGTGGGACACTTAAGTTGGTATTCATTATTGTACACGTACTTGGAACCATTAACTATCATAAAATCTATATATATAAAAAAGAAATGTCGTCCGTGTGTGCGCGCCTCGAGAACGGATTGTTCGATTTTCACGATTTTGGGCTTGATGAATTCGTATTGACCCAAGGAAGCACATAGAATACTGTAGGAAAATCCCGAAAAATGTTCAGGAAAATTGGAAATCAGGGATCATCCTCTTTTTAATGTACATCTCGAGGACGGTTTCTTCGATTTTCACGATTAAGGGCTTTATGGATTCGTATTGGCTCAAGAAAGGACATAGGACACTGGAGGAAAATCCTTGAAAATTTCCGAAAAATTGGAAAACAGGCAATATCCGGTGTTTAATGCATAACTTGAGAACGGTTACTTCTATTTTTACGATTTAGGGCTTGATAAATTCGTATTAGTTCAAGGAAGGGCATAGAAACTGGAAGAAAATACCGTAAAATTTCCAGAAAAATTGAACATCCGGGAACAGCCGGTTTTTAGTGCATAATTCGAGAACGGTTACTTTGATTTTGATGATTTAGGGCTTGATAAATTCGTATTGGCTTTATTACAATACGTGGAGAAATTGCAATTGAAAACAAACATGCAGTCCCTTTACGAAATGACCAGTTCGCTGCAGATTTCTCCAGGCAATTTATTGGCGAGAGGCAATGGCGTGATACCAGTGGACTTAGTCACCGGCCTTATTGAATTTCCACCGAATTTTTGCCACCTTACAACAACGCTGGAAGAGCTCATCGCGAATGTTTTTCAGAATTTCACTCAAAATTGTTAACCATGATTGGCTGAGTTCACGAGCGATTTTGGTTGCGAAAAACAAGAATGTCGATCATTTGAATTTCGGCATTCAAAATCAAATCGCCGGTGAGTTACATTTATTCAAATCCGTGGACTCCGTGATGGATGAAAACGAAGCCACCAACTATCCCACGGAATTTTTGAATTCTTTATATGTCTTCTTTACACAATTTAAAATTGAAAGTTGGCTCAGTTATAATTATGCTGCGCATCCTCAATGCACCAAAACTTTGTAACGGAACGCGTTTGATTGTAAAGTGCATCAAATCAAATCTTATATTCAAGCCACGATTTTGAAGCGAAAATTCAAAGGCGAAGATGTTCTCATTCCACAGATTCTGCTTATTCCGAACGATTTGCCATTCGTATTTAAGCGTCTTCAATTTCCAGTGGGTCTCGCTTTTGCTATGACAATTGACAATCAATAAGTCGCAAGGACAATCGCTGGATGTTTGTGTCAGCAATCTTGAAGTCCCATGTTTCTTACATGGTCAATTGTATGTGGCTTGCTCACGTATCGGCAAGCCTACCACTTTGTACGTGTACGCGCCTGAAAATTAATCTAAAAATGTTGTTTACCATACAGCTCTTCAGTAAAGAAGCGGTAGGTTGGCCGACACGCCAATCATTTTGGTGTCATTGAAACACATCGACATTGTTAATTTAGTTATTTTTATTTTATTTAATAAGACTTTAGAATAAAGAATTTTAATTGACGGAATTACATGAAACATCATTTTGCATCATGCTCGAAATTATTATTTTCTTTACATAAATGAATTTAGGCGGAACGAAGTTCGCCGGGTTCAGCTAGTATAGTTATAATATTTATATCTTTTTTTAAGCAACTTTTGTATCGATTTTAAAAGTTCCGTAATGTTCACGAAATAATATATTTACTTTAAAAGTGAACAATTTTCGGAACTTTTAAAATCGCTATAAAAGTTGCCTGAAAAAAGATATAAATATTATAACTATATTTAATGATAGTTAAGGGTTCCAAGTACGTGTACAACAATGAGTACCAACTTAAATGTCCTACTTTAACCACAGCAGTGATGCAAACATTGCTTGTTGCACTTAGTTAACATCATGTTTCTTGCCAACATTGTTGGACCGATTTAAATCATGTTTTCGAATTTCGACTTGTAATACTATAGTCTACTTGAATCTAAATTTTTAGCAGAAGTGGTGAATGTTCGACCTATTCCTTAAGTGCTTCAAAATTATTTCGTTTTTCAGAATTTGTTTTTTAATTCATGAATTTAAAACTAATGTTGTCTTGTAGAAATTTTTATAGCAAACAAGTTTATGGTGGCCGTATTTTTTCCTAAGTTGCATATTTTCAAAGTTATAAAGGAAAAAATGGGGTGAATTTAGCGTTTTTTTTTTCACTGTTGCATTTTTCCTGCAGTGAGCACAGGTTTTTCGAAGTTGCAAACTTGGCTATAGACTACTCTAACATGCCCCAACAACATATCAAAAATGCAGAACTACATCGCGCTTTGCGAATTACGTGCTTTTTTTTTGTAATTATTGACTAAAATTTCTTTTTGTCGCAATATTTGTATTGCTGTATTTGTATTGACCTATGTTCTTACCCTATTAACATTGAAATCGGCTAGTACGAGTTGATTAAATGTTTGTTGTGTGTTTCAATATTGCTATACGATATAGTTTTTAATATCTAAAACAAAACGAACTTTGCTCCATTTTAACCTATCCTCTTCCCATAGAACCATTTTTACTATGCAGACGCTTGTAAAATTTTTTATTAAAAAAAAAAAATAAATTTTTTTTATAAGTAAAAAGTTCCCTTTGATTTTTGAATTTATTTTTTGTATACAAATAATATGTTGAAGACATAAAGTTTATTTATAAATAATACTTCTTAAACACAAACACTGGTAATTTAAACAACTTTAATTTAAAATCAATAAACAAAAAAAACATTTGTTTCGAAAAGTGTTAATAATATTCATTCCAATCTAAAGAAAAAAAAACCCTACGATTTAGAATGGAATACATTATATGCCAAATAATCGTCTCTGATGTACCTAAAAATATTCATTCTTTCGAATTTAGTATTTCTTTTCCGTGTAGTTTGGTAATTTTCACTTGTTCAGTCTCTTTCGATAAATAATTAATAACCGCCTACAGTTTAAATTGCTCTAATATAAAATGCAAATTCTTGTTGGAATAACGTAAGCCTATGTTTACAAAAAAAAAAGCATTTATTTATATTGTAACTTCTACATCTGTTTTCACAACTCCCATATTGTCTAGTGGTTAGGATACCCGGCTCTCACCCGGGAGGCCCGGGTTCGATTCCCGGTATGGGAAATACTTTTTTTTTATTATGTACAAAATTCTATTAGAATCCCAACTATTATTTGTTTTAGTTTTTTTAACGAGGGCGTGAAGGAAACGAGTAGACCATAAGTTTTTTTTTAGTATTGATTTTCCTTGGCATAAAATGATATTTTATTTCAATTAAATTTTCCTTCATAGTTAAACAATCACTAAATCGTCAAGATTCAATATTTTAAACTTCAATATTTTAAACATTAGCTCAATATAGCTCTATTTTACCTACTGCAATAATTATACAGTGTTTTTTCCAATAACAAAACCAATTTCCAATCATGTAGCACATACACAAACCATAAAGTCTAAAAATGTACAAGTGACATCTAAGAGTGAACGTTTGTATAACTACTCAGTTTTTTAAGGGCTGCCATCACAAAATATTTATATTATGTTTTGTTGGGCAAGTTATTAATTTTTAAAACCTTGGAAATTCTACAACTGATTTCGTTAACACATTTAATTGTTTAAATAAAATTGGATACAATATGTTGACTTTTAAAATCTCGACTCCATACTATATCAACTTTTATTATCTTGACAAAAAATGTCGACTGATCGAAATAACGAAAAAAAAACTTGATAGATTTGTTTAAAATGTCGATTTGCAAAATGTACTTCTATCAAAATATCGAAAAAAAATTATGTCGTTGGGTATGAAACTGACACTTTCATACCCAAAAAAAAATAGATTCAATTAGGTAATGATAAAATTTGTTTACAAATGAGTGTGTTTTATAATACAAATTCTAGATACTACTGAAATACATCAGCCAAGTAAAAGACTTAGCATTATTTAATTGCACTTGTTGAATTATTGATTCAATATAGCTTTTAACGGCTTTTAGTTCATAAAAATTGGCGTTTCGTCCCGGCAGAAAATCCCGGCGGATTTTCGCAGTAAAATTGATGTAAGCTGGACTGAACTTAATCTTGACCAGTCCCTCACTGTCAACTGAAGAGTCCAAGTGAGAACGCCGGGACGAAACGCCAATTTGTATGGGCTAAAGGCCGTTTAAAGCTATATTGATAAAATTTGTTGTCAATTTTCTAGAAAAAAGACAGATATGCAGTTTTAATTTGTATAAATATCGTAATTTTGGAGACTATTAGAAATGATTTTTAACTGATAATATGTATTTGTAAAGAGGGTATCGTCATTTTTTGTTCTAAAGGAACATACATATTTGTTTTATTCTCTGAGATATAAGCCGTGTTTTTTTGCAGGTTCAGATAGAATTTGAGGAAAAAAACAACATCTGAACCAAAGAAAAAAAAATAAATCGGGTGGCACAACGGCTCATAAAGAACCAGGGCCTAGAGACTAACAACTCGCAACCATTCCTGTGTGCGCCTTTCAACAGGAATGGAAGGGACCTACAATTTTATGCCGAATCCGAACAGCTAGACGAGAAGCACTTATTCGTGACAAGTGATGCTCTTGGAGGATTTGTCAATTCCTCGCAACTAAGGAATTTACACGTAAAATACAAGAACAACTGAAGTCCATATGAACTTAGCTAAGTCCAGAAAATTATCGGTTCTTTACTTAAGTTCAGATAGAAAAAAGTAATGCCAGCTCAAATTACTATTTTGCTATCGATAGTTTGTATGGAAACGTGAAAATATCTAAGCCAACGAATGGAAATATTTTTTATATACAAACAAAATGGACGACCATTGTTTTGTATATTATTTTTTTTTTTTGATTTATGATTTAAAATAGCGTTTTTTTTTCACATTTTTTTGTTTCATTAACGATCGGAATAATTTTCTATACAAGATTTCTTTTTATTTGAATGCTTTTATTTTGCATGCTTGTCCAAAAAAAGAAAACACGTCGAAAAATCGAAATAATTAAAAAAAAAAAAAAATAATCCAGAACTTTTTTTAAAATTCCAGTTTTGAATTCTATTTATAATATTAAGAATAGTCTGTGTAAAAATTTTTTTAAACAAAAAAATGGTATCCATTCATTTTATAAAAAAAAATCATAATCTTCGTTGCAATAAGCTTAACTATTTTTAAGGAAAGCTAAAACTAAAAACTTGGTTTTATTACTAACAATTTTTGGTATTTTGTTTTGTCTAAAGAAAACCTATCTGATTTCATAAAAACATAATTCTTTTACAGCTTTTATGAGCAAATTAAGAATTACAGAACAACTAAAACAATAAATTGTTTGGCAGGAAGATATAGTTAAGGAAAATAAATAAATATAAAATATATAAAATAATTCACTTCGAAAAAATTCCGGCAGCCGATTCCTAAAATAATTTGAAATATAGAGCGCAAATAACAACATGTAGAGTTTTATATTCGTCTAAAATATTGTTAAGATGAGAAATTTGATGGTCAAAATAACGCGGTTGGGGCCTTAGAATTTACATGTTATGTAACTTTTTTTCCAAGCCCTAAGGTTGGGGCAAGCCTGAAGCGAATTGGACAAAAAACCAAGTGGGGGGCTATGGCTAATGGACATGTTTCATGCACCGAAAATGTTCCCTAAAAACAAAACCCAGAAAATTGAAAAAAAAAAACAACTTAGGACTAATAACTGTCAAAGTCCGAAGTTGGGGCTTAACCTTGCAGATATTATAAAAAAAAAAACGTGGTCGGGGCTTTACATTAACATGTCAAAAGCAACAACTGTTTACTCTTAAAACTTACCTATTTTAACGAATGATACGTAATTGAGGCTAAAACAATTAGAAAACAACGGGGTTTAAAGCTAAGTGTAAATGTTTTATAAATAAAACAGGAATTTTTTCTACAAAAACCTAACCTAACAAAAATTTATATCCTCCAATATTACATTTTTTTGACTAAATATACTGCACCCAAATGTTTTCGACAGTTTTTCTCCAAATCTTTCAATAGCAAATAAAAGAGTGTCATAATTTTGTTTGTGTAGAATTTCATGAGCTACAATGTAGGGTGCTTTACAGGAAATGTTTAGGACAAACAAATGGAGCTCTCCACCAAAATTCAGCTTTGTAGGAATTTTAACGAAGTAAGGACGTTTTTTTATGTAATTTTCCTGGACTAATTCCGTTTATGTTTGGTTCGAAAAAAGTAAAAATCGGAGTTGAAGTAATGTCATACTTGGTAAATGTTTGAATCCTAACAGACAGAATTGCGGAATTATCATTTTTTTTCAAACCGATTTTATTTTTGTTTTTTGATGAATTTACTTAATTAAATATCTACTATTTTGGGTTTTAATATTTAATGGTCTTATTAACTTCAGTCTAACGTTTAAAACCATATTTGGATCTAGGACTTTTACTTTATAAAATATTAAAACGAAATTGAAACCATCTTTTCAACGAATTTAAGAGGAATCCGATTAAATGATCATTTTATCAAACGGTGGATTATCATAAATATAAATTTAGTTTTGGTTTTTTTTAATTGTGTATTCTGAAAGCAATTTATTGTGTTTATTTATTTATTTTCATTAATAAAAACAGAAAGAAAATTTGTGTTTAATACTAATTTATACAAGTAGCTATTATAACAATAAACTTAGCAAATAATAATATAATACGCATAAATTCTTTTAGTTTTGGCAGCCAGAAAATATAATAAAATATATTTAAATCTTATAAAACTAAATACGCATATTAGCTTGGCAATAAATTGTGTTTACCCTAAAACATCACTTCACAGCACTATGATAGTATAGATTCTCGATAAAAAAATATACATAATTATTAACAAATTGCAACTAATAAAGAAGATTAACAATATTCTATTCAAATAATTTCTGTAAGGAATCCTCATTTAAGGCAATAGCCATCATAATAACTCCACCAACCATTATGCCCGCAACTTGAATAAGAGAATTCTTCAAGTTTTTCTTTCCATCCATTGACATCGCAGGAATTAAATCCGCAAAGGCGATATAAAGAAATGAACCAGCTGTTGCTGCGTAAATCCACTGAGTCATGTTTGTATGAACCCCTGCAATAAGCAGCCCAATAGCCATTCCTACAAAGCTTAACACCGATGAGGCAATGTTGAGTAGAACAGCTCGTTGAATGCTCATTCCAGTTTGAAGAAGTAGAGCGAAATCACCCAATTCATGGGGTAGTTCATGGCAGAGAACGGCAAAAGCTGTGGCTAACCCAGTCACTGGGTCACTAGCAAAGGCGGCACCAATGGCAAGGCCATCGGTCAAATTGTGTAGGCCATCTCCAAGTATGACCATAAATGCAACTGGAGTCAGAGGTCTTGAGCCGCTCTTTTTGTCTTTCTTCAATTCATCGAGCATTATATTTATTTCTCTTGATTCTGTACTAGATGCGGTAACTTCAACAACTGGTGCTGCTGGTGGGCTTTCTGGCTGACTGTTGGTGGGACCGTGAGAATGACCATGGGTGTGACCATGGGAGTGACCATGAGATTGACCATGGGAGTGCCCATGACTTGAATCCGAACCTTTTAGCAGAGGCAGAATGGTCTCCAAAACGTACATAAGAACTGCTGTAACAAACGCGCAAGCACATATCCAAACTGGACCACTGTGATCGTGACTATCTTTACTTGGCGATGCTGAATGATTGGCGGACAAGGCGTGTGGGATGAGATGCATTAAAGCATCTCCACTGAGGGTACCAACAGCGACCGCAACTAAAAATTTCAAGATCTCCTGATAGGCTATTGTTTTCATCAATGGAACGAGAAGAATTCCAAGTAGACCGCAAGCTGACAGAATAAAGATCGATCCTGAGGCATAGATCCAAGCTGTAATGAAAAAATGAGAAAGGCTTGAATTTTTATTTCAGGAGAATTTTTGAGTCAATAAAATACATAGCTGGATCACACGAACCTGAAATCAAATGCATGACTAAGAGCTGATTTTTCAATCACCAGTCAAACTATCAAAGGAATAAAAATAAATACTATAACAACACGAACAAATTTTTGTTTTATCTGAAGAATAAAAAATATCTGAGGTTTAAGTGACTATTGAAAAATTGGCCCTAAGTCGCTTAACTTGTTGGGTTTATTCAAGTACCTTGTATACAATTTCCAAATTCATATTTTTAAAAGTATTATCTAAGCCAATGGATATAAATATAATATTCAATAGCCTAAAATTATTTTTTATAATTGCTTAAATTCATAATATAAAATAGAAAATAGATTGAGCTAAATCCGTTGGAAAAATTAAATACTTGAAAAATCGAATTTAAAAAAAAAAATATTTTTTTTAAATCAAAAAGATTTTGTGTTTTTGTCATGTTTCCCATATACATTTTTGGGGCCATATTTCATTGGGGCAAAATTTCGTGTAGCCATAATTTATGTTTAAACTTTTTTTAAATATTTTATTTTTGAATAAATCATTATATTATTGAACTATTAAAATACATTGCATTCTAGCTAAGTTTAAGCTGTTAGTTACAAGACCAAGTTTATGCGATCCAGTCGTAAAGTTAATTTTTTTATTTCTGCTTGTTTAAAACAAATTTCCAAAAAAAAATTATTTCCAAACTAGACTTTGAGCCTTAAATTCTACGCCTCAAAGAACATATCTACTTATTTTGTGTACTATATTTTTATCTATTTTTGTTCAAATTCTTAAAATCTAAAAATCTAAAAAAAATTTTGTATTTTTAAGTTTAAAAATTGTTTTTTTTTTCAAAAATGTAATAAAACAGCTTAATTTAAAAATATGAAGTATAAATCTGTATTCTTTAAAGATAACATCGATAAGATTAGTTTCAAATGTCTCAGAAACTAAGAAACCATAGACTATAAACATATTCCCTGTCAATTTTTTTTTTTTCTAATATGAAAATTGTAATGACATTTGTTGAGTTTGATAGGATACCATATGTTTATGAATATGAAGCTTAAATCTTAATTTTCGAATTTGAATTGTCTCTTTCAGGATTTCCGCTATCTTGAAACAAATTTGAGTTCGTTTTTCCCGAATAACAACGGTTTTTGAAATTATTGAAAACACAGCATTAAGCATTTTTGACAAAAAGAATTAGTTTTACAAAATTACATATATGTACATACATACATACATTATGTATGTATGTACATATATACAATTATTGACATTTTAAGTCTAGTAATCACCTCTGTGTAAAATGAAAAATAAAAGCGGTTGGAAATTCACGTGAATAACCATAATAAATTCTCAACGTGAATTTTCAGTCCTCAGTTTAAAAACTTGTTAGCTCGAGTGTAAATCAAATTTCTAAAGAAAAGTGGCACTTATTAGTTATTTCACTGCGATGGAATTCAAAACAAGAAGTAGTACCCAAAATTGAAAAATGAAATGTGAACCGGTTCAAAATCAATTTCATTTCATAATTTTCATTTCCCAATGTGCAACCGCTAGGAAAAACAAAAATAAAGCCTAGTACTCACCTCTGAGTGAAATGAAAAATAAAAGCGGTTTGAAATTCACGTGAATAAGCATTGTGAAACCATAACTAATTATCCACGTGAAATTTTTAGTCCTCAGTTTGAAAGTTTTTAGTACTCGCTTTCAATGAAAAAAATAATTTGATTTGTATGACAGTTACACAGAATCTTGAAATGCATGAGAAGAATATTTTAATTCCATAGTTTGGTTTTTGGCTTGTCGTTAACACTTAATATTCAAAAATAAACGATCATAAGATCCAAAATAATTCATTAGGCTTTTTTATTTCAATTGTTACAACTTTTATTTTAATTTATTGACAAATATCAAACTTTTCCACACTTTATTATTTGTTCCTAGTGGTCGTACGTTAAGAAAATGGAATTAATTTTGAACCGGTTCATATTCCGCTCTCACATTTGGGTACTCAGCTCTCGTCATGAATTTCATCGCTGTGAAATGTGTCACTTTTATATAGACATTTCATTTTAACTTGAACGAAATCTATTGGATTTCGGAATAGTACTACTCCTTTTTGATTCCAATCGAATTATTTTCTATTGTTCCTAAACTAATTTGTGAAATATTTATGTGTGTGTGCTTAAATTGTCTGATATATATGTATATTTTGCACGTTCAGTGCAACAAAATTAATTTGACAAATAATCCGATGAAAGGGTTTATATGGATATGTGTGTTCCGGGTCTACTCCTTTATTAATTCAGGAACAGAAAATTACTCCGAAAACATTACTGGGAACAACCAATCGAACTATTTTGGAGTAAGTGGAGTCAAAAAGAGAAACTTCGAACCTCCAACCGAAAACGACATTAAACAACAAAAAAAAAAAACAAATGTGGAAAAGTGTGACATTTGTCTAGTAATTTATTTTGCTGATAATAAAATTTAAAATAAATGAATAAAAAGCCGAAGGAATTATTTTGGATCTGAAAATATGTAACTTATTTTTGAATCGCTGGTGCTATACCGACAGGTCAAAATCAACAAACTTTGGAATTAAAACAGTTTTTGTTATTTTTTAATTAAAAGTTCTTTCAATTTGACAGCGATAAAAATCAATAAATTTTTTTCAATCAAAGTGATAATTAAATATTAGAAAACTTGACTGAAAATTCACGTGCAGAATCAACTATGGTTTCATAATGAATGTTCACGTGAATATGAACCGCATTTATTTTTTCATTCCACAAAGAGGTGAGTACTAGACTTTATATTCAAAAATACACCAGTATAGAGCCTAGTGCTCAGTTCGAGTGAAAATGAAATTTCTATATAAAAGAAGCTTGCATGTAGTTGGCCCACTATTAGTTGAACAAAACTGTTTATTGCAATCGTTTTTAATTCGTTTGTATACTCAACGTTTTTTTATATAGCCACTTCATATAAATCTACGGAGTTTGGCCCACCAACTACAACACTCGAAAAATCTGGAAATGCAGTTCGATAGGAAATCGTTTGTATACGGTGGAGTTTTTTTTTTTGTTTGTATAGGTACGTCATAAATTTTTTTGACAAACATTTTTTTTAAACCAAATTCTATTAATTTTTCACTTATGCATTCGTTTGTACTTTTTGTATGATGATTTTTCATCGTGTTAATTTTTTTGAATTTGTAATTTTATTCATTTTTTAACTAATTATTTATTTTTTTGGGACATGTACAATAGTAGATACGTTTAAAGTCTAGTTTCCCATTTCGACTTTTAAACGATCATTTCGCGGTCCTTATATTTGTATTAAATTTCGTCTTGTGTCTACAACTTGCTTATATCAAGCAAATCTTTAGAAAATTGCGAAGACCGAGTTCACTCCTTAAATCAAGATGGAGAAACCCATACGAGGGTTTTACGGTCTCATACTATAACTTTAGGATTTTCTAGCGAAAGCTTCCAGAATTACGAATTAAATTCCCATAGGAATCATGACTAAACATCCTCAAGGACTAAGTGTTAATAGTATAAATAAATTAAGGTAAGTCTTCACAAAAAAAAAGACTAAAATGTCACCTACTAATATGTAAATATTTTTTTCTTAAACTTTTCATTTGTAAAAAGAAGTACCTTATTTAACTTCAGATATTTTTAAACTCACCATTCAGAAGAAAATCTTCTCTTTCTTGCATATTAGCTAGTGTAACTGGCTGTACACAAACTTGTTGATCAATCTGCGATAACAAAGCTGGACAAAGCTTCATAAAGCCAACAGGTGTTAGTTTTACTGTATTTATAAATTCATTGTATTCATGTTCGGTATCATGATTATCATCATCATCATGTGTATTCGTTCGTTTGTTCGTTCTATCTGAATTCAAGGTTTTGTAAAGATTCTTTTTATGAAGATCATCATGATCGATGACAAGTCGGAGTAATGACTTCGGTGAAAGGCACACGTTTGAGTTAGAATGTTCAGCTGAAAGAAATTAAATAAAATAATAATTTATTAACTGGCGGTGTAGCTATTATGATTATAATTTTTATTTATTTCAATACAATATTTATGAATATAAGCATCGTCACGCATGAACAACCAAACAATACCGTGACTGGCATAAATTATACCTTTTCGTCATCACATTCATTCACATCACCTTTAGTCTGTTAGTTATTTTTTTTTATATTCATTTTGAATTTTTGTTTTAAAGTGTGGACTGAGCCTAATTAGAAAACATACCAGTAGACTAACGATCACACCATAAAAACATTTTTGGTACAAGTTTCCTGGATACAAACAAATATTTTGTTTAAGTTACAACAGTTACAACTTCGCATTTGTAAATTATAAGATACAAAAATTAATGCAAAATTATACAATAATAGGTAGAATTTTAGTCGGGAGACTACGCGACCGTATTCTACGAAGCGTAAATTATAATAAATTTATTCAACGTCGATATGGACCTAAGAGTCCAAAGAAATTAACATGTTACATACATAAAGATTGATATATTATGATTCTAATATATTATCATATTGACATAGACATGTCAATTCTGTAGAAGGGGGTGGGTGATGATTCTATAAAATGGCTCATGTCATGTCTATCTCCGTAACAGGTGGTCTTGTCAATCAAAAATATTCAAAAAGATCTGATAAAATTATATCGATGCCGTGGTCGTTTATTGAACTTTTTATAACATCATTAAGCATGTTAAACATTTTGTTTTTGAATATTTCGCCAGTTAGGTATGTAACAATTTTTTTAGTTTTAGCTAAAAACCCGACTTCAGTTCGAACGTTAAGGTTTAAAAGTTGATTTCGGCCAAAAAAAAAGCGATCTGATAAGTGATCAGACTCCAAATAAAACGAAATTTCACCAAAACCGTTGGAGCTGTTTCGTATTTTAATTTAAGTTTCTTTGTTCCATCTATGAATTGTATTCTTTCACTTAAGGCTCTATGAGTATTTTTCCCAAAAATGACTCAAAAGACGTTTTTGCATGCAATCATTGTCACAATATCTCCCTCATATTTGTATCCTTGTATGTACTAATTGTTTCTTTATAAAGTGGATGAAGAAATGTTATTTTAAACTCTATTTGTATGCCCAACAAATTTCGGAGAAGATCTATACTAACATTCACTATCATAATCCGCTGAACATTGACAGTACGTAATTATAGTTTTTTTTTAAGTTCAAGGTAAACATTATTATTCGAATTGATAAGATTGGATGAAGAAAAAAAAACAAACAAAATTGTTGTAGTAATTTGAAAAAATTTAAAAGTCAATTTATTTATTGTTGCCGCAAAAATGGAAATGCAAATTTAATTTTTATTGAACTCGTCAATGGAAGAGCGAGTGCTTAATGATTACTACAATGTATAGTGATGCTTTATTGTTATGATAATACAACATAATTTTCTATAAATTGTTTTCCTTCACATCAATTGAAGAATGACTATCAATGTCAAAATATTACACAAGGTAAGAGGTGAACAATTTAAGTCTTCTAGATTGGTTGAGGTTTAGGATAAGACGTATTAGAGCTGGTTTTAGTTAATTTAAAATATTAAATTTATAGAAGCCGAGTTTTTTTTTCATACTCATTAATTACTCACTTTTATATTTAACACGCACAAATTTTTTTTAAACAAATTCAAAAAATATATTTATTTTGTTTATTTACTTATCGTAAATAAACTTTATTTGTGAACAAATATGCACACAATTTTTGATTGATATTAATTTCAACAATTCAAAAAAAAGTGAACCTTTTTAAATACTGAAAATAAAATAGAAGGAAAATCCACTTTTATCAAATTATTGAAAAAATATGTTTGATCATTTCATGCATACTTGTCGATGGGTATACATTTTTGTAATTTTTTTAGTTTTTACATTACAGGGAGATAAAACCTACAAATAACATTTGTTACAAAATAATGGTTCGTTGTTGGAACCAAACCAGAAATTTATATTTTCTAGACTAATTTTGAGTGGCTGAAAATGAAAACGAAACTATAGTTTGTTTTGTTCAATGAAGAGTTTTTGAGATATCGGCATCTTCAATTGTCAATAAAACCACTTTTTAAACACTTTTGTCGGTTTTGATAAATTATGAATTGTTTTCTTTTTTTTTAAATATGTAATACATAACTGTTACGGAAGTTTAAAGTAATAAGGTTTAAAATTATTTTTTTAATATTACAAACATTCTGTCCATTAAAAAAAAAAATTCATACGAAACCCAAGTAACATTGTTGGAGCTAGTTGAAGCAAAACTGCTCTCCTACAGCTCGAATATAGTGTAATCTAAGGATATAGCTCCGTAACGGCCAATTTCTTGAAAAAGTTCTAAAATCAATTTAAAACTCGATCTAGTAGTTCTCGGTTTATTTTTGAAACTCAGTTTTTAAATTATTTAGAACTCGAGCATTTCTTCACTTCAAATCATTTCCCTAAAACTCGGTCTAAAAGCATTATTGACTTTTAGAACTATAGATCTCGGTTTAGTGAAACTAAGTTCTAACGTGTTTTTAAAATTTTTCGTAGCACCCGGTAGATTGTTTTGACACAAATTTCTGACATTCTATTGACAAATTTAACAATATCTATCAGTTTTGCTTTGGCGGTAACCTTTTTTGGCATTTTATAATTCTGTTATGCTGTCTATTCATTTGAAATAAATACCTATTTACATGCCAGGTGAACAATTTTTGTAACTTTTAAAAACACTACCAAAGCTACTTAAGAAAAAGATATAGATATAATAACAATATTTTATCATAGTTAAGGGTTCCAAGTACGTGAATAAAAATCAGTGCCAACTTAAGTAACCTTCTTTGACCACAGCAATGATGCAAACATTGCTTGTTGCACTTTGTTAACATCATGTTTCTTGCCAAAACTATTTGACCGATTTAAATCAAATTTTTGAATTTCGTCTTGTAATACTATAGACTACTTGATTCCAAATTTTTAGTAGAATAGGAAAATGTTTGACCTATTTGTTGAGTGTTTCAAAATTACTTAGTTTTTGCAGTTTTTTTTTTTTAATTCATCGTTAGATAGCAACACAAATATAACATGAATGAATTTAAAACTGATGTGGTCTTGTAGAAAATTTTATAACAAACAAGTTTATAGTGGACGGTTTTTTCCTAAGTTGCATATTTCCAAAGTTATAAAGGAAAATGTCTGGAAAAATGGGCGTTTTTCAAGTGTTGCTTTTTTTCTGCAGCGAGCAGAGGTTTCTGGAAGTTGCAAACTTAGCTATAGACTACTCTAACATGCCCCAACAACATATCAAAAATGCAGAACTACATAGCGCTTTGCGAATTTATTGTCGAATTTGACTGGGCTATATGTAAGTTTGCAAATCAAGAGAAAAATAGTATCGAGATGTATCTCTCATTTTCTGTATTTTGCAGATAAAAATGTAAACAAACCACTGTTGTTGTTGTGGTTTTCTAAAATGGATGAATGTCGCCGTCAAAATGATATCATGTGCGTAGGAGCAAAGGCTTTTAAAGAACTAGATTTACCCATGAATTTAAATGAAACATTATTTTTAAATATTTTGTGAGTAAACAAAAATTAAAAAAAAATACTCCTCTTTTTTGTGGGTTCCAATCGAATGAGTGCGCCAATCGATTTAGGAGGGTGGTATTACCTACTACCTCGGCCAGCGCCTTAGCACCAACAGAAACTGAGAAATTTCATTTTTCAATTTCACAGTTGTCGAAATGTCAAAATCTGAGGGTGCCAATAGATAGAATAGAACAGAAACGGAGAAATTTCACTTTTCAATTTGATAGGTGTCGAATTGTCAAAATCTGAAGGCGCCAATCCAGTGGAAACCGAAAAATCACTTTTGGCACTTTGACAGTTGACAGTGGTGGCGAAATGTCAAAAATCCGAAAACTCACACCTTCCACTCAGACAGTTGATAGTTGGGGGCAAGATGTCAAAAATCCGAAAAAAAAACTGTTTTCTTTGATATGATGGCGAATAGTCAAAAAACCGATGTCCCGGTCCGCACTCTAACTCTAACTAGTTATTAGAAAAAGTAATGTTATTGTGGACTCTTTTTTGTTTTCTCTTATGGGAAATACATTTTATAAGTTAAATCACATACAGGGTTCACGCTTTGACTGATATTTAGACTGCTATTGTCTAAATATCAGCGCTTAACGAGTTATTATAGAGCTTTCAACAAAACATGGACGAAACACAAGGTGTTACAAACTTATATAAATTCAGCAAAATAAATTCAACAAAAACCAAAAAAAAAATCTATTTGCTGTGCAGAACTATTTACTCTCTCTCTGGCTTTTATTTTCTAAACACAACACATTTTGTAATTTTTAAACAAAATATTTTATTAATAATTTTCCAATAGTTCTTAAGATTTTTTGTTTTGTTCAGATTGAATTTCTAAAGACTATTTCTAAATACAAAACATATGAATGAAACTTAAATAGTAAGAATATAATAATAATAACAATAGACAAAATGGCTCATAAATCTTATACCCCATAGATTGCAGGGTTGCCCTTTTGAAGACCTCATTTGCCTATTATACCTAACTCATTAGTAAGCATTAAGCATTTCGTTCTTGTTGATTCTGGGTTTTTTGTCCATACATTTTCGGCCATCACATTTAATTTTCAAAATCTTTCTATTCTTCTTTGAAAAAAAGGTTTCAATTTAATCAATTTTGCAAGTTAATATACATAGGTTATTCGAATATTAAGTAGGGCCAATGTAGACTCTTACTTACAACTATTAAACAATTTATCGGAGTGGAAGATGATAGTGAAGATGATTGTTTTTTTTTATCCAGATTATGATTTTTGTACATACAAATAATTTTGTGATTTGAGATAACCTCAAAAGTATGGAAATACATTTTTTTTGTTAATATTAGATACTATCAATATGCCGAAAACTCTTATACAAACCCAGACGAGATCCAAAGCATATGAGATGAGACATGAGACCGCGAGATTCTGGCGTTATTGACAAAAAATATTAAAAACAAAATAATTGTATTTTTAAATTTTTAAGTTATTATAAAACTGAATTTTTCAATGTACCTAAATGTCTAACAGCTTAGATTACATTACAACTCTAGTTCTATTTTTCTATTAAAAATACTTTAACAAAATACCACGAGTCCTTGCAAAAGTCTTTACTACACTTAATGGATTTTGTTCGTATTCATAAATAGAGATTTTAATAAAGGCAGATCGAAGTTTACTCTTTAGTTAAGTTTTTGGACCAGAAGCTTTAGTATAAAGTTATATAGTTTAACTTAGCAAGATATTGGTAAGTAGGCTAGTTTTTTCATGATTTTTTTTTTTTTTTTTTCTAGCTTTAAGATAGTTATAAGTTTAATGAAAAAAAAAAATGAATTCAAAACAAAAATAGAGATCGTTTCAAAATGGGTATGGTATTAATAAAATGGAGAACTTACCTAAAACTCAGGTTTCTGGAGCAGGTATACCGTTTGGTACTCTTCAATAAAAGCATTTTCATAGCATAATTATGATGCTCAGATTTTTATACGAAGAACCTGCTCTATTTTTTTTATCACACTTTATACACATTTATATAGCCCAAGAAAGATAGCATCTGAATCGAAGCTGAATTTCATCATCTACAACTATCCATAGTCCCATAAAATCACTTAATTGTATCCAATGAGACCAAATCCGAAGAGATGATTTTTCCATACAAATCTAAATTACTTTTAATGCAATGATGACTTGTTTGTAAGTACAAAAAGGATAACATTTACCGTTTTACATTTGAATATAATGGTATATTAATGAAATTTAGAGTAAATGTTTCATTTGATATGAAAAGCAAGAATTAAAAGAGTCCCTAAAAACATATTTGGTGAAGGGGTGTTTTTGTTTAAAGGAAGAAGCAAGTGTGGGATTACTGCCACAACAAACCCATCGAGAAATTTTTAACCTCATGAATAAACCTAAGAATCAATTAAATCCATAAGAATATCTTACGTCGAAATGTGTATTATGAGGCGTTTTATTTTATTATTTTATTTCAACCCAAAAATTTGTTGATTAAAAAGAATGAGTGAAAGATCTTGTTACACATATGTATACTACACATTACACCATACTATAAATAGGTACATGGATTAAAATTTATGAAAACGTGTTCACTCCAACACAATGCACAAATCTGATTATTTCTGTAATAAAACAGGTATTACAAAATTTTAAAACTCGTTGGATTGGTTTAAAAAACTAAAATATTATATAATAAGAATATATATATATATATATATTAATAATGAATTTTAAATAAAAAAAATATTTCGTTTTAAAACGAAAAAATATGTGGTTAAATAAAAAGCTCAAATGACCTTAGCTCCGATATGCGTTTCGCAAAGAACGACAGTGTGCTCAATAGTAAGATGCTATCGTTTCCTTCTATAGGACACAAATCTGGGTCGGAATAAACCGAGTCTTTTAAAAATCACATCATGATCATGGACACTGCGAAATTTATTATTCTAAGACAATTTTTTTAAATTCTTACACCTAGAATTTATTTTTAATTCTGGCAGACGCAATAATAGTGACATAATGCAGAAAAAAGATTATTAAAGAACAACATTAACACTTATGTCTCTTTTAGTAAACTTATTTTTGTCAGCATTTTTTGAAAAATTAATTAAACTCAAAAAAAAAATTTTTTCAAACTAATTTTTTGCAAATTTTTACGTACAAAGTATTATTTTTGTTGCCAAATTCAATGCTCTTATCAATTTTTGGTTAAAAAGTGATTTTAGGACTTTTACTTTTCAAGATATTAAAAAATAATGAAACCAACATCTTAGGAAAAACAAGAAAAATAGTGGTTGGCGATAATCAACTGGTTGCCGAAATAATCATTTAGCCGAATTCTTCTTAGTTTTATGAGAAAGTTGGTTCATTTATTTTGAAATGTCTTGAAAAGTAAAAGTCCTACAATCATACAATTTTCAGTGTTTGACTCCAAATAGATAGGAGAATTCAATTTTGACTTACTTAAAATTTAAAAAAAAAAATAGTTTGGACATTTTGTTTTTCAAAATTTTGATTTTGAAAAATATTTTTTCAAAAACTGGGTACAAAAAAGGAAATATTTTAAAAGAAGATAAAATAAGGTATTTCTAGCTTTAAAAAAACGTGTAACATGGCTTTTTAAGTGTTGCCGTTGTTTTTTAATAATCTTTTTTCTGTTTTAAGTAAATTTTTTAGAAAATTGCCCCTCCTGCCTAAACGGAGAGAAATAGACCCCCCTGCCATACGATTTTTTTCTTGTCTCGACTCAACCTACAGGCTCTATCTTTTTGTCACACCGTAAATTAATCATCCGGTATAAAATTTTTCAAAACAAAATTACTTTTGGAGAAGGTTACAAATTAATTTTCGATTCACAACACTTAATTTTCGTTAAACTCAAAAACTAAAATAGGAAAAATGTTTCGTTAAACTCAGAAATTAAAAAAAAAAAAACTATATTTTAATTTTGACCGTAAGAATATCTCAAAAAAAAATACATTAAAATACTGCACAATTTTAATGTAAGGTTCAAGTATAAAGGGCAATAAAACCTATGGAAAAACATAGTCAGTGTTATGATCGAAATATATATTTTTAGTTCTTGAAACAAGTAGGTAATAAGTACAGGCACATTATTTGAACTCACCATGATCTCTTGGATGTCTATGCAATGGATCATGCATTTCTCTAAATTGTAAATTATTTTTCGATAAATTATCTCCAATCTCATCGATAACTTTGTTGCCATCTATCGCTGTAGCTGAAGTCGTGTTTATTTTTTCTGATATTCTAGATGCATTTTCTGTCTTCACCACCAAAGCATCTTTTTTTATGATTCCTTCTGTGACAACTCTTATATCATCTTCTTCCATTAAAGGAGGTGATATTGTCCCCTTTTCAATTAAACTATTATAATCTGTAATACTACTGAAGTCTGGAATTTTATAGCCATTTGGATGATGTTCTTCAATGGTATGGGTTGGTTCAAACTCAATTTCTCCGAGTCCCAAATTAAACATTAAGTGTTCGAGTCCCTGTTCACAAAAGAAAGCAAACAAAAAAAAAAACAATTTTAAAAACGTTTAAAAAATATTTGCAAATATTTAAACAATAAGTTTAGAAATAAAAATTAGATAACGTTGTGCGTATTAAAGATTCACAATTTCAGTAAAATTTCTGTTTCATTTTATTGGTTAAAGATTGGTGTTCTATTAAGTAAATATTGCAATAATTTAAACAATTGCTCTTAATTAGCAGGTTTTGAACAGAAGACAAATGTTGAATATCAATGCAAATTTCGGATTTTATTTTTTTCTTTTCAAATCACGTGTGTGAACAAAAAGCTGTTTTTATTATTTTGTTAGGACACTCATGATAATTAAAGATGATCTTTGTATCAGACAGGAAGATTATGTCAGGTGTTCGCTTGCAGTAGTATACGCTGAGGGGAAGAGGGGTCCTCAGGAACTTGATCCCCCCAATTATTTCTTTATTTCCAGACATAGCAGAACTTAGGCTTACAATAACAATAAATATAAATTCTATAAAATAATAAAGTACGCATACGCCCCAGTGTACAATTTTAAATTAATTTTTTAAGGTGACTATACTGAACCTCAGTGTATTTGAAATACCTGGTGATTCAACAGAACGTTGCTTTAACATTTTAATGTGACTGTTAAATTAAATGATAAAAGAAATAAAATGAAAATTAAAGGTGTTTTAAATACTAAAATTATGTATCAAACAAAATATTCAAGCCTTTTCACTACAACTGAATTAAGTTAATTACTTTAATTACCGCAAATGTGTACTCATCTTTTTTTGTTGACAGTTTATCACATTCGAAGTTTAAATTGGACGTTAATTGTATAATGAGTTTATTTTTCTTTCTAAATTAAATGCAACAGAAATTTTTATTTACATTAAATTAAAGGTAATTTAAAATTTAGTTTCGTTTTTTTATGAAAATTATCTCATTTTGAAATTTAAGTTTGTATGAGAAATGAGATAATTTAGAATCGAATTAAGGTATTATATCATTATTGACTTAGTAAAACACACGTACTTATACATATGTAGTACATACATATGTACTTATCTGTAATAGAATTGTATTAGTAATAACTTTAATAACTCCTGCGGCCACCTCCTGGACATCAAAATAAAATATAAAATGTTTTTTTTAGATAGAATGACATGTTAAAAGTCAAGTAGTTTTCAAAAATTATTTGTGTAAGCAGTTCTGTGATCTACAAAGTGATTCAAATAATTCAATAAAAAGTGTTTGCGAGTAGATAAGGTTGCGAAAAGAAGAGAGTCTTATAAAACGTGAGGTCTTTTTCCGCCCGTATAGGTGTGACGTGACGGGAAATTTTATAAGAAAATACAATACAAAGTAAAACCCGCAAATCATATACACTATCAGGCTATAACTTTTTTCCAGAGTCAGAAATCCATTTAGTGTTTTTTTTTTTTATTAAAGTTGTTTAGGTGAATCATTTTTGAACAAAAAGTTTTAAAATTCAAAATGTTTGGTAAATACATTTTTTTTTTTTGTTCAAATTGAATTTTCTTGACATCTGTGAAGTTGGCAGGGTAACTTTCATCTAGAGTAACGGGACCAACGCAGTAATTTGCAATTTTTTGCATTTATTTTGCATTTCTATTCCCGATTTTGCAGTGGGTGTAATTAATCGAGTGACCTACTAACTTCACAGTGAAGTAAGCAGGTCACATAGTATATCTCGAGAAACAAGCATGCTAGAGCCTTGTCTATCTCGAGAACCAAGCATGCTAAAGACTTGAAGTAAGGCTCAAAATTTGCAGTTTATTTTGCATTTCAAGAAATTCTAATTGCAATTTTTGAGGTCCTTTATTGGAAAAAAATTCATACTTCCTTGCTAACTTCACTTAAAATTCTTATCAAATAAAGGACTTCAAAATTTGGACCTAAAATTTCTTGAAATGCAAAATAAATTGCAAATTTTGAGCCTTACTTCAAGTCTTTAGCATGCTTGGTTCTCGAGGTAGACTATGTGACCTGCTAACTTCACTGTGAAGTTAGCAGGTCACTCGATTACACCCCCTATTTGGTGAACTGCAAAAACGGAATTAAGAATACAAAATAAATGCAAAAAAACTGCAATTTACTGCGGTGTTCGCGTTACTCTAGGTCAAAGTTGCTCTGCCAACTTCACAGACGTATTTTTTTGCGATAGTACCAAGTACTGTAGGCCGAGGGCAATTTTGGGATTCGTAAAAAAAATCGCTCTCCATTTATATAGAATGCGGGTAACTCGACCTGCAGCCTAAACCACTGAATGGATTTTCCTCAAACAATATATACTCTAAGTTCTTAAAATATCGCCAAGTGAGAAAATTTTATTTTTTTTTTAACTTTTTTTTATTTCTAAAATCTAGTTAAAGTAGTCGTCGTTTTCGATGACATTAAAAAATATATGCACGACTGGATCGCAAAAATTAACTTTTGAGGCTAACATCTAAAATGTAGCTAGACATTGACGGTGTAGATCGATAACAAGAAAATAATAAAAACGTGTTTAAATAGCAGTTTTAATTTTTTATTTTAAGATATTCGAACAAATTTGGAAGAAAAGTTAAAAATAAAATAAAATTGACTTTTTCTTTGATTTTATTTTTTGGTAAAACAAAATTATTCATACAAATTTTATATGCAATATATTTTAAATTACTAAGAAGTACCGAAATGCAAATTAACGATTAAAACAACTAAGCCAATGACTAGATATGCGGGAATATACATAAATAAGAAATATATAAAGTCAGTTTAAAAAAATAAAAAACATAACTTTATTTTCTTTATTCGATTTTTTAGTAAAAATGTTGTATGCAGTATTATTTCTACTATTCTATAAATTGCATATATTTATAAGGTTTAGTAAAAAACCATAATCAAAAAAATCTTGTTAAAAACGTTTTTGATGAGCTAAAACAAAAATTCGAATTTTTCCACTTCGGAAGTACATGAAATTTGAAGCAAATCCATCGAACCATTTAGGCTCAAGCTCGATGTACATCAGGAAGCACAGCAAACATACCGACATGGACATCTTGATGAAAATCACTTTTTTGGACTCGTCCATCATCGTAATGTTAGTTTTGATTAAAATCTCTACACCCTCTGACACCCTTTAGACATAGAGCAAGTAAAAAAGTGGGCCCCACATTTTAGGGCTGGCCACGAGACGAGACTCTACGAGACTTTTGTAAGTCTCGTCTCGGTTTTGTTAAAATCGAAAATTTTCAGTCTCCTCTCGGTCTCGTATAATTAATTCTCGTCTCGGTCTCGTCTCCAAAAAATACGATTTCCGGACAAACTATTGATTATTGGAACGAAATATTTTCGATTATCGTTTGAATATGTGCAGAAGAAAATAAATATTTACCTGAAATTGGATTTTTTAATTTATTAGACTCTCTTTAAATTTCGGTCCAAATATACAGTCTCGGTCTCGTCTCGGTCGCTTAAAAGGCAGTCTCGTCTCGTTTCATCTCGGTCTCGTCATACGAGACCGAGATCGAGACCGAGATTTTTCTCGTCTCGTGACCAGCCCTACGCATGCCTGGTCGTCCTGTAAACTGTGGCACTGTGGGCTCAAGGTTTTTAGGATATCCCCTGAAGGAAAACAGTTTTTTGTTTTTTGATTTTAAAATTACTATTTAAAGTTTTATAATTTACGATGCGCATTGGGTTTGAAGTTCTGAACATCAGGCTATTTAGGCTTACGGGCAAAAATCACAAAAATATTTTTATTTTTGAATGATTATATATTTCGCCATCCTTTTTGATCCATCATATTAAAGACTTGAGCCTCTTCTTTTTTTACTTGAATATACAATATAATAAAAAAAAACTAAAATCAATGATTTTTAGACTTTCTTAGGTCGGTTTTATCATTTTTAAATTGCTTAAATTTTTTAATAAATTTTTTAAATCCATCTATTTTAATAGAAAATTAAATTCCTTACAAACAAAATTCTCAAATTCGGCTTATTTTTCGAGTTATACCAACAAATATTAAAAAATTACCATTGTAACCATTCTCTCCTAAATGCATGAATGAACTTGGGCAAATTTTTTGTTTAACAACAAACAAACGTGTTCACTGTTCAAAAATAAAAACATTTGAATGCAATATTGTTTCTTACCAAAAGCTATTTTCAATAGCCTGTAACTATATGGAAGCTAATTTCATAAATTTATTTGTATTCGCTTAAAAACCTTATTTCAAAAAATATCAATAACACGTTTTTGCGACATTGTATCTAATAAAAAAATAGTTTATCAATATGTCAATAAATCAATAATAAACTTAAAGGTGCAAATTTGAAACTCCAATCATAACAAATAAACAAACTATACAAAATCCAGCGTAAAATACCTTAAACAATGCACAAGCACTTATACCTTAGTTTGCATTAATAAATTTCAAAGTGTCATAAATGGTGTTAGTATGATACCTAAAAGATAGAATAGGAATTTAGTGGCCTTAACTTTGTAAAATTTCACCTAGTAAAATTAAAAACTATATAAAATACTTTTCTAAACTTGTAAAACTTGTTAAAAACTCATATTTTTAGCCAAGTACCAAAAATTCTAAAATCGCACCTAATCGACTTAAACTTTTCCGCAGTAAATTCAATACTTTGTAAATTTAGTCCAAAAGAGTTAGAACTTGCAACCCAGTTGTGCATTTTAATTGCATTTAGAAAACTTTATAACTGACATTTCCTGCCCTTATGTTATCTCATTATTCAATGGATGTGTACAATTTTTACTGTTTTATAGATTAATTCTAGCGCCTCGTAAATTAAAACTCAATTAGCATCAACCATGCCAACAACATTTTTACTTTATTTTTATTTTTATTCAAACGTGACAAAACTATACAAAATTTAACGCTTCTCGTAATTAGGTTATACAAAACTAATAAATCTATTTTTTTTTTTTGTCTTTAGAAATGAAGATAAGATTCTAAGTCAAAGACAACTTTAATTAAAAAAACAGGAAGAATTTTGTAAATGATTTAGTTTTATCAATACAAACTTTATGAAAAAAAATAAATAAATTTACATTTGAAGAACTTTGTTTATCATAGAAGATTCATCTAATCAGATCATTTTTTTAATTTACATTACTTAGATAAAAATAACAAAATATTTACAACGAGAAAACCTCCAGGTTTGTCAACTAAAAAGATATTAAGGTGCAGCAATAAGTACGAGTAAGTATACGTGCATCGTGCAGTTTTTGTTGTTTTGATTATGTGATCTAGTATAAAGAGGAAATGCGTTATAAAGTTCTGTACACACCCTTTTGACATTGTTGTGGTATTGTTGTGGCTAGTTACAACACATTCCTCGCCTAATAAATTGTACGTGTTTAAGATCTTCAACTAAAATTTATTATTCACAACCGGTATTTTTATCTAAAATACACTAATCTTAGGTTATAGAAACTAAAGGTTGGAAATTTTAAAAATTCAAACAAAAATAGTTGTAAACAGATATAAATTATATGGATGTTGAATTTGATTTATTAGAAAAAAAAGTAGCGGAGAATGGGGATTGGTGGGACACTAGTATATTTTAAAAAATGGGCACGACTGGATCGCACAAACTTGCTCTCGTAGCTAACAACTAGCTTTAGATTGACAATGCATATATAGTGGTTCTATAACATTATGATATCATTAAAAAAAGTTTTAAAAACAATTAAAAATATAAATTATTAGGTACTATAAATTAATATATTTGTTTTTTAATAGCTAAAACGGATAGAGCTCAAAAAAAAATAAACTATCTGATTTGTTTGATAAATATGAATTTATAAAAAAAAAAAATTTCAAAAATCGTTAGAGCGGTTTTTTTTAAATAATTTTTTATATATAAGAATTCTTGAAAATGTAAAAAAAATAAATTTTGTATGCCAACTTTTCACAAATTTTAAAAAAAATCATCAACACATTTTCAAGATATTGAATTTTCAAACAAAAATTCAATATTTTTTTAAAAATCCAAAAATTATTTTTTTCAATAATTTTATATGCAAAATTGTTAAAATTGTAAAGGACCTCTTACACACAAAAAATTTTGTTCAAATCGGTGTAGCTTATAACGAGAAATTTGAAAACCAAAAAATCGGTTCTATGACAGGTACCGTTAAAAAGCGTTATAAAAAAATTTTTTTTTCTAACAAAATATTAATTGTCGTAATTATGGTACATCATAATTTCTTTTTTTCAATATCGTTAGAGCCGTTTTTGAAATAAATCAATTTTTGTATATTGGATGTATGGCAGGTATCGTTATTTTTTGAGCTAAAAAAAAAATTTCAATTTCCCCTCTAGGGAATCCCATAAGAACCTTAAGTCCAAAGTTTGCAGGTTGAGGTACATACAGACAGTGGGACGTAGATTTTTACAAAAGCAACTAAGAAATTACTATTAAAATATGATGGTTTTTATTTAACACTAATCAAACAAAATAAAGGCATTATTTTTTCTTTTTACTTTGTTAGTGTTTTTTTTTTAAGATCTGTGCATGGATGGCCCAGTGGAGAGCTATATAAGTTCCAACTTCTTTCCAAATAAAAACACCAAACGATTTAAAGTGAAAAATTTAAACAAAAACCACTATTCTTTCCTTTTATTGAGTAACACGACCGTCTCGGTCAAAATCTATCCAAGCTCTGTCTTTCCTTCTACTTACAATCTTTCTTATTGGCATAGAAAACATCGAATGTAGAGTTGCCAGACTCATGCAGTTAGATACAATCTGCATTTTGTAAAAAATTGCCGTATTGAGATGACACAAAACCATTCTTAGGATTATATTTCTTTTTGTAGAATTGTTATTGGGCTTTTTTGGTCAATTTTATGATGAATGAAATGAAAACACGTACATAAATTTTATCCCGACGTTTCGCTGGAGTTTTTCAGCATCTTCAGGGGCGTTTATTGTGTTTTAATTTTATAGCATATTTAAAAATTGTTTAAATTACACGTCCCTAATATCTAACATCATCAACTTCATTTAATTTAGTACAAAGACTTCTTAACACAAAACATAAATATCACAGTATATGTATACTAGTATATGATAAAAAAAATATGTGTTATTTAAATTTTTAGTTTGCATAAGTAAAATTTTGAATAATTATTTCTACACAAATTTGCTCTTCCTTCTCACCAAAATAATATCAATTAATTTGTTTATTTTTGTCACGCCTCGGAAATGTGTAATTTTCGTGTATGAAAATTATGTATGTATGTAAAGGGTCCGGCATCTAACGTTTTTTTTTCAACTAGTGCTTATTTCGTGAATGGTAACACTTAGCTTATGCCTGATTTGACAGATAATTAGTTTTATCTTTCCGCTGAACGAATATGGTTGTGTATACGCTTGAACAACGCTGGGAAATATTGCGACATTTTGCCAAAAAAATCATCTTATCAGATGAAGCTCATTTTGATCTTGGCGGGTATGTAAACAAGCAAAATTGTCGCATTTGGGGCACTGAAAACCCGCACGCATACATTGAAAAGCCGATACACCTAAAAGAAGACACTGTTTGGTGCGGATTTTGGTCCAGAAGCATAATTGGGCCATTTTTCTTCAACTGAGCAAGGAGTGGCCGTTACAGTCAATGGCGATCGTTATCGGGCCATGTTGAACCAATTTTTGTTCACAAAAATTGAAGAGGAGGATATTGGCAACATTTGGTTCCAACAGGACGGTGCTACGTGCCACACAGCCGAAGCTACACTCGATGTTGATGATGCATTTTGAAAAAAAAAAAAGTTATTTGGCGGACCCTTTACGAGGCTTCAGGGCATGTTTGAGTGTACAGTTCCATTGATTGTGTACAGATCATGACTTGAAATATGCATAGGCTGACTAGATGTCCTCTTGTAAGAGGACATGTCCCATTTTTGTCTAAAAAAAAATGTCCGGTATCTTTTTGAAAAAAACATGCAATTTGTGCTCATTTTAGGTTTTCTTATCTTCCTATATTTTTTTTGCATCACTAAACTACAAAAAATTTTTTTTCAGCACTAATTCTGAAGTTTTCTGCATCATTTTGGTGTGGACACGACCTAAAATAAATTTGTACCTGAACTCGCTCACTTCTCAACACAACACCAGCTTTTTTTTAACAATCGTCTGAAGACACTCTTTTATGTGAAAGCCCAGTCCTTGCTTTCTGTTTAGAGACATTAATCGAAATTTGCTCCAAGGATCCTGTTTTTACTAAGTAAATAATAGAAAATTCTTTTTCAGAATGTTGAGTTTGGAAATTTATTTCTCAAAAACTATGGATTTAAATAACTTTATTTAAAAATAAAATTCAAGAATGGGTTTCGGGGTTCAAGATAAGCTATAGGAGAATATTGTGGGTGTTACCATTGTTTTTCAGTAGTGTTGTTTCTACGTTAAGTCATTTTTTTAGATAATTGCCCATATTAACGGGGGTATATAGACCCCCCTTCCGATATGATTGTCTATTATTTTGGCTCAAGCTACACGCTCCAGTGCTTTGATGCATTCATGTTAACCATTCTTTATTTTCCATTATACTGTTTGAGAATACTATTTGTTATATTTTGTTTTTTATCGCTAAATTTTGAAATGCTGTATTTTGCGAACCATTCGGTCTACAGAAATGGTTTTGGGCTCAAATTGGAGCAAAATAGGTTACTTTGAAATCGTGAAACAATGTTTTTATTTAAAATTACTTCTTTAAGACTAAAATCGCCAATAACTGAAAAAAGCGCGAAAAAAGTGCGAAAAAATCGGGGTTTCTTTGATTTTTGACCATGAAGCGGTCGCCTCTCGAGGTCGAAAACAAAAAAACAAAAAAGCAAAAAATCAGAAATACCAGATTTGACGGATACGTGAATGTACATAGTTGCTGTACTATAACCTGTTGTTCTAGTGAAATTCATCTTCGCATAACATTAGTTTAATTCCAAAATACTAACCTGCAACTATATTTTTTTTTAATTGTTCATTTCTTCGCTCGACTGAACTCAGTAACAAGGTTTTGTGTGTCATTTCGAGAAAAAAAAAAAAAAAACATTCACATTTTCAGACTTTCATTAATAGAAAATAGTAAACATATATTTTATAATCTTGCATAATAAAGCTTAGATATCACTGTCTGGTATTTTATAAACTTTTACAAACTAAACAAATATTTATGTAGAAACCAACACCAACTACATATTTGTATTTATTTACTTTTCCTTATTTTCATGAATTTCCATATGAAACGTAATAAATTGTTGAGATTTTACTTATGTATGTACAAACATTATGTAGTTCTAGAGAATGGTTAACGTAAACAAAATATATGTTCCTAAGCTCTACAAAGAAAATTGTGACAGATAATTTTTGTAAATCAAATTTTGAAAATTCTTAACTTTGTTAATGCATGATAAAAAAAAAAAATAATTTTGAAATGTAGTCACTTTTGTCATGTTTATAAAAATGTATCATAAAAAAATTATTACAGTTATTTACCTACTATTAATATTTTTTTTATCTAATTTTAATTTTATTGAATGTTGTAAAATGTTTTCTAATACATTTTTTTAAACATGACAAAAGTGACTACATGTGTGCCAAAATTCAATTTTATTTATCAATCATTACGAAAGTTATGAATTTTTAAAGTTAGGTGTACAAAAATATGTAGGTACATGGAATTTTCCATATAAAACTTCAGACATCTTAACGTTAATATATAATATAAGACATCTAACGTTAATATAATGAGCTAACATTTAACAGGATTTGTTTTTAAATTTATTTAGAACAAATTAGGGGGTGCTTCATTCAAATAAAAAACAATGACCTCTATAAGGAACACCCTAATGATCAAATTATTTCAACTTAATATAAAAAATTTCTGAGTTCGCCTACGTAATCTGCGGTTCAGAGTTTTTACTTAAAACGCTAATAACAGAAATATAATGTTATGTTATTATTGTTATTTATTTCCTTTGATTTTCTTGTTTATTTTCTCATTTATGAACCTTTTAAGTCTGTTATCTTAACAAACAAAAATAATTCATGCTAATTATTTTAAAAGGGATTAAGGTTCGTTTAAACAAACTGCATATAAATCGTCAACAAGTACACGTAGACAATTATCATCATAATTTTGAAAAGTTTTTATGACAAATGAGTGATAGTATCTGTGTACCAAGATTTTGTTTTAAATTATTTGCATTTTTTGAAAACTTAAAGACATCAAGGCACAAATAAATACAATTGTAATCTCTGATTTTTTTTGTGGAAGTCTTTTTAAAATATTACCCGTATATGTACATAATTAATATTGCAAACGGCACCACCATTCATACTACTTCTATACACACATCATGATTATTCTAACGGGATGTTTTGCAAATAATAAAAATATTCATTTTAAGATAAATAATAAAATTTTAAGACATTTTTGATGTAAAATATAGATCATATCCAGTTATCTTTTTTAATTCAAACATTTCTTCAAAGCCGTGGAACAGCGGTTATGAAAATTATCTCAGGGATCAAGGGATGCAAAGTTGGAGTGTCTGTTTGTACCTTGATCTACAGCCATAACTGCTAAATCAATTTTCTTAAACTTGGAATTTAAGTTTATTTTAGATGTGGTTTCCTAGAATAGAAATTGATATTTTAGATGCAAAATATCGGTACATACCTGCTATACAAATATTTTAAGAAAAAAGTTATTTTCATCTCAAAAATAGCTCCTCCGATTCTGATAAAAAATTGTCAATTGTATTTCTATATATTGGTAAAACTATATACAGCAGAAACATTTTATTAATAGGTACTTGTATCGCCCACTGGCCGAAATTCGACCATCAGAAACTCACATTCGCAGACTCTAGATTCAAACAATTTTGTTTGAAAATTAAATCACGAAACATTTTCGTTTGAGTTTTCAATTTTTGTATTTCCAATATGAACAGTGATCGGCAGTGCAAAAAGAAACATGACCCAAAGTGTGTAAATGCGTGTCCCAGGTGTATTGTGCACATCTCCGCACATGACTTTCCAACCACATACAATTTATCGAAATCGGTTGGATACTTTTTGAGCAAATAATACTACAAAATTTCTTAGAAAAGATTTTCAAAATACTATATAGCCCTTATAAAATGTTGTAGTACTATTTTCTCAAAAAGTATTCAATCGATTTCGATAAATCTTATATATGGTTGGAAGGCCATAATTGTGGAGATGTGCAGAATATACAGTGGGACACGCGCAAACGCAATGTGGTTAATTTTTGTTTTTGCACTGCCGATCACTGTAACATATATAAAAAAAGAATTAAAAATCAGAAAAAAAATTGTGTGATTTAATATTCAAACTAATTGTTTGACTCTAGAGAAGAGTCGAATTTCAACCAGTCAACAATACTAGTAAAAGCAAACTTGCCAAGTAAACTTACAAAGGAGAATGGGCATTTTGGTCTACCTATTGCCCACACATGAGATATAGGTATATCATTGGAAAGCTTAGCCCTAGTAAGTTATGGATTCGTAAAAAAAGTCGAACTCGAGATAATAATATTCCCTAACATTACGATGATAGAGAACGCGAAAAAGTGGATCCCGCAATTCTGTCTGTCTGCCCTCGCCCGTCAGCCTAAACGGCTTTTTTTATATATTTAGCGCGCGCTAAAGGGGTTGCGACAACCATTAAAATGGCGTACACAGCACGAGCGATTAGGTAGGTTGAAGAGGATTTGAAAGGAGATATCGATGCACATTGGTTTTGAATGTCTGTAGATCACAATGGGGGGGGGGAAATTGAGCTGGAAGGATTTTCTTCAAACTTGGTATAAGTGTTTTTTTGACTAATATGCCCAGTCGCTTTTTTAAATTTTTTTTAGACACAAAAAAACCGGTAACTGCCATACAATTTTTTTTCTCCAAACACGAAAATAATATTTTCTCAAAAATGGGTCCAAGGATTTTGTTAAAAAAAATTCAAATAAATGAAGTAAGAAAACGCTATTTTTTAATAATTTTTTTATTTCCATAAATTTTTTTTTTGGTTTTTGATTTTCTCGAAAACAATTAAGTTGAAAATTTTCATCTTTTTTATGGCAAAACTTCTAAAAAAATATAAAAATTACTGTGAACCAAAATTAAATTTTTTTTTTTTGAAAATTAAAAAAAAAATCAAATTTTTTTTGAAAACTAAATATTTTGAAAACTTTGGTCAATATTTTTAAAAAGTAGGTGTAAAATAATTTTTTTAATTATTTTGTAGAATACTTCAAAAAATCATATTTCTAAATTCAAAAATAACGGTACCTTCCATACAAATGTTGAAAAACGGTTAAGAAAAAACTTATTTTTCTCGAAAACGGCTGAAGGTAGGGTCAATATTTTGATAAAAAAAATGTTACCAATAACGGTTATTAACGGTACCAATTAAAATATGCAACACGAGTTTTGGGTTTTTAAAGAAAGATAAATTTATTTATAGAACCTTTCGTTCTTAATGCTGGGTTATGACTGTGTAATGCGATGCTGCTTGATGATCGATACTGCTCAATGATCTTTTGTTTGTCTATATTGCGATGCTGCTTGATGATTTCTTGTGAAATCAATCTGGGTGATGATAAGAAGAATGTATCCCATACTTCTTTGGTGGTCCCTTCTTTATTAAAACTGTTGTATATTTATTTTAGGATTTTCGTCTATATTGATATGTGGGAGAATATCAACGGATCCATGGTGTTTGCTGCTGTTACCTTGTGTGTGGGAAGCTCAAGTCTAATTTACCTGCCATAGAACCGGTTTTTTGCTTTTCAAATTTATCGTTAACAGCTATACCAAAATTTGTATGCAAGAGCTTCTTTACAATTCAAACAATTTTGCATATACAAATTTTTCGAAAAAATAATTTATGGATTTTTCAAAAAAATATTGAATTTTTTTTTTTGAAAATTTAATATCTTGAAAACGGGTTAATTAATTTTTTTTAAAGCTATTAAAATATTTATTATATTAATTCTAGTAATTCCTTATTTTTTTTTTTTTTTTTCAAAATCGTTAGAGTGGTTTTGGAAATGAATCAATTTTTGTATATTGGCAGGTACCGTTGTATTATGGCAGGTACCGTTATTTTTTCAATTTGCCCTCTAGGGAGTCCTTGTTAGGGACTCACTTGTTTTGGCGTTCTCTATCATCGATTCAATATAGCTTTTAACGGCCTTTAGGCAAGGCCCTCACTGTCAACTGAAGAGTCCAAGTGAGAACGCCGGGACGAAACGCCAATTTTGTATAGACTGAAGGCCGTTAAAAGCTATATTGAATCAATAATTCAACAAGTCCAATTAAATAATGCTAAGTCTTCTACTTGGCTGATCTATTTCAGTAGTATATAGAATTTGTATTATAAAACACACTCATATGTAAACAATGCCAGGCCACGGGTAACAAAATTTCCAACAATTCTTGATTAGAAATTCTAATTGGGTTGGATATAATTCACAATTGATTTTCGCAGTAAAATTGATGTAAGCTGGACTGAACTTAATAAAAATTGCGTCTTGACAAGGCCCTCACTGTCAACTGAAGAGTCCAAGTGAGAACGCCGGGACGAAACGCCAATTTTTATGGACTAAAGGCCGTTAAAAGCTATATTAAATCAATAATTCAACAAGTCCAATTAAATAATGCTAAGTCTTCTACTTAGCTGATGTATTTCAGTAGTATATAGAATATGTATTATAAAACACACTCATATGTTCTCTATCATCGTCATGTTAGGGAAAATTATTATCATGGGTTTTTTTTTGTTGCACGAATCCTAAACTTGACCTATACTACTACTTATATCGCAAGTAAAAATGGAGTGATTTTGACGTATTTCTTCACTGTTGCATTTTTCCTGCAGCGCGCACAGGTTCTTTGAAGCTTCAAAGTTAGCTACTTACTACTCTAACATGCCTCAACAACATATCAAAAATGCAGAACTACATTGCGCTTTGCGGTTTTACTGCCGAATTGGACTGGCCTAGATACCTTTTGAATTAAAATAAGTTGATGAAGGAAAACTATTCTGAATTGTTTTCCAACTCATAAATGTTTTGTTATTCTTACTGTTTTTAAATAGTCACTTGTTTTGTGATTTACTCAAAGGTTTTGTAACTTCAATAGCAGTTGCAAAAAGAAAACATATTTTTTTCAGGTAGGTACTTACTTATTATTTACAATCAGTATTCAGAAAGAGAGCTAGTTATTTTATTTTTTTGTATGTACATGCAAATTAGAATGCTTAGAAATTTTGAATCAAATATTGTCTTAAGTTTGTTATAACAATTTTGAACTTAAATAATAATATAGACTTCGGAAGATTTGATGACAGGTGTGTAATATACTTTTTCCATAATGATACAGCGTGAAATAATTTTCCTAGGGGGGCCCGAAAATTTAACGCACACACCTCATTTTGGTCTATCGCCGCCTCTGCATTGTTATATTCTGGTTAAGAGCATTAAGGACATAAAGACAAGAGCAAATGCCAATAATACATAATAATAGATAAAAGTAATACAAATTAATTATTTCTCTGACTTTTATATTTACAAACAAATTATTTTTTGTTACATTTCCAAAGGCAAAATTAATATTATAAATCTAAAAAGTACTAATCTGCAAAATTGTCGGAACATAAACTATTTTTTTTAAAGTAAACTAATATTTAAGTCTTAAGCAAAATATTTTTATTGATTTTTCTTTAAAATGGTCTCAAAATAAAAATTTAAAATGTTCAAGTAGGTAGTTACTTTCCAATTATATTTTAAGTTATAACTATGGTGCCTTTATTGAATTTTGTTTGGCAAAATCTACAATTTGTTTTCTTACAATCAAATTGAAAATTTCAGAAACAAAATTTAATTAATATGAAATTTAAGTCGTTTTCGAGAAATTTTTGATAAAAAAAAAACAAGCCATTCTATGGCAGCTACCCGGTGGAGTTCTTGATGATCATAAACAAAAGTTCAAATTTTTCGTCTAGGAAATCATATACCTAAAGATGATTTGTTCCAAATTTAAGGCAAACTAATCCAAACCTTAAGGCCCTAGCTCGACTTACAGATGCAAAAACCAAATGGATGTCATGACGAAAACCACCTTTTTGGACTTCTCCATCATCCTAATATTATATTTTTAAGACTTCGAATTTCGGTCACATTGATAATCAACAATTTCATAAACATGCGACATAGGCACCCTCCATAGGAGCTTTAATTTACCTTAAAATCCTCTTAATATTTATCAACTTGCATTTTTTATTTCAACTTTCTCCAAGAGGTATATTTTTTTCATAACAATCCAGTTCACACAAACCACAACTAAATAGCAAGTGCTAAAAACTTTGCCCCACCAAAACTTAAAGTTCATCACTTAAGTTCACAATTAGCTAATAAAAAACGGAACATTACGCTTAAACAAATAGACTTCATAGTAAAAGATACATTAAATCCCAGACAGAGTGAAACGATAGATACAAAAGTATCTTTTGCCATCTTTTGATTTCTTGTTGTTTATCGTGGTTCACAAGTAAGACGCTGTGATTATCACTCCCTGATATGGATCGTGTGTGTGCAATAGATCTCGTCTGTAAGGTACGGACAGACATAATTTGTTTATTAATTTTGATTGAAAGTAAATGTTCTTAAACAAGTTGCGGATATTAAAATATTAAAATTCTAAAAAGTATACCTTATGCGCTATAAATAACATTAAATATAATAACTTCGTTTGTCTTTTTTTTATTAGTTAGAATGACTAACCTCAAAAGACATTGTTCCATCGCTGCCATATTTGTTAAATAAATGCGCCAAATAACGATTATATTTCTTGGATCCATTGCATCGCTGAATATTGGTACTCAACAGAAGTACACACAACACAACGATCGAAAAGATTGATATTCGCAAATTTGCCATTTTCGATTTCGAATTAAATACACTTTCACTTAAATTTTAAAAGTAAACAAAAAAAAAAACAGTTTTTTATCTTCAAATCTTTAAACTGATCACTTAACTATTAAACTTTATTGTGATCCTTATTAAAAAAGGAGGAAAACAAAACAAATCTGTGTTGAAATCGATTAAGATACACGTTTTGTTCGATTATCACCACAACCGAGCACACGACTATGTATCTCAAAGATACGAAATACGATGCGACAATATACAAAGTGTCGCAGAGGGTTTATTGCCGCCGAAGCGTGCGTTCAAAGCTGGTTTCTTTTTTGAATTGCGAGAAAAGCTCAAGTTATAATCCGGGTTGTATTTGTTGCGTTGAGGAGCTTTTTTGTCAGTCTTTTAAGGTTTGTGAGATTGACAGTTTGTCGTTGACATGGCAAACACAAAAATTTTAACTTATACTAATTGCCACTTCCCGGTGATTGTGGCGTATTTAAAATTTTATATTTCACTTTTTTATTTTTTTATTTTTTGTTTAATTTGGAATCCGTTCTGATCTTATTTAACTGATGTGAACATGATGATGAGAGTACTAAACATCTTTTAAGTTGCGATGATGTTTTCCAGGCCGAAGATTTATTCTTATATTTTTAATCTTATTTCGAGATAAGATATCAAGCGCGTGTGATATGCAGGGTAATTTAAGTCTTTTGTTTAAAATATTTTTGTTCTTAATTCTTCTTTTGTTTGAAAACACACCATACTTGATAAACATCATTAAAAAGGTGCATTTAGATCTGTTTTTTTTTTTTTTTTTTTGTTTGTTTCTTTTATTTTAAGATTGACACACGAGCTGGGTGACGCATTGAAAATACTGGCTATTTTTTGTCAATTTTAACTAAATTCTATTGAAATTGATCAATTATGCTACCATGAATGATTACACAGTTGTTGTTTATTTGTGAATATTTAAATTTCATGTACAATTTTCCGGCGGCGTGCGTGAATAAACAAAGTTAAATACAATTAGGTTTAGAAGATAAAGATCCAAGGACAATCTGTGAATGTACATTACGATATATTAATACAAATGAATAATAGGTATGTACCTATAAACTTTTAAAGAACCTTTGAATCAGAAGGCATATTTGGGAGACAACAGGTGTTAAAAGAGAAAAAATAGGTTATTTTCTCAAAGCTGTTTTTTTTTTGTTTGTGTATATTTTGTGCAGGGATGTTATATCATGAATTTCTTTTGAAACTTTGCAGACACGTCGCCAAAAACGCTGCTTATAGTGCCTAGGTTTTCTCCGGAAAATTTGTCTCTCCTTCCGATCTGGCTGTGGTCTAAAAAGCCTTTATTCGTCCAAAACTTGAGTACAATATTCTTATGTCAAGGCAGGTGCTCCAAAAATTCACTTGAGTTTTTTGGATAGAATACCAAAGAGAGCTTTAAAAATGATTGGCGATAGAACTGTAACATAAACGTTTGCATATCTCGAATACTGCCACAATGTTTCGTGCCTTTCATTGTTGTATCACTATTTTCAAAAACAGAGTGTTCTTGTGAAGTATCCAGTTGAATTCCTCCCGTTTAACAACTCAACCGTCATACCCGAACTTCTAGAAATGTCAGTTTAACCTTGAGCCCAACTTTGGACGTACAGTTAAGTATAGAGATTCTTTTTTCAGTCGTACTACACGAATGTGGGATGCTTTACCCGGCTCTGTTTTTTATCCCATTGTGATATTCAAACATTCAAAACCAAAGTGCATCGGTATCTCCTTTAAAATACTCTCCAACTTTCCTGAACGCTCGTGCTGTGTTAAATGGGTATTTCTAGTGTATTTCTAGGGTATTTCTCGAATGACGAGACCGAGACCAGACGAGACGAGACGAGACGAGACGAGACGAGACGAGACGAGACGAGACGAGACGAGACGAGACGAGACGAGACGAGACGAGACGAGACGAGACGAGATGAGACGAGACGAGACGAGATTGGACCGATTTGGACCGAAATTTACAGAGAGTCTAACAATTTAAAAAATCCAATTTCAGTTAAATTTTTATTTTCTTCTGCACACATTCAAACGATAATCGAAAATATTTCGTTCCAATAATCAACAGTTTGTCTAGAAATTGTATTTTTCGGAGACGAGACCGAGACGAGACTTAATTATACGAGACCGAGACGAGACTGAAAATTTTCGATCTTAACGAGACCAAGACGAGACTTACAAAAGTCTCGCAGAGTCTCGTCTCGTGGTCAGCACTAAGTATGGGTCAAACTCAGCCTCTTTTTTTTTAAGTCATCTCGGCTTAAAAATTAATTTTTAGGATCGGACAATGGTGCTCTTTCTCAGAAGCTCGTCGACGGCGAAAAAAATCTACCACACATAATCAAAAAATTTTTTGGTTTTGTTGCTCCAAACGATGACTGAAAATCTAGTTTCTGCATTTTTGTGCATATTAGCCTTTGATTCATTTCTCTAAGTACATGCAATAAAGAAAGAAATTAATAATAATTTTTAAAATTTTTATGACTATTCCATTTATGCTTAGTGACTTTTTTGATCTAAATTATAAATAATAACTATTTTTTCGTGTATTCTTAATTGCTGCATTTAAAATGTAGAAGTAGCATTAAAGAATAAAGATATCAAACACAAAAATAGTTACATTATACATAACTAACAGAATATAAACAAAGAAAAAAAAAATAATACGCATACGCCCTGTGTACCAACAAAAAGAATTTTTAAAATGGGGTTGCTCACATAAAAACAGAAGGAATCTTTTTCTGTTGCTTTATTTAAATGTTTTTGACTTTTAACTTGACGTTTACTTAGTCGGTTAAGAAGTTGAAATCTGTACAACAGAATACAGTTCTACATATTTTTTTTTTTTTTTTTTAGGAACTTTCAATATCAGAACTCATTGTGCTTATTACAAGTAGTGTGATGGAAAAGTTAATAAGATAAGATTTTTTTTGAACTCAAATTTATCACAGTGTTTATACTATTTTGTTCTGTTGTCATTTTGATAACGGTTACTACAATGGGGTAACTTACTTTATAGCTTTAAAAGAATTTATTTGTTCGAAATAGAAACTTAAAATAAAGTCTGTTTGCTTCTCAAAACTTGAGGAAGTTTGACTTTATACTTTTATATAAATAATTAAAATATTAACCTTAATAATTATATATAACGTAGGTTCTTTCGTCTTAATAGGCCTGCTAATATAAGGTATTCCTCTCTTGTGCTCTAGGTCAAAAACAAACTTTTTTTTCTTACAGGAGAATTTTAATGATGCAAAGGAATGTTTCTTCGCTTTTGATAAGAACAATTTTTGGTATGTTTATCACTATCAAATTAAAAAGCTCTTCGAAAGATTTATTTAAATAGCATGTACTATGTATGATTGTTTGAAAACATCCGTTCCTCTAAGAGGACTTTTTTATAACGCAAAATTTATTATTTTTAGTCAAGTCTCAAATATTTAGATATGATAATATACCTGCACAAAAAGTTGTCGCTGAAAACAGAAACTAACTGGTGCTGTTTAATGTTATTATTGTTTAGAAATTTTATTTTATATTCATGTGATTATGGCATGAACAAGATTGTGGATCCTTCTTTTTATTTGTCATCATATATGTATAACTGACGGCAGTATTTCTGGATTTTTCTTGTTTATAATTTATTCAGCTAAAATAAATAATATATCTATCCCTTAAAACACTAACACAATATGAGCTGAAGACTGAATAACTAATACTAATTAATACTAAGGGTCAATTTTTTAGTGTGGGATTATCCGAGTTCAAGAGTAAAACTCGAGTTAACTCTTCCAATTTACTGAATTTACTAAAGTTTAACTTTGATTCCGACACTGAAAACCTCTGCCTTAGAAATTATAAAATACTATTTGACTTTACATTTAATTACTTTACTACTTTTCCCCAAGCTCTAAAAATGCAAGGAAAATATTCCGCTCCCCTCCCCCTTCCCACCCATTTTCCATTAGTTTCCTTACTTACTTACTTAGGTCCTCGTGTACGATTTCTGGAAATGTATTTCAGCTCTCTCCAACTTTTCCTCAGCCGTGACGATTCCTGTTCGACCGTTCTTTGCTATGTACTTCTAGGCCGCACCTCTTGTCTTCCCTCCTGTGTGAGCGGGTTCCACCCCAACTAACAATTTAACTTCTGTAAGGGTCTATCGAAGTTACTTCCTAATCAGCAAATGGGACTCTATAAGGCCTTAGAGAAACACATTTGGCCCACACTGAGAAGCTCGAAAGGCTTTCAAGCAACCATTTACAGGTTTATTGGAAGGAGAAGCCTTTTCGAGCACAATGCAAAACAAAATAAAAATTAATTCTTTATTTTTATTTCTATATTTTCTCCTTTATTTTCATGCTAGTAATAATTTTCTTCTTGAACTTAATTCACAATAATTATTATTTATATTCGAAAAAAACACATTACTTACTTGATGGATTTTGCGGGAATTAAACCGAGGACGGTTGTGTTGAGAGTCGGGCACCTTAAGTACCAAACTAGCCTGGCATATAAAAGTGCCAAAGTGGAACCACTTGAAACATAAATTAGCTTCCTAAAAACTTCCTTGGCGCTTTCTGATGAATTAAACTAATTTGAAAAATACAGGTGACCATTCGTCTGTTGCTGGCAAGGGAGTTTTTTTTACTTAATGTTATTTTTTTTTTTTTAATTATTAATGTTTCCATGATTACTCTACTCATTAGAGAAAACATGTGGTCACACAAACAAGTGGTCACACAAACATACTTTTTGTGAGACAACAAATAAAATAGAAGTTCGTTTTTCGTTAAAATCAATTTTTTTTTTTAAAACGAAATGCTTTGATTTGAGAAAAAATATAAAAAACTCTTTTATGCCCCATAAAATATGTACTCTTAATTTTGTACACAAACCGTTAACTGACAATTTTAATTTGTATCATTTTTAAAAACACTAATTTGTCAAAATAAAAAACATAAACAATAAAGACCAGTTTAAAGATAAGTTTTTTTTCAACTGAAAGTAGCTATGTTTGTAGTTTAAAACGTAAACGTTTAAAATGTAATAAAAAAAACAACTGAGAAATGAAAGCTAAGATAGTTTTTGAAAACATTCGAATTTCTTAACGTGACAATATTTTTTAACGATGAAACAGGAACTATACTATGGTCACCTCGTTTGTGAATAATAATTCATTTCACATCAATACTACTTTCCATGCGAAATAGCAGCTTTAAATAATTTCATGTTGAGTGTGCAACCCTTCGCTAAGACCAAATAATCGGAATTATAACTTCCCGCGCATGCGCCTGAGAGGATGATTTAAATTAAGTTTGCATAAGTACCTCTTCATAGGTCTTATAGAAACAAATTAGGCTGACATCACTTCGCTGAGGCAAATTCATCGAAATAAATGCTTCTCGCGCATGCGTCTGACAGAGTTCACACAATTATTATGCTTGTGTTGGGCTTGTGTTTACTGGGTTATAGAACCAAAATTGGATGTCATGCTTAATCAAAGTTACCACTGCAATCAAATTTAATTCTGAGGGAATCATTTTTATTGGTGGGATCCGGGGTATTATTTTTTTTTTTATAGAAATTAAAAAAAAAAAATAAGGCAAACCACGAATATGAAGAAAGTTTATCTGTTTTTGTTAAATCATTTCCAATAAGAAATAAACAAATAATTTGTATTTGTAGTGCAATTCTGAATAGGTATACATAATTAAAGTTTCATGTAAAAAAATTGAAATATTTTTGTTTCGTTTTTTTTTTTATCAAGTGAATTTAAATTGTTTTCTTTTTCTCTCACTGCAGAAAATAAATGTTTCTTCCGTTTTTGTTTTGCAATATATAAACGATTTAATATTAGACCATACTCAATGAATGGGTTTAATTTAAATTTTCAAAATGATACAATTTTTCCTATTTTTATTTTCATAAATAATTCGACCTGTGGTAACCCTCCCTCGGCATTAGAAACATACATGCGCCGACCAGTCAACAAAATAATGCTTGTATCGGCCTTTTGCGCAGGGGGCTTACACAAACAAAATAAACTGACATAATTCCACTGACAATTATGCTTCCATTAGACTTTCGTACACATAACAGCTTGTTTCCGACATTTGTAAGCAGGCCCTTCAAGAGCTCTTTAATTTACTGCAGTACTTTTTAACTGTCAGTAGAATGTATTTTTTACTAGTATGATTTTGATTTTAGTCAGTAAGTCATTTTACTGCAGTCTTTGTTTAACTATGTCTTTTAACTTTTTTTTTAGTATTTTAACTAAAATAGTTCAAATGTGTACAAAAAAAAAAGAAAAGTATGAAAAACAAGAGAAGAAAACTTATAAGAAAGTGTTTGCTTATTATATCGACAAGATGAAAGTCGAAAGATGCTGGAAATGGGAAGTGTACTATAAAGTTGCTTATACCAAGTTGCATTTGACTTGCTGCAAATGTGTGGTATTCTGCCTGTATTTGTTCCCTTTTGCCATTGTGCATCCATGTGGGATATAGCATCTTTTTATAGAAATTGATATGACAATAACTTGCTTTTTCTTGAAACTTTATTATTGTTCTTGTGTCAAGTAAATAAATATAATACAAAATTACAAACATAGTTGTTACAGATATAAATTTCGTTCACAAAAAAAAACTAAATATTGCCGAACGAGTATTATGTAATATATGATCACATGAAACAAAAAAAAAAACATTTCTTATGGCCAGTTGCACATCCAACTCGAAAATAGAAAAAGAAAAATATGTACGTAACGTATGTATGTTTGTAACTCAGCAGCTTATTTTTTAATATTTTGGCTGGGTTTCAGATTCAGTTTATTAATATAAAGGGTTTTCCAATAGGGACGGGTTGATTTTGTAAGCTCGTGGCGGCCACATTGTTTCTTTTACTTTCTGTAAAAATATCGTCAGTTACCAAAGACAAATCATCATGGTAAGTTACAGCGTCAAGCAACACGTGCAAATGATTAAACTTTATTATCAAAATGGGTGTTCTCTAGTAGCAACGATGCGCGCATTGCGCCTTTTTTATGGGGTACATGGTCGTCCTTCCCATTTTGGATGAATGGGTACGTGAATAAGCAAAATTTCTGGATATGGGTCGACAACAATCCGCGCAAGATTCACGAGATGCCAATGCATCCAAATAAAGTTACTGTTTGGTGTGGATTTTGGGCTGGATGCGTCATCGGTCTGTACTTCTTCGAAAATGACTTCTTCGTCGATGATCACCAACTTCTTTTTGCCTGAATTGGATGATATGTACACCGAACACATATAGGGTTTCAACAGGATGGCGCTACTTGCCACACAGCTCAAGACACAATCGATATTCTGCACGAGCGGTTTCATGGCATGGTTAACTAGCGCCGAGGCGACTTGAATTGGCCACCAAGATCGTGTGATTTGACCCCTTTGGACTTTTCTTGTGGGGCTTTATTAAGTCGCAGGTCTATGCGAATAAGCCGCAAACCACCGCGACCCTAAAAGACAACATAATTGATGCCTGATTTATGCGCCAAAGTCATCGAAAAATGGACCTTTCGAATCCGCGCCACCCGAGCGAAGCCGCGGTGGCTATTTGAACGATGTTATATTTCACACATAATGCCATTGATAGGGCTGTCAAATAAATATAAAACCTTATTGATATCTCATATACAACTTTATATGTTTTATTTACTGTTTTATTAAATTCCTATTGGAAGTTATTGTAATTGGTGCGATTTGTCGAATTGAAAACTTTGACATATCTTCACGTTTTGAGGTTTCTAGAATCAGAATTCGTCGTTTTTAGCAAGATGTCTATATGTGTGTATGTACGTACGTTCGGGGTACTTTTTTCATCCACCATATCTCGAGAATGAATAAAGATATCGACCTCGGATAAATTTTATTTTACAGATAATATTGTCATAAGGTGCTGAAAAGGTTTTCTAACAAATTCAATAAACCGTTTTTTTACTACAGCAATTTAAAAAGGAGCTGTAAAATTTCATTTATCTGGAATATCTCGAGAACGGAATAAGATATTCACTTCAGACTTATTTTAATTTACACATAATTACACAACACCAAATTGATAAATATTAAAAAAAAAAATTCAACAGACTCTTTTTTTTTAACTAAGAAAACAGTTGAAAAATAATTTTCGTCTCAAATATTTCAAGAACAAAAAATGATTCCGAACCCAGTCTATTGTTTTTTTACACATAATGACGTAGACAGCAACTGATATTTTTTTTTAAAAAATTCAATAAACAGTTTTTTTTAGAGCAAACAAAACTGGAACCAAAACTATTAAAAATTCTTAACAAATTTTTTTCAACTCAAATTTTTTGAAAAACAAACAATGATATCGGTTTCAAAATTCTAACAAAAGTATAAACCTATACCACCTAAATGTTGTGTTATTTTCAGATTTTTAAAGCCACTCTTTAAAAACCTAAAAATAAAAATGTTGCAAGAAAAAACTTTTCAAAAATGCTTTAATTCGAAAAATTCTTACCATCAAAATCTCCTTCAAAATCGAAATTTCGCATTATGACACTTTTATATTCTTTGAAATCATGTTTTTTTTTAAGTACATTCCCCTGATTTTTGGAATTTTCTCTCACTATTTTTCAATAGTCTGTTTTGAAATAATTGGCTTAAATAATTAATACCTCTATACCGAGAAGAGTTAGGAAAAAAAAGTATAAAATATAGGTAATATCACAGTTTGCCCTGAATCTCTATATCTATACCTACCTATATACTGATTATCCAAAAACCCAAATTGATTACACTATATAATATATAATTATTTAATATACCTATACTCTACCACCCACCACTAAGGTAAATATGTATATGGTCTTCAAGTGCACCAATGGGTAGTTACAAGTGTGGGTCGACCCCAGACTCATTTTTCAATTTTAAAATCGACCCGACCTTAATGGAAAACCCTTTATTATTATATTCGTTTTCATTAAGTATTGTATGAGGTTGTTTTCCACTTTACTCAAAATATAAAAAAATTGTATTCGAATTCAAACTTTGTTTACTCTGTTCTTTTATATTTTCAATACAGGGAAGATAGGGTGTTTGCCGTTCACCCTTACTTTTATGGATTTCAATAAGCTATCTTTTTTTTTATAAAGCTTTTCCATTTTCTTTGGTTGCCGTATCGAGCATTAAAAGTTGACATATTTCTCTCTTCTCTCTCATTCAAATGTCGATAGGGTTACCAACTGCTAATTCAGACTTCATAAACAGAAAAATGAAGATCGTTAACTAAATCTAAAAAAAATTAAAGTAAATGCAAATAAAAGTAAATCTATTTTCCACACCACCTTGTTTCTTTCAACGTAAAAATAAATCACAGAAAAAGAGTATAAATAAATTACATAATAAAAAATAAATTGAATTTAAAGCAAAAAAAAAAAAAAAACATTTTATCACTCCGACACGTAGTTGCTGCTTCTATACTCTCTTCATTTAAGTTAATAACTAAGTTTTCCACTTCTCTTCCAGTAAAAACATCCATTTCCCACATCTTTGGCCCAATCACTTGCTCAACGTGTCAACAACCTTTGCGTCAACCTTTCCAAGTCCTGTTTTTATAAGATCTTTTACTTCTGCCAGTTTAAAAGACTTATTTTGGCTTGCCACGAATCCTTTTACTTGAGCCCAAACAAACTCTATGGGATTAAGTTCAAAAAAGTTAAAAAAAAAAACTATTTGGCAATTCAAAATCGCAAATTATTAATGATATATGTACATCTTTGTTTTTCGCCCTTCCACTGTTTTTTTTTTTTTTTTATTTATTTCTGGGTTCTGCCCAATAACATTGGTTTTAAAATTTAACTGGAGGAAAATGGAACTTTAGTTTATTGGTTCGTTTATTGGGATTTTAGAATTTAAAGTCATTTTAAAATCTAACGAAGCAATACAAATTTAAAAGAGCTTGCTGCAACTGGCCATTAGTCGATTATATAAAATAAAAAAAATGCATATGTATGTACGAGTCAAAGTAATAATAATAAATAAACAAGAAGTTTGAGTCTTTTTAATTAAATTTAAATGAGGAGTTCACTTATAGTAGTAACATTTTTTGAAAATTGGTGTCTGAAAGCCCTTCCCGACTAGAAGCATTAAGTAAGCCAGCAAAACAAAAAATTGCGTTCTACGGTTGCGGATGAAGGCACAGGCGTGTTGTACCTAATGAATGCTTTCTCTATATTTGGGTACTTATTAATTTTTTCAAGTGATGTGGACTGCTGGGTAAGATAAAGGTCAAAGTTTTCATTTTGTTCAGCCCTGTTATTAAATGAACCATTTTCAACATCATCTGCAGATTTTATAAATCATCGCCCTTAAAGAAAACCGGCATAGCTCAAAAAACATCATTCTTCAGAAAACGAGTTTAAAGTTTTTAAGTCATACGATTTAGGCTAGGCGCATATTGAGGCGCGTCCGAAGCGTGTGACGTGATCTGACGAGTGTCGCACGACACGATTTTAAAAACGTGTCATGCCGTTCTCCGCATATTGATTCATGTGTCTCGTGTCAAAATACATATTAATTGAAGCAAAAATCGTCTGATATATTGATAATTCAAATAAACTTAAAAAAAAACAAGTAATTTATTAAAAAAGCAAACAGTATTTTATTTTCAAAACGAACGACAGTTTATTATTTTATTTTTTGACTGAAAAAAAATAAACACGTGCCGGTCTCGCAAGGAAAACTGTGTTTCGATCACTGTGTCACGCGATTTTCGGAAAACGCGCGGCAGGTCATGTAGTGCCGCTCTATCAATATATGCGTCGCTCTATTGATTTATATTGTTTACAAAAACTCGTGCTGTGCTGTGTCACGTCGCTCGCGTCGAATGCGCTTCAATGCCAGTTTACAGAACTTAACTCAAAAATCGTGTTTTTTAGTTATGCTGGTTTTCTTAAACAGCGACGAAATGTATGTATGTATGTATGTGTTTAAACCAAAACAATAAACAAAACAAAATTTTAAAAAGTCAAAGTAATAAGTTTCAGGTGGTACATCAGTTATTTGTATTGGTCGTTGTGGATGAACTGTATTTATTTTCGATCGTTCCATCGAGCAAACTTCACAAATTTTCGGCTCTTTGAAGTTGGGATTTACAGCTGAAATCCACTTAAGTTTTGCAGATGCACATAACACGGAGGCAACGATGGCATCATTCATTGGGAGATAGATTGAAATAGTCTTGAAATCTTGTCACCAAATAACTTTCTAAATTCAATACAAATACTTTTGGTATTATCGTCAAGTTGGTATTCAATAGCAACATTCTAATCTTTTTACTTGCGATATACGTAGTATAGGGATTCCTTAGGGGGGAAATTGAATTTTTTTTTTAGCTCAAAAAATAACGGTACCTGTCAAACGACCAATATACAAATATTGATTTATTTCAAAAATGGCTCTAACGATTTTCAAAAAAAAATTACGAGGTACTAAAATTACTAAAGTTAATATTTTGGCAGAAAAAAAAAATTTATAACGGTTATTAACGGTACCTGTCATACAACCGATTTTTTGGTTTTCAAATTTCTCGTTAACTACTACACCGATTTCAACCAAAATTTTTATACAAAAGGTCGCTTATAATTTTAACAATTTTGCATATAAAAATTTTCGAAAAAATAATTTTTGGATTTTTAAAAAAATATTGAAATTCTTTTTTTTTTTGAAAATTCAATATCTTGAAAACGGGCCAGTGAATTTTTTTTAATTTCGTGAAAAATTGTGTTTTATTAAATACTAAAAGTTGGCATACCAAATTTTATTTTAAAATATGTTCACGATTTTTTATATAAAAAAAATATTAATTTAAAAAAAACCGCTCTTACGATTTTTGAATTTTGTTTTTCATAAATTCGTATTTATTAAACAAATCAGATGGCATACTTTTTTTGAGTTCTATATATTTAAGCTATTAAAATAACTTATTAATAATAATTCATAGTAATAATTTATATTTTAAGTTGTTTTTAAAACTTTTTTTTTGATGATATCATAATGTTATGGAACCAATAAATATGTACATGTCTATTTCAAGCTACGTTAAAGTTGTTAGCTACGAGAGCAAGTTTTGTGCGATCCAGTCGTGTCCATTTTTTTTTTTTAATAGTGGGCAATTTTGGTAACAAAAAACTAAAAAAGCATCCATTTTTCTTGTTGCATGTATTCGATACCTTCAGCAATAGGCACCTTCGAGAACTCTTCCAAATATTGCAACTCAACATCGAAAAATGATGGAATTCCTAATTTTTGGCACAAGTCGTTAATTTTATATTTGTGCTTAATTATATCACGCACGGAGTCATATAACGAATTCCAGCTTGTGACAACGGGAAATTTGCGTTGGCATCCCAAAGTAGAAACAATTTCCTCCAAACTCTTTGGCCTATTTACTTTATGTTATAGGTTGGTACACTTTTGCATAATCTTCAAAATATAAAATTTGTTACTTTTTTTTGTAGAAACATAACAAATAATGTAAGTTTTTGGTCCCGGGTTCTGCGGTATACTCTCATCAATGTGTTATGTAGCCTTGAGACCGAATTATCTTTAGGAAGCATAAAATTTCCCTTAAAATTGTATTCCAATTTATTCCATTCTATCGTAAGTGCATCATTTGCAACTTAAGCAAAATTGCATATTTTCATTAAATGAAGACACATTTTTATAATAAATGCACATTTCAAATGCATATTTTGATTTTTTTCGTGCATATTTTTCAATAAACTGTGTTTATCTTCGAAAAGAGTCAAGACACCAACGTCACCGTGTAAAATACAAGAGGTTTATACTGGTATGGTTTTCTTGGAAAAAGTAAGGTAAAATAATGATTTGAAGTGCAATTTACCACTTTTAAAAGCATATTTTATGCGCATATTTTAGATTATTTTTAAGTGCATGAAAATCCAAGCCCTAGTTACTTATGTATATTCAGGGTTACAATTATATTTGAAAAGTTCTATGGTCCCGAGTTAAACATTTTGTATTCATAAAATGATAATTTTTTTCTCCAATTTCCAACTTAAATTGTTATAAATTGTACAATTAAAGATCATTTAACTTATTTGTACTTTATAAATAACCTTGTTTGTGATTTCTTTTTTATTTTACTGAAAATATTTTCTTAACAAATTTAAATAGATTTTTTAGTTATACAACATCTATGTATATAAGGCAATTTTTAAACTAGCAATACATATTAAATATTTATCTTAATTACACCTAATTATAGTTACGCACACAGTTTTGTAAATAATTATTTATAGTTTTTATCTTATATAATCTTTGTACATTTAAAATTTGTATTAAAAAATAGTATAGATATTAATGTAATGCTTGTATAAAAAATAATTAACATTTTTATTTTTGTTTTGTTTATGCTTGTTTTTGTTTTCCAACAAAGATAGCTTTTGTAAATGTCTTTCTTGCTTTGTGTTGTTGTTATTATTGTTAATACTTATTTAATACGACATTATTATTATTATAGTAGTACTTCATAGGTTTTTTTTAGGAAACATTGTTTTGTGTGTGTTTAACTATTCATGGAAATTTGATTTTTTTTTTTAATTTATGAAAAATTCTTGAAAAGTGACATGAGCGGATTAATTCTCTTTCTCCTGATTTGGCATGCAAAGAAAGAATTTCGAGCACCACAAATTAATTGATTGTGACATTCGTGTCAACCAGCCAATTGGTCGATGAATAGTAACATAGTACACTGGAATTCCGCTAAGAGTTATGACCGTGCCAACGGCAACTTCTACTGGCGATTGTAAGCATGATGATATAACCAGAAAACTACATGTGATAAGGAATATTACGGGAAGTATTAAATTTACCTGAAAAATAGAATTTGAAAATTAAAGAAATTCTTTTGAGGTTAAGAAAAATATAAAAACTCACTCGAATGGGTCTTTCAGTTTTAGGTTGCTTATAACGCAACCACAAAAGACCAGAAATTGACATCAGTGTGAATAAGGCTTCAACGTAACTAATATAGTTTATCAAGGCATAGACGTCATTTATGAATAAAAGCACCAATGAAAGAATACACTGTAAGAAAATTTTGAATTAATTATTTGTACTGAGTTACTTGAAATGTTTTTAATTACCAAAAAGATAAGTGATGGAACTGGTGTAAGGCAATTTACGTTAATCAATGATATCGCTGCCGGTAAATGTCCATTACGAGCACCGACGAAAAATAGTCGCGATGATGCAAAAATTCCACCGTTAAGTGAACCGAATGTTGAGCAAGCAACAAATAAAGGCATAACCCAAGCCATAAATCCTAACATCTTTTTGCCGAATGTTATAGCAACGGCATCGGAAGATAGAATTTCTTCAGGCGAAAGGACCGAAAAGTATGCAACATTAGTGATAACATAGATGACTGTGACAACTGGCATGGAGATGCAAATAGCTCGGGGGAGATTCCTGTAAAAAAAGTCGAGTTTTAATTAAAATCTTCAAGTTATCGTATTTAGGTTTAAATAGCCAAGCATCGAGAAACGACAATATAGGCATAACTAAAACGGAAGTTATTGTTAGCCAACTTCAAATTTTAATTTCGAGAAATTATTTGAATAATCTGCATTTTTAAGTATGCAACAAAAAAAAAAACAATTTTTGTTAAGACTCACCTAAAAGGATCCTTCAATTCCTCGGTAACAAAATTCAAATAATTCCAACCGGAATATGAAAATAATCCACTGTAAAATGCCAATGCAATTGATCCCGGTGACGTCAATGAGCCCCTCATCGGCTCAGACCATTGTTCAGTGCTAACACTAAATAAATACCATATACCAGCGGCAACAATCAATAGCAATGATAAAATTTTTGTCCCCGTAAAAACATCTGTGACTCGTGTCACCCATTTAACATTATAACAATTTATCGCTGTTAGAACACCTGCAAAAGCAAACAACAAATTCAATAAACCATCAATCATTATAATAAATTATAAGATTTAAAAATATTTTTAAATATAACTCACATGTTATGACAGCAGCTAATAACTGCACAGATTCTACAGGTGCCTCACATGATGGCAGGAATGGTTGTAAGAGATATTGGGCAAATGTCAATGCAGTGATGGCATTGCCGGTAGGGACCAACACCAGCAGCGCCACCCAGAGATAAAGGAATGCAGGTAGTGGCCCGAATGCCACTCCTATATAGGCGTAGTCACCTCCAGATTTTGGAATCATTGTGCCTGAAAGATAAATTAGAATTTTGAATGTAAATAATTTTTATTAAAAAAGGGATAGTTAATAATTTTTGAAACATAATCTTTTTCTTAAAATAAACTCAGGAAATGTAGGTATGTAGGTAGATACCAAAATTTAAAATTTAAAGGGATGAGTATACGAAGCTGTATAAAAGTCTACCATGTATATTTATTTTATCTCGATCTTAAAATTCCGAATAAACTATAGTTTTCTCGAGATTTGATGAATGCGGAATTGTAAGAAAAATAGAAATAATCTAAAATATCATTCATGCATGTTTGGGGAAAACTTTTAGTGCTTTTTTTTTATTTTAAAAATTATGACAAAATTTTGAAATTTTTTATCTAACTACAAATATAAACACGAATAGGTCTCACGAACTTGCTCTTGTGTTTAAGTGGCAAAGAACTTTAAAAATTGTATATGAGTATAATGTAGAAAAATTTCTAGGTATTAAAGCAAATTTTTTAAAAGAATGAATATTTTTTTTAAATTGCTAGCTACATATATTTGAAGCTTTGAACCTGTGGGTGCAAAAGTGGAGTTTCCCTATTTTGAAAAAATTGGCTTATTTAGTCACTCATTTTTTTGTACTAGGGATATAAATTATTTTAAACGTAGTTTTATAAATTTCCAAAAAAAATATAACATTGCTATTTTAAAAGCGTTTATGTGCTTGTTTTAGTCGATTTAAAATCAATTACAAAAAATGGGTTATGCCATTTTTGCATTCACAGACTCATTTATAGTTTGAGGTAAACAAAAAAGATGAAATTTGAATTTTTGAACAAAAATATTAATTTGTGAAAAAAAAATATATCGCTGGAGTGGTTTTTTTTTAAAAAAGAAAAACTAGTTCGTTCTTAGGGGAAAATTTAGAACGCCACTGATTTCAATTAATTAATAAAAGGCAGATACGTATTTAACTTCAAAATATTTTATCAACCCTTTTCTGAAATATCGGATTTTCAACACAAAATTCGATACTTTTTTAATCACATAAACAATTTATTGAAAATATAATTATACGTTTTTAGAAGTTAATCCTTGTAATAATTAACAGAATTTATTTAATCAAATTCTTAGAAGCTATTTTAAAGAGAAATAAATTTCAGTTAATGCAATAAATGCTTTTAAGGTTTCTAGTTTATGAGGAAATTACCCAAGCTAATATAAAAAAAAATTAAGGCAAACCATGTTATGTTTTTTTTTTAGAAAACATCTTTTTTTTATGAAAAAGTAGTAGGTAATCTATTTTAGCTATTACAAAAAATTATATTAATTTATAATAATAATTTAAATTTTAAATTGTTTTTAAAACTTTTTTTTAATGATATCATAATGTTATGGAACCACTATATATGCACATTGTCAATTTTAAGCTACGTTTCAAGTTGTTAGCTATGAGACCAAGTTTGTGCGAACCAGTCGTGCCCATTTTTTTTAATTTATCTAAAAATTGAGAGACCATTAAATTAATAATAAAAACCAAATAGTTATTAAAAGCCTACGTTAGGTTTAAAAAAAAAAATAGTATTATTTTATTTTTAATTTGTTTTTAAAAATTATAAATGGAAACAACTTGATTAAAACTTAAAATAAAAGAACTAATTCCATTAAAAAACCTAATTTGACATAATGACTTCTCATAATTTTTTAAAAATATTTGTCCACTTTTATAGAAAACTTCTCCTTCAGCCTAAACGAGAGTAAAATACCCACCTCCTGTATAAGTTGTTTTCTCGTTTTAAATTAAGCTAAATGTTCTATATTTTTTCGCTTCTAATGCGAAGCAAACTGCATTTTTTTCCTGATATCATTTTATACCAAGTTTTCCTTACTACACTCGCGAGCAAAAAAACGGAATCACTCAAGTTTGCTTTCTAAAAACAACAATCGCGATGGATACAATATCTATAATTAATTGCTAATAGGCTCGTTTTAAAGCTAGAACTTAAAATTTTATATTAAGGGTAAAATAATAAAAATCCATTGGTTAGTTTTCGCGCTATCCGCAATAATAACAAAAATAACAAATTATACTTTGTTAAATTTGGCAAGACTTTGAAACATTGATACCCAATAAATGCGCCTAAAGTTGGTCTTTGGTTTTGAGTGTGATATTAAAAGTGAATTGCATCACATCTTACACCAATGTACTGTGGCCCTTCAGTTCGGTCTAAGCCAATCTTGCATACCAAAGATCTACGGAAGGTTCAGACAAACGCGTAAAGGTAAGTGTTAATGCCAGGATCTGTGTGCCACCGGATGTTATGATTGATTCATCGTGATGGCGTTTCTCTGAAATCGTGCTTTTACTAGCGTTGACGTCCAACAATAGCAGAGACAGGTACAATAAAGACTCGTAAGTTAATGGTCAGTTAGACCTTACCCCAAAATATCCCACCACGGGACCGAAATTAACTGCAACTCATCCACAAGTTCGAGTACGATTTTCACTATGCACTACAATCGAGAAGTTCAGCAATGTAGGCGATTTACGTGCTCGGATGAGTGCACAATATATGTCTGGATGGAAGCCTTAGCATAGAGGCAGAGTAAACAGATGACCTGTCTTCCATGGAGACAAACCCTGCACTCATCCGAGAACATAAATCGCCTACATTGCTCAACTTCCCAATTGTAGTGCATAGTCAAAATCGTACTCGAACTTGTCGATGATTTGCAGTTAATTTTGGTCACAGAGAGTCTAATAAATTAAAAAATCCAATTTCAGTTAAATATTTATTTTCTTCTGCACAAATTCAAACTATAATTGAAAATATTTCGTTCCAATACTCAACAGGTTGTCCGGAAATCGTATTTTTCGGAGACGAGACCGAGACGAGACTTAATTATACGAGACCGAGACGAGACTGAAAATTTTCGATTTAAATGAGACCGAGATGAGACTTGCAAAAGTCTCGCACAGTCTCGTCTCGTCGCCAGCCCTAGACGTCAACGCTAGTCAAAGCACGATTTCGGAGAAACGCCATCACGATGAATCAGTCATAACATCCGGTGGCACTCAGATCCTGGCCTCTACATCTATACTAACCTACGAGTTTTTCTAAACCTTCCGTAGATCTTCGGAATGCAAGATTGGCTTAGACCGAGCTGATGTGACACAGTACATTGGTTTATTCCGTGTTGCAGTAGTGTGACAACTTGATTGTTGTTTTTAGAAGGCAAACTTGAGTGATTCCATTTTTTGATCGCGAGTGTATTTTAATTTCCATTCTATAACTTAAAGCCTAGTATTCAGTTCAAGTGAAAATGAAATTTCTATATAAAAGTGACATCTATTTCACAACGATGAAATTCATATCGAGAGCTGAGTACCCAAAATGTGAGAGCGAAATGTGAACCGGTTCAAAATTAATTTCATTTCATAATTTTCATTTCCTAACGTACGACCACTAGGAAAAAATAAAATAAGTGTGGAAAAGTGTGACATTTGTCAATAAATTAAAATAAAAGTTCTAATAATTGAATAAAAAAGTCTAAAAAATTATTTTGGATCTTATGATCGTTTATTTTTGAATATTAGGTGTTTCCGACAAGCCAAAAACCAAACTATCGAATTAAAATAGTCTTCTCAAGCATTTCAAGACTCTGTTAAACTGTCAGACAAATCAAATTATTTTTTCATTCAAAGTGAGTACTAAAAATTTTAAAACTGAGGACTGAAAATTCACGTGGAGAATTTATTATGGTTTCACAGGTTATTCAAGTGAATTTCAAACCGCTTTTATTTTTCATTTCACACAGAGGTGAGTACTAGGCTTAAAACAGTAGCTTTTCTGAACAAAAAAATATGTAAACAAGATCTTTACTGTAATTTTAAACATTTATAGTTGATTCCCATTTCCAGAACGATTCTGAATTTAAATAATATATACATAGGTGAATTTTAAAACTTCGAAGTTTTTGACGCGACTACACCTCAAGATTTAAAAAGAGAACATATTTTTAATTTTTAAAATGTCAATGTTTCTGTGTGTGAAATTTAAAAATAAAATGCACGAGTGGATCGGACTAACTATTTTTGATTTAATACAAACAAATGTGAAAAAAAGTTTAAAATGTAACAAAAAAAAAATTTATTATATTTGTCGTTAAAAATTATTATACACAAATTATTCATACACATTTTAAATGCAATATTTTTTATTAATACACGAGTAGTAGTAGGCACTGAATTGCAAAATTATGATAAAACAAACCCATGACGAGATATTTGGGAATATCCCAAAGCAAGTAAAATAAAGGCAATTTGGTCAAAACACCCATTATAAAAATTTATTAATAAGAATAAGGCTAATAATAGTGTTCATTCTTTAACTTATTAGTTAGTTGTGAATGGGGCATCAATAGAAAATCTTTTTTTATCTGATGTGGGGTGGGTTGACAGTCAGTGTAAATAAACATACAAGAAACTGAAGAAAGGCTGTTAGAAAAATTATTATAAGATACTTAGCAATTCATTAATAATAAACATCTCATAATGGTTTTTATTTTACATTAATTTTATGATGCAGATGAAAAAATACTAAAAAAAATGATTCGATACAATCAAAATCCAAAGTGAATAACTAGTCTTTAACTTTTTTATTAAAACATGAAATAGTTTAATCAAAATCGTTAAAGCCGTTTTTGAGAAAATTTGATAAAACCGAAATAGTTGTATGGCAGCTAACCGTTTTTGATGAGCTAAAACAAAAATTTTAATTTATCTTCCAGGCAATTACATGGGAATGCTTCAAACCAAATTTGAATCAAACTCATCCAATCGCTAAAGCTCATGATAGATCCCCAACTGGACGTACAGACGCACAGGCATAACAGACGTCCTGTCGAAAATTACTTTTTTTGGACTTCTTCATTAAAATAATGTTATGTAGTTTTAATTAAAACCCCGACATTTTTTTACACGACACCAATACTTGCCTTATAGATATGGGGACCATCTGTCCCGGGTTTCCCGGGACTGCCCTGTATTTCAATAGCCTGTCCCGGGTTTTTATTTAAGAAACCCGGGACGTAATAAGACGTGTCCTGTATTCAGTTATTTGTCCCGTATTTGCACATTTTTTTTTTTTTTGATAGTAAGACAAATGGAGACTGAACAAGTCGAAATAAAATAAATTAACCAAAAGATATAAGGAAAAAATCTTTCAATTTTATTTATCTTGTACGAATATTTAAATCAGTGGGAAAGGTCTTTTAAAGAACTTTAAATACTCAATTGAATAATTTTTAGTAATGTACCCCTGGCCCGAAATAGAAACATGTTCTTTTGTGAACCAAAACCGGAGCGAAACAAGAATTAATGACTCTCAGTTGTTTGTTTGCTTAGATTTTGTTCTTAAGTTTAGAAACTATTAGAAAATGGACTGAAAACAAAAAGGCAGTAGGTATAAAAATAGGTGAATATTTTTACGTATTTCTCAACAAAAAAAAAAAACATTTGTTTTTCAAACCCTTTACAAATTGTCGAATTCAGTTTGTGTTTGCGACGAGCTGCGATTTCAATAATGAATAATAAGTGGACGAGCGAAAAATCCAAAATTAATTTTAAAACTCTAAAAGCCATGTTAATTGTTAAATGTAATTACAATTTAAGATGCTATGAATTTAAAAATTATTTACAAGAAAACGAACATTTATAAAATATTTTTTCAGCACAAAAGTATTAAGGAAAAATATTTTGAACGTTATAAGCTTGGCTTAATCTGCATTACGAAATGTTATGTTTTTATAGTTTTAAATAATGAAGCCTTATATAATGTTCATTTAATAATTTAAAGACTAATTTGCTTACAGAAGACTGAATTATTTTATTAATGAAATAAATGTTAAGTTTTAAGTTCCTTTAATTTTAATAGTTTGTGTTCGTTTGTTTTTCTGTTATTTTTTCTCTCTTTTAATAGTTATGTATGTAGATATGTATCAAAATAAAAATTAAGGAAAAGACTAATATTTTTGTTTTACGTTTTTAAAATGTTCACTTTGTGTCCCGGGTTTTGCTCCCAGAAATATGGTCACCGTACTTACATATATAGCAAGTTAAAATGGTTGAACCATCAACATCATAACTTGAGTAGATTCCATACTTCTAAGTTAGTCAACAAATATTATATATAAAATTTGTATGAATAATTTTTTTTACGAAAAAATAAATACTTTTGGAGAAAAATTATTTTTTTTTTATTTTTAACTTTTCTTTTCTAATTTTGTTTGTATGCAATAATTCAAAAAAATTCAGAAATTGTTATTTTGAAATGTTTTTATTATTTCCTCCTTAAAGAAATACAAATATTACCAAACCATTACTAAATATACGTCAGCCGGCCGTCAATGTCTAGCTTTATTCTAGTTCTTAGCTTTCATACAAAATTGATCAATTTTCGTTGCACCTAAAAGTAATCATTTGCTAAAATACCAAGTAAGTGCAAAGCACTCATTGCTTTTCTAGGTTAACGAACAAGTTTTCTTTATTTATTACATCTTTCTGATGCATGCCAAATACCATATTCATTTATATTACATATAGCATGGTGCATGGCATATATTCTTTAAATTATATTATTTTTGCATAACTGGAAACATGATAAATAGCACAGCTTTAATTACAATTGCTACGTTTTGTTTTTGTTTGTAGTTAAACTAAAACTCATTTTAAAAATCATGCATTGGCAACTCGCCAGTTTATCGTACTATGTAATTATTATATTTTATTTTGTACCGAGTAAAAAGAGTGTTGTTTTATATACATAGCTTGCAACAGTTATTTTTCTCTTAAGTGTGAATATTTAAGAGAGATGAATAGGAATTTCGTTTGTTTATAAATTATTATAATTAAGTACTTGGTACACAGAGAAAAAAACAACGTAAAATCAAAGCAAAAAACTTCGATTCTAATATTTTTCGGAACGATTTGGCGCCAACGCCGAAAATTCTTAAATCAAAGTGGAGCGACTTTATTTGAAAGTGATTTCATACTTAAAAACGAACTAGATTTTACTACGTTTAGATGTTGATTTAAAGTGGAATCAAAGTTAAATCAAATTTATCCATCTCTGAAAACAACAATTATCTACTTCGAATCAACGTAGATTGAACTTCGCTTCGTTAGGTATTGATTCAAAACGGCTACCCACGCCACGCTTCTTTGTTTAAATTTATGTAAGACAAAGACAAATGTATATTCGTGCTCCATGCATTTCATTTTTGTGGTAAATCATTTATTTGTGACGCCTTAAAGTGAATCGTTTAATGCTATGAGTATTTCATAGTAATAAATATAGGAAAAGTAATTAAATATTGTTTTTCGATTATCTGACAGTGAATTTTAAGTGCGCGTTTAATTTGTTCACAAATGTAAGGGAGCTACCTCGAAAAACAACAACGCGCTCTCGAAATTCTTTATATTAAGCTTATAAATACAAACAAATTGAGGTTTACTTAACTATACAACACTTTGAAACTACGTTGATAACACTTTAAATGCCACAAAAATGGATCGCAATGTAAAATGTGGATTTAATTGTAAAAATGAAAACGTTTCACTTAGAAACAAGGTTGAGCGCACTTCAAATGTGGATCCCAATTTAAAAACGATAACCTTTCACTTTAAAACAACGTTCAACGGAATGTAAATGAACAAAAGTTGATTTCAATGAATAAATAAACATGTTTTACTTTGAAACTCGGTTAAATCTCTTAAAATTACGTCGCATATTCAAATTAACATTGTTTTAACGTAAAAATAAAAATGCGCCACTTCATTTAAAATACTTAAGATCAAATACGGTCGTATTTACTTTTAGATCGCATTTTTTCCCTCAGTGTAGGTACAAGAAGCACGTTTTGTTATAATTTATATTCAGTTCAAATGTATGGACGTAAATAATTAATTATATGTAGGTATATAAATCAACGCTGAAACATTTAGTTAAGTATATGTAAATACAAGTATTTATTTATACTATTTTATGAAACATAGAAAGTTCATAAACATATTATTTTATTATAATTATAATACAAAAATGCAAGCTAACTTATAATTATACTTCTATGAACTAAAATTATAAATCTAGTTAGTTCATTTATTGTTTGTTTTTATTTAATAAAATTTAAAATGTATGATCAATTTGCCTCTTGAGAAACTACAAATGGGTAGAATTAGGTCACGGGAAAGCTATCATTCATTCATATTCATTTCTTGCTTTCGATTTCCAAGAAAAGCTAGTCATTTTGTGTGTATGTACCTATACGCATGATAGGGCTCTGTCAGGCTCACCTTTTTAAATTTTGTTTTGATATCTTTTATATTTTTCGATATATGTACGGACTTTCAATATGATTGCTGATTACTGATATCGTTTCATGATTTCAAAAGTAAAATGCAACGCTATGTTACATGAAAATTAATGAGCTTTGCAGAAAAAATGTTCCAGTTAGGTATGTATGTATGTATGTATCTATATGTACCAGGAATTGTTTTAAGTGGTACCTAGTTGTTATGTTTTTTTGTAGTTGATATTTGGAATTGGTGGTTTTAAATCACGTTTCAGGTACCTAGTTTTTATTTTACACTACGCTATTTCTTCGACCAGTTCAAAACAAAGTATTTTAATGAATTTCAGTATTCAAACAATATGCTGGTTCGAATATTTGCTGGCTATTTTAATTTCGAATTATGAATTCATATTTGCTACGATTAAGTACAGAAAAGGTATTCAAATTTTGAATGATATAAGATTTTAAACGGGCGCTTTAAACTTAAAATTAACCACACAGAATTTTCACACTCGTTTTTGTTGCCTCAACGACTTCACATAATGTTTTAATTGAAAGACAAACAGAATACTTGAATTTGGGCGACCTATTTTTGATTTTTAAACATTTTTTTTTTTAATTTTTCAATTGCGACAAAAAATAATTAAGCAAGCGAATTAAAAAAAAATTTTAGCCCCAGCCTTTTGACAGCAAAAGTGAGGAATTAATTAAAATATTCAAATTTTAATAGCAAAAGATATGGAATTGGCTTAGAAAGTGAAGATCTGCGAGAAGAACTCAATTTTGATCACTTTTTCGAAAAAATATTTTTTTTTAAAAACTCATTATTGGCGTGTTTTATTGGAAACAATTCTATCTGGCACAGAAAAATTATACTCTTCGTAAAAACAACAAAACTAGGAAAGTGTCTAAGTTGATTTTTTGTTGTTATCAATGGAAATTTTACTGAGCTAAGTATAGCTATAAAATAAAACATTCCCTATATATGTTCCTTATATTAAAGAATATTTAAATACATACAACACGTCTAAGAAACAAAAATTGTCTGTTTAAATTTATTTAATAATGATTTATTGGTATAAATTTTTATTAAACAATCATAAAAATGAGAACATTTTTTGTAATCTGCTGATATTTATACATACTATGGAGCTCTGTTTCATATTGATAAAATAATTCATTTTTACAGTTAACTTAACCCATAAATTTAAATATTTTTACTTCATTGTGATGTTTAAACTGGTTTTCTATACGGAAATTGCACCTTGGTCATCATACACATTTTGTAGCATCTATTGAAATAAAACGAGTATTTTTCTAGTTTAAATTCAATATGGAAATTTAGAAAACTGCATATACTTTCAACCCTTAGCTTAGACAAAGGAAGCATGTTGAGTTAAATTTCATTTTCCAATAAGAACTAAAATTTTTAGACAGATGTCAGATATCTACGTTCACTTTGATCTGTGCTGATCTATACCTGAGTGCGTAGCAATTTAAATAATAAGAGTACATGCCTTGAATCTGAATCTGATTTACTACAAGAGTTTTATATTTTTCCATCTTTTTTTTTAATTGTTTCTATATAAATCATTGTTTTCTTAAAAAAAAACTATTTGCGTAGGTAGCTCCAGTGCAATATACTTTTAGTTCTCTCTAGTCGTCGTGTTTTATGTTTGTAAAATATTTTCTACTACATCCTTTTTTCGACATTTATTTAGCTTTTTAGTGTAAAACAGGCGGTCAAAAAAAAAATCAACTTGTTTACAAGAGAAACAAAATACCAACCTTCTTTTGTTTGATCGGGAAATGAGCCATAAAAATGAGGTTTTGTTTACCCATTTTTTTTTTTGACATCAATGGAAATATGAACTTCACAATACACATATACATTTCCTCTATGCACTACTTCACAGGAAAAATATGCCTACTTCAAATAATCCTCTTAAACGTTTAGTAAACATCTGTGTAGTTATTGACAAAATTTATGGTCACTTTACATTGTCATAAATCAGTCTATTAGGTAATTGACATTATTTTTTTTGCTGTTTCTGCCTACGGAAATAGTTATGTGAACACAAACACAATTATAGTGAGGTTTTAAGCAAAAAAGCATACCTAGACCAACAAAAGAAGGTACATATTAATTAAACAATAAAGAAAGAGCAAGATTAGTTTGTGTTCTCCTATATGACAACAATTTGTTGAGTATAATTCATTGTAGGTATTGCTAATAAAATAACATTCGTACACTAAAGAAATAAAACACTTAACTTCTTTTATAGCGTTTATAATAAAAAAGACATCAATATTTTTTTTTCTTTTCAAATATAACAAGATATTGTTATCAAATATTAGATTAACTTACTTTCATTCGATATATTTTTTTTTTTTTATTAGCTACTTAAGGTAATAAACTTAACTCTACATTTCGTAAATAGTTGTCTTTATATTCTTTTCTGAGAGGTTTTAAAGGCATTTTATAACCAGTTACAAGGTTATACAATATTTACAGGACACCCTGTATACCGTTTTGTTTAAATAAAATGTGCAAACATCGATTTGGAAAAGTTGATTTGGGATCTCCAGTGCTAATAAGCTTTAACTTAAACGAAAGTATTAATAGCATTTAAATATATCCATAATGTTTACAAATTTAATGTTTTATCTTAATTTTTTTTTTTATAAAATCTTATTTTGGAAAAAAAGCACGATTTATTTACATACGTTGATTATGGGTTATTTAAGTTCAATTGTTAAAGAGGAGGAAATCAAAATAAAGAAATTAACAAAACAAAAAACAAAAAACAAGCACAAAAGAAATACAAATAAATTAAAAATAATCATCACAATAAATATTATTCAAAATTGAGGATGATTAGTATAAACAATCGTTATAATCAGAATTAACAAAAATAAAAATAATAAAATAAAATAAAAAAGGAACGTTAATTTTGACAATTTTTAAATTTCTATTGCAACTTATTTTTGACTTAGAAAATCGTATTCTTATGTTATTTTTTATAGACAGACTTCTAAGTGCATGGCGATTAGAACAATTTAAAATGTGTTTTTTGTTAAAAATAATAATAAAAAGCTGTATGAAAGAATTGTTAAAAATAAACGCTATAGCCGTGCAAGTTAAGCACTCAATTTGTATGCAAATTTATACCTGTACTCGTTTGTATATTTTTAAATATGAAATTCTGCGCTGCAATTTAACATTAAGTGCACTGGCAAATTTTTATATTAAGTGCACTTTCCAAAAGAATGAAGGGAACCCATTTGTTCACTATTGTTTGAGTGTTCTTCGAAGGGCTTTATCTCTGCGGAAAATGGTCGCATTGAAATGAAACAAAAATGCAACAAAATTGTGAAAATACAGGTATTGAGCAACCATAAGATAATAAAACTTTTTTTTTGGAGGACTCCATTTTCTTTCTTGTTTGTCTCTTCAAGGACCCTAGAGCTCTGTTGGAGGCATCTATACGGCTCTGTTAGAGGTCCCAAGAGCTCAGTTGGTGGCCCCTATATACCAATCTTGAAAGACAATGGAGTTCTGTTATAGGTATCTACAGCTCTGTTAGAGGCTCTAGAGCTCAAATGGTGGTCTCTACACTTTTCTCGAAGGGCCCTAATTCTGTTAGAGGCCTCTACAGCTCTGTTAAAGGCCATTACAGCTCGGTTGGAAGCCCTACAAGGAATATTGAGTTATTACGACCCAAGGGTGGCCCTCACATATCTCTTAGATATAATTTAAATAAAAAGAATAGTTAATAATAATAATAATTTTAAATATATGCCTCTCAGACCTTAGGTCTTTTAAATGCAATGCAAGGCACTAGTTAGAAGGAATAGAAGAGAAGGAAAGAATTTTTGTTGGCACACCTCAATAAGGTGTTAATTATCTCATGAATAGTTTGCCGCAAAAATTTAGCAAAATATTATTTTTCTTCGGCATTTGGACGAAAATCCAAGCCGCAGATATATCATGGATTAGTGACTTGTGAAAATTCGGTATATTGCATTGTGGAAACGTATTAAAAATTAATATAGACGAAACATATTTTTAATTCCCACGGCAATATCAAAATGTATTTAACTGGTTTACATGAAACAAATACTATATATGTTTATAAAAGTAACCAACATAAATGCCTAAACTATTGGCATGGGTTTTATAACAGTTTATTAAATATTTCACTAGAAAAGTTAATTATTGAGCAAGTTAAATTAGTGAAGCGGCTTAAAATACCAAAACTTTTATTAAAAAAACAACATTCTCTAACGAAGATTAAAATGGTTTACTATTGGCTATACGGCTATTTTTAACTTGTTTTTGAAGTGTTTAACTTTGGGTTGTAACTGATGATGTGTTCTGATCTGATGAGATATTTAACTAACAGAACAAATTAACTAATTGAACAAAAGAATACCATTAAATCGAATTGGCTACAGCCTAAAAGTACCATGTATTTGCTGGGAGTGTGTGGCTGTTTAAACATAAAATGTACCAAAAATAACTATTTTCTAGTTATAAAAATAGCACAATTGTTTATTTTTGTTTACATACATATTTTTTTGTTTTATTTTTAACATTTTTATTGTTTTAGTTTTAATTAACGAAAAACATGCTATTAAAAATTGATAAAATCTAACGTAATTGGAAATTCCCAAATTTATTTATTGCCAGAAAGTGTGCTGATCATATCTTATCGTCCACTTAAAAAAATGGCATAATCGCAGTAAAAGATATGACTTCAAAGTTTAAAAAAAACAACCGCTTCTACTGATTTTCTTGATATATGTTCATGTATTTGATAATCAAACAATTTATTTGCTATTGTCACAATTTCTATCCCATAATAAGTGTGGCAGAAAAGCAACATTCTTTAACCCCGGGTCCATGCAGAATAAAATGCCACTTAAGCAAACACTTGATTACCTTATATGACTAAAAAAAAGCATTGCTAGAAGGTGAACCTCATGTGCTTAGATTGTGTAATTTTTAACAAACGTTAAAAGCAAACGTCTCAAAACAACTTTTCACAGTTTTTCCAATTTATTTTTTGCTGTTATTCTTACATTAAAACAAGAAATAAGTTATTTTAGTTGAATAAATGTACCTACATATTCTAAGTTTAATATGCAACGTGCTTCGGAAAACACTTGTGAATAAATTTAAATAATAAATAATTTATTTATTTACTTTTATACGTTTGTACTCATATGTATATGTAGCTATAGATATATATATAATTTCATCGTAAAAAATGACTGTGACACATTTTGTACTTTGTTGGTTTTTTACAGTTGTTTGAAAAAAAAATTATTAAAAATCGAATCGCACACATACACATAAATCACACATCATAGGTAAATTATGGTAATGTATTAAATTTGTTTGTGTTTTGGCTTAGTTTTCGTTTTTTTTCTGTTTGACTGATAAGACATTTTTAGTTCCTGACTCAAGGTTGTCTTACAGATACGACACGATTAAATGAAAGACGGAAGTTATTTTTTTTAATTTAAAAAATTTTTGTTAAAGACACGTTTAAGGCACATTTCAATTTGTTTGATGTTTTTCATAAATTATGATAAATTGGTTTAAATGGAAGTCTATTTAATTAGAAGTATCTTTTTGATGCTCGTATCGGTAAAAAAAAATATTTGATCATCGATAAAACTGTTAAAACATTATTTAATTTTTTTAACGTACCTATATAATATATTCTATCATAAACTTGGGAAGCAAAAAGGTGAATTTAATGTAAAAGACTGTTAAACGCGTAACTTGAATTTTATTCAATTAGTCCACTAAAACGAAACAATGACAATATTTTCTATTGTTTACGTTTGTCTTTTTTTTATTGTAACTTTTAAAAATTATCTGGGAGCAAAATCTTAAAAAAATAACGAAGAAGACAATTTAAAAAAAAAAATCCCCTATTAAAATCTAAAATATTTAAAGTTTTTTTTTTATAGAATTTCAATGGATCTGTTATTGAATAAAATGAAGATTAACGATAAAAAAATGTATGACAGATAGGTATCTACAATTCTTTTTTCCAGTCGAAGTCGGCTTATCTCGTGTTCACTGATCTACACAAAAATGGTTGTCGTAACTTAATTTGAGTTTGATATTTTTTGTACTTTTGGTTATGAAAATTTAGTAATTTTCTTTAATTTGTGTTATTTTGCGCAATAGTTCATAATAAGTTCAGGTTTTTTTTTTTACATTGCACTTTGGGACCATGGTATACAGTGGATCAATTAATAGTGGTACTCATTGTTGGATGCGAAATAACACAACAAGAAGTAACTGAAGCACTGGGTAAGCTTAGAGATAGAAAAGCAGCTGGTTCTACCGGGATCTCAGCAGAATTCTATAAGTACAGCACCACAGAGTTTATAGATAGGATAACTATAATATATAATGATGTTTTGACAACTGGAACGAATTCAAAGAATCCATAATTTTTCCAATACATACGAAAGAAAGCTTGTCAGAGTTATCTTACTACAGAGGCATATCCTTTTTAAATGGTTGTTACAAAATTTTCACTCTAATTCTGCAGAGACGTCTCAGCTCATGGATCGACGTTAATATGCTACTGAAAGAGTACCAGGCAGGTTTTATTTTAGACCAGGTTATTCAACGATTGACCATATCTTGACAGGCTCTTTTCTACAAGCTTTATAGCATGGGGCAGAGTCATGCAAAATTTGTATACGAATACAATGACGTCAGTTTGGAACGGTGAAGAGATGTCTGAGTGGTTTAAAACTGAATCAGGTGTCAGACAAGGTTGCACTATGAGTCCAAGTTTGTTTGCTCTGTTAATTTATGATCTCGTAAACTTTTTTCCCTGTGGCATCGAATACGCGGGTCACTTAATTAAGGCAGATGACATCGTCCTCTTGGCGTCTTCTCCTGATGCATTACAGTTAATGATCAACCGGCCTTTTCAATACTGTAAGATTTGGAATCTAGTAGTCAATTTGGAAAAATCAAAAATTATGATTTTTATGAACAGTGGAGGCAGAAATTCGGCAAATGAAAAATAGTTTTTTTATCGAGAGGTCATAGAGGTGGTTAAAGAATATAAGTATCTCGGAGTTTACTTCACAAGTAAATTTAGTATGGAGAAGCATTTGAAGGAGAAGCTGACAAAGGCGAAAAGTGCAATCAGTGCATCGTGGAGTAGATGCTTTTGTAATAAAAATATTGCCCAGAGCAGCAAATTTCGAGTTTTTGAGACAGTATCGGAATCAATTTTATTTTACGCAGCTCAGGAATGGGGAGTGAAACAGTATGAAAGTGTAGAGAAGCTCCTGCGTTACTACATTAAGAGAATTTTCCGACTACCACCAAATACGCCTAATTATGTGAATATTCTGGAAACGGGACTGTCACCACTCTTTATTCGAACACTGAAATTTCAAATTGATTATGTCCTTAAGGTAGTGAAGATGGGAAATCAAAGGCTTCCGAAGATAGCGGCTCTCCAAGTCATACGGGATAAATCAAGTTGGTATTCTAAATGGATGGACCTAGCTATAGACTGTGGTATGGACCTAAGTCTTGGTAGTTTTGACTTTGTTCGCTGGAAAATGTTGCTATATCAGCTTATTTCATCAGTTGACTTGAGGTGCAGAGAGAGGTTCCAGAACAACGCAACTGAATCCCTGAATTCCCAACTCGAACACAATTTGGAGAAAAGAAATTACTTTCGGGATGAACACAGTGTCGATGAAATATCAATGATGGTCAGGCTACGAGGAGAGATGATCCATTTAAACTTTATACCTCATAGAGAAGATTTACCCATCGTGTGCTCCTTGTGTAATTTGGGTGCAAGAGAAGATATTGTGCACTTTATGGGGAAATGTCCTATCCTAAGGGAGATAAGAATTATTACTTTCGGTACCAGTTTTTTGATGGAAAATGAATTGATATCCCTACACAACAACATCGAAATTAAAAAACTCTACCAATATTGTAAAATGGATTTAGCATATAGAGAGCGTATACTGAGTGAAAGTTTTTAAGGTTCATGTAACTATTTTATTGAATTTATTTATATTTTTTTTTTTCTTTTTGATTTTCAAATATTAAGTAATTATAAATATTTGTTTTGATGGAACATTTATTTTCAAATATTTAAAAGTTATGTCAACTAGGCAGACGGCAAGAAAGCCAAGCTTCTTGATTTTTTGTTTTGTAAATTATGTAATTAATTTTGATTAAATCCAATAAAAATCTTATCTTATCTAATGTAATCTATTTTGTTTTAGAAAAAGGAAAATTAATAAATTATTAATAACAAATAATTTAAGAAAATATAAAGGTTTTAAATTAAAAAAAAAAAAAACAATTTCTTATCTCTGATACATTGTATACATACCATGAACTGATGTCCTGTGTACCTGTACAGTGTTCATCCATGGTCCGCAGTTAATCACAAGGTAATGTTTTGTTCAAAAGAGAATGGGCATTTTGGTCTACCTATTGCCCACGAATAAGATATATATATTGTTGGAAAGCGTATCCCTATTACATCGTTTTTTGTACGGACACGAAGCTGTAAACCATGGAGTTTAGGTAATATAAATGGCAACAAAGATTGCAATTAGAGCAAAAATTAATTGCAATAGTGTTCCATTGAAATGACAGTATTGGTCACTTTGGATGATTTGGATGAAAATAAAGGAACTTTTCTACCAATGCCCAATAATATCATGGTTGGCGAATAACTTTTTTTATTCGATTTAGCCAATTTAATGAATGGGAATAATTGTGCGTCTAGTGCCCACAATTAAGATATACACATAAAGTTCGAAAGCTTAGTTCAAGAGCATCATTTTTGTATATGGACATAGAATTGTAAACCATCATGGGCTTTAGGAAGTATACTACAAAGTATAAAAACAATTCGTCTATGTTCATTCGAATTTGCAAAGTGTTATTCTTATGTTTGGATCGCTTATTTTAGCCAACCCCTATTGTTTAGGACAAAAAAAAAACACCCGTACTTTGGTATACTCCATAGTACCTAATCATTTTCGTGGGTTTCGTTTCTGGGCACTAGGTAGACCAGCCCCCATATTTGTTTGCCCATTCTCCTTTAATTTTAATATTTTCTTTATCAATTAAGCTTTTAATTTAAATACTGAAACTCAAAATGAAATATTGAGGAAGTTGTGAAAAGCAACACCTCATGAAGTATAAAGTCATCATCTGCAGGAACATTGCCTGAACATTATTGAGTTTCAGTGTACTAATTTGTGTCAGTTTAAGTTAGGTAAGTGGTTTGGACTGTAGAATGTTACTGTAAACTCAACTACAATTCGCTTCCAGTTCAATAACTCAACCAAAATTTAAAAAAAATTGTCTGTGCTTTGGTTGTGGGTTGAACAAAACTTGATCAAGGTTAAAATACGAAAATTGGTATTATTCATTGATATCTATACCCAAATGTATACACTTAGTTGGCATTTAATTGGATTAATATACTACATGAACTACTGAAAATGTTTAAAACAGCAAGTGTAATATTGCTATTCTTGGTATATCACATTATTCAAAATAGCAAGCATACAGGCATATTATATTACAAAAAGTCTACTAATAAAATAAAAGTGAAATGAATTCTTACGACAAAGACTTTTATACATATACATAGCTAAATGTTGTCTATAGTCTAAGTCCATGATATATGTATGAACATGTAAGTGTTTAATAGATTTAAAGAACATAGGTATCAGAAAATTAGATTAGGTTTCAATACAATTAATTCAAAAGTAGGTATATGGTTAGTGAATATTGAATATCAATTCTTGATAATAAGATGCAATGCCCAATGAGTATTACCTCAGCATTCTTGAATATTTGATTTAAGAACTAGGTGTAAATAAAAGACTTACAAACGTTTTAGTTTTTTTTTTTAAATTTAAAAAATACATATTACTTACTGTTTGACAAATTCATTTTACAGTTAACGTCATAACGTGCTGAAAAAGATTCCTACCAAATTCAATTAACCGTTTTTTTACTACAGCAACTAAAAAATGGGCACGACTGGATCGCACAAACTTGCTCTCGTAGCTAACAACTTTCACGTAGCTGGAAATTGATGATGTACAAGTACATAGCTACATATAAGTTCAAAAATATTATGATAGCAATAAAACAAAATTAAATAAATTATTACTCTAAATAACTATAAATTTGTTATTTTAATGGCTTTGAGAGTAAGAGCTCAAAATCAAGTATGCCATCTGATTTGGGTGATAAATATGAATTTATGAAAAAAAAAATCGTTGGAGCGGTTTACTTAAAAATTAATTTTTTTACGTATATAAAATTTTTCGCTCATTTTCAAAAATAAAATCTAGTATGGCAACATTTAGTATTTAACAAAATACAATTTAACGCAAAATGCGCTTAAATAATAAATACCTCCGTACCGAGAGGAGTTAGGAAAAAAATTAATATATGTAGGTTTGTAAGATTGTTAGAATTTTATAAGACATTCCAAAAAAAAATCAAAACTGTACTACTATTTATAGCTAAAATGGTTGTCAGGGGCACCAATGGGAAGTTACTAGTGTGGGACGCACCTAGCCTCTTTTTCTTCTTCTTATTTGTATAATAAAGTTGGTAGCTAGGTAAGTTTATTTTTTAATACTTTGAAAAGTAAAAGTTCTAAAAACATATTGTTTTCGGTGTTTCACTTAGAATTGAATTGAGCGTTGAATGTTCAATTCCAAAATAGTATCTTGCAGCGTAAAATTTTCAGAAAAATCAATTTGAAAAAAAATAGTTTTGTCTTAAAAACTTTCAGTTTTAAAACTAATTTTTCAAATAATTCTACTATGAGAATTTGATTTCAAAATAGTACCTATTTTTAGTGTTTTTAGTACAATAATCTTCATTTTATGTTTAGTTAATTTCTTACAAAATTGTTCCTTACTCCTAACGTAACGTAGTTACATGCTTTAGCTTTTTATCGCATCTTATGCAAATCACCTTTTAGGTATGAATGTACAAAATTATGTTGAAAAAAACCGCTCCAACAATGTTAACATAATTGTTTTCTTATAATTAATCAAAATGTCATGCTTTTGAATATTCTCCTCTAATACCTATTCATGTTTTAACTACATGCATAACTTTTTAAAATCTGATTCACTTGACAAAAAGAGCAAGTTAGTGGGGCCAAGTCGCGTGCATTTTATTTTTTCTTACCATAAGGTTGATACCTACTAATTTTCAAAATGTTTACAGCCATTTTTTTGAACAATAAATAATCTATTCCTTAAAGGTTTTATGTATTTGAAATAATTTTATTCTTTAAACTCAATTCATGTTTATTCTAACACTATAGGGAATCACTTAAAAATGGCCTCAGCGGACGAAATTAAGAAATCCACTTTTGTCATCTCCTATCGCCGCGTAATCTCATTTCATTTAAATCAATTTTGATTTTTACAAGCAAAACATGCCACATATGTATCTAGTATCAGATATTGCAAGTAAAATAGTATCTTATAAACTATTTTAACTATCCAGACGTCATAAAGAAAAATCAACTTAAACGAAAAAAGATTACTCAAGTTCAAATTGTAGCTATATCTGATTCCCATTCCACCCATTCAACGTCTTAAAACCCAAACAAAAACAAAAAAACATGTGCATTCTATCAGGAACAAAATATTCACAAGGCAACAATAAACATAAGATTAAACTATAAACATAGGTATGTAAATATAAGGTACTCACCTAATTCCGCATAGCACAATGCCCCAACCATACTCAGCAGTCCACATAATATCCAAACGATTATCGATTGTCCTATGGAGCCGGAATACAGTAGAACACCTTTGGGACTCACAAAGATTCCCGCTCCAACAATTATACCAACTATTATCGCAACACCGTCCAGCAGACCGAGTTCTTTTTTAAGTCGAAAACCACCTTCACTGGAACTATCTGAATTTGTGGCGTTTAACGCCTTACCACTTTCAACACCTGCCATTAGGCGATCAGCAGGAGCATCAAAACCGGATTTCGGTACCAATTTATCTCCGATTTCAACGCGAGCCATTATTTAATTTATCTACGAGTATGAATGAATTTTTTTTTTATTTATATCTTTTTAATTCAACATGTGTGTTTAATGAGATGCAAACTATTTAATAAAAACGCACTTTTTAAGAGTAATTTAAGAAATAGGACAAAAATCTAAAACAAGTTCCTATATAATCGCGCGGGAAATTCAAATAATTAAAACTTTTCTATATGATAGAAAATAAAATCAGTTGTTGTAGTTGATAAGCGATTTGCATAGAATTCAATATGACCATGATTAATATAAAGTACACTTTTGTCGAACAACAATTATTCTCTCTTTGATTTCTCTTTTTTTTTTTTTTTTGCAGAAGATAACGTCGAACTTTACCACGTGGACACGATAAAAATAATAATACAAATGCAATGAACAAAATTATAAATTTGCAAGTAGTGGTTAATATTTGTTTGGTGTAGCTTTTTTTGCGATAAAATTCTTTTCTAATTTTTTTTAAAAAACTACATAAATAAATAAAAAGTGCCGGTAAAAATCTATATTGCAGACAGAAATATGTAACAACAACAACAAAAAAAAAACTAAACCAAACTGCCTGACGTTCTTACTTCAACTGATGGCATGAAAAATATGTGAACCATAAATGAGGTTTTTGCTGCTGCTTCGAAGTCGAATGGTGTGTAGCTTCGGATCGAATGGAGGAAACCCGAATTATAAATTGCTGTGCGAAAATTGTTTATTCCAAAAATGTGGTAGCATTTATGCTCTAACCTCTAATATGGTGGTGGTGGGAAAGATGCTCTTTATAATTCAAAAAATTTGTTTGTCTTTTATTATTTTTGTTGAAAGCTGGTTTTCTCAGCTAAAATTTAACAATACTAAAGTACTATTACTGAAGTGTTATTTAAGAGAAAAATAATACTACTTCAGAAGGTATGGTATTGAAAATGTAGTAAATTAAAAATACCCACAACTTGGTCACATGAAGTTGCTTTAAGTTACCTTTAACTTGATTTGTTGTATCTTATCTCTGCTTGGCAGCCTACGAGCGGGAGCACTTAACCCCTGGATCTAGAGTATTTCAACATATGTATATTGTTTTCTATGGGGACTTTTGATACATCGACTCTTTGATTGTCTTTTTCCGCTTGGACGAAGCGCCAATTGTTGGAAAATAAAGGCCATTGGAAGCTATCAATGTTTTTTCTCTGTTCAAATCAACGGTTACCATGCCCCCCTCCCCCCCCCCCCGCCCCTCACACCATAATGGCTCCGGCTCTGATCCAAACAAATGGTATTCAAATATATTTTTTCCAATTTTCTTCGCTTTAGATAAAAACCAATTTTAGAAAATTTGCATCTGAGGCCTAAGTTACTGCTGATGGCTACATGAAAAGTTGCATTAAAAAAAGGCAAAACAATATCATAAATGAAAATTGTTGTCCTGCTTTTCGTTTTGCAGTAGCTAAACACGGTTTGACGAGCGAATTGGTAACTATACCAGATTATTTGGAGAAGTCTCCACTCTCCACTCTATTTCGCATAGGATTAACTGCTCAAAACATTAAAACATAAATTGTACGCTGCTGTTGCTAAACGAAATTTGCCACTGGTCACAGGACAACGAAATGTTTTCGAAAACACAGCGGAAAAATATTCATGGAGAGTTTCACGAATTGCAAAAAAATAAACAAGAATAAAATACAAAAATCAAAGAAACAAATGCTGTAATGAAAGAAATTACAAATAAAAAACACCGACAAAACCAAATTGCATTTTACGACACAAATTAATGGCCAGGAAATTAGTTGTCAGATAATAACAGAGTGGAGACTTCTCAAAAGTTTTTGGTATAATCATCAATTTTGCTAGTCGAACAGCGTACTGCTTAAAGCCTAGAACAATTCTGATGCAAAAACAAATTTTTAGCCGATCTCCAAAAGGACAACGAAATGCTTACAAATACACAGCGGGAAAATATTTATGGAGAGTTTTACAAATTGCAAATAAATAAACAAGAATAATCGACACAAATTAAATCAATCTTTCATTACATGCTGTAATGAAAGAAACTACAAATAAAAACACGCACAAAATCAAATGTCATTTTACACAATTCTGTATTAAAAAGAGAGTAGAGACTTCTTAAAATAATTTGGGATAGGTATTCATCAAAATTGGTACTTCTTAAAGCCTTGTTAGCTCTTGAGTCTTGATCCTGATGCAAAACGAAATGTTTTGTTGGTTAGGTTAGGTTAGGTTAGAAGGGGTGATGAAGCGGCAAACCGAAACATCTCACTCGGATCTCAGTGGATCCATTCTGCTCCCCGGGAGCTGAATTGGGTAGGAGAAAGGATGGGTGAGGAGAGGTTGGTGGGTATCAGGGAGGGGTTATGTTAGGAGGGGCCTCCCTGAACCATCCTGAAATCTGGATAAATTTCATGATATTTGCAGGTGGCAAAATTGAGAGTCTATCCAATTCGTCGAAGAAGTATTCTCCGAGAGTTGCTCTTCTTAATTTAGCTAGGCTGGGGCATTTGTTGGTTACAAATAAGTAAATGAAATGGTTACGAAAACAAAGTTGCAAAAATATTCATGGAGAGTTTCACCAATTCCATATTGATTAAAGGAATAATTAGCGAACAAATCAAAGAAAACCATGCTTTATTGATGCCATTCTCCGCACAAAATAAATGGTTCGGGAAATTAATTATGTGCGGAAAGAGAGTAAGGACTAAAGGAGAATGGGCAAACATATATGGGACCTGGTCTACCTCGTGCCCAGAAACAAGACCTATGAGACCTATGCGTTGACTCATACGTTGGCGCATGAGTTGACGCATCCGTTGACGCATAGGTTGATGCATGCGTTGACGTATGCTTTTATTACAGCATGGCTTTCTGTGATTGTTTTCGCTTTGTGTTGGCTTTTTTTTTTGTAATTGGTAACACTTTAAAAGATAATTTTTTCGCTGCGGTTTCCGTAAGCATTTCGCTGTCGTGTTGGAGACCAAAGAAAAATTTAGTTTCGCATCAGCAGCGTACTAGGCCTTAAGACAGCAAAATTGATGATTGTTTTGAAAAGTCTCCACTCTCTTTTTGGCATTTGTATTTGTTCCTGTTTTATTTGTTGTTTCTTTCATCGCAGCATGGTTTTGTTTGAATTTTTTCGTTGAATTTTCTTTTATTTAATTGTAATTTGCGAAACTCTCCAAGAATATTTGTCTACAGTGTTCTTGTAAGCGCTTTGTTGTCATGCTGGAGACCACTGGAAACTACTAAGCTTAAGTTGAAAACCAAGCGAAAACTAGAAAATTTCCCGTTACGCTTTTCAACAATTTTTTGTTTGCGGTCGTGACTGAAGGACACCCTGAATATAGTTAATAATATCACTTTAGGTTATTTTACTTCCGAGATTAATTTTTAAAAAAATTGAGTATTTATATCCATAGCTGCAATATTTTTTTTTTTTTTTTTTCTAAAAATACATAAGAAGGTATACCTACTTAAAATAGCGCAGTAAAAAGCACTCTATAACAAAATCAAGAGATTCAAAATAATTTTTGAATCAAACACCACTATCCTCTCTTATTTTAAGATTCTAATAAAATTGCATAAACTGAAAAAAAAAAAAAAAAAATTGGAAACAAATAATTTTTCCTTAACGAAATAAGCTTGTATTTACAATGGCAACTCTTATTTGTTTAACCTTTAATTTCTTTTAAATAAGAGAGCACGATAATTTAATTATTCAAACAGAGCCATTTGAAATAGTTCACGCAATTCTCTTTCTAAAAATACCATGTGGCATTGTGCAGATGTTTCCCTCCTGGCTCCTCAACAAAAGTATGACGAAATTTGTATTCAAACTTACAATAAGCAAAAAACAAGTAGATAAAAACTCTTATTTTCTTATACTAGGTATACTTATTGGCAGGCAAAGTGGTGACTGTGATGATTTAGATTTTACCTGTGATTACGTATGAAATTTTGTATATAACCTATTCGACAAAGAATTGGAAAAATAATTCAGAGTTATGTTAAACCTTTCTCCATTGAGGTATTTTCTTTTGTATTAAAAAACTGAAATTAATGAATTCAATTTGAATAAGTATACGCCGCCGGACGCCCGCCACACCGCCTATAAAACATGAGTTTTATTTTGTTTGTTTTGGGCTAGAGTATTGAGTTGTGGCTTTTATATTTATTTCGCTTAACGAAAAATATTCGCCGGTAAAAAATTGATACGAAAGTAGGTACTACATACCGCCTCTATTCCAATAAAAAATTCACTGGATTTCAGTCTTTTTCAGTGACTTTTTGTTATAAACAAAATACTATAGGTAGGTACCTACATACATAAATAGTTTACGTTATGCCTATGAAAAATTGCATATTTTTTTAAGTTTGATGGAATCTGCTTCTGTTGGCAATTAAACAAAAGCTAAGGTCAATCAGAGTTGAAACCTTCACTATTGTGTTGTTGCTCTGTTTTGAACGTTTGTTATTTCTTATTTGCATTAAGTATCACACACAATCGGTATGCTTTACTATATGCTAATGAACTTATTATCTAGATAAGTTTAGATTAAATACATATCTTAGATAAAAAAAAAATAATTGAAGCAAATATAGTAGTGAGTTAATTAACTTTTATTAATTAATTAACTTTACTTTTTCAACATAATCACCTGGTATAGTAACCTATATCATTTTAACCTTGAATATTAAATCAAATACATATTTTTAAATGCTTATCTACTGCAAAAACAAGATCAGCCGTTAGTTCAATCTAATTTTAGACACAGATAATTGTGCTTGTAGTAGAATTTTAACAGTATAGTTAAGTGCATTTTTTTAGTTAAGGTTCATCAGCCCAAAAAAAATTAAATAGCTGATTTTAGTCTCAACAAAAATTTTATATAATAATAAAAAAATAGGAGAAAGTTTGAACAAATTCGAAAATACTTGAAAAAATTATTTCTTACTATCTGACCCGGCAAACGTTGTTCTGCCAAATAAACTATTTCTAGTCTAATGGTATATTAATGAAATTTGGTATAAATGTTCCATTTGTCATGTTTACTAAGATTCAAAAGAATCCCCAAAAATAACTATGGTGAAAGGGTTTTCTTTTTTGAGGGCGAGATGTTAGTGCGTCATTATTGCCATAACATCTATGAATAAGTTTTGACACTGATGAAATTTGCTAAAATATTAAATATGTCATGGTTTCCAAGTATATCAAAAGAGCCCATTAAAATAACTTGATCCAAAGAGTTTTTTTTAGAGATTTTATGTTGGACCTGCCCTATACGGAGCAAAATGTTAGGTCTTACGAAAAAATGTATTTTCGTATAGGGTAACGTTGTGATAGATGCACCAGTGGTGCAAAATGCACCACACTCATATTCACCCAACCAGCAGCTGTATTAGTGTAATTCCATTGTATCCGTTACGTTCAATAAGGCCAACAGAGTTAAGTCTGGTTGTGCTCCTCTTTGTTGACGGACGCGTGCGCAGTTTTGTATGAATATTAAGTGAAAAAAAATAAGGTGAGTTTATTTTTTTTATATTTAAGTGAAAACTAAAGTTTTCTTCGATAAAGTTTCATATAACTGTTATTAAGACTTTTGTTTATATCTTAAAAGAAATAGTTCATAGCTTAGTTGCATTTTTGTATGCACTATTTTATTTTTAAACGAAAATTCCGTGTTGGTACACAATGCACCACGAAAGCATAGTGTTAAATGCACCATGGTGCATTATGTGCACCTTGAAGTTTTGAATGTATACTAAAGCTTACTGTTTTTTTATTAAAAATGCCACAGAAACCAATTTTGAACCGCAAAAAAGGACTTCACTCGAAAGACCAGAGGCGAGCAGCTCTTTGGTCAGAGAGGAAGATATAAAATATTTTTTCAAAGATCTTATTGTATCGGGTCGGGACTAACTAAACGGCAGCAATCATTATGTAAATAGCCGAATCTCTATCCCCCAGTTTGCAGTGGGAGTTTAAACTTAAGAACAGCTGAATCTTAAACTGATTTTAAATTTTTGGTTTAACTCGTTCATTTTCAGAGTGAAATCTGAAGTTCAGTTCAGTTAAACTTCGTTTAACTAGTTTTTATGAAAAAAAGTTGGCAGCATTGCACGTTTTTGCTTCGCAAACGTATTGCAAACACTACGTATATCTTTCCTTGTTTGTTCTTTCTCTTTCTGAAGCAAAGAACAAGTGCAACAAATAATTTGTCGACACTTTTTTTTTTCGGGCCACACAAACAAGACTAAAAAAATTGAAAATAAACCAATAATTGTGCAAAAAAAAAGAAAATACTTTTCAACAGCAGACATATATTCGCTGATGGAATTGGTTATGAAAAATAAGTAAATAATTTCGACGTTGAACTTAGGTTTAAACAGGAAAATGCTGTAGTTAAACTGAAACTACAAATTGAACTCAGTTAAAGCTTTGAAAATTGGTTTTTATTCTTTAAATTAATGCTTGGTGCATTAAGTACCTTCATGGTGCATTCTGCACATATGACTGGTGCATTTGGTACATTTAATGGTGTGCAATGCACCATTTCCCATTTTTCGAAAAATTAATGCTCACTTAAGTAGTAGCCCGTAGCGTAATGGTTAGTGCGTTTGACTGTCACGCTGGAGGTCTGGGCTCGCTTCCCAGTCTCGTCCACCTAAAAACTAAAAAGTTTTTTTCAGGGCTACTGCCTCTTGCGAAGAATTCAAAAATCCTCCAAGAGTATCACTTGCCACGAATAAGTGCTTCTCGTCTAGCCGTTCGTATTCGACATAAAATTGTAGGTCCCTTCCATTCCTGTCGAAAGGCGCACACAGGAATGGTTGCGTGTTGTTAGTCACTAGGCCCTGGTTCTTCACGAGCCGTTGTGCCACCCAATTTATTTATTTATTTATTTTTTATGCTCACTTAAAAAATTTAAAAGTTATCAAAAATTTAACTGTGTACTAACTTTCATAACTTAACTGTTAAAAGGATATAAAAATACCAGCCAAACAAGGTTAAATTTTAAAATGTTATGATCATTTGTAAAGAAGGTGGTGCATCTATCCCAACGTCACCCGAATCGAGATAGTAAATATGACATATGATATATGATTTAAAGGTATTTTTTAACGCTGAATCTAATTAAAGAAAAACCAGTATGATACAAGCAACCTAAAAAGAGTTAGATTAATTTTCAAGCAATAATTACTTTTTTTCCGTTAAGCAGGTCAAACATTACACCCTCAAAAACACCCTTGGACGTTAGATATTTGTATGGACTCTTTTGATCCTTGGGGGCCAATATAAATTTAATATTTTTAGCAAATTTTCATAAGTGTCAGATTTTGTTGGTAATAATCACTCAGTTGCATCTCTCCGTCAAAAAAACACCCTTTAACCACAGATATTTTTGGGGACTCTTTTGATTTTTGGCAAACATGCCAAATGAAATATTATTCATAAAAATCCCATTATTTGAAAATGGTTTTGGGTAATATATTACTTGTTGTACTTTAAAAAAAGGGATCATTCCATAAAAATGACATTAATTTTCCACAGGATACATGTATCTTTTCAGTTTGGGTCTCTTTAGAATCAGCATTGAAAAACACCCTAAAAACATGTGTCATATGATTAGATTGTATTATAACAAATTTTCTCAGCTTCAGCTTGATAAACTCCCGCGTCCTTCCCCTCTCCATCTCTTTAAATGCGTCTATACAAAAAAACCAATTCGGTGATTTTGGGGGACTTTATGTTGTTGAGGTTAAAATTCTGCGTCGATACCAGCAATAAAATTTCATGAATTAATTTGTTCCCACTTGTCCATATTAAATTTTCTATCTTTCCTAGACTATTAGTGTGTTTGAATGTTTTAACGATCGATAAAATTGATCGAATGTGATCGATAAAATTGAACGAATGTCTTTATCGTAGGTACCGTTATTTTTGAAAGTGTTAAAAAATCACTTGACAACAGTTTAAAAAAATGATTAATTTGTTCTGAAAATATTAATTTCTTTTTTTTTTTTTAATTTCATAAAACAGTGTTTTAAACCTTTTGATATACAATACAACACAATAATATATTTATAGGCTAGTAAATATACCCCAATATGAGAGGAAGAAATGAACAATTGCGTTCACGGGAGAACTAAGGCTTCCTCAAACACACAAAATTCGAAATTTCTGAGAGAATGTTAACAGTAGTCGTTTTTCAATGTTTTTGGTATAACTCGAAAACTAAGCCGAATTTGGGAATTTACCTCAAACACTTTTTGTAGGAAAAAAATTTATAAAAAAAAATTAAACAGAAAAATGTAACAAAAACTAACATAACAAAAATTAGAAAATTATTGATTTTTAAATTGTTTACTAATTTATCATTATAACTTTTGTTTTTTTTTTTTTTTTTTTTTTTTTTTTTTTTTGAAAATGCAAAAAAGGATAGAATGGATGGGTCGATTTATATAAAACCTGGTACGTTGTGTTTTGTTGGTAGGTATGTTTTATAAAGAGTATTGGAATTTTTGTGTTTAAACGAAAAACAACAGTAAGCTGCCATACAACAATTTTTACACATTTTCGGATTTCTCGTTAACGACTTAACTGATTTCAACGAAAATTGGTACATGATGAATTTAAATAACATTTACTAAAAATACTGAGGTTCTTCAAAATCATCTAAGTTGTTTTCGAGCAAAATTACTACTCAATATGTTAAGGCTATAATTTAAATTAGAGCTTAGACGCATTACGTGAGGCATACAAATCCCAACATGAACAAACCAACGAAAAAAACTTTGTATGGCTTGGTTGTATGGTATTGCCGTTATGTTAACTTTTTTTGTAGGCTGCATGAAATTAGGCCCTAATGAACAATGGCCAAACAAAAATTTAAAAATTATTTAAAAATGTAGGGCTATTTTTTTATAATGAAAAATTAACCTATTTTCAAAATGGAAAAGTGGTCCCAAACTTTAAAAGTGGGCCCAACGAAAACTAAAATATTTCCCCGAAAATAAATCTAAAAAACAAGTATTTACAACAGAAATTGATTTATCTTTACGATTTGGTGTGATTTGATGTATTTTATTTTATTTTTCAATTTTGGGTTAATTTTTCGTATACGGTTATTCACACAATGTTCTTTTTAAATTTTGAAAATCTGATCAAATAAGTTTTCATAGAATTTTTCAAAAGCCCAAATTTGAAAAATTAATAGTCCCTAAAATCAGAGATCTGAAATAATCTCAACCTTTTGAAAGATTCTTTAATAACTGTTATTTCTTGTCATTTTCAATAAAGGTCACACAGTAACTTTTATTCTCAACAAACAATCAAAAATAGCGGTCAAGGTCTGAGAGAAACCTTTATTTTTTTTTGTTGGTTAGGTCAGGTTAATGAGGGTTATTGGGCTTTTTCGAAATTTCATTGGTTGTGCTTGGCATCCCAGCAACTCAAGTCACAGTCGAAAAGACATTTTCGTCCTTACATTTTTTTTAAGCGATAATAGTATAATCTTGAGTTAAGCAACCCTGAAAGTTTATTATTAGTAAGACTTAATACCTAAAGTAAGAGAAAACGCTCATATGTATTTATTTTTGAAAAGTAAACATGTTCTAGGCAAATTCTAAATTTGTCTGCATTAACCATTTTTGTCTTTCTTTATTAACCATTTTTGATTTAAAAAAGGTTAAAGATTCCCCTTTTGCATTCATTTTTTCGTAAACTGAGAGATATTTTTTGAAAATAAAAATTAAATCTCAACGGATAACCTATTTTTTTTTATTAATTAATGAGAGAAACCAATTGAAAATAAAGGTTGACAGTTATTTCTGATCTCTACATAACATATGAAAAATCACGAAGTCATAAAATAAATTATTTTATCTTGTTGTTGCTTTTCATTATATATAGGTACCTACATTTTTGGGGCAAGTTTGCATTCCTTGCTAGTCCAATTTTCAGTAGAGGCAGATTTCATTCATATAGCCACTCTATAAGCCTGGTCTGTTCCTTTACTCTGAATTTCTACGATTTTCTGTGATTTTTAGTCCCAAGTTGTGTCAATTTCATTTTTTTATATGAAATTGACAGGACTTCGGACTGAAAATCACAGAAACTCAAAGTAAAGGAACAGACCAATTTATTTTATTTTTTTTGTACTCTCTGAATGTTTGAATGTCGACATTGCCAATTTAATATTAAAAGCGTAGAAATAGAAAGTAAAATAACTTTCGACTGTAATTTCTTATCTTGAATTTTTGAATACATACGTTGGAATTTGAGGAATATTCATAGAAATTAAATTATTATTTTTCTTATCAGTCTCTCTATTGGTATGGGTTCGGGGAAATGATTAGTCACTGAGCTAAATAGGTATGTACTTGGATTTTTTGTGGTCTGACTTGTTGAACAAGGGATTGTTCCCGATTTATATTTCCTTGAGGACTAAACTATAAAACAAGCAAATGCATTTCCTTTTTTACCAATTCAATTTTATACTACCCGCTAAATTCTTAACCAAACAATAAAAAACAAACAAACCTTATTTATTACAATCTCTGATGATAATTGAAAAATTAAAAAAAAAAAAAAACAAATTGGTATTACCTACATAAAGCCTGTTATCGGCTACCGGTTGTCTGGGTCAAGATTTCATTTGACATTGATTAATTGTTTTTGATCCCATAAGTTGGAAGTTGTTAATGATTGCAATTGATTATGTGGGATAGTTATATTGTAATGACAGATTCTATCTAATTCATAATTGTTTAATATTTGTTCGATAATAATCCATTTATTTTGTTTACTAGAGTTTTGATTTACTTTTGAGATAGAAGGTTTTTTCTTTTTAAAAAAACATTCTCTAATGATTGCTTATTTAAGATTATTATTAGATTATACATACATACATAGATATGGTGTATATATGCATCTTGATTTTGCACATAATGGTTTGTTATTTGATATTTTTAAAACGTTTAGTGATTGTTTTCAAGTAAAAGAATATAAAAATACCTATTTCGTATGGAAATTGTAAATGCTCTCAGTGGCACACGTGCTAACATTAACTAATTCATTGAAATTTTGCACCAGAATTTATTATAATCGTGATCACTGTTAGAAACGCTACCATGTTAAACTCACGTTCTAAAAATAATTTCATGAAAAGAAAATTGTAACGCTAATTTAAAGTACATAGTAAGTTCCTACCTATAATTACTTTTTAAAAAAAATCAAATACTTAAAATGAGAATTATCTTAGGGAAAAATATATCACAAATTAAAATAGTTTTTTATTTCATCATTTTTTTCCCGTTAAAGAATAATTTATTTCCGAGTAAAAATAATCATAGCTTCTAAAATTTCTGACCGATTTTGATAAATAATAGCTAATTCGTTTGTTATTATTTGCAAAATAGTGCTTTCTTTAAACCAGTGCACTCACACTATGGATGAAAACAACAAAACGAAACTTTCAGAAATTGAAGTTGAAACTACGAGCTAAATAATGCTAAACATTTGATCTTAATAGTTTTTGTCCAACATAGTGATATAAGGACCTAAGGAATGCAATTTTTGAAAATCTCAATTTTTAAAGCAGTGATATCGCTCATTAAAAATAACAACGTCATAACTCAAAAAAGGTCAAACTTCAGAAATCGCGATTTAAAGTTTGCATGGCTGTATTTCATTATCATCCTTATTGTTATCTACTTTTTTTTTTGGTAGAGCCATTAATTAAAGTCTTATGGCAAAATACGACACGTTTAAATTTTTATTGGACTATTTTCACTTCAAAGGTCCCCGCGTAAATGAAAAAAAGCTAGTATTTCCACAAAAAAATATTTAAAAATGACAGTGTTTTTAACGACAAATGATGCTCTATAGCCTTTAATTTTTCGGTTCTAGAAATGAGGTTTTGCCAAAAAATAGTTTATAGAAAATGAGTTTCAACTGTATCATTAGGTCAAAATTGATGTTTTTTGAGTAATAACGTTGTTCTTTTTAATGAGTGATATTTAATATAAAAGGTAGACCAAATGAGTCAAGTTTTGGATTACTTTCTTTGAAAATGTGCACTTTTAATATTTGAGAAATATTAGCTCATTACATCAAATAGTCGGCAAACGGGCGTCATATCACGAAAAAACCGTAAAAATTGCGTTTTCTTTTAATCACGAAAAAACGTTAAACATTACACCGTGTTTGATACCGTTTTGTTGTGATTTTGTAAATTGATATATTTTTCAGAAAGTAATATTTTTTGTCTTTAAAATAACACCTCAAACGTATTGATATCTTTAAAAGTATTATTTATAAAAATAAAATTAAAAAAAAAATCAGTAAAATGTTGATTTTTAAATTTTTCAAGAGGGTAGGTGGATAACGGTGCATGCGATATTTGAATACATCTGGATTTTGGAACCTAAGGATGATTCCCACAAAGTTAAAAAAAAAAATATGATGACTTTTGGATTAGACGTTTTCAAATTGAATGACGCCTATTTGTTGGTAAATTTTTTTTTCAAAAGATGAACCATTTTTTGGTTTTTGATTTTCTCGTAAACGGTTCTGTTGATATTTTTCATATTTTTTTTTTTATGGTGAAGTTTCAGAGAGTAGAATGAAAAATGTTGTCTACCATGAAGCACTTTATTGTAAAAGCGGGTTTGTTGACTCGTCAATCATTGTGGTTATATTGAATCACTTCGAAATTGTTGTATTTCAGTTATTTCCATTGTATTTAAGAGAAGTTTTTAATAAAGAATTTGAATTGACCAAATGAAGTACAGCAGCATGTGCCATCAGACTCGGAATAATTATATTGATAACATTAACAATTTGGGCGGAAATTAATTCTAGCTGTTAACTACAAGAGCAGGATCGTGCAATCCAGTCGTGCATTTTATTTTTTTTATTAAAAAGTATTATTTTAATTTTTAATTAAAAGAAGATGGTAATGAATAAAGCTCTTAAATATTTGTTTTTAATAAAATCTTATGATCTGTTTTCAAAAAAAAAAAAAAAAACTTTTCGTAACTGTTTTTTACCACTTATATTTTATATGCCTGTACCGCATATTTTATGTGTAATGATAGCAGATCTTCAAGTATAGATAGTCTTGATCTACTCAAGCACATATACAATACATATACAGCCCCTAGGTACTGGGCTACTAGGTCACTTCAGTATTACAATTCTATGATTTTGAACATTTTTCCTGAAGGATAGCCAGGTTTTGCCTGTACAAAATTCTTTTCAAATCCCTAAATCACTTACACCCTTATTTATAAAGAACAAATTGTTATTTTAGCTCCCGTGTTTAGGAAAACTACAAATAAGAACATTCCGGATTCAAATGTAGCAGTAAGCAATTGCCTTTAGTTTGAGCCCAGAAAATCTTTATTCAATGGGGTAGTTTTCCTAAACACGGGAGCTAAAATAACTATTTTTTTTATGAATACGGATGTTAAACTATAGCAATTGTCCATAATAGCTAATCAAGCATATGACTAGTTTCTTTATAAAAACATAATAAAGAAAACAAAATTGGCTGCGCTACAACTAGTGAAGAACCAGTGACATACAATTTATTTTAATAATATAGAATAATTTTCATAACATTATGATGGAGATGTGGTCTTGAAAAAATAAGATATCTTTTGTATTCGCATGTTCTTAGATTTCAGCTTTGTTAAAGTAATTTTAGAATTATAGTAATTTCCTGTTCTTTCATTTTCAATTTACTTACTCTCACTTTGAAAAAGGTCAAATCAGATGAAAGCATTATATTAATCTAAAGTGAATAGAGGATTGAGGTGCCTACCTTTTATTAGAGTACAATTGCATTGGAAAGTGTTTCCTCAAATTTGTTTATTGATTAATTCTAATGATTTATATTTCAATTCATGAAACCTTTATTTTTAAAATAACTGAAATTAAACTTCGAATTTGTTTATTGATTATACCTCGAATTTGTTTATTGATTAATTCTTATGATTTATATTTAAATTCATGAAATATTTATTTTTAAATGAACTGAAATTATACCAATCTAATGATTAAAGGGCAGCATTCAATACAAATATCTTTCGATATTGGTTATTTTGTATTCTTTTATTCTCTTGGCTGCCGTTAGTTTTTGTTCTTGAATCTTGAAGTGCAAGCATAGGTTTTGCTATGGCATAATAAACAGTCCCTCTTGTGTCATACAAAATTTCGATCTCTTTCGCGTATAACACGAGACATTTCAAATTCAATTCTCAAAAATTACTGCTTCTAACCTTATGACCGGCAGTGTAGTCTAGGGAAAAAGTGGCCTTTTTGGGCCGAACCCAAAAATGTTGGTATAGGTACTTATACAAAATCGAATATTCCTAATCTCGGTTTGCATAAGAAATGCAACATATACCAAGTTTCATCAACGGACCAATATTTCCAAAGGGTTTCCGTAATATTAACATATCGTACTAAAAATAAAGTCACTGTAACTTTTGTTTGGGTAGTCCTATCGTCTTAGTTTTAATGTCATTAGGTTCTCCATTAAAAAGTCAGTCTCACAAGAATAATTGGTAGACAGCTATTTATTGAAACAAAAAAAAGATAAGGCTCATTTCCACAAAAGCCGAAATGATTTAACTATACTCGTATCAACCAAGTGAAATTAAGTAAGTAGGTTTCTACTAGAAATATGTTAGCATACCTAAACCACAATTTATATCCAAACAAAAAATTTCTTCGAATATTCAATGAATGTGTTATTTTGTAGCTACATTTTTAAATTATACAAACACACCATATACAAATAAAAATATCAGTGCAAATAATATTAATAACACCAGCTGACATTGTTGTGATAAATAAACCACAAAGATCAATCTATGTAGATTGATAAATGGGGTGCAATGCTACCGACCGACCGACCAATCGACCAGAGCGACAAAGTGTCGCTAAATCAATTACTGCTATAGTCGTATATTATAATAGTGCTCCCCGTTGAGTGGAATATTGTGTTCATGTTGACCGTTTAATAAAAATGCAAAATATCGTGTTTTCTTCTATGATTTTTGAAGCGCATCACGGCTGGGCGCTTAAATTAGTTCTCTTTTCAAGACAAAATTGTGAGACATTCATATGCATTTATGCATTATTTTTTTAATGAAGATAGTATAGAGACTATTTAATATTTTGTTTTTTACTATATGCATGTATGTACCTACTAAACAAATGGGCACGACTAGATCGCACAAAATTGTTCTTGTAGCTTACAATTTTAACGTAGCTTGAAATTGCATTATGTATTTGTTCCACAACATTATGATATTATTAAAAAAAAAAAAAAGTTGTAAAAAACAATTTAAAATATAAATTATTACTATAAATTACTCGATATTAATTACTACAAATTACTATAAATTTGTTATTTTAATAGCTAAAGATAAAGGTAAGAAAAAGTATGCCATCTGATTTGTTTGATAAATATGAATTTATGAAAAAAAAATTAAAAAATCTTTAGAGCGGTTTTCTTAAAAAATAATTTTTTATTTATAAAAATTCTTGAAAATTTTTAGAAATTAAATTTTGGTATGCCACCTTTTAGTATTTAATAAAATTAAATTTTGCACAAAATTAAAAAAAAAAAATCATTAACCCGTTTTAAGGATATTGAATTAAAAAAAATCAATATTTTTTTTTTAAATCCAAAAATTTTTTTTTCCGAAAAATTGTTTATGCAAAATTGTTAAATTTTAAAGGACCTCTTATATAAAACAATTTGGTAGAAATCGGTGCAGCCGTTAACGAGAAATTTGAAAACAAAAAAATCGGTTCTATGATAAAAATAAATAAATCGGGTGGCACAACGGCTCATGAAGAACCAGGGCCTAGTGACTAACAACTCGCAACCATTTCTGTGTGCGCCTTTCGACAGGAATGGAAGGGACCTACAATTTTATGCCGAATCCGAACGGCTAGGCGGGAAGCACTTATTCGTGACAAGTGATACTCTTGGAGGATTTGTCAATTCCTCGCAATAGGCAGTAGCCCTGAAAAAAAACTTTTTAGCTTTTAGGTGGACGAGGCTGGGAAGCGATCCCAGACCTCCAGCGTGACAGTCGAACGCACTTACCATTACGCTACGGGCTACTACCGGTTCTATAATAGGTACTGTTAATAACCGTTATAAATAAATTTTTTTCTACCAAAATATGTATTATAGTAATAATAGTACTTCGTGTTTTTTTTTCAGAATCGTAAGATCCGTTTTTGAAATAAATCAATTTTCGTATATTGGTTGTATGGTAGGTACCGTTATTTTTTGAGCTAAAAAAAAAAATCAATCTCCCCTTTAGAGAATCCCCAAATTCCAAATAACATTAAGTCCATACTTTGAAGAAAATCGCTTCTGCGGTGTAGATTGCAGGTCGAGGTACAGACAGACAGACGGACTGGCAGACAGAATTTAGAGACCCACTTTTTTCGCGTTCTCTGTCATTGTAATGTAGGTAAAATTATTATCTCTAATTCGATTTGTTGCACGAATCCTAAACTTGCCCTATACACTATACTACGTATGTACGTACATATATCTCAATATTTCTTGAATTATGTGGTTAATACAAAATTTAGAAAATTATATTAACTAATGCCATCACCTGCATGTAAGGTACAGGAGGAAAAGAAATTAATCCGAATACAAATGTTATGTTGTTTCCATAGACATAGACCAGACCACGTATAGAAGACATCGACAGACAAAGTTCTCTGGAAACTTGATTTTTTTTTTACAAATTTTCCAAATTGGAAGTCGAATTTTTTGCACGAGCTGTCACTTTTTTCAACGTTTCTTAGTCTGATGATGAGAATGAATGTTCTCGAAAACGTTTACTTATAATACAAATTAAATTTGTATGAGAAAAAGAAGTTCGTTTGTTTAATCACTAAAATACTACACAGAATTTTAAATTTAGAAAATTTTAGTAACCTGTTTAAGAATTAGAAAAATGTTAAAGTAATATCATACCAAACTCTTAATAATAAGCCGTTTAAAATTTTGCGCCATTATTATTTTTAAAACTTACTAATTTTCTAATTTTCTTGTATTGGTTTTTTCACCATTTTTAATATCCCTTACTATGCAACCTGAACCTAAAAGTTACTATTTATCCCTTGCAAAATCATTTTCTTTTTTTTTAATTTTGTTAATTATTCAGAGTGTCCCATTAACAATAATGGCCCAAACTGAAACTGGTGAATGGCCAGGTCATGACCTATCAGGATTTGGCAACTTTTCCATACCGAATCATAGAGGTTCTCGAGTAACGGAAATTTTTTGAAATTACAAAAAAAAAACTTACTTTGAACCAGGTTTTTTGCAAAACCTAAACCTTGGTATAGTGCCTGGTGGACAAAGTACCTACATACATTACTGTCAGAGGTATACCCGGCATTTTCAGATTCAGCACTTTTATTTCATATGGATAGCATCAAAATATTTTGTATTACCGAAATTTGTGGGTTCGGCCCGGAAGGCCACTTTTTCCCTAGACTATAATGTTTCAGTTTTTGGCTACTCAATATTATCCTAAAAACAGGTTTTAGGTTTTTTTATAAACCTTCAATATTATTAAACTAAAGTGTTATTTAATTTGTAAAACAAAAATACCGGCAACTTTTCTATGAATAAAATACGAATGGAAGCAAATAATTTTCATTTCGACATCCGGCCTTAAAATAGACCCATTTGAAAGGTAAAATTAATGCGTCACTGCATTTTTAAAATGTGTTTAGGAATTCTTTATAATTTTATGACAGATTTACATGTCAGAGTTCTCACAAAACGTAGGTATATAATAAGCTAAAACCTATTTATTTTATAAAATTAAAAAAAAAAAACATTTTAGCACATATTTTATTTTTGTTGAAATATTAAAAGAATTAGGTATTTAGCATTCGTGGAAGCTGAACTTAAAAGAAAATAGAACAAAGTTAAAAAAAAATATGTGTCCCTAAAAACAAACCGTTCCTTTAAACTTTATAGGGTTTATTTTTTAACTACCAGTTGTGAACAACCTTCTATCTATCTGCAAATTAATGGATTTTATATTTTTCCACTTTCCTATACAAGCGCAAGCCACGTATTCTTATCAAAACTTTCCACTTTCCACATTTTTTTTGTTCAAGCCTTATCTTTTTCTTTTTTTTTATTTTTCCAAACGAAATCATGAGATTAACTTTTAATCAACCATCATTTCATCTAATCAATAGAGTGACAAGATATCACTATATACAACATCTATATCTAGGTATACAGATTTTGATGAGTTCCTCTATTAACACGCCTCTTGAGACCAACAAAAAAAAAACACACAATAAAAACATCCATCAACGTTGTTAAACCGAGAGCTGCAAATTAGGTTGTATCGTGTCGTTCGTTTTTTTTTTCGTCGTATACGTTTAAAAATTGCTCTTAACAAATAATAAAAACACTGAATAAAATTGAAACTAATTTTATTACATCCGATTTATAGTATGAGCGTGATGATGATCTGGATGGAATAAGGTACCGTAAAAAATTTTGGAGCCATAGTTAAACGAATCACTTTTAAACTGTAGGTATACAGAAACTCAACATCACTAAATGCGCAAGTAAGATTAAGACACTTTACTAGAAGATTGACACCGTGTCAAAAGGTACTTGTAACAGTAGTGACAGTTATTTTTCGCACATTATACACACAATTGACGGGGTTTGACTTCCGCTTCTTAAAAGGGAAGGAACGTATTATTAAATTAAAAACCGTTTTCGGGCACCATTTTTCAAAACACCGGATGTAAGTGTGCTGTCTTACGAATAAACTAGCGCCAGATTGTAATGATTTAGTTTAAATTGATTTTCATTTATTTAAAGTTATATAAAGTATTTCTATTAATTAAAATAGCAATAATCACCGTATTTAAATTTAAACCCCGGCCATTTTACGAACTGCCGCCGATTCCGAACTGAGCACTTTCGATTGTTGCAATAAACTAAAGAGAAATGCTGTTGGTCCGTATAACGGCTTTCCATCCATATCCGAACAGAATAATAATATTGCTTAATGTGTCGCAGCATGAAGTGTAAATGTTTTCACCCCTACCCTATACAAACGTTTAAGGGTACTTTTCTCTACTTTAATAAAGTCTGCGTTAAAAAAAAAAAAATTAAATAAAAAAATAACTATGTATGTATGTCTGTTTATAGGGGTGATAATAAAAAAAAAATAATTTTAAGAATAATATTTAAATTCACTCACACAATCAATAGATATTTAGGTATGGTATAGGTGGAGGCATTGGCACCACTTGTCTCGTCGAGGTCATTATTTTATAAAGAATAAGACGATAAAATTTGAGTCTAGGCATACAAGGCTGCATTCGGGATGTAGGTAGGTATACAGTTTTCTAGGCGCTTTCTTAATACTACAAGAAAGTGAAACTTAAAAATGAAAGTGTTCCCAAAAAATCATAAGAAATCTTCATACAAATTATTATTTTCTACTGTAAATATCAATATCTATTAAACTTATTACGACGAATGTTAATATTTAAACATCGATTTGGCACATTATTGCTATTCAACTTTATGTTACAAGCAAATTATATCTAACATAAGGCTTTTTAACATTAAATCCACTCCTGGTGTACAGATATTTTTAATTTATGCAGAGATTCGCTATAAATATAAAAAATACCAACATCTTTCTATAATTTCATGTGCAACAAGCCACACAAATGTTAATGCACTTTGGATGTCGTAACATGCATGCTGTAAGTTTGGTTATTAAACATACATAACATAACAAAAAATCATTTAAGGAATAGACAGACAAAATTGTCAGCCAATGACTTCCGAGCCTGCGCATATCCTTCTGAAGCCATGTGGTGCTTAAAGGAAATCAAAAGAATTTCCGCATACAAATATTTTCGATATAAACAAAAGATTATTTTTCTGTTATTCAATAATATAATTAAAGGCGTGGAAATATAAATACAAAGACGACTGATTTTATGTTTTATCTTTAATCAATAAATGAAAATGATAAAAAGGTGGGCAACAAAAAAAAACCAGGTCGATCGATTTATTTTATTTGTTTGCAGATAACTAAATTGTCGGTTTGTATATTTTGATAATGAAGGCATAATCATATGGGAGATAAGACAAGAAAACAGAATGATAGGTAAGTTAGGTATACAATTAAATGAGGGAATACAAAAATTTGTGTCTTCCAATTATTTTATGATATCAGGAATTTCGTGTTTTGTACGTCAGATTTCGTTATTCATTTGCTCTTCTCGGAAATTTGCTTATTATAAAATCGAATGGAGAAGCTTAAATACTTCTACTCATATCAATTTTTGAGTGTTATCTTTTTGTTAGAGAATCGTCAATCAGAATTAATTATTAACTGGCATTATTTGCTTCAACTTTATGTCGCCCAATAGAAAATTTTGTATGAGATAAAAATAACCCTATCCTGAGTCCAGTTATCCTTTCTTATCATATAAAATATTTCATTGATACATTTTTTTACGCGGCACTAAACCATTATAGTTGAACATAAGCGCCCATTATAAGTTGAGCTTAAAAATATTTAAATGTTAAAGCTCTTTATGAATACAAAAATAGCGATTCATTTCCGCATCCAATAAATTGTCAAACAGATAAAAACTTAAGAAATATGAGAAGTAGCAACATTATTCCTCCGTAAATTTCATAAATCCCGTTTCCACAGAAAATCAGTACGTTCCATTGTGCATTACAAATTAAGCTATTTTTATTATATAAAACTAAAACTATTTATATACAACTAAATAAACAAAGGAATAATTTAACAATATTTATGAGAAAATAAAATAATCTTATTCCAAATGTGGACATTTGAAAATTTTCGCCGTTTGATCTTCTGAAACTGACATCACAGTTCCTTCACGTGCATTGTACTGCATTGCATAAATGTCCCCCATGTGACCAGATAATGTAAATATCTTGGAGCCATTTCTCGCATCATAACCGAAAATGTTTCCTTGAATTGTACCCACAAGTAATGTGTGGTCTGAAATCCATTTCATTCTAAAAAGAAAGATGATATTTAGAAAAAACAATTATAAATTTTGTTTTTGTTAAACTCACGTCGTCACTCCATCATCAATTTGTTGATGTTCACAAAGGGTACGCATCGAATATTTTTGATAATCCCATATCGCAATTTGTCCCTGCAAAGTTCCACTAGCTGCTACTTTAAATTCGGATGAAGGCGAAAATGCAACACACTCAACTGGACCACCAGCTTCCACTGAACCAACTGGACCACTGTTGGTTAGAAACAAAATTTTACCATCCTCTCCGCCGGTCATATAAACTGGATTTTCTTTATCACACGAAACTGTGGAGACATTGTCTTTGTGTGCCATTGGATGATTTAATTCAACTTCCATGATTATAGAATTTGATTTGATGTCCCAAAGTTTAATAGTTCCATTACCATAGCCAGCTAGAAGTTTTTTTCCATCACCGGTTATCTGGAAAATTATTAAATAAGAAATAGAAAAGAAGTTTTGTTAAGATTGACGGTAAGTTACCTCTGCAGATTCACATTTCACACCATTTCCTGGAAGAATTTTACAATCGCCTGATGGTAGTCTCCAGATGTAAATTTCACCAGCTTCACTACCAGCTATAAGAACATTTGCTGCTCGATGCCATTTCATCCAACACATATCACCCATAGAGTATTCCCATACTTTTGTTATTTCTTCAGTTATTTTAAAGACCTTTTGGAAGGAACAAAAATAATACGAATTTAATGATGATATTGAGCTAAGAACGTTATTATATTACATTAGAGATCATGCATGAGAAGTCGAATAGGGAAACATATAAATAGACAAGTTGTTCGGCATGATTTTTATATGAAAAAGGGTCCATAGTTTTAGCGACCGATAGATTATCTGAAAATTTTAAGTAAAACCCGAAGTTGGTCCAATTCCTACTGAGTTTCAGTATGAACAAAAGAAGTCATGTGTTGTTCTTGAAATATTTTGAGTTTTTATGAGTAATCTCTGATTTCAAACATTTCATTAGTTTCTTAAAAGATGGCTTTAGGGTTAAGTTTAAAAAAAAATGTTGATTTCTATAACGTTAAAAATTCCGATGCAATACTATTAATTTATTTATAAGTTTGTTTGGGTATTTTTCCTTTATATTCCTATACACTATGCGACCTCCTGCAAACAGCCCTTGACAAGCTCAGTAATTGGGCCCATAGTTGCGGACTTAACGTCAACCCACTAAAGACAGAAATGGTTTTGTTTACAAGGAAGCGTAATATTTCACACTTGAACCCGCCCACCATTAACGGGGTTCCGCTACAGGTTTCGGGAACAGCAAAATATCTTGGCGTGGTACTTGATCGTAAACTTAACTGGAAAGAAAATATAAAGGAAAGGGAGAAAAAAGCATGTGTAGCTTTCTGTACTTGCAGCAGAATTTTCGGTAAAAGATCGGGACCAAGCCCCAAAACCATTCATTGGATTTACACAGCCATCATAAGGCCAATCCTAACGTACGCCTGCTTGGTCTGGTGGTCAGCCCTAGAAAAGGAAACCAATCTAAAAACCATGACCAAAATTAAAAGACTAGCGTGTATTGGTACAACCAGTGCCATAAGAACAACACGAACCGCAGCCCTAGACACTTTTTCCTTTCACTAGCCCCGCTCGATTTGTATAAAAAAGAGTTGGCGGCAAAAAGTGCTCTAAGACTTAAACAGTGCAATAATTGGAAAGGGGGCGACTACGGTCATAGAACTGTAACGAACTTCACTGACATAGATATTCAAACGGACTATTTTACATCGCACATAGATTTTAACCCAGTGGCTCTAACAGGGAACAAGGGAACCCTGGAGGGAAAACTGGGTCCTAAATACAAATCATGTTTCGGTCTTTACGGACGGTTCGAGGGCGTTGGGTTAGGCATCTATTCAGATAATCCTCCCATTAACAGATCAATAAAACTTCCAAAGTTCTACAGTGTCTTCCAAGCGGAAGTACTTGCAGTTTGCGAAGCAGCAAAGTATCTTGCCACTTGTGAATTAGCCAATATGTATATTGACATCTTCCAAACTGGTGGATCGTTGCCGTAACGAGCATAGAATACTCAGCGCAACAAACACAGTCACCCTTCCATGGGTCCCAGGACACAGTGATATTTATGGAAACGAGATAGCGAATGATCTGGCCAAAATCGGGTCTTCTCTAGACCCGAGCCAAACCGACAACTCGGTTTTTATGCCACTGGAGCAAGAAAAGAGCAGAATCCACCAGAAGTTTCTTGTGGCCGCAGAGGTCAGATGGGTATCAATCGACACTTGTCGCGTTTCAAGAAATCTATGGCCAAATATTTCGCGTAAAAAAACAGAATACATACTAAAGATAGGCAGACCTCATTTATCCCTACTTATTGGAATCCTAACGGGCCACAACTCGATGGGTACCCACATGAGCGGAAAGGGCATTAGCACCTCTGACTTATTTAGAGGATGTCAGGATTAAGAGGCGGAAGAGGCGGAAGACGGCTCCTATCACTTTCTTTGTGAATGCCCTAGCTTAGCCAAAACCAGAAAAAAAGCCCTCGGAGAATATTTTTTCGATAAACTGGGCGACATCTCAATCTTGCCACTGAAAGATTTCCTAGAATTCACTCAGAATTCAGGATGGTTTAGGGAGACCTCTCATACCTAAAATTCCCTTATTCCTCTCCCCACCCCTCCTCTTACCTTTTTTACCTCTGTCGAGGAACGCAATGGACTCATTGAGATCCGAGTGAGATGGTGTGGCTTGCCGCATCATCAGCCCACCTAACCTAACCTAACCCTTGGGTATTTTTAACGAAAGCTATGTCTGCCAGAGAGCTATTACATCCTTTTCATCAGATAAAAAAACTAAGATTATCAGAGTATTTTTTGTTGTAGTTTCTGTATGTAAACTATCTAGTAAAGTTTTGGTAGACAGTTGTTGCAAATTAGAAACATTTTTATTGGCAGTTTTTTTTTTAAACCTATCTTTGTAGGCAAATAAGTTGTTGTTATTAAAGCTGCCTTGATTTTCATTTTAGCTATATAATTTAAATACATTTATTTTTTATTTTTTTAGATACAATGGGCCCTACCAATTATCAAAAATAAAGAGAAGACATAAATATTTGAGTAAAATTAACCAAAATTAACCATTATGGTATGGACTTTAAATAATTAACCATGGATCATAAGGTTTCACATTTTAAAGTCCATAGCATCTTGTGTTCGTTATTTAGGGTCCACTTAAAATTGTAAGTCATGGTTAATGGAGAATTATTTAGATTTCATACAATTATCGTCGATTTTACTTGAATATTTAAGTGGTTTTTAAATTTGATTATTGGAAATGCACATTATGCATAATTACGCAGAGTTTAAATTTTGTATAATTCTCTCTGTAAATTAAAATAAATATTTTTGTTCCACTTTCAGAGTAATTTTTGTTGTAGTTCCTGTATGTAAACTATCTAGTAAAATTTTGGTAGACAGTTGTTGCAAATTAGAAACGTTTTTATTGGCAGCTTTTTTATTGACTTATTTATTTAGAAAAATAAGCCATTTTTTTTAAGCTGCCTTATTTTTTTTTTTTTTTTCATTTATATTTTAAAACGATATATTTGTTTAACTATAATTTTCGTATGTAAGCTGTCTAGAAATAATTTTTGTAGACTGCTGTTGCAAATTGAAAATCTTTATTCTTGCACTTTTATCCCAAAAAAAAACACAAAACATTTGTTTGATTTGGTTTTTATAAAAATGATATTGTGCTTTGTAAGAGTAAACTGATAAATCAAAAAAATAGTAAGAAATAAGGCACACTTCAGATTTATAAACTATACTAGTTAATACAATCAGCTTCTTATAACAAAGAAAAAACGAATACACTTAGTAGAAAATTGCATCGTATGAATTCAAACACTTTCGACAAAAAAATAATCTTTAAAACCCATCAACTACTATTTGTCCAGGATTTTGAAGAATCGATCAGGAGAACTCAAGTCGTAATAGTATGGAAGGCGACCGTTATTTTACATATCTCATGGCAGCTGTTGAAAAAAATGATGACAACTCATAGCTGTACTACTAATAGTAGTAAAGCTGTTTAAGTAAAGTAATAGCTGTAAGCTAAACATTAACAAAACCGCGGTGGCCGGAAAGACTTTTATTGGTTGGTTGTAGCGAGTTCGACCACTTTTATAAGAAACTGGTATTTTTTTATTATTGCATTTAATATGCCAAAATCTATGTAAGCTCATATCAAATAGGTTAGAAAGGTGCCTTTGTCAATTTTTTTTTTAGTTTTGACATGTAAAATGCAAAAACACATGTTTTTATAAAAGTAATCAAACTCACTACAAAAAAAAAATAAAAATGTGTCCAACTACTGAATTCATAAAGAGTACATTCTGAACTTTCATATGAAACCCTATTCATAGAAATTCCTGGAAAAGATGAAAATGCAACCGGAAAAGTTTATTTTCGAACCGAAGCAACCAGAAAACAGCCGATTTTTTCGAATTGGAAGATTTTTTCTTGGAGGTATTCTTCTGAACAGATGTTCAATACATTTTCCGACATTCCTTAACGCAGACCAACATTTTGTGTTGAAATGTCATAAAATGCGTTTTTAAGTGTTGTTTTGATAGCATCACAAGAATCTTTTCAGATGCCCTCCCATAGAAATTGTTCGCGGAATTTGATTCCGATATGCAGTAAATTGTTAAAATGTAGGAAATTAAAAAATAAAACAATTAGGTAAAAAAAGGACATTTTTGCACTTATTCCTTGAATTTACGTTTTCAGGACAAACCTGATGAACCTGAAAAGCCTAATGTAGAACAAAACTACACGTAGTTTCATTTTGTATTTTTCCATTCCGAATCGGATATCTCGAATCTAATTAATACTACTTACAGAGCGATTATGAGCGATATGATGATTTTTGTATAGGTTATGATTAAATGTATCCTTAATGTTAAGTATGTACCACGGTCCAGATTTCTATCGTTGGCAGTCCTGATTCGGACCATGGTCTGCCAATTGTCGATCCCGGCACTATGGTAAGGTATATAAATACTTGACGGATTTATTTTAGCTGTCTATAAAATATTTATTATAAAAATGTTATTTTTTCAAAATCCCATAAAAAAAATAAATTAAACTCGTAGTACAATGGTAGTTAACGATGAGGGATCGATTTGATGGGCAGAAATGCAAATATTTTCTTTTGAAATTCTTTCACTTAACGATTGATAAATTTCTATAGTAAGTTAAACTATAAATCAAACATTGTACATTGAGGTGTACATAAATATTTGTAACAGGTTAAACATTGTTCCACTTTTCCGATGCGAGATCATCAGAATTCCGGAGTTTAACTTGAGTTATCCCTTTGGTGAGTTAGCTCGAGTTTAACTTTAATCTCATCAGTGAAAAACTGGGCTTAAGCATTTCATTGTTCCTCAAAACACTAGAGCAAAGGAACAAAATGGGCACGCGATAATAATGTTTCAGACTCAAATGGAGCAGTAAGCAAGTGCCTTTAGTTTGAGTCCGGAAAATTCTTATTCCATGGTGTAGTTTTCCTAAACACGGAAGCTGACATAACTTTTTTTTTTTTTTTATAAATACGGAGGTAAGTATTTAATAAAATACAATTTTGCACAAAATTAAACAAAGAATCACTAACCCGTTTTCAAGATTGTATTTTCAAAAAAATTTCAATATTTTTTTAAAAATTCAAAAATTATTGTTTTCGAAAATTTGGATATGCAAAATTGTTAAAATTGTAAAGGACCTCTTGTATACAAATTTTGGTTGAAATCGGTGTAGCGGTTAACCTGAATACATCGCAAGTTAAAAAACTAGCATAGTCTATTTTCTGTTTAGCCCATTTTATTTTTAAAGAAAAAGCGTGAAGTAAAATAATATCCATGTGGCAATTTATAATATATATTGGATATTATAGGCCCGACTGGCTGTAGTTGTAGAAGGAGAATTATGAAGCGGAGGTGGAAATACACCCATTTTCTGTTTTATGCTTTAAAATTTAAGAAACAAACAAATGTCAGCCTGGTGCACCTTTTTTATTTTAAAGCATATTACCATAATTCTTAGATTTGGTAAGTCTGTACGTGTGTGAGGGTTCAAACCTTTTTTCTTAGCAAGGATAAAAATATGTATTCAATTTAAGGGCATTAAGGACAAACTTGATACAAATCCATCTTCTTATTCAGATTAAGGAAGTGTTGTTGTATTTTGTCAATGATTTTTCTAAGAACGCCGGGCCTTCACACAATGACGCAAATTTGGTGTAAAATTATTATTTACCCATGAACTAATTTAATTCTTAGTCGTAAATGTTTCTTTTGTTTCAAAGTAAAAACAGGATTAGGATTAGTGCTTTAAATAAAAGCACATTGCCACTGCACAAATGTTGTGTTATTCGTTAGATTAAAAACAGAAAAAAGAATAATTTACAATTACAATTTTTACAATAACTCCATCACAATTAAAACTTCATTATTTCGTCCCCTATCTCACGAACTGACGTAACCACCAAATTGTCGTTTTTGAGATTCGGACATACATATATGTTCTAGGTTAACTTGATTGCAAATTCCTACATCGTTACGTTCCCTGAAAAATGTCGGGAACATGTCTAAATTCGTTAAGACATAATTGAAGCGCTTAGAAGATGAAGGACGTAAGCGACATTTTTAAACATTTGAGTTATAAGCATTTAAAGTTTATTGCCTATAATTTTTTTTATGAAAATAATAAAAATACTGTATGGATAATTTAAAATCAATAAAATTCAGGTGAATTTAATTTTAGGAATCTTTTTCATTTAACACAAATAGTTGTTGAGATATTTACACTTTTGTGCATTTAACACCTTTATCTAGGAACTTTTTTGTATTAAATTTAATTTTGTTTTTATAAAGGTGTTAAGTGATTTTTTGATATGTTGTAATTTACTTATTTTTTGTTTGTTTTTTTCTCTTTCCCAACAATTGATGCTCTACACGAACGAAATTCATCTGTTCTTTTAAATTTTTAATTTTTTCTGCAGAAAGTTGTTTCAATTTGTTCTCTCTTGGCATAAAATCTTGGCATTATAGTCAGGACGTTTGTTACTTTTGGCTATAATAACCTTACTATAAGAAACATATTCATCATAGTATTCTTTGTAAAGGTAAGAACCATACTCCCTGCGAATCCATTTTATTGAGTCCCTAAATTGAACCTTGCAATAAAGTAAAAATAAAATTAGTCTGCTGGGGTATTCGTGAAGGAATTTTCGTCTGCTGTTTTGCAGTCACTGCCGGTTAGGTTTTGAAACAAAAACGTTACAACAAGACCTAGATTTCATTCAAAAACTTCGAATTGCCCGTTATTATTCTTAGGCTGTTCCTGATGAGATTTATGAAAGCTTTGCAGCGTTCTTGGTTGTAGTTCCCAAGTAGTAGTTTGGCCTGCCTCAGTTTTGGGAGTTAATTCCAAATTTTGGATCTTTTTGCCTCCTCCTCTAATTTGATCTTGTTTTTGATCACATTTTCACCTAATCCGCAAAAGGGCTCAGGCCCTGTTAGGGGGGTTGTTGCTCATATTTTGGCTAGGGAGTCTGCCTCCTCTACCCCGCGTTACCCGGTACCCAATAGAGTTAGACATTGTTGTTTTTGCCCAGCTCATTTAACCTCCGCAAGCATTCCCATACCAGTTTTGAGCTAATGGCATAGGAGCTTAACGCTTTAAGCACGGCTTGGCTATCTGACATGTTTCGGCAGTTTCTTTCAAGGTTACGTCCTGCACATTTACCTATGGCGTTAACTTCCGTCTGAAAAATGCTTGTAGACTGTCCCATCGGTACAGATAGTTTGGTTCTTGTCCCAAATACATACCCGCCCCAGTCAGACGTTCTCGATCCATTAGAATACCATTTGACTATAAAAGTTTTCTGCTGGGGTGTTCTTCACGAAATTTCGGTCTGCGTTTTTGAACTTAAGCCTGTGAGTGTCCTGAAGCAAATGTTAAGCAAATGACTTGACTTCTGTCATTTTTGTCACACCTAAGGTCAATTTAACACCCATTCGTCAAGGGTATCAGCTATGTTTTGGTATGGGTTACAACATTTCGCAAATGACTTGACTTTTAATGTCGTTGGCTCTTAGACTAATAGATGTGTGTGAAAAATAACGCTTTCAAATTGTGCGTAAGACTATACAAAATTTAGCCATCATGTTAAGCCACCTGCGTCGGAATATTCAAATTTGAAGTAGTGTGTGTTGGCTGGTGCCTCTTGCCTGCACATGCACTGATTTTTGTGGTGTTCACCTATAATATAATATAAAGGACTTAAGCGCATTAAACACATTCATCCACAAAGTGTATTATTAAAGTGATTGCATATAACACTTTCATCTTTGGCTAAATATGAATCTAGAGACGAAAGAAGAGTACAGACGAGTCAGAAATTTAAGTTTTTATATAACACTTTCATCTGTAGGTAAAAAGCCAAATTTCAAAAAATGTCACCTAACACCTTCATCTTCTAAGCGCTTCAATTGGCATAAGTTCTCACAAACAGACGTAACTCTAATTATATGAGTAGCATTTTTCCATTAAATTGCTAATTATTGTATTCTTATTTAAAAAAAAAAAAAACTCTCAGAATACAACACAAATTTCTCTTCGGTTCTTTGAGGCAAATCATGTCCAAAATGAAGGTGATTCAGCGCAAAGTACTATTTCTCAGGCCATGCCAAAAGCTGGAGAAATCATGATTCCTAGTCAACTTGATCCTGTTTTCAAACTAACGAGAAAATCCCAGCCCTATAAAGCCAGGCTTCAATGGAAAATCTATTAAATGGTCAAGAATTGCGGAGTTAAAGCTTCTTAAAGTAAAACCAGAACAAATATTTTTCAAGTACAGTCATTTCGAAGAATTTCGTTCATTTACATTAAAGCCGGATTCAAAAGATGTCACTCTACACAAACTTAATTAAACTGAACTTAAAATTCCAAAGCCAAAATTGGAGATCTGATGTCTCTTGTTATTTACCTGTAATAAGGAGCAATGAACACAAAGAATTTTATAATTCATTGAAACCAGAAGAGTAGAAAACTAATATTGTTTTAAAAAATAATAATAAGACAAACTTTTTTTTATAAAAACTAATATTAAATAAAAATAAGACTAAATCAAAATAATTTTCGAAGTTTAAATCTGGAAAAGAATATTGATTTTGAGATTTTTAGATGGCATAAGAACGTTTTTTGTAAAAAAAAAAATTATAAAAAAGTTTCTCAAGAAACGACGTATTTGATTCATCGATTTTATTTAACTGTTTTAAGTAAAGTATTAACTTTGAAACTCATACCATTTAAGACGTTAGCAAATTGTCTCAATTAAAAATACCACCATAGTTGTAAAATGCAAAAATAACGCCTGTAAAAACTTAAAATTGCTCTTCTGTAAAATGTTAAAAAGGCCGATACGTCCGTTCTTGAGATAGGGGACGATTTGATTGTCGTTACTGTATGTAAACTACCTAGTAAAATTTTGGTAGACAGTTGTTGCAAATTAGAAACATTTTTCTTGGCAGCGATTGTTATTATTAAACTTATCTATTGATAAGAATAAGTTTTTTTGTTATAAATGCTGCCTTGAATTTGACGTATTCATGGTTATAAATGTTGTTTTTGTACGTAAGCTGTCTAGAAAGAAATTTTGTAAACTGCTGTTGCAAATTAAAAACATTTTTTCTTGCACTTTGTCTCATAGAAAAAAATAAGAAAATATTAATTGATAATGTTTTATTAAAAAAGACATTGTGCATAATAAAATAAATAAAAAAAAAACATAAAAGAAGCCTATTCTTTTTAAATTGTTGATTCTGTATGTAAACTATCTAGTAGAATTTTAGTAGATAGTTGTTGCAAATTAGAAACATTGTTTTGGCACTTTTATTTCGAATAAATGTCTTTAATTAAGCCAGTTATTTTTTTGTATACATAAAAGTGCGTATACGTTTTTTTTTTCAATTGTAAAACATCCTTTTATTCTTAATGTACATACATACATACACATTATGTATGGGAGCAATCAGATGAATAGCAGAAACATCGTTTTGCTCTATTAAAAAATATTTATTTAAACTATTTGTATGGGATAAAATCACGTATTAAAACGTGTGTTTCTTACACGATACATTGTAATGCAATTTTAATTAATTTATTTGTAATGTTAGGGTCATTACATGAGCTTTTTATAAGAAACCGATCACCAGAAGTGCACTCAAGTATAAATATGCTTTAAGAAGACGAAAAATATCTTGTTACTCTCTCATTTAAAAGTAAGCCAAGATTATAACGAATTTTCTTTTGACTTTCAAAATTAAGGGTAGCAACCCAAAGACGGGTCTAATAATTTTAAATAAAAAACAAATTACCGTAAATTGGGATTCTCTATTAGTTCATCTTTTGTAACTTAAGTTTCACATGTCAGACATTTAAGTGTCACTGACTCAGGCTTCGGAAATGTTCCAAAATGAAAAACTCCAATGTAAGTTAATCGGGTAAGTGTGCACTGGTCCTCAATATGTTCAACCTGAATTAAGGGTACTTTTTAAAGCTCGAATATATAGACCAACACGATTTAACCAGAATCACAAAAACTAAATTTCAGTTCAACTGTATTATATGGTATTTTTTTTTTGTTGTTTCTGTATGTAAACTATCTAGTAAAATTTTGGTAGACAGTTGTTGCAAATTAGAGACATTTTTCTTGGCAGCGATTGTTAATATAAACCTTATCTATTTAGAAGAATAAGTTCTTTGTTATAAATGCTGCCTTGGATTTTACGATTTCATGGTTATAAATGTTGTTTTTGTACGTAAGCTGTCTAGAAAGGAATTTTGTAGACTGCTGTTGCAAATTAAAAACGTTTTTTCTAGCATTTGTCTTAAAAAAAAATTATTTATTAATTAGATTTTATTAAAAAAGACATTATGCATAATAAAATAAATACAAACAAAACAAATTTTGAACTTTAATCACACTTTTAAGAATGCAAAAAAGTCCAAGACGATATAAATTTTATTGCATTGATCTATTTAACCCGGGGTTTAGACAAGCGATTAGAACTACTAGCGTATATGTATGTGTGTTAGTGTATCTGAAAACGAGAGAGTCGACTAGCAGGGCAAATAGTATAATATTTTTGCCTGCGAGTAGCCTGCCAGTTATCCTACTAGTTTAGTGTATTGTTTTCATTTATTTGTTTTGATTCCATAATTTGTATATTTTTCTGTATGAAATATTTTTAAAAAAGCATACTAGTTGACAAAACGCGCAGTGAGCTACTAGTTACACATACAACCATAAAACTAACACTATGATACAAATGCTACTAGTTCTACTCGCTTGTCTAAACCCCGGGTAAACGAAAACAATACACTACACTAGCAGGATAACTGGCAGGCTACTCGCAGGCAAAAATATTATACTATTTGCCCTGCTAGTCGGCTCTCTCGTGTTCAGATACACTAACACACATATACGCTACTAGTTCTACTCGCTCGTCTAAACCCCGGGTTAGTGTATTGTTTTTATTTATTTGTTTTGTTTCCATAGTTTCCATAATTTATATATTTTTCTGTATGAAATATTTTTAAAAACTCATACTAGTTGACAAAACGCGCAGAGAGCTACTAGTCACACATACATCCATAAAACTAACCCTATGATACAAATGCTACTAGTTCTACTCGCTTGTCTAAACCCCGGGTAAGAAGAAATAGAATATCTTCCGAACCACATCAGTTGCGAATTTGATGCAGTCATACATTTCAAAACTCAAACGTGAAAATTTTTAGAAAGTAGAAAATTCCTAAACGCATCCAAAACGTGATCGATTCGCATTAACTTAGGAAACTGCGAATAAATACAGTGAAATCTCCCTTAGGCGGACAGCCATGGTGCAGAAATTTTTGTCCGCCTAAGGGAGTTGTCCGTTTAAGGGAAATCAAACAAAAATACTTATTTTAAAAATTAAGAGTACATATTCATTTTTGGCTAAAGCTGATTACGTCTACCTTTTCCTTTAAAGTTAAAGTTTTCCTTTTTGGTGGCATCCTGAAAACATGTTCTTATAAAAGTAAGTAAAAATAATTAAAATAATTTAAAACTACCTGACCGCAAATAAACAAAAATCTGAAACTCCAAAAATAAACCTTTTTTACGTCCAAATAAAATCAGTTTCACCACATGAATAAGAGAATCAAAGAATAAAAGTGCAAAAAGATCAATGCAACAGATACCTACAATCCTTTAAACACATTCAACAGATACACACAATTCACACATAAAAATAATAGAGTTTCTAATGGGCTGGCATGCATGAATTTTTCCGTTTCGTGAAAAGAATTTGATGCTCGCTTTACACTGCAACTTAAAAAAATACCGTTGCCAAAATTATCAGCGTGATACATGTTCATTCCTGCTCTGGTGTCCGTCTAAGAGAAAATATTTTGTCATTCATACGTGAAATTTCTGTCCGTGTCCGTCCAAGGGAGTGTCCGTTCAAGAGAAACTGAAAACAATGAAACTTATATGGAGCAATTTCCGTACAAAAAAATGTGTCCGCCTATGGGAGGTGTCCGCCTAAGGGAGGTGTCCGCATAGGGAGATTTCACTGTAATTTTTTGGATGCTTCTCTTTGACATTCGTTTTATAAGAAAAAATATGGTCAACGCATAATACTGCCAGTGCGTTGACAAAGTAACATGGATTGACATTTTTTATCTTATTCTAAAAATTTCGATTTTCTTTTTAATTATTTTTAAATAAATTAATTTTTTGGAGGTTGTTTAATCCATCATCATCGTAGCTATCATTTAATGGTATTTGACAGTTCATACGTTGACGGATAGGTAAGAAACTAAATTATGTCTTACTAGGAATATTTCGTTCCAAATGTCACCCAAAAGCAAGATACATATATTACAGGTAATATCACTAGCGTTTTCATTTTTGTTCAGTTCAGCGCATGTTGTCAAAATTTGTTTTTTTTTTACTGTGTACATACACAAGGGGCAGCCATAATTTGTTTTTGTTAACTGTGACCTTCCCCAATGGCAGCCATATTGAAAGCACTAAAATCACCTTCGCGCAAAAAAAAATAATCTTAAAAAATACAGTTTTTTTTTTTCAATGCATCATCACTGTAGAATTCTTTCAATTTAATTTGACAGTCTTTATTTAATTTCACAAATCGGGAACAGAATGTTCAAAATGTCACCCAAAATTCTCAAAACTCTCAAGCAAACAATATACTCTCAAAAAATTAGGATTTTTAAGAGATTTTGTAAATTCATCATAATCATAGCCATCCTTCAGTGATATTTGAAAGTTGCCTATTTTGGAAACGTTTAAATTTCTTAGTCCCTTCTCTCACTAACAGTTGAGGCAGAAAGAATATTTAATTCCAAAAATTTCAACGAAAAGCTATTTACATCGCTTTATACAAGTCTGAACTGGCCTCCTCTCTGCTGGCTTCCCAACTGGCTTTGAAAAAGGCAAGCCAGTAGTTGACGAGCTTCTGTGGCCTCAGGGCAACCAGTTCTCAAATCAGTAGTAGACACATAAAATTAAATTGCGCTTTCCCAAATGTACAATTATGTACATGGTTGCTCTATCCGGTTTTTAGTTTTATGCGCTTATGTACAAGAAAAGATTAAAAAGATATTGCTCTGTATTTTGTGAGAATTGTCATTGATTTAACAAAAAGGTTGTTTTTTGAGCTCTAGAGTAACCCTGAAGTAGCCCCAATTCGTCGACCAAATTCTATGTTTTTTGAAACCCAGGGAACTCGCCCCAAAGTACATCTAGGTATTTTTCTGTGGCGAGAGTTGAGGTAACGCACAACTATCAAACTGACATGAATGATTGTGAAGCAATTGTTTTGTTGTAGACTCGCGTTCTGTAGGAAATTGATCATTTTTCAAATGGAAATTGAAAGAATAAACAACTTGAATTTAATAAAGGTAGAAATAGAAAATGGAAACGTTTCAAGTTGTAATTTTCGCATTAGATGAATTCTTTCAACTCCAATGCACTTTAGAAGTGACTGCAAGAGGCCTTGGGTGATTCTTAAGAACCAAAAAATAAACAGTTTTTTTGACAGCTTTTCGGGTTCACAAGAAGACCTGGGTTAACCCTGGGTAAAGTTGAACGAATGAAACTAATTGCTAGTTACTGGGTATGTATCAAAAATACTCATATTTTGAGAAACAAGGTAATTTGTGCCGGTTTGCCGGGTTTGTGTGAAATGGACCTTTCACTTTTCACATTAACTGAGTACAATCTTATATTCATTACTTTAATTTGTTGTTGTTTCTGTACGTAAACTATTTAGTAAAATTTTGGTAAACAGTTGTTGCAAATTAGAAACGTTTCTCTTGGCATCATTTGTTAATATAAAACTTATCGATATAGAAGAATAGCTTTTGATTATTAATGCTGCCTTATTATTATTAAAATAATAATAAAATTATTTAAATGTCAAAAGAGATTATACGCTTTTAGTGTAGTTTTTGTACGTAAGCTGTCTAGAAAGGATTTTTGTAAACTGCTGTTGCAAATTAAAAACATTTTTCTTGCAATTTATCTTAAAAGCGACACATTTATTGAAAAGCTTTTTATAAGAAAATATAATTGCGCTAGTTACATAATAACTTGTTGTTTCTGTATGTAAACTATCCAGTAAAATTTTGGTAGACAGTTGTTGCAAATTAGAAACTTTAGTATAGCACTTTATTTCAAATAATGGGGTATTTAGGACCAAATTATCTGTATTTTAGAGTGCATCTTTCGTTCCTACATTTATCTTTGACAATACCTACATAGAATGAGTCATTGCTCCAAATTCTGATCATTCTCGTCTCAATCTTAAACTTAAGTTAATACCGGAAACAAGTGGGTAGGTATTTCAGACAATTTAAATGTTGAATTAAATTAGGTTAACAGTGATTTTACTATGGATTAGCTAAAGACATATTTTTGGCCATCACAAAGAAGAGATGAATCTACTGAGACTCTTGTGTTTGGTACGTGCTGTGTCTACCCAGTTGTATACTTATATTTGTTCGATAAAACAGAATTTGCATTTTGGTCTACCTATTACCCACGAATATAGTAACAACAAAGAATGCTATTCGAATAGACCCCAAAATAAAGCAACTTTTATACCAATGACCAATAATAGCGAATAATATCATGGTTGCGAATAATTCGCTTACAAGAATGAAAATTCAACTTTTTTTTATTCGATTTAGTTATCTAATTAATGAATGGGAATATTCTGCGTCTAGGGTCCACAACTAAGATATACAACGTTGGAAAGCTTACTTAGAGCGCCCGCCTAGGGCCAGTAAGTTAGTTGTAAGATATTGATAAGTAGGCTAGTTTTTTATGAATTTTTGTCTAGCTTTAAGATAGTTATAAGTTATTTGAAAAATAAAAATGAATTAAAAATAAAAAAAGCTTACTTTAAGAGCATCATTTTTGAATATGGACACAGAACTGTAAGCCATAGGGTTTAGGCAGTATATTACAAAATATTAAAAAAAACTATGCAGCCTAACTGCAAGTGTTGTCACGAGAAAACACCTTTGAATGAAACTTAATTCTTGACCAGTGTCAAATCTTTCATACAATTTCCCTCCTTACACATATGCAGCGAATTGTTGCGGTGATAACGGAGAGGAGAAAAAGAAAGAATGAATAACATCTAACTTGTGTGTGGCTAGTAAAAATGCTAGTTGTCCAAATGCAATTGTAAAATTACAAAAAACTTTCATTTGGATGGGCACGATCAGGTGACCTCGGTGGTGCAATGCGTAGTGCAGCGGCCTCTGAGGTAGCTTGGTCTAGGTTCAAATCCAGTTGACGCCAAAATAATTTATAAATTAAAATTGGAACTATAGACCAAGCACCACTAAAGGAATCTGATGATTGGTGTGTGGCAGCCATGAAATTGCAATAATTCCAGCCTATGTAATACTCGGTGGTAGCCAACACAAGTGGTTGTTGTTCATTCAAAACCTTCAAAAACTATCTATGTTTATTCGAATTTGCAGTGTTTTCTTATATTTGTTTGTCGCTTATTTTACCCTAAGGCTACACAAGCAAGTACTGGCAAGCAAGTTGGCTACATAGATTGACTGTCTAATTCCTATACGTGAATATGCTCTGACGTAGGCGGCAAGCAACTTGTCAGGCAAGTTGCTTTCAAGATTTTTACTGGCTACGTTTTGCTTTTAAAAGGATAGCCCTTCTATGGTAAATCGTACTTCAATCACGAAAATGAAAACAAAACCACAAAGTCGCAATCTCACATGGGTTTGTCCATCATCTGAATCATAAATTTCGGTTTTTTAATTTTTGTATTCAATTTTTTTTTGGTTTTTAATTTAATTTCCATAATTTCGATATTTTTAATAATAATTCTTTAAAAAATCGGATTTTTTTTGGATGATTTTTAATCCATCATTATCATTGCCATCCTTTAATGAAATTTGACAATTTCTACCTTGACAGATAGGTAAGAAACTAAATTATGTCGTATGAGGAATATTTCGTTTCAAATGTCACCAAAAAGTGCCAAAATCACCTTTTCCCATGCAAAAAATTTTAACTCAAAATATTCAGATTTCTTGAAGTTTTTTCAATGCATCATCTCTGTAGCAATCTTTCAATTTAATTTGACAGTCTATGGCTTGACAAATCGGTAACAGAATGTTCCAAATGTCACCCGAAATCCCAAAACTCCTATTTTTCCAAAGCAAAAATATACTCTAAGAAGATTAGGATTTTAAATAGATTTTGTATAATTCATCATAATCATAGCCATCCTTCAATCATATTTGACAGTCGTTGCCTATTTTGAAAATGTTTAAATTTATTGGTCCCTCCTATCATTAAAAGTTGCGGCAGAAAAAATATTAAATTCCAAACATTTCACAAAAAACTATCTAGATATCGTTTTATATACAAGTCTGAACGAGTCGACTTGCCTTTCAACTTGCTTCTCTACTGGCTTCAGAAATTCCATGCCAGTTAACGAGCAAGTTACTTAGGTTTGTAGGTATTAGTAAAAAAAATGTGTTTGTATAGCAACTTGCTTCACAGTACTTGCCCGTGTAGCCTCAGGGTTAGGCAACTCCCATTGTTTAGGACATAGTACCTAATCATTTTCAAAGGTCTCGTGTTCTGGGCACTTAGTAGAGCAGGTCCCATATATTTTTGCCCATTCTCCTTTAACAATTAAACGCATGCCCAGTTTTTCAAGAACGAGGTTAAAGTGTTAACTTATAAAATTTGTTGATGGGTTAACTATAAGGCTAAGCGCGCACGTGCAACTCTTACTGACCGCGCACATAAGCAACGTTTTTACCAACTTTTAAATTTTATAATGCCAAAAATCGAATTGATTTTTTACTAAGGGGCTTATTGCGAGAGTCTATTCGACTTAAGTCTATTCGACTTTTTTCGATTCTATCAAATTTGAAATTAGTATCGCCTTGCTCAGTAGACTTTTTGAATAGAATCGATTTTCGAAAATAGAATATTAAAAGCTCTCGACTAGAGCTTCAGACTGAAATGTCAGATCTCCCCAATAGTTTTAGAAAATAAATATAGTTTGACGAACATTTGACGATTTTTTGATGAAATAAATAGCTTTTCTTCTAAAAAATAATTTTTCATACCGCGACTAATTGCAAAAACGAACTCCGGTCCTTTGGAATTTAGACATTGAATGAAAATATGCAGACATACATTTGTATAATACTATTATGGTGTATACATATTTATGATTACGTGGTAGCTTCGCAGACTCCTTTAAGGGTGCAGTGGTGATTTGTGCATCCAAAATGCACTTTCTCTAAAAGTCTTAATAACAGTTATAACAACTTGAAAAATCATTTCGCAGTTGAATGTAAAGCTCCTTTGTACCAAATATGACATTGCAGCTTTTTGCAAACGGAAGGACATTGAGAAAATTATTGGACATCCATATAAATATCAATAAATATCAGCATCAACTTTTAAGACTTTTGGAAAAAAGTGAATTTTATGATGCATTTAAAAAATGCATAATTTCTAAAGAATGTATAAGAACTATATAAACATCATTAAAAAAATGTATTATGGTAGCAAATTTTATGTTAAGATGATTGAGAAAGGACACCAAACATGGATGACGACATGAAAGTTCATATTAATAAGCCCCTAATAGACCTTTTTAGTATGATTTTCTGCATAAATTTGCAAATATTTTTACACACAAATGTAGCCTGTCATTTTAACTTTAATTGAGTACTTCGTTTTTAAATGTCCGACAAAGATCAAGTAATAAGCCTCATAAAGTAGCCAAATCGGCTTTTTTCGGGGTTTAATGCAAAAATGTAATGGGAAATCAAATTGATAAGGTCTTTTAACACCATTTTAGTACGAAATTTTTTCTCCATTCCCAATAATTTTTATATAAAATGTAGTCTGACATTTCATCTTTATATTGACCTTAATATTGAAAATCTGATCAATACTTGTATAATCGAAGTTTTAATTTTTTGAAAGAAGCCATCCGGTTGAAATTTTTTTTTTTATTTATTCGGATAACTGTGCTTCCTCACTGAAACTCGTTTGCGGCGAAGAATATCTACCATACAAGTAGACCAACTCAACTGTTTCTCTCAAACTCAGATAATCTTGCACTAAAAACTGGGCCGAATATAAGCATAAATTGAATACATCTTCCATCTACTAATTCCAACCTTTATCGGTATCTTGATGTGTGATATTCCTCCCTGAGTTTATTTATTGAATATTCTTCACCTATTCCAAACAACCCCTATACCTTGTATCGCCTTATTTAAAATCATATTGTCATTAACATTTTGTGAAATAAAATAAAAGGTATTAAAAAAAAAAAACATCTATTTTGTTGTACTCAAATATGGTAGGTTAGATAGAAAAACATATTTCCCAAATAAAACAAAACTTACAAGAACGATTAGGTTCATCTTAAATAATCTTCGTAAAGGCTGGAGTGTAGATGAGTTCAATAATAATTATTATGTCTTACTTACCATTATCTCTCCAGCCATATCGCCAGTAGCCAAATAATTTCCATCCGAACTGAAATGTGTTTCTATCACAGAATCTTTGTGTCCTTCGACTGTGTGTATTTTCTCTCCAGTTTGAGTATTCCAAACGATTGCCTTGTCATCCTCACCTCCAGTGACAGCCCAGTCTTTAGCTGGATGCATTGAACACGTGAATGCAGATCCCTCATGGCCACGTAGTGTTAGAATTGCATCATCTTGAACTGGTGTCCGATCCTCAGGTTCAGCATAATTATCATCATCTTCATCGTCAGAATTCTGATTGTTGCGAATCAATGCTTCTAGAACTTCGATCGATACTAAATTGCAAATTAAACTATTAAAAATAACATGAAAAAATAAACACATAAGGCAATGAAATTGAATTAATAGCTATTGATACCTTCTTCGAGTTCTTCATCGTCGCCGATTAAATAATCTCCAGCTGCATCTTCATCATCTTCGATATCTTGGATTCGGGGTGGAGTATTTTGACGCATTTTATTTTATTGTAGAAAATTTATGGGAAATAAATCGGAAATGAGAAAAAACGTGCACGCGATTACGATGACATTTTTTTGAAAAAGAAATGACAGCTCAGTGACAGCAGTTAGAACAGAGATGTCCGTGTGTCGCCAAAGTGACGTTTGAAATAATTCAGTGAAGCCAAGATATAATAATAATACCGAAATCAACATTCACACGTCGAAACAAATCGTTTGATACTTTTTCGCTTCATGCTGGATTTACATGTATCTTCGTCTGCAAATATTAAAAAAAGTAGAGCGGGACAGATGCATGCCAAAATTCCTTTGAGTATATATAATATGGAGTGCTCGTTCATATCCCTAATGCATTGTAGTACTTGAGCCTGTGATAGGGGGCGTGATTTCAATATAGAGAGGTTTTTTTGACAGCTGCAGCCATGACGGTGTTGTTGTAAGAACCCTTTCTATATTGAAAATTGAATAACCGTATAGATTACCGCGCCCCCTATGATAGTTACGTTTTTGGAACGTAAACGAGCACTCCATATTATATATACTCAAAGCAAATCTCCGAGCGTGTGAAATCCTCAAATGTGTTTGTTGACCAAATTTTTCTTACAAAATTCAAAGTATGTGTTGCTAATCATGGAAATCATTAATCAGCCAATTTTGTTTGATTAGCGTTAGTTAATTTAAGGCTATGAAAGTCAAATACTAAATTTAAACCACTGTGAACAAACTGGTCCGAAGGTTATTCATGCAACAACATAATTTTCCGCTTTGCTTCATAATTAAAAATCCTATTTACAAAATTCAAAATGAAAAAACTACGAAAAATGTATTTAAATAATAAAAAAATACATTTTAATATTTTTCTACGGGATCAAGAACAAGCTCCATAGCGAACTGTCAATTGTAAATTCGCAACCCACAACAACAGGACGTGTTCTACAAACTTTCGAACAAATAATTCGCTCGAATTGAACCTCATTTACCGATTTTACTTGATTTTACTTTCCCAACTAACAATTACGCTTGTAGTAGGTTCAAAAAAATAAATAAATCGGGTAGCACAACGGCTCATGAAGAACCAGGGCCTAGTGACTAACAACTCGCAACCATTCCTGTGTGCGTCTTTCGACAGGAATGGAAGGGACCTACAATTTTATGCCAAATCCGAACGGCTAGACGAGAAGCACTTATTCGTGACAAGTGATACGCTTGGAGGATTTGTCAATTCCTCGCAAGAGGCAGTAGCCCTGAAAAAAACTTTTTTAGTTTTTAGATGGACGAGGCTGGGAAGCGATCCCAGACCTCCAGCGTGACAGTCGAACGCACTAACCATTACGCTACGGGCTACTACTTGTAGAAGGTTCAATACAAGCTATTTCCTGGCTTGTATATAAATATAAACCATAACAGGTATTATGCAAATCATTTTGGCGTAAGCTATACAAGCTTATTAAGGGGCCAGTTATAGCTATCATTGAAAACCATTATTGAAAATATTAATTGTCAGTTTTGAGAGTTTTTGAAGAAAAATTAAATGATTATTTTGATGCCAAAGTAAAGCTAATTGATTTAATAATTATTTCTAGGTAAAACAAAATTCAATTTGGCACAACTTTTCTCATAAAATGATTTTTATTTTTTCAATGATGAACTACCTTACCAATGATCATTGAAAAAATTAGATGTTACGTTATGGGGACGTTCAAAATGAATTTTTTTTGGAGGAGAAATAATTTTGAAGTCGTAAGCTATATTTCTGCATTAAAATATTCAATGATTAAACTTTCTAAGGGTCTCAAAATCAACAACTAACTTTTTCAGTGATGGTTTTCAATGATAGCTATAACTGGCACCTAACTCCACACGAACTTCCATCACAAGTACTATGCAAATCAATACCTTTCCACGAACATCTTAATAAGACCTTAACACCCCGATTCCACAGGCCATACAGATGTCCAACATCACAACCACAATCCAATCAACAAACAGTGCATTTTTACTCACTGGGCAAATCATGTCGTGTCGTTCATTAGCCTTTCACAACTCCTTCTATCTTTTACAAAAAAATTCACTTACACATTCAAGAAAAACCAGAAAAAAACTCACACGCAAATGAAACGTCATCTCATGGCCAAGCGTTGAACAGCCCTCCATGTCTTGCTCAAAACGTTATTTTTTTCGACATGATGCTGCATGGACATGGATTTTTTGGACTCCATGGGATTTTTTGAGACATGTTAATAGTCCGGCCATCGTTCATGACCCGTGGAGGCGGCCAGTAAAGGAGCTATTTTCTGGCTTGTATAGTAACCAAAACAGGTCTTATGCAAATCATTTTGGCGCAGGTTATACAAGCTATTAAACTCCCATAAGAGCTTCCATCACAAGTGCTATGCAAATCAATACCTTTCAACGAACATTATCATAAGGCCTTAAAGAAACAAGATACTGATAACAATAATCTGTATAATAAGGTTTTAAAATGGCTTTCACCTGCAGTTACTTTGAAAACAAATAACTTGTATAAGGTCTTAAAAAGGCCTAATAAGTTCTTTTGTGTAATGGCAAATTTCATAAACATTTAACTGTCTTTTAAATTTTTAAATGACGTATTTTGTATGGAATAAACGTAAGACTTAAAAGCCTTATAAATTTTTAAAAGGGCTTTATGAAATCGAGGATAAGACTTTATAAAGAATGGCCACGTTCGGGTGGAAGGCAGACATATGGTATCTACTTTAGCAACTGATATGTTTTCGAACGACCAAAACCGTGTATGTAACCAAACCAAACGAAAACCAAGAAAATAAACAGGTGAGATATCAGCTGTTATACGCCTTCCACACAAGGAAACTGTGTTCCCGGCGATTTTTAGTTTGTAGGCGAGAAGGGCGTAAATGGAAGACAAAAAATCTCCCCTCACACCCTTCTCGCCAACAAACTAGCCAGTTTCTGGCAACCAGTAGCGGATCTAGGATTTGGCTGTGGGGGGGGCCTTGGAGTTTGGAGATCCAATTGGTTCATATGAAAACATATGAAACAGAAAACGAATTTTGACATTATCACTTTTCCTTTAATAATAGCCGTGTTTTGTTTGCCTTATATCCGCTCCTATTGCGCTTTAAAATGTTTTTAATAAAGTTCAATAACAAGAATTTGGAATCCATATTGTGTTAAACACGGGAATTATTTTTAAGCAGAGCTAGAAGCCAATTTAATTGCTCAGCAAAACATGGTAGTATAACTAATTTTATCACTTACATTTTCAGCCATGTTACAGCCTCAAACCACACGAGCAAATTAGTTTATTTATATTCCTTAATAATTTTGGTATCAGGTACCTACCTACATTATGTACATAACTATTTGTTTAAATTAAATGAAGGTATGCTTTCAACTTCGCCTTTTTGAAAAAAATTAAAAACTGTTTGTAGCTGGCTAGCTCAGAAAAATGATATTTAAGTGGTTTTGCTGGCAAAAGCTCATTTGTGCTTTGAGAGTATCAGTCCTCTGAGATCTCATTTTATTGAATTAGAAGGAAACAGCTTCTCTAAAAAATAACCACGACGGCCCATTTCTGCAAGTGTGAATGAATTTCACTTTCTATTCCTGTTCAAAATATGTCTCATAGGGATTGTAAATATTTAAACCTGCAAGATTTTTCTGAGTTCACAGAGTTTCTCACGCTTAAGGAACTTGGCTCCTTGACTAGAGAATTTGTATTTCATTGCTTAGCCCAAAAATTTTTTATATGTACAATTGCCTTTGACCTTTGCAAGTTTGAAAACTAAGCCCCAAAATTCTCTAAGTCCAGACAAGGCCGTAAGAAACAATTCTTGTTGTATTAATCATTTACACTAAGCTTAACACCCCGTTGTTTTCCAATTGTTTTAGCCCCAATTGCGTTTATTTCCTTAAATTAGCTAATTTTTGAGTCTAATCAATTGTTGCTTTTGACATGTTAATGTTAAGCCCCGATTAATTATATCTTCAAACATTATCCCCAAATTTGGACTTTGACAGTCCTTAGACTAAATCCCCAAAAGCTCTCTGGAATAAGGTTAGTTTTTAAGGAACTAGTTGTTTAACCCTGATTACGTTTTTGTCAAATTTCTCAGACATTATTAGTCCCAAGCTGTTTTTTTTTTCCAATTTTCTGGATTGTTTTTACAGAAAATTGTCGTTGCATAAAACATGTCCATTATTCATAGCCCCCACTCGGTTTTTTGTCCAATTCGTTACAGGGTTTAGTTCCAACCTTGGGGCATAGAAAAAAAGTTACATTGCATGTAAATTGTCCAACAAATTTCACATCTTAAAAATATTTTAGACGAATATAAAACTCTACACTTTGTAATGTATTGCTTTCTATATCTCAAATTATTTTAGGAATCGGCTGTGGGGGGGCTTTAGCCCCTAATATGCTAGCAAGCATAAAGTCGAACTGCGAAAATCTAGAAAAAAAATGCAAAAATCTAGAAAAAATATTAATTGTTGAGACAATGAATGGTTACAATTCGCGCGCGCGAATTGTTCTACTAAAAGGCATCTACCACTACCATTATTAACAATAACCTTATAGGGTTTACCACGATATCTAGAAAGCAAAAATCCCGAAAGTAAAAATCTAGAATTGAAAAAATCTCGAAAACAAAAATATAGAAAGCATAATCTCGAACTGTAAAAATCTAGAAAAAAAATGCAAAAATCTAGAAAACATATTAATTGTTGAGACAATGAATTGTAACCATTCATTGTCTCAACAATTAATATTAATTCTAGATTAGGAAAGTCTCCTTAAGAGAATCAGTACACTGCACAGCACATGCACCCATCCAACTATAAAAGTAGGGGACTAAATTTAGTGTTGCTAGGGAAAGGGACGGTCTCTTATAACAACGTAAGTTTTCTTATTAAAAAAAAGTGCAATGAAAGTAAATGAAATCGTTACAAACAAAGGTTCTATCAAAATTGAAATTGATGGGTTTATTTATTATTTAAATAAATCTGTAAATAATAAGTTTTACTGGCTGTCTGAACTGAATAAATCTCATTTTTGTAGTGCCAGGGTAACAACAGTCAAGCATAATGATAATGATAAACATAGTTCAGGTTAGTTGTGTGGCTCAAAAAATTCAGATTGGTAAAAAGGGAGTATTTAAAAAAAAGAAAAGCAAATCTTAAAAATACTAGACGAAAAAGAAGAAAAAAGTTATGTAAGCTACCTTAAGAGTCTTGCATATAACTCCAGTTTATAGAAGTTATTTAGTTATTATAGTTAGAGTTATTTGTTTCATTTTGTTATATTTTGACAATTTATTTTCGTTTATATTGAATAATTATTGTACTTTTTTAATATTTGTTATGTTGTGGTACGAGTATACATATACGTATATATGCATATCTTATAAAATATTTGATTTTTTTTTAAACATTTTCGATTGTTGTTCTTTTTTGACCAGAAAAATAAAGTTTTCGATAAATTGAACATATTATGCGTTTTATTTTCGTTTAAACTATTGAAAAAGGTAAAAAAAAAATCTCGAATAATTTTTTTTTTTTTTCGGGATTTTTCTAGATATAGTCTTTCGTGATTTTTGTACGTTCTAGATTTTTGTACATTCGGGATTTTTGCATTCGAGATATTTTGTTGTTTTTTTCGAGATTTTTGTCATTCTAGCCTATAACTCCCAAACGTTTCAAATTTTTGCCAACATCTGAAAACAAAGTTTTAAGGATATAATTTTTTTTAAAGTTTGAGAATAAGTTCAAATTTCAGTTCTTTTATTTAATTTTTACTCTTAAAAGCATAAGTTGTCGAAAAAAAAATTACACCCAGTTTATATACCATAATATTCTCTTCAAAAAAATATGAAACTTTTTTCCATACGAGTCATAAGTCGTAAGATATTGTGACTTCAATAGTGTCAACTGTAAAAAAAAAAAACGGTTTTTCGCATATATCTTTAAAACCCTAATTAGCCCTACTTAGACTGCCAGACGTTCTGATTTTGGCGGGACAGTCCCGATATTTGAACCCTGTCCCGATATCTGTCCCGATATACAATATATCCTGATATTGTCCCGAATTTCCACGTTTACTTTCTATATAGGTTTTGTGTCAAAAACAAAATTCGAGATTTCAATCAAAATTAACTTTACGATAATGTAGAAGTCTGATTTTCGACAAAGGATGTCCGTCGGTTTGTTTGCCTGTGCGTCCCGATTTATATCGAACTAGAGCCTAAGCGAAAATTTGGTGTGAACCATTCTATTTTAATCCCTACGAGTTTTCTTACTTGATATTCCCGAACGCACGCTTTCGCATGCAGAACTCACACGGAACGCATGCGGAACGCACACGTAACGCATGCATTATGCATGCGCTACGCGTGCGTTCCGCATGCGCTACGCGTGCGTTTCACATGCGTTACGCGTGCGTTACGCGTGCGTTTCAAATGCGTTACGCATGCGTTCCGCATCCGCACGCGGAAAGCACGCGTAACGCACGCGGAACGCATGTGAAACGCATGCGTTCAAGATCTAAAACCATTCAGGATCTCAAGGCCGTTCAAGATCTCAAGGCCGCTCAGGATCTCAAGGCCGATCAACGCAAAGGTATGCGTGCACGCAAAGGTATGCGTGCACGTATACGTTTGCGTGCACGCATACCTTTGCGTGCACGCATACGTTTGCGTGCACTCATACCTTTGCGTGCACGCATACGTTTGCGTGATCTCAAGAACGTTCAGGATCTCAAGGCCGTTCAAGATCTCAAGGCCGTTCAAAATATCAAGACTTTTCAAGATCTCAAGACCGTGCAAGATCTCAAGACCGTTCAAGATCTCAAGACCGTTCAGGATCTCAAGGCCGTTCAAGATCTCAAGGCCGCTCAGGATCTCAAGGCCGATCAAGATCTCAAGGCCGTTCAAAATATCAATACTTTTCAAGATCTCAAGAACGTTCAGGAGCTCAAGGCCGTTCAAAATCTCAAGGCCGCTCAGGATCTCAAGGCCGATCAAGATCTCAGGGCCGTTCAAAATATCAACACCATTCAAGATCTCAAGGCCGTTCAGGATCTCAAGGCCGTTCAAGATATCAAGACTGTTCGAGATCTCAAGACCGTTCAGGATCTGAAGACCGTTCAAGTTCTCACGACTGTTCGAGATCTCAAGTTCAAGATCTCACGACCGTTCAAGATCTCAAGACCGTTCAAGATCTCAAGGCCGTTCAGGATCTCAAGGCCGTACAAGATCTCAAGGCCGTTCAAAATAGCAAGAATGTTAAAGATCTCAAGACCGTTCAAGATCTCAAGACCGTTCAGGATCTCAAGAACGTTCAGGAGCTCAAGGCCATTCAAGATCTCAAGGCCACTCAGGATCTCAAGGCCGATCAGGATCTCAAGGCCGTTGAAAATATCAAGACTTTTCAAGATCTCAAGACCGTGCAAGTTCTCAAGATCTTTCAAGATCTCAAGACGCTCAGGATCTCAAGGCCGATCAACGCAAAGGTATGCGTGCAAGCAAAGGTATGCGTGCACGTATACGTTTGCGTGCACGCATACCTTTGCGTGCACGCATACGTTTGCGTGCACTCATACCTTTGCGTGCACGCATACGTTTGCGTGATCTCAAGAACGTTCAGGATCTCAAGGCCGTTCAAGATCTCAAGGCCGTTCAAAATATCAAGACTTTTCAAGATCTCAAGACCGTGCAAGATCTCAAGACCGTTCAAGATCTCAAGACCGTTCAGGATCTCAAGGCCGTTCAAGATCTCAAGGCCGCTCAGGATCTCAAGGCCGATCAAGATCTCAAGGCCGTTCAAAATATCAATACTTTTCAAGATCTCAAGAACGTTCAGGAGCTCAAGGCCGTTCAAAATCTCAAGGCCGCTCAGGATCTCAAGGCCGATCAAGATCTCAGGGCCGTTCAAAATATCAACACCATTCAAGATCTCAAGGCCGTTCAGGATCTCAAGGCCGTTCAAGATATCAAGACTGTTCGAGATCTCAAGACCGTTCAGGATCTGAAGACCGTTCAAGTTCTCACGACTGTTCGAGATCTCAAGTTCAAGATCTCACGACCGTTCAAGATCTCAAGACCGTTCAAGATCTCAAGGCCGTTCAGGATCTCAAGGCCGTACAAGATCTCAAGGCCGTTCAAAATAGCAAGAATGTTAAAGATCTCAAGACCGTTCAAGATCTCAAGACCGTTCAGGATCTCAAGAACGTTCAGGAGCTCAAGGCCATTCAAGATCTCAAGGCCACTCAGGATCTCAAGGCCGATCAAGATCTCAAGGCCGTTGAAAATATCAAGACTTTTCAAGATCTCAAGACCGTGCAAGATCTCAAGACCTTTCAAGATCTCAAGACCGTTCAGGATCTCAAGGCCGTTCAAGATCTCAAGGCCGCTCAGGATCTCAGGGCCGATCAAGATCTCAAGGCCGTTCAAAATATCAAGACTTTTCAAGAACTCAAGACCGTGCAAGATCTCAAGACCGTTCAAGATCTCAAGACCGTTCAGGATCTCAAGGCACGCATACGTGCACGCATACGTTTGCGTGCACGCAAACGTATGCGTGCACGCAAACGTATGCGTGCACGCAAACGTATGCGTGCACGCAAACGTATGCGTGCACGCAAACGTGTGCGTGCACGCAAACGTATGCGTGCACGCAAAGGTATGCGTGCACGCAAACGTGTGCGTGCACGCAAACGTATGCGTGCGCGCAAAGGTATGCGTGCACGCAAAGGTATGCGTGCACGCAAACGTATGCGTGCACGCAAACGTGTGCGTGCACGCAAACGTATGCGTGCACGCAAACGTATGCGTGCACGCAAAGGTATGCGTGCACGCAAAGGTATGCGTGCACGCAAAGGTATGCGTGCACGCAAACGTGTGCGTGCACGCAAAGGTATGCGTGCACGCAAAGGTATGCGTGCACGCAAAGGTATGCGTGCACGCAAAGGTATGCGTGCACGCAAACGTATGCGTGCACGCAAACGTATGCGTGCACGCAAACGTATGCGTGCACGCAAACGTATAAGTGCACGCAAAGGTATGCGTGCACGCAAAGGTATGCGTGCACGCAAACGTGTGCGTGCACGCAAACGTTTGCGTGCACGCAAAGGTATGCGTGCACGCAAACGTATGCGTGCACGCAAACGTATGCGTGCACGCAAAGGTATGCGTGCACGCAAACGTATGCGTGCACGCATACGTTTGCGAGCACGCATACCTTTGCGTGCACTTATACGTATGCGTGCACGCAAACGTATGCGTGCACGCAAAGGTATGCGTGCACGCAAACGTATGCGTGCACGCAAACGTATGCGTGCACGCAAAGGTATGCGTGCACGCAAACGTGTGCGTGCACGCAAACGTATGCGTGCACGCAAACGTATGCGTGCACGCAAACGTATGCGTGCACGCAAACGTATGCGTGCACGCAAACGTATGCGTGCACGCAAAGGTATGCGTGCACGCAAACGTATGCGTGCACGCAAAGGTATGCGTGCACGCAAACGTATGCGTGCACGCAAACGTGTGCGTGCACGCAAACGTATGCGTGCACGCAAAAGTATGCGTGCACGCATACGTTTGCGTGCACGCACACGTTTGCGTGCACGCATACGTTTGCGTGCACGCACACGTTTGCGTGCACGCATACCTTTGCGTGCACGCATACGTTTGCGTGCACGCACACGTTTGCGTGCACGCATACCTTTGCGTGCACGCATACGTTTGCGTGCACGCATACGTTTGCGTGCACGCATACCTTTGCGTGCACTTATACGTTTGCGTGCACGCATACGTTTGCGTGCACGCATACGTTTGCGTGCACGCATACGTTCGCGTGCACGCACACGTTTGCGTGCACGCATACGTTTGCGTGCACGCATACGTTTGCGTGCACGCATACGTTTGCGTGCACGCATACGTTTGCGTGCACGCATACCTTTGCGTGCACGCATACCTTTGCGTGCACGTTTGCGTGCACGCATACGTTTGCGTGCACGCACACGTTTGCGTGCACGCATACCTTTGCGTGCACGCATACCTTTGCGTGCACGCATACCTTTGCGTGCACGCATACGTTTGCGTGCACGCATACGTTTGCGTGCACGCATACGTTTGCGTGCACGCACACGTTTGCGTGCACGCATACGTTTGCGTGCACGCATACGTTTGCGTGCACGCATACCTTTGCGTGCACGCATACGTTTGCGTGCACGCACACGTTTGCGTGCACGCACACGTTTGCGTGCACGCATACCTTTGCGTGCACGCATACGTTTGCGTGCACGCATACGTTTGCGTGCACGCATACCTTTGCGTGCACGCATACGTTTGCGTGCACGCACACGTTTGCGTGCACGCATACGTGTGCGTGCACGCATACCTTTGCGTGCACGCATACGTTTGCGTGCACGCACACGTTTGCGTGCACGCATATGTTTGCGTGCACGCATACCTTTGCGTGCACGCATACGTTTGCGTGCACGCATACGTTTGCATGCACGCATACGTGTGCGTGCACGCATACCTTTGCGTGCACGCATACGTTTGCGTGCACGCATACGTTTGCGTGCACGCATACCTTTGCGTGCACGCATACGTTTGCGTGCACGCATACGTTTGCGTGCACGCATACGTTTGCGTGCACGCATACCTTTGCGTGCACGCACACGTTTGCGTGCACGCATACGTTTGCGTGCACGCATACCTTTGCGTGCACGCATACCTTTGCGTGCACGCATACGTTTGCGTGCACGCACGCGTTTGCGTTCACGCATACGTTTGCGTGCACGCATACGTCTGCGTGCACGCATACGTTTGCGTGCACGCATACCTTTGCGTGCACGCATACGTTTGCGTGCACGCATACCTTTGCGTGCACGCATACGTTTGCGTGCACGCACACGTTTGCGTGCACGCATACGTTTGCGTGCACGCATACGTTTGCGTGCACGCATACGTTTGCGTGCACGCACACGTTTGCGTGCACGCATACCTTTGCGTGCACGCATACGTTTGCGTGCACGCATACCTTTGCGTGCACGCATACCTTTGCGTGCACGCATACGTTTGCGTGCACGCATACGTTTGCGTGATCTCAAGAACGTTCAGGATCTCAAGGCCGTTCAAGATCTCAAGGCCGTTCAAAATATCAAGACTTTTCAAGATCTCAAGACCGTGCAAGATCTCTAGACCGTTCAAGATCTCAAGACCGTGCAGGATCTCAAGGCCGTTCAAGATCTCAAGGCCGCTCAGGATCTCAAGGCCGATCAAGATCTCAAGGCCGTTCAAAATATCAATACTTTTCAAGATCTCAAGAACGTTCAGGAGCTCAAGGCCGTTCAAAATCTCAAGGCCGCTCAGGATCTCAAGGCCGATCAAGATCTCAGGGCCGTTCAAAATATCAACACCATTCAAGATCTCAAGGCCGTTCAGGATCTCAAGGCCGTTCAAGATATCAAGACTGTTCGAGATCTCAAGACCGTTCAGGATCTGAAGACCGTTCAAGATCTCACGACTGTTCGAGATCTCAAGGCCGCTCAGGATCTCAAGGCCGATCAAGATATCAAGGCCGTTCAAAATATCAACACCATTCAAGATCTAAAGACCGTTCAAGGCCGTTCAAAATAGCAAGACTGTTCAAGATCTCAAGACCGCTCAGGATCGGAAGACTGTTCAAGATCTCACGACCGTTCAAGATCTCAAGACCGTTCAAGATCCCAAGGCCGATCAAGATCTCAAGGCCGTTCAAAATATCAAGACTTTTCAAGATCTCAAGACCGTGCAAGATCTCAAGACCGTTCAAGATCTCAAGACCGTTCAGGATCTCAAGGCCGTTCAAGATCTCAAGGCCGCTCAGGATCTCAAGGCCGATCAAGATCTCAAGGCCGTTCAAAATAGCAAGAAATAGCAACCTCCAGTTTGCGTGCACGCACACGTTTGCGTGCACGCATACGTTTGCGTGCACGCATACGTTTACGTGCACGCATACGTTTGCGTGCACGCATACGTTTGCGTGCACGCACACGTTTGCGTGCACGCACACGTTTGCTCTCAAGGCCTTGAGATCCTGTACGGTCTTGAGATCCTGGACGGTCTTGAGATCTTGAATGGTGTTGATATTTTGAACGGCCTTGAGATCTTGATCAGCCTTGAGATCCTGAGCGGCCTGGAGATCTTGATCGGCCTTGAGTCCTGAATGGTCTTGGGATCCTGAACGGTTTTGAGATCTTAAACAGTCTTGATATTTTGAACGACCTTCAGATCTTGATCGGCCTTGAGATCCTGAACGGCCTTGAGATCTTGAACGGCCTTGAGTTCCTGAACGGTTTTAGATCTTGAACGCATGCGTTACACATGCGTTCCGCGTGCGTTACGCTTGCGTTACGCGTGCGATACGTGTTCAAGATCTCAAGGCCTTGAGATCCTGTACAGTCTTGAGATCCTGAACGGTCTTTTGATCTTGAATGGTGTTGATATTTTGAACGGCCTTGATATCTTGATCAGCCTTTAGATCCTGAGCGGCCTTGAGATCTTGAACGGCCTTGAGATCCTGAACGGTCTTCAGATCCTGAACGGTCTTGAGATCTTGAACGGTCTTGAAATCTTGAACAGTCTTGATATTTTGAACGGCCTTGAGATCTTGATCGGCCAAACATTTATAACAAAAAAATTCTATATTTTTATTGGATTGGGCTATTATTATTGGAGATGGGCTATTTAAAAAAATTGCTCAAAAAATGCAGGATTAACTGAAGTTCCCAGGATGTAAACTTGGATTTCTAGTAATAAAATGAATAAATGATCATCTTCCTTTCAACAAAGTTGCAAACCTTGATGAAATATTGCAAACGGTTAAGAAAGTCAACGAAGAAGATTAGGGAAGAAAAAGTAGGCACAAAATGGGACAAAACTTATATATCACCAAAAATAACATTTGATTGGAGACGTACTCAAGCCAATATTAGAACTAAACAAGCTGGTTTAATGCGAGTTAGTTTTCCCTAAATAAAATTAAAATGACTCCAATTTAAAAACAAAAAATACAGAAAAATTGTTTATACCTATTTTTTTATTCATTGTAAACTCGATTTAAAAATATCACAAAGTCACTTTTTCTAATGACGTCTCAAACGGAAACGCTTGACGGTCTTGTAACGGTAACCATCATCAGCCAAAACGGTTTGGATCTCTGGCTGGGGTTCTGGAAGAGGAAGTTTAGCTGCTTCAACTGGAGGCAAGTATTCGTTGGACGGGAGCTCGTTGACATCACGACGATGCCTCAAACGGAAACGCTTGACGGTCTTGTAACGGTATCCATCATCAGCCAAGACGGTTTGGATCTCGGGCTGGGGTTCTGGAAGAGCAAGTTGAGCTGCTTGAACTGGAGGCAAGTATTCGTTGGACGGGAGCTCGTTGACATCACGACGATGCCTCAAACGGAAACGCTTGACGGTCTTGTAACGGTAACCATCATCAGCCAAAACGGTTTGGGTCTCTGGCTGGGGTTCTGGAAGAGCAAGTTGAGCTGCTTGAACTGGAGGCAAGTATTCGTTGGATGGGAGCTCGTTGACATCACGACGATGCCTCAAACGAAAACGCTTGACGGTCTTGTAACGGTAACCATCATCAGCTAGAATGGTGGGTTCCTCAGAAGCAATAGCAACTGGAGCAGCTACTGGGGGCAAGTATTCGTTTGAAGGAATAACACCTTCCTGAACTGGAGGAAGGTATTCAGTTGAAACTGCAGCTGATGCAGCTGTAGCAATAACAGCGAAGAGGACCATAAAGTATTTCTGGAAAAATAAATAGATTAATGAAGATTTATTTTTAGGGACCTTCCCATCAATTAATTTTATTTTTAAAAATAATAAATTCGACCAACCATTCTTCTGTTTTAGATAATTCGCAGTATTTGAATTGATTTAAGTGAATGATGATTGTTCTTAGTATTTTTCTCTATTTATATGATATTCTATTTTTAAAATTCTGATTTCATCGTTTTGTTAAGATCTAATAAATGCTCCATTTGTTAAACGCCTTTCACACTTAATTCATTGATTAATATTGTGAGTGAGCTATTGCGCTGGCTGAGTCTTGTTAATTGCTTTTTACCTTGAAAATTTGCATACATTAAATGAGGGCTACTCAAATTTGCATCAATAAGTTTTCATCTAATTTTTGTAGATTTATAGTTTAGTCATGTTAACGAATCTATTATATTTCTAAACCATATTTATACTCACTGTAAAAAAGCTATTAATCGTTCAATTTAAATCAATAAACAATGAATTTGGAATTTTAAAAATGAGTCTCGATTTTGATTGTATCGTAGTTCTCTATATTAAAAATTTAAAATGACGTATGAAAGGAATATGGAAGGTGTTCAACAAAAATCTAATTAAGGAATGCTCCATTATACTCAGCCTTATCGGCTATAATGACACATTAAAAATCTTCCATTTCTACGTAAATCATGAAAGTTGAAGCCATCTGGTCCATCTTAATTATACTTCTTTTTATTCACAAAGACAACCATTAACCAATAATTTTGAATTTAGCTCTCTTGGCTATTATTCCAAGCCACGTGATTTTTCGTAAATTTAAACCGAAGCTCCTCGCACGGCATTCAGGGTTTTCTCAACTTTAACCTCTCTATAGTCTAGGAAAATAAGATAAAAAAATGTCCTTACTTCGAAAAAGATTCCGACAAAGCTGAATTCTTGTGGAGAGCTTCATATTTTTGCCCTAAACATTTCTAGGGCTGGCAACGAGACCAGACACTGCAAGACTTTTGTAAGTCTCTTCTCAGTCTCGTTAAATTCGAAAATTTTCAGTCTCTTCTCCGTCTCGTAAAAATTAAGTCTCGTCTCGGCCTCGTCTCCGAAAAATACGATTTCCGGACAAACTGTTGAATATTGGAAGATTGGAACCAAATATTTTCGATTATCGTTTGATTATGTGCAGAAGAAAATAAATATTTAACTGAAATTGGATTTTGTAATTTATTAGACTCTCTGTTTCGGTCCCAATATACAGTCTCGTCCCGATTTCGTCTTGGTTGCTTAAAAGATAGTCTCGTCTCGTCTCGTGGCCAGCCCTAAACATTTCCTGAACTTTAAGAACTTTAGGGGGATGAGGGGGGAAAATGCACTTTTTTATAAACTACCCGAAAACAAAAGGCTTTTTTTGAAAAAAAAAGTTATAGCTACACATTGTAGGTCATAAAATTCTACACAAAAAAGATTGTAACACTTTTTTTCGTATAATTTTGTTCGTATGAATTTGGAGGAAAACGGTCTGAAAACATTTGGGTGCAGTATATTTATTAAGTCAAAAAAGAAGTTTATTTTTTCACAAAACGATCCATAAACATCTTGTAGACAGAACAATTTTCTAAAAAATGACATATTGCCGACTTCTGTATTGCAATCCGTTCTTAAGTTATGAGGGTCCAAAGATCAATTTGCAATTTGTAAAAGCAGAGAAATAGTTGCATCATCAACCAAAACTTCTGGTTTCTCAAAAATAACTGTGAAACTTCGAGGTTTTCATTTGATTATTTCATTATATACACTTGCGAGCAAAAATATGGAATCACTCAAGTTTGCCTTCTAAAAACAACAATCGCGATGGATACAATACCTATAATTAATTGTTAATAGGCTCGTTTTAAAGCTTGAACTTAAAACTTTAAATTGAGGTTAAAATACTAGTTACATTTTGCAAGACTTTGAAACACTGATAGCCAATAAATACGCCCATAGTTGGTCTTTGGTTTTGAGTGTGCTGTTAAAAGTAAATTGCAACACATCTTGAGCTTGGCCTATTTGGCCTCCTTATTTTTGAAAAAAATGGATACCACACCTGTAGATTTAAGTCAAGTTCAGTAGTGGATCTAGGATTTGGCTGTGGGGGGGGGTTTGGAAATCCAGTTACATTATACATTATACATTATACATTTGAAGTTATATAACAGAAAACGAATTTTGACATCACTTTTCCTTTAATAATAGCCGTGTTTTTTGTGCCCTTATATCCGCTCCTATCGCGCTTTATAATTTTTTCAAAACGAAGCACAATAAGAAGAATTTGGGATTGATGTGTTAGGCATGGGAATTTTTTTTAAAAGCCAATATTAAGGCTCAGCAAAACATGGTAGGATAACTAATTTTATAACTTTAAGTTCTAGCCACGTTACCTAACGAACAAATTCGTTTATTTATATGTATATTGCTTAATAATAGATTAGGTATCAAGTGCCCACCTTTGTACATTATGTAAGTGTTTGTTTAAATAAGCTGAAGGTATGCTTTGAACTTCACCTTTTTAACAAAATTTAAAAACTGTTTGTAATGCTAGTTCAGAAAAATGATATTTAAGCAGTGTTGCCGTTTTGACCTGTTTCATGTCAAATTTGACAAGATTTCACCGCTGTTGACAAGCAATGAAATACAAATCTTGTCAAAAGTGTTTTGACTTCTTTTTTGACTTTATTCAATAATTCAATGTGCAACTTAACTTTTTGTTAAAATATTTTAAAATACATTTCAAATTCAGTGTAGGCCGAGTGTAGTGTGTTATACTATGAACTGCAACCAATGAAGTTACCTTTGAACATATATAATATGGAGTACAGCCTAACAAAATTCATTCCCAAATCCCAATCATATGCTGTCATTCTGGTTTAGCTACAAGCTGCACAAAACAACTGGTTTCGGTTTACAAACTAATCCTTATTTGGGAGCAGAGTGCAAGGAAAAACTTAATGAATTGAAAATCAAAGTGAGCGACGAAGAAATTCATATTTGCAGAAAAAACTGCAAAAATTTTATTATGAAAATAAAAAATGTATGTACCTTAACTTAAGTACCTATGTACCTATTTTTATATAATAATAATTTATGAAATATTATTTATTTTAATTAACACGTTGAATTGAATTTGAAATACTTTATGTTTTGTTTATAATTAATAAAATGTGTTTATGTTATCATTAATATTTGGCTTTTGATATTTGACTTTTTTTTTGACAAGAAACTAAATCTTCAAATATTTGACTTTTTTTGACTTGATTTGAAAAAGACAAATAAAGTCATCAAGTCAGATTTGACTTTATTTGGAATTTCGACTTGGCAACACTGTATTTAAGTGGTCTTTCTGGCAAAAGCTCATATGTGTTTTGACAGTATCAGTCCTCTGAGATTTCATTTTCTTTAATTAGTCAAAGCAACGAACCTACCTGTTTTCTTGAAATTGTCACTGGAAAGCACGAAAATAAGATTTTGTGGATCGAAAAATAAAATATCAAAATTTCAAAATTTCAAGACTTTTAGTGGGGCATAAGAAACAGCTGCTCTAAGAAATAAGCTGCACGGCTCAATTCTGCAAGTGTCAATGAATTTTCGTCTACACTGCACCTACATACACTTTCTATTCCTGCTCAAAAAATGTGTCGATACATTTTTAAGCCACTCAAGAGTCTATAGAGATTGTAAATATTCATGTCCACCTGCAAGATTTTTCTGAGTTCACAGTTTCTCACGCTTTTGGAATTTGGCTCCTCGACTAGAGAATTTGTATTGAATTGCTTAGTCCAAAAATGTTTTGTATGTATTGCCTGACCTTTGAAATTTTAAAAACTAAGCCTCAAAATGATCTTAACCCAGCCAAGGCCGTAAGAAACAATTCCTGTTGTATTAAACATTTACACTAATCTTTACACCCCGGTGTTCTCAATTAGCCTCAATTGCGTTTCTTTCGTTAAATTAGCTAAGTATTTAGTGTAGGTAAACAGTTGTTGCTTTTGACATGTAAATGTTAAGCCCCGACCACGATTTTAAATTATATCTTCAAGTTTTAGTTCCAACTTCGGACTTTGAAAATCCTTAGACCTATGCCCAAAAAGCTCTCTGGGAGTTAGTTGTTTAACCCTGACTAGGTTTTTTTCCAATATTCTCAGACCTTATTTGTTTTTTTTTTTTTTTTTTTTTCAATTTTCTGGGTTTTGTTTTAAGGGAAAATTGTCGTTGAATGAAACATGTCCATTTTTCATAGCCCCCAATTGTTTTTTTTTTTTTCAATTCACTTCCTAGGCTTTAGCCCCAACCTTAGGGCTTAGAAAAGAAGTTGCAGAACATGTAAATTGTTCAGCCCCAACCACGTTATTTTGTCCATCAAAATTCTCATCTTAACAATATTTTAGACGAATATACAATTTAACACGTTGTAATGTATTGCTTTCTATATTTCAAATTATTTTAGCAATCGGCTGTGGGGGGGGCTTTAGCCCCTATAGCCACCCCCTGGATCCGCCACTGCTGGCAACTCAGTTTCCTTGTGTGAAAGCCGTCTTAGTATGAAGTATCTCTCCCAAACCAACGTGAAAGCGGCGCGGAACATTCGCCGACAGCAGTTTTTTTGTTGTTGCTTAGCATTATTTATTTGTCATTTATTTTTTTATGATTGTGAATTTTTCGCCCTGCATAGCGAATGTCTTGGGTTGGTTTGGGAGAGCCTAAATCCAAACAGATCCGAACATTTTTCGGATAGCCTTAGGTTTCTTTTTGATATCAGCTGTTTGGTTCGTCCGCTGGTTTTTTCTTTAGGCATTACAACACACGAACAAATCTAATAATTATATATGTATATTGAATAAATTGAACACGTGGAGAGAAAGATAATTCATTTTACTTGATTTGTCTTTTTGAGCATTCGGAAAGCTACTTTTCGTTGGTTTAAGACATAAGCTTCAATGCACGATAAACATGAACGAGGTTAATGCTCATCAGATAAACATAACATTCGGCATTTTCGTATATCTGGGTATTTATGTGACGTCACGGTCAGCTTTTATGTTTTTGTTCTATTTAAAGTGAAGACCATAATTAATTTAAGTATTTAAATAAATTGTTTTTAAATTCTTAATGAGCAGTTTAAAAATAGAAAAAAATATAATAACAATCAAATAAAGTTAATTATTTTTCTTTTCTCCGAACATAAGCAGATGATTGTAACGTCACACCCATAATGAGCATACCTTGTTTCTGTTAATCGTGCTTAAGTGGCCGTGTTTTTTCGGATTGAAATTATCAAAACTATGCATTATTACTTAGTTAATTTTAAGACTATTTATATTATTTTAAGACTATTGAAATGAAAATGGAGCAAGGGGACTGCTAAAGAAATAGTTTAGGTACATTTGTTTCCTCACGCGAAATGTATAAGAGAGTTAAAGAAATCTTGTTTATGTGTGGGAAATTTTTTAGAAGCTCGGATTTATTTAAGAAAAATTTTAAGTTTTAAAAAAGGAAAAAGCTGATTAAGTTTTTGCATCTTCCAAATTATATCTAAGATGGCTGAGTGGTTAGAGTGATGGACTGTCTCGTAGGAGTTCCCGAGTTCGATCCCTAGTGAGGTAAAAATATAGTTTATGTTTTATAATAGTTTCCAATACTATAATTAATAAATAATTGAATTTGATACTTGATTTCAGATAAAATGCAGTAAAAATCACATTAAAAAATAAAACTAAAAATGTATTTCAATTTTATACAACCATGTCCGAAGCTATGTCAAGTTGAAGTGTCATTCAAATTTCCAATATCGCTCGTTAAAACTTCGTATCGGCTTCTTTAGGCTTTTATACTTGTATAACATTCTCCTTGTATAACATTCTCCTTTTTATGCTTAAGTAAATTTTACAAATGTCTTATGGAACTTCTAAAGCCTATTCTATTAAGGCAAACCGAAGCTGAAATGTTAGTTGGGCGGTCTTGAGATCCTGAACTGTCTTGAAATCCTGAACGGTCTTGAGGTCTTGAACGGTCTTGAGGTCTTGAACGGTCTTGAGGTTTTGAACGGTCTTGAAGTCTTGAACGGTCCTGAGATCCTGAACAGTCTTGAGATCCTGAATGGTGTTGAGATCCTAAACGGTCTTGAGATCTTGAACGGTCCTGAGGTCTTGAACGGTCCTGAGGTCTTGAGGTTCTAAATGGTCTTGAGACCCTGAACTGTCTTGAGATCTTGAACGGTCCTGAGGTCGTGAACGGTCCTGAGGTCTTGAGGTTCTAAATGGTCTTGAGATCATGCGTAACGCGTGCGTAACGCATGCATAACGCGTGCGTAACGCATGCGTAACGCGTGTGTAACGCATGTTGTAACGCGTGCGTAACGCATGTTGTAACGTGTGCGTAACGCATTCGTAACGCGTGTGTAACGCATGCGTAACGAGTGCGTAACACATGCGTGACGCGTGCGTAACTGGTACATTTCCGTAAAGCTGGGTTAGGGCATATTTAATTTGCAGCACATGAGTGTTCTTGTCATGCAAGGTTTCCCGATAGCGATAGATAAATTCTTCAAACTGCTTTGGTGACGTTTTATCCAGTGATTCGATTTCCTTCATCATGGCGTTGTTTCCCTAAATGATTTGATTGGCTGTGATATCACGAGGACAAGGCAAGCATCTCCAGACAGCTTCATTGTGCAATGGATTTGTAGAAACAATCTAGAAAATGAAAACTCATTCATTCATGACTCAAGTAGATATTATTTTAGACTCACCTTTCCAACTTTACACTGCATTTATAGAAGTTTCTCTCGCCTGGGGGTGGAGCAGAAAGTTTTCGATGGCAACTAAGACAAATTGGGTGGCATTCAACTTTGGGGCCATAGATGAAAGGTTGTTCACGTAATATTATTTCAACTCGTTTGATGTCACGTGTTGCTACCAAATGTTGACCAAGTACTAGTACATCATTCGTTGCCACCTTTAGATTAAATGAAAAATTGCAAGAAATTTAAAATATATCTTTAAGGTTAGACCGCACTAGGTGGAACTGCACTGCAGCGGAACTGCGATTCATAATAATTTGTATGAAATTTTATGAAGTTCAGTTGCCGCTTAGTGCAATATAGCTCATACAATTTCATACAAATAATGTTTTGCCGCGTCGTGAAGTGTAGTTCCGCTGCAGTTGTGTGCGGTCTAACCTTTAAAGGTTAACATGTTTATTTTTTGTTGTTATCCATAAAAGCATTAACAATTTTGGTTTGCCTGAGGATGCCTACAGGTTGTGCCGAACCATCTATGGCGTCCAAATTCTCTGTTTCGACCGTCAGCATAGGAATGTTTACTATATCTTAATTGTTGTTGCCTAATTTAACACCATTCGCCACGCGACGCTCCTGTTGCAAAGAATCATTTCCTCCTTCTCCTTGAGGTTCAACTAACATTGTGGAATTATTTGAGAGACTATTATCGTTAAGTTTTGCTTTCTACTTGCTTTCCAATGATTTTCTGTGAAAAAAAAAAACATTAATTCCAAATTCAATTTCTGGCTTTTATTTTACCTTGTGTATAACGATTGTGTTTGATTTCTTGATGAGTTGTTGTCTTTGCTACCCAAAGTAGTAAAATCTGACGATAATTTTCGTCTGCCTTTCTCCCACGACGTACATATATCAGAACAATCACGACAGTCCATATCCAGTTCTCGGTGTTCACATCTGACCATCATTGATGAAGACAGAGAACTTCAATTTTCTTCTTTATAAAAATTATACATAAATGAGAAGTTATAATTATAATTGGGTAGTATATTGAAATTTATATTCGTCTGTTTTCCAACCATTTCCATTTAACATTTTTAGCGCAATGTACTGATTTTTTGAACTGCAGTACTTTTTATTAAATTTTACCTGCCGCTGGTTTTCCAAATTATTATAAAATCTATGGGTTTTTTCCCAAACTTGACATTGATTTTTATTTTTTGTATTGTAGCACTATGTTTCCACCAGACAGTAATCCAAGATTAAGCAAGATTATTACAAATCTCCTTGAAATCTCGAAGATTTACCATACAAATTTTAATCTCCTCAAATGAAGATTTTAAATAAAACTTATTCAAATCTACTTGGAAACATTAGTTTGTCAAATCAAATAAACTTTTTTTACGGAGAATAATTGTGGAAACGATCCATTTAAACGCCATTTTTGTTTATTGACAGATGTAAATGTAAACAAAAACTATCTATCTCACTTCCACTTCATATCGAAAAAATGAAACACCATTTGAATATTTTGCCATAATCCTCTTTTTGATCTTTTTGTGCAGTGGAAACACCGAGCAAATCTCATTACCTTAATCTCGATTTAGTGGATGGTGGAAAGGTAGTTTAACATACGTTAAAAAAAAATATTAGGGGTATTCACGATCCGATGCAACTGGCCTAGTATCATTGTAAAAGTGCAAAAGTGTAAAATCTTACAACACTACAACAACAAAATATACAAGGTGCAATCTTACAACAGTTTCGCACTTTAGCAATACCCGAAACCTATTGCAACAGAAAAATACAACATTGTAAAATTTGTAAATTGTGTTTTTGACAGCTCACTCATTCTTGATTACGTTAAACAGATACAAAGGTATGTTCATTGGATACATCCAATTTGCTATCTTGATTGTATTGATGTGACGTCGTCATCATCTTTTTCTATTATTTTCCATTTAAAATTCGGACGATAATTAAGATTTGGTAATATTTTCTTTTTCCGTTTTTTTGGCATCTTTTTATGAACAAAATTTAAATTAAATCAAATTGAAATTTTCAGATATGTTCGAAATAAAAACAAATAACAAATGTCAAACTAATTTTGACATTTGCTTTAGTGTTGCAAGAAGATAAGAAAAGTGCGTTCACGATCCACTTACAAAAAATAAAATTTCGCACTTTTACTAGGCTCGTTGCACCAGATCGTGAATACCCCTATTGTATGTTGATCACCCATTTTTTTGAAAAAAATTGAGGCTACTGCCTCTTGCGAGGAATTGACAAATCCTCCAAGAGTATCACTTGTCACGAATAAGTGCTTCTCGTCTAGCCGTTCGGATTCGGCATAAAATTGTATGTCCCTTCCATACTGTCGAAAGGCACACACAGGAATGGTTGCAAGTTGTTAGTCACTAGGCCCTGGCTCTTCATGAGCCGTTGTGCCACCCGATTAATTTTTTTTTTTTTCAAAGTCAAAATATTAGCATGGGCAGGAAAAATGAAATGGGCTTAAAGCTGAACATCTTAAGACTGAGAAAAGATATCAAATTTTTTTAAAGGCAGTTACAAAGGCTGGTATTTTTTCTAAAAATAAAGGCCTAAACGTATTTTCTATCGTTAGTACTAACAGCGCAATTACCGTTAATATGGGTCAGAGTACACCAAAGTAAGACTTTTCTTAAATCCCCGCTAAATGATATCAAAACTGGAGACATGTTCTTAGGGCACAGCGATTTTTTTCTTAGAATATTCCCAAGAATCATGCCCTTAAAGACTATTGACGAATTATTAAGGGACGCATACTGTATTATAGTCACACATTTTACGGAATTAATTTTCCTTTAAAAAATAACTTCGGTTTAAAAAAAAAATATTTACTTTTATTTAAACTTTATAGCTGTCTAATCAGTGCCTTCCATTAGGCGTGTACCATCAACTGAGCGCTCCGAGCGCTCAAGGATGTTTTAAGTGAGCCAAAAAATCTCAACTCGGCACTGAGATTTTTTGCGGAGATTTCTGATCCAAAAATTTCTTGGATTCACTATTCAATTTTTTTTCTCAGTTGAAACAGCTATTTGTTTGACAACCAAGTTATAATTTTTTGTGGGTGTGCAATAAGAAAGTGGTAAATAAATACAAAATAAAGACGGAATGTTGGTGAAAACTCAAACTAATTGAATAAGCTATAATCATTTTCATTAATTTCAAAAAGTTTTTTGCTTTAACAATCAAATATTTAAAAAAAAGTTGAAATCTTATTTCCAAACTTTTATGAGAATAATAACAATTTTTTTTTTTAAAGAGAGTTGAGAATGTTGTCCCACCAAATGATTCTGCCTCCGTTAATCTGACATTGAGCGCTCAATGAGCGCTCAGTTTGTGGTACACGCCTATTGACAAAGGATAAAATTAGTTGGTAATGTTCCTTGCTTTTCAAAGACAAAGTGACATTTCGTTTGTCAATTCAGTTATTTCCACTTGTCTTTGAAAATCGTTATCTTTAATTGACAAACGGAGTTTGCCAGTTCAAAGACAAGCAATTTTTGGTTATTTACATCTGTCATTTTGTTCAAAGACACAAAAATAGGTCTTTGGTCAGTTGGTAACAGGCCGACTCCACAGGTCATTAAATCTATCATATGGTGCAGCTAATGGGATATTTTTCAATTTCTTTCAATTTAAACAAACAAAAGTCTGCAACAATGTAGGAGTGATTAAAAATGCAATCAAACAAAGTCACAATTGCTTTATTAGGAGAAATTTTAATTCTTGAGGACGAGCATCAGTTAGACACACAAACGGTCACGAAGAAAACAAAAATCTTGTTTTGTTCGCCTATTATTTTTGCAACAACGGTTTTCTGGGGCGTTACACGGGCAGCTATATCGGAATGATCCGGAACTGTTCCACAATTTTTTTTAAGAATGTCGGCAGAGGATTTTGATTTTCTAACTCACCAAATAACAGCACTTGTCAGAAAGCAAACAACAAACATGCGTGAGGCAATAAACGTTGAAGAACGTCTCGCTATTACCCTCCGTTTCCTCGCAACTGGTTATAAATACAGTTCTCTAATAAAAATAACGACAATTTGTAATAAATGAATGAGCAAAGTTCATTCTTTCTAGCGGTTTGTCATAATTTTGAAGCGTTTACACGATGTCATTTTTATAACAATATTTAATGCTAGTTTCGCCCGCCATTATTTGTATGAGAAAAATAATGACAAATGGCAAGGAAATGACAGACATAATGACATTTTCTCATTCGTGTAAATCCGCTATTCATGCAAACGCGACTGGCAAAAGCCAGTCGGCATCCCCATACAAAAGTTGCATTAAATATGATTCCGCCGATTAGTTGCATTAAGTATGGTTCCGCCGATTAAAAGCGACAGCATCAGTGCCTATTGGCGCAGATTGGCAAACAAAAGAATTATTCCTTAAGCCATCTGTTGCCAATTCGCACATGGAAGCAGTTTTCCCGATAGAAACTAATGCCATCTATTATTATTACTAATTAAAAAGCAGAGTTATCTGTTTTTATTCGAATCTTTGACATTTGTGTCTTAAGCTGCATTTAGACTCGCAGTGTTATGCTTTGCTTACATTAGGCGTGTTTTATTGCAAAAGCCATCCATAGTACAGTAGGATTTTACATGGATTACAAATACAATATCGCTAGTAGCTCTACAGCCGATAAGAAGCTTAAGTAGAATAGAGGCTGGTAGCTTAAGTAGAATAGAGGCTGGCTTAAGACCCTTTCACACAAGGAAACTGAGTTGCCAGAAACTAGATAGTTTGCTGGCGAGAAGGGTGTGAGGGGAGAGTTTTTGTCTTCCTTTTACGCCCTTGTCTCCTACAAACTAAAAATCGTCGGCAACTCAGTTTCCTTGTGTGAAAGGGGTCTAAAATTCATTTTTAATATCTATAGTACTATCTAAAAACCGAAACGACGGTGGCAGTGCCATTGGCCTGGGAGGGCATTTGTTCTGTAAATAATGTAGAGTTAAAAATACATTGAAAATCTTATTGAATCTCTCTAGCGATAATACACCACCTATAGGCGTAGACTATCGTCCCAAACAGGTAGACGGGCGACTGTCCTGGGAATCCATTTTAATTTTGTGTATTTCTTTCATCTGTCAAATCACTAAAAAAAAATAAGTGAAGCTGGCTTCGCTCAGCGTTTCGCTCGATTTGCTCGGTCAGATGGTAAAAAGAAATATACATTTCGTGCTTTGATATGCCTGAGCTAAAAAAAAACATAGAATTTTGTGATCTGCTCAGAGTTAAAAAATAAAAGCGCCATATAACTTGCCATTTTACATTTACCTATATCGCAAGTAAAATTTAAAAATATCAATAGAATCGTTTACCCTGAGGGTACACGAGCCAGTACTGGCAAGCCAGTTGGCTACATAGATTGACTGTCAAGTTCGTATACGCGAATATGCTGTGCATGGCGGCAGGCAACTCCTAAGTAAGTTGCTTTCAAGTATCTGCGGTCACGTTCAGCTTTTACTAGGACAGCCTATCTAGGATTCTAAATACACAATTTTATTGAATTTGCTTTGGCATCGGACTTCGATTTTTTCTTTAAAAAAAAATGACGTCGAATTCTACATCAAGTTTTGCGATGGTCAATGCATAATACTGCCAATGCGTTGACGGATGCATTGACAGACTTTTCTGTCGCCTCTAATTAACATGGATTGATTTTCATCTAATTCAAAAATTTCGATTTTTTTTTAAATAATTAAAAAAAAAATTGACTTTTAGCGGTTTTTAAATCCATCATCATCGAAGCCATCCTTTAATGGAATTTGACAGTTCATGCGTTGACAGATAGGTAAGATAAACTAAATTACGTCTTATGAGGAATATTTCGTTCCAAAATGTCACCCAAAGGCGATTGCCTATTCCCGCGTAAAAAAATTAATATCAAAAAATTCAAAAATCTTTAAGTTTTTCAATGCATCCATCACCGTAGCAATCTTTCAATTTAATTTGACAGTCTATGGCTTGACAAATCGGTAACAGAATGTTCCAAATGTCACCGAAGTCCCCAAGACTCTCATTTTTCTGAAGCAAAAAATATACTTTCAAAAAATTAGGATTTTGGAGAGATTTTGTATATTTCATCATAGACATAGCCATCTTTCAATCATATTTGACAGTTGCCTATTTTGGAAATGTTAAAAATTCTCTCATTAAAAGTTGTGGTAGAAAGAATATTTAATTTTGCATTAAATTTCCAACCAAAAGCTATCCATACAGCTTTATATACAAGTCTAAACGAGGCCACTGTCTTCTCTACTGGCTTACCAACTGCCTTCGAAAATGGCAAGCCAGTTCAGGTTTGTATGTGTTAGTACGAAAATTTAAATGTATTGTAACTTGTAAGCCAGTACTGGCTTCTGTAGCCTCAAGGTTAAGAGAAAATCAATTCTTCCTTAGTCCATTCTACTGTTTTATCATTTACACTTTTGTTGTCATATGTACGACCAAAAACGACTAATGTTAAAGCTGCATAACACCGAAAGTCTAAATGCAGCCTTAAATCCATGTCAACGTCAAAAGCTTCACCATGTTTTCCGCTTTGCGAAAATATTGTCGCTAGTGTGTCAATTTTTTTTGTTTTGTTATAAATGGAACCATCTTGAAGTTGGCTCCTAGCAGTCCAGATATAAGAGGTCCGTGGGGCAAACCATATAATTTTATCTCGGTAGAAATGAACTATCAAAATTTGTATGGGAAAAGTATTCTGCAAAACCGATAACTTTATCTCATGAATTTGATACGGAAAGCGTAGAAAAAAACCTGACTGAGATAAGTCATTTGTGACGTTTAGTTTGATTATTTTCACGATTATGGGAAACGAGCTGCCCGCCAACGTGTTAAGACGCCATCTTCCAAATTTCCAAATTTACATTTTATAATTTAAATTTATAATTAAAATTTTTCTATTTAAAAGTATTAATTTTCTTGTAAGATTACTGTAACTGTTTAAAGTAAATCAATAAGCTTAATTCCTGCCATTCTTGTTTGTGGATGACCACATCTAAATAGAATAAAGCGTGGATTTATTTCTCAACGTGGAAAACTCTTCGTGGTCGCCTCATTTGCTCCCGGTTCAGGGACAATTTATGAGGAATAATGAAGCCCAAACATGAAAGCCATCCATTCGCCAAAGGAAAAAATCCCCTGGGATCACTTGAACCACCGCCTGCTCTTAAGGGCAAAATAAAAACGATTGGAATACCTAAATCCAACTCGTCCTCCAATAATCATCTCCTAAAAATGGATGCTGCTCAGCAACTGCTCTGTTTGAGCCAAAGTACTGCCATAAGTGAAATCTGCGACATGCCAAACGTCGCCACTCCACCGCAACTTGCCGCCCCACTGCAATCTGCCTCAACCACGAAGTCTGCCTCGCCACCGAAATCCATCTCGCCAACGAAACAGGATCTCACGAAAGTAATACAGATCACAGTTCCTTCGGCTTGGAGCCAACAAGTTGATGATGAAAATCCCCTCACAACTCAAGAAATGGATACTTCCATTGATGAAAGCTTTGCCTTCGAGTCTCTCACCGAGTTCCAGGATAACGTTGCACCAGTTATTACACCTGGGTGGAACGTTCCCAGGAAACGGCAGATTGCACGCATTAAAACATCTCCCAACATGGAGATGCAACGAAGTGAGGTTAGTGAAAACCAATTCTCGCTCCTAAAGGACCTGAAGATCAACACTAAAAGAACTGCGAAGAACCCTAGGCTGGATACCATTCCTACGCAAACCACCATCAATGATCTAGCACCGAGGGACATTCTCACAAAAACTTCCGTGGATGAAGCTGCTAATCCGAGTGCGTCGCTGGACTCCTCAACAACTAACACCAACACTAATGCAGTTAGATCAGAAGAAAAACTGCTCAGGGGTAAGTTCTGCCCTCCTATTATTATGGTTGATGTCGACTACCGTCGACTTATTTCTGACATGAAGGAGAAATCTCTTTCATTTAATTATAAGTTAGTGCATCGTGGTTCCACTTGTAGGTTATACATAGATAATCCCTCCATTCATAAAGATTTAATGTCAGTGTTAAGGTCCAACGAAGACGTTCGGGCCTACTCATATACCTGTAAAGAAGATAAGACTACCAATTTGGTATTAAGGGGACTTACGTCTGATTACTCAGAGGCAGAAATTCTTGACGAACTCAAGCTTCGAGCTCCTTGTGTGGACAAGGTCACCAAGTTCGAAACCATTCGATCAAGACAACTTGGTCTTGACTACAATCTGTTTCTGGTTCGGCTGATTCCTGGCTCGAGTGCCAGTGCAGTTAACAACATAAGGTTCCTTTTCAATGCCAAGATTACTTGGGAAAAACCCAGAGGCAATAATGGCCCGCTCCAATGTAGGCGTTGCCAACAGTTTGGTCACCTAGCCAAAAATTGTGCCAACAATTATAATTGCGTTAAATGCACTGACACTCACAAGCCAGGAGATTGCCCGATAATCAGATCGGAATCTAGTAAAGCTAAATGTATTAACTGTGGTGATGACCACCCTGCCAACTTCAGAGGTTGCAAAGTTTTCAAGGATTTTAAATCCAGTAGGGACAGAGTTTCTCTCCAAGCAAAAAACAAAAATAACACTAGTTCCATACCTCCGAAACCTACTAGAAATAGTGATTTGTTGCCAGGTATATCCTACGCAAGTCACTTTAATGACTTAAACTCCATCCCTAAAGCGACCAAGCCCAAGATCACCTTTTCACAACCTAACTCTCAAAAGAAGAGCGTAATAAACCAGTTTATGGATCTTTCCAAAGATTTATTTGGAGTGGACATGGGTACTTTAGTCAAAAAAATCGAAGACTTTATGGCTAATATTAACAACTTTACATCTACTGTAAATATGAAACTCGCTTACTTGGAGTTGGTTAACCAACTTCTTGTTTCCTCGACGATATGAATCTAAAAACACTTACCTTTAACATTACGTCCTTGATAGCGCATGCCAGAAGAATAGAACTTCTAAAAATTCTTCTGGCTAATAATATTTCAATTGCGTTTGTTCAAGAAACGCACTTGAACTCTAAACATAAAGTTCAGTTGGACTCCTTTAATGTTATTAGGGACGACAAACTTCAAGGCGTTGCAGTAATCGTTAAAAACAACATTCAATATGAACACATTAATTCTAGCTCTTACCAACTTCTATACCCTTGCCTCTTTCTTTGTGTTAATATACGTAAGAATGATATAGCCAAAAGAATCCTTATTGGATCAATTTATTTTCCCTCCAATTGTCCTACCGCATCTCTCATTAATGAATTAAACAAAATTGATTCCCTAGCTAACACTTTTGATGGGGCTATCTTGGGAGGAGACCTTAACGCTAGGAGCACTGACTGGGGGGACTCCACCGTTAATCTTAATGGTAAGTCTCTTGTGCATTGGCTCCAATCATCTAATCCTTCTTTAGGATTAATATCTTCTCCTACGCCAACTCTTCCTAGGAGTTCCTCATACTTAGATCATTTTTTGGTTTCGAACCACTTACTTGATTACTTAAATAAAAATTTTGATACCTTCACGTTACATTCCTTCACAGAACACTCTCCTCTGGTATTGGATCTAGTCCTTACAGAAACGAATATTCCCTTGCTTTACCCACCTAGTGGGCGATCTTTTAAAAACACGGATTGGGGCTGCTTTAGGGAACAGTTGGACAACTTTCTTCTTGAGAATTTTCCTCCTAACTCTCTCTGCCTTTCTAATCGGGACATCGAATCATCTATTTCAGTTTTCAACCAAGCTCTTCTCAGTTGTCTTGAAGCGCACTCGACCAATACAGCATTTTCATCTAAAAAGTACAACAGTTTACCTAGCAACATTGAAAAACTTTTCAAAATAAAGCATTCCTGGCAAAGACGGCTTAAACATATCTACCACAACAACTTTAATAGAGTTTGCATTCAGTATAAAGAATTATCAAATAGAATTTCTTTACTTAATAAAATTATCCAGGAACAAATCTCTTTGTGGCTCAATGAACAGCTGAGCAACAGTTTAAAAAAAATAACTCCCGGTCCTCAAGCCTTCCAGGAGTTCTTCAGATTAGCCGGTAAAAAAAAATCGTTTTCCTGTGGAAAATTGATTACGAACAACATTGTACTCAATAATGAAAAAAGTATTGCTGACGCTTTTGAAGAGCACTTTAAAGTCATTTACTCTGAAAAGATTCCCGTTTTCAATCCCCGTGTTACTGAAGAGGCTATTGCCACTGTCAATAATATCAGACTAGCTAGGCCTGAGAGAATCTTTATCTTCAACGAAGATAATACTTCCCTAAATCCCTGTGCTTCGCATATTTTTACAGATACGGATGAGGTTTCGAGCATTATCAATCAGACTAAACCTAAAAAATCGTCTGGGCCTGATGGAATTTCCAACTTTGCCCTTAAAAAACTCTCTCCACTAGCTATTGAATTTTTAACTATCCTAATAAACAACTGTGTAAACAACGGTTTTTTCCCAACCTCATGGAAGATCGCCAAGATCCTGCCTATCCAAAAGAAGAATAATGATTTTGAAATTAACAATTTCAGACCCATTTCCCTTCTTTCCAATATAGGTAAGATACTTGAAAAAATAATTCTCAATAACCTCAACTCTCCAATTGAAAACCCCATTGAACCGCTTACGGACTACCAATTCGGATTTCGCAGTGGTCACTCTACCGTACAAGCCCTCTTAAAACTACAAAATGATGTTACACTTAACCTGAGAGAGAAGCGCTGCACGGTTGCTTGCTCTCTTGATCTGGAAAAAGCGTTCGATAGCGTGTGGAGAACCGGCCTACTTGCAAAAATTGATAGTCTTAACTTCCAGCCTCATATAGTTCATCTCATTGATAGTTTCCTCCAAGACAGGTCATTTTTCATTCAAATTCAAGGTACTAAGTCCAATATTTGTAAGAGTGATAGAGGAGTCCCCCAGGGATCGATTTTGGGTCCCCATCTCTACAACTTATTCCTTCACGATTTCCCTCACACCCACTCCGAGCATAGCTCTCAGTCTATCAGCCTTCTTTATGCTGATGACACGATCGCTTATACCAGTAATAGATCTCCAATTTCAGCTGCTCACTTCCTTCAAAAACACATTAACATTATTAATGATTACTATAAAACTTGGGGTATTACCATAAATATTCCCAAAACAGAAATGATCTGCTTCAGAAATGCGAGTGGTAAAGGTCATGCAAGCACGGTTTTAGAAAGCAAACATATCTCGATTAAAATCAACGGACATACCATAAAAGCTAGTAATAATATCAAATACCTGGGTGTAAATTTTAGCAAATTGTTAAAATTTAACATTCATGCTAGAGCTTCTCTTGGCAAAGCCCGTAAAGTCACTAATGCCCTAACACCTTTTCTAAAACACAGAGCACTTAGCAAAGGCTCTAAGATGCTGTTTTATAAGTCCCTTATCCGACCCATAATAACGTATGCTTTCCCAGTTTGGTTTGCAATTTCGCCCTCAGTAGCCCTCGAAGTTGAAAGACTTGAAAGAAAAATACTACGATTCTGTGCGGGAAAAAATTTCCAATCTCTCACAAAACGCTACTCAAATTCGTTTATATACAACGACACTAACACCATTCCGATAATGAGATACTCTTTGTATTTATTGAAAAACACCATCTCTAAGCTTGGATTCTCGAATAATGATCTCATTAGAGAGATTGCTTCTAATCAGTCGGGTGCCCTTGGGGCCATGGAGAGGTATTTGACAGCGGTGGACATCTCCTTGTTGGACCTTGACTCGACCCCTGCAGATCTACCCCTGCCTTTTTATTGTAAGACCCTCTCTGGTCAAAATCGCGGCTGAATATCTAATTAATTGCAACAGCCAGACATCTGCAAGCAATTTATGATGCACTTCCTTGTAATATCTATTATTATTGATAACTTTTTATTTGTTCGGGCAGAACTTACCCCTTCTTTTATTTTACTTTTATTAACTCTACTAATAATATTGTATTTTTTAGTTAATTTTTTACATATGATTTATTACCATAATTGAACAGATGTATCTTTATATAATCATAACCAATGGTTCCGAATTAACTAATTATCTTTATTTACATAACTGTCGTAAATATTACTACAAAATTAAAACAAAACTTGAAATAACAACAATTGCAACCTCGAATTTAAAGGTATTTATTTATATATATATATTTACCTATTCATTATTCACAAAACCTGTTTTGTAAAACTAAAATCATCTAACAATGTAATTTCAATTTTCATATAATTTGTATTCGTACAATTATTCTAACTCGAAAAATGTCTTAATCTCATGTTTATTTTTATTTTTTAAACCTTAAAAGAATATTCAAAATAAACACCACCTGGTGTACTCGTACCTGAGAACTGGACATGATGCATACCATCTATGCTTCTCTCTTGTTCCCATAGTTTTTAAGTTATCTACTTGTATTGTATTCATATTATGACCATACGTCAATATAACACACTATTGCTCCTGAGCATGAGCAAATTCAGTCTTCAACTGTCAGCCACGAGGCATTCTTTATAATCTATATTACAACAAGATAAAGCAGGCAATACTCAATAGCCGCAGAATCATAGCTTCGCTAATAATAATCTTTGAATTGTACTTCTCTGTAATTTGTATTTAAAGACTCAATAAAAATCAATTCAATTCAATTCACGATTATGCAAGTATTTTAAAGCTGGCTTTAGACTTTCGTTCTTCATTCATTGTCCGTTGTTCGGTGTTCGTTCTTGTCTCAACAACGAACAACGAAGAAAGCATTTACATTAGAAAGTTAAACTCTATTTACAAAATTGTTTATTTATATAACTAGGCTTCTTTTGCCATTCAGTAATTAAAAAAACTTCGAAAATGTCCCTACAAGTTGCACGACACTCCAAAACAATGTTTCACATTTAAACACAAGTTGTTAGGGTAACAACGAACAACGAACACCGAAATTTCTTACCTGATTTGAATTTGCAAGTTCTTCATTCGTTCTTAGTTCGTTGTTCGGTTTTATCATTTAAATTGTCGTTGTTCCGCGTACGAACAGCAACGAACAACGTACACCGATGATAAGTCTAAAGCCAGCTTAAGGGGTTGTTCATGCAAACATCAGGGGTATTAACGCAAACGCAAAAAACCCATAGAAAGCTTAAAAACGTTAGTATTTTCTAATGTAATGGGAAACATTTTCTGCAAAATATAGAATTTTATCTCACAAATTTAAAGCGAAAAGCGTAGAAAAAAACCCTTTGAAACTTTGTGACGTTTAATTTGACATTTGACTTAACTTAGCTGTTTGTTTCTATCGTTTACGCAAAAATTTCGAATGGGGTGTTCATGTAACCTTTTGCGTAAAATTATATTTTTCTACAAAGCGAAAAATTATCACGTTACATGAATACCTTTATCTTATTTTTTTTCTGCAAAGTGGAAAATTATCTCGTTGCATGAATTGCCTTAAACTTAATACCTACGTAAAAACTAAATATGAGACACATGACTAAAATGCAACTCAATCCCCTAGGCTATTACAACCGACGGAACTTGATAAATTCAAATCAATTCATTTCATTATTATTTCTTGAAAATAAACTTAACAGCCTCTCCCACTATTAGGTATTATTGGAATTTTGTACTTTTATTTGTTGTTTTTGTATTTTCATATTGAACAGAGCGAGTGGAAACTCAATCAACATGCTTGTTTCAAGTTGAGCTTTAAATTAAGACCCCGGAGCACCGATCCAAGCACCAACTTCATTTGAATGTTTGTATGTAGGTAATTGTGTGTCATGCAACTTGAGCTCAAAGAAACCCATTCAACAGGTGGGCATGTAAAAATCGAACGAAAAATCTAATGCGTGCCAGTACCAGTTTGGACTATCTACCGAAAGCTACACGTTGTTGCAAGAAAACTCCGCTCCGGTAAGCTTCGACTTAAAGTTAAAATACCTTTACCTACTCGATCGGTTTCGGATTCTGTGCTAAGCTGCATACAAAAAAAATAAGCGACAAACGAGAATAATTCCTACAAAATTTTTGTTTTGTTGTTAATCAAGTTCTCGAGCCAGTGAGATAGACAGTGCAGAGAATAAAAGTGTGTGCACTTGGATTGACCTAGTTTGCGTCCTCCGTCTCGTCTGTCCGCATGGACAACATTATTGTTATCGAATTGTTGTTTCACTTTCAAGAAAAAATTATTTATCCTCCAATATCGGACATCGGAGACAAAGACGTAGCTTGAAATTACGCGATCGAATTGAGATTATCAGTTTCAGTTATAGTGCTTTCTCTCTATCTCAATGGCTCGATCGATTCTATAAGCCGTGGACCTGGTTTTCGGTTTCTAGTTTTTGATTATTATTTTTTATTTTGTTATTCTTGTCTGTTTTTTTGTTTTGTTCGTTGGGTGTTGTTCGTTATATTCGTTCGTTATTGCGACAGAAATAATTTTAATAGATTTTATGATTATGCAATACAAAAAACGCACGCTTGCAATGTTATATGTGTTGTATACTCGGTAAATAGGTATACGTTCCGTTATAATACAATACCTAAAAAGTTATTATTCGCCTTTGTCAATAGAAAAAAAAATATTACATACCTACTGTGAACCTGTTTTTATGTTGTTTGCATTTTTTTAAAATACAAAAATAAAATAAAATAAAAAAATTTTGTGTTAAATTTTTGCAGTTCGTCATCAGATTTTCACATTTATTGAAGTTTTAATTGTTGAGAATAATATATTGTCAAACGTATATCGCTCGACTTATATATCTGCCGTCAAAATAGGTCTATTTTCAAGGAATTCGTTTAAACTCAACGACTACAAGGTAAGTAAGTCTATCTAAGTTTAAAATAAGTATCAGATTTTATACAAATGTATAAATAAATAATTTGAAAGTTTTTTTATTCAAACTGCACTTGTATACTATAGTCTGTGAGGTAATGTTGTAAAAACGTTCATATGTTCAAGTAAAAAACTCATACCGGTACTCATGATTTTGTATCTGATATTTTTTTTTTGTTGGCATGCAAATTTTGTATCTGATATTTTTTTTCTTGTTGGCATGCACCTTTTCGATTGCTGTCAGAATGACAGTACTCCTTCTAGAAAGAATAATGCTAGGTTCCACTTGTCATTGAAAGACGCAAATTACCAAGAGAAAAAGCAAAGAAAGTAGTAGTAGTAGAGAGAAAGTCTTGTCAAACTGTGTCTTTCAATGACAAGTTGACACCTAGCATAAAGGGTGTTCATGCAACGAGATAATTTTCCACTTTGCAGAAAAATATAACTTTCCGCAAGATGTTTACATGAACACTCCATTCATAATACTTGCGTAAAAGTGGAAAATAATCAAATTCAACGTCGCAAATGACTTATCCCAGTGTATCTGTTTTTTTTTTTCTACGCTTTCGGCATCAAATTCATGAGATAAAATAATCAACAAATTTTGAGAGTTTATTTCTACTGATAAAAAATTATATGGTTTGCCATGTTTATATGGGTTTACGCGTTTGCATGAATACCCCTAATATAAAATGCTGTTGGATTTGATTTCAGAAGCGTTCACACCTATCGAAAGATATAGGATTAAAATAGAAGCCTTACCTAATGTCAAATGAAAAAGTCACCGATAAATTTACTTCTTTTTTGTTTGTTAATACATCGCTCATTAAAAGGAACAACGTCATAACTCAGTAGTAGTAGTAGTAGCCCTTAGCGTAATGGTTAGTGCGTTCGACTGTCACGCTGGAGGTCTGGGTTTGCTTCCCAGCCTCGTCCACCTAAAAACTAAAAAGTTTTTTTCAGGGCTACTGCCTCTTGCGAGGAATTGACAAATCCTCCAAGAGTATCACTTGTCACGAATAAGTGCTTCTCGTCTAGCCGTTCGGATTCGGCATAAATTGTAGGTCCCTTCCATTCCTATCGACAGGCGCACACAGGAATGGTTGCGAGTTATTAGTCACTAGTACCTGGTTCTTCACGAGCCGTTGTGCCACCCAATTTATTATTTTTTTTTTTTATTTTTCATAACTCAAAAGATACCAATTTTGACCTAATGATACAGTTCAAACTCTTTTTCTATAAACTTTTTTTTGGCAAAATTTCATTTCTAGAACTGAAAAATTGAAGGCTATAGAGCATCATTTCTCGTTATATACACTGTCACTTTTAAATATTTTTTTGTGGAAATACTGTTTTTTTTTCATTTACGCAGGGACCTTTAAAGTGAAAACAGTCCAATAAATATTTTAAAAGTGTCAATTTTAATTCATAGCTCTACCAAGTAAAATGTAAAAAAAGGTACAAATGAAGATGATTATGAAATACAGCCATACAAACTTTAAATTGCGTTTTCTGAAGTTTGACGTTTTTTGAGTTATGGCGTTGTTCTTTTTACTTAAAATAACTATTAGGTATGTCAATTGGTTTTAAATTTCTAAATTGCAAATTGAACTAGATAAAGTATAAATATCGCGGCTTGATACCTGCTCTAAGTGCCTATTTCTCAGTATGCGAAAAACGTATAAGTCCTGGTAAACGCACAAAATTTGCCGATTGAAATCTGGAATAGCTCAACAAATGCGTTCAATGTTTTATCCTTCGTGTTTTTAAGTTCATCTTCCACTTAAAAACAGCTTCTTTGTATAACTGTAGACAAATTTGTTTCCAGAGTTAACTTATGCTACGAGTACATGAGATGTAATCATCTACATCTGCATGTTTTTTTGACGTCAGTATGCGTCAAAATTGTCGCATGCCGTGTACTCGGCATTTTTGTGACGGCTGCATATGGTGAACATGCACATGTAGACTGCATGCGACTTTAATGGTGCATGTAAATATGCGGCATTTTTGCATGTCGTGTACTCACTCGGCGTCTCAATGTATCAATGTGTGAAACATAGGTATTTAAATTGGTTAATATTAATAAACATAAATTAACAAGGTTCCGACCAAAAACACAAATAAAAATGGCAAGATGACAGGAAATATTTGCTCGTAGTTTTGTTATAGCCCTTCCACACTAGCCCAGTGTGTATTAATACATGTCAAATTGAAAGTGGGAAAGAATTCCACGCAACTGCCACTTTTCATATTTTGCTTCCACACTTGCTTGTTTTAATACATAACCTTAACCTATTAAAAAGTGTGATAAAATGTGGTTTAGAATTAGAATAATTCCTAAGATTCTTCATGTATAAACACAATGTCAAATCGTGTGGGATAGATTGTCGGGCTGTCATTATTTGTTTCCACACTGTTCTACATAATTTGTTTCCAACTTTTTTGACATGTACCTATTAATACACAGTGGGCTAGTGTGGAAGGCCTTTAATAAGGGTTCATTGGGCATATTTTCATAGAAATAATTTTTTCCTGCAATAACTTGAGAAAAAAAAATCACCCCTGTTGATGTTGAACTTTTGGACTTGTTCTTGTAAAAAGTACAGTCAACTACGCTTAACTGCACTCCGCTTAACTGAAAACATCGGTTATCTGAAACAAGCAATTTATTCCGGGGTCTTTTTGAGAATTTTTCACACAAACTGCTTCGCATAACTGAACTCTGCTTAATTGCAAACTCTGGGTAGTTGGACCAAAATTGTTTGCCTCAAATGAACATTTTTCACTTACCCTCAAGACCCTCTTTTTGTTTTCTTTTTTTGTTGTATTCATATTGGTTTTGTGATTAAAAATGTAAATAGCTTTATTGTTTGAACTTTTTCACATGGAAAAATAACTACTTCTACAGAATACAAAAAATCATACCTACATTTTTTTTTGTTGATTTTCAGGCTCAATGAAATTTAATTTTGTTGACTAAACTCCGCTTATTTGAAACAAACTTCAATTATCCGAAGACCCTTTAACTGAAACAAATGGTCTGAAATTATGGTGTTTCAGTTAAGCGAAGTCGACTGTATTTCGATTGTGGAGGCCGTATACGCTAAAGCCTAGTACGCTGTTGATGTGAAACGAAAAATCCCATAAAAAAATAACATGACGAAATCATAAACGAAAAATTTCGCTCTGCTTTTCGTTGTGTGGTACGCTGTTCGACCAACGAAATTCATGATTATACCAGATCGCTTTGACAAGTCTCCACTCTTTTTTCGCACAAAATTAATTGACCGGTCAGTTAATTGTGTGCGGAAAAATTACATTTGGGTTTGTTCGTGTTTTTATTTGTTGTTACTTTCATTACAATATGGCTGTTGTTTGATTTTTTCATTAAATTTTGTTTTATTTATTTGCAATTTGTGAAACTCTCCATGAATATTTTTCCGATGTGTTTTCGTAAGCATTTCGTTGTCTTTTTGGAGACCACTGGAAAATTTCGTTTTGCATCAGCAGCGTACTAGGCTTAAAGCCTAGTCCACTGCTGACGCGAAACGAAAAATCCCATACAAAAATGACATGACGAAATCATAAACGAAAAATTTCGTTGTCCTTTTCGTTCTGTGGTACGCTGTTCGATCAGCGAAATTGATGATTATACCAGATTGTTTTGACAAGTCTCCACTCTCTTTTCGCAATGAATTAATTGTGTGCGGACAAATGACATTTGGGTTTGTTCGTGTTTTTATATGTTGTTTCTTTCTTTGCAGCACTGTTTTTGTTTGATTTTTGCGTTAAATTTCTATTTATTTATTTGCAATTTATTTAAACTCTCCATGAATATTTTTCCACTGTGTTTTCGTAAGCATTTCCTTGTCTTTTTAAAAACTGCAGAAAAATTTCGTTTCGCATCAGCACGGCGGAAAAATATTCATGTAGCGTTTCAAAAATTGCAAATAAATAAAAAAAAATTTTACAAACAAATCAAACAAAAACCATGCTGTGATGAAAGTAAAAATAAATAAAAACAGGAACAAACCCAAATGTCATTTTCCGTACACAACTAAAGGTCCAGGCAATTAATTCTGTGCGAAAAGAGATTGGTGAGTGGTGACTTGTCAAAACAATCTGGTATAATCATCAATTTTGTTTAGATTTTGTCATGTCATTTTTGTATGGGATTTTTCGTTTCATATCAGCAGCGTACTAGGCTTTAAGCGGAGATGGCAAAAGCCGCGTACTTGGCTGAATTGTTGTTGTATTTTCTATGGAAATTATTTTTAAGCCAGGACCGCTTTTACACAAGGAAACTGAGTTGGCAGAAACTAGCTAGTTTGTAGGCGAGAAGGGTGTGAGGGGATATCTTGTTCCTTCCCCTTAAACGTCCTTCTCGCCTACAAATTAAAAATTACTGGCAACTCAGTTTCCTTGTGTGAAAGGGGAATAACATAAAATGCACAACGATTTTAATCTTCTAGTGCATTTTGTCATTGAAAACATGAGTTACATAGTCTCACACTGTTGCATATAGGTAGATAGTCATTAAGTTATATTAATAAACTATTGTAAATATTATTTATTTATGGATTTTTTATTTGAAAAATAATTTGTTGACAAAGAACTTCAATGCCAACAAATTAAATACGTCCCTGGATTTGCTGTGCTAGAATTTAATTTCTGCCAATAAATAAGCCTTCTTCTTTAGCAATTTTGTTTTATATTTCAGATAAAATTGCGTTTTTCGATGAAATAATTTCCTTACGTGACTCACAACACTCACTTAATTTAAAACTTGCATTTATAGTTACATTTTCACGGAAGTTCTTTTCGAAATTTCCATAAATCTAATTCACTAAAATTTAATTAACTTTTAACTTCTATCCAGCGCGCCTTTTATAATCTCTTTTGAATAAAGTTTCCACCATCAGGCAGGTCATATGTTTTACAAAATATGATGATGTTAACCTTCGTCTTCTTCTAGTTTGAAATATTCAATTATCACTTTTGTTTGAAAACTTTTGATCGTTTCTTAAGACCTTTTTGCCTTCCATCTATCTGCACTTATAATAAAATGCATGACAAATCCTAAGCAATTTTAATTCAAATCAGATTCGGAATAAAGGTTAAAAGATTTATCTTTTTTTTTAATTGAATCATGTAAAGGCTTCTTAATAATGACTTATTCGATGGAAAAACTAATTTCCAAAATTAGTTGGCATTGGTAGGTAAGTGATTATTTATCACAGGTGCCTAATCTATTATCAAGCGCGTTCATCTGTGAAATTGGCTACTTAGACCAAGATCCGACCGCAATGTTATTTAGTGAGTTGGTACTTACCTACCTCTGTCATTTAACAAACCGAAACTAATAAAGCTAAGGATTGCTAAATTCCCCCCGAAAACTTTAAGATTGAAATAAACTTGGATGCATGATTTAATTTATAGTAGTTGTTGTTTTGAATTATGCTAGTAGTATTAGGTAGCACAGCACGTCGAAGTAATTTTCTCTTCAACAACCTATATAAATATGCTGTATAATTGTACATATTCGACAACTATTACTACACTTAAATGGTGGAATTAATTGACCTAGAGATGTGCGGCTACCAACCAAGTGACTGGAGGATGACCTTGTGATTTCCTACTTTGATAATTGATGATTGCTATAAAGACATTCATATTGTGTTATAATAGTTGGCAATTATTATTATTGCGTTTAGTTGAATGCTCGCAAAATTAGACTGCTCTAAAATTATAGGTACAGGTGGAATATTAATTGAACAGCTCATCGTGAGATTTTAATGCGATGAATGGAGGAGTGCCTAACAAATTAGTTCCCTTTATACAGTTCTATAATGGGTAAATGCATCATTTTCAAAAGTGAATTAATTTAAATATGAATCATAATTAATTCGCGAGAGCTTCTAATCTTTAAAAAGAACAACACAATGAATCGTTTAAGGCGGTCTTGAATAATATTTTCTTAATCTTCTTCAGCAATATCTTCTTAAATTACTGTTGGATTTTTTCTGGTTCCACACATACATAGATATAAAAATGGATCGTGTTTTTGCGGATGCTTAAAACTTAAAACGACTGGACCCAATTGGAAACTTCCTTCTGTCGGTTTGTTTGAAATTACTACGCTAAGGTGGCGCTGTAAGCACAAGTTTCGTTTTGTTTCGATTTGTATTGGCCCAAAGAAGGGCACTTCGGATAAAATATCCCCGAAATTTCCAGGAAAATTGGAAACCCTGGAAGAATTGAAGCGAGAAATTGATTTCGATCGAGTCACATTGAACAAAAATGTTCTATGAATCAAGTAGTAGAAGACGAAAATGGTGGTATTTTCATATTTTCTTCCTTGATGCGTCCAATGGAATTATACAAAATATTCCTGTTTTCACTGTTTTTGTCTACGATTCGAACAAGGTCTCTCTAAGATTGCTTTGGTACTCTACTCTTGAGGGCATTGGGGTTACGAAGTGATGAAAAACGTTTCGGCGGCGCGATGATTATGCTGTCAGGCTATTTGCTTCATATACGCTACCTATCATTCCAAGATCAACTCCGGCAGATGAATTAAACACTTGCCTAAAGGCGTCGCTTGTCGGCCTAATTGAGATGTAAGAAAAAGTTGAAATTGAAAACGAACATGCGAGTCGCTTTATGAAATTACTAGGCCGCTGCAGACTTCTACGGGCAATTGTTGGCGATGGGCCATTGGCGTGATTCAAGTCGACTTATTCACCGGCCACCGACCATAATTGGTTGAGCGCACTTTGGCTTTGAAAAATAAGGATGTCAATCATTTGAATTCCTCATTCAAAATCAAATCACCGAAGAGTTACATTGCCATCGACTACTTTACTTGATGGATGACAATGAAGCCACAAACTATCTTACGGAATTTGTCATCCAAGCAACGATTGCCGAGCGAATAGCCGTTCATATTTAAGCTTCTTAAGTTTCCCGTGCGTCTCGGTTTCGCTATGAGAATTAAATAGTCACAAGGACAATTGCTGGTTGTTTGTGGCATCTGCCTTGAATTACCATGTTTAACAAATGGTCAATTATTTTTGGCGTATTCACGTATCGGCAAACACCTCGTTTTGTAAGTGTACCCGGCCGAAAATAAAACGAAAAATGTTGTCTACCATAAAGCATTGATTGACCTAGTCAAAATTATGTTCAACAAGCAGCATAGTGCTAGGCTTTGAATTATTGTTTTCACTACATTAACGCAATTGTGCGGAACGAAGTTCGCTAAGTCAGCTAGTACATAGATATTAGCGAACTCGAATACATACTTTGATATTGGTGTCTTATTGAAAACAAATTGGTAATGTGATTAAACATTTTTTTTTTAAGAATTGAAAGAAAATACTTCAAATGGGGCAATATTTCACATAAGTCGTGTTTTTGCATGCTTGTAATTTTATATAGGCTTGGATAAAAAAATGCAATCGCAACGTAACGATTTAAATTATATAAGGAACAACAAAGAACCTATAGCGCATAGTTAATTTGCGAACCTAAACAATTTGTTCGGCTTATTCAAAAATAAATAATATGCAAGGAAAGAAACTTAAAGATGCATATTGATTGATAAAAATGTTATAATAATCGTAGTAACAACAACGATGTTAAATAAAATTGAACAGTGTTATAAAAGTCAAATCTTACCTAACTTTGTTTGTTTACAAAAAAAAAAATTTAAATGCTTAATGTTATTTGAATTATATTAAGAAGCATCACTTAACTGCAAAATTTAAACAGAATTATAATGATACCTATTTTTTAACAAAATTGATCCCGTTGTGTAAAAATTGTGTAACCTCAAAAATGACGAAATTTTCTGAAAAAATTTCTAAAGCCCATTTCTAATACGCGAATCTTTCGTCAAAAATTTGGAAAAATTGAAAGAATTTAATTTTTTTAAAGACAAATTATACATATATTCGCAATTTAATCAAAATCCTTCCAGCTGTTTTCGGGAAAATATGAGCAAATCGAGTTTTTTTTATGGCAGCTATCCCTTATAAATGATCTTAAACAAAAATTCGAATTTCACATCTAGAGAATTTTATGAAAATCGTCTATATCGAATTGCAAAGCAATCTGTTCATCCGTGAAGGTTTTAGACAGTGGCGTAGTGAGGAATTTTTCCAGAGCAGGTTTTCTTGAACTTTTAATTTCTTGTCGCCAGAGCGTTCAAAACCCAATATTATCGAATTTTCGATTATTAAAAGATGTGAAAAAATACGAATAAATTTAAGATAAACTCTAAGAACCCTACATGATTTGCACATTGGGGACTTTATGTAATAAAAAGGAATAATATTTTTCTTTATATAAAAAAAACAAGATACTTAAGATATCGGTAAAAAACTGACTGAGTTAAAACTCGTTCAGTATTATCATAAAAACTTAAACATATTGGGGCATATTCATAGTCGCAGATAGACCCAGGTTTAACTAAACTACAGTTTAAGACAATTTTGGCTCAATGAATACAGACCGATTTTAATTACAAATTGTTGGTTTTATATTTTTATAAGATAATAAACTTGGTATAGTACACAAATAGCTTCAAATATTTTGAAATGATAAACTTAAAAAAATAGAATCAACGTCCGAAAATTCAACTAAACCTATGTTTAACTTAGACCCAGGTCTAAAATGACTATGAATACGCCCCATTTTGTTGCCATCTAGTATATTGGAATAAGCGCCTAATAAATGTAACCTATTTCTTTAGCTTATAAAATAATAAACATAAAAATATACCTATATCTATTTTTATTTAGATAAAAAAAGGCCACAATTTTTTTTTCTAATGTTGATTTTGATATCAAAACATTGTTTAAAAATAAATATTTGTATTTTTACAAATTAAAAACTCAAAAAAATACTTATTTTGCATCAAACTGATGCTCGGCGATTTCCTAACATATATTCAAAAATCTGGAAAAATGCAGGGAATGTTTTTGGGGCCCAAGGAATTTAATTCCAAGAAATGCTATTAAACAAAAAAAAAATAAATAAATCGTGGTCCACCCAAATGTACATGTGAACTCCACGGAGGGCCGACAAATATATCCACGTTCGGCTTACAGAAAGTAGCTATTCTGGTATCTGTAGATATTCTGGACGTCTCCACTAAATTAATGTTAGCTTCATTAAAATCTCGAAATTCGTATTTTTGTCAGACTTAATTTTTTTAATTATTTATTATTAATGAACTACAAACAAACTTTGATAATTCGAATTTTGTATAACTCGAACTTAATTATGTTTAGAATTTACACTCCCTATATTTTTGTACCTCGCTTAACTCGAATTTCTTTATAACTCGAACAAAAAAATGACACGCCTCGCCTACTGAGTAAGTCGAATTTTATGGAAAATCCCCATTTATGAGAATAAATCACATGTGCATTTCGAATTCGAATTTTTCGGGGTATCTCCATTTGAAGAGAGAATACACTGGTATATTTTGAAAAGTTTTCATATAGTACAGGAAAATTAGCAAAAAAACAATCGTTTTATGGAACGAAATATAGGACGGCTGAATTTTGTATACCTGAAAAGGTCTATTAGAAAAGCTTGTGTCCAGTTTTTCGGGACGCCATCCCCCTGGAGAAATCCGCCATTTTGGAAAACGCGAATTGATCTATATTTCCAAAACTATCGATTTGAAGTAAAAAGTTGGCATAATCAAATTTGTTGAAAATAAAATTATCATTTATTTGTCATCAAAATTTTTTTCCGCGTGGACAATATTTTTGAGGTTATGTTAATTTTTTTTTTTTTTTTTTTTTTTTTTACTTTTTTACTTTTTAACATTTTTCTCATTACGTAAGAAACTAACGTAAATTGCTCTAGTGATACAAATTGAAGACCACAAAGTTTAACAAATTTTCATATATTTTTGAAGATGATGCGATATCCCAGTCCTTAGTTAGAGCTTTTAAAAAATTAGCTGCTTAATTATTTGAGCCGATAAAGTAAAATAAAAATAGAATTTTTCGTGAAATGCAATATTGGTAAGCTGATTTCTTTATAAATAAAAGAGGGCAATTAGAAAAGCTTATGTCCGGGTGTTCGGGACGCCATGACCCCGGTGAAATCCACCATTTGGAAAAATGGGATTGGACCTATATCTCCGAAACTATTGATCTTAGAGGAAAAACAGTACGACCAAGGTTGTAGGCAATTAAACCATCTTTCGTTTATACATACATTTTTTTGGTGCAGGCAATATTTTCAAGGTTATGTCGTTTTATTTTTAATTTTTTTGCAATTACAATTTGTTTACGTTCCTGAGGAAACTTGTGTGAATTACTTTCTAAATAAGAATTTTAGAACACTAAATTTCCATCATTTTGATATATTTTTGAAGATTATGCGATTCCGCAGTCAAAAGTTACAGCCATTTCAGTATTTGTATTAATTTGAATAACAATTAAGTATTTTATTTACCCCGGAGTTTTCATTTTAGCGCAACCAAAATGGCTGTAACTTTTGACTGTGGTATCGCATCATCAAAGTGTTGGACATTTAGTGTTCTTAAATTCTCATTTTGATGATAATCGCGTTCGCTTATTCCAGAATCACAAAAATGTGTAAATGTGAAAAAAAAAAACAAATAATAAGACGACATAACCTTGAAAATACCACCCGCACACGAAAAAAAATGTATAAATGAACGAAAGATAATTTAATCGCCAACAAGCTTGGCCTTAAAATTTTTCATCTAAGATCAATAGTTTCGGAGATATAGATCACTTTGCGTTTTCCAAAATGGCGGATTTCCCCAGGGGGACAGCATGGCATCCCGAAAAACTGGACATACGCTTTTCTAATAGCCCTCTATCAACAATAAAAAATTCAGCCCGCCTATATTTCGTTCCACAAAAAAATCTATCTTTCCTGTGCTAATAAATTTCAATAAGTTTTCTGCTTTAAAAATTAAATACATATTTAAAGAAAATTTGAAATTTGATTTTCAAACTTGTTCGAGTGTAATAACACATGTGTATTTTTTTTTCAAAGAGAGCGGAGAATATTGTCACACGAAATGATTCTGCCTTCTGAGCGCTGATACTGAGCGCTCACTGAAATTTGATTTGGTATATGGTACTCGCCTATTGACTTGTTTCATTTTAACATGTGATGTTTCGATGAACAATTTGAATAACTTGAAGTCTTGAAAAGTCGAACATTTTGTCTAGATATTAGTAGTTCGTGTTTTCGAAGCTAAGTGAGCTTTAGTTTTGTATAGACATCTCATTATTTTATGATCCCGAATTAAAACAATTTGGTACATCGGGGCGTATACGTACTTTTTTATTTCGTTGAGTTTTAAATATTTTGTATTTAATTTTTCTATGTCAATTTTAACTCTAACAGAGCATGAATGTTTATTGTAAAGCAACTCATACTCACACAATTCTTATTCACAATAAGTTAATGCGATTTGCATCTCATAAGGACCATCATATCACTATGATTCTGTTGGACTATGAATTGTGTTGACTTATATGTAATGCCTCTTTCGCACTGTTTTTGTTGTTTTTATATTTTTCCTTTCATTTTTATAAGCATAAAAGTTGACAACGTAGTTTCTCAACTTATCGTATCGTCTTTAAAATTTGACACCTTTAAAAATTTACGTGTGCACATGTAAAATTTTATATTTTTTTATAATTTTGAGCTTTATTGACATTTCAAATTTTATTTAATTCAAAATTATGATATTGAGCTGGTCCACCTCCTTGGGCGTACAAAACTTTCTAAACTTCAAAAAAATATTCATCCCTGATCTTGACAGTAATATTCAGAATATTACCTTTCAACAAAAAAAAAATTTTAATTATTTAATCTTAGCTTAATTCTGAAAAATTGTGCTTCCCTATGCTGGTCTTTAAAGTCCATCCTCGAAATTTTAATTTTCAAAAAAAAAAATAAGTTATTTTAAATTGGGTATCATTTTTTTTTTGAATATTTGTTAATGAATATAGTCACATTTTGTGAAAGCCAAAGTGGTCCTTTATATCTGTGGATGGGAATTCAAAATGAGCCTGAATTAACAGACATCAGACCAAACAAATTTTTGGCAAGGGATATCTCGTATAAATGAAAAGCAACTGTCTTTTTAAAAACGTGGATTTGTTGGTCTCTTGATTCTGAATATGTGCTATTTTCCAAAATTTTACTATCGGCTGTAAGTATTTTTTTAGAATTAAAACAAATTTTTGGCAAGCTCTCCTGAAATGACGAATTGTACAAATGTCATGAAATTTGGACCTACATAGAAAATTCTCCAAATGTGTCTTCTGTTATTTTTTTCGATTTTTGCCCCACACTTTTGGCAGCTTATGTAAGCTCTAAAAATAACTTTTTTTGCAGAAAATAGAAAAATTATGTGTAGCTTTTTGAAAAATCTACATGTGTCATTTTTTAGATTTTCGATTTTCTTATTCGTTCATACATAATTCAAAAATTTCGATTTTCGAACATTTTTGGACACGGATATACAAGCCAAGAACAATTGAAAAAAATTATGTGTATATATTTGTATTTGTTTTTGAAAAACCTATATGTGTTTTTTTTAGATTTTTGATATATTATTTAAAAACCAATATGTATTTGTATTTTTTACAAATTAAACACTCCAAAAACAGCTTTTTGCATAGAATTGATACTTACATAAGACCCTAAACATGATTTTTAAAATCTGAAAAAATTCAGGTAGTGTGTTATGGGTTCAAAGAACTTAAATCCAAAAAATGGCTTAAATGGAACGAAAAATACACAAATTTAAAGAAAAACTAAGGATATAGGGAAATGTGACCCTAAAACTCTTTTTATTCAAAATTAATTAACTTCTGTCGCACAGCGAATTTGGACAAACGGTTAACGGGTAATGAATGCATAAATATGTACCTACCTTTACACGACATGAAGGCTGTTCTTATTGGTGCTGGGAAACCGTTTCAAACATCTTTGCCCATTGTCCTTTGTGTTGATTGTTTGAAATTCAATTTTTGTACTATTGATTTTGACAACATGCGCAGAACTGAGCAATAATGAAAACGCTAGTAATAAAACCTGTAATATATGTATCTTGTAAGACATGTAGGTATAGGTTACAAAAAATACAAATAGGAATAGGTACATGCATACATACATTTTTGTCCATATGTTCCTCATTTGTATGTGGTCAAACATTTTCCAAAATAGAAATTTTTGAATTTCTAATGAAGGACTAAGAAAATCAAAAATCTCACATGTAGGTTTTTCAAAAACAAATACAAAAATATACACATAATTTTTTTTCAATTGATCTTGGCAAGTATATCCGTTTCCAAAAATGTTCGAAAATCGAAATTTTTGAATTTCTAATGAACGACTAAGAAAATCAAAATTCTTAAAAGTGTCACATGTAGGTTTTTCAAAAACAAATACAAAAATATACACATAATTTTTTTTTCAATTGATCTTGGCGTGTATATCCGTGTCCAAAAATGTTCGAAAATCGAAATTTTTGAATTTCTAATGAACGAATAAGAAAATCATGACACATGTGGATTTTTCAAAAAGCTACACATAATTTTTCTATTTTCAGCAAAAAAGTTATTTTAAGAGCTTACATAAGCTGCCGAAAGTATGGGGCAAAAATCGAAAAAAATAACAGAAGACAAATTTGGAGAATTGTTAAGTAAGTATCTTGGTCCAAATTTCATGACATTTGGACAATTTGTCATTCCAGGAGAGCTTGCCAAAAATTTGTTTTAATTCTAAAAAATGACTTATAGCCGATAGTAAAATTTTGGAAAATAGCACATATTCAGAATCAAGAAACCAACAAATCTACATTTTTAAAAATACAGTTGCCTTTCATTTATACGAGATATCCCTTGCCAAAAATTTGTTTTGTCTGATGTCTGCTAACTTCAGGGTCATAATGCAAAAAGGTTTGTATATAATTTGCAAAATTTTGAAAATACCTTTCCTTTAAGTGATCCTTGCAGTTCTCCCTCTTAATATATCTATAATAATATAATATATCTATATATTCAAACACAAAAGGAAATTTTAAACTCGGATATTATTATGTTGTTTTTATCTAATTTCATTTATACTACGACTAATACATATTTCTATATGTCCTTACTAATAAAGTTTCTTTACACAAATTTTAAATTCTAACTGATAATAACAAGCTAATTAGAAAACTCATCACAATATTAAAATTGTATTTGTCATCCGTATATAATGCACACTTTACTATACACTTTACACATACATATGTATTTATTTGTATATTTGATTTCATTGATATTATATTGTGTATCTTACAGTGGCGTGGCGTCCATATAACACGATTCCTACCGTCTTCCCTTTTTAAAATTGTACAAAAAATACTATCAAATAAACATAAACATAAACTTTACAACCCTACCAATTGAAATATAAAACTCGCACAAACACACAAACTTAAGCTATCGAATAAACAATGTCAATTTATTCTTCTATTCGCTCTTTGCTCAACTGCTGAACACACGCTCTCTTTGTAAGAATTGATTCAGAAATAAAACACGTCTTTCACCGTCTTATAAAATTTGTTTTGTATGCCTTTCTTCCCGGAGCATTCTTGTTTCTAGATCCTCTTTGTCCAACACGCAACAACATAGGAAAAAATAAGACGCTGTTCCTCGTGTTATACTGGCACTGGCACTGGGCATGGAATGGAATGTTTTTTATTCCTTTTTTTGACTCCGTTTCTCTTTATATTCGTTCTGTTGGATGAAAAATAACACGCTCTTCTGCGACTTAATTGCTATGCAAGTTGTTAAATACATTTTCTATTTTTGTTTGCTTGTTTTTTGGTTAAGCTAAGTATAGTCCAAAAAAGATTTAAAAGCGTAATTCAATATGGGTAAGCGGTGAAAAATGAATTCATAAAATATTATTTTAGGTATAATTGCAGAATTTCATCTTCTACAGCTATCAAGTCTCGCAAAATCACAGCAGTGGCTTTTGGTATAAAGGCATTCAAAGAGGGGCAAAGGGATGGTTTATCAATCTGAAATATTTGGTATGGTTAAACGTAAGAATATGACATATGATTTAAGGGTACTTTTTAACGCTGGATCTAAAAAAAAACCTATTCTTTTTTATGGGACTTTTTTAGAACAACAAGTTAAATATTAAGAACAACTGGTAGATTTGGAATAAACGTTTCATTGGGGTGTTGTTAAACAAGAACCAAAAGAGTTCCTAAAAATATCTGTAGTGAAATAGTGTTTATTTAGTTAGTTGTCAAATTGAAGGTTTTGTTCTTGGTCTTGGTTTTTGATTGGTTTTTAAATTTGTTTAAAGCATAGATTGTTGCTTAACAGATTTTCTCTTGGAGGAATTAAATGAATTAAGCAAACTATGTGTCTTTAATTAATAACAAATCGTTTTAATGAAAGGCCACTCTATGCGTCCTATGAAAATAGACTGCAAACGGAAGAGTTGTTTTTTTTTACTAATTTTAATGTATCAGCTTGTTTTTTTTTTTTTTGTTCAAGATACAAAGAGGTAAGTTTTCTTTACTTTCGCAGATTAATCATTTTCGTTACGTCTTCGCATTTCAAATTATTGACGCCACGCCACTGGTATCTTAATTATTGATGATAAACATAACATAAACAACACAACGCATATTCAAAGTAATCTAATAACGTCTACGTGATCTCTACTGCGGCAGCATGACTAACAAAATTATTATGACTGCAATCCTGAGTATTCCACTCATTTTTTTTTATAAAACGAGTGAGGAATTTAAAAAATTTGAAATACATATACAAAATATAACATTCTAGCCTTATATGAAATATATAAATACCTACTAGATCTGTTTGCAACTAAAATTATTTTTAAATCAACTTATGAGTAGGTATAGTATAGAAGAGAAATTTCATTATTAGTTAACAAATCTCACAAGTGATATTTTTGTTAACGTCAGAGCCAATTAAAATAGGGCTAGTAAAACTTCAGACATAACTTATTCCTTAGATAAAGAGAAAAGTGTTTCCTTTTAGCTGACAACAGAGTATTAAAAAAAAACATCATCCACCTCTTAACACACACGTTGGCTGACACACGGATAGATGTCCAATTGATTAATTTATTAGTAAACATATTTGTCTCATATGATATCTTTCCAGACTTTATTATTGAATCGTGGAAGTATTCAGAGGTTAGGCGCATATTGAGACGCATTCAAAGCGTGTCACATGATATGATTATAGAAACGTGTCAAGTCGTTATCATCAGCAAATTGATTCGCGTGTACATCAAAATATTTTTGAGACAATTCTTTATGTTAGGTCCGTTCCGCATTTGTGTGATTTTCAGTCCAAAACCGTTCCCGCACTAACAAATTTGATAGTTTTTGACAAAAGACAACGATCACGAGAGAGTCAATAATTTTCCCTATCTGTGATTTTCTATCCGAGAGAATTCTTCGGACTGGAAATCGAAATTCAGCTAAATGTCATTTTGAGAATAAAAGAATGAAAGCCAAACATCGTGCCATACTTGTCAGGCACATTAGACAATACGGAATTTGTGTTCCTGTACTTTTGCACAGTTTTGATATTTTTGAGAATATTTCATCCTATTGCTCTCCAAAATTTGATTGATTGTGGGTTTCTGTGCAGAAAGTAAAGGATCAGACCTAAAATATTTTTTCTATCATTATAAAATATTAAAATAAGGAAGAGAACCTTAAAACGTTCAGATGTGACTTAGGGACTTGAAAGTAAGGCGAATTTCTAGTCTGTGATTGGGCACTTAAGGTAAAGTGTTGAAGAAAAGTTCAAAGTTTTACATAATAACATGTCGAAAAAAGTTAGGTTCTTGAGGCAAATTTTACCTTCCCGTCCCTTATGCCTCCCGAACGTATCCAATTATTTTTTCAGATACATTTTTATTTTTCAAATCCATTGACAGTTTATTTAAACTTGTTTTGACAAAAAAAAACTTGCACTTAAGCAGGTTTAGCAATAAATATGAGCCTAGCATAATAACACGGGTCACAAAGAAGCACTCAGTCATGAGATGTATGCTTGTGTTGAGACAGTTCTAATGAAAAATTCACTTGTGTGTGTTAAGAAGCTATCAGTTCCTTAAGGCTAAGCACGCACTTGCAACTTTTAGTCACGAAACAGTTTGGTTGCTAAAATTAATCCCATGGTCTTATATGAGAGTGCGCGCAAATGCAAAAACTATTCAGTCACCGATTGGAGCAACTAAACAGTTTGGGGCGTATTCATAGTCATTTTAGACCTGGGTCTAAGTTACACATGGCTTTGGTTGAATTTTTGACGGTGATTCTATTTTTTTAAGTTTATAATTTCAAAATATTTGAAGCTATTTGTGTAGTATACTAAGTTAATTATCTTATAAAAATATAAAACCGACAATTTGTATTTAAAATCGGTCTGTATTCATTGAGCCAAAATTGTCTTAAACTGTAGTTTAGTTAAACCTGGGTCTATCTGCGACTATGAATATGCCCCTTTATGTTTTGACACAAACTAAACGATCAGCCCAAATGAGTTGCTTTGCTTATCAGACGAGCTTCAGTGAGGAAGCACAGTAATCCGAATTTTAAAAAATATTTTTTCAGACGAGATTGTTTCATTCATAAAATTATAACTTTGATTATAATAATCAGATCTTCAATGTTAAGGTCTTTAAATAAAGATGAAATGTCAGGCTACATTCTGTGAAAAATTATTGGAAAAGGGCAGCAAATTTTATACTAAAATGGTGTTAGAAGACCTTTTCAATTTCATTTTCCATTACATTTTTGCATTTAACCTTGAAAAAAAAAAACGATTTGGCCACTTTGTGAGTCTTAACTTGAGTCATATTTTTTGGATATTTAAAAATAAAGTACTGAATTAAAGCTAAAATGTCAGGCGGCATTTATGTGTACAAATATTTGCAAAGTTATATAGAAAATCATACTAAAGAGGTGATTTAGTGAAAAATCAATTAGATTCTTGGCATTATAAAATTTTAAAGTTGGTAAAAAAGTTGCTTCGAATCGATTAACTAGTGATTAGTTTTTAATTTCGGTAAGAGTTACATGTGTGCTTCGGCTAAATTGCAAAATTTGGCGAATTAAAAGTTATCCGCTCACCTTTAATGCATTTTTGAATAGTCCTGTGAGTTGAGTTTAACTGATTATTCAAATATCGAACGTTAATTAATATACCAAGTTAACCTTAGAAATTTAAACTCATAATAATTTCAAACCTTAAAAGCTTTTAAATAAGTTACTAGACTGATTTGAAGTTATATAGGATAGTTGGTCTTACCTTGATAAACAATTTTAGAGTTTTTTGCATTTGGATGTTATTTCTTGCAGAACGAATTACCATTGTCGGCTGCCCTAATTCCCTACAAGTCAGCTACCTATCTTTTTCAAGTCAATTTTTTGATTATTCTTAAACCACCTTGAAACTAATTGGTATAAATCTATAAATCTTCCTCTTCCTCATAATTCTATAAAATATCAGAACAATATTTTTTTCCGACTTAAGATAACTTTTCACATACATACAACAATATCTACACAACCGATTATTATCAAAAAAAAAAAAAAAATAATTGTTTTCATCTAAGGTCGGTATCTTATTTTGTTTGTTTTTTTGTCTGTTTTTTGTCTGTTTAACAAATTTGCATCTTTATTTTGCATTGAGTAACGAAACATGCTTCGAAAATGAAAGTACCTACCTATACTCACAATTATTATATAGTGTGTTCAATTGTTCATTGTAGCTACTATACGGTGTAATCCACAAGTAGTAACATCAATTAACCCTGACCCAGTTTACATGATGGAAACTTGAAAAACGATCGAATTACAAATTTGTAAAGTGACAAAACGACACAAACCATACATACTTTCTGACGGACGACAACTTGTTAAAAAAATTATTATTTACAGTTGGTAGAAAAAAATACACTGCACCGTATTACCGTATAGCACTTGCAGCAACAGAGAATGCATTTTCTTACAGCAATTATATTGTCTTAACAAGAGATTCATATCTCTATGGTTATACAACCTAAGGCACCTATTTACTTATTCGCTGTGATGTGAATTTTCAGAGGTCTATTGCGACATATTCTACAAAATTAACAAACAAATGAAAAAGAAACATAAGTCACTTCAATGCTATTCGATGTGTTAATATAAATGAGTGGTGTTATTTAAGTTTGGATTTTCACTAGCTTGAAGAGTCGAAACACCCGGAGATTCAATCGTTATAATTAAATGATTTGAGAATTTATAGAAACACATGAACAAATGAGTCACAATCAATGTATGAATGTGTGTTAATTGAGCTCAAATATCGTATAATAATACAACATCCTACATTCCAACATGATTTATAAAATACAAAATATAGGTACAGACAGACAGACAGGTATTATAGCAAATAAAATTTCAACAACAATTAGGTATTAGATATAATGTGAGAAAACCCCAGCGCCAGCGCTGAAGTCAAATGTAGTATTCATGTTAATGCGCCAAGTTGAATTTGATGTGCGGAGAATGCTTTAGTAAATATTGCTTAACTTTTTTTTGTTTTTAGATTTGCACCTTCATCTTTTATTGTTTGACCTCTAAAATTATTTAAGACGAACAGTCTCAGTTCTTTTGGATTTAAAAAATCAAGAAGTGGAGTAGGGGGGTCATTACACCCGTTTGAAGTTCATGACTTTCAATATAATTAAACTACGCACTACCTTTAGCCTAGTTTGTGAACAACAAACGAATTAAATTACAAAATAAAGTGCACGATTGATGGGTGGACTTTGCCATACAATACAGGGTGGGCAAAATACAAGTTTCTGTTTAAAAATGCAATAAAATGAACAACATTAATTTTTCATGTATTATGGCTTTATTAGTAAGAGAAAACATTTCCATTAATATATGGAACACAACGTGCGTCGTTCAAGTGGCTGCCTCGGGTGGCTTCGCAGTAGCGCATTCTGTCACTCCAATTTTCCAATACCGTGTGGATGGTTTCAGGCTGTAGCTCACAGATTGCTTGGATGATATTAGCATTAAGTGCTTGAATCGTTACTGGATTGTTGGCATATCATCAGTCCTTCACGGTTACCCACAACAAAAAAGTGCAAGAGTCAAATCGCAGCTTCGACGCCACCAATTGACATCGCCAAGACGACTGATAACACGATTTGAGAATTGGTGCGCAAAAGATCGATTGTGGCATGAGCTGTCCTGTGTGGCATGGATGGATGGCGTGCCATCCTGCATGAACCAAAGGTTTTCCAAATCCATGTCTTCAATTTCAGTAAAAAAAAAAAATGGCTTTGTAACGCTCACCGTTGACCGAAAAGTTTTTTCCAGCCTGATTTTCGAAGAAAAAATATTCCAACGACGCTACAATCTACACCAAATGGTCACTCTCTGTGGATGCATTGGCTTCTCGACAGTAACGTGCAGGTTTTCCGAGCCCCAGATTTGGCCATTTTGTTTGTTAACGAAGCCGCCGAGATGAAAATGCGCCTCGACAGAAAAGATAATTTTGCCCCCAAAACCGTTGTCCAATTTAAGCTGCGCTTAGGTCCAAACTGCGAAGCGATAACGAAGCGGATCGATGGCCAGTTGATGTTCGTTACTTGAGCCTCATACATCACACTCTCGGCTACAGCAGCTGCATTCTCGTCTGGGCGCACCGTACGACGACGGGGACCATGGCATACCAGCCTCATGAACTTTTTGCATAAACTTGCGTACAGCAGGCGCGGTGGGTGCTTAATTTCGGCCAAAACTTCTTTAAAAAAAAAAACGCACTGTTTGGGCTACACAGCACTCACTTTGGAAATATGTTTTTAATATTTCCCAACGTTGTTCTTTCTTTTGACTTCATTCATAAGATTTCAAACGGGAAACAGCTGCCAGTGTCAAAATAACCTATGATTTAAACAGAAACCACTAGATTACCCACCCTTTATGTACCTTACCTAGCTCTAGCTTACATTTTGGCTGACGGACTTAAGACTAATGTGCGAAGCAGATGTGCAGCGTTTTTCGTGCAGCGAAATTAATTTACACAGATTCTTATGAGAGTAGATTCACTCAAAGTCCGCATGCAGCGCATCGCTGAACGATATTACTATTTCTAATTTTGCTGCGCAGAATCATTGCAGCCACAACAGCAAAGAAAAAAATCTGAAATAAATTGGGTTTGGCAATACTCATAATTGACATCACCTGTCATTTCCATGAGGTCAGCGTTGCCGTTCGAAAATATATTTTGGTGCAGCAATTAAAAAAAAACAAAAACTGTAATTTTCGTGCCACGGGAAGAAACATAATTTCTTCTACTTTTTCTACTAATTTTTGCGTCATTTGTACAAATATTTATAAATTTGCCGTTCGAAAATATATTTTGGTGCAGCAATTAAAAAAAACAAAAACTGTAATTTTCGTGCCACGGGAAGAAACATAATTTCTTCTACTTTTTCTACTAATTTTTGCGTCATTTGTACAAATATTTATAAATTTCATCTAAATTCGCACTTATTTTGTTAAAATGTCCATTATTCTTTAAAGTGAAACGATTTTCTTCGTGCCACGAAGAAAATCCCTTGCTAAAAAAGCTTTCGTGTTACATCGGCAACGCTGCGTGAATATTCCTTTCATTTTTTGATTTGACATAACTATGCATCAGAAACTATGCACATGTGTTTCGTGTGCAGCGCTATATGCATAAATGCATGCAGACTTGCTGCACATCTATTTAAGCCACAAAATGGCTAAAACAGATGAACAGCAAGTCTGCGCATACAGTGGTGCGACAAAGCGATGCGACAAGCGATTCGATATTCGAGCAAAAGTGGTCAGAAGAGTTTTTGAGCCAGATGCTTGCGATAGCTATGAGAAAACTCGTATTACTCGCAGCAAATATCGCTTCCTGTGCCCACGTATATAAGAAAACATGTAGATATTTTTCTCGTATGCAAACGTTTCTCGTACCGCATCGTTTTCTCGCACCACTGTACGCGCAGCCGAGACTATTTCTTCAAAAAAGGTTAAAATTGAAGATATTCTTTCCTACAAAAAAAAAGTATTTAAATAAAACCAAAAATAGAATCTTCCTCTCAATAACTTTAAACTATGAATAACTATACCATAAGCTAAATGAACATACAATGGACACATGGCTTAGTCGCTATGTCAATTTATGCCATATAAATACATAATTTTTAAACTTTCACTGTCTTTTGTCGTTAAAGGAACAAACAACAACGAAAAAAAAAAATAGCAAAAGTAGTGACAAGATTACAGAAAATATTATGTCCGGCAGGCTATTACCGACCTATTAAATAAACCCCCGTCGCAATCGTCATTGTGAAGTTGTGTAACGTCATTAAGTTGATATATGTACGTATTATACTCATGTTTGCGGGTATTTCCGTTCAAAAATGGATAGATATAATTGTCATTTGCGGTAGACCGTAAATCACATGGCGCATTTATGGTGTTTACTCTTCTGAAGTTGCTAATTACTTTTGAAAGAACACATTGTGAAGTTTTAACTTTTCAAAGCAGAGGGTTATATGATATACATTTACCCACTAAGTATTTGAAGAAAGATTGATTGTCAAATTGTTGTTTACGAAAATTGGCCTTGAAGGGAGAACAATGACTTCGTATTGTGCATTGCATCGATAATTATATTATGGGAAGTTATGAGGGAATTTCATTGAGACAAGTCTTATGTTATCTTATGCTTATGCTTAAAGTCATTGAATGATAATTTTGGGAGGTGACCGCTTTGAAGATAAAATAATAGGAAATGGAAACTATAAGTGTAAGGTACTACTGTGTCTACATAAGATGTCTGAAATCAAATGATAAAGCCCGTTAATTGTCTCAAAAAAATTAGTGTTATATTAGGCGTGTTTTTGTTTTGTTCCCCCAATGTTAGCTAAAGAAATAGTGGCACAAAAAAACGGTCATAATTGCTTCAGAAAAGAGCTTGGCAACACTGATATAACAATGACATTTTCTGACATTTTGGCTGTCAAATGTTTGTCAACAAAAAAAGATTTAAACTTAATTTCGTTAAAATTTTGATAAATTAAAAGAAACGTCTCCTCCCTGGACTAGGTCTTTCTTTTATTTATTGGAAAGTAACATTTTGTTTAAATTAATAATTATATTTTAACAAATAAAACAGTTTTCGGTTTTTACCTTTTTTTCTGTCATCTTTTTCTCGATTCAACCCGTGCTTCAAGATCCATCTGCCAAATTAATGAATTTTTGGATGAATTTTTGACATTGGTTGAGAATTCATCGGATAAACTTAGAAAATAGTGTATGGAAGCACTGTTTTTATTTTGGCTTAATTCTTAAGCAGAGATGTTTATCGCCGCGAACTAAGCATATTTGTTGTTGTATTTTACATGGAATTTTTTTGTAAGCTACCATAGAGGGCACTAAAAAACACGCCTATTATTTACAAAAAGTAATATTATTTACCTATAGGTATTACTTCCGTGTTGAAGTAAGTGAAGGCTTGTTTTGTATTTATTTTTGTTGGGCTTATTTTTTGCTGAGCTTATCTTTTTTTATAGTTATTTATTTCTTAAGAGTTGGAGATGTCTCCATATAATTGAATCTCGTCATTGAAAATTTTATTCTATAGGGTGATTTACCTATAAGGTTAAGGTGTGACCAAAAGATAGATCGTGTAGGTTGGTTTCTTTATTGAATTCGAAAAAAAAAAACTAAAAAAGAACATATTTAAGCATTATTGAACTCTGAAACTAGGCACTCTTAAACAAGTTGAAAATAAAATAAACAAATATATGCTTGCGCATCAGCTCGGGAACAACCGGAGCCTAGTGACTTGCAATTCTCAACCATTCCTGTGTGCATGTGTCGACAGGAATGCAGGGGACCTACATTTTTTATGCCGAATCCGAACGGCTAGGCGGGAAGCACTTTTTCATGACAAGTGATACTCTTGGACGATTTGTCAATTCCTCACAAGAGGCAGTAGACCTGACAAAAACTTTTTAGTTTTTAGGTGGAAGAGGCTGATAATATTGAACCCAGTCCTCCAGCGTGACAGTCAAGCATTAACAGGATCATTTCTTTGGAGAGTCTTCTTTTACTTTTGAAGAAAGTTCAAAATAAAAAGGAGAAAATATAAGGAAGATACTAGTTGGCACTTGTGAAATAACTTTAACTTTAGCCAAAAAATAACTAGGTATGGTAGAACACTTAAATTGCCTTGTTTCATTCAAATTTTCAACATAACTAAAAGATATTGTTTAACTTATAGTAGGGGTTTTCAATCATAAAATTTATACTTTAAAATGCAAATAAGTTCCCGACAGTCAAAACTTTACTCTGATAACTTTTGTTTAGTCTAAAAAGTTACAAGTCTCTTGAAGGATAATTGCTTTTGTAAAGATTTAATTATGTAAAAATAAATCCAGAAATACAGCCCTTAAATAGTCACTTATAACGATGAAATGTCGAGAAAATATAAAACTTGTTTTATATAAACTTAGTGTAGCTCGCAATCAAATAAAAACACGAAACACGAATAATTTAGTTTATATAGTCTCTTTATTCAACTCCAAACTTCGAGGGTTCAAGATTCACGTCTTTTATCGTTTATAACTCGATACATACTACTCAAATTTTAGGAAAAGTTATAGAAGAAAGTAAACTGTATAGTTAAAAAATTTAGTGAATGGTATTAATAAATGTAATAGTAGGTAAATTACTAGTATTGCCATTAGTGAAGCACAAATATTTATTAATATTAAAAGCAATTGAACACTTAGTTAGTAAAAAAAATTACTAGCATAGAAGTATTGTAGTGCTTTTTTATCGAGGGAAGGGTAGACTCAGGGGTGGTCAGGGTCGATCCCAAAGAAAGCAAAGTAAAACTTGGGAGCTTGGAAGTCAAAACTCAAGTTTAGTTATAATGTAAGGTACACTTACTTACTTACTTACTTAGGTCCTCGAACCTATTACGTCCGTGATGTTTCCCTTATGGGACATAGGGCCTCCACTACACCTACGCGCCATCGTGTACGATTTCTTGAAATATATTTCAGCTCTCTCCAACTTTTCCCCAGTCGTGCCGATTCCTGTTCGACCGTTCTTCGCCATGTACTTCTAGGCCGGCCCACTTGTCTTCCCTCCTGTGTGAGCGGGTTCCACTGCATTGCTTGAGATGCAATGCACCGATCGCCTTTTCGAAGCGTATGGCCAATCCACTGCCACTTTCTTCTTTGTATAATGGAGTCTATGGGCTCCTGACCCGTTCTCTCATGAAGTTCGGTATTGGAGATACGGTTGGGCCAGAAAGTCCTCAAGATGTTTCGTAGACATCTTTTAACAAAGGTTTGCAGCTTTCTAGTGACAGTGTCAGTGACTTTCCAAGTGCTGCATCCGAAAAGCAGAACGGATTCAACATTGGAGCGGAACAGTCGTAGCTTGGTCTTTAAGCTAAAAAGAGTTGTTTCTCCATATTTTGGACAGCATTCCGAACGCAGCCGTTGCTTTTCTGATTCGGCTGTTTACGTCCAGTTCAGTTCCGCCACCCGTAGAGACAATACTCCCAAGATATTGGAAATCCTGTACCATCTCTACGGGTTGTCCAGAAATATTTACTTGGATTGATGAGGAAGTTCCAAGGCTGATCCTTATAGTTTTTGCCGAGTTGATCTTAAGCCCTACGATTTCTGCTTCTCTCTCCACCCTTGTTGTCATTTGATGGAGATCCATGATCCTATGAGAGAGCAAGAGAGCATACGTCGTCGGCGTAGTCCAGATGTTTGAGGTGAGATTGCAGAGTCCACTGAATTCCTCCATATCCATTTGACAAAGCTGCGTGCAGTACGTCACTTATCACCAACAGGAACAGTATTGGTGACAGTATACAGCCTTGCCTAACTCCACTTTGGATTTAAAACTCCTCTGACAGCCTACCTTTATGCAAAACGTGACACGTGGATCCATCATATGTAGCCTTGATAATAGCAATCAATTTATCTGGGATGCCTCTCCTGCGCAAAGCAAGCCAGATAAATTCTCTATTGACACTGTCGAACGCCTTTTCAAAATCGATGAACAGCAGGTGAAGTGGTGATCGATAGTCAACGCACTGTTCGATCATGATCCGCAAGGTATTGATGTGATCCACACAGGAAGATCCAGTGCGGAAACCTGCTTGTTCGGCGTCGAGTGTGTCTTCGAGGTGGTCTTTAATTCGGTCCAATACTATCCTTGCTATTATCTTGGCTACACTTAGATAAAGTGAAACGTGGGAAAAAACAGCAATGTTATCATACCATCTACTTCTGCCTAAAGCCTATATAGTGAACTCTTCCACAAAGCATTTGAATGAGTGTAATAGTGGACACAACCAGTCGAAAAGCTTCCTGCCCCTATCACTTAGTTAGAGGAATAATCGGTGGGAGCCCGCGTCGGCAAACTCTGCCCGTACTATGAAGTATAGTAGTATATATCTCTAGCATCAAACTAAAGGAATAAACGGTGAACTGCCCGCGGTGCACTTAGAAGAAGTGCAGTGAGGGAAAAAGCAGTAAACAAGGTATACGGTTTACTTCTTTCTTTAGTAGCAAACTAAAGAAACAATCGGCGAGCAGCCCGTGGTAGCTTACTCTGCCCTCGTAGGCTCTTTGAAGAAGAGTAGACGAGGGAAAAATCAGTGCGGAGCCTCTCCTGTCTCTAATATCAAACTAGAGAATGAAACGGTAGTAGTCCGCGGTAGACAACTTATGACCACGTACACGTACACTTAGAGGAAGTGTGGACGCGGTAATCATTCGGTGTGGAGCGGTACTCCTGCCTCTTGCACAAAACTAGAGGAGAAAACAGTGCAAGTGAGGATACCTCTGTCACACGTCCCACGATAAACTTTTGAAGAAATTTGATCGCAGAAATAATCTTTTAATGCCAAAAATTCTAGAGACTCCTAGTTGGCATGGTAACAATACGTAGCCTTTGGTGTGTCTCTTGTTAGAATTCTCTTGTACTCATGATTGGTACCCTACGACTGGGTAAAGCAGAAGACGAATTATGTTGAAAATCCAAACTCCCCATATGAAAATTCCAGCCATAAGTAAATGTGAACTTATAGAACAACCAAACCAAATATAATTGATGTCTTTTGTGTATGCAACAATTTATGCCATCAATTGGTGTGCATCTATTTTGCTGCATATAAAGGGGGATATTGTCCTTTTTAATTAATTAAAAGTGTAACGCTTCGTTACAGTTTATTCAAAAAACCTCACAACATCATTTCCGTTATTTAAATTTTCTTGATGAATCCGAAATCGGTGTATGGCAGCTACCCGTTCTAGATGATCTAGACTCTCGAGTATAAATTTTTCGTCGAGCGAAACACATACAAATGCCTTAGACCAAATTTTAAGCAAATCCGTTCATTCGTTTAGAACTAGCTCGATATACAATACATAATGTATATTAGAGTTTTCCTTATAGAGGTCATTATCTTACGCACCCCCTTATTTGTTCTTAATAAATACAAAAAAATCCTGTAAAATTTTAGCTCATTTTTTTAACGTTAACCCGACCCTTAGATGTCTGAAGTTTATATGGGAAATCCCATGTATTTGTACATTCAACATTAAAAATTCATAACTTTAGTAATGATTGATAGAGAGAATTGAGTTTTACGGACATGTAGTAACTTTTGTCATGTTTAAAAAAAATGTATTACAATACAATTTTACAACATTTATTAAAATTAAAATTAAATAAACAAAATATTTTTGTTACTTACTTTTTAAACTTAATACTTTGTGGAATGAGAAATTTTATCCCGAATAGGGTAAAATCTATCAAACCCAAAGAAAACTCATGGTATGATTCGAGCTGTAAAGAGGTTATTAGGGTTAGAGAAGTAAATCTCCGATGTTATAAAGCCAATCCTACTGAGGAAAACCGGAATAAGTTCAAACAAGCTAGAAAAACCTGTAGTGTTCATATTCGACGAGCCAAATTTTTGCATGACCAGAAATTAAGGCAACAAATACTACAATGTCCCACAGGTAGTACAATTTTTTGGCCATTTGCAAAGAACATACGAAATGCTACTTTGTCGTCGGTTACAACGCTCGTCTTCAACGATACACCTTTTGTCAGCTCGATTGATAAAGCCAATTTGCTTGCAGCACAGTTTGCTGTTAATTCGACGCTGCCAGAAAGTGTTATGACTCCTCCTGTACTTGAGAGCGTAAACGATTTCATGGGACGAATCTTCTTTCGCACTCGTGCAGTTGCCAGAGTCCTGAAAGATCTTGATATACACAAATCCGCTGGCCCGGATAGTATTGTTCTGAAGAGATGCTCTTCAACGCTGGCAAAACCACTGCGTAAGCTTTTCCGTCTGTCCTACTCTACTGGTCTCTTTCCTAGTGGATGGAAAACAGAATTTGTCCAGCCTGTCCGTAAAAAAGGCATAAAAAGGCGTATCTTCTTCACCCTCAAACTATAGACCAATTGCACATACGTACCTTCTTTCCAAGGTCATTGAAACGCTGATTAATTTCCAGCTCAAGAAATATCTCGAGGAACGAAAGCTTCTTAATGACCGGCAGTATGGCTTTCGTAGCAATAGGTCCACTGGTGATCTGATTATATCTCACCGAACAGTGGAACAAATCTTTACATCGTTTTGGAGAAAGTAAGATTATTGCGCTTGATATTTCTAAAGCGTTTGTAGAGTTTGGCATCAAGCTCTCTTATCGAAAATGCGCGCATTTGCTATTGATGAATCTCTTCTTCGTTGGATTAGAAATTCACTTTCTGACCATTCAATACAAGTTGTATTCAGATGTGGAACTTGAACGGCAGCGTATGATTAGCTTATTAAATTCTGATTTTGACAACATTGTCCAATGGGGAATTTAATGCTTCAAAAACTCAATGCTGTCTACTGTCGTCTAAACGAAACCCATGCCACTATCCATGAGTGGCACTTGCATTGAAGAAACCGAAAAGCTTTCAGTACTCGGTATGTGTATCACAGAGCACCTTCTGTGGAATGATCACATATTCGACGTCGCCAAAAATGCTGCTAAGTGCTTAGGTTTTCTTCGGCGTTGCAAGAAATTTTTCTTCCCTTCTGATCTGGCTGTAATCTATAAAGCCTTTATTTATCCAAAACTCGAGTACAACTCTCATGTTTGGGCAGGTGCTCCAATAACCCATTCTATTGGATCTATTCAATTGGATAGAATTCAAAAAAGAGCTATGAAAATGATATAGGCGATAGAAATATAACCGATACATTTGCTTCTCTAGAACACCGCCGCAATGTTTCTTATATTTCATTATTTTATCGTTATTTTCATAAACAGTGCTCTAGTGAAATAGCCAGTTGCATTCCTCCTCTTAAAAAATTCAACCGTAATACTCGTGCTTCTAGGAATGCCCATCAGTTTACCCTTGAGCCCAACTTGGGACGTACTGTCAAGTTCAGGGATTCTTTCTTTTCCCGGACTACGCGAATGTGGAATGCTTTACCCGACTCTATCTTTCCCTCCCATTTTAATATTCAGAATTACAGAACCAATGTGCATCGGTTCCTCCTCTTAAATCCTTCCCTATTTTCCTAAAGCTCGTACTGTGTTCAATCATATTTAAGGGTAGTCACAACCCCTGTAGTGCGCGCATATAATAAAAAAAAAAAAAAAATCGATTCACAATGCACAAGAGAACGCGACGCGACGTGAGCGTGACGAGAACTCGTCGTAGTTGCCAAACCGATTTCAAACCATTGAAGCAGGGATGACAATGCTGAGCTCAGAAAGTGAAGTAAATTGACAAAAAAAAAAAACGAAGTAGATGACAAAAATTTGTAGTAGATAATGAAAAATCAAAATGTATATAGAAAAAAAGTTTTTTTTTTAACAATGTTATAAGTTTAACAATGACTACTTTTTAAAGAATAAGTTTCACGTAGCTGCTACGTAGTTGCTACGTAGCAGATGCATAAAATAAATAAATGTAGTAGAAATACTACATATGTAGTTAGTAGTCCTATGCACAATGAAGCGTTTCTCGTCGTCACGTTACGTCAGAGTTGGGAAAATTGAAAAAAAGACGCTCTCGTCGAAATCACTTAAAGAATAAAGAGGTCAGGTACCTACGTGGAAATTAACAAAAACAAATATAAATTTTGTTGGACAATGAAATTATGTATATTTATAGATCTATGTACATACATACATATTTAAGTTGATGATATTATAATGCTGTATTGTTTTGATTTCTTTGCGTTATTAGCCGAAAATCATTTCCCCAGAACGAGGAATAGAATATGAAATCATATATGGACAAACACTTTTATAATATTTAAATAATTTATTTATAATAAAAGTAATTTCAGTTTGATTTTTTCACTATTTTGAACGCACACTGCACAGCAAGAACAAAAACAATTTAAACGCTGTCAAAAAAAAAAAAATGGTCGTCATGAAACTCGTCGCATTGTAAACTGGGCAACGATTTTATAACTAGAAAAAAATGACACCGAATCACGTCTAATGCTGTCGAACGTACTGCAAAAGCAATATTTGTATTGCTTTAGCTTGGTGCGTACTGACGTACTGCACACTTTTTTGTTTAACTGCATTTTCCTTTTTGTATTGCCACTTGTATTGCTTTTTCGAATTCGTTGTTCATAAAATCAAATATCAAACAAAATGTAGAGATGGCATCACTTTACATATTTCCACGCCTCTCTGAACTCAATTGATTTTTGCAATAAAGATTGCTTTTTAGACTCAATAGAAATCTACCTTGGGGCGCATGCTAACATTTTAATTGGCTCTGGGGGCTTAACAGGTGAAGTTATAAAAAATATAAGAAAAAAGTATGTACGCAAATTAGAAAAAGAATAAAGTTCCAAGATAAAGTTTTAGAAGCCGTACAAATAATTTATCCACAAAATAAATCCCCAAGCCTTAGCCCGCTTATACAATTGTTTCCAAATTTGATTCAAGAAGAACTTGATGATGAATGGAGGGCTCTTTCACATCAAAATATAATAAGTATAAATTTGAAATTTGAAGATTTTTGGAGCGCTACCTTTAATTTAAAAAACGCATTAAATGCTCCAATGTTATCCCTTTTAAAAACATTTGTTGGGTCCATTTTATGCTTTCCGCATAGCAGTGCGAGTGCAGAGCGCATATTTTCGCAAGTAGCTTTGATAAAAGATAAAAAAAGAAACTCCTTACTGACATCCACAGTCAATTCAATTTTAATGGCAAAGGAATTAATAAGGCATAGCAGCGCTATGGAGTGGGCTCCATCCAAAGAAATTTAATCAAAATACAAATAATGTAAAAAGGCAATAAAATTTGTTTGCCTTCCAAAATTATTACTATTTACCTGAATTGAAAATATAATTTTATAATGGGGCTTTATAAAAAAATATTCTTGTGCCAAAATTACATAGGTATAAAAATTCATAAATATGAATTGAAATCAACTGCGATATTTGTATTATAACATATATTTATTTTTATTATCAAAAAGTTCCTAATATATAAAAATGAAGTAAAATTAATAAAAAAATTATTGTAAAAATAAGACTAAGCAATTAAACTAAAAGACTTATAGATAGATAAAGTAGATATGTATCTAAGTTTATTTTTTGTTATAATTAACAAAAAGTAATAATTAACAAAACCAAATAAAAAAATATGAATTACAAAAAAAATTATATGCGTATTGCTTTTGTCCAAAAATTATGCAAAATTTTTTGGAATGTACTGCTTTGGACTTTTCAGAAACGACAGCACTGATCACGTCACGCTCTCGTCGCGTTTACTCGTCTCATTGTGAATGGGCCATCACACACAGGTTCAATTTTGAACTAGACTAAGCTGGGGAAATTAAAGTTTGTAGGCAAGGGAGGTGAAGTGTGAGGAAAGAAACGACTGAAATGTTCATCCTTGTTTCGAGCGGACTAACAAAGTTTAATTACTAATACATACACAGTTGTTCATTTCTAGGCAAAATAAACAAATCTGTTGTCATGCTTAACTGACAATTTTAAAGGAAATTATTTTTTTTTGTTTTTTTTTGATTCTCAAACTGAGAGTACTAATACAATTAAAGCTTGTTCATGTAAAGAGAGTTTTCAGCCAGCTATTCTAATAGTCTAGGAAAGATAGGAAATTTAATATGGGCAACCGGGGACAAATTAATTTATGAAATTTTATTGCTGGTATCGACGCAGAATTTTATCCTCAACAACATATCCAAAGTCCTCCAAAATCCCTGAATTGACTTTTTGTGTAGATGCATTTTAAGAGGTGGAGAAGGGAGGTTGTCAAGCTGAAATTTTTTTTGTAATACAATCTAATCATATGACACATGTTTTTAGGGTACTTTTAAACGCTGATTCTAAAGAGACCAAAACTGAAAAGATACATGTATCCTGTGGAAAGTTAATGTCATTTTTATGGAATGATCATTTTTTTAAAGTACAACAAGGAATATATTACCTACTTTCAAATTTGTTTCCTCGACAAAATGTGTTGAGAGAAGTGTGTGGATTTCGACACTACGTGACTCAGTAGTTGTCGATTTTGATGGTATTACTATAGTTTTCATATACAAAAGTGACACTTAAGTACCCAACACGGGATATTAAGTGCAATTTATTCAGCTAAGTGTGCACTGCGAAAATTGGCATTTTTTATCCTACATTTCGCACTTTAGTGCCACTACTGTTATTATGTACTGTGAAACTAGCCTTAAGTCTGTTTTTGTGTTAAAAAGTATTTTAAATTAGAAAATATAATAAGTAAAATGTTGTAAAAGTAGAGACAAATGTTAAGCAAACAACTTCAAAATTGTTATTTCAACTTATTTTCAATATGTTCTCGATAACGATAAAAATATAAGTTGATAACTAGAAGAGCAAGTTTATTCAATCCAGTCGTGAATTTAATTTTCTATAAAATTGCATCATCACCCTTAAATGGTTACGCATTTAACCCAAATACCTTACTTTAAGATCCATAATAATCACCAATTTTACCTTCATTTCATAGTTCATACTTACGCATTTCTTATAACAAACAATAATTTGGCGTGTGTTATGTTACCTGCCGATACGACAAATATTATTGAAAATTGAAAACATATTAAATTTCTTATTTTCCCCCAACCTATAAAAAAATCATGTTTGTGAATACAAATGTATAGGCACAATATATTTGTTTATTATTATCAGCAAAATACAACACCATATGCCAGGGGTTAATGTGTGTATTGTAATAAAATCCTCTGCGTTATTTGTAGTTGCATATTTTTGAAGAAAATACAAATTTAAGTTTTGCAGTGGTATATTTCATCGTGTCAATGTTTGTTCGCGAATAGTTAACAAAAATATTTACATATTGCCTATGGTCGGCTGTATAATTTCAAAAAATTTAATATTTCAGTTATTTAATATAATTACATTTTATAATATTGTTTTTGCATAGAAAAATCTAACGTAATTGTGAAAATTAAAAAAAGCCTAAAGGTAACTAACGAGTTCTTTGATTTAATTTAAAAATTTCAACAAAATCGATTGAGCACTTGATTGAACAAAAGTAAGGAATTTATGGGAAATTGGTTTCATCAATGGTAGACGGTGTAACATGTAGGTCGAATCTGGAAGAACAAAATTTTAATAAAATAATAAAAGCCTTTTTTTCGAAGAAAAGGTTAAATGGTATGGTAAAGACAGTTATTTAAAAAGTTAATTTACCCGGCTGGAAAAATTCCAAGTTTCTGTCTAGTTTGGGCAAGGCCCAGTAAGTTTTCAGTAGGGAAAATTTAGACGAGGCAAACTTCTCGAATATTTGGCAAGCCCTTCTTGGATCTCAGTAGGTACTAAAAATTTAGACAAGGGAAACTTTTCAAACACTCGTGAGGCCCTGCCTAGTAAAAACTGGTCGAATATGTTTCGGTCTCTTTTACACAAAAAACAAACATTTTATAAGCTCCATGCAATTTCAGTACTTTACGACTCTTTTTTCTCTCTTTGCCTTGTCGTTCTTTCATATCAGAACAGCACGGGTTTGTAAGAAACGGCAGACTAGTCAGTAGTCTGAACTCTGAACAGAAAACCTGTTCTAAGTTATTCTACCTAAACAGCAAGTAAATAAATAACTGTTCTAATCTGTATTTATATTTGTTAGGCAATATGGTATGAAACATATTCAATTTCGACATTGAGTTTTTGTATAGCGAGTTGGTCCAGTTCGTAGTACATTTGACTGACAAGCAGAAAATCGCGGGATTAAGTCCCACATAAGCCAACTTTTTTTTTTGTTTGGCTGACGAGGAAAAGGGGTTCATAATCACCAAGGCCTTTGCTAACGCTTGCTAGCCTCTTGCCAGAATCTTTGTAAGACTCTCTAGTGCCTTGTCGAAAACTAGGTTGTTTTTCTGCCCGGGTACTATTCTATTTTCTAAATCTGATTGAAATGAATCAAAACTTCGAAAACGTTGAGTTTGTCTTAAATAAAAAATGTATACCAAAAAGTAGAAATCTATTACGTTTGGCTTCTAAAACTGACAACGAGACTCAGTTGTTTGTGAAAAATCAATAAATTAATTTTGCTGACGATAGGATTCTTTTTGATTTTGTCTTAATTTCTTTTGTTGTTATTATAGTTTTCTAGTTGTTTTGTTTGTTTGTTTTTTGTGTTTACAAATACAATAAAATGTATTCAAAAAAAAAAAAGAATGTGTATTTGTTGATTTTTTTAATGAATTGTTCCATTCACTCACAGCGTGATGTTTTTGTTGAGAAAAATATAAGGGTGGCTCTTTTTTGGCAATGCTTATTTGTATTTTTCCGTAAAGTGATAAACGTGATTTAGTGTAAAATTATATTGAAACCGTTTAACGTTAACATAATAAGCCATAGCAGATGGAAGATTTGTAAAATTTTGATAGAAGTTCTTCAAATTTGGCACGTATATTATGCAGAATCTATAAAGTAAAGAGTGTATAAAAGATATTTCTTTTTTAAAACAATATCCCAACAAAATTAACAATAAATACACAAAAACATATTTACTTATATTGATACATTGATTTATATTAAAATTATGTAAGTGAGATTTCAACACAAAAATTGCACAAATAAGAACCCCCCCAATATCTATCTACATTATTGATGTTGTGTGTAAAGTCAAAAAGTGACATTTCGATACTAAACAGCCTTTATGTAGGCTCTAAACAACCTCCAAACGCGTTTAACTTTTATTGCCTCTATAAAAAAGTTGCGTAAGTTTTATAAATCACGTTTTTGCGTTCAGACGCATTTTAAAGCGTGCATAGCTCTATTAAAGCGTTCAACTGTGTTTATAAATAACATTTTAATTTTTTTGTTTATAAATGGATACTTTTAATTTAACAGAGAGTGCATTAATTGGAGCTTGCGTTATTCGTTTCCAGATTAATCCCCCATTTATTCACTTACTGTTAAGTCTAGTACACTGCTGATGCGAAACGAATTTTTTCTTTGGTCTTCAACACAACAGCGAAATGCGAAAAAATTCTCTTTGAAAGTGTCACCAATATACAAACAAGAAACACAAACACAACGCGAAAACAATGACAGAAAGCCATTCTGTAATAAAGAAAAAAACAAATACAAACGCGAATGATACTCAAATGTCATTGTTCGGCGCACAATTAATAAATAAAATAAATCGGCTGGCACAACGGCTCATGAAGAACCAGGGCCTTATGACTAACAACTCGCAACCATTCCTGTGTGCGCCTTTCGACAGGAATGAAAGGGACCTACAATTTTATGCCGAATCCGAACGGCTAGACGAGAAGCACTTATTCGTGACAAGTGATACTCTTGGAGGATTTTTCAATTCCTCGCAAGAGGCAGTAGCCCTGAAAAAAAAACTTTTTAGTTTTAAGGTGGACGAGGCTGGGAAGCGATCCCAGACCTCCAGCGTGACAGTCCAACGCACTAACCATTACGCTACGGCGCACAATTAATGGGCTAGTCAATTAATTCTGATCGAAAAAAGGGTGTAGACTTCTTCAAATAATCTGCTACAATTTCGCTCATTGAACAGCGTATTCGAAAACGAAAAGCAGAACGAAATTTTTCGTTTATTATTTCGTTGTGTCATTTTTATATGTGATTTTTCGTTTCGCATCAGCAGCGTACTATGCTTTAAATTTAAAATATGAATAAAAATGGGTAATTTGAAAAATGTTCATTTTTAATGGCATTTTAAAATTTATTGGGAAATTCAATTAAAAGTTCAAGGGACTTTCAACTCACAAACTAGGCGCTATGACAAAATCTTGGAAACACGTATAATATCATTTTTATTATTATTAAAATATTTTTTTTAAATAACATTTGTATGCTATTTTTGATTTTCAGGACAGCAACATGGGATTCGGTTCTCGTATGGATTGCTGCGGCCAGTTCGTTAAATATAGCTTGTTCATTGCGAACTTATTAATTTTTGTAAGTCAAAGGATAACATAAAATAAAAATAATTCAAAAACCTTGCTAAATTATAATATTAATTATCAAAACAGATTGGGGGCCTCACTGTATTTTGCCTCGGGGTTTGGACTATAATCGATCGGAGTTTTATGAATGAACTTCTTGGAACGAATATCTTTTCTGGTGCTGTTTACGTTTTAATTGTGACGTCAGTATGCGTTTGTATTCTGTCATTTGTTGGTTGTATGGGTGCTGCCAAGGAGGTCAAATGCCTTTTACTCACTGTAAGTATGATGGGATGATGATGGTTATAAAGATGATTTATTTAGATTTTGTTTTCTTTATAAATAACTTAAATTTAATAATTGATCATGAAACATGAATGTGCGTTTTTTTGTTTTAAACATTTTCAAAAGTTGTTTAATTCTTGTTTTTTTTGTTGTTGTTTTTTTGTCTTGAAACAAAATGCGTCATGAAGAAGAATCTAACAATATGATCAAAATAATTTTAACATCATATAATTTAAAATTATTCTCTCTATTCTATTTTTAGTATTTCATAATTGTATTTCTGATATTTGTCAGTATGCTAATTGGAGGCATATTAGGATATGTCTTCCGGGAGAAGGTATCACAAACAATGCGACAGGTGAGTGTCAAATATATAAATTTTTATAAAATATTTAAATCTGATCGATCAACGTTACAATAATGAGTTTTTTATTTTGTTGTTTGTTGATGTTTTTGTTTTTTTTTTTATGAAATATGAGACATCAAAGCTACCACTTGAAAGTTCAAAGACTTTTATTTTTAAATTGAGATGCGATTAAAATAAGATCAGGTTTGATTGACAGGGCAATGTCCGGAGGTGTTGTAATTTATGGCCCTTGCGGGTGTAACCAATTTAATCAGTTTGAATATTTTTTTGTTTTGTTTTAATAATCCGTTAGTATGAGTAAATAATGAATGATTAACTGTTCGATTGCGTGGAACATATAATTTCTGATATTTATGCATTAGGAAGCCACCAGAAGTATTTTGTTTTAATTATAGGGGAGAGTGGAGTATCGTGGGCATTTTTTAACGACAAAAAATGTCAGGATGACTTTAAAATGGAAGTAGGTACTTGGGTTCATTGACATTTTAGATGAAGATAGGAGGTATCACCAAAACACTAAGAATTTATTTTATCTCCTTATTTTCAACAAGGTGTGGCCGCCATTTTGAATTACATGGACTCTTACGTTGGAGTCAATCAGCTAGCTCAATAAATATTGGTTTAAGAGAGAAAGTGTTCAAGTTAAAAATACTTAAGCATAATATCTTCAACACATTTTGAAATACGTTTATTCAAAATTTAAATACTAAACTAAGCTTTCAAAAATTAAGTTTTAGTGATTTTAACGTTATTTTGATTTTATGACCCAATTCATAAATTGGGGGCAAATAATAGTTTTTACCTAAAATTAAGGCCAGACTATTATCTAAAAAATTAAAAAATATTGTTAATTTATTTATTTTATAAAACAGTGGCAAAAGTTGCAAGCGCCGAAAACCCCATGTGCTCCAAAAATTAAATAAAAGTTTAAATACAAATTTTAACTTGTTTCACCGAAAACACTCGAAACAGAGGGTGTTATAAATTAAAAAATGAAAGCAGTTTGCTCTTTAAAATCCATGCACTTACCTACTTACTTATTTATGCTGGCGCTACAATCCCGTGTGGACCAGGGCCTCAACCAGCAAGCCTTCCCCAGCCAGCTCTGCCCCCAGCTAGCTGCTTCCAGTTTCGCACGACAAATTGGTTGAGGTCCTTGCCACCTGCATGCACCACCGGTTTCGCGGCCTTCCTCTACTGCGCCGCCGTCCCTTGGGGAAGGATTCAAAGACTTTTCGGGCCGGAGCATTGGTGTCCATCCGCTCTATGTGACCCAGGTTTTACTTTTCAATTGCCATCTTAGCCCGAATAAACAGCGATTGGCAAGTGTTATCCTTCTATTGATGTCAGCGCTTGTATCGTTGTCTGAATATACAGCGGAGCCCAGGTAGACAAAGTCCTTCACTACCTCAAAGTTATATCTGTCTATGGTGACGTTCTGTCCAACACATTGACATCTCTAGATGACAGCATATACTTTGTTTTGTCCTCATTCACCGCTAAACCCATCTTTACCGCTTCCTTTTCAATGCTTGTAAAAGCTCCAGTGACATCACGCTTTGTTCTTCCAATTATGTCAATATCGTCGGCGTATGCAAGTAATTGGATGGACTTTTGAAAGTGTCGATGTGAGAGTTCAGTTTCAAGTATGATGTTGAAGAAGTCGCATGACAGCGCGTCGCCTTGCCTAAATCCTTTTTTGACATCGAAGGTCACGGTGAGGTATTTGCCAACCTTCATGGAGCAACGTGCGTTCTCCATCGTCATCCGGCAGAAACGGACGAGTTTGCCAGGGATACCAAAAGTAGACATTAGGCGTGTTTTATTGCAAAAGCCATATATAGTACAGTACGATTTTACATGCATTACAAATACAACATCGTTAGTAGCCCTACAGCCGATAAGAAGCAAAAGTAGAATCCTACTGTGTTGATAGATTTTTGGCATTTATTCGAGCCTCTATTCTACTTTAGCTTCTTATTGGCTGTAGAGCTACTAGCGATGTTGTGTATTTGTAATGCATGTTAAATCGTAATATACTATCGATTGCTTTTGCAATAAATCACGCCAATTGCTTTATAGCTCGTCTCTATAAATACTGTCAAACGCGGCCTTAAAATCGATGAACAGGTGGTGAGTGTCGATTTGAAGTTCCTGGGTTTTTTCCAAAATCTGCCGCAGTGTTAATATTTGATCGATTGCTGACTTTCCTGTCCTGAAGCCACACTGATATGGACCTATCAGGTTATTGACGAATGGCTTCAGTCGTTCACATAACACGGCAGAGAATATCTTATAGGCGAGCTTCTCATGCTCCCTCTTTTTCTTTCTGAAAAGCCGGTGTTCCTCTCTCCTCTTTTGCTCGTAGAGCTCGCAAGCAGCTCTGGTCCTTCGGTGCAGCGATGCCTTGTATGCCTGCTGCTCCGGTGCATGTGCTTGCAGGCAATCGTCGCCAAACCATGGGTTACGTAGTGGTGGTCGAGTGAAACCCTGCTCTTCAGATGCGGCATCTCTGATGGCTTCCTGGCAATGTTGCCACTGGTTTGCAGCACTTGGTGCTGGCGGTATAGGACCTCTTAAGAGGTTGTTTGATACCCGATCGGAGAAGGTCTTAGCAATCTCTTGCGATTGTAGCCGCCCGACCTCAAACTTCCTCACAGCATTTCTTCGGTTAGGCTGTGTTCGAAGCTGTACCTTGGCTACAACAAGGTAATGGTCCTAGTCAACGTTAGCTCCTCGAAACGTTCGGACATCCCTGATACTTGAGGAGTGCCTTGCGTCGATCGCAATATGATCAATCTGGTTGACGATTGATTGATCAAAATATTTCCAGGTCCCCTTGTGGATATTGAGGTGGAGAAACCGCGTACTAGCTACAACCATGTTTCGTCCCGCAGAGAAGTTGATCAGCCTGATTCCGTTGTCGGAGGTGGTGTCGTGCAGGCTGTGCTATCCGACAATGTCACTAAAAACGTCCTCTCTTCCTAGCTGCGTGTTAAAATCGCCTAGGACAATTTTAATGTCATAGCTAGGGCACTGCTCGTACGTCTTCTCCAAGAGCTGGTAGAACTCGTCGTTGGTGTCTTCATCTTTTTATTCATGCGGGGCGTGCACGCATATGAGACTTATGTTGGCGAATTTAGCCTTGATGCGAGGCGCCCGTTCAAATAATTGAAACTCAAGACTTTTTGCTTAAGTCTGCTAATAAAACGCTGCTTTTGTTCGTGGTAGCAGTCACCGTAGTATATATCACAGTTTTTCATCTTCCGTATGCCCGGTCCGTCATATTGCACTTCTTGGATCCATCACTAGTTGTTCGGCTGCACGTGGCCTTTATAGGGACTGCCTTATTTCGTTTGCTTGGTTCGTCATCAGTAAATCCGTCCGTATTCGAGGCTTGGTGGTGCTTCGCAACTAAATAATTTTAGGTGGACGGGAAGTCACCCCGACGGCACAACGCCCAACCTAGAGGACCAGATCCTTAGCATAACTCCAAGGACGGGCAGCCAGATTAACCGCTCCTTATAGGCCTAGGCTATGAATATGTCGAAGTAGCCCGTATAACGTGTTCACTAAGAAGTTCAGCCTGACTGGAACTGTAGATCCCACCATTGATTCCAACTTGGGAATTCTTCCGCTGCCGCATGGATGAAAAGGGAAGTGCCTTAGTGGGAACACTCCCCCCCCCCCTCTCTCCAGCTGAGGTACTAGACACCCGATGTTCACCACTAGGAGGTTAGAGTAGGATGTAGGAGTTAGTTTTTGAGAAAAACCTTTGGACGCTTGTGTCCTCTTGAATGCACATAACTACCCTTTTGAACATTCATGTAATTACGATTTTTATTCGTACAAAAATTGAGTTTTTTTTTATCAGGTAACAGGTTATCCATTTATTAATAATATCCATAGATATCTTATGTTTTTTAAAGCCCAGTTTTTTATTGCGAGATCATCTGAATTTCAAAATAAAACCCAAGTTAACCCCTGTAATTTGGCAAGATAACTCTATTTAACTTTAATCTCGTCACTGAAAAACTAGGATTAACTAAATATCTTAAATTTATTACTATTAAATTTTGATAATTATTTTACTTCCATTTGTAGGAAATGAGATCATCACTGGGACAATATGGCAGTCGACGCGCCATTACTCAGGCTTGGGATCAAACGCAGGAACGCCTCAGATGCTGCGGTGTAGACTCATGGCACGATTGGAATCGCTATGGTCAAATTCCTGAGTCGTGTTGCCAAGAAATCTTTGGAGGACAACGCAAGCAGTGTACACTTTTTCCCAACATCAGTAATCTCTATAGTCAGGGATGTTTGAATATTACAACTGTATACGTACGAGATCATGCAGCTTTAATTGGTGGCTCTGCAATAGGAGTTGCGGTTATAATGGTATATAAAATTATTTCTTCATTCTCGCATTTATTTAATAACTCATTGTTTTGTTTTATTTCAGATATTTGGTCTTATATTCTCATGTTTACTATTTAATATGATCGAATAGTTAATTTGTAAGAAAATTGTATCAAAAATAATACGTCGTTAAGTATTTTGTATTTATTTTATTAAGAATTTAAATGTTTTTTTTTTTATTTTCAAAAGCAGGTGCAATCCTCGTTTAAATAAAAAAAAATATATATATAAATAAAAGTACATATTTAAACATACAAAACAAGAAAATAAAAATAAAATCTTACTGTTATACAAATCTTAATTAATGTTAAGCTATATAAAGCAATAATTCCTTAATAATAACTAAAACTCACTAATTTATGTATAGTTTTCTGTTGTAATGTTTTAATTTTTACAAACATTATTATTATGCATTATTGTATTATTATTTTTTCTCATTTCGCAATCATTGTAAATTTAATTGCATTTATTTTGTTGATGTTTACTTAAATGATTTAAAGATGTTGTAAGATTTTGCTTTTACGTAAACAATTATCTTATAAATATGTGTGTTACTTATTTGTTCTTAAAAATGTAAAATAATTTCTTTTAGTAAATTATAAAAACATAAATGTTTTGTTTACTAAAAGGTGTTTTTTTTTTGCAAAGCATCTTGTTATTTAAATTGGCCACAATATTTAGGTAAAAAGTCCAACTTTAGCTAAGATAACCAATTTTTTTTGTGTAAACATGTTGATTCTGAATGTTGCCAGTTTTTCATTTTTTGTTTTACACATCAGAAAGAAATAAAAAAAGAATTGGGTGGCGCACAGTTCGTGAAGAACCAGGGTCTAGTGACTTGCAACTCTCAACCATTCCTGTGTGCTCGTGTTGACAGTAATGGAAGGGACCTACAATTTTATGCAGAATTCGAACAGCAGGACGAGAAGCACTTATTCATGACCAGTGATACTCTTGGTGGATTTGTCAATTCCTCGCAAGAGGCAGTAGCCCTAAAAAACTTTTTTAGTTTTTTTAGGTGGACGAGGCTTGGAAGTGAACCCAGACCTCTAGCGTGACAGTCCATTGCACTAACCATTACGCTACGGGCTACTACATTATTTACTTTAAACCTCATTCAAAAATGTAGGGCAATAATAATTATAACCTTAGGGTCTAAGATGCATAAGGTGGCTTCATAAAAGTTCTAAGCATCAAAAGGTGGCTAAATCGATCTTTTCACATTTTAATAATTTTTTTTTTTGTAATGAAAATCGATTTTATTGGGAAAATGTGATTCAAGTACCCCTAGTGCTTTTCCCGTTAGACTTAGGCCTTACATATGTATGTATTTTGTAAGAGGTTTTAACCATAATCGTGTTTAGGTTATCATTTTGTTCAATTGTACTAGAATATCAAACAAATTAATCAGTCAATCAAACACCCCCTTTAGTAATAAAATGTTTGCCCTATCCCAATTATTTGAATAAGAATATAGCTTCACTTGTTGCCTTTAAGACTCCCCCCTCTATATTATTTTAAAAGAAAAAAATCGGTTTAATTTTCCTTTCCTATTGGTGGACTATGGTCGGCAATGAACAAACCAGTGAATTTAGTTTGATTTGTTTCGATTAATTTGCAAAGTCAATTGTGACGTTAATATAGATAGTACGTAAAGTCCAGTAACCTTGTCGTTTGTATATAAGGAACCGTTTGTGTCAAATCATGGTAGTTCTGATTTGTGGCTGCGTTGCTCAGGATATTTTTCAATAGTGATGATATTACTTTAAGTCATTTTTTTGAGCATATTGCCCTTCCTATCTTAAGGGGGGGCATAAATACTCCCTTTATGGTATGGTTGTTCTATTATTTTGGCCCGACCTACACGCTCCTGTGCTTTGATGCATTTATGTCTACCATTCCATATTTGCCATTAATCATTATACTCTTTGATAATACATAATACTTCTTATATTAACCTTTTTTTCTCTAACTTTGAAATGTTGTATTTTGGAAAGCATTGGGTCTACAGATATAGTTTTGGTTTTAAATTTAAGCAAATTTACTTACTTGGAATCGTAGAACAATTTTTTTATTTGAACAAAGTTATTTAGCACTAAAATCACCAATAACTGGAAAAAGCGTGAGAAAATCGCAGTTTTTCTGATTTTTGACCATAAAGCGGTAGCCGCTCGAGGTCAAAAACTAAGGTTATTTACTAGGCCAAAATCCTGAACAACTCAGCAAAAAATCAGAACTACCAGATTCAAAGCATATGTACGTGGTTGCATATATGTAATAACTGTACTTGTAGAGCAACAAATTAAGTATCAAAATTGTTGTTCTTTTATTAAGCGTTTTTATAAACGAATTCAAGAGCCCACAGCAAATGTTTGGGTGTGAAAGTGAACCAAAGAAAAGTATATGAGTCGTAAGATGTGGTAAGGCTAATGAAAGAAATGCAAGTCTAGCAGTTCCTGGGTGGAGGCTTTTAGTGCGTAATAGCATTTCGAAGCCCCAAAAATCAAGTTTGTGGATAATTGTATATGACCCAAGGAAACCAACATATTGATCCACTGACTACAAATCCGTATGTCCAAGACCGATTGCGTCTGGCATTCACCCAGCCATGATTTAAAATAGGATAAAATGGGAGGATAAGCGTGAGATACAATAAACATCGAGTGCGTAGGTGTGAAGGTTGGATCAAGTCAAAAGAAAAACTATGCGAAAGGGGTGGACTATGTTTCCCCGTTTAGATGGGAGGGACAATTTTATTAAAAATTGACTTAAAAGAGAAAAAAAAAAACTTATTAATAACAACTGTAAAATTTACAATGCTCTGTTATTTTTGTATGTAAAGTCAGAAATCTCTTCTTTCATTTCCTTTTAACAAACAGTTTTTGAAATATTAATATTCAAACTTAAAATTAAAAAAAAAAACAATGTTCAAAGTATTTTTGTTCAAAATTTCACGTTCAAAATTCAATGCTCTTACCAACTCATAGTCAAATACTGAAAACCAGATGGTTCTAGGAGTTTAATTTTTAAAGATATTAAAAACCAAGGAAACCAACTTTATCACAAAACTACATATAAGAAGAATTCTACTAAGTGATGATTTAAGCACCCTTGATTTTCATCAACCTCGTATTTTCTTGTTTTTACTAATAGTCTTAGAGCCCACAGCAAATTTTGGCAGTGGATTGATAACCAAAATATGAGTATGAGGGTTTGTAGGTGCATATATCGTGGTATCGAAAACGATCGTCTGACAGGTTCCTTTTTCAGCCTTTGGCGGGGATGGGGGTTTGTAAACAGCGATTTTCCAATTTATTTTGTCAGAGGTATTACCACTTATATAAATTTATAAAATATATGCCTTGGCAATCCGACCAATAGAACTCAAGATATGAGCTTTTTAAGAGGACAATATCGTCTCTTTCTTGGAGAATTACATATAAAACACAAAAAATCAACAAAACAAAGTCTCCAAAAAAACTTGATTAAGGTTCGCTTAAAAAGCTTATATCTTGAGTTCTATTGGTCAGATTGACAAGATTATGACGTTTTGACTTAAAGAAAATGACAGAGCATCACAGCATATATTTTTAAATTCATTCATCCTATTTCAAATCATTTGGGTTCTATCTATGAACGGTCCGGCTGGGTGAATGCCAGACGCAATCGGTCTTGGACATACGGATTTGTAGTCAGGGGATCAATATGTTGGGACGGGTAAACACATTCCTTGGTTTATATACAATTATCCACAAACTTGATTTTCGGGGCTTCGAAATGCTATTACGCACTTAAGCCACCACCCAGGAACTGCTAGACTTGCATTTCTTTCATTAGCTTTACCACACCTTACGATTCATATACTATTTTTTTGTCGATTCACTTTCACTACCAAAAATTTCCTGTGGGCTCTTCAATTAATTTATAAAAACGCTAATAAAAGTACAATAATTTTGATACTTAATTTGTTGCTCTACTAGTACAGTAACTACATATACACCCACGTATGCTTAAAATCTGGTAGTTCTGATTTTTTTCGGAGTTGTTTAGGATTTTGGCCTAGTAAATAACCTTAGTTTTCGACTTCAAGCAGAAACCGCTTCATGGTCAAAAATCAGAAAAACGGCGATTTTCTCGCGCTTTTTTCAGTTATTGGTTATTTTAATGCTAAATAACTATGTTCAAATAAAAAAATTGTTCTACGATTCCAAGTAAGGAAATTTGCTTCAATTTAAACCAAAAACCATATCTGTAGACCTAATGCTTTCCAAAATACACCCTCATACTCATATTTTGGTTATCAATCCACTCCAAAAATTTGCTGTGGCCTCTTGGTCTTTAGGAAGTTGGTTTCTTTATTTGTAGATTTTATTGTATAGAGGAAATAAATAGAATGGCGATTCCCACTTGTTTGTCTTCTCTATAATCGTAATAGCAAGTTCGATCAAATCTCAAGTTCAATTTTGTTTACGAATCCATAACAACATGTCAATTGGTAGTATACACACAAAGGAAAAATCGAAAGTACCAACAAACTGTTATCAGACGTAAAGTATACATACATAACATAATAAGGATATTCATGCAACGCGCTGTAAAACCCGATAAACCTGAGAAACCAGAAAATTTTACCTGATGCGCATAAATGAACTGTAAACATTTGCATGGGAAAAACATTCTGCAGAAAAGATAATTTTATCTCACGTATTCGATGCGAAAAGCGCTGAAATAGGCCTGATAAAATTGGAAAAGTCATTTGTGACGTTAAATTTGATTATTTCCCAAGTTTACACAAGTACTTTAACGCAATTGAAATTAAGTGACACAAAAATAACGGTACTTATTTACCCCTATTCTGATTGTCAATTACTGATTGATAGTTGACTATCAACAATCTTATTCACTATTCATTGATGTTTATCAATTTTGTTTGAAATTCATAATATAATCTGCATCATTCTCAATGGCCAAAATATTTTTTAATATCGAATTTCAATATTTATTAACTATCAATCAGTGATTGACAATAGCAATAGGCGTGACTGTACAATGTACATTAAGGGTGGGTCATCTAGTGGTAAAGGCTATTTTGACATTGACAACATTATGTTTTCCGATCGAAATCTTAACATATAGGGGCATATTCATAGTCGCAGATAGACCCAGGTTTAACTAAACTACAGTTTAAGACAATTTTGGCTCGATGAATACAGACCGATTTTAATTACAAATTGTTGGTTTTATATTTTTATAAGATAATTAACTTAGTATACTACACAAATAGCTTCAAATATTTTGAAATTATAAACTTAAAAAAATAGAATCAACGTCCGAAAATTCAACCAAAGCTATGTTTAACTTAGACCCAGGTCTAAAATGACTATGAATACGCCCCATAGTCATTAACATACCTCCGTGGAACGAAATGAGTCGTTTTACGCTTTAACAATGTTGGCACATATTGAAAACTTATTTCCAAAGTGAATGCTGCATAGCCAAAAAAAGTGCGTTTTTTGAAATGAATTTTTGGACGAAATGAAGCACCCACCTCGCGTCAGCAATGTTAACAAAATTGGCGCATCTGGGGATCATAAGCCCAGCCACAATCGATCCTTTGTGCATCAAATTCCCAAATCGTTTTATCAGTCGTCTTGCCTATGTCAATTGGCAGCCTCGGAGCTGCGATTTGTCCCTTTTGGACTTTTTTGTTGTGGGGAACCGTGAAAGACCGATGTTATGCCAATAATCCGGAAATGATTCAAGCACTTAAGGCCAACATCATCCAAGCAATCCGTGAGCCACAGCCAGAAACAATCAGCAAGGTCTTGAAAAATTGTAGTGACTTGAATGCGATACTGCGAAGCCATCCGAGGCAGCCACTTGAACGACGACGTTGTGTTCCATTATTAATGGGAATGTTTGCTCTTACCAATAAAGCCATAATACATGGAAACAATGTTATTTTCTTCATTTTATTGCATTTTTAGCAACAACAATTTATTTGAATTCGTTGAGGAAACATACTAAGGGCAAGGTGTTAATTTTAAAGATTGATTAAACAAAGCCACTAGTTCCTGCACCCTGCCTCTACTACCTTAACCATGTGCGAATGTGCGTTTCTGCGAATTAAAACATTTTAAATTAATGATTAAAACAGTTTTTTTTTATTTTTTGGGAAAATTGTTAAAGATTATTAATGCATAAACACATGTCTAATGTCTAAGTTGTGATTAGTTGTGAAATAATTTTTGATGACAAATTTTTAAGGTAGCTACGGCTTTGAACAATCGAAATCTCCCATCAAAATGTCAAAGTAACATTATTCAACGATACCAGAAAAATTAAATCGAAAGCTTTAGCCAGATATGTACTGATGTTGTGGTGATTTTCCAATAAACAGAAAAAAAAGAAGTTAACAAAGAATGTTTTTTATGAAGCTAGCATTCATTTATTTTTTGTGAAGGAATTTTTTAGTTTGTTTCTTCAAATGACTTTCGCAAAGTTAAAAGAAATTTTGTATGTGTTTTCTTCGATGAAGGTCTGAGCAGTTTATTAATTAAGAAAAATGTAATAAATTTAACAAACAAAAATTGAATCACCCCTTAGATTCTTTGACATTTTTAGGTAATCACAAAATTTGTGCATTATGTGGAAAACATATTGAAAAAGCTTTTTCATCTCTTTGAAACGAAACAAATTTACAAAATTCCGTCAATTAAGCACTGAAAATACCACATCAGCAATTATTATTTTAGTATAAGTAATCATAATAATTATAATCCTCAATTCCTGGTGTTGCAGCATCAGGATCTGGAGCAACTGTTGAAGCATCTATTGATAAATCGGAAGTTGTGATTAAAATTGGTCCAAATGTTGTTGTGGTGTCTGCTGATGTTGAAATTGGAGTTGTCGATGATGGTAACGATGACACAGGAGGTACGAATGTTGCGATTTCTACTGTTGGACTTGGATTTGTCGTTAAAGTTGTAGTTTCTACTGTTGATGATGCTAAGGGTGTGGTCGAAGCATGGTTTGGCTGGTTACAAGAGCAAGGGCAACATCCGCTACCAAAACCAGGACGATTTCCAAAACCAGGACGAAACCATGGACGAAGAAAACCAGGACGATAACTTGGTCGAACACCTGCACTGAAACCAGGATGAACACCATTACCAAAACCAGGATGCATACCGGGACGAGCACCAGGACGTTGACCTAATCCAAAGCCAGGTCTATATCCCATTCCTGGACGAGGAAATCTTATACCTCCAGGTCGACGCCAATATCCCCTAACAAAATACCTGTCTTGGTCAGGTTTTTCACTTTGAAAACCAATTCCATTCGGTCTACTTTGTGAGCCAAAATGTCCAGCTGGTCCTTGAGAAACAGTAACTCCAATCAAAACTGCTAATAGCACAAAAGCTAAACTCAGTTTTGAACACATTTTCTTGCAAATTTAAACTAAATCAATCTTTAAGAAGAATTAAATTCAAATTGCTGCTTTTATACTTAATTTGGAACCTAGAAAATAAACTCATTGACGTAGAAAAAAAGGAATCTTCTGCTAAAAACCATTGTTCCTAAATTTATATTCAAAACAAACCCAAATCATGACATTAATATAATGGTTCATTAATTTGTCTATTCTTCTACTAACTGTTAATTTCTTAATTGAAATACGTAATAATAAGAAAAATATTAGAAGTTTTCTCAATTGAAACTGATTGCGTTGTTTCGTGTGGATCATTGTGTAAATAATAAAAAAAAATAACCTCTGACAGCGTGGGGGGGGCTGTTGTTTTTAAGAGTTTTGAAGAAAACATATGTTACCTTCACAAGTTGTTCTTATGGTTCAAGATTATAAAGCGGCCTTGTATTGAAGGTGTAATATAAGTCAATTGCCTGTCCATACAATAACATTGTTTAGAAGGGGAGCGGGTCAAAATTCTGTATTTCATTATTCTGCATTTAAAAATTCTGTATGACCATAATTCTGTATATCCAAAATTCTGTATGTACAAAATTCTGTTTTTCACAATTCTGTTTATGCCCACTTTCAGTATTTTAAAGAAGAATTTCCTTTTTTTTTAATGTGGTCTCCATTTCTTACCCTTGTGACCTGTGCGTTTGCGAAATCACTTAACCATTTTCTGAAACTCGTATTCGACTACAGACATATGTTGATGGTATTCCAAAAATCATACATCCAACTTCACTTCTACTTACATATATGTATTGGGAAACGTACACCATCGCTCACGACTGTTCATATTTTATTCCGAATCTAGTATTAATCCAAATTAATGTCGTATTTGTGATGTTTATTTGTCTCGTGAAATTTGTTCAATACAGGTCTATATATTTTCGATAAAAATGGACAAAATTTTATGCATGCTGGTAACTTTTTTAATAATAATTCTGTATTTAACAAATGTAAGAAAGTGCGCACTTTTTTACATTTTCAAAACGATTTTTTTTTTTAATACAGAATTTAAAAAAAACAGAATTTTGAAATACAGAATTTTGCTCATAAAGAATTTTGATCATACAGAATTTTAAAATATAGAATTTTGTGTGACCAGAATTTTGAAAAACAGTATTTTGAAATGCAGAATTTTGAAAACAGAATTTTGACCATACAGAATTTCGACCCCAACCCGTTTAGAAGAAAGAGTGAAATATGTTAGTCAATAAACAAAACCTTTTTTGGAAAGTTTTGGTTTGGATATTACTTGAACGACTTATTGTAAAATTGTGTTTTTACTATGGGAATTTTGTGTGTTAGTTATGATTTCTTTCACTCTTTTGCAAGCTTGGATTAAAGGGGGACCAAAAATCATGGTTTGTTCGTTTTCGGTTGGTTATTTTTGGCCATTAATGAGATATGACGGAATAATGCCACGGTTGGTTATTTTTGGCCATTAATGAGATATGACGGAATAATGCCACTAGTTTTGGTAAAATTATGAACAGCATACACAAATTTGTCGTATGGCTTTAGATACGGCTCAGTGCATTTCCATGCAGTTCGTTACACAACAAAATTAAAAAAAAAAATCGATCGAAGACCATATCATGTTGCATGTTGCATGTTGCATGTTGCATGTTGCATGTTGCATGTTGCATGTTGCATGTTGCATGTTGCATGTTGCATGTTGCATGTTGCATGTTGCATGTTGCATGTTGCATGTTGCATGTTGCATGTTGCATGTTGCATGTTGCATGTTGCATGTTGCATGTTGCATGTTGCATGTTGCATGTTGCATGTTGCATGTAGCATGCTGCATGTTGCATGTTGCATGTTGCATGTTGCATGTTGCATGTTGCATGTTGCATGTTGCATGTTGCATGTAGCATGTTGAATGTTGCATGTTGCATGTTGCATGTCGCATGTTGCATGTTGCATGTGCATGTGCATGTGCATGTGCATGTGGTTATTGCATGTGCATGTGCATGTGCATGTGCATGTGCATGTGCATGTGCATGTGCATGTGCATGTGCATGTGCATGTGCATGTGCATGTGCATGTGCATGTGCATGTGCATGTGCATGTGCATGTGCATGTGCATGTGCATGTGCATGTGCATGTGCATGTGCATGTGCATGTGCATGTGCATGCGCATGTGCATGTGCATGTGCATGTGTATGTGCATGTGCATGTGCATGTGCATGTGCATGTGCATGTGCATGTGCATGTGCATGTGCATGTGCATGTGCATGTGCATGTGCATGTGCATGTGCATGTGCATGTGCATGTGCATGTGCATGTGCATGTGCATGTGCATGTGCATGTGCATGTGCATGTGCATGTGCATGTGCATGTGCATGTGCATGTGCATGTGCATGTGCATGTGCATGTGCATGTGCATGTGCATGTGCATGTGCATGTGCATGTGCATGTGCATGTGCATGTGCATGTGCATGTGCATGTGCATGTGCATGTGCATGTGCATGTGCATGTGCATGTGCATGTGCATTTGCATGTCCATGTCCATGTCCATGTCCATGTCCATGTCCATGTCCATGTCCATGTCCATGTCCATGTCCATGTCCATGTCCATGTCCATGTCCATGTCCATGTCCATGTCCATGTCCATGTCCATGTCCATGTTCATAGTCCCCCTTCCTGATAACCTATTATTTTGGCTCATACGCCAGTCGAAATGTAATTTTTAATTACAAAAATTAAATAGTATATTGTTTTTCTTTTAATCGTTAGAGGGGTTCATAAAGAGTGTTCAGTACGGTTTTCGACCGCGTAGCTCTTTTGCGTTAGCTGCCATTTTGAATTTTCGGAAAATCGGTTTTTCTTAAATAACTCGTTTATTTTCAACTTTTGACTAAAAGTGCCTTTTACAAAAGTTGTTTAAAATTCAATTATCTACAACTTTCGTGAAAACAATTTTTTGTCTAAGATTGATAGTTTTCGAAATAATCCGGAAACTGTGATTCCGATCGGTTATTTATAGGTTGACCGCAATAAAGTATATTTTTGTATAAAAACAAAAGGATAAAGCATTTTTTTTTTCAATAATTAAGGGGGCTATAAGGAGATTAAATAAAACATTACGACCTCCTATCTCTTCAACTTGGGCCACCATCTTGAATTTAAAGCAGATTGACGCTTATGTACGTGAATGTATATAGATACTGTGCTAAAAAGAATTATCTAAACAAACATTTGTAACTCGGCTCTAATTTTAAATAGCCTTTTGTTAAATTTTTACCCCGAGATAACCATCGCACTTCTGTATGGAGCAGCAGTGTTTTATGTTTGCTGCCATAATCTTCAAACAATAATGCGAAATTGGAATTATTGTGGTCCTGATTTGAAAAAAAAAAAAAATAAATATTCTTATCGCTTCATCCATAACTAATTTTAGATTTGATAGCATTTGCTTCATCGTAAGTGCTTGTCTATGCGGGATACAATGTAAGTACATATTCTATAATTTTTTAAAAATTGAAGCTATAGAATATTAATAACTATGTTTTAGAGACCTGAAGAAAAGCGTAACCACGTTTGAAACGTATCGTCTGATTTAGATATTTATATACATATGCCTATAGACCTAAAGCCCACTTTGATTTTAAACATTTTATACAATGGCTGGAACTAAAATTATTAGGCGCTTTATTTTTTATTCGAGACACTACGCATTCTGTCATCGCCTTGGCCCCATCTGTACAAATGTCAATCTGAAATAAAAAATGTGTGTGAAGTTAGCGCCGCCATTTTGGATTTTTGTAAAAAAACGTGTTGTGCTGCAATGTGCCCAACTTGTGCTGCCATGTGCCGCATTTAAAAAAAAACCGTACTAAGGGATTCTTTTTTAGAGGGTTTTCCCATATTTAGCGTGAAGTTAACACCGCCATTTTGGATTTTAAAACAAAAAAAAGTTTTGCTGTATTGTGCTCAACTTGTGCTGCCATGTGCCGTTAATATTGCAGATTTTGCGAACGTACTTTTTTTGTTTTTTAGATTTTGCTTCAAATAAAACTTGTGCTGCATTGTGCTCAGTTAGTGCTGCCATTATCCGAAGAGATAATGAAAAAATTCGAAGATTTGCAACTTTTACGACCAAAATTAGATTTTGCGAAGCGTGAAGTTAGCAGCACCGACATTTTGGATTTTCAAAAAAAAAAACAGGTTGTGCTGTATTGTGCAGCACTAACTGAGCACAATGCAGCACAAGTTTTATTTTTTGAAAATCCAAAATGGCATGCTAACTTTGCAAAATCTAATTTTGACCGTAAAAGTTGCAAATATTCGAATTTTTTCATTATCTCTGCGGATAATGGCAGCACTAACTGAGCACAAGTTTAATTTTTTGCAAAATCGCAAAAACAAAAAAAAAATACGTTCGCATAATCTGCAAATTTGCGAATTTTTTTTTAATATACGGCACATTGCAGCACAAGTTGAGAACATTGGAGCACAATTTTTTTTTTTTTTTTAATTCAAAAATGGCGGTGCTAACTCCACGCTACTGCCCTTCGCAAACATTCGTTTTGGCCGTAAAAGTTGCAAACATTACATTTTTTTTTATCTCTTCGGCGCTTAGTATCATTTTTTGTTCCCAATACAGCGCAAGTTTTATTTTTTTGCAAAATCTCAAAAACAACAAAAAGTACGTTTGCAAAATCTGCAAATTTGCAAATTTACGGCACATGGCAGCACAAGTTGAGCACTATACAGCACAATTTTTTTTTTGAAAATCCAAAATGGCGTCGCTAACTTCACGCTAAAAATTGGAAAACCCTCTAAAAAAGAAACCCTTAATACGATTTTATTAAAAAATACGGCACATGGCAGTACAAGTTGGGCACATTGCAGCACAACACGTTTTTTTTTACGATAATCCAAAATGGCGGTGCTAACATCCCGCACATATAAAAATAGAAATACAAATTGACAGTGCCCGAGTGCACCTATCGTGGTTCGTGGAATGGTCGACGAGAGAGAGAGGTGTTTTTAATATTTTTTTTTTCGGAATTCTTGCGGATCCCACCACAGGGGTTTCGCGGAACCCTAGGATTCCGCGGAGCACTGTGTATGGCTGCTATAAGAGATCCTCTTCAAAAAAGGAGTCAAGCCCAAAAATTTCGCTATGGGAACGTTTATAATTAATCTTAAGTGAATTTATGTAACTTTCATTTTTGTTTTCAAAATAAATTAGCTTGATTACAAAATATAAACTAGTAAAAATAAATAAGTCATTACTGATCGCATCGCACACAAACTTTTTTTTTTTTGAAAAATGGTTTATAAAAATGGCAAATTAAATTAGTTCCTCTGTCTTGTGCACAATGTAAATAATTAACCCCCAGATTGGCCATTGTATGTGAGGACTATGGCCCATTGGTAGGTAACTACAATCTTACAATCTTATTTATTTGATATCAGAATTCAGAAAACCACACCTAACGGAATCGAATCACGGGTCAATGAACTCTCAGTTTGAGTTGGATTAAAAAAAAACCTAAACCTGTATTCTATGACGAAAAATAAATGAAATGTGTATCAGCATGGAACTCGATTAAAAATTAATGTATGCATCTAGTTAACTATCTGTCTCGTGTGTAATGTATTTATATTGGCATAATCTGAAAAAAAAAATCTGTGCCATTTTTTTTTGATAAAAAAAAAAACAAAAAAAAAAAACTGAAAACTTTAAATATTCAATTTTTGGTAGTGATGAACTTTTATGAATCGATTAATATCACCGTATATTTATCGTTATATAGAATACCCAACACTGGTAGAATCATTCTATTTGCATAGTTCATTATTCAAGAGAAATGGTGTATCGATCCGTGTTTTATATAAAAGTCGCAACTTTCCAATATCCTAAACAGAACATCAATGATGAAGATAGTAACCGCATTGTTGATACTTGGTAAGATTTTTTGTTTTATTTTTTGTTTTGTTTTTTTTTTTTATTATATTTTTAATTATATCAGGTATCATTACCACTGCTCTAACCGAGAATGTCGGTAAGACTCGATCCTTTTCTGGACTTGCTGACAAAAAGCCAACTATAATTCCAGGCGTTGTGGTGGAACCAATTATTCTAGAAGAAGCGTCAGAAAACAACAAATTTCAATATGTTGAAACTGCACCACAATATGTTTCGTCATATAAACCAGAACCAATATCGTATCCATCAGCGCATATAGCACCATATCCATATCCATCATCACCACCAATAGCAACATATCCACCACCACCACCAATAGCAACATATCCACCACCACCACCAATGCCAACATATCCAGCAACATATCAACCATCGTATCCCGGTCGTAGCGGCGTTTGTTATGTGGAATGTCCAGCTGGACCACCAGGACCAATAGGTGCACCTGGACTGATGGGGCCTGAGGGTTTGTCAGGAGATAAGGGAGATCAGGGCGATCAGGGCCGTGATGGCTCGCCGGGAGGACAAGGTCCTAAAGGGACTCCTGGTCCAATGGGTCCGCCAGGAGATAAAGGTAAAATGGGTGAGAAAGGTATGCCAGGTCAAAGGGGCAAGCAGGGTTCTCCCGGTCAACCTGGAAAACCTGGTCAACCAGGCTCACCGGGATCTCCAGGTAAAAAGGGTCCTCCTGGTCCAAAGGGAAATACAGGTAAAAAAGGACCCCAAGCAGATTAGTCTTAGACGATTTAGCCTATCTATGGTTTTATTGTACTTTATGATAATTATTAAAACAAAAATAAACGACTGAAAAACCTATTCCTAACAAACAAATCTTCTTTTTCACTTTAAGATTTTTTTTTGTGAAATCAAAAAAAAATGCATATAATACATATAAGTATTTAGTAGTGAATTTTGTTCTTCGTAAAACAACTGAGATAATTTTGAATTCAACACCGAACTGGTGGAGACAAACCCCGCACCGCTCAGGTTGAACTGAGGAAAAATTTAATCAAAAAGAAACTGGGGGAAATTAAAGGAAGTTTACTTAATATCGAGCTATTTAAAGACGCTTGTTTCAGTGAAAACATCTATGTGAAAAATCGATTTAAAAAAAAAAGAAAAACAAAATCAAATTTTTCTTACCCGGGGTTTAGGCAAGCGAGTAGAACTAGTAGCATTTGTTTCATAGTGTGAGTTTTATGAATGTATATGTGACTAGTAGCTCTCTGCGCATTTTGTCAACTAGTATGATATTTTAAAAATATTTCATAGAAAAAAATACAAAAAATATGGAAACTATGGAAACAAAACAAAAAATGAAAATAAATACACTACAATAGCAGGATAACTGGCAGGCAACTCGCAGGCAAAAATATTATACCATTTGGGCTACTAGTTGGCTCTCTCGTGTTCAGAGTTGTACTGAAAATTAAATAGAATTAAATATTCGTCTTAGGTAATTGTCTGACTTGTGTTTTCGTTAGCTTAGAGAATCGAAATGGTTGGTAGTTTTAGAGTTGATTTCAGCAACATTCGTAGGCTAAGAAGGAATTTGTATGCCACATATGTTCACACTGCAAAAAACAGGCCAGCTGTTTTGGCACTGAGTAAATCTCAGATAGGTGAAAATTCTGATCATTCGAATCAGAATTTAATTTATTTGGGTTTAACTTGGTGCCATTATTCTTTCCCCGTCATGGTCTTGCCGTTTACATAAGAAATGATATTGCGTACCAACTTCAACCACAATATGGTCTGTGTTCTAACACAAACTTCAACTTCATGTGGTTAAAATTCACGGTGAATAAGCGCATCATTCATACTTGTTTTCTTTATCGAAGTGCTAATCTGGACAGAAATTCGACTTGTAACGAATTTGATGATCTGTCCGACTCCATTCAAAGAATTGTTGCCCATTACCCTCACACTGAAATCGTCATTGCGGGCGATTTCAATGTACACAATTCTAGTTGGCTTCGCTTTTCGGGTCAGACAACACCCGAAGGAAGGTATGTTGAGCTCTTTGCTGAGTTGAACCACCTGACTCAGCTTGTTGATGTTACAGGTCAATCCGCCAACACCCTTGACTTGTTTCTTACCTCTGACCCTGATAAATACACTATTAGTGTATCATCGCCTCTAGGCTCGTCAGACCATTGTGTCATATCTGCTAATTTCTCGTGCCAACAAAACTCAGTTAAAGAGAAAGCACCAACGAGAACCGCTTGGCAATACGAGAAAGCCAACTGGGACGGTCTCAACGGTTTCTTCAGTAACTTTATCTGGTCACTATGCTTCCTCGATAGTGACGTAGACGCCAGGGCAGATATAATCACAAATTTAATTCTTTGTGGAATGAGAAATTTTATCCCGAATAGGGTAAAATCTATCAAACCCAAAGAAAACTCGTGGTTTAATTCGAGCTGTAAAGAGGTTATTAGGGTCAGAGAAGTAAGTTTCCGTAGTTAAAAAGCCAACCCTACTGAGGAAAACCGGAAAAAGTTTCAACAAGCCAGGAAGTCCTGTAACGGCCATATTCGAAGAACCAAATTTTTGCATGACCTAAAATTAAGGCAAAAAATTCTACAATGTCCCAATAGTAGTAAACATTTTTGGTCATTTGCAAAGAACATACGAAATGCCACTTCGTCGTCGGTTCCAACGCTCGTCTTCAACGACACCCCTTTTGTCAGCTCGTTAGAGAAAGCCAATTTGCTTGCAGCACAGTTTGCTGTTAATTCGACGCTGCCAGAAAGTGTTATGACTCCTCCCGTACTTGAGAGCGCAAACGATTTTATGGGACGAATCTTCTTTCGCACTCGTGCAGTTGCCAGAGTCCTAAAAGATCTTGATATACACAAATCCGCTGGCCCGGATAGTATCCCTCCCATTGTTCTGAAGAGGTGTTCTTCAACGCTGGCAAAACCACTGCGTAAGCTTTTCCATCTGTCCTATTTTACTGGTCTCTTTCCGAGTGGATGGAAAACAGCATTTGTCCAGCCAGTCCCTAAAAAAGGCGTATCTTCTTCACCCTCAAATTATCGTCCAATTGCACTTACGTCCCTTCTTTCCAAGGTCATGGAAACGCTGATCAATTTTCAGCTCAAGAAATGTCTCGAGGAACGAAAGCTTCTTAATGACCGGCTGTACGGCTTTCGAAGCAATAGGTCCACTGGTGATCTGATGGTATATCTCACCGAACAGTGGAACAAATCTTTACATCGTTTTGGAGAAAGTAAGATTATTGCACATGATATTTCTAAAGCGTTTGATAGAGTTTGGCATCAAGCTCTCTTATCGAAAATACGCGCATTTGATATCGATGAATCTCTTCTTCATTGGATTAGAAATTACTCGAACGGCAGCGTATGATAAGCTCATTAAATTCTGATCTTGACAGCATTGTCCAATGGGGAATCATTTAATGCTTCTAAAACTCAAAGCTGTCTTCTGTCGTCCGAACGAAACCCACCCCCCATGCCACCATCCATGAGTGGCACTTGCATTGTGGAAACCGAAAAGCTTTCAGTACTCGGTATGTGTATCACAGACCACCTTGAGTGGAATGATCACATATTTGATGTCACAAAAAATGCTGCTAATTGTTTGGGTTTTCTACGGCGATGCAAGAAATTTTTCACCCTATCTGATCTGGCTGTTATATATAAAGCCTTTATCCGTCCAAAACTCGAGTACAATTCCCATGTTTGGGCAGGTGCTCCATCAACCCACTTGTGTCTTTTGGATAGGATACAAAGAAGAGCTATGAAAATGAAAGGTGACAGAAATATAACGGAAGCATTTGCAACTCTCGAACACCGCCGCAATGTTTCATGTCTTTCGTTGTTTTACCGCTATTTTTATAAGCAGTGCTCTACTGAAATAGCCAGTTGCATTCCGCCCCTAAAAGAATTTAACCGTAATACTCGTACTTTCAGGAATGCACATCAATTTACCCTTGAGCCCAACTTCGGACGTACGGTCAAGTATAGAGATTCTTTTTTTAACCGAACTACTCGAATGTGGAATGCCTTACCCGGCTCAATTTTTCCCTTCCATTTCTTTCTTTAGTCGCACTACAAGAATGTGGAATGCTTTACCCGGCACTATCTTTCCCTGCCATTTTGATATTCAAAGGTTCAAAACCAATGTGCACCGGCATCTCCTCTTAAATCCTTTCCTATTTTCCTAACGCTCACACTGTGTTTAAACATTTTAAGGATAGTAAGAACCCCTTTAGTGTGCGCTTTATTTAAAAAAAAAAAAAAAAAAAAAAAAATATTATTTTCCTTAAATATTCCCCTGAAATGATGCAAAGAAGAATATCTGGTACTGTTTTCCCATTTATTTTAAATTTCTTACCATCTTTTAACAAAAACCTTAAACAAAACAGCACAATCTATTGATTTGCATTTATTTTTCGTTTTGAAATTTAAAATGTCAGAAATTGAAAGAAAATTGTAGCAGAATTATTTGATAAACTTTTGTTATGCTAAACACAGGTACATAAATGTCTATGAATGAGATCTATGATTATTTAAAGAATAGAACCAAAACTGTGGGTAAGTAAATCAAGTGTTTAGCGAACAACTATGAATACGCCTCTTATGTGTTTTATTTTTTATTTTTTATTAAGGAAAAAAAAACAGTATTTTGCCGTACAGCATTTTACAAAACAGAATTTTGCAAGTAAGTATTTTGCTCATACAGTATTTTGACATACAGAATTTTGTATTTACAGTATAATGAAATACAGAATTATGGTCTTACAGTATTTTAACCACACAGAATTTTGTCATACAGAATTTTGAAAAACAGTATTATGATCCGCTCCCGACTGAATGACTGTATAACGCTGCAATGCGATCTTACAAAAAGAAAATACTTTTTTACAAAAAAATGAACTTTCTTACAAAAAAAATAACTTTTTTACACAAACAAAAAATAACTTTTTTACAAAAAAACAACTAACTTTTTTACTAATTGTTAGTGCGTTCAACTGTCACGCTGGAGGTCTGGGTTCGCTTCCCAGCCTCGTCCACCTTAAAACTAAAAAGTTTTTTTCAGGGCTACTGCCTCTTGCGAGGAATTGACAAATCCTCCAAGAGTATCACTTGCCACGAATAAGTGCTTCTCGTCTAGCCGTTCAGATTCGGCATAAAATTGTAGGTCCCTTCCATTCCTGTCGAAAGGCGCACACAGGAATGGTTGCGTGTTGTTAGTCACTAGGCCCTGGTTCTTCATGAGCCGTTGTGCCACCCAATTTATTTTTTTTTTAACAAAAAAAATAACTATTTTACAACAAAAAAATAATATACAGAAATAATTATTTTTTTACAAAATAAATAACTTTAAAAAAAAATTTACTTTTTTTACAAAGAAAAAAAATTAACCTCACCTTTTATTTAACTTTTGCACCTATTATCTTTATCCTGACAATAAATCAGTGATAAAGCATTGAACTTTCTACTTACGCGGACGACATACAAATTTTCAGAATAATTGCTTCACCTTCTGATGCTTTTCCTCTACAGAATGACTTGGATAATTTTTTTTTTGTTTGGTGTCAAAAGAACAATTTAGAACTCAATGTCGATAAGTGCCAAGCAATCACATATTCGCACAAACGTTTTCGTCCACCACCGCGGGACTACTCTATTAATAATGTCATTGTCCCCAAAACATCTTCCATTGTCCCCAGAGTATCTTCCATTCGGCCCTCCCACGGTTTTCACCTTGGAGTGGTGGGAGGGCTTACGATCGATCCTCCAACAACCCAGTTGAAGGATCGTTCAACAAATAAAACCAAAGAACAGAGCACAGATGTTTATCTAATGATAATAATATGAAAAAAGTTAATGAAGAAGCTGCAAATAGAGTGGGGATATACACTCAAGTGACGGCTGCCGGCGAGGGCTTGGTTTCGAAAGAAGCTCAGTCGCCAGTGACATTAAAAACTAACATAGAAAATGAAAAAGCAACAACAACAACAACTGTGACGGAAGACTGACAGTGGGATTGATGAGGTGGTTTCTAAATACCTCATGGATCTTACTGACTCTGAGGACGGTGCTGTGGGAGCTGGCGGTGGAGAGATAGCGTCTGATGAGGAAAACCGCATCCTCAATGAAGACGACTATCAATCCTTCGCCAGTTCGGACAACTCGGACGCAGACGTCACTGTGGCTGAAAACCCTCAACCAACTCAAGGCGAATATTTGGCCAAAACCCTGGCACTGTCGGAAGCCAAGATAACTTCGACTCCAAATAAAGGGTCTGGTGAAGGTGAACCAGCCAAAGTCTGTGTGGATGGCCCAGGGTCCTCCAGGACCGTGTTGGCTTCCAATTCCGAAAATCGATGCCCGTCAAACGATGGGCCAAAACCAATCCAGAAAAAGGTACATCCAAAAAAGCAGAATAAGGTAGGGAATCTGGATCCAGATCTTAAAAGGATAGAGAATGCCAAGATAGCCGTACGAAGATATGGCCAGGGCGATATTTCAGGGACTGGAAGCGTTTGAGCTCGAGACCAAGAGCAAGCCAGCTTTTGCAGTCAACTCAGATAAGACTCAAGACAAAGGTAAACCAACAAATCAAGATGCGTCCTCTTCCATACTGACTAGCGGCAATCCTATAGTGAGACCAATTAAAGGTCCTAATCCCTTGAGGGTCGAACAAGCTGGCACAAGTGGTCAAAGAAAGAGGACCAGACATAATGTCTCGACAACCCGTCCAATGTCCGTCAACAAAAAGAACAAGGTGGCACATAACGAAGGTACGATGTGGTAACACAGAATCTCCAAGTGGCCATCATAAATGAGGGGAGCTCCGAAAGGTTGCTAACAACCGAGCAATGGGCTCAGGTGGAGGTGAAGATCCTCGAATGAATCAACACCGATATACTTGCCTCTACCGGGTTCGTTCCAAAATTCGGGCCGTAGTCGACGATAAAAGGGTTTAAGATTTTATCCTGCAGAGACGAACCCACTCTGAAATGGATTCGGGCTAAAATCGACGAGATGAAGGAACTTCTCTTAGGTCTAGGCGGTGTCAAGGTAGTCGCATATGCCGATGACATTGTGTTAATGGGTTTGGAGAAATTTGTTCCAACACTATGTGACCTCCTGCAAAAAGCCCTTGACAAGCTCAGTAATTGGGCCCATAGCTGCGGACTTAACGTCAACCCACTAAAGACAGAAATGGTTTTGTTTACAAGGATGCGTAATATTTCACACTTAAACCCGCCCACCATTAACGGGGTTCCGCTACAGGTTTCGGGCACTACAAAATATCTTGGCCTGGTACTTGATTGAAAACTTTACTGGAAAGAAAATATGAAGGAAAGGGAGAAAAAAGCATGTGTAGCTTTCTATACCTAATTGCAGCAGAATTTTTGGTAAAAGATGGGTACCTAGCCCCTAGTACCTAGTTAGGCCAAGCCTAACGTTTGCCTGCTTATTCTGGTGGCCAGCCCTAGAAAAGGAAACCAATCTAAAAACCATGACCAAAATTCAAAGACTAGCGTGTATTGGTACAACCAGTGCCATAAGAACCACACCAACCGCAGCCCTAGAAACTTTGCTTTCACTAACCCCACTCGATTTCTTTACAAAAGAGTTGGCGGCTAAAAGTGCTATAAGACTCAAACAGTGCAAGACAAACGAGGGCGTTGGGTCAGGCATCTATTCAGATGATTCACCCCTTAACAGATCAATAAAACTTCCAAAGTTCTGCAGTGTCTTCCAAACTTGCAGTTTGCAAAGCAACATCTTGCCACTTGTGAAGTAGCCAATAGGAATATTGACATCTTCATAGACAGCCAGGCGGCGATAAAAGCTATCTCCTCAATCATCAGTCCAAACTGTTCGTTGCCGTTACGAGCTTAAAATACTCAGCGCAACAAACACAGTTCACTTTCGATGGGTCCCAGGACATAGTGATATTTAGTAACTGGCCAAAATCGGGTCTTCTCTAGACCCGAGCCAAACAGACAACTCGGTTTTTATGCCACTTGAGACTGGAGCAAGGAAAGAGTAGAATTCACCAGAAATTTTTTGTGGCCGCAGATGGCAGATGGTCATCAATCGACACTTGTCGGATTTTAAGAAATCTATGGCCAAATATTTCGCGTAAAAACACAGAATACATACTAAAGATAGGCAGACCTCATTTATCCCTACTCGTTGGAATCCTAACGAGACACAACTCGATGGGTACCCACATGAGCAGAATGGGCATTAGCAGACCTGACTTATGTAAAGGGTGTCAGGATGAAGAGGCGGAAGAGGGCTCTTATCACTTTCTTTGTGAATGCCAGTTAGTGGCCAGTTATAGCTATCATCGAAACCCATCATTGAAAATATTAATTGCCAATTTTGAGAAATTTTGAAGAAAAAATAAATTATTATTTTGATGCCAAACTAAAGCTAGCTTTTGATGCCAAACTAAAGCTAGGTAAAACAAAATTCCATTTGGTACAACTTTTCTCATAAAATTAATTTTATTTTTTCAATGATGAACTACCTTACCAATGATCATTGAAAAATTAAAAGTTACATTATGGGAAAAATATGAAACAAAGTGAATCTCTCATCTTTCATGTTCGCATAATCCATATACACAAGTTTTGGAGTGTTCCTTTTTTTATTTGAAGGAAAAATCAAAAAATTACAGGCAATATGTCAGAAGATAGGTCTTAAAAAGGTCTTTAATAGGACTAATTTGGGTACTATTACATCTTTAGAAGTAACTTTTTTTTTGAAAGTGAAGGGTGAGGTTGTCAACTAAATTATATACATATTTACGTTCAGCTCAGCCCTGACTCAGATGAATTAACATAATGTGTTCGACGGGTGCCTTTCGCGACCTGAAACCTACTAGTATCATTATGATAAGAAAGTAGAATACGTGTTTTTGTCAAAATGCTTGGAGCCGTTTTTAAGAAAATAAAATTTTTCGTAACGGGTTTTCAACGTTTGTTTGGAAGGTACCGTTATTTTTGAATTTACAAAAATGGTTTTTAAGGTGTTCGAAAAAATAATAAAAAAATTACTTTAAATCTTTGTTTTAACAAAAATTTACTAAGTTCCACACTTTTTAAGCTTCAGTTCAACAAGTTAATTCTGGTAGTTTAAGTAAAACGACGTTTTCTGCAGTTTTAATCTCAGTTTAGCGTTTGGAACCCCTATATGTAGGGGAGACTGGGTACGGTTGAAACAATTTCGCTTATCTCGTTTATAGTATTGCCATTTGAATGCCGAGTGATGTTGATGGCATGTTTAATGAAAGTTCATGATTCTATCCATCTATGGACAGTGTTATTTTTGTACCATGTGCATTATTTTAAGTTAACGTCAAATTAAAAAAAAAATCCAATTTGTTTCAGCCGTACGCATGCCAGGGGCGGTTGAAACAGTGACTATGGTCAGTTGAAACAAATACAAATAGTGCATAATAGTACATAGTTACATGCTTATCAATTTTTTTTTAAATAAAAATGAAATAATTTAAAAATAAAACGTTACTTCATTAATTAATTTAAAAGAAACTATTAAAGAAAACGTTTCTTTAATTTTGATTGGTCAGAAACCAATAAAATTACTTTAATTAATTTCCGAATAGCTATTCCAAGCTGCAATTGTCGTACCCAGATATATTGTTTCAAACGTCCCCAACCCTTTATGTATGTATACAAATGTGAATAGTTTGGGTTATAATATTGACACACTGAAAATAGTCACCATGTTGTATTCTACACTATTCAATTCAATCACAAAAACATACTCAATACTCTCCAACGAATAGAAAACATGGTACATAATAGGAAAAACATCCGAACAAAAAAAAACATACTTTTGGATTTAAAAAAACAAATGACCTCCCATAGACAACTGAAACGTGCTACGACCTAAGCTATGTAGAAGTTCGTCTTTTAACCTATTGCTGCTTCCTGCGTCTCTGCGATCCATCCACCTACCACTCACAGTTTGCGAGATATTTGCGTTGTTTCAACCATCCTGTGTTTCAACCGTTCCCAGTCTCCCCAATGTATATAATAAATTATGGAATCCAGTTGCTTCTTTTTTCATCACAAATTCCATAAGAAAATCTTTGTATGCTACTGAAAAGTTGTTATAGCCCTTCTTTGGCACAATTATTGGTTTATTTACATTATTTTCTATTTTTGTTTTTTTTTTTTGTTTTATTTTTTCGTGTTACTTTAAAATAAACCAACTTCCACAGATTGTCATCAACACAAAATATTTGTTGTTGCTTCTCGTATTCTTTTCTTTATAACCTAGTTTAAATAGACATACAAATCTCAAAACTTAAATAAAATTCGTATGTCGCTTAGAATTGGTTCGCACTTTCCATTGACCATAGAAATGTTAAAAAGTAACCGTGCGTCGATTCGACGTGAGCACAATTTTTTACGCATGGTCAAGTTTCAAAAAGTGGTGTTGGCCAACAAAATGTACTTAGAATACTTTTCGATAGCATTAACGGTTTAACAGTAATACCAATATTTTCGTCATTTTTTGTTTGTTTAATAGCTTTATTTTCTAAATTATAGGTCGTGGAATCAATGTTAAGGTCTACAAAGTGTGTCTGTACTCCAATAAATATGTGCAGTACAGGCCTTATGGGAGAGCTTTCCTCTTCCAAAAGCTGCCTGTTGCATATAAAACTATCTCAAGTCCCCTTAAATAACAAATCTAACCACTGTCTGTATGTGAATTTTGTCGCAATATTTCTTATTCAGCAAGCGTACATCCTCCTACGACATACATTTCACTCGGCTCGAGCCGCAGGCTAGTCAGATTACGAGATATAACGCGAAACGAGCGATTTTTTTTTTTAAAGTAGGCCTTCTGTCTGTGCCTCCTGCCTATCTGTTATTGTTTTTATATTTCGCAGTTCGTTTCTAAAAACTTATTAAAAGTAAACAAAATATGACTTAAAGAAAAAAAAAAAAAAAAAAAAAAAAAAAGCAATACTCGAATGAGGATGAAGAAAATGTTTGCAATTATTAAATTATCTTATGCAAATACATACATACATACATATACCTAAAATGTCTTAATTTCAATTTCCTTGCTGCAAAATGTTTTCTACTAATTTAATTTAAAAAAATTGAATAGGTACACAAATTTAGCTTTTTTACTATAAAATTTTATTTTTAAGCGATTTCCGGCTTTTGCGATGTTGTTTTTTTTTTTTTCATTTCGCAATTTTTTGCGATATTTTTTATTTTTTAAATCGCGATATTGGGTAATAAAAAGCAAAATTGGCTGATAGAACTTTGTTATTTTCTTCGCTATTATTACAAAAATTACTCATTTTCTTATTGACATAGAACTTTTTTTTCCTTTATTCTGCACATTAGAAGCTTATTATTTTTATCAGATTGCCTTAACTATACATACACCTCCTTTTTGCAAAAAGTACAAAAGTGAGAAATTAAAATGTTCGCTCAAGAAAACTGCTTGCACAAAAACATACGAAACTTGTTTTGAGAGATAAATTAAGCCACCATACACAATTTTCAATTGATTTTTTACTTGCGATATACGTAGTATAAGGCATGTTTAGGATTCGTACAAAAAAAAATTCGAGATAATAATTTTCCCTAACATTACGATGATAGAGAACGTGAAAAAAGTGGGTCTCGCAATTCTGTCTGTCCGTCTGTCTGTACCTCGACCTGCAGCCTAAACGGCTGAAGCTAATTTCTTCAAATTTTGGACTTAAGGTTCTTATGGGATTCCCTAGAGGGGAAATTGAATTTTTTTATAAGCTCGAAAAATAACGGTACCTGCCTGTAGGAAAGTATGTACACGAACATACCTAGTACAAATTGATGAAGACGTGCCATTAGATAAATTATGTTCCACAAAATCCAGATGTCAAATGAAAAACAAATGTCACAAAAAATTAATGTTTGAAGTGTACACTTTGACTGTACATAATGACTGGACAAATAAATTATTGCAATTCAAGTATTCAAAAAAGTGGTTTGCGTTTTTATTTTCCACCATCTTTTTTTTTACAAGTTATGATTTGCTTATTTTTTAATAAAAATTCAAGTCGAAATCATACCATATAACCAATATACAAAAATTGAATTATTTCAAAAACGGCTCTAACGATTTTTGAAAAAAATTTCGAGCTACTAAAATTACTACATTTTATATTTTGGTGAAAAAAAAACTATAACGGTTATTAACGGTACCTTGAAAAGAATGGTACATTGATGAAAATTTGTATAAATATTTAATTTGACATGAGAATAAAGGACCGAAGGAGTCCATATATCCATATATATATACCATATATATCTATGATGAAAGGGTGTTTGTAACACCTATACCAAGAACGGGAAGAAATTTATTAAAAATGTTTCATTTGTCAATAGCCAAATGGAATATTTATACTTATTTTCATCAATGTACCATTCTTTTCAAGGTATTTTTTTAATAGTTTACCAGTTTTAGTGAAAATCAGTCATCTTTGAATAAAATGGACCACAACTTTTTTAAAGATGATTGTATCGCCTTAATTTGTTTGTTTGTCATTACATTCAAAATTAAAAAATACCCTAAAATCATGTATCATATGTCCAAATTGTATTAATATATTTTTTTAATTTCGATAAGTCATACCTCCCCCTTTCCACATCTAAAAAACACCCGTGGGATACAGATATTTTTATGCACTCTTTTGATTCTTTATTCTTATGGTCAATCCGACATCCCACCAAGTTTCAAAAATGTAAAAAAAATGTTCCGCATGTTAGTCCTATTTTAACTGGTTGCTGAAATGATAATTTAGCCGGATTTGTCTTGTTTTTATGAGAAAGCTGGTTCATTTACTTTTTAATATCTTAAAAAGTAAGAGTCCTAGAACCATCCTGTTTTCAGGTTTTGACTACAAATTGATAAGGGCATTGAATTTTGGAATCAAAAATAGTACTTATTTACGTGAAAATTTGCGAACAAAATATTTTTTACCATTTTTAATTTTTTTTTTTTTTCAAAATTTTGAGTTCAAACATTAATATTTTAAAAACTATTCATTGAAAGAACTTTATTTAAAAAGGAAATGAAAGAAGGGACTTCTGGCTTTTCATGAAAATATATCAGGGCATTGTGCATGTTACCATTGTTTTGTAATTTCTGTTTTCAGTAATTTTTTAGAAAATTGCCCTTCCCACCTAACAGCCGCCACCAGGGACTGCAAGACTTGCATTTATTTTATTATCCTTAACACACCTTTCGACTCATATCATTTTTTTTTTGGTTCACTTTCGCACCCCAAAATTTGCTGTGGGCTCTGAGACTAAAAGCAAAGCCCTGACATTTTGATTTCGCTGTGTAAAAATAATGTAAAATACCTTAAAAAACATTTTTATGTTACGTTATTTATAATTAAATAAAGTCGACTCCGCTTAACTGGAAGACCATTATTGCAGAACATTTGTTTCAATTAAGCGGATTTTTCAGTTAACCGAACTTCGGATAACTGAAACTTGTTTCAAATAAGCGAACTTTTGTCAAAAAAAAAAAATTAAATTTCATTTAGCCTGAAAATAAAAAAAAAAATTCGTTATGATTTTTTGTATTGTGCCAAAATAGTTATATTTCCACATGAAACAACTCAAACAACAAAGGTATAATCTACATTTATAATTACAAATACTATGTCAGCCATACGTTTTCTATCAAAACACCTGACACACCAGCAGGGAATGACAAGAAATGAGATTTTGACATTTCAGATTTGACATTCCAAATGTAAAGGGTGTGCTCGATTTAAAATTTGATAGCAGTGTTCAACAGACGTTTCACTTATGCGGAGTTGAATAACTGAAATATGTTCATTTGAGGGAAACAATTTTGTTTTAATTATCTGCAGGTTGCAACTAAGCGGAGTTCAATTATGCTAAGCAGTTTATGTGAACAATTCTCAAAGAGGATCCGGAATTAATGTCTTGTTTGTGCAGTTAAGCGAAGTTGACCTTGACAGTATCTTTTCGAAAAGCTTCATCTTCAGACGTCATGATTGACATTGCTAGTGCTTTACTGAAGATTGCCCAGGGCCCAGGAATCACAAAAATTATACTCTGGAGAGATTCATGTATTCCTCAAAACCGGAACTTTTTGGTTGGATTTTCTTCAACAACACCCAGACAAAAAACAAATAAATTTTAAGTTCTCTACTAACAATCTACAATCTAGAAAGTAGACAACACCCATAGCTGCATTGAACACGTTTTACGAACTGATGATTATTATTCACCATCGTCTTTAATAAGCATTCTTTTGAAAATGATATTCAAAAACAAAGTTTTACATTTTTGCAAAAATGCAACCGTTAGATTTTAAAAATATTTCCGAATGTTTTAAGTTTTTAATTTTAAATTTATTCCGTTTTCAATTAACACATAGGCAGAGCAATAGTACAGAGGCAAAACATTACCCAAGTGTTTTTTAAGATTTCCCACCTTGAAAAATCTTTCGAAAGTGTCGACTTAGTGTTCAAATTGTTTAGTTTAGATTAGTTTATTTCATCAATCAAAGTAAAATATACTCTTACAGACTAAGATATTAACATTTTTGTAGGTGGGTATAATACATACATACATTATAGAATATAATTAATTGTTAACAAAATTAAGATAAGATATGAGTTCTTGACCTTACAACGTTTATATATTTTTAAGAACTATGGATTTAAAATTTTCTCTGGTAAAAACCATATAAAAATCAACTCCAGAGCATAATAAGTTACTTTCTCTGATGCAACGGGAGATAGGCTCATTGCGGCCGTAGTTACTGCGATAAAACTGCTCATAAATTACAAACCGTTCTCGTGTTACTCTTGAAGGTGCATTACACTCATTGATTAAAGCAGCTAACGGATGACATTTAATGTGATCAGTAATGATATCCCGGATAAACATAACTGAAAAGTATTTACGGCGCGTTTCCAACGATTTTATTCCAAACTAGCGGAAACACCCGGCGTTGCCCGGGTCCCTTTTGTTAAAGGATAGTTTTTTTAATAAATCTTGAAAAAAAAATTTCCCGTGGAAAATAGTTTTCCTTGAAAATATTTCTGCTATCGTGAATATCTCTGAAATAAATTCGATGAATTGACCGCCCAATTCCCCAGGAAAACTTATTCCCGACATCAATAAATTTTCAACATCTTTCATATTCTCAATTTTCAAAGGATAGAAATATTGTGCAAGTGTTAATTATTATTAATATAAAAGCTTAACTATATATTCACGCACTTCTAAATATATATGCTAAAGACACCTACTTGTAAGAAAATATTTGAAAAATTTGTATGGTTTGCTATCTCGCCCCCAACTATCAACTGTCATAGCAAAAGGTGTGATTTTTCGGATTTTTGACATTTCACCACCATCATTGTCAACTGTCAAGTGCGATTTTTTTGATTTCCACTGGACTTAGAGTGCAAAATCCACCTCCTTAATCGATTGGCACTCTCAGATCTTGACATTTCGACACCTGTCAAATTGAAATCTCTTATTTTCTGTTGGTGCTAAAGTGCTGGCCGAGACATATGGTAATAACACCCTCCTTAATCAATTGGTGTCCTTAGATTTTGACATTTCGACACACGACCTGCAACGCACAGAAGAGAGGAGCTGTAATACGGCAGTTTTTGCTCTTATAGCATTGCTGTTACTATTTTTGTTATCATTGTGAATGATTTACTCTACGGAGCGAATGTTTCTCACTGATTTGGGAGATATGTGAAAGTATTCGCCGTCTTGATTTCAACATAATTAAATTTTTAACGACCATGTAAATCAAACATGATTGGTTAAGATTTTACCTTCCACCACAATCCAATCAACAACCAGCGCATTTTTATTTACTTGAGAATTAAATCATGCCATTAATTAGCCTTTCATCACTATTTACTATATTTTCCAACATTCTAACATTCAGTTACACATTCAACATAAGCCAGGCAAAAAACTCATACGCACTTGAAACGACAAATCTCATTGCTAAGCTTTGTACAACGCTCATGTTATGTTCAAAAAGTTATATTTTTCGCCATGTGTCGCTGCATAGATTTCTTGGACTCCATTGGATTTTTTCTGGACATGTTCATAATCCTGCCATCTGTTGAATCGTATCAGTCTTTAAAATTGTATGGTTGTCTATTAATATTTTGTATGTATTTAAATAGTGAGACAACGACCTTTTCAAAGACATCTAAATTTTATAATAACTGAGTACTTTCCGATTTATACCAATTTTATGCAGATAAATTGACAATTTTAAATTTTTTTCTGGATTTTATCTGTACAAAATATTTCTAATGTAAAATTTTAATATTTGAAATTATTTTGTGAAGCTTGTGAGCAACGCACAGTTATGTTTTATATATCAAAATTTTTATTAGATTTTTAAGATTTATAATTTTTAAATTTGAAAATATTTTATGGGCGTGGTGAAATTATAAAAATAAAATTCGGTGAAAAAGCATGATTTTTTGGTAAATAACACAATAAAACTAATTTTAGAGTGGCTTTTGTTGAAATAATCATTTAAGACCGAGACACAAAAGTCTCGCAGAGTCTCGTCTCGTGGCCAGCCATAGTTAAAATGCAATTTTTTTTCTATAAATTATTATGAAACCAGAAGGTTCTTTTGAAGAAGTTGTAGGTAAAAATCGTAGCTCATAAAATTCTACACAAAGAAAATTATAACATTTTTTTTTTCGTACAATTGATAGATTTGGAGAAAAACGGTCGAAAACATTTTGGCGATGCAGTATATTTAGTCAAAAAATGTAATATGGGAGGATATTAATCATATTCTTTAATGGTTTTTCCTTTTTGTTCTTGGGTTAAGAATGAATAGATCATAATTATGTCAATTGCACGGTCTACAAATTGTTTTATATCATTTTGTGAAAAAAAAAACAAACTTCTTGGGAGTTATTAAGCAAAATAAGGAAAATCAAATTTTTTAATGTGTCGGCATTTCCCTGGCGATACCACTTTTAAAACTTGATTCTTTAAAAGAAAATATTTATCCAAACATTACCTCCAAAAAAATTCCCCATCCAAAAATATAATTAATATCCTTTCATATTTTATTTTGTTTTTTTTTTTTTACTAAATGTACTACACCCAAATTCTTTCGACCGTTTTTCTCCAATTCTATCAATTGTACCAAACAAAGTGTTATAACCTTTTTTGTGTAGAATTTCATGAGCTACAATGTGTACCTACAAATTTTTCAAAAGAACCTATAGTTTTTTGAGTAATTTAGAAGATTTGAATTTAAACCCCTTTACTCCCCTAAAACTTTTACAGCCTTATTTATTAACTCCGTTTAGCAGCGGCGGCGTAAAGCTACTCCGACTTTACAACACCTCTAAAACTGGAAAGCTTATTTTAAAAAAATATACCAGGAATAGAGACGGAGTAAGCTAAAACTGGTTCCTAGTAGGTTTAAAGCTGGAGTAAAGCCGTTTTATTATCTAAATGTCATTTTAACATGACATGTGTGAAATTTACAAAGATTAGTGGAAACAATTTTTTTCTTTTTGTTACTACTATAAAATGGATATTTATTTTAAATTAATAAATCATTTAAATTCTTTAAACGGTTTGACATTTAACAAAGATGAAGAAGAAGCAGTACAAAACTCATTTAGATCCCATGACACTGAGGGATGGATTAGTTGTCGGGGAAAAATCTATGAACATAAACCAAAATATTTATTTTTATCTGTTGTAATTATATAAATAATATTAACATATCTTATGAGAACTAGCTATCCCAGTTTTTCAGAACGTTTTCTTTTCTTTTTATTTTATTATTAGAAATTAACAAATAATTTCTTTACCAAAATAAACCAACAACAATGGAAATCAGCTGAGGTTTACTTACGTTTATGATAACCAGAGTTTTAGATTGGTGATTTTTTGATAAAATATTTGACATAAGGCAGTCGTAACTAAAACGGCTAAGAATTTTTTTTTTAAATAAGGATTAGTTCGACATGGCGTAATCCCGGTGTAAGTGCTTCGACTCGGTTTAGCTATTCCGAGGTTTAACCGAGTATTAGTGAAATCTAATAAATACGGCTATTAGAGCCACCCCAAAATTTAGGCTACCTTTAAGGTTATGAGTTAATGACACAAAAATGAAGCTCTCCAGCAAAATTCACATTTGTCGGAATTTTTTGGAAGTAAGGATATTTTGTATCTTATTTTCCTAGACTATAACTTCACGAAAAATATTGTTTTCAGTGTATTTCACTTGTATTGTATTGAACTTTTAGATGGCATACTTTTTTTGCAATTATCCCTTACATGTGATGCTAAGATTTCTGAGCCAAAATAAGCGTAGTTTAGTTAGTGACATCAATATTAAAAGCATAGAGATACATTCAAACATTTCTTTTTGAATTTGTCATAGAAATTCAGACACTGTTTAATTAATTTAAATTTCTATTTTCATCCAAATCAAAGCGTTAACCCATTCATCTTAAGTCAATTTAATTTCATTATGAATTTTTGCCAAATAAATGTGGACATTTTATACCTTCAATAGCCTTCATTTATCATTAATTAATTCAATCTTGATTTTGGTTAAAGAGAAATAAAATTGTTGCTACATACATACATTATAATGTTCTAGAAATTGGACAATTTCACTTATTCAATCGCTGGCGTTGCTCGAATTTGTATCATGACCTACAAATACATTTATGTAAAGATAGTTTTTGTTCCATTTTTATTAATGTAATTGTCACTCTAAATATTTAATCATTAGTTAGAAAAAAAAACTTCTATTGACATACATAGATACCTACATATGTAAGTTAAGTTTATATAAATGCAAATGTTTCTTCAAATCTTGATATAAAAGAAAGACTCTCGAGGAGAAAGCATCATTCAGAAGTAACACGATGAAGCTGGCAATTGTATTGCTCTTTTTTGGTAAGAAAACAAGGCTATATTTTTTGTTTGCATTTGATTTATTTATTAAGCAACATTTTTTTTTTTGTTTTCTGAAGGAGCTCATGCTTTAACAACAGCGACAGCAAAAGATGTTGGGAAAAGTTTCAGTATGGGTAGCCTTATTGGAATGAAAAAAGAAAAGCCATCAACACTAGCTGTGGTTGTTCCAGTTGAAGCGCCGGCGCAGCCGCCGGAGTATGCATCTACAATGCCTCACTATATACCATCAATGCCTCAATATTCACAACCAATTCGTACAGTACAGATGCCGCAATATACAGTACCGATGCCGTCATATCCAGCACCGATGCCGTCATATCCAGCACCGATGCCGTCATATCCAGCACCGATGCCGTCATATCCAGCACCGATGCCGTCATATCCAGCACCGATGCCATCATATCCAGCACCGATGCCTTCATCAGGAGAAACGATCTATGTAGAAGGCCCCCCTGGTCCAGCTGGGATTCCAGGTCGACCCGGATTGGATGGTTCGGATGGAGAACCTGGTGACAGAGGAGATATGGGAGAAATGGGATCATCTGGCCAAATGGGTGCAACTGGTTCGCCCGGAAAAGCAGGTCCTGCAGGACCGCCGGGAAACCCTGGCATGGAAGGAAATCCGGGCACTCAGGGTCCACAAGGTCCACAAGGTCCACAAGGGCCAGAAGGACCTCAAGGCCCTGAGGGAAAACAAGGCGTAAGAGGTGATAGGGGTAAAATAGGACCAGAGGGTGACCCAGGATATCCAGGAGATAATGAATAAGATTGATCCAGTAATTTAATCAAGATTATGGCTTGGAGTTAAAAAAAAAAATTATTAAAAGTTCTTAATCCCTCGCTAAATTTGTAAGCATAATGTATCATACAAAATTAAATTTTGTTGAAGGTATTCAATTCTTCCATTACCATTATCATTACGAATTATTTGTGCACAGTGATAAACGATTTTACAATAAATGACATATGTACCTAATAAATAAAATTTTAATTAATACCAAGATGTGAAAGTACAAGATTTCAATATAGGATGACGTACCCTCATCCAGATATCAGATGACAGGTACATTTACATACACACTTCATATATAGTACAGGTAAAATAGGACATATAAAAGGTAAACAATTTCTATCCTCATGAAAATTGGTGAAAACGTTACATTTACCATAATGAAGAATAAAAAGAGTCTACAAAAATATCTTGTAGGGAAGGGTGTTTTTTTTTTTTTTTTTTGAGGTTGGGCGGGGGCGTGGAGAGGGGGTAGAGGGAGGAGATTCCAGTGCATCAAAAGGTAAAAAATGACCTTGGCACAATCTATGCATGTGGCACAGTATTTTAATGTATTTTTTAATGGTGAATCTAATGACGATATGACAACCGGAAAAAAACAGTTATAGTCATTTTTATGTCAGTGTGACTACAATTTCAGTACGATAGGTATACATATTGTCTAACACCCTTCAAAACAATTGTACGTTGATGAAACTTGGTATAAGTATTCCATTTCTTACGGAAATCAAATATAACAAGAGCCCATAAAAATATCTATGGTAAAAGGTTATTTTTTTTTTTTTTTGAGGGGAAGTGAATACTGTGGTATTGGTATAAATGTTAAGAGTATAACGAGAATCAAGAATCAAAAGAGTCTATTAAGATATTTAGGAGGGAAGGGCGAAGGGTTAGATAACTAAGGTAGTATTTTACCTGTTCTATGGAAAATAAAGTCATCTTCACATGAAAAGGAATATAACTTTTTTTTTGATGTTGTCATATCATCTTAATTTTACTTTTATTATATTCAGAGTTGAAAAACACTTTTAAATAATGTACCATATAACTCAAATATACAAAACTTTAATTTCAGTTAAAAGTACCACATTTTCTCTAACCCTCAACAAAAAAACACTATTCCCTACTAAATATTTTTATAGACACTTTTGAATCTTGATTAATTTTTTGAAATTTGAAATTACAAAAGGGTAAATTAGGGTTAACAAATAGAAAAGTCTAGTACATATACAGGGTGTCCCGTAAGTAATGGATAACCCTGAAATGCTGCATAGTAGACTTTATGACCGTCCTGAAAACTGATAAAAAAAAGTTCTATCCCAACCACAAGAAAAATTATATGCATTTTTTTGTTCAGTGCATTATTTTTTTTCTTACTTTACATTTTTGAATACCACGACTTCAAGTGAATGAGTTCCATCATTTTTTTTTTGCAGGAATATTTTACATTACTTGTGCCAACACATAAGTAGAAGAAAATTATTATAACTGTTGGACTTCTTAGAGAAAAAAATTATTTAACATTGAATTTCAGTGCAAAATGTGAAAACAAATAATTTTTGAAAAAGTTAAATCATAGCTGGTATAAAAAAAATGCATGAATACCTGAGTGGCCAACTATTTTAAAAATATGCGCGTTAAATGCAGATTTCAAAATGGTATTACTTATTATTATATCTAGAGTCAATAGCAAGTTATTGGTAAAAATCTGCAATACTAGAGTAAATTTAGCAAAAACAAAAGTTTTCAAAATTAGCAAAGTAAACGTGAAAATAATACCAAGCGTTGAACATAGCAGATTTTTGATTTATTGGCTGTTTCTACGATGTTGTCCTAATGATAAATCCAAGCTTTCAACTTCTAAGGCCGAAAAAACGGTTACATTTTCGAGATTGTTTTGAATTTTACCTGTTCTATTGGGCTTTAACAAACCCATCAAATATTTTGTTGGTTGATAGTTTTTATTTGTTATTTTCTCCAAACAAAACGTCTTCTGATTCAATTTTAATTGTGTTTTTTGAATAGTTAATTGTAAGATCCTGAGAAAGTGAGAACGCATAAAATCGTAAGTTTTTTAAATTTTGAATTAAAGTTTTTGTAATTTGATTTTAATTCATAAGATTAAGACCACGACGAACACTTATTTATATCGTTTTTATTGTTCATTCTTCAGAAAAATTAACGGTCTAAACAGCTGTTTTCCTGAACCTGCTTTTTGATAATTAAGACGTTTGATTGAACTTTTTCGACGCCACGTTTTCTGTATTCTGCACAAGAATATGCAAACATGCATTTCATTTATGGAGAGTGCAGAGGCAACGCAAACGAAGCTGCGACTCTGTATAGGGAAAGGAACCCTAACGCACGTCACCCGGATTATCGAGTATTTATTAGAGTCCATAGCTGTTTCTCGGAAGGAAGGCTGCCTGGTAGTGGTGTTGGTGGTGCTGGCGTGGGACGACCCCCTCGAGGAGATACCGAAGACTTAGTGCTTGCGGAACTTGACCGAGATCCTACAGTATCAATCCGAGCAATAGCACGACGCACTGGGATCGAAAAGACGACTGCGCATAATGTGCTAAGTAAATATAAATATCATCCCTTTCACCTAACATGGGTGCAAACTCTCCAGCCGCAAGATTTTGAAACGAGAATGAGTTTTTGTCGACAAATTATAATGAAAATTGAAGAAGATCCGCAGTTTTTTGACAAAATTCTTTGGAGCGATGAGTCGACATTTAAAAGAGATGGCTACACTAATCTCCATAAGACAGGTCCCAGTACCAATTCAAAATAAACTATTGGACTGGGATTCTCAATGGGAAAATAATTGGACCCTTTGAGTTGCCGGGGATTTTAACTGGCCAAGGTAATTTGGAGTTCCTCCAAAATGATCTCCCAACCTTGCTGGAAGAAGTGCCTCAAGAAGTGAAGGAATCCCATTGGCTTCAAAATGATGGTTGTCCAGCACACTATGCTGTGCCTGTGCGGGCATATTTAAATGCCAGATATCCAGGCAGATGGATAGGACGTCTGGGACCAATTTTATGGCCACATCGTTCACCAAACCTAAATGCACTTGATTTTTTTTATTGGGGATGCATTAAGGAAATCGTATACAGCAAGCCGATCAGGTCTTTAGAGGAGCTAAGAAATCGTGTGGAGGCAGCTGCATTACAAATTTCTGAGCAAAACCTTGCACGTTCACTAAGACGTTCATTTATTCGGAGGTGCAGAACTTGTATAAGAGTGGGTGGAAAACAGTTTGAGCATTTGCTTTAAATAAAAAAAAATTAAAAAATTATCTATTTTTGTTTTCTAACTAAGAGATCATGTGATTAAAAGCTGGCTCAAAAACTTTTTGTTTAGAGAAAATAACAAATAAACTAATAGCAACCAACAAAATATTTGATGGGTTTGTTAAAGCCCAATAGAACAGGTAAAATTCAAAACAAGCTCGAAAATGTAACCGTTTTTTGCACTTTTTTGACATTTTTATCAATAATGCATTCGGCCCTAGAAGTTGAAAGCTTGGATTTATCATTAGGACAACATCGTAGAAACAGCCAATAAATCAAAAATCTGCTATGTTCAACGCTTGGTATTATTTTCACGTTTACTTTGCTAATTTTGAAAACTTTTGTTTTTGCTAAATTTACTCTAGTATTGCAGATTTTTACCAATAACTTGCTATTGACTCTAGATATAATAATAAGTAATACCATTTTGAAATCTGCATTTAACGCGCATATTTTTAAAATAGTTGGCCACTCAGGTATTCATGCATTTTTTTTATACCAGCTATGATTTAACTTTTTCAAAAATTATTTGTTTTCACATTTTGCATTGAAATTCAATGTTAAATAATTTTTTTCTCTAAGAAGTCCAACAGTTATAATAATTTTCTTCTACTTATGTGTTGGCACAAGTAATGTAAAATATTCCTGCAAAAAAAAAATGATGGAACTCATTCACTTGAAGTCGTGGTATTCAAAAATGTAAAGTAAGAAAAAAAATAAGGCACTGAACAAAAAAATGCATATAACTTTTCTTGTGGTTGGGATAGAACTTTTTTTTATCAGTTTTCAGGACGGTCATAAAGTCTTCTATGTGGCATTTCAGGGTTATCCATTACTTACGGGACACCCTGTATAGTAGAACAATTAGTGGAGATCCTGGACAGGCTAAAGGCTAACGTAACAGCCATTAAGGAAGTGCGATGGGATGGAGAGGGCATACGGAGACTGAAATCGTGTGACATCTACTACGGCGGCGGGTGCTTCCAGGAGCAGGGTCTTTGGCTTTTTGGTTGCGGTTTTGTGATGAGGGGAAGACTTAGGCAAGAAGTTTCAGGCTTCCGAAGTGTAAGCGAGCGCCTGGTCACAATCCGCATCAATGGAAAATTTAAGAACATTACGCTGATCTGAGTTTACGCCCCCCCTGAAGAGAGAGATGACTCAACCAAAGAAGCATTCTACAATTTCCTTAGACAACGTTTGATATACGAGGACAAGACGAAGTATATGCTGTCATCGAGAGAGGAATCTCAATATCTTTGACTCGGCCAAAATATCACGATGGACAGATATAACTTCGAAGTTGTCAAGAACTTTGTCTACCTGGGCTCCACTATTACATCGCAGAATGACATCAGTGCAGAGATCAAGCGAAGAATTACTCTTGCCAACCGCTGTTTCTTCGGTCTAAGAAGGCATTTAAGTAGTAAGGCCCTCTCTCAGAGAACCAAGGAGACTTTATACAAAACCCTAATCATCCCGGTTCTGCTTTATGGGTCAGAAGCATGGACACTGAAAGATTCGGATAAAAATCTGCTAGGGTGCTTTGAGAGGAAGATTCTTCGTGTGATTTTCGGTCCGGTGTGTATCGAAGGAGTATGGAGGAGAAGATTCAACGACGAGCTATACGGGCTATACAGCGACGTTGACCTGGTCAAAAATCTGAAAATACAGCGGCTGAGATGGCTGGGGCACGTGGAGCGTATGGACAGCAACGCACCTGCCCGACGAGTCTTCGTATCAAACCCCGATGGTGTACGCAGCAGAGGAAGAACCCGTAGCAGGTGGCGCACACAAGTGGAGTACGACATCATACAACTCGGTGTGCGCAACTGGAAGCGGCTAGCTAGGGACAGAGCTGGCTGGAGGGGCTTCTTATAGTTGAGGACGAAGCCCATCTTGCGATGTGAGTGCCATCTAAAGTAAAAGTAAGTAAGTAAGTATATAGTATATATTTTCAGAACATAAAATGTTAATGATTACTGACTTAAATTGGGTTGGTTTACTAGTCAACTTTTCATTTCAAAATTGAGTAATTAGCTAATAAAAGAAAACTTGCCAAGTAAACCAACCCTTAAGTAAGTAATCATTTAATAACGGATTTCTCTGATAATTTTTAGGTTCTTCGATATTACTCTACTTAAAATGTTTGATATTTATCATTAATAAACTTAGAACTTGGTGTCCTTCTAGATCTCACTGCTTCTTACGTCTGACTTGTTTTGTTACGCAAAGATTTTTTTATAGAAGAACTTGGCTTCTTTTTTAGCATTTATGTTTTTGGTGTGATTTTACTTCTTTTTGTAAAGATTCTTTTAATCAGGAAAATTGGATGGGACACTTGTCATAAATCAGAAGTGCTCTATTGAAATGATTATAATTGTTACGAAATGGATGGATGCCACGCCCCTGCATGACAAATTTCATAATTTCATTTTTTTCTTTGTATACACCTAAAAACCAACCGCTCTACCAAATTTCATAATTGTACACAAATCGTAAGTGCTCTCGATATATTTAATATTAATTTGCCGAAAATGAGCGGTTGCCACGCCCACTGAATGTAAAATCTCAATTTTTTAATTTTCCCATTGCTTGAATGTCAAGTCTTATCGCTCTACCAAATTTCATCATTCTACGACGATCAGAAGTTCTCCACATAGTTGTTATCAATTCTGAGAAAATGGGCGGGTGACACGGAAAATTTAAAATTAAAATTATTTGTTTCCTTTGTTTGCACTTCAAGCTTTATCGCTTTACTAAATTGCATAGTTCAACGACCAAGAAATCCTCAAAATAATTTATATTAATTATATGAAGATGGGCGGGTCCAATGCCCCTCGTTGAAAATCTCAAGTTTTTTTCATTTTTGTACATTGTATATGTACTTATTACATGACCAACCATTCCACCAAAACTCATTATTCTGCAACAATCCGAAGTGATCCATATAATTAATAACTATTCTGAGAAAAAAGGCGTTTGCCATGCCCCCTGATTGTTTAACATCAAATTTTAAATTTTTTTCATTTCTTTGCATTTCAAGCCCTACCGCTCTGCCAAATTTCATCATTCTACGACAATCAGAAGTGCTCCATACAATTGGTACCAATGCTGCGAAAATGGGCGGATGCCACGCCCCCTGAATGTAAAATTTCAATTTTTAAAATTTTGTCTTTGATTTCACTTCAAGTCCTACTGCCCTACCAAATTGTATCGTAATAATCATAAGTGTTCAAAATAATTTATATCAGTTCCATGAAATAAAAAAGGTCTGGGTTCACTTCCCAGCCTCGTCCACCTTCAAACTTTAAAGTTTTTTTCAGGGCTACTGCCTCTTGCAAGGAATTCACTAATCCCCAAATAGTATCACTTGTCATCAATAAGTTTGGCATACATTTATAAGTTCCTTCCATTCCTGTCGACAAACGCACACAGGAATAGTTGCGAGTTGTTAGTCACTAAGCCCTGGTTCATCACGAGCCGTTGAACCACCCAATTTATTCATTTATTTATAGTTCTATGATAATGGGCGGGTACCACGCCCCCTGAACAGAAAATCTTAAAATTTTGATGTTTGTTTTGTATGCACCATTAGGCCTACCCTTGTGCGAAATTACAAGATTCTTAGATGTCGGGAAGTGCTCCATAATTTTGATGATCTGTCAGTCCGCCAGTCAGTCACGGTTTTTGCGATGTTTGCTAATCTGTGATTTTGATATTCCTATGTAATGGGTTATGGGTACATTTTATGCACTAACTACATAAATGTAAATATTGTATGTACTGATTACATAAAAACCAATTGATTATTTTTGATAAGTATATAATAATCTAGTAAGTTTTTCCGCAGTATTCTATATACTTATTATAAGAAAAATGTACGTTCTGATTACATAACAATTTTGTACCCTGTAGTCAATATCATTTTTGACTGAAGCTGCTCAAAAGGATTTTTTTTAGTAAAGACCGCTTGTAATCAATTACAAATCAGTACGGTAAGGACTCTGCACATGTGTACTAAGTACATAATTTTCTGTAATAAATACATTTGTTTATTTGTATTTTTTTTTCTTCGATTTGTTTACAGTGTTTTTTGAAAAGATGTATCTTTGTGAAACAAAAAGCAATCTTAATATATTTTTTTTTTCTCAATTTTTTCTTATATCCTTTTTTTAAGTAACCATTACTACGCAATCACAAAAAAATAGCACTAACCAACAATTTTCAGACAAAAAAATTGAGGAGCTGAATTTTCTTCAATTTTGTTTTTTAATTAATCAAATTCGTCAGAATAATTGTTTATTACGATTTTTTTTTTCAGTAAAAGACTTTTGATCATGAATGGAAAAACAACGTTTTGTCTTTGATCACCAATATCTCGCCAGATAATGTTGACACAGTTTCGATAATGTTGGGCAGTTTCGAAACTAGAGCTAAATTCTTACAAGATACTTTTAAAACTTAATGAAGAACATTTTTTTAATTAAAAAAAAATATATACAAAAAACGAGTCTTTTCCAGATTTGCAAATATCCATCACAAATTTAATCTTAGAACTAAGTTATACAGAAAAATAGACTACAAATATTCCTGTTGATATTTTCAAAGGAGAATGAGCATTTTGGTCTACCTATTGCCCACGAATGAGATATACATTTTTGGAAAGCTAAGCTCTACTACATCATTTTTGTGTATAGACATAAAGCTGTAAACCATGGGGCTTAGGCAGTAAATAATGCAGTTAGTAATGCCAACAAAGATTGCAACTAGAGCAAAAATTAATTGCAATAGTGTTCCATTGAAATTACAGTGTTGGTCACTTTTGATGAACTGAATAGACCTCAAAATAAAGGAACTTTTATACCAATGACAAATAACGGCGAATAGTATCATGGTTGACGAATAATTCGCTTAACCCTTAACAGTATGAAAATTCTACTGTTTTTATCCGATTTAGCGAATGAAATGAATGAGAATAATTGTACACATCTAGTGCCCACAACTGAGATATACAACACTGCAAAGCTTATTTCAAGAGCATCATTTTTGAACATGGGCGCAGAACTTTAAACCATGTGGCTTAGGCAAAATATGAAACAATTCGTCTTTGTTTATTGGAATTTGCAAAGTGTTTTTTCGTCACTTATTTTAGCCAACTTCCATTGTTTAGGACAAAAAAAATACTCGTACGTTGGTACACTCCATAGTACCTAATCATTTTCATAGGTCTCGTTTCTGGGCATGAGGTAGACCACGTCCCATATATGTTTGCCAATTCTCCTTTATTCGGCGAATCGTTTTTCCGTACTGAATGATTAAATTGTTAAAAAAAACAATCATAACAATTTGTTTGTTTGCTTTTAAATATAATTTTATCATCATCGAAAGAAAACGAAAATGACAATTTTTCACAACATTCTTTTTTCACAGTTGTGCATTAGTTACATATTCATAAGAATTTTTATTTAAAATAAAGTGAATTAAAAAAAAAATGTATTTAAAACAAAATTGAAAATTATATCTAAATATGAATCTTAAGAATGCTTTAAGACACAGCTCTTCAAAAAACACTAAACAAAAATCGTTTCCCTCCTTTTTTTGACTAGTGTACTTGATTAATTTAGATAAATCGACTTGTTATTTTGGTACATAAATTCAAATGTTAATAGAGCTTTCATAGCGATCGCATATGCAAACATCACTAGATTTCAGGAATTTACTTAAAAGTCTCTGTATACTGAATAAGTGCATACATTTTTTGTCTCAATGAACTTAGCATACAAATGTTACAAAAAAAAAAAAAAAAAACACTGAGGAACATCCTATATTTCCCAAAAACATCTCAATAAATGTCGATAAAAAAGGAGTGTGCGTGCTAAAATTAGAAAAAAAAAATTATTACTAATAAACTAGTATCCCAGTTTATTTAGTCTTGCCTTTTTTTGTGGGCATCGTAATATAACTTTATAAAAAGCTTAAGTCCCATTTTTCGACCATGGATCCCTTACAGGGTTGCTGCTATATAGATTTAAAGGCCCAACACGATGTTTTGTATTTTATTAATGGAGAGGTGTACAGAAGTTTTTGTAATTGATAGGCTAAAAAATATAACAGTCTTATGCTAAGAGTACACGGCATGTCGAATGCCGCATGTGTATGCGAAACTGACGTCACCAAAAATAGATGCATTTTTGCCGCATGTTTGGATAATGCGACAATTGCCACTTGCAACAAATATGCTGAGTACACGACATGCGAAATCTGTCCGAAAAGTCGCATGTTTGCATGCTGCATGTGTGGCTTATATGTATTCTTGTCGCATACATTATGGGAGTGAAAAATATGGCAAGTACACGGAATGCTGGAAACTGCATGTATGCCGCATGCGCATTGGTACAATGTCGTTTATAAATGCAGCTTGTGAGTACACGACATGCGAAAAAACATTATAATATTTGATTTTTCGTTAAATTGTATTAAAATTATTATTAAAATGTCGAAAGTGTCATAATGCAATGAAAAGCGAATCTGAATCGTTATGAGTTGAACTATAGGCTTAACTAAATTCACCTGCTTTTTGCAAAAAAAAATACAAAAGTGCGAAATAAACATGTATGCTTAATATAACTGCTTGCAAGAAAACAAGAATGAATCCATGGTGAACTTACGCGGAACGTCATCTTTTTATTTTTTTTAAGGTTCGTTAGTTTCATTGTCAAAGTAAGTAAGTAAAAAAATTTTATAATATCGAATTTTTTGTATATCGGATTTCATCAAGTTTTTTTTAATCCATCAACATCATAGTCATCCTTCCATGAAATTTGAATGTTAATGGCATTAGAGATGGAGGATGAACTGTATTTTGACGTCCGTCAGCAGGTTGCCCTGAAATCGTATATTTCCAGAGCAAAAACTAAAATCAAAAATTTTCGGAATTTTTAGAGGTTTTTTAATCCATCGACATCGTAGTCATCCTTCAATGGAATTTGAATGCACATGGAATAACAGATTGGGGACAAACTATATTTTGACCATTCGGGAATATTTCGGTTCAAAAGTAAAAACGTTTCCCTAAAAAAATTAAATCTCAAAAAATTTTGAATTATAAATTTCTAAATTTATCGAAATGGCAGCTCAATGAAAATTGAGAATTTACAATTTAAAGTCTACAAATAGCGTTTCTTGAACTCTTGGTACAATTTTAGATCGCTAACGACTCGAAATAAACAGTTATATGACAGAAATCATGCCGCATCTATGAAAAAATGCGGCAGCAGAAATTCGAACCAGCGCATGCTTGGGACATTTTGCATGTGCATGCAACAATCAAGAAAATGTCCCATTTGATCACATTGCATGCGCCGAGCGAGTACACGACATGCGAAAATGCCGCATATTTACATGCGGCATTGATAGTGTGCATTTTTACAGTGTGCAAATGCATTTTCACCACATGCAGCCGTCACAAAAATGCCGAGTACATGGCATGGAACTATTGGGACGCATATCTGACGTCAAGTGACGTCACGGCGCATTGCAAATGCGTCATTTTACATGTCGTGTACTCGTAGCCTTACACATAAAAAATAAATCCAAAAAATGTAGGCATCGCGAGATATGATCGTTTATAGTTTAAATGTCGAAAATAGGAAAGTAGACGTTTTAGAAATAATTTGCAGTAAATCAGGATGATATTTTATCATAAAAAAACTTATAATAATTTTGTAAGGATAATTAAAAAACATTTTAGGTGCCAGTTAAAGCTATCATTGAAAACCACCTTATAAAAGTTAACTGTTGATTTTGAGACCCTTCGAAAGTTTAATCAGTGAAAATTTAAATGCAGAATTATGGCTTACGACTTCAAAATTAATTCTCCTCCAAAAAAAATCAGTTTGGCCCATATCTTTCTCATAAAGTAACTTTTAATTTTTTCAATGATCATTGGTAAGGTAGTTCGTCATTGAAAAATTAAAAGTTATTTTATGAGAAAAGTTGTGCCCAATTGAATTTTGTGTTAGGGGCCAGTTATAGCTATCATTGAAAACAATCATTGAAAATATTAATTGTCAATTTTTAGAGATTTTGAAGAAAAAATAGATGATTATTTTGATGCCAAAGTAAAGCTAATTCACTCAATATTTATTTCTAGGTAAAACAAAATTCAATTTTGCACAACTTTTCTCATAAAATGATTTTGAATTTTTCAATGATGAACTACCTTACCAATGATCATTGAAAAAATTAAAAGTTACGAAGTGGGGAAGATATGGGTCAAAATGAATTTTTTTTGGAGGAGAAATAATTTAGAAGTCATAAGGTATATTTCTGCATTAAAATATTCAATGATCAAACTTTCCAAATGTCTCAAAATCAACAGCTAACTTTTTCAATGATGGTTTTCAATGATAGCTATAACTGGCTCCTTACCTAGAAATGATTATTAAGTCAATTAGCTTTACTTTGGCATCAAAATAATCATTTTTTTTTTTTTTTCAAAATCTCTCAAAATTGCCAATTAATATTTTCAATGATGGTTTTCAATGATAGCTATAACTGGCCCCTTACCCATGTTTGAGGAATTTTTGATATATGTATGTATGTTTCTGTTGATTTTTGTCGCTGAAAAGTTTTGAAAACCTCAACTTTTGGAGTTCAATTTTTTAAAGCTTTTGAATTTTATATTTTTAAAAATCTGAAATTCTTAAGAATGATGGAGATTATTAACTTTAATTTTGGATGAAAAACTTCAGTTCACCACGGTTAGCGCAGCTTATAAGAGTTAAGTGCTTACATGTACAAATTTTGATTTTATATATACAATACCTCGGCAAAGAACCAAATATTTGTATGTATCGAGTGTATTGATGTATCGAGTTTCATAAATGTAATTAAAATTGTAAGCATACTATCCTATACGAAAGTTAGTCACATTGTTAGGGGAGTTTGTATTATTTAATTAATTGATCTTGAGTTTTTTGTTGCCAATGTTTAAAAACTACTTACATACTATATGAAAAGCTTGAATACAGGTATTCGAAAAACAAACCAATTAAAACAAGATTTTCTTTTAGCACTTTACATACCTATGTAAGAAGAAGAAATTAGAATTTACTTAAAACCTTTTTGCGTAAGCGAAATTGTTTGTTTACCTCCTATATTATCTGAAATTTGACCCAATAGCCGTTATAATATTTAAGAAATAGGCCAGCAGTACATGGTATACATCAAAGATCACTTTTCCAAAAATGTACTCATTGTTTTCGATGGTTACCTAGAAGATCTAGATGAATGGGGGACGAAAGGCGCTGAGCGACAAAGGCGTTCCTTAAAACAATGTTCTACTGATTTTGTATTTAACGAAAACTCAATTCCTTTGATGGGTCGCAGAAATTCTTTACGAATGACAGCAACAAACGGAATTTCATCCTTCTACTCCTTTCTTCACAACAGTGGAATTAGTGCTATGCTATGGCAGCAGAAGAAGATGCAAATCTAACTATTGTTCAGTCTGCTCTCATTGAAGCTCCTTTCAATCAGTCCGTTTTTAGTTGGAAATGACATAGACCTTGTTCTTCTTGTTCTTCTTTCTGGATTGTGCCAGCTTGAAGCATGTACAATCAGCGAGGGAGCGGCAAAATATGACTCATATAAGCCATATTTTCAAGTTCAACAGTGATTGAACAAAATAGATGAAAAAAGTCCTAGTGATTGGATGTAAAAAAAAAACAACGTTGGGTTGAATGCCACAAACAAGCAATAAAGATCCGGCAGCAAGTTCCATCTTCAAGCTTGTTTCTTGCAAATGTAACAAAAGTTTCGAAAATGCTTGTGGATGTGTGAAAGCACAGCTATTCGCCAACACTGTTGTGGGGAGACTTCTAAAATGCACGCATGAACACGTTACATATACATTTATTATACCATCTTAACACTGTACCATGCAAATCTCACACACACTATTGTAACTGAATACTTAGTTGCTGTTCTACGTTTGAAGATGCGCTTATGAAACTTTAAAGTGCTATAGTAAATAAACAATTGCTCGGACAAAAAACATGTTTGGGTAAAAATTATAGGTGATAGTGCTTCCAAAAACTTTTAAAAGAAAATTTTTGCGAAACACTGAACGAAAAAAAAGTATTTGACTTTGAAAAAAATGCGAACTCCATTTTTTGTGTTTAACTTGTTATAATTCGTTAAATACACAAAATATAAACAAAAATTAACATGGACCAATTTGTAGAACGTATGTTTCTCTACAAAAATGTATTTTCAGTTTTTCGATTAACTCAAAAATACGGGTTAAATTCATGAAAAACAAATTCAATTTTTAAATCAAGATAGTGGCAACCCTGCAAAGGGTTGGTGGTCGAAAAATTGAATTTAAGCTTTCTGTATGATACTCTAAAGAACTCAAAACAAAAATTGCTTCGCCATAAAAAAAAAAAATAAAATAAAAAAAAAAACTGGACTATAATTCACTTCCAAAAAACATCAATATTTCAAAAACTTTTTTTTTAATTATTTATTTTTTTATTATGCACATCAATGAATGAATTTTTAAAATTGGCTTCCCAGTTTCTGTTTTTAAACCATTTGATTCTTATATAACTTAAGAATTATTAAGGAAATCAAATGCTGATGTCCATCGTGTTGGTGTCAAAAAGATTTTAGAAATTGTTTAATAAATTTATGTATTTTTAATAATTATTGTATGTGTTGTTTTTTTGTTTAACAATTTTTCAGACTTTACTGTTACTTCCATACAAATTAAATAAAACCGATCCACCAATATTAATCTATAAAAAAATCGTATTTTACAATACCTACCAGAATAAATTTTAAAATATTTTCGTCGCCAAGAATATTGCATGCTAATTTGAAATATTTGAACTAAATTATTTACCAAATTAACATTTGAGCACGTGTAAAATAATATCCATACCTAAATTTCTTATTTGTAAATTCTGAATAGAAGATAAAATCATAATACATAAAAGTTAATTTATTTCACCAGAACGTGTCTATCACAAGTTGATCTAGAAACTCAGTCGAATAAGGTTCATGCAAAACCTCTAGGTATTAATGTCTTTTGAAGAAAAAAATCACAACAACTATTTTTGTATTTTATTTAAAGATATATCTATTGCATACATATTTTATACTAAAATCTAGGTCAATTACACTTGAATTTAAACAAAAAAAAAAACTAAATTAAATATTCAATCAAAGCGAATTTGAAGAAAAAAAAAAAAGAAATAAATTTACAGTTAACAACTGGTCCAGATGAGAGAAAACTAAAGAATGATTCTATTTACATCTAATTAAGGTTAACTCTATTATATCCAAGCCAATTGGTAGATAATATAAAAGACGATTCCACTTTGCCAATTTCATCAGATCATCCACAATGAGGGCTTTTGAAACATTCTTAGTGTTTGGTAAGAGCTGACTAAATAATTTTTAATAATTTTAACCAAAAACTAACCATTTGATTTTTTTCTTTTTATTTTTCTCAGGGGCCATTGCCGCTGCTTCGGCAACAGAAGAAATATTAAACAAATTCGGTTTAAGTACAAATAAGAAAACTAGTGAATCTGATGATATTGTTATACCCTACCCGGAATACCCTCCAGAAGTTAAAAAAATATACGTCCAAAAACCACAAAAACCAGTAGTAGTAGTACAACAAGAATACCAACCAGCAGCATACCAACCATCAGTAGTATACCAACCAGTAGCATACCCACAACCACAACCATCATACCCAGCACAACCATCATACCCAGCACAACCATCATACCAACATCCACCACCATCATACCAACATCCACCACCATCATACCCAGCACAACCACCATACCAACCATCATACCAACCATCATACCAACCATCATACCCAAGTTATCCATCACCATCGCCATCACAATGCAAGTGCAACCCTGGACCACCAGGTCCACCCGGTCTACCTGGAATGGATGGTTACCCGGGAGCCAAGGGTCCGAAGGGCCCGAAGGGTTATACGGGTGCAGCGGGTCAAGATGGTATGACGGGTGATATGGGTGCGACCGGTCCTGTAGGACCAAAGGGTCCAGAGGGTCCAAAAGGTGAAGATGGTTACCCTGGCAGTCCGGGTCCAGTTGGTCCTCCAGGTGAAGTTGGAAAACCAGGTTCTCCTGGGGATCAGGGTGCACCTGGACCCCAGGGTCCACCAGGACCAAAAGGTGAAACAGGAGAAAAGGGAGATAGAGGTAGAAACTAATTCTCCTAATCTTATAAGAAAAAAAAAAAATAACGCTGACTTATTGACGATAATACACCCAAAGCTTTATAAAAATCTTCCAAAATCAAAATACATAAAAATCGAGTGCTGATATCAACACACACATAAATCGTAACTTAATTAAATAATGTTTATAAAATGTGGGAGAAATAATAAAAGTCTATATATGAATGTTTTTAACAAAATTGCCAATTTTGTTTTTTTAACTTTTTGATTTTCCTAAATAGCTATACAAAAAATGTATTACGTAAGTATTTTGCTCATCTTATCATTTAAGTTATGCCAAAGTGATACAAAAATTCACATAGCTATTTCCGGTTTCGATGCAACCGAAAATAAATTTAGCAAAGCAAGAAATAAGCACCGCTCCTATTAGTCTAAGAGCCCACAGCAAATTTTGAGGTGCGAAAGTGAACCAAAAAAAAAATTATATGAGTCAAAAGGTGTGTTAAGGCTTATAAAAGAAATGTAAGCCTTGAAGTCCCTGGTGGCGGCTGTAAGGTGGGAGGGGCAATTTTCTAAAAAAAATTGACTTTAAACAGAAAACAAATTATTAAAAAACAACGGTAACATGTACAATTTCATTCCCTTTTAAATAAAGTTCTTTCAATAAAAAGTTTTTGAAATGTTAATGTTTGAACTCAAAATTGTTAAAAAAAAAGGTAAAAAATATTTTTTTCGCCAAATTTCACGTAATTAAGTACTATTTTTGTTTCCAAAATTCAATGCCCTTATCAATTTGCAGTCAAAAACTGAAAACCGGATGGTTCTAGGACTTTTACTTTTTAAGATATTAAAAAGTAAATGAACCAGCTTTCTTATAAAAATAAGACAAATCCAGCTATCATTTCAGCAACCAGTTAAAATAGGTCAAACATGCGGATAAAAATTCTTACATTTTGAAACTTGATGGGAATGTCGGATTAACCATAAGAATAAACAATCAAAATGAGTTCACCAAAATATCTGTATCCCACGGGTGTTTTTTGGAGGGAGAAAGGGGGAGCTATGACTTATCGAAATTAAAAAATTGTATTTATACAATTTGGACATATGATACATGATTTTAGGGTATCTTTCAATCCTTAAACTAATGACATCAAAATTAAGGCAATACAGTAATCCTTAAAAAAGTTATGGTCCATTTTATCCAGAGATGACTGTTTTTCAGTAAAACTGGTAAACTATTAAAAAATACCTGTCATTAGACTTAAAATTGAAAAATACCCTAAAATCATGTATCATATCCAAATTGTCAATTGTCCAAATTGTATCAATACAATTTCTTAATTTCGCTAAGTCATACCTCCCCCTTTCTCCCTCCAAAAAACACCCGTGGGATACAGATATTTTTGTGAAATGTTTTGATACTTTATTCTTATGGTTAATCCGACATTCCCACCAAGTTTGAAAAATGTAAGATTTTTTTTCCCGCATGTTTGTCCTATTTTAACTGGTTGCTGAAATGATAGCCGGTGTATCAAACTGCATGAGCCTGGTAAGTCTGCAGTCGATGTTTTGTGCATATTACAAACTTAACGAAGAAACTGAAAATGAATGTAAACTGTATGACGAAAGTCAGTTGCTAGCAGGGTTTTCTAAGCGAATGATGTTGAGACCTGAGCAGTGTTATGTACAGAGCAGGTTTTGTTTATAAGCAGGATTAATTGTGATGGAATAAATAAGTGTTTTTTTTATAAACTTTTCCACTTTAATTGTTGCGTTTTATTTCCTATGGTTTATTATTTTACATCGGAGTGTAACGGGTTTATATTGATAAATTCAATTATTTCTTTTTACTAATATACATTTAGTCCGTGTCGAGCCACATATTGTGCTGGTTAATGTGAAGGTTCTTAAAAAAAAGATGGATATTGTGCCGGATAATGTGAAGGTTTTTTGCCGGATAATGTGAAGGTTTTTCTGAGAAAAGAATATTGTGCCGGACATTATGAAGGTTTTATCTAAGCAAAAAACTTAGAAAGTGCATTTTTTCTCTGAGCAGGGTCCGTTTTAATACGAAGAAAATGTGAAGGTGAAATGTGTTACAAAAATCATGTAGCTCCCAAACTCAGCAGAATGGGCGCAGCAGAAATCATGTTACGACATGAAACAAACAGGAACTCATTCATTATATACCCATGAGCATGTAAGTTAGCGAATATTGTTTGTTTTTCCCCTTTACGAGCAGGAGCGAGCATTGTCTATTGCGAGCATATAGAGCAAGAGCAGGTACGTGTGTTGTATTCTCGCCCATAGCAATAGAGAGATACACAGACACACTCGCAAGAGATACACAAAATACGAGTAGCTACAACAAAGAGAAGGTTTCGTCATTCGCAATTTCAAGTTATAGTTAGCGGTCGATACCTACTAATCTGTGTGCCATAAAATATTAAAAAAAACAACAGGGATGGAGGCTTAATGATCTGGGCCGTAATATCCTATTAGGGAACAATTAACTTGGTAGTTGAAAGTACTAAGATGCCTGATATCGAGTCATCTTGGTACTACAAAACATTGCCAGAAGCATTTGTTCCGCGAATCAATGATCTTTTTGGACAACCCGCATTGGTTTTCAACAAAATAATGCTCCTTTTCATGCAGCTCGAGTGTTTAAATCATTATTTTAAGGAAAAATGTTCCATTGCTGCCTTGGTTTCCTATTCGCGGGACTTCAAAATAAAAGAAAATTTATTGGGATGGCTCACATGAAAAGTATACGAAAAATCGAAGCTATGTGATGACTGCTTCACACCGTTAATTTGGCCTTGAGTAAAATTTCACTTGACTATCTGAAATCACTGTATAACTCTCTTAAACATCGAAATTTGGAATTTTTATTTTAAGCTGGTGGCAGCACACACTATTAAGTAAAACAATTTGTCAAACAAAAAATTAAAAAAAATGTAAACCATGGTTTTTCTTCAATTTTGTATGTGCTTCTAAGCTTACTTAAAAAAAGTGACTCAGCTAACATTTATTCTCTTGGCTGCCGTCAATTTTTGTTCTTGAAGTGCAAGCATAAGTTTTGCTATGGCACATTTAACAGTCTCTTGTGTCAAACGAAATTTCGCTCTTTTAAGTGTATAACACGAGATATTGCAAATTCAATTCTCAAAAATGACTGCTTTAACCTTATGACCGGCATTGTATGACACCAGTAACTGGTGCAGAGCATAGCAGGACAATATACCGCATACCACATCATTGCGTCACCAAAAAGTTAAGGGTCGTATTAGATGCGAGCTGAAGGACAAATAAAGGTATTTCATTTAATGAAGTACAGATGTTGGGCGAGAAATTACAGAAGGATATGCACGAAATTTTAATGCGATTCCGCAGGCATCAAATTGTCAAAAGACATTGTTCATGTTTTGAAGAGAGCAGGATTTGAGCTAAGAAAATGGAAGTTCAATTCCAAGGCTCTGGTGAAGGATATGGACTATGAAAAGCAGGAGTCAACCTTATTTTAGGCCTCAAATGGCTTCTTGAGAAGGATCAATTTAAATTTGTGGTGATAACACCAGTGATGGAGCAGGTAATTACAAAGAGAAAGGTAGTGAGCTGTGTTGCGCAACTTTACGATCCTAATGAGTTTATAGCACCTGTTATTATCGTGGGAAAGATTATCATTCAGAACATCTGGCGTTTGAACGTCGGTTGGGATGAAAAATTACCAAAAGAGATGGAGAGAGTTTTGGCAGGGAATAACATTATTAGAGAAGGTAAAAATTCAGAGGTGGATATAGGTACCTCAGAAGAGCTATGAAAGGAAATGCATGGTTTTTCAGATGCTTCTGAAAAAGCATATGGAGCAGCGATTTATGTGAGAACAATATGGGTAAATGGCAGGATATCAGCGAATCTCCTAACAGCGAAAACACGGGTTGCTCCACTTAAAACAGTGACAATACCGCGCTTGGAGTTAGCTGCAGCAGAATTGTTGGGACAACTAACTGTAACCGTCATTAAAGCGATGGAATGGGAAGGAATTGAGTACGATCTTCGGACGGACTCACTAGTTACGTTGCATTGGATAAACAAATTACCATGTGACTTGAAAACTTTTGTTGCGAATCGGGTGTCGTCTATACAGACTAACATCGAGATAAAGAGATAGAAGCATGTTGGAACAAAAGAGAATCCAGAGGATCTCTTGAGCATGGGAGTTAAGCCATCAGCATTGGTTGATAGCAAGCTTTGGAAGCATGGGCCGGAATGGTTAATGAAACCTAAATCAAGCTGGAGATCTGAAAATTTTGTGCAAAATGTTTCAGATGGGGGGAGGGATGAGATCAAGGTTTTTTCTGATTACAAAATTTACAGCACCTTTATCTATTTATCTGAAGAGCTGGAGCAGGAATATCCCATTGATAGAATATACGTCTACATTAGGGAAGGCTATAAACATAATCAGTTATGTACATCGCTTTACCAATACAACTAGAGTGAAAATAGATCAGCCTAAGAATGATGAGAGAAGGTATGGAAAGCGACAAAGACGTTTTGTGCGTCAACTTAGTAGGAGTGAAGGAACAAAGCAGGCTGATGGAGTATGTAATCAACCATTTTCAGCAGAGAAGATGGAATCAATAGATTATCTACTAAGAAAAGAGCAGGAAAAGTATTATGAGAAGGAAATGAAGTGCATAGAGCAGGACAGATGTTTTCCTGAAAAGAGCAGAATTGAGTCTTTAAAACCGATTCTAGATCATAAGAAGATTCTAAGAGTTGGTGGCAGGTTAGACAGAGCAGAGATGGAATAAAAGAGAAGGCATCCGGCTATCGTTCCTAATTGTTCTCAATTAGCTTGGTTAGTGATGGATAGTGCACATAGTGCAACAAAGCATGGAGCGGTGCAGGTTATGATGCAGTATATTCGTCAAAGGTTCTGGATTCCTAAAATCCGAAGTGAACTGAGGAATTATTTGCATAAGTGCTTGGGTTGTGTGCGACATAATCATCGCTTTGAAATGCAATTGATGGCCGATTTGGCGTCAGAGAGGCAAACAGCAGGAAAAGCTTTTTTACACACAGGGTTAGATTACGCAGGTCCATTTGAGATCAAAATGATCGACAGAGCAGGTGAGCAAATAATAAGGCAGAAATGTTGGGTTTCCGTCGTTGTTTGTCTCAAAACAAGAGCAGTGCACATTGATTTGGTATCAAATCTTACATCAGCAGTGTTTATAGCTTGTTTCGGAAGATTCATAGCGAGAGGGGCAGGTGTGAAAGGTTACACAGCGACAATGGTAAGCATTTGTCGGTGCAGCGAAGGAATTGAGAAGGGCTAAAGAGATTTGGTTTGTGAAGGATACATTTGAGCATTGAATCTGAGAGGGACTGAATGGAAGTTTATGGCTCCTGCCGCACCACGTCAAGGTGGTATCTATGAGGCAGCAGTCAAGTCGATGAAAAATCATCGGACGAGAGTTTTAGGGGTAATGTTTTAACTTATGAGCAATTTTTAACTTTACTTTCAGGAATAGAGGCAATCTTGAATTCAAGGCCCACTGAGCGATGCTCCAAATGATCTGCAGGCGTTAACGCCGGGACATTTTTTGGTTGGTGAACCGCTTGTGTTACCATTTCCATTTGCAACTAATGAGATGCCTGATACAAAGGGTATAAGATTATGGAAGGAGCGCAAGACTATGCTTGCGCATTTCTGGAGCAGGTGGAAGGAAGAGTATCTATCTACTTTATATGAGAGAAAGAAATGGCGAAGGGAAAAGTATGGCATGAGAGAAGGACAATTGTGCGTGATTAAGAACCAAAATTCCCCACCATCTGCCTGGGCGATGGGGCGGATATTGCGATTAATATCAAGCAGAGATAGACTTTTGAGAAGCATGGTTTTGCAAACTACAACCAATCAGTTGACGAGGCCGGTACAGAAAATCTGTATCCTGCCAATGGAAGAGATGGTTTGATTTGTATAACTATAAACATATTTATAAAGATAATTTATAGCAGGAATATATATATATTTTAAATAATAAAGAGTGAAAGGGTAGAAAACCGTAGGTTTTCGCTGGGACTTTATCGAACTGCATGAGCCTGGTAACTTTGCAGTCGATGTTTTGTGCAAACGTATAAGCTTACATAATGTAAAAATTTTTATAAACCTTACGAAGAAACTGAAAATGAATAATAATAATAATAAACAGGATTAATTGTGATGGAATAAATAAGTGTTTTTTTATAAACTTTTCCACTTTAATTGTTGCGTTTTATTTGCTATGGTTGATCATTTTACATTGGAGTGTAACGGGTTTGTTTTGTCAAATTCAATTATTTCCTTTTACTAAGATACAGCCGGATTTGTCTTATTTTTATAAAAAAGCTGGTTCATTTACTTTTTAATATCTTAAAAATTAAAAGTCCTAGAACCATCCGGTTTTCAGTCTTTTACTACAAATTGATAAGGGCATTGAATTTTGGAAACAAAAATAGTACTTAATTACGTGAAATTTGGCGAAAAAAATATTTGTTACCTATTTTTTTCAAAATTTTTTTTTGGTTCACTTTCGCACCCGAAATCTGCTGTGGGCTCTTGGTCTATATTTTCAATTTTCTTAAAAATAAAAAATAATAACAAAAAAAAACGTTATGCATAGTATCATTTGGTCAGCACTGCTAATAGAATAATGCTCGTAAATATCGTGTTTGACTGCTTTTTGTATATGCTTTATGATATGCGGAATGGTAGGAAGCTTGTTGTTAAAAGTGACAGTTAAACTTCACCGGAAACCTTCGATGTTAATGATAGTCTTCAGCAAGCGGAGCGGTAGACTCACGGATGATTCTATTCAGTATTTGCACTAACGCAGTGATCTGATAGGATAGAGGTAGTCTATAGCTTATGCAATAGCGTTTGCCGACGATCTAATTGCGTACGGAACAGCTCCAACAATTGAGGTCATCAGAATTCTTTTGCAGCTTTACTTGGACAAGATTCAGCGATATTGCGATAACTGCAGAAAGCAGAAAGAATTTTTTGTTTAGGACTCCATCATTGCATGGAGCCCCTAGGGATACGAGAAAGAACTGGCGCAAGCTCGTGATCGTAGGGCCACATGGACATCTACTGGCGTCACTGGCGAGTAAAAGTGTATAAAAAATACCTTGGCATCTGGATGGATCAGTAACTGTATTTCGACAGTTATTTAAATTTAAATGCTGCTCTGACCAGGGCAAGGCTAGGGAAGCTTTTGTCCTGACAAATGGTTATGTGTTGTTTTTAAGCAGCCGTCTTGATAGCAGGGTAAAGGTGATTTGCTAAACATGGCCCTCATCTGGCTAATAATTGCCTATAGATGCCCGGTGTGGTTCAAAGTTGCCCCATCTTCAATGGAATGGAGATTCGGGTGTTTGAGAGGCAGTGTGTCGACGCTCCCTTGGATTACAAAGAACACCAGAGTCGGAGTACTGACACACATTATTATTCCAAAGAGGTTCTATATACAATGGAGCAAACATAAACAGAATAGATAATTTCATATAATAAAGCTGATTCGGGGTCATATTGCAAGAGCGATATCCTCGGCTATAAAAGCTTTATTTTAGGGACTTACTTGGTTACTACTACCCCAACAACGAATACTTTGAGAGTATGTGCGTTTGAGCGGTTATATTCCACCTAACGTATTCCATGTTGAGGGCTGATACCAGTGCCTCGTTCTGTAACTTGGTCGAGAACTTCTCGCATCGAGAAAAAGTGGCACAAGAAATCCCAACGTTTCTCGATCTGAAAAATTATCTGTTTCTGTATCTCGATGTGAGAAACGAACATTTTGAACTCGCATTCCACTGGAGTATTGGAAACTAAAAGTCAAATAAAATATAACAAAATTTTGGCTGAACTTTGTTTTTTCTGTATAACTAGATATTTTTAAAAATATGTGAAGGGGGGTTCTGTGCGAGTAATATAATTGAGTTCTCAAAAGCCCTCGCATTTTCGGTATAACAAGATATTTTTAATTATATGTAAAGAGGGATTCAGTGATGCTAGTATTTATTGAGTTTATGCATCGCGTGATTGTTTCATGCGAGCAATTTCTCCACGCGAGAGTTACAGAACGTAGGCACAGGATAGAAAGGCGGTTCCGCTAATCTACCACGTCCCACGTCTGCCGTAATAGAACTGTAGTAGAGGCGACTTCTTTATTGGGGCAGTCAAGAAAGACAAAATATATTTTTCATAATGCAAACACATACCGCTCCAATTTTATTATTGAAATTGGTATATTGGGTTACACAAAAAATCACCGCGACTGTAAGTAGCTATTTTGCTTCAGCCGCCACTTTGAAAAACACGTTTTAACTTATATCTCGAGAACGTCTTACCATGCAATTTTCTTTAAATATACGTATAATTATGTATATACAAATATAAAACAAAATAATCTTCATTTTATTTGTAAAATTTTTTTTGTACTCTTTATATTTCCATAGTTAAAGCGTCGAAAAGTATGTTTTTTAAGTTAAGTATTTTTGTTTATATTAAGGGTATTCATTCATGCAACGTGCGTCGTAAGTTTACAAATTTTGTAAGATTATAAGTTTACACAAAAGTTAAAGTTTGGTTAAATGCTGATTAATTGATCAGCTGTTCTTTTATTTGACAGATTGGTGTGTGACACTAGGTTACGTTAGAAGGGGTGATGAAGCGGCAAGCCGAAACATCTCACTCGGATCTCAGTGGATCCATTGTGCTCCCCGGAAGCTGACTTGGGTAGGAGAAAGGATGGGTGAGGAGAGGTTGGTGGGTATCAGGGAGGGGTTATGGAAGGAAGAGCCTCCCTGAACCATCCTGAAATCTGGATGAATTTCATGATGTTTGCAGGTGGCAAAATTGAGAGTCTATCTAATTTGTCGAAGAAGTATTCTCCGAGAGTTGCTCTTCTTATTTTAGCTAGGTTGGGGCATTCGCAAAGGAAGTGGTATGCCTCGTCTTGACACCCTCTACATAGGTCAGATGAGCCGATGCCCATTCTGTTCAAGTGGGTTCCCATGGAGTTGTGACCCGTGAGTGTACCAACTAAAAGGGATAATTGGGGCCTGCTTAGCTTAAGTAAATAGTCTGTTTTGTTCCTAGAGAGTAAAGGCCACAGAGTCCTTGAAACCCGACAGGTATCAAGTCATGACCACCGGTCGTTTGCGGCTTTTAAGAAACTGTGGTGAATTCTAGATTTTTCTTGTTCTAGAGGCATAAGTACCCAGGGTATGAGCCCGTTTTTGGCCAGTTCGTCTGCCCTTTCATTACCAAAAATATCACCATGTCCTGGGACCCAACGAAGGGTAACTGTGCTTGCTCCGCCCAACGACTTTAGTTCGCTGCGACAGCAATCAATCAGTTTGGATTTTGTAACAATTGATTATATGGCTTTGATTGCAGCCTGACTATCTATGAAGAAATCAATGTTCTTACCCGTCAATTTAAGCGTGGAGAGGTACTTTGCAGCTTCACAAACTGCAAGGACCTCTGCTTGAAAGACGCTAGAGTAGTTCGGTAGTTTTATCGACTTGTTTATGGGTGGGTTTTCTGAAAAGATGCCAGACCCTACCCCCACGTCTGATTTGGACCCGTCAGCGAATACCGTTACATGATCTTCGTTAGTGACCCGGTTTTCCTTCCAGAGTTCTCTAGATGGAAAGTCTGCAAGTACAACTGGGTTGAAATCAATGTGCGGTAAGATGTAGTCAGTTTGAATATTATTATCAGTAAAGTTAATTATCGTCCTATGACCATAATGGCCCTTTTTCCAATATTTGCACCCTTTTAAACGGAGAGCGCTATTGGCCGCCAGCTCTTTTGTGAAAAGATCACGTGGGGCAAGCGAAAGGAAAGTTTCTAGGGCTGCGGTTGGTGTAGTTCTCATGGCACTTGTTGTACATATACACGCTAGGCTTTGTATTTTTGTCATGTTCTTGAGATTTGTGGCTTTGTCAAGTGCTAGCCACCAGACCAAACATGTATATGTTAGTACTGGCCGTATGATGGCTGTATACATCCAGTGTATTGTCTTAGGGCTAGGCCCCCATCTTCTACCAAACATTCTACTGCAAGTGTAGAATGCTATCGACGCCTTTTTCTCACGTTCTTTAACATTTTCTTTCCAGTTTAGTTTACGATCAGTTATCAGTCCAAGGTATTTTGCCGTGCCCGTTATATGGAGCGGTGTCCCATTTGGACTGTTATGTTTTCTCGTGGGTTGACATTTAGTCCACAGCTATTGGCCCAATTACTGAGCTTTTCAAGGGCGGTTTGCAAGAGATCACGAAGTAGTTGCAAGAAATCACGAAGTGTGGAAACGAATTTGCCAGGGGTCATTATCACGATGTCGTCTGCATATGCCACAACTTTGACGCCACTTTGGTTTAGATCGATCAAAATCTGATTAACAACCAGGAGCCAAAGTAGCGGTGACAATACCCCTCCCTGTGGTGATCCCCTACATGTTCTGACTTTTAGCTTGCTGTCACCCAATTCCGCATTTACAAGTCTAGTTTTAAGCATAGAATCGATCCAGTTTGACAACAATGGATCAATACCCGTAGGGTCTAGGGCTTGCCGAATTGACGAAAATGAGCGAATACAAACAAATCATTTACTGCGCCCATAACGTCGGTTTCTTGACTTGCGCCGTCGATGTTGATGAAGTTTCGTCGTCGTCAACGATTGGTTGGGGAGAACCTTTATAATTCTACCTTAATAGTTTACCAAAAGTAGCTTTCCTAATCTTTGATTAAATGAAGACGTCCTAATCATTTTTCCTTGCATAAACAACGTTTTAAGTCACTTTTATCGCCAACTAATCGCGATTTGATAGTTACAGAACACGGTCAGAGTTTTTTTTAGTTCTCTGAGTGAGATATCATATTATTTAAATCATATTTACAAACGCGCCTTATTCTAAAAGCCACAAATGAAGTTTGGATAAGTTTAACCAAATTTATTTTCCCCATCAAAATCCTTGGATAGTTTTAAACTAATTGTGTAAACCATTTCCCATACAAAATTTGACAGTTCATTTACTAAATGATAAATTTAACCAAACCATAAACTTATATAGTGTTTTACGACGTTGCATGAATATCCTTATTAACTAGCATTAAGGAGTCGAGTCGTAAGGCAACAACTAGAAAAGCGCAACTTTTCGATGCTTTATCTTTAAAAGTATAAATCATACAGTACAAATTTGTGTGAAGGAAAAAAAGGTAATTTTATTTTCTATTGAGAAGAAAAATGTTGCAGCGCTATATCGATGCGGAGCACTTCTCGAACTCTTCGACTCAAGTTACCAAGTCTTCAGGCGAGACAGGCACCACTCGAACGACTCAGAGACAGTTGGTGGAGGAATTTTATTTGCAGTCAAAAACTGCTTAATATACACTTTGGTTGATTCTTTTGATCTTTCTGACGTCGAAATAAAAAAAAAAAACATGATCAACAGATATTTAAAGAAATATAAATAAATACATACGCCTGAATTTGACACTAGATAAATAATTAGCATATAATTTAAGAAAGAACGATAAGTCTACTATCAAAATTAGCCAGAGTTTTGAGTAAGGAATGACCTAAGTATCAATCGAAACCCGTCGGTGTCACCTAACTCCCGAACATACCTTGGTAAAGAATTCCTTGAGCGTATAGAGTCAACGAAAAATTGTCTTGCAGAAGTTAGACATGTGTAACGAGGGTGAATAAGTTGAAGAGATCTAGTTGAGGTGCCAAAACGTAAGTTATTAAATAGGTAACAAGGTTGAATAGTTTGAATAACATTTGAGAGCAATATAGGTAAGCGATCTATATCAAATGAGATGATCATAAGACATGTTGTGGAGTAGCTTAGAGAAATGAGAAATTTTGTCACATTGTCTTCTATTGAAAACATAACGTGCAATGTTGTTAAAAGCGACGATTAGTTTTCTCCTGCTAGAGGAGTGAGATAACCAGAGCTGGCGTAGTGTTCCATAGACTTTTCCCACAGCTATATTAATATGGTTGTTCCAAGTAAGTGTTCTATTGAAGACCATTCCTAAGTTTTAAGCGGTATCAACAAATTCAATTTTTGAACCCTGTAGCATGATGTCAGGAAAGTAGGACATATCAAAAGGTTTTTTACCAATGACGATACATTTGGTGTTTAAGGGGTTAAGAAAAAGCCCATTTTTCTCAGACCAAGTTGATATCTTTCCTAGATCAGAGTTGATCATAACTGCACAGTCTTCCAGCATTCCAAGAGGATAGCTTTTATATAGTTGAACGTCATCGGCGTACATATGAATAGAAGAGGAAACAATGGTGGGAATTTCATTAACATATAAGGAAAACAGAAGGGATCCAAGAATGGAGCCCTGTGGCACTCCTCTGGTGTTTTGTAAAAAATTCGATGTCTGGACGTTAAATATGATGACATGAGGCTGACTGCTGAATTTGAAAATCCATACAACTTTAAAAGCTTATTACAGAGATTTCTGTGGTCTACCGTGTCAAAGGCCTTTGAAAAGTCCAATAACACTAGAAATGTTATCTTGTCTTCATCTAGAGATTCTCTTATATTGTCAACAACATCAATAATTGCAGAAGTACAACTATGCTGTTTCATGAACCAAGATTGCATTGGAGAGAGCAAATTATTTGTGTTGACATATAGATTGATTTGCTGTTGGAGCACTCTTTCAAATACCTTTGATAAAAAAGGCAGAATGGAGATTGGTCTATAGTCTTGACTGGTGGGACTTTTTCGAATAGGTATTACTTTAGTTATTTATGAACATGTGCACCAGTGCTGGTTAAATGACAGGGAGAATTATCTTGACAAATTCAAAGCTAGAAGCATTAGATCTTACAGATAACAAACATTCAACAATTTCGGTACTATCAAGACAAGAGAACTCAAATGTGACATCTATTAGGGTGCGCTCATGTGGGCCATACGAATTTAATGGGAGAGTGTTTAAGACAGGATAAGGAATAGTAACAAAACTCTTATTTAACTGATTTATGTCCAGGCTAGTGTCAATGTGTTGGTTAGTTTTGCCCACCCCAATGTCTTTAAGATTACGCCAAAGCTGTCTACCGTTGACCGAATTGTTTATTTTATTTTCGTAGTATTTACTTTAAGCTAGCTTAATTTTATTAACTGCTTGATTGCGCAGCGACCGATAAACTTGAAATAGAATATACAACCTATAACGCTTCCAGTTGATGTATGTTTGTTACGTTTTTCAATTATTTGGCGAATCTCCGCGGTGAACCAGAGACATGGGCCGTGTCTAGCATTTCTTACTTTCAATGGCACATGGCTATCAAAGAGAGTGCAAATATTATTATTGAGAAATTCAACTTGATCAACTATAGATGGCATGAAAAAACGTGGTCCCATTCAATATTACGAGCATTCAGCTGACAGCGAGGATAATCAATATTGTGAAAATCCCTGTATTTATAATTTAAGACCGGGCAGCAGACGCTGTTAACTGATTGTAGAAAAGAACGCTATCTAGTTGATTCACAAAATGTACATTCAAAATAGTGCTTGTGTTATCTGTAATATGAGTTACGCACCTTAAAGAATAAATACATCATAATACATAGATTAACACTTTTCTGTTTCGCTCAAAAAAACATCATTAAGCCCCAGGTATTTGTATGGACTCTTTTGATTCTTACGACAAATGAGACATCTGTGCCAAGTTTCATCACCATACCATTGAAATTTGGTAATATTATGCTCGTTTCACTAAAAATGTAGTCATCATTTTCTAAAAAGGTAAGAACTTTTTCTAGGGAAATTATATTGAAATTATTTTGATTGTATAAGATTGGAAATTAAAAATTACCCTAAAGTCATGTGCCATATGGTTAGATTATACCAAGATAAATATATAGTGGTTTGATATACTTCCACCTTCTGCTCCCCCCATTTTGAAAGCGATTATACAAAAAACTAATACATGGACAAAAATAAACTTCGGATATGCTGTAGAGTATGAAATTCTACGTCGACACTCATCTTAAAATATTATGAATATTTATTTTATAACCATTATTTTCTGACAAATGAAAACTCTTATCCGCCGAGGGTATTTTGCTCCCCCAGCGTACAAGGGTGGGGGAGCAGCCAACAAATAACATATTATATTCCTATAGCTTCAAGTATTTTCAATTCAACGAGATATTCCGCGACATCAACGATGTCTGGTTCCCAAATTATAGGCTAATTTATGTGAAATTTCGTCATAAAACATGGTCAGAAGGCAACCCTTATATCTCCGGTCTGCTAGTGTTGCCACCATGGCAACACTTCTTAAAAGTAAATATATTATGTGGACTATTAGTGTACCAAAGCTCGTCAGAATGAAGTGCAATGTTGGCTCCCCTAACGCACTAAATAGTAAGCTATAAAAAGCAGCTAGCCTCAGTTTGGTAATTCATACATTTAAACTGTTGAATTGTCACGTGCCCGACATTTTGACAGTATGATTTAAAAACGGTAAATTTATGCCTCTACTTGGCTTACTAGCAAAAAATAGGTGTAGACATTTCAAATGGGAAGAGACAGAAGAAGAATATAGTACAAAAAAGTATTAATAACTAAACTATTTTCAAATTAAGACCATGCTTATTTGCAAGGACGCTGGACTGTTTGCAAGTTAAATTTTTGTTAAATTAGACCTGTTTACTATTTAAGTGTTTTTTGAGATGTGACTTCTCATAGAAGTTAAGTTAGGAATAGTACTTTATATAAAAAAAATCCAAATAATGTCACCCGAAAGTCCCAAAATCTCATATTTCCCGACCGAAAAATTTAATCCTAAAAAATTCGTGTTCTTAAGAAATTTTTTAATTGTTGTTTAATTGTTGCCTTTTTTGTAAGTTTTTAAATTTCTTGGTCCCACCGTCCTTAAAAAGTTGTAGCAGAAAAAATTATTTAATTCAAAAATTTTCACCAACTGCTATCAAGATCGCTTTATATACAAGACTGAATGAGTCACTTGCTTCTTTACTGGCTTCACAACTACTACTGGCTTCGCAAAAGAAAATCCAGTTATGCCGGATTCGCACGAGTGGCACACATTGTGTCGTACGTTTTTGTGCGACAGTATATGGTATTTTATATGGGTTTTATATTGTGTGGCCTCAGCTAAACATTTTGGTCTAACTTTCGTGGCCGTAGGACATCTTTTGAAGGTAATAAATGAAAGATACATTTTGTGTTCGTTTTTTTTTTTGTTTCACAGTATTTTGAGTTAATTTTTATTACTTTTTATTTAACAAATTAAAAAAAAAACATAACAATATTAATTCATGAAAAAAAGGAACTTAGAAATTGCGAAAAAATACATAATTAGCTTATTCTAAAAAAAAGTTTTCTTCAAAATCGGTTTTCAGGAATTCAAAAAAAATGCAAATTTATTATCTGTAAAGAAACCAGTTTCACTTTACTTATTTCAGAATAAAAGTTCAATCAAATTACCTTTTGGAATGTGATACTTTGGAAAGCAAGTAACACATAGCTGGGGTTTGTTGGGGCTCTCTGGACAGTAGGTTGTTGTCCTTTTTATGCTATTTCTGGCAGTTTTTCGGTCGGATGATTTTTTTGACTGCGCATAACATAAAACGCAAGCTCTTCTGATCGTGTTACCATCAGCACCCTTTCTATTGTCAATAAAGTGTTTCCTGGAAGAAACTGGCTGTGGGGACAGAAGGTCGAGCAAGCCTTCAGCAACCTCCTCTCTTAACTTTCTTATCTGGATTCCACTTTTTGTGGCCTTTTTGTAAACCAGGAATGCGTTTACAACAGCCATACCCAACAGAAATTCTATCGCAACTTTCCTGTACCACTTGAGACCTCTTCGCAGCGTAGTTGCATAGGAAGCCATTTGATCAGATCTATTATGGCAAGAGGTTTTTCACGATTTGCCTGATGTCTCCGGCCCCTACTTGTGGAAGGTAAGTTTGGGTCAGATATATGTTGGTCAGACACGCCAGTCATAACAGGATCATGTTTTGTCGAAAGTATCCTGAGATCTCTGGTGTCCTTTCACTTTAGAACAACAATGCCATTCTCTTCTTCGCGGGCTATCATTTCTCCTGTTCAGCTTCGCATCCATAACTTCTTTTGGGAAACATTTTTTGTTGGCTCGAAGAGTTCCAACCACGTGTGTTTTTTGGTCAAGCATAGAGCGCGCCAGTTCGTAGCTCGTATTAAAATTGTCTACATAAAGTGTTCGACCCTCTCCTTTCAATAAAGTGCTGAGTTCTTCGCAAACGTTCTTCAACAGACCAAATTCTCGAACACATGTCGAACTTTTGCCGGAGTAAATTTTTGTAGACCAAGTAAATCCCTCCGTGGAGCAAAGTTTGAACAACTTTTCACCATAAGGATGAGCCTTATTAGGAATGTACTGTCGGAAAACTAGGCGACCTCTCCAAGGAATGACAGTCTCATCAATTACCATGTTTTCTCCAGGTATCATTACGCTCTGAAACTTTCCCTGCAGCAGGTCCAAAAGAAGTTTAAGTTTTCCAAGCCTATCTCCTTTAACTATGGCCGTGTTGTCAGCAAAATGAACAAAGTTTAGCAGAAAATGAAAACGGTTTCGTGACATGGTTTCTGCAGGAATCCCTAAGTTATATATATTCTTTTTCGACCAATTGTCTTCCAGCAGTCCAACCTTCACAAGGCCCATCCATAGTAAAAGCCCAAGAAATTTGTTTTATCTCTGGGACGTTTGTGGGAACCCAATTCTTTTTTCTTGAAGCACGAATTATTGGAACTCGATTTATTTTCTCCTGGGCGTACCTATTGATTTCGGAAACGATAAGTTGTACAACTTCCTCATCAACAAAAAGGAAGCTTCCAAACAACTAATAGTTGAAGGCACGTCTATTAGGAAATTGGATCTTCAAGTAAAAGCAAAACTCTTTTTGGCGAGAAAAAAACTCAGTCCAGCGAACAAAGTTACTAGCTTCAATCGCAGCTGGTATTTCCTCAGCTTCGCCTTGCACCTCTTCCTCATCATTTTCTGATGCTTCTGCATCAACTGCATTCACATCTTCGGGGCCCGAGTCTGTGTCTGAGTTAGGGTCATCATTTGGAAGCCAATTATCATCGAACTCCAAGTCGTCACTTGAAAAATCGTCGCCAGTTTCTTCAAATTCTGGCTCTCTTTCAACCTCTTCATCACTCAAATATTGTCTTTCCATTTTTGATCAACTTTTTAAAAACCTATAACTGTAACAAACAAATTAAAAGTCAACTGAAATCACTTCAAATTTACACTTACTAAAAACACACAAGATAACACGAGGAAGCTACTGTCGTACATCATATGGCCACGTCGTACAGAAAAGTGCGACACACAAAAACCGTTAGAAATTCACAGTTATGAGGACAAAAAAACGGGAATTGGTTAGGAACTACTTTTTATGTACTAAGAAACAGAAATTTGAAAAAAAAAAAAAAATACTTTGGCCTGGCAAAACCCAAAATTTTAAAAATTATCATGTTCTTAGTTTTTAATTATTTGTTTATAGAGTTACACGTTAGTCTTTAGAGCAAGCCCCTTCCTCCCCCCCAAACGAAATGCTGGCTACGGGGCTGCTCTAAGGCCTCTAACAGACCTGAAGATGGTTCCAACAAAGCTCTAGGGTCCTTCAAGAAAGGTGCAACACGCACCAACTGAGCTTAAGGGCATCTTACAGAGCTGTAGATGCTTCGAACAGAGTTGTAGGGCCCCCAAAATAGCTCTAGAAGTCTCCAACAGAGCCGAAAGGTCCTCTTAAAAAGGTTTCAGACTGCCAACTGTGCTCTAGGGTCTCTTATTTAAAAGTTGAGGAAAATCGTAAAAAAACACAAAAATTTATATTTAGAAAAAGAAAAACAAGTTGGGTACCAGCAGGACTCGAAACTGGAACATTCGGGTCTTCTCATATGGATTAAGTACGATACTAAAAAGTTAAAGTAGCCAGTTGGTGATTTTAACTTTAGTAAAATATTAGGTGAAAGATAGTACGATGCTAAACTCGTTTAAAATTAGCAAAACACAATTTTTAACCTAGTATCAAACTCAAAATGATTTAACATCGTACTAAATCGTCTAAAATTTTGCGCCAATATCTTTAAGAACACCGAAATTGCTGGAGTTTAGTTCAAGCGTGGCAATATTTAATTTCAAACATATGATTTGAAAACATGGTAATTTTGTTATATATCCTTAGCACTTATCAGCACGAAATAAGTACAGGACATCTTTCGTTTTTAGGAAAATAGAAATACGGTATAAAAATTTGCTTTTATAAGGTTGGTACAACTTTCATTTTTATTGCAAAATTGTAAATGGCAGTGGTAAGAGAAAAAAATTAGTATAGGAATAGTTGAAATATTTAATTTTTAATTTTTTATTATTACAGAAAACTTAAATTAAAAATTAACTAAACATTTAACATTACAAAACAAAAAAATATCACATTTTAAATAAAACTAAGAAAAATGAAATCGTTAAATAAAACATAGGATTTTTCAAAAACATAGTCGAACTACCTGAGTTGCTAATTGTATCTTGCCACCAGGTCCATGTGTTATTGTAAAATGCTGGATTTGCCATTGGATCCCCAGGTAACCAAGCACTTTGAACAGCACTTTGTCGGTAATATTGAACATCAGTTTCTAACTCACTAATCAAATATGGATGTTCAGATGCAATATTATACATCTCACATGGATCCCGTTCGATATCAAATAAACAAGGAGCTATGGCCGGTTCACATTTGTAAGAATCTAACCTTGATGTCGACACATTATGGATATGACAATGATAAGTGGCCTGATCTCTTAGTTCTGCAATATCAATTGCTGAAAGGTCAGAGTTTCCGAGTGCTCGTGAAACTTGTGATTCTAAGATGAGATCTGAGTATCGGTATAGTCTTGGATCTGGAGTATCTTCGACATCACCTAGCCAAGTGGCGTATTGGGGAAAGAATTCAGTTCCGTTGATGTATTTTAAATTTGAACGCTGATACGCAATATATCCATCAATGTCGTCTAGGACGTGTATGATGCTTCGTGGTTGTGGTGGATAGTTATTGATAAGTGAGTGCCATACATTGATGCCATCAATTTTTAAATTCGATGGAAGCTTAATGCCAGCTGCTGAAGCAAGTGTTGGAAGCCAATCAATTGAGTGAATCAGTTGGTGTGAAACTAGACTGGATTGTTTGATGAGGGGACTCCAGATAGCTCCAGCTGATCGAATGCCACCCTCCCAAGGTGATTGTTTTTGCTAAGGGAATTAAAAGAAATACGTTTTTAGATAGGTATACTTAAAGGCTAATTTAAGACTGCACTTACACCTTTGAAAGGATAATTTGACCCTGCATTGCTGTGGATTCCACTTGTAGGTGCTCCATTATCGGAATAGAATAGAATAATGGTGTTGTTAAGCATTTTTCTTTCTGCAAGAGTCCCGATGAGTTTGCCAACGCTTTCGTCAAGTTTTGACATCATTGCTGAAGAAAACAAACAAACAAAAAAAAAAAAACATTAAAATGCATAATAACATTAAAATAAAAATAGAAATGAAAATATAAAGTAAATTATTACTTTTCACACCCCAGTGAAACAAATTTATTTTGAACGAAATTTAAAAAATCATTCTGCTGTAATTTTATTAGTACTGAATAAGTGAATGAAACTACGGTGGCATTTTGATAATGTACTAAAGGAGCACTACTAACATGCAAAATATGAAAATCCCTAATGGCGTAATCAATTTGAAGCGGGGTTAAAATACACGGCCCAAGGGTATGCTGAGAAACACTCTTGTGTTTCTCGTGTTCAAAATTTAAACGATATGTATTAATTTCTTCGTTTCGCTGAAATTCGTTAATGTAATGAAAATAATAATTCTGAGCCTGGGACGTGATTAATTTAAAAATTCTATTAAATACAATGGAAATAACGGAAATATAAGAATGTCCACGTGTTTCAATCAAACCGCAGTGATTTACGTGTCGATCTCCCCGCTCTTTCACTGAAGTGTTTTATTGTAGACAACGTTTTATTATCGGGCGAGTACTCTTAAAAATCGGGATGTTTACCAACACGTAAGCACGCCGCATATACCTAACCATCTGTGAAACATGGGTCGTCATGATTGATGCCACAAACATTTAGCAATTATTGTCCTTGCGACTTAATAATTCTCATAACGAAAGCGAAACGAACAGGAAACTAAAGACGCTTAAATACGAATGCCAAATCGCTCGGAATAAGTTCAATTTTTGTGTCAAAATCGTCACTGGAATGACAAATTCCAAGATTTGATTTTGAAATGATCGATATGCTTGTTGTTCGCAGCCAAAACCGCTCGTGCACTCAGCCAATTAGCATAATTCTAAGGGATATTCGGGAAAACAGTCGTGATGTTGCCAAAAATTCGTTGGAAATGCGATTCGGTGAATTAGTCGACTGGAATCTTTCGATTGTTCGTTTTTAAAATGTCGGAAAAAAATCAATCAGGATGGTGACTTAGTCGACTGGAATCACGCCATTGTCTTTCACCACCAATTGCCTGGAGAACTCTGCAACGGACTGGGCATTTCGTAAAGCAATGTCAATTTCTTCAAATATTGCCATAAAGCAGACGCCTTCAGGCAAGTGTTCAATTCATCTGTCGGAGTTGACCTTGGAATGACAGACAGCATATGAAGCATAATCATTGCGCCACCGAAACGTCTTTTTTCGTTTCGTATATCTTTCAACACGCGATTTAGGGCTTCCAATGCGCGTTAGTGAGCAACTGTACACTGGTCCTAGGTGACCGTGTTACATTGCTGCAATATTTTCGACACCGCAAACTTCTTTATCCACTTGAAGATTGTATGGCAATTCCGATGCAGAATAGTTCGACCTTCGACTGCCTTCTAACAACGTAGCCTCAATCCCCTATGAAGCGAATACCAAAGCAATCTCAGATCTCCTACGAATTTTAGCCAAAATCAGTGAAAGTAGGAATGTTTATTTTTGTTTTTTTTTTTCGTTATCGACTGCCTGCATCGATTCATCGAACATCTTGGTTCAATGCGACTCGATCGAAATCCATTTCACAATCCAATTCTCGATTAAATGCGAAGAAATGTACTTAAAACCAGATCTTCGCGGATTTTCAATTTTCCTTGAAATTTCCGGAATATTTCTCCATTTTGTCCTCCCTTGTGCCAATACAAATCCATCAAACCCAATATCGTGAAAATCGAACGATCCGTTCTCGAGTAACCACAAGTTTGAGACATTGTATTTTTATATCGTATAAAATATTTTTTTCCTTATATTTTATTTTATTGAAAATGCATTTTTTTCCCAGGTTCCAAGTGTAAGAAATTCAAAATTGTCTTTAATTAAAGAGCTGAGCGCCCTAGATATGAATATGGGGTTCAAGACTTTTACTGTTGGTCAAAATGCCTGTAAGATTGAAGCTTTGAGTGCGTCTTGCAGCCATTTAGCTCTTCGGAAAATATTGTGGACTCCATAGTCATGTCTAGGGTACTCAGCTCTTTTATTAAATACGATTTTGAAGTTTCTACACTGCACTTTCAATGCACTGAATAGTATGGACCTATCTTAAAATAAAAGGAATTTTTGCTTTCGTTCACAACCAAAAATTCAAACACAGAAATGTTTATTTTTCACAAAATGATCTAAAAACAACTTGTAGTAGTACAATTATTTACAAAATGACATACTGAACTTCGGACCGCCATCATCATAACTTAAGAACCGATTGACGTACAGAGGTCGTTAATATGTGATTTTGTAGATAATTGTACTTTTACGTTATTAAGTACTATTTTTGTTGTCAAAATTCAATGCTCTTATGAATTTTTAGTCAAACACTGAAAACCGCATAGATGACTGTCCTTAATTACTTTCTTCAAAAGCAACATTTTTTGTTGGTTCTGTGCCTATAAACTTTACTTTTGCGAAGGTTTTGATTTGCGTTGTGAACATGCAAATAACTGTTTTTTTTTTTTGGTTATATTTAAGTTTATGTTACAAAATGTACGCCAATAATGAAGATGAAAAAATTTAAATATTATAATATTAAAATTACTTATTTTCAATAAAAATGTTTACCGTTAAAACAGGCATAGCACGCAATATACTCGAAAACATGTTGGTTATTTTCGAACATAAAACCACTGTAGGTGTTACCACAAACATTTGGGGAAAAATTTTCTCACATTGGGTATTAGACCCCTGTGGATTTCCCTTGGTGACGTCCATGCTAGGGTCTGTTTTTTAATGATTTTAGAAAAAAAAAATTATATCATCTCATTTTTCAAAGGTCAGTTATAGTTTCAATAATTCCCCATATTTTTTCTTACAACTTTTCTAGATTCTTTTTCCAGGTCTTTACAGCACTTCATTTTGGAACTTCAAAATAAAAAGTATGCCAGTTATAAGGGAATAAGGGGCCAGTTTCACATTAAACAACTACCGGAATAAGTTGCACTTAAGTTTTGCATATTGGAAGTTTTTGGTAATTTTCGCAGTTTGAGTTAATGACACTTAAGTGCCCAACACGCTTATTCAGGAAAATGTGCACGGCGAAAATTGGCATTTTATGTTCTATATTTCGCACTTAAGTGCTTCTACAATTACTGTGGCCCTAAGTGATCATTAAATATAAGCTAGTGTCAGTAATTTAACATTTTTTTTAAAACATTTTTGAAGTCATTTGCCTATTTAAAAAAAAATTAGTTCTCAAAGTCTAAATGAAAATCCTAAAGTGGGCTTTAGGTCAGATTTTGAAAATTCTTATTTTATTTGTTGTAACGTTTCGGGTGTGTTTACAAACTTCTCCAGACAACTGAAAACAAAACGGGAATAATAAATAAAAATTAATTCTTATTTTTATATTTTTGTGTGTGTTTTTTTGTTATTTATTTAAAAGCCTTGAAAAAGACGTTTTAAATAGATGGGCGTATCCATTTCATTATTTATTTAATATGGCTGTATATTTGTTTGGGAAATATTTTCCATATTAAATAAATAAATAAAGAAAAGGATACGTCCATCTATTTAAAACGTCTTTTTCAAGGCTTTTAAATACATAACAAAAAACACACACAAAAATACAAAACTAAGAATTAATTTTTATTATATTCCTGTTTTGTTTTCAGTTGTCTGAAGAGGGGTTTTACAACAAATAAAATAAGAATTTTCAAAATCTGACCTAAAGTCCACTTTAGGATTTTCATTTATAATTGAAGAAAGTTCACAAAAAAGGTAAATATTTAATTCGCAAAGTCTCACTGACAAAATAAACCCAGCAAAATGTTGGATTCAGTTGAACACAAATGTATTTTGAGAGTGAGACCTCTGAGATCTTATTTTCCTGAAGAAGCAGATAACTTTAAAAATTTTCTATGACTGACCAATTACTGCAATAAAAGTGACCTTTCATGACCATTTAGTGGCGTTTCAAATAACATTAAGTGCTAATAACCCGGAAACGTTCTGATTTTTATATATTAAACAACTTCACATACTTAAAAATACCACAAAGGAATAATCGTCCATTATAGCTAATTTATGGTGTTTTCCATTGGTAAAATAATTAAATTTTGATTTGGATCTATCAAAAGGCATATTTTACCTTCCATTTGGTAAAGAAATCGATTTAATTTTTTGATTAGGGTAAACTTGGTACATGTCATTTATATACTCGTATTAGCTGCATAACACGTTTTTACCAAAAAAATTGAATAATTGATATGAAGATATGGGTTTTTTTTTTGAAAAAAATTGCATTTTTTTGTATACTTATTTGTATATTTCCACATATCTCATTATTGGATTTTTTGATTTTATAATTATTTTTCGATTCGGTACTTCTTAGTTAGGCAACAAATATTGCATTTAAATATTATGGACCTATCTTAAAACAAAAGGAATTTTTGCTATCGTTCACACCCAAAATTTGATGTGGTTCTCGGTCTATTTAACAAAATTAGAAAAATTGCTTTTTCAAGATGGTGGCTTTTCTCTTCCGGTACCACTCTTAAAACTTGGTTCATTAATAGAAAATATTTTATAAGACATAACCCGAAACTAAATTTCCTTATCCAATAATATAATAAATATCCTCCCATATGTTGACTTAATGTACTGCAGTTAAAGTTATTTTTTTAGAAAATTGCACCTCCTGCCTAAACGTGGGAGGAAATAGAAACCCCCCCCCCTCCCAAACGATTTTTTTCTTGTCTGGACTCAAACTAAACACTCTATCTTTTTGTCACCCCTTTGATGAATCACCCTGCATACATTCTAGTTGTTACCTACGAGAGCAAGTTCGTGCGATCCAGTCGTGCATATTATTTTTTTTCTTTTCTCGACCCAACCAAAAGACTGTAGCTTTTGGTCTCATTTTATGCGAATCACCCTGTATAATGCCAAAGAAAATGGACGCTTATTTTTTATTACCTACCTGCATAGATCCTCCTTTTTGGATCGCTAATGTGGGCAAATTTTGCAACTTCTTCCGGTGGAGCTTGCATTGGATCATCTTCGTTTGCTGTATGCACTGCCAAATGACTCATAAGTAAAAATAATGGCTGGTTTTTGTTGTGTTCTTTTACAACTTTGATGGCTTCGTTTGTAAAATATTCCGTAGCATAAATTCCCTGACCATCGTAGTTGTTATTGAGATTCTTTCTAAAATCATATCCAGAACTGTAATTATTTGCCTGTAATCAGGAGGGCATTATTTTTTTTTTTGAAATCCTGCTTTATTAAAAATGTAATAAATTCGATTTAGAACTGGGTTTCCACTGTTGATTGTAATTTGGTTGAACATTAAAATGTTTGACTGTGTTCATTGATATTAAATTGATAGGTAATGGAAGCACAGCATTAAATTAATTTATTACTCTCCATCACCAAATATAACAATTATTATACTCACCAACATGTCCATATCATGAACATAATAATCAATGTATCCGGAATAGTAACCAACATGATAATCGAATCCTCTTAATGTGGGCGTGTAAGCCTTCTTCGAGTAACCCAAATGCCATTTTCCAATTAAATTCGTCGAGTAACCAGCATCGTGAAACAGTTCTGGCATCGTCCGTTCACTCAGAGGTAATCCCCACGGTTGATCGTTAATTATAACCGAATGTTGGGTGCCTACATTAATTCAATACACATATACGCGCCCCAAGGGGATATTTACACAAACCATTCCAGTGAGGAGGTTTAATATGGCAAAAGGGAATATAAACCGGAAATCAGGATTAAAATTGAAAACAGAAAAAAAAAAATTAAGAACAAATTTTTATGAAAAAATACAAATTTAAGGACCACAAAACCAATAAATCTCTTGTTAGTAGTTGTTACCTGTGTGAATGGGATATTTTCCTGTCAGCAAAGTAGCACGTGATGGTGTGCACATATTTGGCACATATAGTCGATTAAGAATTACACCGTTATAAGCGAGTGCGTCAATGTTCGGAGTTAAAATCTGATTTGAACCATGAAAGCTCACATCGTTAATTCCCTTATTTTTTCAAGTGATTGTTGTTGTTGTTTTTGTTGTTGGGGGAGGGTGATCAAGTTCATACACGGGAGATGCAAATTAATTAGAATTGGAACGATGCAAAAAAATATACAAGTTCAAATTCATACCATATCATCGACCAGGATAATCACAATGTTGGGTTTTTGACCTTTAGATTGTTTTGTTGCAGCATTGACATTATAATTGACACATGCCAGAGCTATGATTAACAGTTGAAGAGTTGACATTGTGACGGCAGCGCACCGCGACATTAATTGGAAATTCTGGAAATAGAAATGCAATCTCAAGAATAAAATAGACAAAACAATTTAATGGCATTTGGCTTTGACATGTGTGGAGGTATACAATTTAAAAGGAATTGAGTTGTAATATTCCTATAACAACCGCACCGTTTAATTAAACTGAAACGAAATCGAAAACACCGAAACCATAGGATTTTGTTGCGTACAATAAAAATACAAAAAATGGCCCATTACGCCATCACGAATGGACGGATTGCCTTCAAATTTGGTGTGAAGCGATTTAGCCCAGTTGCTATCTACAAAAAAATGACCTGAAATGGTAAAAATAGTAGTGCACACTTTTCTTTCAGAACTTGTTAGAGGGGATCATTAGGCATCTTTGTATTTTTTGTCGGGAAAATTGCTCCACTGCGTAAGCCGCCGTCTTGGATTTTCTCACACTGGTTTCTAATATTTGCAAAAAAAACTTTAAACATAAAAAATGTTTTGAAAAACAATGGCAGCACTTACAATCTCGTGCTATATCTTTTTTTTAAAGCCAGATATCCATTGTCTTATTTGGTGTTTAAAAATTTTTATTTTAGTGAATAGTTTTTGAAAAATATATTTTTTTTAAACTTTTTTTTTGTAAATTTTACGTAACTAACTTGTATTTTTGATTCTAAAATTCAACGCTCTTAACAATTTGTAGCTTTTTGCTGAAAACTGGATGGACTTAAGTGCTTTAACTCCTTAGAAAATTGAAAATTACGAAAACTACTTAGGTATTTGTTAAAAAAAATGTTTTTTGTGTATTTAGTGTTTAAACTTGGGATCTTTAAAATTACGAGAATTTCCATGTGCTTTTCTATCGGAGTCTATTCTTTACCCTCTCCTCTACTTAGGTCCTGATCTTATATTCATTCTACGTTTCATATTCAGTGCGAGGGGGTTACTCAACATCTTGGTAAAGGTATTTAAACAATATTATGCTACGGCTTTTGCGTATTTTATTGGGAAGATCACGATGAACAATATTTACCTGCATCTACACAAATAAAGCCTAAAATTTCTCACATACCAGCGTGAAAAATTCGGCGCGACAACGACAAAAATAGACAAAAAACTGCACTGACACCAAACTTCTACCATAATATTGCTTCATTCTTACACTATCATCCATGCTTTCCTCCTCAGTAGGTTCTAACTGATGTATCTGTCTATTATCTGTCAGACGCTGAATCATTTATTGTTGGAACTGCCATTCAAGAAGCAATAAATTACGACGTTGTCACAATTATTGGCGAGGATATTGACCTGCTTGTCCTATTGACTGGCCTGGGCCGTAATTTGACGAATGTTTTTTTCAAGAAGCCTAGCAGAGGACGAACTCCTGAACATGTTTGCTCGACGGTTTCGTTAAAATATGCGCTTACAGGCTGTGACACAACGTCGGCAATATACAATGTTGGCAAAACCAAATTGTTCAGTGTTCTTCAGAAAAATCCAGACTTAGGAGAAGCTTTGAATTTGTTCAAAAATCAAAACGCCACCAAACAAAGTTTAGTAACTTGTGGGGAGCGTATTTTAATAGCTCTTTTCGCTGGCAGTACAGATGAGATTTCACTTAACACCCTTCGATTCAAGCGTTTTAGTAAATCTGTTGGAAAAACCAACTTCAATCTTTCAAGCGTTGCACCTACCTCAGCCGCTGCAGAACAACACATATATAGGACATATTTACAAGTGCAAATGTGGCTTGAAAACGATTTGGATTCCACATTGTGGGCATCCACTGCTGATGTCGCTCCTAAATCATTGCTCAAAATGATTTCCTGCAAATGCAAAACAGATTATGGGAATATGTGTGGGTGCCGTAAGGCGGGACTTAAGTGTTCTGTTTGATGTGCAAACTGCTCTGGCGAATCTTGCGAAAACGTTGTTCACATTAGGGAGCTGCTCGATGATGAGGATGTAGTTGAACCAAACATACCCGGACAAATACGAACTGACAACACGGAAGATGAAACACTTACCATGGTTGAAAATGAAGTTGATGTATTTAATTTGGAACTACCATCATCGAAAAAGGAATTAAAATCTGATTAAATATCACAAGTATTTAAATGCGTGGATAAGGCCTACAGGGGAAACCACGTCACAAAAAAAAAAAAAAAAAAAAAAAAAAACGCGCCTAGTACTCTACCTCTACGGTGGTGCGGAAAAGAGTTAAGGGTATATCAAACAATAGCCTCCGATAGAAAAGCATATGAAAATTCTCGTTTTTTCAAAGATCCCAAGTTTAAACACTAAACAGACAAAAAACATTTTTTTACGAAATACCTAATAGTTTTCGTAATTTTCAATTTTCTAAAGTTCTTAAGTCCACCCGGTTTTCAACCATCGGCTAGAAATTATAAAGAGCGTTGAATTTTAAAATCAAAAATATTACTAAATTACGTAAAATTTACAAAAAAAAAAAAGTAAACAAATTTGATTTGTTTTTTTTCAAAATGTTGAGTTTGAAAATTTATTTTTCCAAAACTATTAACTAAAACCAAATTTTTTAAACACTAAATAAAAGAATGGATATCTGGCTTTAAAAAAAAAGATATTGTATGAGATTGTAAGTGTTGCCATTGTTTTTCAATATTTTTTTTTATATTCAAAGTTTTTTTTGCTAATAATAAAAACTAGTACTTTAGTAAATCCATGATGGCGGCTAACGCAGGAGAGCAATTTTCCCAACAAAAAACTCCAGGTTGCCTAATGGCCCCTTCTAACGAGTTCTGAAAGAAAAGTGTGCAGTACTATTTTTTCCTTGGCAAATGCTCATTCCGACTGGGCTAATTCCCTAGAGGATATATTAAAATTTTTGTTTCAGCTCATCTAGAACGGTTAGCTGTCATTCCACGATTTCGGTTGTATCAAATTTTGTTTAAAACGGCTAGCTTAAACGAATTTGATTAAATTTCGTATACGAGTTTTTTCTGGCACAGTTTTAGTATTTTAGCGCGCAATAAAGAGGTTACGACTACCCTAAAAATTATATAAATGATTTAAACACCACGAGCGATTGGGTAGGTTGGAGAGGGGATTTAAAAGGAGATACCGATGCACATTGGTTTTGAATGTATGCAGATAATAATGGGAGGGAAAAATTGGGCTGGGTAGATCATTTCACATTCGTGAAGTTCGACTAAAGAAAGAATTTCTGTACTTGAGCGTACATCCGAATTTGGGCTCAAGTGAAAACTGATGGGCATTCTTAGAAAAGCAATCGGCTATTTCACCAGAACACTGTTTATGGAAATAGTGCCAAGATAATGACGGACGTGAAACATTGTGACGGTGCTGGTAATAATAATACTATATACCAGATTTTTTTTTCAAAAATTGGGAATAACGAAAATAAAGTTTTTTTTTTTTTTTTTTGAGCAAATTGACTTTTTTTGGGATATATTCCCGTATATTCCCGTTTATTGGGAGCGCTACGATATCTCGCAAACTAAAATCACGAATAAAAAAATCTCGCATTAATTTATAAATCTCGAAATACGAAATCTCCACAAACTAATAAACCCGCTTTTCATAAGCTCGCAATAACAAAATCTCAGTTTTAACAATCTCGTATTTACATTTCACAACCAAAAATCTCGCAAATTTCAACTTAAATCGCGCATTAACACATCACTTTGGAAAATTCCGCACTGAAAAATAAAATCCTGCAAATGGAAAATGAAAAATCAAATGCCCAAAAAGGGAGATAAAATCCTTGAACCCGATACGTGGGCCACCCAAGGTACTGTTTATTACAGATAATAAATAAACTGAAAGCACACCAACCCAACTGACAACAAACACAGACGAAAAACCGAGTATAACTTAATTTATATGTAAGTCCTATATATTTTTAAAATCAGATTTTAGTTTTTGAGATTTAAGTTTGCGGGTTTTTGTAATTTCGAGATTAAAAAAGCGGGTTTTTCTTATTGCGAGATTATGAAAAGCTGGTTTCTGTAAATGAGAGATTTCGTATTGCGAGATTTCGATTGCGAGATTTTAATTTGAGAGATTACGTAGCCAACCCGGTTTATTTAAGTTTGCGAGATTTCAGTTGAAATTTTCGAGATTCTTAGTCGTGAAATGTATATGCGAGATTGTTAAAAGCGAGATTTTGTGATTGCGAGCTTATGAAAAGTGGGTTTATTAGTTTGCGAGATTTCGTATTTCGAGATTTAAAAAAAAATTCGAGATTTCGTTATTCGAGATTTTAATTTGCGAGATATCGTAGCGCTCTGTTTATTTTATACTTAAGTTAGTTAAAAAAAAATTGCTTTTAAAATTTGAATGAATTAATTTTTGTACATAAAAATAAAATCAAAGAAGTTTTTTTTTGGGATCGGGTCGAAATTCTGGTTTTGGAATTCTGCTTTTCGAAATTCTGCCTATTTGTCATGTTAAATTTATCGCGACAAAAACTGTTCTTTTCACTCTCCAAATCCTTGCTCCCACCTATCCTTTTTCTTCTTTCCCTACAGGTGTTTCGTTCCATATACTGAGAAAGTGAAGGGCAACCATGGTCCATCAGCCATCGGTCCACTCTCTCAGTGTATTGAAGAAACAAATTGATTATGTCAAAATTCGCAGTGCAAGCGGATGGTTAAAATCCACAATGCAAAACTTACGGACAGACGGACGGTCTTTTTCAATGTTGTTTAAAGCCTTGCTGCCAATGCAAGACACCCAACACTTACAGACGAATGGTCTGGTTGAAATACAAAAGGTAGCGCGGTCGACAGTTGGTCCCTGACGCTGAAGTTACTATATTATGAGAATGGCTGAATGCCCAAGGTAAAATATAAACCTTTTAATATGTAAAAGATGGAACGTTAACGCAGTTCCCCAATTCCCCAAACCTGCGCAAAAGTCCAACGATTTATTTAAATTTAGCGATTTTGTAAATTCTTGTCAATCCCACTTTTCTAGATTGTTTGTTAGCAGTTTCGATTAGATTTTGGCTTAATTTTCCACATAATAGTGTTTTTAAAATCGGAGGGGAAAAATGCACGGTGTAAACAATCGAATCTCTTTTACCTTCAGAAATATTCTCCTAAAAGTAATCTGGGGGAAAATAGGTGGCTGAATGCACACTTCGAATTGCCGCCCACTGGAAGTCCTGCCAGAGTCCGGCGAATTCGCTTAATGATGACGCGACCGAAATCCCGGGTCACTGATTGGCCGAAATCATTTGGGCATTGGAAAAAGGAAGAGTTCGCCCAGGCAGGTGAAAGCCTGAGAGGGCACTACTTACCCGTCTTTAGAACAAACAAGAGGTCATATATCTATTTCTTTTTATATTTACAAAATTCTTTCACCATCGCTCTCCACTTCAAAGGTTTGCAATTTCCTTAATCAAAAAAAAAATTGCTGGCGCCCTTTTCTTTTAATTTTCAGGTACTACACCCCTGCGGTTATATAAAAAACTTTAATTATTTTAATTAACCATTTTAGTTCATTTTTTGTTGATCCGTAAAAAGCGCATCCCACCCATCGCAGAGCATAGTCGTGGTGGCAGCTTTTTTGTTATTGCTGCCTGTTGCACTTTTGTTCGATTCGCTTTTTTGACAGTTCGGCTTTTTAAACATTGTTCGTGCCGGTCGTCATCGACGCCTTGTTTTTTTAATTTGTTTAATTATATAAAATAATAATAATTCGGTTTCGCGTAATAAAAGTGTATAACATATTGTTACAAAAAAATTATGTTTTTCAGAATTTTGTAAAACAGAATTTTGAAAAACAGAATTTGGGAAGCAGAATTTTGGAAAAAAATGTTTACCTCAGCAGAAATTCGGCCCCAACCGGATTTTTTTTATTATTTTAATTTTTTCCCAGATTTGTTTTTAATTAAAAAAATATTCAAAATTGCTATTTAAACTTGTTTTTGTTAGTTTCCCGTCAACGAAACAAAAAATGATAGCGAACCATTACAATATACCATCAATGTCTAGCTACATTCTAATTGTTGGCTACAAGAGCAAGCAAGGACAATACCAGTCGTGAATTTTATTTTTCTAAAGAAAACTTCACATCCTCTCTAAACGGGAGTAGCATAAAATCTTCTTCTATAGTCAAAAATACTCGCGTAAACCACTCTTCTATAAGAATTCGTTACTATTTTCTGCTACCTATTTTCTTCTTGTCAATTCGAACCCTCATTAAAGGAGGTAATAAGCAGTACTAAGTTAAATCATATTTTCCCTATTAATTCGAAAAGTAGACCAAAAATTAATATGACCAAAATTGTATAGTAAATTAAATTATAAACATTTTTTGTCAGAAGTGAACAAAAAAAGTTATGTAAAAGGAACTAATTTACCTTACATTCAAGATGGCGGCCACTATAGGACTGGCCACGAGCCGAGACCATGCGAGGCTTTTGTAAGTCTCGTCTCGTTAAAATCGAAAATTTTAAGTCTCGTCTCGGTCTTGTGTCGGTATCGTATAATTAAGTCTCGTCTCGGTCTCGTCTTCGAAAAATAAGATTTTCGGACAAACTGTCCGAATTGATTATTGGAACGAAATATTTTCGATTATCGTTTGAATATGTGCAGAAGAAAATAAATATTTAACTGAAATTGAATTTTTTAATTTATTAGACTCTCTGTAAATTTCGGTCCAAATATACAGTCTCGTCTCGGTTGCTTAAAAGTCAGTCTCGTCTCGTCTTGTCTCGCTCTCGTCATGCGAGACCGAAACCGAGACTTTTCTCGTCTCGTGCTTGATGGGCGAAAACCGCATTCTTCTCATGACCCACTCTAACTCTAATGATTTAAACCTAATAATACCCTTATAAAATTTTCTTTCATTTCAAGTAATGGACATTCCGACTGGGCTACATTGTCTTAATGACACACAGTATACACATGACACGCGTTGATGAAAATGAAAAAAATAAAGATAAAAAGCTTACCAACTTGAGCGATATGATCATCTACATAAGAAAAACAACAACAAAAAGCAATTTAAGTAATTTAATTCGAATCATTAAAGTATTAGTATCTTATATCTTATTTTGTTTAGTTTTTAGTATTTCAAATCTAATATTTGTTTTTTTGGTACACCCTATTCTTCTACCCCACAAGAGTTCTTGCTTGGTTTCTTAATTAAAAAGATAACCTTATGCTTATGAATAAGAATAAAATAATTAAAAATATCTCGTTATTACTTATTATTACTATTTAAATATGTATTTTCGGCATTGTATTAGCAGAGATAGCAAGTAAGTACCTAAATAGTTATTATTTTGTGGTAGGTAGGTAATTTAAATTTTTTAGGTCACAATTAAATATGAGACTTCTTTTCTTGCGTATGAGATTTTGTCATGATTATTTAATCTTTTCTTATTTGTTTAGTGATATATTAGTTTTTTTTTTTCATTAGCGGATGACTTGATGAACGAATATGACGATGACTTAGAATTATATAATAAACGCTCCATCAATTTTTGAATTGTAGCATTGCATATTGTCATAATCCAAGCAAAAAAAAATCTTTTTGTGTGTTATTAAATACAAGATAATTATAGTCATTGCTTGTTGTTATTAATTTTATTTTTTAAGGCAGATGCATTACGAAATTTTATAATGTAGGGAATAAGCTCTCTTGGAAATAGAGAAATAATCATGTTATTCCATTTGAAATGATTTAAATCATTCAATCTTCTGAAATATTTTATTTTTCCAGAATATCAACGGCATTCATCAACGGCATTCATCAACGGCATTCATCAACGGCATTAAGGCATTGATACCAACCATTACTTAGAAGCAATCAATTATTCATGTTGATATATTATTTATTCCTCTGATAGCTTAACTGATGTATGAAAAATCGGCCTTAGTATGGCATAAAATAGTTTTTGAATTAAATTTTACATTCTTTAATTATCACTTAAAAGCAATTTGGTATTTTTGATATTTAAAATTGCAAAACATAAAATGCTTTCAAATTCAAGAGACAGCGTTTCGCTCCACTTTGCACTGTACAAACGTTATGTCCATGTGTAATACGGCTGGTATAAGAGATTCAATTGAAACAAAACCATTCCGACATTAGGTTAAGTATCATTTCCTAAACATAAATTTGTTTGTACAACTCAATTAACGCAGTTGATTTCTTCCATATTACGAGTAACTATTAAAAAAAAATTATTACAAGAAAACAATATTTCATTCAAAGAAAAAGACAAATAACAAAATAATGAAGAAAATCTTGAGACATTTTAGGTTTGTTTTTTTGACTAATATGCTCAGACATGTTTTAGTTTTGTTTTTTAGGACCAAACATAATTATTATTTCAATAAAAAAACATCTTGGAAGTTTAATTGGTATTAACGGCTGATTTCTTCATCAAATTATAGTAAATTTTAAGCTCCATCTAGTGAAACATTAATAAAATACCCGTTTGATGAAAGATTTAATTATGTTCAAGAAGAAAGAATTACAGCCTGTTTGTTTTCTAAATAGTAATTATGTATAAAGGGTTACTCATAAATCAAGAGTCATGACTCAACAGGCCACATAAGTCAACAATTTCCTTACAGTACGCATACGTCAGACTAGATTTTGACAAAACAAACATTTGTTTACTGTTCCTTAAAGTCAAAAGCATACAAACATAATTTAGTGTATTCGACCTTCCATTACAACCCCCCCCCCCCTTCATTTCAACCTTTTGGTTTGGTTCTCTAAAAATTAAGAGAGCATTAAAATGTCTGATTTGATTGAATGATTTGTCAATTCATCGCAAGAGACAGTAGCCCTGAAAAAAACTTTTTAGTTTTTAGGTGGACGAGGCTGGGAAGCGATCCCAGACCTCCAGCGTGACAGTCGAACGCACTAACCATTACGCTACGGGCTACTACAAAAATAGAGAAATACATACAAATAAAAAGAGGAAACATTAGTTTGTCAAATCAAACAAACTTTTTTTTTGGAGAATGATTGTGGAATTGACCCATTTAATCGCCATTTTCGTTTATTGACAGAGGAAAATGTAAACAAAATCCATCTATCTCACTTCAATTTCATATAAAAAAATGTAACGCCATTTAAATGTTTTGTCATAATCCTCTTTTTGATCTTTTTGTGATTTAATTATGTTCAAGTAGAAAGAATTACAGCCTGTTTCTTTTCTGGATAGTAATTATGTATAAAGGGTTACTCATAAATCAAGAGTCATGACTCAACAGGCCACATAAGTCAACAATTTCCTTACAGTACGCATACGTCAGACTAGATTTTGACAAAACAAACATTTGTTTACTGTTCCTTAAAGTCAAAAGCATACAAACATAATTTGGTGTATTCGACTTTCCATTACAACCCCCCCCCCCCTTCATTTCAACCTTTTGGTTTGGTTCCCTAAAAATTAAGAGAGCATTAAAATGTCTAAGCAAATTAAAATCAACCTGTTAATTACTTGTGACAAAAAGGTTTATAAATAGAATACAATAAAAATAATACGTATACGCCACAGTGTCCAAACAATATAGCTGCGAGTCCAATAATTATATATTGCTTAGTCGTTTACTTAATTACTGTGTACAGAATTTGTATTATAAACTTAATAATACTGATTTTCGGGGAAAACATTATACCAGATTATGTAGGTAATCAGCAATAAATACCAACAATGGGCCCTCAATAACAAATAAAATCAAAATTCAAATCTACTTCGTTTTTTTGTGTTCAGCATTATAATTCCTGATTTCTTCACGATTTTAACAGAGTCACAGAGTGGTTTTTCGAAACTTTTCTGTCATATATATATTTTTTAGTGCTAACTCCAGATACTCAGTCAGATATTAAGGTATATACATAAATTCGAAATTGCAATTTGAATGTTATTTCTTATCTACACATTTTTTTCTCTTTGATAAATAGTAATTGAAATAAATTGGTCGAAAACTATTAGCCTATTGAATAAACCTGAAAATGAAAGGAAGAAATAAACAATTGCGTTCACGGGTTTTTATTATTGCATATGTTTGTATGGAACTTAAGCTTCCTTAAAACACAAAATCCGTCCAAATTCACCTATGAATTTCTGAAAGGACGCTCAAACTATGGTCATTTTTCAATATTTTTGGTATAACTCAAAAACTAAGCCGAGTTTATTAATTTTTCTTAAATGATTTTTTGTTGGAAATTATATTTTCTATTTAAAAATTTATAATGAAATTAAATTGTTAAAAACGACTTACAAAAATTCGAAAAATAATTGATATTAAATTAGTGCTTTTTTTTGTGCAAAGATAGAAGAGAATTATCTTTAAATGAGAAGAAGAGGAGGAAGGAGAAGGAGAAGGAGAATGAGAAGAAGAAGAAGAAGAATAAGAAGAAGAAGAAGAAGAAGAAGAAGAAGAAGAAGAAGAAGAAGAAGAAGAAGAAGAAGAAGAAGAAGAAGAAGAAGAAGAAGAAGAAGAAGAAGAAGAAGAAGAAGAAGAAGAAGAAGAAGAAGAAGAAGAAGAAGTATCAAAAACTCTCAAAATATTGTAGGTTGGATCGAAACCAAACGATTGAGTAGAAAGGGTTATTTAAAAAAAAAATTAAAATTAAAATAAAAAAAAATATTGAAAAAAACTTAACACTTAAAAAATACAATAATATAGCCCTTTTTAAAGCTAAAAATCTATTTGTTATCAAACTCAAAATTTAAAAAAAAATTACAAAAATATTTTACGTTATTGAATACTATTTTGGTTTTTAATGTTCGAAGCTCATAAAAGTTTTAAGTCAAACACTAAAACCGAGATAGTTGTAGGGCTTTTAAATTTTTAAAATATATAAAAATAGAGAACAAAAAATAAAATAAATCGGGTGGCACAACGGCTCATGAAGAACCAGGGCCTAGTGACTAACAACTCGCAACCATTCCTGTGTGCGCCTTTCGACAGGAATGGAAGGGACCTACAATTTTATGCCGAATCCGAACGGCTAGACGAGAAGCACTTATTCGTGACAAGTGATACTCTTGGAGGATTTGTCAATTCATCGCAAGAGGCAGAAGCCCTGAAAAAAACTTTTTAGTTTTAAGGTGGACGAGGCTGGGAAGCGATCCCAGACCTCCAGCGTGACAGTCGAACGCACTAACCATTACGCTACGGGCTACTACAAAAATAGAGAAATACATACAAATAAAAAGAGGAAACATTAGTTTGTCAAATCAAACAAACTTTTTTTTTGGAGAATGATTGTGGAATTGACCCATTTAATCGCCATTTTCGTTTATTGACAGAGGAAAATGTAAACAAAATCCATCTATCTCACTTCAATTTCATATAAAAAAATGTAACACCATTTAAATGTTTTGTCTAAATCCTCTTTTTGATCTTTTTGTGCAGTGGAAACGTAGTATAACATTAAAATAATAGAGAAGTCCAAAAAAGGTGATTTTCGACTAGAGACTTTTGCCGTCGGTCTGTTTGTTTGTGCTACCGATCTTTCGTGCGTTCTGATGTACGTAATGTACATACATTTAGCTATATCCTACTGAATAATTACAGTATAGCAGGTGGGTTTTGTCAAAAGGTTCGAACATCGAAAATAAAGTTTTGGATTTTTTGAGCCCATTGACTTTTATGACATATATTCCAGAATATGACGCGGTTCATTTTGTCACACTATTACAATTCTTAATTAATCAATAAATAAAACTACAATAAAAACGACGTCAAATTATAAAACCAAATATTTAAACAACATTAATTTTTTCTTGAAGTCTTTAGATTAAAAACTAATTTTTACAAAAAAGAATTCCAAAAAATTATTTAATTTAAAAATGAATTATGGAATCCATTTCTGTTTTCGGTTAAAAAAAAATAATTTGTAAGTGTTGTCGTTTTTTTTATGATATATGTTTCCTTATTTAAGTAGATTTTTTTTTAAGAAAACTGCACCAATCAATAATTATTTTTTGTCGTTAATATAGAGAGGCTGAAACTTGAAGTCTTATTTTGATTCCAAAAAGATGTTTGTTTATAGTTTCAAATTTACTATATTTTATTTTAATTTAACAAATAATTTATATCGTATACGTTTACTAAAACAAATTTTCTAATTTCATTTATTTTTCTACAGAGGCTTAAGATTATTTACTTAAATTTAATTAAATTAAAAAGCACAAGTGACTTCAACTACTGAAATGAATGTGTTTCGCCGAAGTAATTTTAATATTTTAATAATAATTTAAACAAATTGCCCTCGAATAATAAAATTGACAGTATCTTTTTGCTGTGATTTTTATAAGAGTCGGTGAACATCGACCAAAATGTATGTCTTAGTAGGGTATAACAGACTGACGGAAGAGCCCACTGTTATATCTGGGCGAAACACATTCATTTCTCGGGTTGAGGCACCTGTAGTTTTTAATTGAATTATATTTATTCACTCCACTTAAAACTGAAGTAATTTTAATATTTAAATTTCTTCATCTTCATTATTTACTTAAATGTTAAATTAGTTTGTTTTTTTTTTTCAAATTTGTTTGCAAGCTGAGAAATAGCTAATTAAAATTTATCAATATTTTTTATTTTTTTTGTCCAGAAAATCGATGTCATATAAAAATTAATTTTTTTTTTATTTGCATTTTCTTTCCCTCCAATAGTGAGAAGGAGCATTGGGTTTGAGAGAGTTCACTACTTTTATAAAAATTGAACACCTCTTTTAGTTTATTACAAATTTTACTGTGTATTTTTATTTTTCACGTTTTCTTTTTTCACTTCTTTAATTTTTGTTTTAATTTAATCAGTTAAGAAATAAATCAAATTAAATTAATACAATTTTCAGTGTTTGTTTTGATTATAAATATTTGAAAATTCAAGAAGATACAAAATTTAATTTAAGTCATTTAAAAAAAAAAAGTGTAAACCGGCTTAATTGTATGCAAATAAACCACAACAAGGTTTTATTTAAACAAATTGATGTCAATTTATTGTCAGTCACATGTTTGATTATAATTGTGTCCTTCACACTCTTTACATTTTGTTTTTAAGATTATATTTTAATTCAACAAAAAGAACATACAGAACTCCCACAATTTCACAAAATACCTTACTGTCTGTTACGCTTGGCTGAGGTTAAGTTTTTTTTTTTTTTTTGTTAAAATCACTGTCACTAATTTGCAAGTAAGGTTCACTCTTCACTATAATAGCACGACTTGTTTTAGCCAGATAAACCAAAACACTGTGCTGTCAATTCGTAAGTTTGAGACAAAAAAAAAAACCTTTAAAATTCAACCTGAACACACACCCCTACTTTACCTACCTTCAATGTCACAGTCACCGGTTGATTCATAAAGATAATAGCGCAAAACTTTAAATAATTTCATTTCGATACTAAAGAGCAAACTTAGTATGCATGGTACTAGGTATTTTCGTATAAATGTATTTCCTTTAGCTTTGTAGTATTGTATTTCCTTTAGTATAGATTTAACTTTTGTTTTTGTAAATTTTGAACCATTTCCGATTTCGTCGTTTTAAATTTTTATTTTCATTCACAATGAATTTAGAATCAGATCTATTGAATGTCTTGAAGAGATTAGTATGTGAATCTATGTATAGTTAAATTAGAATATTTAAGACATTTAGTAGTTTACACGAGTGTATTTAATTATTTACATAACACGTTTATCAACTAAGTACTTGTTTGGTTTTTTTAAAGGAAATATAATTTGAACCTGGAGATGTCCTCAAGGCTATAATTTAAAATTTACATCAATTAGTGATTAATATGACTCAAAAAAACGACGCGATCGACGCTTGCCGGTTTTATAATTCTAAAAATATCTGATACAATAATTTTACTTATTATAGATAATTTAGGATTTTAAAATAAAATTTCAGTGTTAGCTTTGTTGTGTGATTAAAATTAAAAATTAAAGATACTACCAGTCTACACTAAGAAAAAAAAAAATACTGCAAAATATTGTACAGGAAAATTGGATTTGATCAAAGACCCCTTTCACACAAGGAAACTGAGTTGCTGGCGATTTTTAGTTTGTTGGCGAGAAGGTAGTAAATGGAAGACAAAAAATCTCCCCACACACCCTTCGCGCCTACAAACTAACTTGTTTCTGGCTAATAATTTAATTTAGGTAGCTAATAATTTATCTCAATTTTTAAAGTAGTAGATACAGTAAATGAAATTAATGCTCTATGTCTGTTTTAAAATATTTCCATAACTATCTTCAATTTGGACACGGGCTTCTGATTTTGTGCGGTGAAAGGGGAAAAGAACAATTTTGAGTGCAAAACACATTAGTTTTTTATGAAATGACTTTGACAAAATTGTAACTCATAAAATTTTACACAAAAAAGATTGAAATACTTTTGTTTTGTTATAGCAAGAGAATTGGAGAAATAAATTTAGCAATTGAAATTTATTTTTAGCGCCATAAATAACTATACCTGCCATATAACCAATATACAAAAATGGATTTCTGTATTTCAAAAACGGCTCTAACGATTTTGATAAAAAAAAATTATTAATTACCATACTCTTAGGTTAATATTTTTATAAGAACAAAGGAGAATGGGCATTTTGGTATACTTATTGGTCACGAATTAGATATCGTTGGAAATCTTAGCCCTAGTACATCATTTTTTTGTAAGGACATGGCCACAAAGCTGTAAACCATGGGGTTTAGGCAGTATATGGCAACATAGATTGCAAATAGAGCAAAAATTAATTGCAATAGTGTTCCATTGAAATTACAGCATTGGTCTCTTTAATCAAACTGAACAGAAACCAAAATAAATGAACTTTTGTTCCAATGGCCAATATTAGCGAAAAACATCATGGTTGGCGAATAATACGCTTAACACTAAAAAAAATCTACTTTTATTTTATTCGATTTAGCGAATTTAATGAATGGGAATAATTGTGCGTTTAGTGCCCACAATTGAGATATACATACAACATTGGGCACTAGGTAGACAAGGTCCCTTATATTTTTGACCATTCTCCTTTTACCAATAACGGTTATTAATAGCCATAGAACCGGTTTTTGGTTCTCAAATTTCTCGTTAACAGCTACACCGATTTCAACCAAAATTTTTATTGAAGAGGTTCTTCACAATTTTTACAATTTTGAATATATATATATGTATGTACAAATTTTCGAAAAAATTATTTTTGGATTTAAAAAAAAAAAAATATTGGAAACGGGCTCATGAATATTTTTTTTTTCTTTTTGTAAAATTGCATTTTAATAAATACTAAAAGTTGGCATACTAGAATTTATTTCTGAAAATGCGCATATATAAAAAATTAATTTTTAATATTCCAACGGTTTTTGAAATTTTTTTTCATAAATGCATATTTATCACACAAATCAGATAACATACTTTATTTTTGAACTCTAACTTTTTAGCCATTAAAATAACAAATGTATAGTAATAATTTTTTTTTTAGTTCGTTTTTTTTTTAAACTTTTTTTAATGATATCATAATATTATGGAATCAATATATTATGAACATTATGAACTTCTAGCTACGTTAAAGTTGTAAGCAACGAGAGCAAGTTTGTGTCATCCAGTTCAGTCGTGCAGTTAATCTCCTAAAAAATAAATTGCAGTAATTAAGGAAAACACATTTTTTTTATCAAAATCGTTTGAGATACAATCAAAATTATTTCTTATAGGTTTTTCAGCATTATTTATATAGTAAGTACCTTAAGGCTAGGCGCATTTTAAAACGCGTTCGGTGCGAGTGACGCGACACAGCACAGCACGAGTTAATGTAAACAATATAAATCAATAGCACAACGCATATTGATAGAGCGGCACGACATGACCTGACGCGCGTTTACCAAAAATCGCGTGACTCAGTGATCGAAACACAGTATTCCTTGCGAGGCCGGCGCGTGTTTGTTTTTTTTTTTTCAGTCAAAAATTTAAATAATAAACACTGTCGTTGGGTTTGAAAATAATAAATCGTTGGCTTTTTTGGCAATTGTTTTATTTTATGTTTATTTCAAATATCAATATATTAGACGATTTTCGCTTCAATTAATATGTATTTGGACAAGAGATACGCGAATCAATATGCGGAGAACGGCATAACACGTTTATATAATCGTGTCGTGCGACACTCGTCAGGTCACATCAGATTTATTTATAGCAAGTTTTAAAAAAATCACTAAGTCGTTTTTGTAGCTTCGAGTTAAAAAAAATAACATTTCTTAAAAATTTCAAAAAACATGCTCAAAAATTGTTATACCATACTATTAAATCTTTTGTGGAACGCTTAAGAATATTATATGGTTAAATGTTTTAAAAAATAGCTTGAATACAAAATTAATTTGTTATAATGATAGTTTTTTTTTTTTTTTAATTTTTATAAAGTAAACCTTATTAAAAAAAACACTCAAACTTATAATTTTTTTTAAAACTAGTTAGAATAAAGTTCCTACTTCTATGAAATTTGGAAGTAATTTTACAAATATTTAAAAACCAAAATTGAATTTTTCGAAATGGCCTTTTAAATTCCCATTGGAAGTTATTGTAGTTGGTCCGATTAGTTGAATAGAAAATTTTAACTTATTTCCACGCTTCGAGGTTCCTAAAACTCAAATCCATCGTTTTTAGAGAGATGTCTCTGAGGGGTGTCTCTTAATTTTTTTTTGTCAGATATTCGAAATCGGTATCGTGACTCTTGTAGAGGATACCCACACAATACTTCTACATCCAGGAAATTTTTAAAAATGGTACTTCCAGACCCCGCGGCCTTTTATTATGTAAGAAACACATTTTTTTCAAAGTCAAAAAATAATCAAGAATCTCGCATATCAAACGTGGTTTCACCGACTTAAAAACATTTCTTTTAGCTCTCTAGGGATTCTTATAATAAAATAGCACAAGTTACTACCCAAATACATTTAACAACATGCCTTTTTTACTCGATAAATGGCTGAAAACCCCCAAACAATTGGTTGTTTTTTAAGCTTTTGTCGAATTTAAAGGCCTACACGGTTTCGGTAATGAGCAAGTAAGACTCGTCTTTGAAGTAATTTCGTGTGCTGAACTTAAATCAGTAATCCATTTTTCGCTATCAGCTCTATTTTTTGAGATATTCCAGTCTGAAAATGGAATTTAACCATTTTTCCCTACTTTTGATATTTCGTAAAAATTCGAAATGCTTTTTAAAAAAAATAAAAAATGCGCCGATTTATCCATGAGCATGAGTTATAGTGCAATACTTAAATGAATCGGTGCATTTGTTTTGAAAAAAGCATTTCGAATTTTTACAAAATTTCAAAAATAAGGGAAACAAATGGTTATATTCCAATTTCAGACCGGAATATCTCAAAAAATTCAGCTGATAGCGGAAAATGGATAACGGCTTTAAGTTCAGCACACGAAATTACCTCTAAGTAGAGTCTTACTTGCTCGTTACCGAAACCGAGAAGGCCTTTAAATTCAAGAAAAGCTTAAAAAACAACAAATTTGTTGGGGGTTTTCAGCCATTTATCGAGTAAAAAAGGCATGTTTTTAAATTTGAATGGGTAGTAACATGTGCTATTGTATTATTAGCATTCCTATAGAGCTAAGAGAAATCATTTTAAGTCGGTGAAACCACGTTTGATACGCCAATTTCTTGACAACTTTTTGACTTCGAAAATTTTTCAAACATAATTTCTTTTACATAATAAAAGGCCGCGGGGTCTGGAAGTACCGTTCTTAAAAATGTCCGGTACGTAGAAATACTTTTGTAGGTATCCTTTACAAGATACACCATACCCGTTTTGAATATCTGACAGCAAAAATTGACACCCCTAATGTCTGTGTGTTTTTGTGTACGTTTATTCTTACGTTCAGGATACTTTTTTCGTTTACCATATCTCAAAAACAAAAAAATAAAGGTACATATTTGTTTGTGATGATTTTGTTTTACAGGTTACGCGCGGGAAGTTTTTTCAAAAAAAATCAGTTTTTGTCTGCAGCAATTCAAAAAAAAAAACTTGTTAAATATCATTTGGCTTAAATATTTATTTCGAAAACAAATAATAGGCGCGTTCACGAAACAGAGATATCGGTGATTTTTCTCCCTCAAAAGCTAAGCAAGCGAATCCGAAAACATTTTTCCTCAGTATTTTGACACCCAAACTGAGATTTTTGCTGAGGAATCTTGTTCAGGCAACTGAGATTGCTGAAGCCACCCGATATCTCCCTTACCTGAACACACCTAATGCTATTTAAGTCATATTAATTTTATTCTAAAATGAATAGAAGGTTTTTTTTTTCATATCAAAAACTACTCAAAAATTGGTAAGAAATGTATTTCGGTTCGAATATTTCGATGATTTGGCAACCCTGAGTTTTAACTAAGTTTTTGTAGAAATCCTGGTACTATCATGCTTATGTGGGAGAATTATCTGTATTTTGATGTTAATTTCAATGAAAATACCAAAGGGTACAAAAATAAAAATAAAACAACCTATAAATTTAAAAAAAAATTATTGTTCAAAAATTCACTTTGCCAAATCAAAAGCTTCAATTAAAAATTTGGCAGATACCTATTATTTTTTTATTAATCAGCTTTATGAAAACATACCATATATTTCAATAGAACGTCACACTGATTTATACTAAATTTTTTCTCAAACATCTTTTTCGCCATTTTTGACTTTCAAACGTTCATATCTCGAGTTGTAAATTTTTGTTGTCATGTATAACTTTCATGTATTCAATAAAATGTATCGATTGCAAAATAAATCATTTCGCTATGACTTAACGTTTAAAAAATAAGATTTCGACCTTTTAATACGTTTACCCTAATTTACCCTACTGAAATTTAAAATTTCAAAAAATCCCTAATTTGAAAATGTGTATATTAAATTTCCTTGCATATTATATTTTTTCATTTCTTTATGGTTTACCACATAAGCGCAATCAGATCATTGAATAAGCGCAAAAATTGCCCTTTAAACCGTGGCAACCCTATAATGGGCCCAATATTTTTTAGGCAACCCATGCGCAAACTGTTTGTTTGGACACTATCTAACAAACTGTATACCTCTCATCTGGTAAAGAGAAGAGGATGAGGGTAGGTCGTCCTATGGCCTATCCCCGACTAATATATTCTGCTCTTTATAACAATAAAATAATTTTTAATATTAAATTGAACAAAATAATTTAAACAGACTTTTTCTTTACGTGTAGGTTCTTCAACAAAAAGTCTAGTCACAATAAATACCCATACCCATGTATTGTTTTTAGTAATAATAAGAAGGTTATCTTTATTAAAAGACATTTTAATTGATGTACGTGCAAAATTTATTCATAGATCAAAATTAAGATTGATTTTAAATGTGGTGTTTATGAGGGGACGTGATTGTTAAGTTTATTATTTATAAACATTTCACACGGTTAGAACATGTTTGTAGTGTGTATAATGTATGTATATATCATTTCATGGCTGGATTAAGATTCTTTTAGAAAAATGTTATGGGCGTGTTTTATTTTAAGAGCAGAATTGTTTTTTTTTTTTTTGATATTATTCATATATGGGGCTGGACCTTAAATATAACGGCGCAAAATTTTAAACATTGCTCGTTTAAGGAACAAAACCGGCTCTAGTTAACGGAGTCGTTTAGTTGTAGATCCTTGTCTAACTATATTTTAATTTTAAATACGTTAAACGTTAAACATTTGACAGATGAAGAGAAGAGACAACTAGAACAACAAACAATGTTCAAATTAAACAAACAAGTTCAGACAAATAATTTTATTATGACTAGGTGGGTGTCGTGAATATAGATTATAATTGTTTTTTGTTTAAATGTTTAAATGTTTAAAAGAAGTCTACTCGCATTATCCCTGATTCTAACAAAAAACTCAAGCGCTTGGACAATATTAAGAAATCTTTGTAAATAATATGTAGGTACCTATCTACGTGTATGTTGGTTGATGTGTCTTGTGTGGTTGATGTTTGTGCCCATGTTTCGCAGGAAATGTGAAAAATTCAATGCCGCCGAGCTCTTTCAATACTTTAATAAATACTTTTCATTTTTAACAAAGCTGTAAGTATCCAGAAAATAAAATTAAATTTCGAAATCATTTTACCAACCTACACCTTTTTGTTCTTACAAACTTATTTTCAAGTGGTAAAAGTATATTTTAAGAAGTTAAACAAGCGATTTGCTGCTTTAAGAGTTAGAAGAGTGGTTTAACGATAAACTATACTTTATGTCGTTTAAAATTACCAAAGAGTTTTTAGAGCCGACTCCCATTTTAAAAGTGATTTAAAGCCGGTTTTTATTCTTTAAAATTTTGCGCCATCGAGTTTAAATTACATGTTGTTTATATTGGAAAAAAAAAATTAATTGAATTTGGTATCACGGCAGTTTCTATCAAACTAATCGTGCCATTTACGTAATAGTCTTAAGGCTAATATTTATATGTTCTATGGGCAACTGTTTAAAAATGATTCCCCATATATCTACAGTGGAGTGTATTTAACAGCCAGACACTAAAAACAGCTAAATTAAGCGAAAAAATCACGTTTCATTAACTTAGAATTAATATTTTGACAGTTTTAAGGTGATGTAAGGCCCCGCTGAAGGTGTCTGGCTGATAAGAAAATATTGTAGGATTTATATTCTAGTAAAGAACGATGGCAGCGGATTAAGAGATTCAGAAAAAGACAAGGTGACTATGTGACTATAAAAAAGTAAGTAATTTATTCAAGTCAAGTTACAAAAGTTAAAGTGTCAAACTCACAGGAAGTGTGGTAAGATTTAAATTGGTAAGTATAAGATAAAATATACATTATTAACTTAAGAGTAGATGGCATAGTTAAATAAGTGTAAGTGTTGCCTTAGCACAATAATAATTCAGTTCGTTTAACAAATATTTTAGAATATTTGCCCAAAGAAGATATAAAATCTTGATTTGATTCTGTGATGGTAAATGGCACGATTTTTTACAGATTTTAAGTGTCTGGCTCACGGTAGGCCCCACTGTAGATGTCTAGGCAAGTATCAAATAAACTAAATGACACCATCATCCCCTAAGACATATCGAAAATTCAGCTTTGATAAAATAACGCAGTGTTGCAACATTTGTATGCAACTTTAACACTCGCTACCTCTTGCACCCGGATTGAGTAACGATTTTTTATTAGCTACCATAGTATCTGTTCGCAAAAAAAAATCTTAGCTTTGCTAAAATAACGTATGTTTGGCGGCCCTGGGCTGTTACTCTATTAGTATATCGGTACAATAGTATTCATACTCGTGAACAATAGGTTACCTGCAAAATACCCGCAAATTTTGGACTGGGCATGCGAATTTCAAGAGATCTCGTGCATGTGCTGAACTATGACGTCATAACTTCGTTTCAAAAACTTAAAAAAAAAAAAATAAGAAGAATTTTTCAATTTATTTCAACACATCGTTTGGAAAAGAAGGGTCTGCTGAGAAAGGGCAAGAATATGCATTTTTTCTAATTTGCTTTTCTGAAAGTTGATTCCTCCAACCAATTCCGAAAAGCATACACAGCAAGCAGACCACGTTGCTGGAACTCGACATCCAATCCCTTTTCAGACCTTTTCCTTTCATAACTTTTTCGTCGTTCCCAGTTTTTGTCCTACCTTCCTGCTGACTATCCTTGGCCAGCCCCTGGATACGTTTTAAATTGCGCCCAACGTGAACAATTAACCATACAAACTGATAGTGTTAAGGAAAAAACGATGTTTTATTATAGTTAAGGAGATGCCATAATTTTTTAGATATTGGTTAGTTACGTATCAATTTAAAATTTTAAATTAAATTCTTACAGTTATAAGTCTTCCCACCAAGTCCATTCGAAATCATAAAATTTTGGATCAGATTTCGGATCCGTAGGTCTTATAACCGGTTGCATAGCCTTCATTCGAAAATATTCCACGTCTTTTCGTATTTCCTGAATAATCCTCGAGTTTTTCATCTGTTTTATAAGATTATTTTGTTCACAAGGATCTTCCATTAAATTAAATATACATTCTTCTTGCAAGGGTTTACATTTTGAAATTTCCTTATCATAAGCACATGTTAACGATGCCTTACGACGTAGGTCTAAAATGTCGGTATCATCAATTTCATCTGTTTTCTTATGCTGAACTAATGTCTTCCATGTCACTGTTTCTTTGACTACGTCCAAATATTGAGGAGATCTTGGATCGATATGAAGTTTTTCACGCGACTTCAGCCAGCCATCGTAAATACCCGACAGAGTTGTCCCGTTTATATATTTCCATTTGTCTTTAGTGTATGAAACATATTTGAAGATATCATCGATATTTTGAACAAGCTGACGTTGAATCGGATCACTTCCTTTCGTTAAGTTCGTCCACAAATTCAAGCCATATAAGTTTAAATCATCGTTAAGTTTTATTCCTGCAGCACAAGCTAGAGTTGGCAACCAATCACTAACGTGCATTGTTTGATTCCAAATTCGTCCGCCATTTTGTATGAGGGGGCTCCAAATTGCGGCTGAAGATCGTATTCCACCTTCCCACGGTGAGTTCTTTTGCTAATATAGGTATTAGAAAATTCAAAATGATAATTTTCAGGCATGTTTATATAAAAATGTTCCGCATGGTGGCTTACCCCACGAAACGGATGATTTGATCCTTCATTTGAATGTAGTCCCACAGTAGGAGCACCATTGTCTGAGTAAAATAATAAAATTGTATTGCTAAGGATTCCTCTTGCATCGAGAGCCTTAACAACTTTCCCAACACTTTCGTCCAATTTGGATACCATAGCTTTAAATTCAAGTGGAAATATTAAGAACATTTTACAAAATTTATTTATTTAAACAAACCTGCGTATATTCTTCTATTATCATTATTTATGTATTTGAATTTCTCTATTTCTTCAGCTGGAGCTTGGAATGGATTGTCAGTATTTCCGCTATGTGGGGCTAGTTGACTGAGAATCATTAATAGGGGAATTTCGGTGTTGTGATTTTGTATAAGACGCTCTGCTTCTTCGGTAAGACTGTCTGTCACATATTTTCCTTGATTTTCTCTGGTGACGTTGAGATTTTTTCGAAAATCATGGCCTCTGGAGTAATTTGCACTCTGAAAAATTAAAACAACACTTATGTTTTCAATAATCATATATATTATTTCTGTTGTTAAACTCCTTTTTTCTTATTTATAAAATAGTCAAATCCACTAAAATAGGCATCATTGAATAGGAATTTACACATACTCATGAGTCATGAGTCATGACATTGCACAAAAACTTCATGTTATACCATACTATTTTCTATAAATTTCGTAAATTTCAAATAATTCAATAAAAGAAAAATTTGACATAAAGAATACCTCACTTTTAACCCATTGAATGAGTGAAAGAGAAAAATATGTATTCTGTAATTTAAAATGCTCTTTTTTTTTCGCTGCACCTTGAGTGAGTGGGGGAGAAACATTCTTTAGTTACACTTTGCATGAATGAAAGAAACATATTTATTAATTCTTTAATTTAAAATCTTAGAACAAGAAATAGTGGAACGGGCATATCGAGGAAAAAGTGAGGCTTTTTTGCAAAATAGTGTGAGTTACACAAACACAAATGCATTCACACAGAGTCGGAATGCAGCGAGATAGCTAAATGCTGGGGCCCCCAAAATAATCTTTAGCTCTGTTCTTGAGAGATGTATGTTTGAAATTTAAGTTTAACAGTAAAAAAGCCTATTAAACTAAATAAAAAAGTGAAATAAATGTAAATATAGTAAATACATGCAATACTTCATTGATATATAACATATGCGGTGCTGCGTTAAATCCTGTAAAAACATCATGAGGAATATGAGACACAATCAGCCCGTGAGATGCAAAAAATGTAAAGTCCATGTTATAGGTGTTTTTACACGATTTAACGTGTTTTTGCTAAATAACGATAATCTGAATAAAATCTTGACAGACAAGAAATTGACACCTAATCATTTGCGATCTAAATAACCGCGAAAGAATTTTCGAGAAATGATCGGTTTGCAGTTAACTCAGAGGCTAAAAGAAAATTTGCGAAACAACTTTTGTGAATCGATTAAAATGTATTTTGATAATTGCGAAACGATTTTCGTCCAAACGGCGGCCACCCTTAATTTTTTAAAATCCGTGATCCCCTTTTGTCATTAGGCCTTAAATAATTGCGATGTCTTTTTTTTTTTTTAACTTCCGAAAAATCGTTAGTTTCATGTAAGAAAATACGGAAACTCATTAAAAAGTTTAAAATTGAAAGCAAGAAGTCCAGGAAAATTAGTCAAAATAAGGTACACATTTCGAAAAAAAAAAATCAGAGAAAGCTGAGTTTTAGTATACAAGTTCTGTGAACCTTCCTTAATAAGCCCAGAAAGTTCCGCTAAGATATGTTGGGTGCTAGCTTTTTTATAACGGTAAAAAAATCATTTTTTCCCAAAATTCAATATATCTCCATTTCGTACGGTTTTTCTTAAAAAACTTAAATTTAAAATTAAAGAACATACAATTTACAATAAGAAAGTCCATACAACTTTACTTATAGCTATATAACCGTTTCTGAGTTATTAAGCGTTAAAAAATTGTTTTTTTTCTCTATTTTTACTTTTTCCAATTTTTTCTCGTTTAAAGTCTTTTTGTAGTGCATAAAGGTCAAATTTTTGAAAACATCTGAATGCAAAATGCAACACAATATACGAAAACATTATTATTTTTTTCTGAAAAACAACGGTTTTAAAGATATAATTTTTTTTTAAGTTTGACAGAAAGTTCAAATTTCTGGATTTTAATTTTTATTCTTAAAAGCACAAGTTGTAGAAAAAAAATCTTAAGCTAAGTTTTAAGATCATAATATTCTCTTCAAAATAAACATCAAACTTTTTTCCATACGAGTCATAACTCGCAAGATGTTGTGACTTCGATAGTGTCAACTGCCAAACAAAAATGTTTTTTGCACATATCTTTAAAACTTTAAGCATAATCGAAAAAATTTATTACCAAAATGTGTACATTATAAACTTTTATATAAGCATGCATTAACAGTTTTTTTCTAGAAGCCATAATTTGTATGATATCATAATTTTTAAAAAATCACCAAAAGTCGAAAATACTGGTTTTTGGCTATTTTCTCTTAAATGGCGAATTTTTCGTAAAATATTTTATACTTATCTGGTAGACTTTAATATTCCCTAGAGAAAATATTATCACACTTTTTTGCGTAAAATACATCAGTTGCAAGATATTGCGACCTCAAAATAGGTCAAATTTCGAACATTTTTGAATAAAAAAAATGATATTGTTTAAAATAACGTTATAAATATTGTATGACTTAAAATACATACATTCATCATACAAACATTAATATGACAAAAGTAAGGTGAATGTATGTATTTTAAATCATATGATATTTATAACGTCAATTCAAACAATATCATTTTTTTTTATTTTTTCTATTCAAAAATGTTCGAAATTTGACCATTTTTGGAGTCGCAATATCTTGCAACTGATGTGTTATACGCAAAAAAGTGTGATAACATTTTCTCTTGGGAATATTAAAGTCTACATAAATCTTTGAACGAAATTTTGTATTCTTTTTTGGCAGTTATCTTATTTGTTCATAATGAGATAATCATTTGCTTAGAGATAATTCAACGACAAACAACGAAACATTTATGTTAGAAGGTGATTGGTTTATACAAAAGATTAAAATTTAAAATTTGTTTAAGAGAATTTCTTTTCAATTAGATCGGACTTCCCAAAGTAGCAACTGCACTTTTAATTTATGTATAATTCTTCACTATCGTATAAAATTATTTATGTAGATATATAAAAGTACTTACTGTAGAATATATTGTCTGATCATAGTAATCCACGTAACCTCCATAATACCCATAATGATGGTCGAAACCTCTATAAAGAGGTGTATATGATTTCTTAGAGAATCCTAGATGCCACTTTCCGATAAGACTTGTAAAATAGCCAGCTTCTTTGAAATATTGCGCTAGTGTCTTCTCCTTCAACGGCAGACCCCACGGTTGATCGTTTGGTATAACAAAGTGTTGCATACCTATATGTAATAAGAAAATGTTTAAAAAATAAATAAATCTTCTAAAACTTTGATACAACGTTACAAGAGCCTGTTTAAATTTGGGAATATCGAGGCCGTGCTGACGGTTAGTCTCAAATCGTGTTTACATCTATTAGAACCATAGATAAACCATATATCAATGATTTATCTATGATTAGAACTCAAAAATCATTAAATGTTGAACATAAAAACAACAACAAATGAGACTAACGAATTCGGGTTTTATGTCTTGCCTTACAATCTTCCCAATCCAAACAACGCCTCTTATAGGTTTTGTAGCTGACCAATATTGATGGGATTTTTCCCAGTCATCAATGAAGACCTTGATGGTGTACACATAGACGGTACATAATAATGATTCAATATAACTCCACTAAATGCTAGTGCATCAATATTTGGGGTCAAGAACTCATTGGATCCACGAAAACTCACATCATCAAAACCCTAAATAAAATTGAATATTCATACAAAATAATAATTAAACATTTTAAAACATTGATAAAACTTGTTTTATTTATACCAACCATATCATCAGCCACTATTATAACAATATTTGGTCGGTTTTTGGCTGTCACGGCAATCTGCACTATAAAATCGGATATGAAAATAATTTGCAGCAGCAGTAAACTTGTCCATTTCAAGGCCATTTGAGAGTCAATAAACTTATCAGTCACATTCAAATCGCGTCAACTTACGATCAACACTATATTGACAAAAAAAAAAAAACTGCTTAAACCTTATGTTATGTAAATTAATCTACATAGGTGTTTAGTTTGATTTACATATTTAAATGAGTTATTTTTACTGACAACATGCTTCTAGTAATTTTTTCAACTTTTAATCTAATGAACAATAAAGTTTATGAATAAACAAACACACATGGTTCTAGGTGGCTGTCCATAAAGATAAGTCGGTAATTTGACGAGTTATGACCAGTTATGACGAGTTACTCATAATAGTACAGTATTCATACGTACACTGAGCCTTATTTGTATTTATTGAAATCGTAGAAATTTCCTGTCCGAACTCAACAAATGAACTGAGCTATTGTATTTTATAATATTCCCTATACACCAAGCTTTTCGATTTACTACATCGATTGGTCGATTATGGGAATGTCTATGATGATTATGGATGTAAGAATAATAATAAATGTTTGTTTTATTTTATTTGTTTGGTGGCGATAAACAGATGTGATACGCGACATAAAGCTGGGGAGGGTCAACATTTAGTCACGTTGAATGATATGGAAAAGAAATATTTAAAATGTACCTACAACTAAATGCCACGAACTTGCTCTTGTAGTTAACAACTAAGATAGATTTAGTTAGTTCAAGTTCAATTTTAGGTATTTGTTATAAACTTTACCAACAAAAATATTTATCAGTAATTGAAAGAAGGTTTTTCTTCACAAAATTTTAGACGATTAAGTATGATGTTAAATCATTTTTAGTATGATACTAGGTTAAAAATTGTGTTAGATAGAGTTATCTTTCAGTTGCCACTCAAGTCTGAAAAATGGCAGCTACTTGCAGGCTTAATATGACTGGAGGTTGGACCCGAAGGTTCCTGGTTCGATTCCTGCTGGTACCCAACTTTTTTTTTTTTTTTGTAAATAATGAAGTTAAAATGATAAAAATATAATAATTGAATTGTAATTGAACATGTAATTATTTTCAACATTAATTAATTGTAATTAACTAAAAACAATAATTGAAGGGCTTATTTGAATAACATGATAAGCCACACTTTTTCAAAAACACCGTTTTTTAGCTAAATATATTGGTACATAGTATATCTACAAACATTTTTAATCTTATGGCTATTTCCCGAGAGAGGCCGTTGTTATTCACTAGAGTGACTTTTTCAATTAAGACTTTTCATTGAATTGTTCAGTAGTAACGTGATAAGCCACAAGTGTAACTTTTTATAAAAAAACGAGTTTTCTCGAAGAACCCGTCGATAGCGAAGGTTTTTCGGAAGATTGCGATGATAGTATTGTTGATGTTGATTTTATTATCTTTTTTATCATCAGAAATGGCTGTGGTATGTGCGATATTATTGTTTTTGTGGCTTATCATGTTATCACGCTCAAATTATTTGATTTTTTTTGTCTTAACTTAAAATGCTGTTATCTCGAGATTTTGAAAATGTGGCTTATCATACTTTTGCACTAAGCCCTTCAATTGTGTTTATCAAATTTAAACACTACAAATGTTCTGCTATCAACTTAATTAGCAGTTTACTAGTTAGCAAAACGTTTAAAATTTTGGAATAGATAGTAAATTACTAAATACTTAGGAAATTGCTAACTAGTAAAATGTTAAGCTTTTAACAATAGGTTATTTAAAACTTTGCACCAATGTTATTAATATAAACATAATAATATATGTAATTTGTATAGTTGTAAAAATAGCAATACGTAATAATATAAAGTGAGTAGTAAGAAAATGATTTGTCCTTTGATTTTATTGGTTCGGAAACAATGTTTAAACAAATTTTAAATTAAATACTACTTGACTAATATAGAAGTACCACAACCACGTTATCCGGATATAAAAATACCAAGTTTCTGTCTAGTTTGGACAAGGCCCTAGTAAGTTTTCAGTATGGAAAATCTGGACGAGGATAACTTATGCCGGATTTACACGAATGACAAAATGACATTATTTCTGTCATTTTCTTGACCTTTTTGTCATTTTCGTGTAAATGGTTATCATATTTGTCATAATTTTTGTCATAAAAATAATGACATGCCAAACTAGTCATAAAAATTGTCATAAAAATGACATCGTGTAAACGCACAATGACACCGTTTTCAAAATTATGACAAGCCGGCAGAAAGAATGAACTTGCTCATTCTTTTATGAAAAAATTGTCATTATCTAAAATAGTCATTATTTTGTCTTCGTGTAAATGCATGTCATAAATTAATTGATTTTGTCATTATTTTGTCATTATAATGACAGATTTTATGACACTTTTGTCATTCGTGTAAATCCGGCATTATTCAGATACTTGCAAGCTATTACTGGATTTCTGTACCAAAAATGTAGACGCGAGAAACTTTTCAAACACTCGTGAGGCCCTCCCTAGTCAAAAGTTTTTGGACGGGAAAAGTCGGGAATATCCCTTCTATACCAAAAACAAAAATATTATAAGCACGCACCATACAATTTCAGTATCATACGACACTTTTTTCTCTCTTTCCATTTAATCTTCTTTTTCATATAACACTTTTTTCGCACCTCGGTGTTAAGTTATCACCAATCTAGGTGGTGCCCTTATTTGTATCTAGAACAAAAACCAGTGATAATCATTACAAGATCCATTTGCTCCTTAAGGTTGACTATTTCCACCTTAAGGTAGACTATTTGTGGAAATAGTGGGGAATTAATCTACCTTAGTTGTAATGATTATTATTGGTTTTTGTTCTAGATAAAAATAAGGGCGCCACCTAGATTGGTGATAACTTAACACTGAGGTGGTTCCTCTATGTGTATAAACTCAATGATTATACTGTACATGTACATATTTGTTCTGCAATATGGTATGTAACATTAGAGTATGAAACTTATTCGACATTTAATTTTTTATAGCGAGTAAGCCCAATGGGTAGTGCATTGGACTGACAGGCAGAAAATCGCGGGATCAAGTCCCACATAACTTCTTCTTTTTTTTTTTTTGCTGACGTGATGAGGCGAAAGGGTTCATAATCGCCAAGACCCTTGTTCTAGCCTTTGCTTACACTTGCTAGCCCCTTTACAGAATCTGTATAAGACTCTGTAGTGCCTTGTCGAAAACTAGATTGTTTTTCTGCGCCAGTATTAACATAAAATCAAACTTAAAATTACTAATACTTAAAATCATACATAAAATCGAACGTAAAATCACACTTAAAATCGCACCTTAAAACGCACACAAAATCGCACAAAAAATCAGACTTATCACACCTAAATTCACACTAAGAATTTCAATTAAAATGACATTTAAAATCAAAATCCATATCACACTTAAAATCTCATAGAAAATCACACACAAAATCATACTTGAGAATTGAGTGTGATCTCAGGGTCACACTAATGTCGTTTTTGATTGGATTTCGGAACAATACTACTCCTTTTTTATTCCAATCGAATTATTTTCTAGTGTTCCGAGACTAATTTGTGAAATATTTATGTGTGTATGCGTAAATTGTCTGATTTTTATGTATATTTTGTACGTTCAGTCGAGTAAAATTAATTTGACAACAAATTTATATGTATATGTGTGTTCTGGGTCTACTCCTTTATAAAATCCGGCACAGAAAATAACTCCGAAAACATTACTCGGAACAGCCAATCGAACTATTTTGGAGTAAGTGGAGTCAAAAAGGAGTAACTCCGAACCTCCAACCGAAAACGACATAAAGCTCATACTTGAAATTGTACTTCAAATCACAATCAAAATCAAACCTTAAGCTGGCTTTAGACTTTCGGTGTTATCATCGGTGTACGTTGTTCGTTGCTGTTCGTACGCGGAACAACGACAATTTAAATGATAAAACCGAACAACGAACTAAGAACGAATGAAGAACGTGCAAATTCAAATCAGGTCAGAAATTTCGGTGTTCGTTGTTACCCGAACAACTTGTGTTTAAATGCGAAAACTGTTTAAATGAACATTGTTTTGGAGTGTCGTGCAACTTGTAGGAACATTTTCGAAGTTTTTTTAATTACTGAATGGCAAAAGAGGCCTAGTTATATAAATAAACAATTTTGTAAATAGAGTTTAACTTTCTAATGTAAATGCTTTCTTCGTTGTTCGTTGTTGAGAGAAGAACGAACACCGAACAACGGACACCGAATGAAGAACGAAAGTCTAAAGCCTGCTTTAAATTATATCTGAAATCAAACTTCATATAAAACTTTATACTACGTTTCCACCAACCAATAAACCGAGATTTAGGTAATGAGATTTGTTTGGTGCTTCTACTGCACAAAAAGATCATAAAGAGGATTATGGCAAAACATTAAAATGATGTTTCATTTTTTTGATATGAAGTGGAAGTGAGATAGATAGTTTTTGTTTACATTTACATACATCTGTCAATAAACGAAAATGGCAATTAAATGGGTCGGTTCCACAATTATTCTCCGAAAAAGAAGTTTGTTTGATTTGACCAAACTAATAGTTAGGGCGTTAAGGCTATATTTTAGGTCAAACCTGACGGGATAAGCTTTGGTACACTAATAGTCCACATAATAAGTTTACTTTAAAGAAGTGTTTAAACGGTGGCAACACTGGCAGACCGGAGATATGAGGGTTGCCTTCTGACCTTGTTTTAACACGAAATTTCACATAAATTAGCCTATAAATCGGGAATAAGACATCGATTGATGTCGTAAGATATCTTGTTAGATTAAGGATACTTGAAGCCATAGGAATATGTTAATTTTCTTGCCCCTCCCCCCCACTGGGGGAGCAAAATACCCTCGTCGGATAATGGTTTTCATTTGTCAGAAAATAATGGTAATAAAATTGATAATCAACAAATTTTAAGACGAGTTTCGACGTAGAATTTCATACTCTACAGCATTTCCGAAGAACATTTTCATCCATGTATTAGATTTTTGTATAATTGCTTTCAAAATGTGGGGAGGGAAAGGTGGAAGTACATCAAACCACTATATACAGTACATTCTCGATTATTGCAACTAATTAAAACAAGGGTGGTTGCAATGACCGAGGTTGTTGCAATAACCGAGTAAATATTTTTGTTGACTCAATTCGAGATGCAAAGCGAAAATCAAAAAACCAGTACTTATATAATATACCTATATTTAATGCAACAAATTTGTATTCAATAACACATAACTAATAAAACCTTTTCCATCTTAGGCCATCCGCCCCCTTTTAATTATAGTCCTCTTTCCGGGTCCACATTCAGCATTAGAAAAAAACTTTCTTATTGCACCCACTTTTCGTTTTATTCTGCTGACTGTAGATTTATGAACAATATACTGATTATACTCACGGCATAATGATGACAGTTTCACAATTTTTTGAGTAAAACCCATTTTTTGTTTTTCAAAACAGAAGCGACTGATAACTTGACAAAATTCATAAAACTAACAAGAAAATTTTGAATTTTATAGATACATATGATGTACATACATTCATACAACTTTATAGTACCATCACTAAAAACTAGCGGTACAATTCCTGCCGTGACAAAATGTAAGGCAACAGACAAAAATAAACATAACCAAGAACCTGAGTAAATAAAGATAGGCATTATAAAAACAAAAGTTGCACTTACCGAGTCAATTTTTTTGAAGAGTTGCGATTACTGCTTCAACAATGATATAAATTCAGCTGTTGCGAAAACCGAGGAGTTGCGTGAATCGAGAGTTGTGTTAATCGAGAACGTACTGTATTTGTCTTGGCACAATCTAAGCATAATGACACTTGACCTTAGGGTAATTTTTAATGTCCAGTCCTATGCAATCAATATAATTTCAAAATAATTTCCCTAGAAAAAGTTAAACCTTTTCATAAAATGATGACTAAATTTTCAGTGAAACGAGCATTACATTAACAAATTTCAATGGTATGTTCTAAAGCAAAATAAGAAACAAAAAAATAAAAAAATAAAATAAAATCAAAGGAGAATGCCCAAAAAAAAACCTAGAGTCGATAAGAAAAAGTTATATATGGTTTGAAAGGGCATTGACTGTAGATATGAAATATGAAATTATTTTCTTTAAAAGTTGTCCCCGGGACTGGCTATGACAATTTATTTAATTCTAATAGCAAGGTGTTTTTTATATGTATATACAACATTGGTGAGGGCAGTACAGAAAACAACGAAGTTGATTAAAAAAGCATACATACATATCTACTCGGCACTTGATAATCCGCAAAAGTTTCGTAGAACAAAGTTTCTATTAAGACAAGGCTTCGAAACCTATTTTTCAAAAAAAAAAAAACAGATTTTCATACGGCAATGCTCAAAAATACAACGTTTCGAAAACAAAATGTTGCAAGCGTGGCGGACGCTATATTTTTTTTAGAATTTGAGGTGGCAACAATATAGGAAGGTATAGGATGAAATACATGTGCCTTGAATGTTGCATTCTTTTAATGCGAAAATGTGTCAACTGTTATAAAATGGTACATACTAGTCTCGTCAATATATTAAAAGTACTCTTATCAAAGAAATCAATTAACAAATTCCGGAATAAATTATGAAAACAAAACATTTCCGAAGTTTACCACTGGCACTGTCGTTAAAATTCTCCGTTTTCCCGTTTTCGTTTTCATTTCGGAGTTTTAAAGTTACATCGTAAGGAAAAGGCAGGTCTAAATTATCCATAAGTTTAACAATGATTTATAAGTTGTTCTTAATTCTTACGCACATACTATTTCCTTAAACTGTTGTCGGGCATGCTTAGGTAGATAACTCATTTTTTCGAAACTGTTGAGTAATGGTAGGGGTGATAACCGCCATTTTATGAATGAACACAGAATAATCTTGTAGCTGCTGATTTTAGTGACTTGTTGTGAAACTAATTCAACAACATGAATCAACCACATTATGAAGATGTGCCACTTTTTTACTTTTTTTTTACATGAAGAAACACTGTGTTTTTAAAAAATTTAAATTGTCATATCCAATCCCGGGGATAACTTTTTAAGAAAATGATTCCACAGTCGCGTCGGTGGCGGTGGTTTGTGACTTGTTTAAATAGCTTTACATCTTCTAATTTTACATTGAAGTGATTGTTGGTGAGGACGTGTGCAGCGACGGAGGACTTTTCGGGTCTGTTGAACTTGATGTGGCTAGAGTGTTCATTGAAACGGACACCAATGCTCCGCTTTGTCTGGCCGATATGTAAACAGCGATGCCAATTTGTTAATTGTTGTTGATCTGTCTTTGGTTGAGCCTAGAATTTTTTCTATTTTCCCATTACTGGAGTAAACACAGTCTATGTGTTGTTGTTTTAATTTTGTGTGCATTTTGTTTGTTATTGGTGGGAAGTACGTCATCGATGCTCTGTCTGTGTTGTTGTTGTTGTGGAGTTGTCCATTTTGTCTGTATAACATAGTTATTCTGCTTTTTTTAGTTTTCTGGTGTATTTATTTGTAAGTTGGTCTATAATAACTGGGTTGTATCCATTGATGGCAGCAATATCTTGTAACAGGTTGTACTCAGTGGCATAGTTGGCAATTGAAAGTGATAGTGAAGAAGAATCACACATAAAGTCACATTGCAATTCACACTTAAAATCATACTTAAACTCACACCTAAAATCACACACAAAACCAGACTTAAAATCACACTTAAAGTCACACTTAGGCTGCGCGTATAGTAGTGTGACAAAGCAATGCGATGCGAGAAATGTTTCCGTGCGAGAAAAATATTCACATTTATTCTTCTAAACGTGGGTACAGTGAAGCTATTGTGAGTGTTTCGATTTTATCACATACTTATGGCAAGCATCACGTTCACAAGCTCTTTTGACCACTTTTGTTCGAATCACGAATACCTTCTCGGATCGCTTCTCGCCTCGCATCGCTTTGTGGCACTACTGTACGCGCAGCCTTAGGCTAGGCGCATATTGAAACGCGTTCGGCGCGAGTCACGCGACACTGCACAGCACGAGTTTTTGTAAACAATATAAATCAATAGAACAACGCATATTGATAGAGCGACAAGACATGACCTGACACTCGCTTTCCGAAAATCGTGGGACACAGTGATCGAAAAACAGTGTTCCTTGCGAGACCGGTGCGTGTTTGTTTTTTGTCAAAAAATAAAATAATAAGCTGTCATTAGTTTTGAAAATAAAAAGTCGTTTACTTTTTACAAAGTAATTTTTTTTTAAGTATATTGACGATTGTTGCTTCAATTAATATGTATTTTCACACGAGACACGCGAATCATGACACGTTTCTATAATCCTGTCGTGCGACACTCGTTAGGTCACGTCACACGTGTCGTTCGCGTCTCAAAAAACGCCTAGCCTTATGATCACATTAAAAAATATAAAATTACTACGAAGTTGTTTTTTTGGGCATGCGAAGTAGGCTGTAGGCATAGTCAAGTGTTGCTTTTTCGAAAGTTGATGTTAACATTAACATACACCGGACATGGCTCAAAAACTAGCTTTCGGTGTAAGATCAAAAAGTAATCACTTAATCTCAACTGGCTTGCGATTCAATGACGGTGGTAGTTTCATGTGCAGCAGTAGGTATACCTTTTTGGTGGAAAACTCTGGAAATTTATCGAACTGTGCTGAATATTTCATAAGAAAATGGCGTTGTACAAAATGTACAATAAATAAATATTTTTCGGATTTTTTTTTAATTTTACCGAAAAAAAACCCTTAATAATTAGGACAACAGAAAAAAAAATCGTAAAATTATAAAACTAACACCTAAATTCATTACAGAATTGAAAATCAGCTTTTAAATCTTTAAACATAATAAAAAAAAAATCAAAGTAGTCAAAAATCGGTTTATATTTATTTAAAAATAAAAAAAATCTGAAAATAGCCCGACAATAAATTATTTTGTTAGAAAAAAAAAAAAAATTAAAATCTAATGTCCTTGACATGTTATGCTTACGTCCATACAATCAGGAATTCTTTTTTCAGCTGGTATTTCTGAGAACCATGTCCAGATGCAGTCATGGAAACTTGGATCCCCCTCAAGTAAGGCAGGCTTATTTGCAGGTGCAGTAGCACTTGAACTATATTCGTCTCTTAGAACTCGCATATCATGCAATACCGATTCATACTGAGACAAATTAGCTAAATTATTTTCCTCGCATGGATCCTCATTGATTTTGTAAAGACACTCTTCAGCCAAAGGATTACAACTAATTTTCTCCTTTGGATTAAGACAATTAATTTCACCTGCGGCACGCAAAGTGTTGATTGTGGCCACAGTCAATGGTTGCGCCTCATACTTTGCCAAGATTCGGCTAACAGTCGAATTAAGAATCGTATTGGCATAATCGATGTCTCGTGGATCCTGTTCGTCGTGTCGAGCACTCAGCACAGAATCGAATATACCATTAATAGTTGTTCCTTTGATGTACTTAAATCCATCGCTCATGATGGAGACTACACCGGTAACATCATCTAGCAAGTGGACAATATCACGATCGAAAGGTTTTGTGTCGCCAGATGTCAATTCCTCCCAAAGGTCTAATCCGTCTAACTTAAGATCTGGACTAAGTTCAATATCAGCGGCTCTGGCAAGTGTTGGCAGCCAATCGCCAACGTACATCTTCTGATTAAATACTGTCTTAGGGTTCTCCAAAAGTGGACTCCAAATGGCACCAGCTACACGAACTGCACCTTCCCATGGGGTGTTCTTTTGCTGCAAGTAGATATTTATATGTTATTTGAGAAACTTTTTTTTTTTTAATAAGAACTTTAATTTTTACCCCACGCATTGGAGAGTTAGAGCCGCTATTGGAAAATAAACCCAATGTGGGTGCCCCATTGTCAGAATAGAAAATAATAATGGTGTTGTTCAACATTTGTTTCTGGTCAAGGGCATTGGTAATGTTTCCAATGCTTTCATCAAGCTTAGCAATCATAGCTGATAAGTTAAAATCAATTTTAGTTAAATGAATGAATAATGAATTTCTCTATATTTAAAAAAGCATTTAAATATTCTATTAGGTGATTTGGCATCACTTTGAAAACTGTCTGAATTTCCAATTCAAAAATTCAGTTTTCCGAATTATCTGTCACTTTCCATCTTTGGCAAGATCAAGATTAAAATCGGAAAAGTTTTGTTCAACTTCCCTAACGAATTTTCAGAATTCAATTACACCTTTTTAAAACGTGACATACCTACAAACTTAAAATACCACTTCAACAGCAGAAAATAATTCTTAAATTTTACCAACCTGAATAGACTCTTCTTTTTTCGTCTTTAATGAAATCAAACTTTTTAACTTCACTCTCAGGAGCCTGAAGTGGATCATACTCATTACCAGTATGTGGTGCCAAATGATTAACCACCAAGAACAACGGTTTTTCTGTGTCGTGAGCATCAATTACTTTTTCCGCTTCAGTTGTTAATAGATCTGTCACATAAGTTCCTTCATCTTCACATTCAATGTCTAAATTTCTTCGGAAATCATAGCCAATACTGGCATTTGCTACCTATACAAATATAAGCAATGTCAATTTAGTCTCAATAATAATAATAAAAAAAAAAAAAAACTATAGGTTTTTCCTTACCGGCGATAAGGATGTTCGAGTGAGATAGTCAATATAACCACCTAGATATCCATAATGTGAATCAAAGCCTCGATTTGTTGGAAGGTATACTTTTTCGGAAAAACCCAGATGCCATTTGCCAATTAAATGTGTCCCATAACCAGCATCGTTAAATATTTCAGCAATAGTTGTCACATTCAATGGAAGACCCCAAGGTTCGTCATTGCCAATCACAAAATGTTGAAATCCAGTATGCATGGGATATTTGCCAGTCATAAATGCTGACCTTGATGGGGAACACATTGGTGGAGTGTAGAGATGATTTAAAACCATTCCATGATAAGCAAGTGCATCCATATTTGGAGTGATGTGTTGCTTTTGCCCATGGAAACTGACATCGTCGATTCCCTATAGAATGATAAATATTATGGTATTCAGACTAAAAAATGTTTTTGTAGAAATATTCATGTTTGGAAACTTACCATGTCATCAGCCATTATTATGACAATATTTGGTGGCTTAGATGATGGTGATTCGTCGTTGCATTTGGCATAATTCAAGCCTATCAAGGCCATCATTATTAGACTTGGTAGTTTCATAGTGAATATACTTGGTATTTTTGGTGAGCGTGAGCTGTTTAGTTCTTCTTTGACTTTTAGCTTCAGACCTATATGTGAAACAGAAAATTGTGTTATTTTTATGTTTTTTTTTGTATAAAATTATTTTCACTGAAAATAAAATACGGACATTAGCAATCGCCAACGCTTTTTTTGAAATTTGCTTTCTATTTAAATTTTAATACGTCAATAACTAGAAATATAACGGAATAATTTTAGCCTTACGAACGACACGGCAATGTTCCATGCCTTTCATTGTTTTACCATTAGTTTTATAAACAGTGTTCTATAGTTAAATAGCCAGTTGCATTTTTCCATCACCTAAGCAATTCAACTTTAACTCGTGCTTCTTGTAATGCATTTAAGTTTACCATCAAACTTAAATTAGAGATTCTGTTTTTAGTAGCACTACCCGAATGTGGAATCTCTGCATTGTTATCCCCTTCCATTTTGATATTCTGAGGTTCCAAGCCAATGTGCATTCGTCTAATCTCCTCTTAAATTCTTCCCTATTTTGTTAAAGCTTGCCGCACAGTCTTTAATCAATTTAAGGGCACTCAAAGCTCATTGATTGCACGCTTATTATTTGAAGAAAAACTTCAAAAATACTATCCAATAAGATTTATTAGTAAAGATACCGTTAGCGCGAAATCACAATGCCTATCAGTCTAAGAGCTGGCTACAAAAAGAGTGTGTCATGTACCGATGTCACACTTTTTTTGTAGCCAGCTCTCCCACTATTAATAGCACAAGTCTAAAATATTCAAACATTTTGTTTGTGAAGAATGCAATAAGGTATGTATCTTGAATAATTTGGTTTAAGTCATATAATCTTTATTTGGTCAGATTACTTCTGTATATTTATTAAGCAAATCGTATATCATGTATACGATTTTTTTTTACGACTTAAATAAATAAATAATAAAATATCCTTTGTCTTTGATCTCCGAATCCATCTTACGAAACTATTGATAGCTGAGAAAACTCAAGGGCAACAAAAAAAACTGGCTGAAGTTTATGAGGGTTAGAAGTGCATGAAACAGAAGATTTCAACTTGTCAGAAGATATAGTCTAAAAACAGCGATCAAATTCCAAATGCCATAAGAGTTAGCTTTGGTTTACTTCAATAAAGGCCAATTAGATTGCAATAATAAAAAAAAACCGCACATTTTTTTGTATCAAAATCGTTGGAGCCGTTTTCGAGAAATACATAGGATTTCTTGTAACGGTTTTTAAACATTTGTATGGTAGGTATCAACCTTGTATTATTTTTGATTTTGGAACATGATTTTTATGAGTTCATATTCTACATAGATAGTAATAAAATTCACTTTATACTAAGTTTAAGAAAAAAATCGTTTTTAAAATTTACAAAAAAAAAATATTGAACTTTTTTTTTAATTTTAAAAACGATTGTTCAAAAATGTGGGTATATTATTACTATTTATTCATAAACAATTTAAAAAAATGAGTCTGTGGCCGACCCATACTATACACTTCCCATTGGTGCACTTGAAACCATATTGCTTACAAGAATTTATCGAGAAAAAACGTTTATGAAAATAGTGGCCTCAAACAAGTGACAGGGAGTGTACATATGTACATATTTACCTAAGTGGTGGGTAGTAGATCATATATAGGTTATTATATATTTTAGAGTGTAATAACTTTGGGTTTTTTCATTATCAGTATAAAATAGGTAGGTATAGATAAGATAAAGAGATACAGGGCAAAATGTGACATTACCTATATTTTCTACTTTAGCTATTTATAAAAGTAAACTTTTTAATTTTTTTTTGTTAGCTTACAAAATTCTAAGAATCGTACTTATAAAACTTTTTTTCCTATCTCTTCTCGGTATGGAGGTTTTAATTATTTAAGCCAATTATTTCAAAACAGACTGTTGGCTAAAAAAATACCAAAAATCAGGGGAGTGTCCTTAAAAAAAAACATGGTTTCAAAGAATATAAAAAGGCAAATTAAATTGCTGTAGTAAAAAAACGGTTTTTTGTATTTGTTAGAAAACCTTTTCAGCACGTTGTGACAATATTATCTGTAAAATAAAATTTATTCGAGGTCGATATCGTACTCGAGATATGGTGGACGAAAAAAGTACTCCTAACGTACGTACATACACACATGTAGGCATCTTGCTAAAAAAGACTAATTCGGATTCTAGAGACCTCAAAACGTGAAGATATGTCAAAATTTTCAATTCGACAAATCGCACCAATTATGATAACTTACAATGGGAAGTTGAAATATTTTTTCCATTTTCGAAGTAAGGCATTTTGCAAATTACACTTTCCACGATTGACCATAAGGCTATTTGAATTTTAAGGTCTTATAAAAAAAATAAAAGTTCAAATTTTTGTTTGTTTCACAAGCTTAAACGGTTGAACTTAAATACGTCATCCAGTTTTGACAAGTACTAATGTTTTTTTGAGAAATTCTCGTTTGAAAATAAAAAAAACGCATTTTCGCTATCTCTAGTTATTGAACCCTCATGTGAGTTTTATTTTATTTAAATCTTTCCAATACCTTTTTTAATTTCCCTTAGAGCATTAGTTAAATCTTAGTCTTCACATGTTATCACTATTTGTCGGGGTTATATAACGGGTTAGGTACTTCGTACGAATGATCGACAAAAAAATGATCGACAAAAAAAGGCGACTTTTATCGACTTTTTTAAAATTTAATATGCCGTCAATTTTTTGGTCGACTAAAAAAATGTCGACATTATGAAATATCGACTTGACAAAATGTCGACGGCATTAAAAAAAAGTCGAGCAAAATATTGCCTTGTAAGATATTTTTTCTCAACAAAATGGTACGAAATGACGACTTTTAAAATATCGACTTTTATAATCTAAAAAAATGTCGACTGTTGATTGAAGACGATGCGAAACCAGTGCGAGATTTTCACTGTCGACATTTTGATAGTCGACATTTTGATCAGATCATGGTTTATGGAATGATGTTCATTCCATAAACCATAATTTGATCAAAATGTCGACTTTTCAAAACTGACTGTTGTCGACTGTTGAAATCTCGATTATAAAAATGTCGATTACAGTCGATATTTTGAAAGTCGACATTTTGAAAATCGCATTTAAAAAAATCGGTATAGTTCTTTTCAATATTTAGTTCGGTCGGTCTTTTAACCAGTCGACATTTTTTCTGTCTGAAAATCGATCTTATGGAGTTAATGTTTTAAAAGTCTCGACATATTGTAACCAATCCTTTTGTAATTAACCGAAGTAATTCATGTCAGCAAATTAGAAACTATTCCTTAAATAATTTTTATTTTCCCTAATTCCGTTTTAATCTCATCAATATCTCTTTTACTCTCCAAGAAATTTTTATTTTAAATGTATATGTTTTTAAAAATGTATCCATATATGGAAATACAAAAATCGTGTGACCCACACCAGTAACTTCCATAAGAAATAGCTACTTCAAGCTGTTTATAATAGTACAATTTGTTTTTTTTTTTTTGGGAATAGCTAATAATATTCTAAGAATCTTGCTTATCTAACTTTTTTTTCCTAACTTCTCTCGTTAGCTTTTCTTACCTTTCTTGTTATGGAAATGGATGTTTTAATTACTTAAGCTTTTATGGTAAAAAAAAATAAAATAAATCAGAGATAAATCAGGTTGCGAAGAATATTAAATTACAAATTAAGTGTCAGATACCAAAAGTGTAAGAATATTTCGAAATAATTTATATACATATTTTTGAAGAGTCGTTTTTCACAACATTTTGATTTTAAACTTTTCAAATGGTTGTTTGATAAATCTCAAAATTACACAACCATAGATGGTACTGATATGTTGTTTGTTCTCAGGACATTCGAGATGAACATTTTTAAGAATTTTTAGTAGTTTTATTTTTTAGTTTTCATTATGTAGGTATAGAAAAAAAAAATAGACTGGTTTCGGAATCATTATTTGTTCTTTGCGACGAACATTAATTATTTAAAAATAGTGATGATTGAAAAAAAACGTAATTTTAAAAATGAATTGCGAAGTCGATATCTTTTTCCGTTATCGAGATATTCGAGACAAATGACATTTAACAGCTCTTTTTTAAATTTCTGTAGTAAAAAAACGGTTAGTTGAATTCCTTAGAAAACCTTTTCAGCACGTTATGACGTTATTATCTGTAAAATAAAATTCATCCAAAGTCGATATCTATATTCGTTATGAAGATATGGTGGTGAAAAACAAAGTACCCCGAACGTATACGTTCATACACACTTACAGACATCTTTCTGAGAAAAACAAATTCGGATTCTAGACACCTCAAAACGATAAGATATGTCAACATTTTCAATTTGACAAATCGCACAAATTACAATAACTCTCGTTAACCTCAAAAATAGCAACAAAAAAACAAAACTGTTTTTAATTTTGCTATGAGGAATATCGAGAAAAAATCTTAAAATTCAAAGAGCTCTATTTCGAAAAGTAAAACAGAAACAAATTTTTTGTTGGCTCAAAAATAAATTAATTTAAATTAATAATACAGTCCTCAACTTATTTATTTATTTTTTCGGGCCGAGATATTTAAAAAAAAAAAAACTGGGAATTGGAAATCTTGAATTTTTCACTAACGTGTTCCAACCCTTAGTTTTGTAATCATTCAAAAATATTTATGGCAATTTCAATGGGCTTAAATAATAATTTTAATAAATCAATTTTATAGTTCAAACTACTTTATCTATTGTAGAAATGCCACAACTTATATGAACTTTTAAACTTACGCTTACAACTTTATTTAGTATTCAAAAAATAAATATGTTGGTTAATGATGTTAGAAAAAAACACAACGAAATATTTCAACAAGAAACTGCCATCTTCTGTTGCCTCTGCCAGATTTTACACTAAGCCAATTAGCGGTGATAATCTTCATTAAAAAGACTTTCGATTGGAAAAAAATTCTAAGACATTTAGTGCTCGTATCAAAAGATACCTTGTTTTATTGTGTAAGATGAGACATATTTTATTGTATGACTTATGAACAGAAGAATATTTTTTTTTTGTTGCCACTGGCTCTTTAATTAATAAATAACACCCTGCCTACAGAAAGGTGCCTTTGTGCCTTTTAAGAAAATTTATAGGTGAGTCTGCCTTGAACTATTTTCTCATTTGTTTTAGTTTTATAGTTTAAAAAAAAACCTTGTATATGTACATAAAAAAAGATAATGTTTTTAAATCAACAAAAAAATCAACGAAAAAAGCTGTAAGAAAATTTGCATCTCCTGTTTAAGAATACTAGAAAATACATTGTTCAAAATTATATATTTTTAAATAATATAACAATTAGCATTGATATTATACTAACTTATGTCAGCCCCCTCAAAAAGGGGTACAATTTTCTTATATTAAATTGATTATTACTTAATAATTTGCTAGTAATCAGATGTTAATTATAAATAAAATATAAAATTAATAAATTGGGTAGCGCAACAACTCGTGAAGAACCAGGGCCTTATAGCAAAACCGGGCTTGCTGCCCGGTCAAAAAACGTAGAAATCGTTGAAGAAAAATTAAAAATTGTCACAACTAATTAAGAGCTAATCATTTTTTTTTTAAATTTATTTGTTTTGTTTTTTTTCCTTTCTTCTCGCCCATGTAAGTACTCGCGAGTTATATATGTACGTCTACTATACATTTTTGTGTAATTATAAAAAAAATATTTTATTGCTTCTAGGTCTACCTACATTAGAGTGTCCGTTATTTCCCAAACTCATTTTTTTGGATAGCACACCCCGTCAATCGAAAGTTTATGCCGAAAGAAAAAATTATTGAACAAAAAAAAATTTTTCCGAGGTCATTAACCCGTGCCTCTAAGGGCATACTTTTCCCATACAAATTTGTATGGGAACTTTACACTTTACACTTTCCACATTTTATTTTTTTTCTCTGGAACTATAACAGCTATTCTAAATTTTTTTGGGAATTTTGATTGACTTATTGGTCCTTTAAAAAACTGCATTTCAAAATATATTAAAAAAGTTTAAATTATAATTTATTTCGATTTTTTAAGTTAAAAAATACTTTAATATTATATATTTTTCTCTTATTTTTCTCTCTCGATCCTCAGCAGGTTTTGTTGTTTTTTTTTATTGATTATCATAAAGTAATAAGTTTTTTAAAAAATTTCATTAAAAACAATAATGAAAAGAAATTATAAATAATTTATTTCGATTTTTCAAAATATTAAATATTTTTATTTTTGTATGTATTTTTTTTTTTTTTTTTTTTTTTTTCTTATCAACAAAAGTTTTTTAAATGATTTTTTTGACCAATATCTTGTTTAAAAACCACATTCAAAAAGTAATAAAAAAAAAACTTTATTTTATAAGAAAAACAAATTTAATACATAAAAAATATTTAATATTTTGAAAAATCGAAATAAATAATTTCTAATTTGTTTTCATTATTTTTCTTTATGCAATTTTTTAAAAAACGTATAACTTTACGATACTCAATAAAAAAAACTAAGACAAAAACTGCTGAGGATCGAGAGAGAAAAATATATAATATTTAAGTATTTTTTAACTTAAAAAATCGAAATAAATTATAATTTAAACTTTTTTAATACATTTTTAAATGCAGTTTTTTAAAGGACCGATAAGTCAATCAGAATTCCCAAAAAAAATTTAGAATAACTGTTATAAATCCAGAGAAAAAAAAAATAAAATGAAAAAAGTGTCAAGTTCCCATACCAATTTTATATGGGAAAAGTATGACCTTAGAAAAAAATTCTTTTGATCAATAATTTTTGCTTTCGGCATAAACTTTCGATTGACGGGGTGTGCTATCCAAAAAATTGAGTTTGGGAAATAACGGACACCCTAACCTACATATTTAAAATGAATGTCTCTATTTTGTTACTAGGTGTTAGAGGAACAAACATTGTATGAATTGTTTATCACTTAAACGTGCGGATCTATAGACATTAAAAGATTAATTATTTCTTGGCAAAGCGTGGAACAATAAAATTTCTTAAATATTAACACATGTTTAATATGATTTATGAAACAAAAAATGCTACTCATCAAGTTGGTGAAAACGTTCCATTGACCATAGGAATAGGGAAACAAAAGAGTCTATAAAAATGTCTTGTCCATCAAATGGAAAAAATACTTTGTATATAATCAAAATCAATGCATATGGCACATGATATCAAGAAACTTTTTAATAATGTCAATAGGTTGGTGACATAAAACTTAGCAATAACGGTCCGTTTGTGAAACATTTTGTATAAATGTTCAATTTGTTATGAAGACCAAGAATAAGAAGAGTCGATAAAAATATCTATGACAAAAGGGTGTTTTTTTGAGAAGGAGGGAAAAGTTTTGGACTATACCGAAACATTTTTTTTATGTATGATTTCTTTTTGATTACAATAAAAGCCAACTAAGTAGGGCTGGCCACGATACTAGACTCGGTGACACTTTTGTAAGTCTCGTCTCGGTCTCGTTAAAATCGGACATTTTCTGTCTCGTCTCGGTCTCGTCTCGGTCTCGTCTCGGTCTCGCATAATTAAGTCTCGTCCCGGTCTCGTCTCCGAAAAAAACGATTTCCAAACAACCTGTTGATTATTTGAACGAAATATTTTCGATTATAGTTTGAGTATATGCAGAAGAAATTCGGTCCAAATATACAGTCTCGTCTCGGATGCTTAAAAGGCAGTCTCGTCTCATCTCGTGTCGTCTCGTCTCGTCTCGTCTCGTCTCGTCTCGTCTCGTCTCGTTTCGTCTCGTCTCGTCTCGTCTCGTCTCGTCTCGTCTCGTCTCGTCTCGTCTCGTCTCGTCTCGTCTCGTCTCGTCTCGTCTCGTCTCGTCTCGTCTCGTCTCGTCTCGTCTCGTCTCGTCTCGTCTCGTCTCGTCTCGTCTCGTCTCGTCTCGTCTCGTCTCGTCTCGTCTCGTCTCGTCTCGTCTCGTCTCGTCTCGTCTCGTCTTGTCTCGTCTTGTCTCGTCTTGTCTCGTCTTGTCGCGTCTTGTCTCGTCTCGTCTGGTCTCGTCTCGGTCTAAATCTAAAAATAATTTTTTCGAAAATTTGTATATGCAAAATTGTTTGAATTAGGAAAGAACTCTTATATTAAAATTTTGGTTGAAATAGGTTTGGCTGTTAACGAGACATTTTAAAACCAAAAAATCGGTTCAATGACAGATATCGTTCATAACCGTTATTGGTAAAATTCTTGTTACTAAAATATTGACCATATCTTTAATAGTGAACGCACATCTCTTAATCAAAATTCTTGGAGCCGTTTTCGAGAAAAACAAGTTTTGTCATAACGGTTTTTCAACATTTGTATGGAAGGTGTTGTTATTTTTGAATTTAGAAACATGATTTTTTGAAGTATTCTACAAAACAATACAAAATTATTTTACACCTAGTTTTAAAAATATTGAATATATTTTTTTAATTTTAGTTTACAATAATGCTTATACTTTTTAGAAGATCTACCATAAAATAATGAAAAATGTCAACTCAACTGTTTTCGAGAAAATCAAAAACAAAAAAATGTTTATACTGGAGGTGCCAAAAAGAACCGAATTTTGCAAATAAAAACAATTACTAAAAGGAGAATTTCCTAATTTTAATTATTTGAATTTTTTTAGCAAAATCCTCGGACCCGTTTTTGAGAAAAATATTATTTTCCTCTTTGGCGAAAAAAAATGTATGGCAGGAACAGTTATTTATTAGAGATTTAGATTATATAAGATTATATTAGATAGATCTTATATGTATACATTTTTGTAAAAAGATATTAGAGCATGGCTATAAGCGGTCTGCCGTTTCTTAATATTTTTTACTTTAAGAGTTTATAATATTTAATTTTATACAAATACTTAAATACAAATAATTAAATACAAACAATAAAATAGTACAATTGTTAAAGATACCTTCGTTTTAAAAGAGGCAAAATGTTTACAAAAATTCATAAAGTTTAAATATTGTTTTTTTTTTTTTTTTTTTTTTTTTTTTTTTTTTTTTTTTTTTATCTAAAAAGATAATCATAATATAATTTAAACAAGAAAAACAGAATTTAATTTTGTTTTCATAAAGTAAAATTTATAATAAAAAATTAAATATTACTATTATTAAATATTAATATTTTAGAGTTTCAAGAACTACAATATCTTTTGGATAAAAAAGGCTTTTAGTTTAGCTAAAACAAAAAACGGTGTAAGTTATAACATTTAAGAAAAATAGGCTTTTAGATAAGCCAAAACAAAATGAAAAATGGTGGCATATTATTACATTTGTGAAAATGGGCTTTTAGTTTAGCAAAAACAAAAATTATATTATGTGTATTATTCACGACAAGTTCAGATATTAGCCTCGGTAGTTCTTTGCGTGGGGACAAATATTGTACCAGCAACTTCCATCCTAATTCTCCATTCAGAACGCTAACACATTCGTCGAAAGTCAGAAAACTCTTATTAAAATAAGGCCGGCGTATTTCTTGCAAAATAGGACATGCTGCTAAGAAATCGAGGACGTTCTCAATTTGGTTTTAATTGCATAGAGAGCAAAAATGACTTATGTTTTTCGATATGGTCTGTAATTAAGTTCGAAAACTTCCGTCCTAACTTTAAAAATTAGGCTCATATCTGAAACATTAAGGTCCCTTCTAAAATAGTTGCTATCACCCAAAAATAGATTCAAATTTCTGTATATAGTTCTAGAAGTTGACTCCCTAGCTCTATCAAGGTGCATCTGATACATTCTTTCATCTTCTTTCGAAATACAGTTATAGAAAATATTTTCCCAATCTGCTTTATTGTTCAAACACAAATTTAGTGGAACACAATCTGCTAAAGCGATTTCTTGCCAGTTCTTAAAAGGGGTATAACCACATTGAAGAGATACAATTAGCATTCTTCTATGCAAGTTGTTGCCAGGTCTTTGTATAACTTTGGTTAAGTTATCTGCATTTGCCATCAAATTTCTTATGTAAATTTGTGGTAAGGCGGACTCAACATAAATGGCGTAGCTCGGAGTAGTCGAGGGTAATTTGAAAATTCTTTTAAAAAAGTATCTCTGGATTATTTCGATCTCTTATTTAGTTATTTATGGTTCTAAAAAAAAATTAAAAATGTGTGGACATATTAGTAAAAAAATACTATGTACCAAGTTCGAAGAAAATCCCTCCAGGCGTTTAGACTGTAGCGGCGAGGACACATAGACAGACAGACAAACGGACAGAATTTTGAGACCCAATTTTTCCTTGCTTTCTATCATCGTAATGTTTGGGAAAATTTTTATTATTATGCCCAATAGTACCTATATCGCAAGTAAAAAAACTTATTAAAAACAACGGTAACATCTTAAATTCCCAGTTGTACCTTTTTCTAAGGAAAAATTAATTTTCAAAAAAAATTTTCAAACTTTTTTCTAGCAAAGTTTCACGTTATTAAGTTATTTTTGTTTTCGAAATTCGATGCTCTTACTCAAACACTGATGGATGGTTCTAGTAGTTTTACTTTTCAAAATATTAAAAAAATAAAGAAAACAACTTCTTAAAAAAAAATAAGAAAAAACGAGGCGGATGATAATAATCAGCTGGTTACTGAAATTATCATTTAGCCGGATTCTTCTTAGTTTTATTAGAAAGTTACCTACTTACTTTACTTTTGATGGCGCTCACAGCCCAGGATGGGCTTCGGCCTCAACTAACAAGCCCCTCCAGCCAGCTCTGTCCCTAGCTAGCCGCTTCCAGTTGCGCACACCGAGTGCTTTGATGTCGTCATCCACTTGTTTGCGCCACCTGTTACGGGTTCTTCCTCTGCTGCGTACCACATCGGGGTTGGACTCGAAGACTCGTCGGGCAGGTGCGTTGCTGTCCATACGCTCTACGTGCCCCAGCCATCTCAGCCGTTGTATTTTCAGCTTTTTGACCAGGTTAACGTCGCTGTATAGCCCGTATAGCTCGTCGTTGAATCTTCTCCTCCATACTCCTACGATACACACCGGACCTGAAATCACACGAAGAATCTTCCTCTCAAAGCACCCTAGCAGATTTGTATCCGAATCTTTCAGTGTCCATGCTTCTGACCCATAAAGCAGGACCGGGATGATTAGGGTCTTGTATAAAGTCTCCTAGGTTCTCTGAGAGAGGGCCTTACTACTTAAATGCCTTCTTAGACCGTAGAAACAGCGGTTGGCAAGAGTAATTCTTCGCTTGATCTCTGCACTGATGTCATTCTGCGATGTAATAGTGGAGCCCAGGTAGACAAAGCCCTTGACAACTTCGAAGTTATATCTGTCCATCGTGATATTTTGCCCGAGTCGACGATGTTGAGATTCCTCTCTCGATGACAGCATATACTTCGTCTTGTCCTCATTAACCGCCAATCCCATTCTAGCCGCCTCCGATTCAATGCTCGCAAATACCCTTGCCACAGCTGGCTTCGTTCTGCCGACAATGTCTATGTCATCCGCATATGCAAGCAATTGAACGGACTTTTGATAGATATTATTAGAAAGTTGGTTCATTTACTTTTCAATATCTTGAAAAGTAAAAGTCCTACGACTATCTAGCTAGTTTTCATTTTTTGACTTAAAAATGATAAGAGCATTGAGTTTTGAAACAAAAATATGTAGTACTAAATAACGTAAAATTTAAAAAAAAAATTGCATTTTTTTTGTACTTTTTACAAAATTTCGAGTTTGAAAATTATTTTTTTTAATTAAAGCAAATTTAATTAAAAAAAAAACAATATAATTAAGAATGGATTTCTGACTTTCCAAAAAGGTATATGAAAGCATTTTAAATGTTGCCGTTGTTTTTTAATAATTTATTTTTTGAAGAAGCAAAACAAGGAACACAAAATAATTGTATTTTCTGTTTTAAGTCAATTTTCTAAAAGTTGGCCTAAAGTAGAGGGTATATACCCCCCTTCCTTTGGGAGTTTTTGATTTATCACACCTTATAAGCTTACATCTGAAAACTTTTTTAACTTTGCACCTAAGGATTTTTAAAATCTATCTTAAATTAAACATGAAAATATTTCTTCGCTTAAACAAAAATAACAGCATTTATTATACAAATGTTTAGAAACCGTTAAGTTAAAACTTACATTTCTCAAAAACGGCTTCTGTAATTTGTATGTTATATTTTTGTATTATTATTTATTTTAAATTTAATTTAAAAACAAAAAAAAAAAAATATATATAATAAAATTAAAAAAAAAATATGTATGGGATTTTTACCAAATCCCAAAATTGCTTTTTGAAAATTCTATAATGTATTTTCGAAACAACTCAATGAATTATTTCTCATTTAGTTTTCAGCTGCACATATATTAAAATTAATAGTGGCGTACCAAATAATTTTTTTAAGAATGTTTTAAGATTTTCTATTTGTTGAATAAAAAAGTACATTTTTAAGGAAACAGTGGCGCTAATTTTAATTTTTTTTTTGTCAAGCTTTAAGTGTGATACTAGATACTTAACAGTTTTCTAATTTTTAGAATTGTCTTAATTTAAATACTTTTGAACTAGCATTATACTTAAGCAATTTCCTTCATTAACACACCCAAATCAGTATATTCTACTGAAAAAAAACATATAAATAAACCCATTTTGACATAAGACTCAAAGTGTCATTCCGATTTACTAGGTTCGATGCTTAAAAGATAAAATAGCTATTTTGTGATTTTAACTTTTATAAAAAACTCAAGAGATAGTAGGATGCTCTCAGCAAGTGTTGACGATTCCGATGGTCCCTTGTCAAGAACCAATTGACAGAAATCGAAGGGTCCAGGGGAAAAACGGCTTTAGTCCATTTTTTTGACAAATGAATCTAATGATGACATCTTGTAGGTTTCTGTAAGTACCTACTATTTGATGGAATAATAAAATTTTCATAAAAATTTTGGATACTTCTCGAAATGACAATTTTTGTAAAAAACTTTTTTTTTTGGCTACAAAACTTATGTCGTTTTTGATTGGATTTCGGAACAGTACTACTCCTTTTTGATTCCAATCGAATTATTTTCTATTGTTCCGAGACTAATTTGTGAAATATTTATGTGTGTGTGCGTAAATTGTCTGATATTTATGTATATTTTGCATGTTCAGTGCAGCTTAATTTATTTGACAAATAATCCGACGAAAGGGTTTATAAGTATACATACATAACATATGTGTGTTCCGGGTCTACTCCTTTATTAATTCCGGAACAGAAAAATCCTCCGAAAACATTACTCGGAACAGCCAATCGAATTATTTTGGAGTAAGCGGAGTCAAAAAGGAGTAACTCCGAACCTCCAACCGAAAACGACATTAAACAAAACAATTTTTTGAAAATGGTTGTTTCCAGTCCTTGTAACACATCTACGTAGTTATAGCTACAAACAAAAACTTACCCGATATTTCAAATACTTATTTCGTAGTGATGCCAAAACAAATTGAAATACATAGAACGGTCTTACACCGCGTTTCTTAATATTTTTTTTGTTTTCAAATATAGATTTTTAAAATCGAAGGATGTATTAACAAAAAGCAAAATACCGTTTCTAATTATCATGTTTAGTTCCTTCGCAAGAAATTTTCAAAAAATATCTTCAAGTTCTCGGCTAGCATGTAGGCCGTAGATGAAAGTTTCCCTTATAGTATAAGAGCTAGCAACGTTTTCGAACCTTCATTTCGAGATGGCTAATTTTTTTATATATATTTTTCTTATCACTCCCTCGATTCGAATGCGGGTAGTCTGGCAGCTAGGAGACGTTGCGTAATTTTAACTTCATTTTTAGAGGGTTAATTTTTATTTCATTGTGTTCTATAGACTTGTGGAGACGTTTATCCAAAAAGCCAGACATTTTTGCGGTTGCAAAAGCCCAGCCAGTCACTTTTTGTAAAAAAAAAATATATATATATATTTTTATAGAATTTTAATTAAATTGGCAAAAAAGAGCTTAGATTTGCTTTAATTCGAAGTTTTTGGGGTAAATAGTGGGTAGGAGAGATACCCCACCATATTACCACTAATTATTTCCGCAAAAGGTGGACGCCATCTTGAAGTTTAGGAATTTAAGCAATGATTGTAATTAGGTCGTACAAAAAAATGGCCAATCTGCCAGAAAAATCCAAATGAAGGTTTTTAAACGCAATGGTATTCATTTTGGCATAAGAAATAATGTCGGCAAGTCTATTGCCAAATCGTGTGCGCATCAATAGTTATCAAAGGTTAAATGTCGAAAATATCAGTTTTTCGCATAAAACTCAGAAACGGTAAAAGCTATCGAAAAGTTTTTCATACAAAACTTGTAGATTATGTCATTTGACAAAAAAAAAGTTATGCCAATTTTTTTCTTACGACTCACCGTTAAGAAGATATCGACATTTCAAAAAACGTAAAATGTCGAAAATGGTTGTTTTGCACGTATAACTCCTAAACGGTTCAAATTTTTGAAAAATCTGAACAAAAAGTTTGTACATTATTATTTGAATTCCTACAAGATAAAAGTATTATTTTTTAAGATATAATTTTAATTTTATAGTTTTAAAGATTTAATTTTTTAAAAGTTTGACGAAAATTTCAAATATCTGTTTTTCTTTATTTTTACTCTTAAAAGCACAAGTTGTCGAAAAAAATCTTACACTCAGTTTAAACAACATAATACCCTATTCAAAAAAAAAAAATATAAAACTTTTTCCTATACGAGTTATAAGTCGCAAGATATATTGACTTCAATAATGTCAACTGTCAAAAAAAAAGTTTTTTTCGCATATATCTTTTAAACCCTAAGCTTATTCGAAAAATTATATTAGCTAAATGTTTACATTATGTAAAATTAATAAGCATGCATTAACAGTTTTTTTCTTTAAGCCATAATTTTTTTGACATCATTATTTAAACAAAAACACCAAAAGTCTAACATACCGGTTTTTGGCTCTTTACTCTTAAATGACCAACTTTACGGAAATATTTTATACCTGTTTTGCAGATTTCAATACTCACTAGAGAAAACATTATCACTTTCTTTGCGTATAACGCACCATTTGCAACATATTTTTTGAGGAGTGTATTATGGTGTTTAAACTGAGTGTAATATTTTTTTCGACAACTTGTGCTTTAAAGAGTAAAAATAAAGAAAAACAGTAATTTGAAATTTTTGTCAAACTTTTAAAAAATTATATCTTTACAACTATAAAATTAAAATTATATCTTAAAAAATAATACTTTTTTCTTGTAGGAATTCAAATAATAATGTACAAACTTTTTGTTCAGATTTTTCAAAAATTTGAACCGTTTAGGAGTTATACGTGAAAAACAATCATTTTCGACATATTACGTTTTTTTAAATGTCGATATCTTCTTAACGGTGGGTTGTTAGAAAAAAATTGGAAATACTATTTTTTGTCAAATGACATAATCTACAAGTTTTACATGAAAAACTTTTCGATAGCTTTTACCGTTTCTGAGTTTTATGCGAAAAACTGATATTTTCGACCTTTAACTTTGGAGAACTATTGATGCGCACACGATTTGGCAATAGACTTTCCGACAGTATTTCTTATGCAAAATGAATACAATTGCGTTTAAAAACCTTCACTTGGATTTTTTTGACAGATTGGCCAATTATTTGTACGAGCTAATTAAAATCATTGCTTAAATTCCTAAGCTTCAAGATGGCGTCCACCTTTTGCGGATTAATTAGTGGGAATATGGTGGGGTATCTCCCCTACCCCAAAAACTTCGAATTAAAGCAAATCTAAGCAGTTTTTTGCCAATTTAATTTAAATTCAATAAAAATATATATATATCTATTTTTACAAAATGTGTCTGGTTGGGCTTTCGCAACCGCAGAAATGTCTGGCTTTTTGGATTAACGTCTCCACAAGCCTATACAACACAATTAAACAAAAATTAAACCTCAAAAATGAAGTTAAAATTAACTTTATAACCGTTATAAACGTGACGCACGCGTGAAAACGCAACGTCTCCTAGCTGTCAGACTACCCGCATTCGAATCGAGGGAGTGATAAGAAAAATATATAAAAAAAAAATCAGCCATCTCGAAATGAAGTTTTTTTCGATGTTGCTACTTCTCGTACTATTACCGCATATCATTTTATTAGAATATACAATTCATAAAATTAAAATCAATTTGTGTTGTGTAAGTAAGTACATTTAATTGGAAAAAATATTTTCATCCTTTATTTAATTTTCCTTAGAATTGAGCATTAAACTTATATTATCGTTTTTCTCGGAATCAATTGTAGTGGACTTAATTCGTTTTCCCCTGGACCCTTCAATTGAATTTCCTTGTTATTTAAATTGAAATGATTAATTTTTATTTTTAGTAAAATAACTGTATCCTCAAAATTTTTGCCAGTGATAATTTCACTCTCCTTTTACACAACTTTATTTTTGAAAATACAAAAAAAGTTTTAACCTTATCGTTCTATAAATACTTTTAAATTGATTTTTGTTCACCGTAAGAATTGACTTGTTTGTCTCACAATGAAATAATAAACTAAAATAATGAACTGCCTGCATGAAAACAATGACTTTAAGAGAACCCAAAACTCAGGAACTACAATAGTAAAACGTATAAGAACAATAAGTCGTAATATATAATTTTATAAAAAGGAATTTAAACAGGTTTGAAAATACATATGCACTTGTACATAATAATTGAACATTAGATTAAACTAGCGGGCATAACAGTGGTCTCAGTTTTATTCAAAATAAAAATGCTGTACGGTACACAAATATTAGGTTGTAAATATCAAAGAGCAATAAATAATATCAGCAATAAATTTAATCAGAACAACTGGAAGGTACAAACTTGTAATGAAAACAAATAATAAACAGATCATTGCCCCTATTTGAATAAATTTATTCACCAAAATCAATATTAGCATATTTCTCACAATAAATTAAGTTTTATTATGTAGCTTTGTATGTTTTTATTTACCTGCTCAGAACTGAAAAAAAAAATATATTGCTAATGTACATCCCAAAACAGGAATTCAAACAACACAGAAAAAATGTATTACCAAATGTATTGTTTTTATGGGTAAATTTCAAAGTCGAACTTCTGCCAGTTGATCTTACCGAGAACTTTCAATTAAATATGCTTATTTTAAGCTATGATGTGTCATTTAAAACAATTTGTATACCTACCTTATGTGTTCACTCAAAATATTTACAATCACGACATAACAAAAAAAAACTAAAATATCATTTTACATGTTCTTTAGCTTTTAGATACATATTTAAAATTTATTAGATAGATACAATATAAAATATTTTATAAATACAAAAAAGGTAACTAACGAATAACATTTAAAATTGAAATACCTTTACTTATTGAATAGATGTTGTCGACTGTTGCCTGGCAATATAATCCAAACTAATACTCATCATAAATTTGTTATTTATGTATGTGCATCACTCTCTTATTACGTAAATGATTCAGTTTTGGGAAAAAGCAAATATTCGTACAGATGGGATACATTCTACAGAAAAATAAAATACCGATTAACTGAGATAAGCTCGAACTTAATTGAAACTAGAAAATTCGAATGATTTATGTTGACTGAAGTCTTATAACAAAACACCACATATTCTACCAACGACAAAATATATGGTTGCAATAGAGTGATTATAGATACTTACTTAGTGAAAGCAATAGAAAATAAATAGTGGATTTGTTTTTAAAAATATTAAGTATGACAAAGAGTGTTGTGACAATGTTATTATTTTAGTTTGTTTGCTTTTCATATTAAATTTTTAAACTTTAAGTTATTACAAATAATACTTCGTAATTTGTATGCAATATGTATAATTAACTTAAAACACAAACAAGCAGATACAAATCTATGTTGATCGTTACACGTGAATTTTAGTTAAGTTGAAACAAAAGAGCTTTGAGTTTTGCAAAAAACGAAAATTGAAATTACTTTAAGTTTATAATAAAACAAAAGAAGAAAACAGGGCTTTTTGTTTAGCTAAAATAAAACAAAAAATAATATGAAAGAACACATAATTTCTTTTTGTCATAATATTTTTTTGACATGAGACCGATTACCTCATCTGAATCAACATTAATATCCGAATGGACAGATATCATAGCAAGCCCACTTAGTCTTTGATTTCCCATAACACTTCGGGACACCGTTTTTATTCGTTCCATCGTTGAAAAGGTTCTCTCAACACCAGCTCTTGTCACTGGAAGGATTGCCTAAACTGTTATCAAGAAGTTTATAGCTCTAAATTAAGTTTTATCGCAAAAATCAAGCACTTTTAAAACTTCAGTGGAATTTCTTCAATCAACGATATTTTCCATATATTTTCCGATAGCTTCCGCTGCTGACAACAAAATTGTGTTGTCGCAGTAGGGAGATAGCTTTTCAATTTCGTTAACTCGATGAACTGCAGCAAAACCTTGAAGAAGAGCAAAATTTTTGGCATTTTCCTTATGTTCTTTAAGGAATTAAGACTTCTTTTGTTTGTTCTATCGCAGAGACAAAATCTAATGATTTATTTTGCAGAAAAATTTATAAGGGCATCAACACAACAACACAGAACAAATAAATCGATTTTCTAATCCACTTCACTCACGGAAGGAAGAATTGCACGCTAATCTTTACAGTAAGTCAAAGCAAGACACTTAGTTTTTAATGATTTTTGTACACGTTCCTGGAACCGTTGACTTGATCATAAAATATCGTTATTTTTTAAGCAACATTGGAAGAGATTTTAAAAGTTGAGGAAATATTTACGAAATTACAAACATATTTACTTGCAAATTGAACAATTTTCGAAACTTTTGATATCGCTACCAAGGTTGCTTAAAAAAAGACGTTATTATATGATAGATAATAACGTTATTTTATGATAGATAATGGTTCCAAGTACGTGTACAAAAATCAGTACCAACTAAGTACCAACTAAGGTGTCCTACTTTGACGACCGCAATGATGCAAACATTGCTGGTTGCACTTAGTTAACATCATGTTTCTTGCCAAAACTGTTGGACCGATTTGGATCAAATTTTCGAATTCCGTCTTGTAATACTCTAGGCTATATGATTCCAGTTTTTTAGAGGAATTGGACAATTTTGGACCTGTTTTTTGAGTGCTTCAAAATGACTTGGTTTTTCAGATTTTTTTTTTAATTCATGTTGAAATAGCAAGACAAATATAACATGCATGAATTTAAAACTAACGCGGTCTTGTAGAACATTTTATAACAAACAAGTTTATAGTGGATGATTTTTTCCTATGTTGCATATTTGCAAAGTCATAAAGGAAAATGTCGGAAAAATGGGGTGGTATTAGCGGTTTTTTCACTGTTAAGTTTTTTTTATGCAGCGAACACAGGTTTTTCGAAGTTGTAAACTTAGCTACAGACTACTCCAAAATGCCCCCAAAATACATCAAAAATGCAGAACTACATCGCGCTTTGCGATCTTAGCCCTTTTTTTGTAATTATTAACTGGGCTTTAATACCCATACAATTTTGAGGTTTCGGTTTATTAATGCGTTTTTGATTGTTTTGAAAATTGTGTTCAAAATATGAATAAGTAAAAATAATTTCTTACATAAAATGGAAGCTAATTTTTTTCTTTTGAAAAAGCAGCAAATAATGAGCACAGTACACATATCTAAGGTATTATCAGACGCAAAAAATTTCCTGCGAGGGCGAACTCCACAAGTTGAACCTTAGCAGTTGAGTGGGAGAGTTGTGGTCCCACAATCGCCGGTAAAATGAAACAGAAGATGCTAAAAAAAAGGCAATTTGCTTAAAAAAATGCTAATATTTATTTCATTTAATCAGAAAATCGAGAATACTTTTTCAAAAAAAAAGTTATACAGTATTATTTAAACTGTACTAGAGATTACGTGAACGAAGTTTAATCAAAATCGTTAAAGCGGTTTTCGAGCAAACTTGATAAGATCGAAATCGCTGTATGACAGCTACACAATGTTCTAGATGAACTAAGTGTCCGATTACACGATTCGTTTTTTCGGTTGTTTCGTCTTTTTGACAGATTGGGTGAGGGGAGTAGAAATGTAGAGGGAAGGAAGTAACGAAAGCAGGAATGAAAATTTCAAGACTTTTTCTGGTTGAACTTTGACGTTTCTGATTCGGCAACCACAATGCTCCTCGATGTTAGCAAAAAAACGATTTGAACAAAAATTATTGAACTGAAAAATTGTTTTTCGAAATTGGAGAGACCTAATATACGGTTGTATTTGAGAAACAAGTGATTAAAAAATATTTTTATTTATTACTCCTGATTATTTTCTTACAAAACAACCCCAAATTCCATGTACGTCAAAATAACTAATGGAAGTACGTACGTATTTTCGCGAACCATGTAATCATGAACGTTCGTGCCTGTCAAAAAGACGAAAGACGAAGCGAACGAAAAAACGAACCGTATAATCAGGCTCTAAAACAAAAATTTGAATTTTGTCTCTAGAAAATCAAATAAAATGCTTCACACCATATTAGAAATAAAATCCGTTCAACCGTTTATGCTGCAGCCCGATGAACTTCAGAACGCACAGACAAACAGACCGACTCAGGGAGGTCTTGTTGAAAACCAATGTTTTAGTCTTCTCATCACCGTGATGTTAGTTTTGATTAAATCCTTGATTTTTTTTGACACGAAGCCAAAACTTGCCTTATTGAGCAAATATCGAACAAAATAATTTGTATTCGCAGTGAAGTTTTTTGTTAATAGTTTGAATTATCAAGAATAATGAAACTTAGTCCACGAAATAAAACTCGGTGAGACTTTTGTAATTGAGTCTCGTCTCGTTCTCAGTTTCGCTTTTTTAGCGAGAAAATTTGAACTTGCAGTCTCGTCTCCGAAAAAAAACGATTTGCAGACAAGTTTTTAATTATTGGAACGAAATATTTTCGATATTCAGAACAAAATTAAAATTTAACTGAAATTGGATTTTTCAATTTATTAGACTCTGTAAATTTCGGTCCAAATATACAGTCTCGTCTCCGTCTCGTCTTGGATGCTTAAAAGGCAGTCGAAGCCAGGCTTAATAAAAAATTTTCTAGCAGCGAAGTTATTTTTTAAAAATAAAGAAGGATCTTTGGCTAAGTTAAAATGTTTAGTTATTTTTTTAATTAAAGAAGTATAATCGATAACGGATAATGGCTTTGTTAAATTTGTAATATTTTAAAAACGATAAAATTAAGCTACATAATGTATAAATACGACATTCGTTGCGTCACTAAAAAAAACATTATTTGTGTTCCAAAAAATGGTAATAAAAGAATTTCCTGCGAGTAATCCTTATCTTGACCTAAAAAGGTATTCTGGCTGCTTCTTAGATATAGAGAAAGCTTTCGGCAGCATAATGGATACGGGGGCTAATACACAAACTAACTATTTTTAATTTTCCAGGTGCACTTATAAAAATTATTTTCAGTTTTATCGATTCCAGATAGATTCTAAGTGCAAATAGAAAACAGCCAATCGACAACCAAAACCATCAGAGCGGGAGTTGCTCAAGAATCCAAACTGGGACCATACCTCTACAACATATACACATCGGACCAACCTCAACTCAACAAAGCAATGAATTTGCTTTATCCGAACGACTGACTTACCTATGCCAAATCTATGTACCCATTCTTTGCAGCCCGAAGAGTGGAAGAACACTTTCGACATCTGCGGGAATTCTATACAAAAGATGGGGCATTAAAGTCAACTCAGCTAAATCTGAGCTGGCTTGCTTCAGAAGACCCGCGGGACATCGCAACACAAGCCACTACCCGCCGCAACAGTATCCTCAATATGCCGGACGGATCGCAACTGATGACCAAACAATTAGGGCTGGTCATGAGACGAGACTCTGCGAGGCTTTTGTAAGTCTCGTCTCGGTCTCGTTAAAATCCAAAATTTTCAGACTCGTCTCGGTCTCGAGTGGGTTTCGTATAATTAAGTCTCGTCTCGGTCTCGTCTCCGAAAAATAAGATTTCCAGCCAACTTGTTGATTATTGGAACGAAATATTTTCAATTATAGTTTGAATACATGCAGAAAAATATAAAAATTTAAATGAAATTGGATTTTTTAATTTATTAGACTCTCTGTAAATTTCGGTCCCAATTTACAGTTTCGTCTCGGTCTCGTCTCGGTTGATTAAAAGCCAGTCTCGTCTCCGACGAGTCTCGAGACCGAGACTTTTCTCAGCTCGTAGCTAGCGAAATACCTGGGTATCAACTTTGAGGAGAGGTTACGTTTCAACCCGCACGTAACAGCTACTCTGAAAAAAGCTAATTACGCTTTCCACCGTATCCACCCACTTATGCGGAAAAGGAAAGGGCTGACCCAGAGCACAAAGTTGCTTCTTTATAATCAACTTCTCAGACCGATCATCACATACGGCTTTCCTACATGGTTTACTATTTCCAGAACCAGCATTAGACAGTTTGGAATGTTTGAGAGGAAAATCCTGTCCCCAGACCTGCATGGGACTACATTTTGACCAACAGCGACGAAAGCATTACAGCAACAAGCGACTCTACGAAGCTTCCGGAATAACACCCCTTGAAAAATACATGATCAATGTTGCCAAAAGTTTGACGAGCAATCTTTGCAATCATCCGAACCCGATAGTGGGAAACATAACAAGCGAAGAGAGATACCCCGAGCCTCGATACCTGAATGTAACAGCAATACTGGACGAAGGAATTATTTCTATCAACGACGACGAAGCAATCCCATTCTATGAGGACGCAGCTTCAAACTACCACCGGGGCTAGTAGCCTTCCTTACCCTGCATACCACCACAAAGTAGGTATGGGAAAAACCGGCCGGTTTTAACCGAATCCGTTTTTTTTTTGTTTCGGTTAACCAGTTTTTTCGGTGAATTTTATATCTCGGTTAAACCGGTGTTTTTTTCTAAGACCCAACAACCGGCTGAACGGTTTTTTTTTTTTATTAATACTTCATTTACACCACTGATAGATTGGCAATTTTCTCTCAGTATACTGACAAAAGAATGAGCAAATTTATTCTTATTTCAGTTTAATGACAGAAATACTACCATTTTGCCGTAAATTCAAAGCTCGCATGAGCAATTCGTTGTTGTCTTACATAATCTGCTTTTGGCGTTGTGTACTGGGTTGTGGGTATGTTTTTCTGCATTTCCAAGCGAAAGCGTAGTGTAGAGGTAGAAATATAGGAAGGTGAAATCGTTGAGTTGTTCTTCTTAGACACTTTCATTCACAATCACAATTCGCACGAATCCACAAATTTTATTTGTAAAAAAAAACGAAAACCGGTTATTTAAAAACCGGTTTTTCTGTCCGGTTAAAACCGACAGGTTAAACTGAAGGGACAAAAAACCGAAAAACCCGAACACTGGTTATTTTTGAAAAAAACGCCATCCCTACCACGAATACAACGGGCTATGAACAACCTGAGATGAACCATCCATAATAATGTAAATAGTAAAGGGTGATTTTTAAAGAGCTTGAGAACTTTTTTTAAAAAAAAAACGCATAAAATTTGCAAAATCTCATCGATTCTTTATTTGAAACGTTAGATTGGTTCATGACATTTACTTTTTAAAGATAATTTCATTTAAATGTTGACCGCGGCTGCGTCTTAGGTGGTCCATTCGGAAAGTCCAATTTTGGGTAACTTTTTCGAGCATTTCGGCCGGAATAGCCCGAATTTCTTCGGAAATGTTGTCTTCCAAAGCTGGAATAGTTGCTGGCTTATTTGTGTAGACTTTAGACTTGACGTAGCCCCACAAAAAATAGTCTAAAGGCGTCAAATCGCATGATCTTGGTGGCCAACTTACCGGTCCATTCCTTGAGATGAATTGTTCTCCGAAGTTTTCCCTCAAAATGGCCATAGAATCGCGAGCTGTGTGGCATGTAGCGCCATCTTGTTGAAACCACATGTCAACCAAGTTCAGTTCTTCCATTTTTGGCAACAAAAAGTTTGTTAGCATTGAACGATAGCGATCGCCATTCACCGTAACGTTGCGTCCAACAGCATCTTTGAAAAAATACGGTCCAATGATTCCACCAGCGTACAAACCACACCAAACAGTGCATTTTTCGGGATGCATGGGCAGTTCTTGAACGGCTTCTGGTTGCTCTTCACTCCAAATGCGGCAATTTTGTTTATTTACGTAGCCATTCAACCAGAAATGAGCCTCATCGCTGAACAAAATTTGTCGATAAAAAAGCGGATTTTCTGCCAACTTTTCTAGGGCCCATTCACTGAAAATTCGACGTTGTGGCAGATCGTTCGGCTTCAGTTCTTGCACGAGCTGTATTTTATACGGTTTTACACCAAGATCTTTGCGTAAAATCTTCCATGTGGTCGAATAACACAAACCCAATTGCTGCGAACGGCGACGAATCGACATTTCACGGTCTTCAGCAACACTCTCAGAAACAGACGCAATATTCTCTTCTGTACGCACTGTACGCATTCGTGTGGTTGGTTTAATGTCCAATAAAGTAAACTGAGTGCGAAACTTGGTCACAATCGCATTAATTGTTTGCTCACTTGGTCGATTATGTAGACCATAAATCGGACGTAAAGCGCGAAACACATTTCGAACCGAACACTGATTTTGGTAATAAAATTCAATGATTTGCAAGCGTTGCTCGTTAGTAAGTCTATTCATGATGAAATGTCAAAGCATACTGAGCATCTTTCTCTTTGACACCATGTCTGAAATCCCGCGTGATCTGTCAAATACTAATGCATGAAAATCCTAACCTCAAAAAAATCACCCGTTATAAGACAATCAAAGACAATTTCTTAAATAATTTTTTTAAAAATAAGAAACAATAGGTGTGTTTTTTTGGTAACGCTATCGGCAGTACAGTACGATTTTCCAAAAAAACGTTTCGCACTATTCGCAGTTGTGCGGTTTTTTTTTTCTTAGGTTGGTATTCTTAGTTAATTGTCAAATATATAATTATATAAAAAAAAATAACCAAGAACGGGTCGTGAGGGTATCAAAATTTTTAATTCGATAAAAGTTTTGTTTCTATAAATATATTTTGGTTTTGTTATTGTTTTTACGATTTTAAATCAATTATTATTTACCTTTTTTTAGTTTCCATTTGCTTGGCTGCCATTTGTTTGAAATTTCTTTTGAGTTTTTCTTACTATTCTTCTGTTAAGATCAAAACAAAAGTCAAGGGATGTGTTTGCAGAGTCCCGATCTACATTGCCTGAATTTTTCAGAAATCGTGTGAAATGTACACATTGAACGATTTTTTCCATAAGATTTTTTCCTTGTCTTCATGTTATTATTGCTGTGCTCTTCGTTTTTCATTGATATTCACTCACGCCATCAAATGAACGGCACACTGACACCGAACACACACAACAAATTGGAAAGAAGGTGAAAGAGAACATAAACAGGCAGGAAAAATCATTCGAGTTTTGTGGTACAAACGATTTGATCCCTATCCCTCACGTCTCTTCACCAACGAACAAAAGATCGGCACTGGAAAAATCGTTCAATGTAGACCGGGACAGACTTTGATCACTTTTGAATTTACGTTTACATGCAAAATCGAGTGGTCGGGTTGAAGTCTAGTTCAGACCTGCATGTAAACGGGGTAATTAAGCGATTTGTACACGATGAATTAAGATTAACGCGAAATATTCGCTGCGAAAACAAAAAGTGATGCGTTTTTCTTATAAGAACCCTGTCGAGAAAACCCTTTTTAAGAAAAACGCTTTATTTTCTTATCGCACTCATAAAACGCTGGGTAACTAAAATAAGACATTTAAAAGACCTTATGTCGCTGTTACAAAAATGGGTATGTTTGGAAGACATAACACAGCTTACTATGACACCGAAGCGACAAAAATGCAGCTTTTTTCTTATAAAAATATTGTCGACAGCGTTTTAAATCTCGTTGCTTTTTCGTTTCCTGTCAGTTTGGATGCATGTTGAACATGAAATCTCAAAAAGTGCTGAAAAGGGTGAAAGGAGTAGAGGGTGTATACAAAACTGCAAAGATAGGTGGGATTTTAGACGTGCGTCAGAAAATAACTGATCAAAGAGTGTATAAAAATTCATTCTCACTTTTTAAAAGCAAAAGAAAGAAACTTTCAAGAGGAATAGCTTTAAATAGCTTATAAACTGGCCAACTAAAAAAATAGATCGATTTTTTTGTCCAATGGAAATTAAGAATTATAACTACTCCATGAAGACATCCATCGAGACTCAATTTAACTACTAATCGTACCAATTTCTAAAGCAAAATTAACACTATCCAATACGAGACTCGAATACAAGTCAAAATTCTATCCGCAGTAGGATTTTATTTCTACTTTTATCGGCAGTACGGAGTTGTATTTGTAATACGTGTAAAATCCTACTGCACTGGGGACAGCTTTGCCAAAAAAACACACCCAATGTATAAAATATAATAAATAATATAAAATGTAGTAGCCCGTAGCGTAATGGCTAGTGCGTTCGACTGTCATGCTGGAGGTCTGGGTTCGCTTCCCAGCCTCGTCCACCTAAAAACTAAAAAGTTTTCTTCAGAGCTACTGCCTCTTGCGAGGAATTGACAAACCCTCCAAGAGTATCACTTGTCACGAATAAGTGCTTCTCGTCTAGCCGTTTGAATTTGGCATAAAATTGTAAGTCCCTTCCATTCCTGTCGAAAGGCGCACACAGGAATGGTTGCGAGTTGTTAGTCACTAGCCCCTGGTTCTTCATGAGCCGTTGTGCCACTCGATTTATTTATTTATTTTTAATGTATAAAATCAGGCCCCTTATGTGCCAAAACAATTTAAAACTGAAAAGGTATTCATTCAAATCGATTTATTTTTCCAGAGAGGAAAATCAGTTCCATATTGTTTTTAGGGGACAAAGTAAATAAACTGCGTGATTAAAATGATAAAAGTCAAATAAGAAGAGAATTTTTTACTCAAAATCATTTACTCATCGTAGAGTCATGAAATAATTTAATATAATAAAAGATAACAAAAACAAAAAAATTAAACTAAATATCGTCAAACATAGGCTTTAAGAAACAACTACTGCGTTCACGAATTTTTATTATTAAATAAGTTTGTGTGGAAAACTTCAGTACTTAAAAAATAAAATTCACTTAAATTCACCAATGAATTTCTGAGAGAATGGTCACACTGGAATTTAACTTAAGACACTTTTTGTAGGAAATAAGATTTTCTATGAAAATTTGTGGTTTAAAAAATTGTATACAAAAAATAAATCAGGCCAATTTAAAAAAAAGTGACCTAAGCAAAATCAAAATATCTCTGATTAATTTTTATTATTTGTTTACTAAATTCCTCAAGCCTTTAAAATGGCGGATCGAAAACATTTCTTGTATGAAAATTTGCGAAAATATATCCTTTTGAAAATAATCTTTTTTTATATTTAAACATTTTTGAATGAAAATTTTTTATATTTGTTTATTTACTTTTTTATATTTTTGTTGCAGATTTTACTCGTAACCATCTTTTTGACTTGCAATTCATTGATAGGTTCTATATGACAAGTATCCCATTCTTAAAATAACTTGGAGTCAAGATTTTGAACAAATATGTCATTTCATTAAGATAATAGACAATTCGAAAATTGTTGGTCCCGCCGCTGGTTTATTTGTCCGTCTGTCTACTTGTAACACCTAGGTATTCTAGGACTGAACGGATGGGTTGGTTTATTTAAAATTTGGTACTTTTTCTAAAGATTATTGAAATTTTAGTTTTTGGACCAAAAAGCTTCCATAAAACAATTTTTTTTCATTTCCGTCTTTCGAAGTAACCGCGTTACCAAACTCAATGAGTTCTTGTTATTAGGTATTTTTTAAATAATAATAATAATATTGCAAACAAAAATCTTGATTCCTTAAAAAAATTATCATTTTTTTTTTTTACTTTTGAAGCAAAAGTTGCACTAAAGTTTTTTTTTTAGCGGAGTCAATGTTTAACTTTAATTTTGACATTTCTTAATCATTTTATACCTATTTTTGATTATAAGCCTTTGGCAACTCTTGTCCCCCATTTAAATTATCTTCACTTGTTTTGAGTGTTGTTGTGAAATGTGGAACACAAACAAAAAACACTTGGAAAAGATCACGAGGGAATAATAAACAAATCTTGGATTATGTACATAGGTACTTATGTATTTAAATCCACTCAAGGAAGGGCGTAGGTAAAAAATAATTTGAATTTTTTACTTTGATTTCTATTTTTTGCGAAACGTTCTGGGACATATCAAAATGCATGCCAATTACTGTTGTAGATACACACAATTCTTACAGAAACGACATGTTAAACATTTCATGATATTCCGAAAAAATAACCAAGGAGCTTAATTAGTTTGAAATGACGTTTTGTATATTTTATTAAATCCAGTTATTTTCTTCGTGCTTTTCACTTTTTATTTTAAATGCAAAAACAAAAAAACAAATCAGACTTCATAGGCCCAATTTTTCAGTGGCGAGTTCAGCCAGAGTTAGTTAACTCTGGTCTCTGGAAATAGATTTGTCTATAGTGACGTCAAAAAGCTGTTTAAAAGTGGATGATGAATGCGTCAGAAAGGCTTTAAAATCACAGAAGATAAAATAGCAAGAAAATTTGTTGACATAGGTAATCGAGAGTTAATCCACCAAATTTGGTGAGTTAACTCAGGTTTAACTTTAACCTCACATTGAAAAACTGGCCCTTATTTTATTTCTGTTCTGCTTATAAAATTAAATAGGAAGTAAGGGCGAATGGCCAATTTTGTATGGGTTGCCCTCCATTGGTGTAGCACTTTTGTGGCATATGTCATATGAAAAGTCTCAATGAGCCCAAACTTTGTACGGGCATAAGTCTGTAGCACGTGCAGGAAAAGTGTTATAGCCCAAAACTGTTGCCCTACACTATTTGCACTTGTTATGGGTCCCATAAGTTGTAGTATCTAATGATAATGACCTATATCGTGTGAAAAGTCTTGATTTGTTCCATTTTTTTGTGTACGAACATTGTTTTCATCTTATGAGATATATGACGTTTTCCCTGAATTAGATACATATTTATTTGGCACTCTTCAAGACCTTTCAAAGATGCTCCGCTCATGGGAACTGGTGCAAATAATAATTTGTTTTGAGTGTTTGTTTTTTCGTAAGAAACACAGCGATGAAAAAAAAGTTATATGGTTTTTGCATTCAACAAATGAAAATGAACGACATACATTTTATTATGGGGGGACAATCGTACCTCCCTGACCCTCCTCCTTACTTACGCCCTTGGTTTCACTTCAATAACAAAAGTTTATTTTTTTCATTGCAATAACGCCACAGAGAATTTTAAATAATAGCGAACATTTTTTAACAAAAAAAAAATAATAATAAGCTTCACACATATGACCTACACAAAGGTCACATATGCAAAGCTTATTATTTTTATTGTTGTATAGTTCGTTTTTTTACTTATTGTTTACCAGTCAGTAATAAGTCATTTAATAAGACTTCTTTAGAAAAACTGTTTTAAAAACATGTTATTTGTTTGAAGTGATATAGAAACTGAAATATTGTGGTGTGAAGGTAAATAATAAATAATTAACAAAATAAGAACATTAGGAAATTTAATAATATTAAAATATTGAAATTACTTCTGTTTTAAGTGGAGTGACATAGGCACCCGCAGGATGTGCGGTGCAAGTAGTTGCTGGAATTGATAGCCCTACACAAAGAGCTGAAAAATCGATGGATAAAACTCCTCTTCACTGTTCAATGAATCAGAAATGTTTGAACAATCATTTCCATTAGTCTGCATTTTGTTAAAACTGTACCACATCTTGGGGTTCGCCAGGAAATTATCCACTAAGCAGCCATATTTCTCCATTATTTTCTGTTTAATTATATCGAATTCTGGATCTGAAGAATCAATAATTTTTATAATTTTTTGGTGATAGCTGAAATAGTGAAGATGCAGCTTCATTTTCTTCTGAAAAGCATTTTGTAAGCGACATTATCAGGGAATCGATGTACGGAATATAAATAGCTTTTCTACAATAACTTTAGGGGGAAGAAGCGGGAACAAAACTATGCCTGATTGACTGAGATTTAAAGCAATTGTCAGCATCCTCTCGATTTTGTTGAAACAATTTATTCAAAACATTGGCTTGCATGTAGTTGGCCCACCAACTATTGAGTTGAGCAAAACTGTTAATTGCAATCGTTTGTACATCGTTTGTCTACGTTTGTATAAGTTTTAGATTCGTTTGTACACTCACCGTTTTTTTTATATAGCCACTTCAAAAAAATTTACGGAGTTTGGCCCACCAACTATAACGCTCGAAAAATCTGGAAATGCAGTTCGATAGATAATCGTTTGTCTATGTTTGTCTTTTTTTTTTTTCGTTTGTATACGTCCCAAATTTTTTTGACAAAAAAATTTTTTTTAACCAAATTTTATTAATATTTTAAAACATATGCATTCGTTTGTCTCTTTCTTATAATGATTTTTCATCATGTTATTTTTTTTAATTTGTATTTATTTCTATTTTTAAATAATTATTACTTTTTTGGGACATGTAGTTGGCCCACCAACTATAACGCTCGAAAAATCTAAAAACGCAGTTCGATAGAAAATCGTTTGTCTATGTTTGTCTTTTTTTTTTTCGTTTGTATATGTCCCAAATTTTTTTGACAAAAAAATTTTTTTTAACCAAATTTTATTAAAATTTTTAAACATATGCATTCGTTTGTCTCTTTTTTATAATGATTTTTCATCGCGTTATTTTTTTTAATTTGTATTTATTTCTATTTTTAAATAATTATTACTTTTTTGGGACATGTAGTTGGCCCACCAACTATAACGCTCGAAAAATCTAAAAACGCAGTTCGATAGAAAATCGTTTGTCTATGTTTGTCTTTTTTTTTTTTTTCGTTTGTATACGTCCCAAATTTTTTTGACAACAAAATTTTTTTTAACCAAATTTTATTAAAATTTTAAAACATATGCATTCGTTTGTCTATTTTTTATAATGATTTTTTATCGTAGTAATTTTTTTAATTTGTATTTATTTCTATTTTTAATTAATTATATATTAATTATATGGAGCATGTAGTTGGCCCACCAACTATAACGCTCGAAAAATCTAAAAACGCAGTTCGATAGAAAATCGTTTGTCTATGTTTGTCTTTTTTTTTTTCGTTTGTATACGTCCCAAATTTTTTTGACAACAAAATTTTTTTTAACCAAATTTTATTAAAATTTTTAAACATATGCATTCGTTTGTCTCTTTTTTATAATGATTTTCCATCGTGTTAGTTTTTTTAATTTGTATTTATTTCTATTTTTAATTAATTATTACTTTTTTTGGGACATATAGTTGGCCCACCAACTATAACGCTCGGAAAATCTAAAAACGCAGTTCGATAGAAAATCGTTTGTCTATGTTTGTCTTTTTTTTTTCGTTTGTATACGTCCCAAATTTTTTTGACAAAAAAATTTTTTTTAACCAAATTTTATTAAAATTTTTAAACATATGCATTCGTTTGTCTCTTTTTTATAATGATTTTCCATCGTGTTAGTTTTTTTAATTTGTATTTATTTCTATTTTTAATTAATCATTACTTTTTTTGGGACATGTAGTTGGCCCACCAACTGCATTCTCTTTTATTTGGGTGTCCACAGTTTCAACTTGTATTCGAAATTGCGATAATTAAGACTTTATCCTTTTTTTCCATTCTTTTTAAGGAGTGTCCTGCATTTAGGCTGCATTTAAAAAGACTTAAGTTACACCTTGAGTATATTATTTATTCAGTTAAAATAATTAAAAAAAAACCCAAACAAAAATAATTCTAATTCTATAGGTACTTGTTCATTAACTTGAACTTTGCCGTCGGCTTAAGGCTTTTAATGAGTTTCTTTTTTTTATGAAATAGAAAGTAATTATGGGTACAAATACCTATGCATGCCTATTATAGATATTGATAGGTAGTAACCAAATTTTTGAGTACCTACCTAACTACGTACGAGTTTTGGCTGTTTTTTCAGCGAATGGATAAGGGGGGGGTTTAATTAAAATAAATCAAAATTATTTTAACTCGAACATAATCATGAAATGTGTATTTCCTGTAGTTCCAAAAACCCATTTTTAATAAAAATTCAGCATGCCTGAATAAAAAAAATACCTGCATGTGTCTTACTCGTGTCAGAAGCAAATACATTTTTGCCTCAAAAACCTACTTTTACAAAGAAAAAACCTATACGCCTTTTAAAAAAAATACCTCAACCGAATAATAAATAGCTACCCAGCTCATTTCAGAAAGAGTTTATAGGTACCTAGTTTTAGAAAACTAAACTTCACTCATCGTCATCCTCATCTCATCGCAGATCGCACTAGCCAGAGGCAGTGTTGCCACTTTACTTCAATTGAAGTAGATCTACTTCTTTTTTTTCAATTTATTTTTAAAAATACTTCCTACTTTGCACCATCGCCAATTGAAATCCACTTCTTTTTTAAAATCGTTGCTTCATCCTACTTCAACCTTTAACAAAAAGTCAAATCTACTTCTTTTTTATCTCTTTACTCTGGTAGGGATTTATGCTGCATTTACACGAATGGCAAAATGCTATTTTATCTGTCAAATTATAGCCATTTTTCTTTGCATCGTGTAAACGCTCTAAATACTGGCAAAAAAAATTATTTCTGCCATTATTTTACCATTTTTTTGGCAGAAATATTGGCAGCTTTGAAATGCATGTGGATCTGGCATTACATTACAAAAATTAACTTGTAATAAAATTATTCATGTATTAACACATGTCAAATCGTGTGGGATAAAATGTCGGGTTGCGTAGGCTGGGCTTTCATATTTTGTTTCCACACTATTCTACGTCCCACTTTTTTCACATGTATTAATACACAGTGGGCTAGTGTAGAAGGCCTTTAACACAATACAAATACACAACTGAGTAATTTAACAAAGCATATGTATGTAAATATAAGATCTGAAAGGATTTCAATCACGTTGCGTATTCAAACCAATTTCAAACCATGTATGTAAGTATGCAGCCTAAATGCAGGGCACTCCTTAAAAAGAATAGAAAAAAAGGATAAAGTCTTAATTATCGCAATTTCGAATACAAGTTGAAACTGTGGACACCCAAATAAAAGAGAATGCAGTTGGTGGGCCAACTACATGTCCCAAAAAAAGTAATGATTAATTAAAAATAGAAATAAATACAATTTAAGAAATTAACACGATGGAAAATCATTATAAAAAAGAGACAAACGAATGCATGTTTCAAAATTGTAATAAAATTTGGTTACAAAAATTTTTTTTGTCAACAAAATTTTTAGACGTATACAAACGAAAAAAAAGAAGACAAACATAGACAAACGATTTTCTATCGAACTGCGTTTTTAGATTTTTCGAGCGTTATAGTTGGTGGGCCAACTATATGTCCCAAAAAAAGTAATAATTAATTAAAAATAGAAATAAATACAAATTAAAAAAACTAACACGATGGAAAATCATTATAAAAAAGAGACAAACGAATGCATATGTTTAAAAATTTTAATAAAATTTGGTTAAAAAAAATTTTTTTGTCAAAAAAATTTGGGACATATACAAACGAAAAAAAAAAAGACAAACATAGACAAACGATTTTCTATCGAACTGCGTTTTTAGATTTTTCGAGCGTTATAGTTGGTGGGCCAACTACATGCTCCATATAATTAATATATAATTAATTAAAAATAGAAATAAATACAAATTAAAAAAATTACTACGATAAAAAATCATTATAAAAAATAGACAAACGAATGCATATGTTTTAAAATTTTAATAAAATTTGGTTAAAAAAAATTTTGTTGTCAAAAAAATTTGGGACGTATACAAACGAAAAAAAAAAAAGACAAACATAGACAAACGATTTTCTATCGAACTGCGTTTTTAAATTTTTCGAGCGTTATAGTTGGTGGGCCAACTACATGTCCCAAAAAAGTAATAATTATTTAAAAATAGAAATAAATACAAATTAAAAAAAATAACGCGATGAAAAATCATTATAAAAAAGAGACAAACGAATGCATATGTTTAAAAATTTTAATAAAATTTGGTTAAAAAAATTTTTTTTGTCAAAAAAATTTGGGACATATACAAACGAAAAAAAAAAAGACACACATAGACAAACGATTTTCTATCGAACTGCGTTTTTAGATTTTTCGAGCGTTATAGTTGGTGGGCCAACTACATGTCCCAAAAAAGTAATAATTATTTAAAAATAGAAATAAATACAAATTAAAAAAAATAACACGATGAAAAATCATTATAAGAAAGAGACAAACGAATGCATATGTTTTAAAATATTAATAAAATTTGGTTAAAAAAAATTTTTTTGTCAAAAAAATTTGGGACGTATACAAACGAAAAAAAAAAAAGACAAACATAGACAAACGATTATCTATCGAACTGCATTTCCAGATTTTTCGAGCGTTATAGTTGGTGGGCCAAACTCCGTAAATTTTTTTGAAGTGGCTATATAAAAAAAACGGTGAGTGTACAAACGAATCTAAAACTTATACAAACGTAGACAAACGATGTACAAACGATTGCAATTAACAGTTTTGCTCAACTCAATAGTTGGTGGGCCAACTACATGCAAGCAAAACATTGACCTGATCTTTTACTGTTGACAGATTTTGGTCAACGCGTTGTAAAATATGAGCAACAGGTTCTAGCATCGAGGAGTAATGCGACATCACAAACAAACAAAATGAAAAGGTGGATTTTGTGCAAGAGTAATAAAGTTGGAAGGTACGTTGCTTTGTTATTCTATTACCCTCTTTCGTAAGCTTTTGCAGTGCCTCAATTACAAAAACGATATGCTCTCTCAGAACTCTAATGCTTTTGTAGAGCAATCATCATCGGCTTATCCCACAAACGTCAGTGGCTAAAAAAAAAGACAACAGACAAAAAAAAGCTATAAATCAAGGTTAACAAACAGCGTTACCACATTGTTCCAAATGTAACAAAAGTGTTACACTATTTTTAAATTTTATTTCGTAACTTTCCACTGACGAACACATTTCTTACATAGTGTTTACTATGCAAAATTGAGCGATCAAGTTTGAGCTTTAACTTAAAGCTCCAACTTGATATTGGTTACAAGCTTACAAGATTTCGACTCGTTTGCACTCAGCCAGTGTGATCGAGTTCAGCTAAGCCAATGTCAACTCGAAGCAGGTACAAATATGTGGAAGCGTAGTTTAAACTCACTGCAACACCAGACATAAAAAAGTTTCTATCAGTAATGTGAAAATGTGAAATAAAACCCACAGATACTTGACCAAAAATAAGAAACAGGAACAAGTTGACAATAATATATTATGGCAAAAAGTGTACCTAACAAAAATGAAAAAAAGTAACATTAAGGGTATTCATGCAACGAGATAATTTTGTGATTTGCAGAAAATTTCCGCAAGATGTTAACATGAACACCCCATTAAAAATACTTGCGTAAACGTGGTAAATCACCAAATTTAACGTCTTATTTGACTTATCGCAGTGTATCAGGTTAATGTCTACGCTTCTCGCTTCAAATTTGTGAGATAAAATTCTATGTTTTGCAGATTATTTTTCCCATACAAATTTTGACAGTTCATTTCTACCGACATAAAAGTCTATGGTTTATAAGCTTCCTCTGGGTTTTCCGCATTTTGCATGAATACCCCTATTGTAACAACGAAATAAAATTTAAAAATAAAGTAATACTTTTGTTCCATTTGTAACATTGTGGTAATGCAGTTTGTTACCCTTGATTTAGAGCTTTATTTGTCTGTTGTCTTTTTTTTTTGTAGCCACTGACGTTTTGGGATAAGCCGAACAGTCGTGTTGATGATTGCTCTCTATCTTTGTATAATGATTTGATAAAGACAGCTATCTTCAAATCGACAATCAACACAATTGATTCCACCCCTGATAATGATAAAATCCCAAGGCAAACCATGGACCTGGTAACAAAGCTGTCAAGAAAATAATAACATTTCCGAACAAAACAAAGAGTAAAATAAAAGCGGCTATACACGGCTTGGCTCAGATTCAGGGGGGGCAAACTCTGACAAAAAAAAGTACATTTAAACATTCGGTTTTGTGAAATTTTCCTAGTTATTAATAAAAATAGAAATAGTATGATTGTTTGGCCAGAGCCAGGGGGAGGCAAGTGCCCCCCTTGCCCCCCCTCCGGGCGCCTATGTGGAGCGAATGAATATAATTCAATTAAAAAGTACAAGTGAACTTTTTAATTCAATAATTAATTAATAGGTATCTGAGTGTTTAAGATTTATTGACATATATTTTTGAAAGTATGGTTCTATAACTTGATTCTATAGTTTTACTATGACGCTGAACATAAAACGAACTTTCTAAATCACGAATTGCAAAAATAGTTCCATCAAAGGAGATGGTCAAACAAGTATGAATACAAAATTCATAATCGACAAGAACAGTTGACCAAGGCATGTGTAGACCTAGGCCAACAACTGAGAGGTCATGGTTTTTCGATCTAATAATCACAGTCATATTATTATAAAACTTAAATAAAAGATCGAACAAACAAGAATTTAAAAAAAAATCCGAAATCATTTTACCAAACCTACGCGTTTTGTCGTTATAAATTTATTTTCAAGTAGTAAAAGTATACTTTAAGATGTTAAACAAGCGATTTGCTGTTTTTGAAGCTAGAAGAGTGGTTTAACGTTAAACTGTTCTTTAAGTCGTTTAAAATTACCCAAAAGTCGACTCTCGCTTTAAAAAGAGTTTTTAGGACCGACCCTCATTTTAAAACTGAATTAGAGCCGGTTTTTATTGTTTAAAATGTTGCTCCATATTGATTATTTGAATTTTATTTTGAAGATGAAGAGCATTTCTTTTACGAATCGTTGCATATTTTTGGGAAATAATCAGCTAGCATTGTACTACAGGGTGATTCGCATAAGATGCGACAAACAGCAAAAGCGTGTTGGTTATTCGTGTTGGTTATTCCTATTTAGCCATGAAATGCAATTATAAACAAATTATTTAAAATAAAACAAACAAAATACGGCAAGGCTTACAAAAGTGTTCTTAGGCCAGGTGAGTTTAATTTGTAATATTTTAAAAAGTAAAAGTCGTAGAACCATTCGGTTTTCAGTGTTTCGATGGAATTTAATAAGAACATGATATATTTATCAATTTTACAGCCTTATTCTGGCAACCTCACTGGTGCCTCACAAGTCACAATAACCTAATAACTTGAGGTGAACTCGATTTTGTGACTTTTTCGTATTCTGGCAAAAACCTCACAACTCGTCAGCCTCATAAAAACTTACAAATTATGATCTGCTCCTTGGCAGATCACAACTCACGTGTACTTGGACATAATGATTGAAAAATATAAAAAAAAAGGAAAATAAGAACAAACATGGAATTGAATTTGATTTTGATACATCTTTTGGAAAAAATTTCATCTAGAAATAAAAAAAAATTGACATAGGTAGGTATAACGCATTCTAGCAACGTTTGAGAAGTCATTCTTTCTACTTGGAAGGTTGTTGTGGAGTTGTATTTAATGGTGTATCGAATAAGGTTGCGGTAGTTTTTGGAGCCTGAACTCTTCCTTGCAGTCCTCATCGCATTCGCTTTCATGCAATATATTTATTACATAAAGTAAGAAAAATTAGGAACCGTGAAGTAGTTGATGAAACAAGATTGTTATCAGAAAGCCAAATGGCCAAAACAGATTACATATCCAATGCTATTGCTCCAAGACCCTGCAGTGCCCTCTCTTGAAATTCCTTTAATTTTTTTGTAAGTTTGTGGACCGTGGACGTTCTGCATTTAATTTCGTTTTTCGAGATCTTAGGGAAATTTTCCAAAGCGAAAGTCTAAAAATACATGAATATTCAACATTATGCGTCACCAGATAGGATTTCTGGGTATCGCTTGGCCAGCTGCTCCCACCACGACGCTTGTTTATTTGTCTGACTATCTTGAACATAAAATAAGAATTATAAGATATAAATATCAATTTTTAAACATTTAAATGAGTTGCTCACCAATAGATTTCATTATTATTAAATTTTAATACTTTCCAAATCAGATTTCTTTTTGCTTTCAAATCTGTTTGTTTTGACAAATCAGCTGGCCGACCTCACAGTTAAAAATTCACCTTCCTGTGGTGAGTTTCTTGTGAGGTTTCGAATGAGGGCTTCAACAGAATACGAAATTGTGACCGCCTCATAAGAAACCTCACAATAAATTGTGACTTGTGAGCCTCACAACGGCAGAATAGGGCTGTTAGGTAATTAAGTTATATTCTTAATAATGAAAATTATCAAAAAAAAAAAAATCAGATTGAAAAAAAAAATTGCCAACACATCAAGCTACAGATGAAAGATCTTCAAAACAAACAAAAGTAATTCCCTTCAATTTTATGAATTTATTTATAAATACTTTATGTTTTCTTATATATATGAATGTACATAGTAACTTAGTCCTAAACACTAAAAACGAACTTAATTGTTCCTATCGCAGAAAATTTTCTTATGATTAAAATGTAAGTCTCTTGTATTCAGGCAATCTACAAATAGCATTATGAACGGGCAAAGCCAAGAATCCAGCTATCATTATACCTAGCGAATCAGCCTGTACAGTCACTCCAATTGCAAATTCCCGACGAGATTGTGGAACTTCTTTGGCCATTCTATAGAAAGTATTCACATATGCACCACCTCCAAGTAAACCCTCCCAAAAAACCACAGCGAATGGTATCCAAATGGATGGTGAGTAAAAGTATACAACTTCGGTCATAAAGTAGGCAACATTGAAGAATTGAAACAATGCAAAAAGCCAAATTTTTCGAAAACTTATTAGATTTACAGAGGAGCGTGATATGAAGACACCAATTTGATAATCAACACATAACCAACGATATTGAGCTTTTTTGTCGAGGAATGAATTTTCAAAATAGTCTAATTCAAACTGAAATTAATAAAAAAAGAATATTAATAAAACCGATCTTTTGTTAGTTGAAAAGATTTTTGTTCAAACTTACCAGTCCTTGATTTATGAAATATTCAAAGAAAAACACAAAGAATAGCGGTAACATGTATTTAAGTAACTTTGCCATGTATTTTATTCTCTCCATATAGCCTTGAAGTGCCTTGAAATCAGAAGGCATGTCAACGACGGAGATGCCAGTATCCTTTAGTTCGCGTGGCTTACGCAAAATAAACCAAAATCCAATGCACTGCAGAATTGGAATCAACATCAAAATAAACATTGTCTCTTTATAGTTAAGCCCTAAGGCGACAAGTCCTGCATAAGTGATGGCACCTAATATACTAGCACCTCCGGTTCCAGATGACCACGTTGAAAGAGTGTTCCTAAAAATGAAAAAATAAAAGTGTTAATTATTGTAAAATTTTTTTATTAAATAAATAAAATGTAAATGTTTTTCATAGCAAAAAATATAAAATGCACGACTGGCACTGAAAGAAAAATGTGTGTATTCAGTACAGAGACTTTTTTGAAAATAATATTTATTCAGATGTAGGCTGAGAGGCATCACTGTTTCTAGTATGACGTCACTACTCTCTTATTATGCTTTTACACTATCACATCTTTGTCAAAGAGCGCTTAAATCAAGCTGCTACTTACGAGTTACGACCAAAGAAATGCCAACACAAAAATGTGTACACCGGCTCATCAGTTAGTGCAGTGTTAGTAGTTAGTATAAACTATCAACATCATTAGCATAACATTATTTTCATACTATTTTTAGTGTTTTATGGAAATACAATAATCCTATTATAAAAAGGACTATAACTTTTTTGTTTGAAGTCACATCTATTTTATTGGATTCAGCCTTAAAAACTACCCCAACATCATGTGCCATATGCTTTGGTTGCACCATAATAAATATTTGAGTGTGATAAGCTCCAACTCCCCCCCCCCTACTCTCCTACTTTCGCTCCTTTTAAAAGCGACTACTAAAAAATCCAATGCGTTAATATCGAGAACATTTAGATGTGCTGCAGAGGGTGAAATTCTCATCGACAACCATCTTAGGATTTTATGTATTACTTTTTTTGAGGTTTTCGTAATATTTTTACCTTTACTAATAACAACAAGCGTACTAGTCACATTTCAGACTAAGACATATATCAACTCGTATCTTCTAAAGTATTGGTCTTACAAAAAAAAGTGCGAAGATCTAATTTGTGTAAAATTGTATAAGCTATAGTTTGTGTTTTGACATTTTTTCTGTTAAGCTTATAATTTTTGAGATATTGATAAAACAGGTGAAAATTCTATTTTATTCTCTCTTACCCCCCCTCACGAAAAAATTGTGGGTGATATGAAGAAAAATGTTTTCCAAGGGCATCTAAATAAAGCTTTCCACAAAAATTCAGATTTTTACAATTTTTTTTTATAATTTTTCTGGGTAAAAAATGAAATATCGAAAACAGTGTGCAGGCACTTTTAAAGCAGTTCCGCCACAGTAATTCTGGGAAACTATTAACCAAAGTACTCTTATATTATATACTTCCGATTAGTATGTGTTAGATAGAGTTATCTTTCAGTTTCCACTCAAGTCTGAAAAATGGGAGCTAATTGCAGGCCTAACAGACTACAAAAAAAAAAAAAAAACACTAAGGAGAACGGATTCTCAACACAAAATGATAATTGTTGTCTGCGCAGCGTGACTGCATTGTATAAACTTTAGTTCATACGAAAAAAATCCTAAAAAATGTGACAATCAAGAACAAAACATAAAACAATAATAACACAAAAAATGTGACTTAAACAAACATTTATGTATGAGCGTTGTTGAAGTCAAAAATATTTTCGTTTTAATTTAATAGCTTGCACATTCGAGTTAACGGTTCATGCATTCCATAATTAGAACGATGCTGGGGTGAATTCATCAAATCCAGACTGCACCGGCTGTGGGCCCCTCCACGATTGTAGAAACTTAAGCAATTTAATAAATCGGGCGCATCGATAACACCACTTATAAGTTGGTGTGCAAATATACAATACCCGTGTTCTTTGGAAAACTATCCATAGCAGCTATCCATAGTAGGATTTTACATGAATAACAAAAACAACATCGGCAGTATGAATACTGCCGATAAAATATAAAGTAGAACCATACTGCGGATAGTTTTCCGAGTCTCGAATGGATTTTTGGTGATTTCATTCTCAAATGTTGGTTACTATTAGTTTCTTTGTGAAGTTAATTTTGACTGCTTCTGATTCTCACAAATATATATATTTTTTTTTTAATATTCTGACAGGTGTTCTTTCAGTTAAACCAATTTTGAAATACAAAAACCAGGCTACTGCAGATGCGTTGGTTTTGTAATTTTCTACTGTACTATTTATAGAATGTCAAAAAACACGGGTAATATCATTACTGATCCTCCGTTGTGGTAAAGTTTGGATCTGAAAAAGATCTATTCGATGCTCGTAAAGCGGAAGGTTAGAGGGATATGCCCATTGTAATCCCTTCAACGCAAAACGAATAAAATTACGCTGTACTGCTTCTATCCTATATCTGATATGCATATTCAAGGTGGGGTCGAACTAAGCAGTTGTAGAGAGCGAGTGTAACGTAAGGATCTTGGAATTCTTTAGCCCATCGCCTTACAAACCCCAACATAGAGTGGGCTTTTTTAACGATACAATTGATGTGTTCCGAAAAATCAAGTTTAGAAGTCAAATGAACTCCAAGGTCTTTATAACATTGAACACAAAACATGTACGGAAATTTAATAATTATAGGAACTTGGAATCCTTTTTTTTAGAAAAAATAATGGCTTTACATTTAATTGGGTTCAGGTGCAAACCGTTCTTATGACTCCATCAAATGAAATTTTCAATATCATCTTGCAGAAGCAATCGATCGCTGGCAGATGCAATGCTTTTGAAAATGTTCATATCATCTGCAAATTTAAGAATTTCGCTATAACGAATACACAAAGGAACATCATTAATACCTAATATTAAAAGGATAGGTCCTAAGTGACTACCCTGAGGAACCCCTGATTTCGCAATAAAAGGATTTAGCAATCTAAGTTATAAGATCTATCCTGGAGATATGATGAAATCCAAACGATGAATTTATTAGGAAATCCAAACGCTTTAAGTTTAAACGCGATAATTTCGTGGGATAGTTGATTAAAAGCCTTGGAGTAGTCTGTACAGGTACAGTCAAGCTCTTGTCCACGATCTAATGTACTTGATACAAGCAAATTTGTCACCGGCGGCGATCGCTTCTGAATAAAACCATGATGTTGTTTGTAAATGATATTTTTACAGTTGAATGTCAAACTATCGCACACCTCTTGCCCAAAAAGCTTAGGAAATAGGAATGCAAGATAGTTTAGGGATTGGTCTGTAGTTAGCAATATCTGATTTGTCACCTTTTTTAAAAACTTGGGGTGATGAATGCCTTCTTCCAAATACTGGGAAATTTTCCTGATCTTAGAGTCAGGGCAACAATATTAAGAAGAGGGGATGCTAAGATTGATTTACATTTTTTCAAAACAATTGGAGGGATACCGTGTCTGGTCCTGGTCAGATTTCGACGGCTGTGGCGCACGTGTTTGTAACATGTTTTATGATTTTGACAGCGTAGACACTGATGTTTAGAAAGAGTAAGTCTATTTCTAGTTATATTGTTACAGAGTAAGGGAGTTAGATATCGACTTTCAAATTTGTTTCCTCAACAAAAAGTGTTGGTGAATTTCGACACTACGTGACTCAGTAGTCGTTGATTTTGATGAAATTACCATTGAGTTTATACACATAGAGGAACCACTTCAGAGTTATGACATCACCAATGTAGGTGACGCCCTTATTTTCATCTAGAACAAGAACCAGTGATATGCAATACAAGAACCATTTTCTCCTTAAGGTAGACTATTTCCTCACTATTTTCACAAATAGTATTCCTAAAGGTGGAAATAGTCTACTTTAAGGAGCAAATGGATCTTGTACTGCCTATCACTGGTTCTAGTTCTAGATGAAAAAAGGGCGCAACCTACATTGGTGATATCATAACTCATATTTACTCAATGATATTACTATAGTTTTCATATACAAAGCTCCTACATAAGTTTGCACGGGATTAGAACGAGTTTTCTATTCTGTATACACCGAGTAGGTACAGTTGGCGTGTACTAGTTACATCTCAGTTTGTGTACCTTATCAAACCCATGATAAACGTTTTAAAATAGTTATGTACTGTGTGCATACACATCAGGCTTAATCAAACTATTTTCATGGTGCAAAAACTCAACTCAATACATTAATTTCTTGTGTGAGAACAAAAATATTCTGCTTTATTGCTAGTGGGAAAAGTCAGTGTTGCGGAATGTTATAAAATAAATCATAATTTTCAAAGTTTCTTTGCCCTCAATTCACAAATTCATGGCACATACTATGTTTTTTATTATTCCTTAAATTATAGAATTTTAACGCCGAGAAATCAAAACAAAAATTATTATTCTCAAAAAAACAAAAAAAAAACTTCTATTTATAACAGAAAATTGTTTCACCCGAATATCTAAGTATGTATGAATATTCGAAATATTATGGCTTATCGTGAATAAAATTTTTCTGGGTATTTTCAAATTTAAAAATTATGCTAGAGAGAACGCTGCCATGGCATGGTCGAAAATAATGGAATTACTTTGAATTCAAATATCTTCGCAACAAGACCTCATAAAATGTTCTAGTTTTCAGCTATGGAACAATAAGATTATCATGAAAACCGCAATGTCTTTGTAGGCTTATTCGCGGAACTGTAGGCATCCAAAGATAACCAAGGTTTAAAAACTCAAAAAATACCATTGGATGCAAATATTCCAAAAACTTGACCTTGTAGAAATGCCTTGTAGATGTGCTGATAGCATTTGACAATAACTTTTTATTTATGTACATTTCAATGGTTTCTCGAGACTTTCGCGTGAAAAAATGTCCATGCTTTTTTCCCAAAATCAAATGAAAACAAAAATTTCTCCAATCAGTAAAATTTTGAACTACAATTCAAAGGCCGGTCCGTTCTCTATTCAGCAATGTTGACCGCAATCTCTTACGAGCCTTTTTTGGAAAGTTATAGCCAGATAACGACTTATAGTTTTTGCTCCATGGGTCGGGTATTGATTGATTTCGGAAATAGATTTTTCATAGAAACTTGTCATTTTGTTGAAACTTTGTTCCGGAAAAATTAATTCATATTTACTGTAGCGAAACTAATTTTGGAACGGTTAAAATACTTCGAGGAAAACAAAATAAAGGTAACTTACATTTTTTTTTTTAATCATAATAAGAATCACGATAAGGTACTATATATATGGCAAGTTATGGATTCATAAGAAAAATCGAACTCGAGATAATAATTTTCTAGAACAATACGATTATAACGAACGCGAAAAAAGTTGGTCCCCCAATTCTGTGTCTGTCCGTCATCTGTCTGTCCTTGCGCCCCTACAGCCTTAACGGCTGGAGGGATTTTCTTCAAACTTAATACATAGTGTGTTTTGAGTAATATGCCCATACATTTTTTATTTTTTTTAGGACCACAAATAAACGGTACTTATTGTTACACATGTTTTTTTTCGCCAAAAATGGAAAATCATTTTTTTTCTCAAAATTCAAAATATTGGTTATTTTTTTGTTTTGTTTTTTAATTTTCAAAAAGTATAAACATTATTCAAAATAGCTTTTAACGGCCTTTAGTTCTTAAAAATTGGCGTTTCGTCCCGGCGTTATCACTTTTGGACTCTTCAGTTGACAGTGAGGGGCCTTGTTGGATATAGTTTATAATATTGATTTTCGTTGTAAAATTGTAAAATGGCGCCTTGACAATGGCCTCACTGTCAACTGAAGATTCCAAGTGAGAACGCGCCAGGACGAAACGCCAATTTTTAAGGACTAAAGGCCGTTAAAAGCTATTTTGAATCAATAATTCCACAAGTCCAATTAAATAATGCTAGGTCTTCTTCGTGGCTGATTTATTTCAGTAGTATATAGAATTTGTATTATAAAAAACACTTATATGTATATAAACATTATTCTGAACCAAAATTAAAAAAAAAAAAATTAAATTAAAAAAAAAAAATCATTTTTAGAAAACTAAAAATTTTGGAATCGTCTTGGTGAATATTTGTAAGACTAGGTGTAAAATTGTTTTTTTTTTTTATTATTTTGAAGAATACTTGAAAAAATCACGTTTCTATATTCAAAAATAACGGAACCTTCCATACAAAATGTTGAAAAACCGTTTAGAAAAATTTATTTTTCTCGAAAACGGCTCCAAGAATTTACTATTAAAGGTATGGTAAATGTTTTGATGAAAAAATTTACCAATAACGGTTATTAACGATACCCTGTCATAAAATTTAAGGTTTTCAAATTTCTCATTAAGGGTTACACCGATTTCAACCAAAATTTTTATACAAGAGCTCCTACAAAATTTAAAAAAATTGCATTACACTATAATATCAATATCAATATCTTGATAACGGGCTCATGAATATTTTATTTTATTTTAAACAAAATTGTGTTTTATTAAATACTTAAAGTTGGCTTGCTAGATTTTAGTTTTGAAAAGGGGCTTTTTGTTTAAACTTTTTATTATTGTAGTTATGTTGTTTTATGGGCTGTATGTCAGTTTACAAGAATTTATAAATATAATCTTATTCCTAGGTCTGCTATAGGTCTTTATTTTGATTTCTTTATTTCAGTTGCGACCTATAGCCCACCTAGGAATAAAATTATATTTATATAAAGGTCACGAAATAGGAACAATTAATATAACGGAGGGCACGCCGTGTGAACACTATTTCTTCAAAATGAGTTTTTACGCATATATTAATGATAAGTATGGATTTGAGGTTTGCAGCTTTTTAAAAAAACATAGCAGAGTTGGGGTAAGTCAGGTTAAACATAAAAACACATTAGTATTTCTTCTCAAGTGTAGAGAGTATGGATTAATCCCAGAATTTATCCAAAACTCGACAAAAAACGTTTCAATGATATTGGATTTAGAAATGGAAGAGGTTGAAAATGGTTTGAAAAGAAAACTTTCTTCAACTTCAAGAAAATATCATTCAAAATTATTAAATATTGCTATATCATTGAAACAAAATCAAATTAAAAAACAGAAACGATCGTTGGAGGTATTAGAAAACAAAATTAAAAATGAATTAGAAGAAAATGAGTTCATAAATTTCTTTACAAACCAGGATCAAACTAAACATAAAATTAATGAGAGTTCGAAAAATTCCCAAAAAAGAAAACTAGAACAATTAAAATTAAGGCTTAAACTTGAAATGCGAGTGCATTTTCAAGAAAATTGGTTTGTTAATAAAACAAATATAGAATTTCTTGAAGATATACAATGGCTTTTGTCATTAGGTCCTAAGTTTGCATTACCAGACAAATTGTCCATTATTTAAAATGATTGCAGATGGGAAAGAGCTCATTAAAACGAAAGATCGGAGTGAACATGAACCTGCACGCTCATGTTTCACACACATTTTACAAAATTATCTAAGATTTGGATCGATTCCTTCTTTTGATAAATATTTAAATAAAATATTTATTGATACAACAAATTTTTAAAGAGACATCCCGAAATCTATATTCTTCCAGCTGACAACGGAAACGTTACTGTAGCAATGTTGAAATTTGATTATGACAATAAAATGAATGATATGATGGCAGATAGAAATACTTATACAGTTGTAAATAATGACCCAACTAATAAGCTTCAAAGGAGAAATAATACAATAGTTAAAGGCTTGTTTCAAAATAAATGTATAGATGAATCTGAAAAGAAATGTTTGACGACGTACACTGCTAATAGTCCAAAGATATATGGACTTCCTAAAATACATAAGCAGAATTTACCATTGAGACCAATATGTTCTTCTCTGTCTGTACCGTGTTACCAACTTTCAAAGTATATAGTTAAAGTTTTAAATAACATAACAACTAACTCTAAATATAACGTTAATAATGCTTCAACGTTTATTTCAAAAGTTTTACCAACTATCTTAGATGAAGATGAAATGCTTGTGTCTTTTGACGTTGTATCTTTATTCACAAAAGTTGCTATTCCTTTAGCACTAGAATTGGTTGAAAAAAGTTGGGAAATTATCAAGGAACATACAAAAATTCCGAAATTAAAGTTTTTAGAAATCCTGAGATTTTGTGTAATAGATAATAATTACTTAGAATTTAATAAAATTATTTATCAACAAAAACAAGGTGTTCCGATGGAAAGTCCGGCTTCACCAATTTTGGCAGATAAAGTTATGGAACGCGTTATTAGATAACGTTTTCGAAAAAAATTCCTTATAAGCCAAAGATAGTTACAAAATATGTTGACGATATATTTATAATTCTTAAATCTGATAAAGTTAATTCAACTTTAGCTGCTCTTAATTCTTCTCACCCCAATATTCAATTTACAGTAGAAGTTGAAAATAATGGAACAATTCCTAACCTTGATGTCGTAGTAATTAGAAAAAACAATCGTTTAATATTTGATTGGTATAAAAACCCAACTTCATCAGGGCGTCTAATTAATTATAATTCTAAACAACCAAAACAGGTTATAATAAATACAGCAACAAATTTTATAAATAGAGTATTAGATAAGAGTGACATTACTTTTCGGCAAAAAAATCTTAAAATAATTGAGACTACATTGTCTTCTAATTCTTTTCCTATTAATATAGTTAAAACATTAATAAATAGATATTTTAATCCTGTAATTCAAACAATTTCAGTTGTAAATTTACCACAGCCTTCTTACAAAAGTGTTTTATATATTCCGTATCTTTCAAATCGGATTTTAGATGCTCCTATTAGAAATAAAGAAAATGTTCGTATAGCATTTAAATCAGCCAATACACTTAGAACTTCTCTATTTTCTAATCTAAAAGATAAATTATTGATAAATGATAAATCTGATATTTTCTACAAAATAAGATATTTAGGTGACGGAACAATAGCATGCCCTTCTGTTTATGTAGGAACGTCGATGCAAAAACTAAAAAACAGAATATCAGGTCATAAATCTGATATTAATAATGGCAATGCACAAAAAACAGCATTGGCCTTACATTGTATAGAAGAGGGACATAGACCGAAACGTCGCAATTGAAATAAAGAAATCAAAATAAAGACCTATAGCCCACCTAGGAATAAAATTATATTTATACAGGGTGTCCCATTAACAATGGTCCAAACTGAAATTGGTGATAGGCCAGGTGATGAACTATCAGAATTTGGTAACTTTTCCATACCGAATCATAGCGGTTCTCGAGTAACGGCTATTTTTTGAAATTTGAAAAGAATCTAACTTTGAACCAGATTTTTGCTCACCCTGTCCATAATTGATTTTTGTTTTTTACAAATTTTGCATTAAAAAATTCACTTATAGTTTCACTAACTTTACTGAGTAAAATATTTTTGATTGGCATCACCATTTGCCTACAAATCATTAGTTAATATTGAACTTTGCCAAAATTAATTTTTGACCTCAATCTTCTGATGAGCCCCCTGAATAAAATTCGTATGGCTCAAAACAGGTTTTATATTTCAAAAATTGCCTATTTTTCTGTAGTTTCAAAAAAGGTATTAAACTTGCCAAAGCTATTTTTAAATAGACAGTTATAACCGTTTGAACCCAATCAAACAGGTTCAAAATCAAACAAAAATAAAACATTTTTGTTCAAATATTTCGATAAAATTAGAATTTCACTTCAAATATAACACCGAAAGAGCTGAATTATGGTGGAGATCTTCGTTTTAATGTCATACGCATTTCTTAAATAAATACATTAAATTTTGACAAGGACTTTTAATTTTCTGCGGTGAAAGAGTATAAATCCAGTATATTTGAAAATTTTACGAAAACCATCAGGTTTTTTAAGAAGTGTCTTTGGAAAACATCTAGCTTATAAAATTCTACAGAAAAAAGATTAACTTCTTTTTTTCGTTGGAGCAAGAGATTTTGAGAAAACGGGGACAAAATGTGATTTTATACTTTGATGTGGTATTTTCCACACCGTTGCATTTGCGCACATTTGTCTCAAAATTTATTGGTCTTACGGAAAAATGTATCCTAATGGATTTTTTAGAATGCTATAAGTTACAAGTTTTCCAAAGATACTTCTTAAAAAAGCCGATGGTTTTCGAAAAATTTTCAAAAATACTGGATTTATACGCTTTCACCACAGAAAATAGAAGGTCCTTGTCCAAATTAAAGGTATTTATTTAAAACATCAAAACGAAGATCTCCACCAAAATTCAGCTCTTTCGGAGTTGTATTTGAAGTGAAATTCTAATTTTATCGAAATATTTGAACAAAAATGTTTTATTTTTTTTTGATTTTGAACCTGTTTGATTGCGTTCAAACGGTTATAACTGTCTATTTAAATATAACTTTGGCAAGTTTAATACCTTTTTTGAAACTACAGAAAAATAGGCAATTTTTGAAATATAAAACCTGTTTTGAGCCATACGAATTTTATTCAGGGAGCTCATCAGAAGATTGAAGTCAAAAATTAATTTTGGCAAAGTTCAATATTAACTAATGATTTGTAGGCAAATGGTGATGCCAATCAAAAATATTTTACTCAGTAAAGTTAGTGAAACTATAAGTGAATTTTGTAATGCAAAATTTGTAAAAAACAAAAATCAATTATGGACAGGGTGAGCAAAAATCTGGTTCAAAGTTAGATTCTTTTCAAATTTCAAAAAATAGCCGTTACTCGAGAACCGCTATGATTCGGTATGGAAAAGTTACCAAATTCTGATAGTTCATCACCTGGCCTATCACCAATTTGAGTTTGGACCATTGTTAATGGGACACCCTGTATAAAGGTCACAAAATAGGAACAATTAACAATTCATAAAGGCAATACAAATATACAACTTTTTACTATAGCACATAATTTTGAAACACAAAAATTTGTAAATCAGAATTATGAAAAATTAATTTTGACCCGGCAGAATTTCGACCTCAACCCCAATTTTAAGTCAAACACTGAAAACCAGATGCTTCTAACCAACTTTCCCATAGAGCTAAGAAGTATCCGGTTTAATGACCATTTTAGCAACTAGATTATTTATCATCAATGGTTTTTTCTTGTTTTTACTAGGAAGTTTTTTTTTTAATTTTTTAATAACTTTACAATAAATAACCTAAAACCCAACAGTTTTCAATGAGTTAATAAGAGCATTGAATTTTGGACACAAAAGTTGGACTGAATTACGCAAAATGTTTGAAACAAAAATTGTTTGAAATTCGCCCTATAGCTTTTTGGCACACTTTATATTTTTTCTAATAAATGTTCTTTCCAAAATAAAATATTAAACACCATCGCCATTTCAATGGAACAGTTTTTGAGGTAAAATATCTTTGAATGAAGTTTTACTTAGAAGAAAAGAAGAAAACTCAATACCGTCCCTTGAATTGGTTTCATAGCAAGAAAAAAGGTATGACTAAACTTACTTGTTGTAATTCGAAGTGTAAGCAAGAATTGTTGACTCTCCTACCCCACAAGCCGCTGAGGTACAAGCAACACCCATAATTGCAACCATTTCCGTCTCAGCAAAAGCAACCAGCAAAAAACTCATTGATGTTAGAAATACTGCAGACATAACTCTTGTACTGGAAGATTAAAAAAAAAAATATTAAAATTTCATATTCCAATTAATCATCATAATTTATATATTACTTAACCCAAAACGGTAAAAAAGGAATAATCAATTTGACAATAAGGCCTGGTACCACATCAGCTAAAAGAATAGCACCTGTACTGACAATATGACACTGTCGTTGGAGAACTTCTGATGTTGTGGCTTCTTCGATGGGTTTTATCTGGCAAATAAATAAAAACAAATTTCAAGAAAAATTAATAAAACACAAAAAGTAAAAATAAAAATATTTACATCATGAGTATCAAATTGGGCAATAATATCATGTGCAGCACTCAACATAACCACATATCCAAAATTATTGCACAGGCCAAGTATCCAAAACCCAACCAAATCTCTCCAAAGTTGTTTGTCCTCTGTTGGTTCGGCTTTTTCGCTATCCTTTTCCTTATTCTTTCTTACTTTCATTTTCATTGTATTTGATGTTGTTTATTTTTGTTTTGTTTAATTAAAAATTAATCTAGAAAAATAAAAAAAAACATTAATTTTAACATTATATAAGAGTGATGGCTCGGTATCGGTACTGGGGATAAACCACAATAATTACAAAAATAAGTTTAATTAAAACAAAAATAATTAGAATTAAACAAAATAAAAGAACTTGTGAAAATTTTAATTTATAATTTATGAACAATTTCATAAACATTTAGCAGGCTTTTAAATTTTTAAATGACGTATTTTGTATGGAATAAACGTCATTTTAAGACTTAAAAGCCTGTTAAATTTTTAAAAGGGCTTTATGAAATCGAGGATTAGAGTAAAAAATTCATCACACTTTAGCTTAACAGAATGTAGATGGAACGCATTTACAAATTTCGGGAAGGGGTACGCGTTCCCAGTGCAAATCAACAGCGTTAGGTCTAGTTCACACGAGATTACTCCGCATGTTTTTAATCTGTTAACATCCAAAAAAATTATCAGTGGCGCATACATTTACATAGAACTGTTCACCCGATGATTTTTCTGCAAAAAACGGGTTAACCTGCAAAACTCGGATGGATACAGCTTAAAAACGTGCGGTGTAATTTCGTGTGAACTAGGCCTTAGCTTGCAAAAAACAGCACTCACAATGCATTGGTTGAAACTTGAAAGAGTCAGATAAGCCATTTAGACGCAGGAAGCGCATGTGTGCAGGACGGAAAATGTTTGCAGTAGCAAATGTTTGAAGACTTGCGCGCAAACAAATTTTTGCATTCCTGTACAAACAAAATATGCACGACTGGATCGCACGAACTTGTTCTAGTAGCTAATAACAAGTATGTAGCATTGTAGCTGGACATTAACAGTGCTGATATTAATACATAGTAATGATTTGATAATATTTTTATATCGTTAACGAGAAAATAATAATAGCATCTTAAAATACCAGATTTGAATTAATGTAATTTAATACTAACACAATTAAAAAAAATTTAAAAAGAAAAACAAAAAGTTTTTTTCTTTGATTTTATTTTTTCGTAAGAGAAAATTATTCCTACAAACTTTAAATGCAATATTTTGTAACCAAATTAGAGGTAGGTACAAAATTATAGTTAAATCAACCAAACGATTAACGAGATATGCGGGAATATACCTTAATATAAGTCATTCAAAAAAACCATACATTTATTTCCATTATTTTAATTTTTCGCCAAAAGCTTAGTATGTTGTTTTATAAGAACAAAGCTAGAGATGACATGTACAAAGTTTATAGCCGGTTTGAGAAAACTTGATAAGACCGAAATAATTGTTTGGCAGCTACCCGTTCTAGATTAGCTAAAACAAAAATTCGAATTCCACCTTAAGGGAATCACCTAAAAATGATTCACACCAAATTTGAAGCACATCCGTCAAACCGTTTAAGCTCTAGCTCGAGGTTTGTACATCAGAACAGAAAGGGGGCACTTGCCCCCCCTGACTCTGAGCCAAGCCGTGTATAGCCGCTTTCATTTTACTCTTTGCTTTGTTCGGAGCTGTGATTATTTTCTGGGCAGCTTTGTTTCCAGGTCCATGGTTTGCCTTGGGATTTTATCGTTAACAGGGGTGGAATCAATTGTGTTGATTGTCGATTTGAAGATAGCTGTCTTTATCACATCTATAGGCAAAGATATAGAGAGCAATCATCACAACGACAATAAACACATATGATTATCAACTATCACCTTAACCGATTCCGACCACCCCAGATTTTTAGAACAACCATCAAACATGCCATCTTTGATTCAATAATAGAAATTCGATACAAAATCAAAAATAAACCCAGATATAAGTGGGTAAATTACATTTTGGTTTTGTTAACAGTAAAAGATCAGGTCAATGTTTTGAATAAATTGTTTCAACAAAATGGAGAGGATGCTGATAATTGCTTTAAATCTCTATGGGGAGTAATAAGAAATGCTTGAGTGAATCAGGTAGTTTTAAGCTGTCCAAGAATAATTCAAAAACAAATCCATCCATCAAATGTTTCCGCTTCTTTCCCCCAAAGTTATTTTAGAAAAGCTATTTACATTCCGTACATCGATTCCCTGATAATGTCGCTTACAAAATGCTTTTCAGAAGAAAATGAAGCTGCATTTTCACTATTTCAGCTATCACCAAAAAATATGCTACTTAGGTGCCAGTTATAGCTATCATTGGAAAGCATCATTGAAAATATTAATTGTCAATTTTGAGAGATGTTGAAGAAAAAACAAATGATTATTTTGATGCCAAAGTAAAGCTAATTGACTTAATATTTATTTCTAGGTAAAACGAAATTCAATATGGCACAACTTTATTCATAAAATGACTTTTAATTTTTCAATGATGAACTACCTTACCAATGATCATTGCAAAAATTAAAAGGTACGTTAAGGGGAAGATATGTGTCAAAATGATTTTTTTTTTGGAGGAGAAATAGTTTTGAAGTCCTAAGCTATATTTCTGCATTAAAATATTCAATGATTAAATTTTCTAAGGGTCTCAAAATCAACAGTTAACTTTTTCAATGATGGTTTCCAATAATAGCTATAACTGGCCCCTAATGGATAGATAGATAGATTTTATTTCGCAAAAAATAACTTAAAGGAAGTAAACCGCACACTTTACAATTCAGAGATTTGACTAAACTTATCTTACATCTGAAACATTATCTTATTTTATTTGAAAAATCATTTGGGCAATAGTTTATTTTATAGGAAATGCTTATAAAAATACCTTCAATTTAAATTTATGAAAAAAGAAAAAAATGAAATGATTAGATTGCAATAAGTTAAGAAAATAACAAACAACATTTCAACAGTAGTTAATATAAATAAATGAAAGTAAATATGTAATAAATACATAAGTGATTAGAATTAATAATACAATTTAATAAAAAAGTTGATGAATAAATAATTTAAATTAATAAATGAATGAATGAATGAATGAATGAATAAATAAATAAACAAATAAATAAATAAAACAATATATAAATCAATATATAAATAATTAAATAAATAAATAAATGAATTATTAAATTAATAAATAAATAAATATGTATATAAAAGAATAAATAAGTAAAGAAATACATTTCTGGATAATTTCCTGGCGGAGATCAAGATGTTGTACAGTTTTAACAAAATGCAGACTAAAGGAAATGATTGTTCAAACATTTCTGATTTATTGAATGGTGTAGAGAAGTTTTTTCCATCGCTTTTTTTTAGCTCTTTGTATAGGGCTCTCAATTCTAGCAACTACTTGCACCGCTGAGCGATCGTTCAGCACCTTACGCAAAGTAAAAACTTGGCGTAGATCCACAATGACCGACAAATGACTTGATTCGTTGTGCATGATGTACATTCATCGAAATATTGTCAAAGAACAAACAAACTTTTACAACGAAATAATTGACCGTTTTGGAAAAGAGCAGTTGCTCTTCACTAAGTAATAAATGTTTAAAAAAATCATATATTTGCTTCCTTTTTAACGTCAAAACGATTAAAATGTCACAATTTCTAGTCCTAAAATAAAATCACTTACAACTGACCTATGCCTAGACAAAATGAATAAACTTAATTAACCCTAGATCCTTCGTCGATTCGACGACCATCAATTTTACTTTTTCATATTTCTCCTTACTCCTCGTTCCAAATGCATTCTATCTCCGTGTAACCCTAGTATTCCCTAAGTGCTTGTAGTGTGTAGGCGTTCCTACATGGGAAAATGCTTTTTTTATCGAAAAACGTCGCCAATGTTCGTCGAAACAACGAAGGTTACCTTTAATGTAACTTTTAGTGCTCGAAAAGCACCAATTTTACCCGCTAGTATTAGATCTAATATTGAAAATTTTTCTCCCAAAAGTAAGAAACCGTTAAGGGAGGACACAATCAGTTTACAAATATTGTCTGTACCTACACAAAACCACTTATGACTAAGTCAACGTTCAATAAGTGTGATGCTAGCATGTGATGGAGAGCATAAAGTTCACATCTGCACCTAATGATGAAATATATCTTTTTTATTTAAAATTTTTATTTTGTTTTATTATTTAGTGTATTAACTTTAAGTTCCTACTAAAAAAAAAAAAAAACACACACACACGTTTTTATGGAAATAAAACCAATGTGTTCAAGGATCATTTTCGAAAATAATTACTCAAGTTGTTAAAAATAACTATTTTTTTTTCTTTTCCCACAAAAAAAAAACAATCATAAATGTAATTTATTTAACTTTACTGGAATTAGTAAATCACTTTTCTTTAACAGTGCAGTTGAATATCACTTCGTCGATTCGACGAAAGGTCACCTGTAACGTACTAAAAAATATGGTTACCTTTCTAGGGTTAAAAAAAAAATCGAATTCAAAAATTGCATATTCATTTTTTATCTGCCACCCCCCCCCCCCTGGAAAAAATCCTGCGGGCGCCTATGCTTGACACTCATTAAATTTGAAGCAGAATCCGTCCAGCCGTTTGGCTCTGGGTCGGTGTACGATCAGGTGCACAGACCGACGAACGTCATGCCCAAAATGATTTTTTTTTTTTCTTACATCTACAAACCGAAGGCCACGAGACGTCATCGAATTTCCAAATTTTAAGAAAATCGGTCCGTTTGGATTCTATTTGAATCTGCAATGAACTTTGAGACGCTCTCAGTTCAGCGCCACAGACGATTTAACGAAAAATCACTGTTTCTGCACATGATTGATATTATTTTAAAGTTTAATTTAAACTTTTAATTTTTCTTCCACGAATCAAACATTTGAGCAAATAAAACAAAAACTCTGGACAAATTATATTTTGTATGATTTTATGTCTGTGTTTAAAAAAATGCTTGATTAAATTTGAAAAACATTCACAGAATTTACAGTTTAATTTCAAAGACAAGGGCTGGCCACGAGATGAGAAAAGTCTCGGTCTCGATCTTGCATGACGAGACTGAGACGAGACTGCCTTTTAAACATCCGAGACGAGACTGTATATTTAGACTGAAATTTACAGAGAGTCTAATAAATATTTATTTTCTTCTGCACATATTCATAATTGAAAATATTTCGCTCCATTAGTTAACAGGTTGTCCGGAAATCGTATTTTTCGGAGAAGAGACCGGGACGAGACTTAGTTATAACTACTAGACCTACACGAGACCGAGGCGAGTCTCATGGCCAGCCCTATCAAAGACTGTCCCGCAGAGCTTTCAACAAAATAGTGGTTTTTTGTTTGTTTATATTTACTTGTTAGGACAGGTGCGGTAGTATTCCGATTCTGATGTGAATATTTCATCGTAATGTATATTATAACACATGATAAACAAATAACTCTCTTTAAAGTGTCGTGTTGTTTACCTATAATTCTCGATTAACAAATTCTCCTTCCTAGCTATACCGCTCTTGATTAATTAAACGAAAAATTTTAACATTTTTCATGTAAATTTAGAACTTATTTTGTTGGTAATTTAATTGACTCCCGCACTTATATAATTTTGCTTTCAAATTAAAAACATGTAACTTTTTTTTTTGATTGATTAGCGTAGGAACAAAAAATTGTTTTAAAAGATAAGCATATTTAATAGAAATTCGGAAGTACACCTATATAGTAACTGCGGACAATTAATATTTTGTTTATTTTTTTTTTAGTTTGACGAAGTTTCTCTATCACAATGAAGCTGAGTGGACTACAATCTACATGAGTTTGTATGTATGTATGTACTATATGTAGAAATCATTTCGTTCAACGGAAACTTCTCAAGTCGACTTCCAGCTTGCTACTAAAACCCAAGTATTGGATTTACAAAAGTCGGGGAAAATTCCAGGAAAACCATTTTTATTTTTCATAAGTGCATAGAAATGCTAAAAATATTTTTACTGAATTTTGGACAGGACCCGTTTCTATAGGGGTGTAAGCGCACCCATTTGAAAGCCATCTTGAAAAGTGGTGAGGATAAAGTTTTTTTTTTTTTTTTTTTTAGTTACTTTAGTTACATAAATGTGTATTTATTTGTTCACGTGGAATTAAAAATATTAATATTTCTAACTTAAAATGAACATTTACGCGAACAAAAATCATTAAAGTCTTTAAATAAATAACTAAAAAAAACTTTGTATAGTTTTATTTTTTTTTTTTTTTTTGAAAAAGGTTTTAACAATGTAAATTATTAAACTTCGTAACTGTTTAATATTCAAAGTGACTTTAATACAACTTCATTATTTTTTGCCAAACAACTGCGATGTTTTAATTCAATTATAATTAATTCGATCAATTAAAAGTACAAGTGACCCTGAACTCCAGAAATGCTTTTCGCTCAGTTATGAAAGTGGACTCATCAGTTTTAGATGCTGCCATACCCTTTTTAGTCGCAAATTTTGTTCAATGTTTACCAAATCTTTGAAAATTGCTTTTAAATAATTATATTCACAGTCTTTCTATGCTGTGATTCTTATTTATAAGAGTTGGTAAGCATCGGCCAATATTTGCATCTAAGAAGGGTATGACAGCATCTAACTGATGACCCCCACTATCATACAGTGCTGGCCGAAACGTATTTCTGGAATTGTGGTCACTTATACTTTTAATTGAATCACATTCAGTCACTGCAATTAAAATAAATAAATCGGTGGCACAACGGCTCATGAAGAACCAGGGCCTAGTGACTAACAACTCGCAACCATTCCTGTGTACGCCTTTCGACAGGAAGGGACCTACAATTGTATGCCGAATCCGAACGGCTAGACGAGAAGCACTTATTCGTGACAAGTGATACTCTTGGAAGATTTGTCAATTCCTCGCAAGAGTCAGTAGCCCTGAAAAAAAACCTTTTTAGTTTTTAGGTGGACGAGGCTGGGAAGTGATCCCAGACCTCCAGCGTGACAGTCGAACGCACTAACCATTACACTACGGGCTACTACACTGCAATTAAGCGAAAGCTAATTTTCTTACTTTATTTACGTCAACAAAATGTTCTTATTGTCTAATTGCTTAGCTATCAGTGGCGTGGCGTCCATATAACACGATTCCCACGTCTTCCCTTTCAAAATGTCCGTAAAACGCCATAAAACTGCTTCAATTTTAGCTGGAATGTAGCCTATTTTATCGTCATTTTAAGATCTCAATCTTGAAGATTACCCGACCCATATCACTTTTTTTCACAGTATTTTTAACAAACTACCTAAAATAACACGGCGACCGCCGCGTTATTCCGTCTTATTTTTGTTTGCGGTAGTTAAACAAAGAGAGGAATAATACAACACTAATGGAAAAAGGGATGCAAAACAATTCAGTTCGAATCCAGTACAAGACGGTCGAAAGCGTGTTATTCATGTCGTTCGAAAAGAAAATTTGGATGGGTGACGAAGACAAAGAGGAACAGAGACAACCGCTTTCGCTGCCAGCCGCGCTAGAGCTGGAGCGCTGCTGGTCGATGACAAGAGATACACACACACAATAGCCGCGTTTTATTATCCACCAAGATCCATATGGATCATCCTGTGATAATAAAACGATCCAGATCCTACGTTTTTTGACGTTTTCAATTTTGACATATAAACAAAAAATAAAAATGGAAAAGTAGTAAAAGTAAGTGTTTTATTATCTTTTATCGGGATCTGGATCTGGATCTTTTTTTTCACAGTGCTAACAACATTTGAGAACCAAAATGGTTACCTGGTGTTGAGAATAAGAACTAATTCTTGGATCTTGAAATACACCCAGATAGAAAGCAGGATCCGAAATTGTTTTTGTATTACGTGTAAAAGTTAATCCAGTTTTTTTTTTTAATAATTATGAAAGGAACAAGACGCTTTTTCTCGGCTTTTTTATCTTAACTTTGTTCAAAATATTAGAAAAGAGTGATATGGCTCGTGTAAAAAGAGTATAACTTGAGCTCTAATGGTCGGATCTTCAAGATTAGGATCTTAAAATCTCAGGAAAATAATAATCTGCAAATATATGTTAACATAATTCAGAAAAAAGAAATAATTCAAATTTTATACCTAAAACAAATTTATTGAAAAAGTTTTTAAGAGAAAAATTTTATATTGACAAATCTAACATATAAGATGTTTGAAATTAGATTAAACATATATCAATCCATTGATATTTCCATATAGGTATTCAACAAAATTTCGAATGATGCACAAAAATATATTTATTTAATGTAATAACGATTGGAACTTTACAAAATTAGTACACAGAGAAAAAACAACGTAAAATCAAAGCAAAAAACTTTTATTCTAATATTTTTCGGAATGATTTGGCGCCAACGCCGAAAATTCTCAAATCAAAGTGGAGCGACTTTATGTCAAAGAGATTTCATACTTAAAAACGAACTAGATTTTATTACTTTTATATGTTGATTTAAAGTGGAATCAAGGTTAAATCAAATGAATCCATCTTTTAAAACATCATTTATCTACTTCGAATCAACGTAGATTGAACTTCGCTTGGTTAGGTATTGATTCAAAATGGCTACCCACGCCACGCTTCTTTGTTTAAATTTATGTAAGACAAAGACAAATGTATATTCATGCTCGATGCATTTCATATTTGTGGTGAATCATCTATTTGTGACGCCTTAAAGTGAATCGTTTAATGCTATTAGTATTTCATATTAATTAATATAGGAAAAGTAATTAAATATTGTTTTTCGATTATATGAAAGTGAATTTTAAGTGCGCGTTTAATTTGTTCACAAATGTAAGGGGGCTACCTCGAAAAACAACAACGCGCTCTCGAAATTCTTTATATTAAGCTTACAAATACAAACAAATTGAGGTTTACTTGACTATGCAACACTTTGAAACTACGTTGATGGCACTTTAAATGCCATAAAAGTGGATCGCAATGTAAAATGTGGTTTTCAATGTAAAAATGAATACGTTTCACTTTGATACAAGGTTGAGCGCACTTTAAATGTCGATCTCAATGTAAAAACGATAACGTTTCACACAACATTGAACGGAATGTTATTGTACAAAAGTTGATTTCAATGTATAAATAACTTGGTTGAATCTCTTAAAATTACGTCGCATATTAAAATTAACATTGTTTCAACGTAAAAATAAAAATGCGCCACTTCATTTAATAAACTTTAGATCAAATACGGTCGTATTTAATTTTAAATCGCAATTTTTCCCTCAGTGTATTGAAAATAAACGCATAAGAACATGGCCAGAAAATTAAGGCTCTTAAATTTGCTACTAATTTGATTGATTTTGCTTCGTCTTCCCAATTCAAATAATTCACGCCACGCCGCTGTTAGCCATACTGTAAACAAGTACTTCTACGTGCAACCAGTAATTGGCACATATAATTCCACAAAATCAAAAAAACCGGTATTTATTTATTTTGGTACATAGCTTGTAGGAATTTGATTTGTTCAGACTTTGCCCTTAACTGTGTAGTTCTAATTATATGTATACAAATAAACCAATGCCTTAACTCTTCATTCTTAACTACGTTATAGCCTTGAACTTGAACTGCAAAAGCAAGTTCAGTTTTAACAAATCAAATGAATTAACTTGAATCGAGCAAGAGTTAAGTCAGTGATAAGCTTATGATGTAAATATTAGATTATAAAGAAACGGAAAAGCTACAAAACATCAGGTAAATCAGATTATATTTCAACGCAATTAACCGGCACTGGCACAAAAAATCCACTATAGGTTTATTATTAGAAATCTTGTTTGCATTTTGTTGTTGTTCTCTTTAAGTTACAAACGATCAATTTTTGTTTTGTTATTCCGCTGAGTTTTGCTTATCCCCTTCTCTAGGTGTGCTCTGTTGCACTCGTCAATGATCTAAAAAAAAAACCTGCACTGAGATGGAGCTTGACATGTGGCTTCGGTAGGACGATGGGTAGGCCCGTCGGCTTCCGAATTCCAGTCTTAGTTGATGTCTTAAGTACAATCCCTATGACGAGCAAGGCTTTTCAAATAAAAATTAATATATTAAGACTAACCACCACACATAGAAGTCTGATGATCGGGTTGGCAGGTTGGCAGGTTGGCACTCGTGAAATAGCTATAACTTCAGCCAAATAAATTGGTGGTATAGGGTTGCTATGCGTCCTCTTTTTGGAAGACATGTCCTCTTTTTTTAACCTCGGCACGGAACGTCCTCAAACGTTTTAAAAAATTGTCCCCCTTTTTCCCCTGACAAGTAATTTTAAAAATTAAAAAAAAATAATCGAACTCTGAATTTTAAATATAAAGATAGACAATACAAATCTGATAGAATACATACAATGAAATAGATCTTATTTGACTTCCATGTGTCAACCCTTTAAATTTAATTGAACGATTCTTATTACCAAAATCCAAAAAATCCATTCCAAGCAATCGAATTTTGTATTGAACTTAAAAAAATGTTTCGGCCAACTACAACCTCGCGAATTTTGTATTTACACATTAGAAACTTAAATTTTGAAAAATTAATTTTGAATTTTAGATGTAAATTAATTGCTAAAAATAACCGGGATTAAAAAATTCAAATTTCACTTTTGAAAATCTTACCTATAGTTTATCTGAAAATGGTCGCTTGAATGTAAAAAAAAAACCTTGAAACAGTGTTTTAATAATTAATAAACAAACAATGGACAAAGGGAGAAATAGATTAACACCCGAAATGTTTAAGGGTATAATTTTAACTAAATTTAATTACAAAATCCTAAGCTCTGAGTATTTGTATGACCTTATAATTAATAGCAATATCCACGTTCACGTTGTGCTGAGATATATCCGCATATGTTTGTGAACGACCATAACTGGATAGGTTTACCTTGCATACAATTCAACGTTAGATTTAAATTTGAAGTCAGTTTTTCTTGACATTTTTCTTCAGATAGATGACTATAGGTATACGAGAATTTTTGAGATAGTTTGAGATTTCTTTTTTGAGAACAGCTGTTTTATCATCACCTGTTTTTTCTCAAGGGATTACAAAAACACAAACCATAATCCGTATTGCTTGTAAGTGGTTAGTGAACGATTGGCCTCGTTGAATGAATGAGTTTTTGAAAAAAAATTTAATCTGAAGATAAATATGCCTAACTATGTTATTTATTTTTTATTTTAATTCATGTTACTTTAAATATGCAATATATTTTTTTATGAGTTTTTGATTTCATTGTGTCCTCTTTTTGTCCTCTTTTTAAAGGTAGACGATGTCCTTCAAAGTCCGGGATTTTAAAACTTTTTGTCGTAGGTTAGCTTATACAGCCATGGCAACCCTTTTTAATTTAATTTGTATTAATTTGTATTAATTCTACTATGAAACTTTTTTCCGCATTCTTTAAGATATTTATTTAATGTCAAAATCGAGAATTTTCAATTACAATTGTTACAAATAAATATTAACACAAACACTGAACGGCAATAAACACATTCAACAACATTGGTAGGTTAAGTATATAAAGAGTCACAATTTAATTCTTTTTTTCTTTCGAATTGTTGTAAATTTCTATTTTATTTTTATATATTTTTTTTTTATTAATTTGTTATTTCATATTATTTAATTTAAATTTATTTCATGTGATTTGATTTTATTTTAATTAATTAATTATTTTATATTATTTATTTCAATTTTCTCTTCACTTTCAAAAGTACATACCTAATATGAAAATTTTCATAAAATTATCTTCTTATTTACTATACATTTTCTTATAAATTATGCCCAAGGAAATGATTCAGAATATTCAAATAAATACAAGTTCATACATTTATATTTCTCGAAATAAATTCACAACGAAATTATTCAATTAAGTTTTCTTTTAACATTAGAATCGTTCAAATTTAAATTCACAAAATTTCACCTTAACGAACAGACAATCAACTCTTACTGAAATTAAGAAATAACAATACACAATATTTTTTCATAAAAAAAGTTTAAATTTATTCCAGTGAGTTGTTGTTAGTCGTAAGAGTGTATTATATTACATACACATATCTAACTAAATATTACTGAACAATACAATCATCTGCCGGCACCGGAACGTATAAGAAGACACAAGAAGACAGATTTTTACACACTCATGTTTTTTATTACACATATTTCAAGAGGTTTGATTTGATAACAAATCAAACACGTGCTAAGAAGCCTTTTTTTTTTTAGTAAGATCAATATTGAAAGAACGTGTGAAGCAAAATGTTTATTTTTTTTCTGGTTTTAGCACTGGCGGACGATGGTAAGGGGGAAGGGGGCGGAGGGGGTGGAGGGGCGGTTCGCCCGCGGGCCTCCAGTGCGCGGGGCCTCCAAATACAATTTAACATCCATACATTTATTTCGTTACTTTACATTGAAGAATGAAACAAAATATTTGTAGAATGGATGTAGTTATATTTTAACAAAAATATTTATACACCTTCTCACAATAGTTTTTGTCATAGATTGTTTCTTTCTACATCGCGCAGAAAGCAAATTCGTATGGGATCCCACAACCGTAGTTTTCTAAAAAGTTATTTACAGAATTTAAGTACAGTCAAACCTTCCTCAGACAGCGATGCAGACAACACGTTTCTCCAATAAAGGCAGATATCCGTTCAAGGTAAAAAAATCCTTTACTCTACATTTCTGTAGTTTGTTAACTGTATAAGCATTCCAACAAATGAGCAGTGGCGCATACATTTACATAGATTTGTTCATATGCTTATTTGTCTGCAGCATGTGTTCATCTGTACACGTCGCGGTCGATCCAAAACTCGACGTCCTTATCAATTATTTATTTAATTTATTACCTTTCTATTTATTTTTGTTAAATTATAGCAAATTATTTTGCTTGTTTACTAAATTCAAATTTAATTATTACCTACTTCTTTTGCTATATTTTTCTTTCTTATTTTTGCTTCTTTACTTTTAATATATTTATTTTCTTAATGTAAATAATGTTTGAAAAATCTAAGCTTACTTACGTACTTACTTAGGTCCTCGGACCTATTACGTCCGTGATGTTTCCCTTACGGGACATAGGGCCTCCACTACTCCTATGCGCCATCATGTACGATTTCTGGAAATGTATTTCAGCTCTCTCCAATTTTTCCCCAGTCGTGCCGATTCCTGTTCTACCGCTCTTCGCCATGTAATTCTAGGCCAGCCTTTTCGAAGCGTATGGCCAATCCACTCCCAAGCTAAAAGAGTTGTTTGTCCATATTTTGGGCAGCATTCCAACGCAGCCTTTGCCTGATTCAGCTGTTTACGTCCAGTTCAGTTCCGCTACCCATAGAGACAATACTCCCAAGATATTGGAAATCCTCTACCATCTTTACGGGTTGTCCAGAAATATTTACTAGGCTTGGTTTGAATAAATCACTTGACCGCCCACCCTTCTACTCTTTAAACTATACAAGTTTTTCCTTCAAAATATATTTTTGCCATGTAGCTGTCTATTTTAAAAATCTTAATATCGTCAGTAGTAAGCTAGGTTTATACCAAAATTTAAGTAAATTGTGCAATACATATATAAAAGAAAAAATAAACAAATCCTAACTTTATTTAAGTTTTTAAAAAAAGCCTAGAATTGTGGCTAAATTTGTGTATACAAATTATTCGGGAGGGGCAACAAATTGAATACTGAAAGGGTGTTTAAATGTCACATCAATTTGATTTTTGCTATTGTAAATTCAATTAATTAAAAAAAACTAATTATACAATATTATAGGTCTAAACCTATCAATTTGTAAGTAGTTTTATTACTATAATTTTCACGGAAAAAGCTTGAGAGGTGTTTAAATCAGAATTTTCCGAATAAATCGATTTTCGGTAAAAAATAAATAAAATGTGAAAAAAGAGCTTGAAACTTAGTTGTGGTTGTGAGGTAAAAAATAAAGAAAAACTAGCTGATCCGGCGAACTTCGTTCCGCCTAAATTGATTTATGTAAGGAAAATAATAATTCCGAGCATGATATACAATGATGTTTCATGTAATTCTGTCAATTGAAATTCTTTATTCTAAAGTTTTAATAAATACAATAAAATAACTAAATTAACAATGTCGATGTGTTTCAATAAAACCAAAATGACTGGCGTGTCGGCCAACGTTCCGCTTCTTTACTGAAGAGCTTTAATGGTAAAAAACATTTTTCGTTTTATATTCAGGCGCGTACACGTACAAAGCGGTAGGTTTGCCGATACGTGAGCACGCCACATACAACTGACCATGTAAGGAACATGGGAATTCAAGATTGATGCCAAAAACATCCAGCGATTGTCCTTACGACTTATTGATTGTCATAGCAAAAGCGAGACGCACTGGAAATTGAAGACGGTACGAATGGCAAATCGTTCGGAATAAGCGGAATCCTTGGAATGAGAACATCTTCGCCTTTGAATTTTCCCCTCAAAATCGTGGCTTGAATATAAGATTTGATTTGATGCCCTTCACAATCAAACGCATTCCGTTACAAAGTTTCTTCTGCATTGAAGTTGCGCAGCAAAATTATAACTGAGCCGACTTTCAATTTTAAATTGTGTGGTCCAAAGAATTTAAGAATTCCGTGGGATAGTTGGTGGCTTCGTTTTCCTCCATCACGGAGTCCACGGATTTGAATAAATTAACTCACCGACGATTTGATTTTGAAGGACAAAATGCAAATGATCGACAGTCTTGTTTTTCGCAACCAAAATCGCCCGTGAACTCAGCCAATTATGGTTAACATAATTTTGAGTGAAATTCGGAAAAAAATTCGCGATGCGCTCTTCCGGCCCATGTAAAGTAGCAAAATTTCAGTGGAAATTCAATAAGGCCGGTGACTAAGTCCACTGGTATCACGTCATTGACCATCGCCAATAAATTGACTGGAACTGCGAACTGGTCATTTCGTAAAGCGACTCGCATGGTTGTTTTCAATTGCAATTTCTCCACGTATTGCAATAAAGCCGATGCTCTTAGGGCCCTTCCTGGGGCCAATACGAATTTAGCAAGCCCTAAATCGTTCGAATCAAAGTAACCGCTCTCGAGCTTTGCACTAAAAACCGGATGTTCCCGGATGTTCATTTTGTTTGGAAATTTTAGTGGATTTTCTTCCAGTTTTCTATGCCCTTCCTTGAACTTATACAAATTTATCAAGCCCTAAATCGTAATAATCGAAGTAACCGTTCTCGAGATATGCATTCAAAACTGGATGTTCCCTGTTTTCCAATTTTCCTGGAAATTTTCCGGGATTTTCCTCCAGTGTGTTATGTCCTTTCTTGAGCCAATACGAATCCACCAAGCCCTTAATCGTGAAAATCGAAGACACCGGTCTGGAGATATGCATTAAAAAGAGGATGATCTCTGATTTCCAATTCTACCGGAAATTTTTCGGGATTTTTCTACTGTGTCCTTCCTTGGGTCAATACAAATTCATCTAGCCTGAAATCGTGAAAATTGAAAGATCCGTTCTAGAGTTATGCGCGCACACACGGACGACATTTCTCTTTTATATATATAATAATAATATAGATGTTATTAAAAATCCTACTAAAATGTGATTGAGTGAAAAATCAATTCGATTTTTACCACTTTAAGCCTAGTACTCACCTCTGAGTGAAATGAAAAATAAAAGCGGTTTGAAATTCACGTAAATAAGCATTATGAAACCATAATTAATTATCCACGTGAATTTCCAGTCATGTTTGAAAATTTTTATTACTCACTTTGAATGAAAAAAATAATTTGATTTTTCTAATAGTTTAACAGTATCTTGAAATGCTTGAGAAGACTATTTTAATTTCATATTTTGGGTTTTGGCTTGTCGGTAACACTTAATATTCAAAAAATAAGCGATAATTGGATCCAAAATAGTGCTCTAGGTTTTTTTATTCAATTATTATAACTTTTATTTTAATTTACTGACGTCACACTTTTCCACACTTCTATTATTTTTTCGTAGTGGTCGTACATTGGGAAATGAAAATTATAAAATGAAACTTATTTTGAACCGGTTCATAGTCCACTTTCATAAGTGTTAGTTTAAGTTTCATAATAGAAATTTCATTTTCTCTCGAACTGAGTACTAGGCTTTAGATTCAAAAGTTTATAAATTGTTTGAGTTTCTAAACAAAATTGCCATACACTTAATGCTCTATGTTTCTTCTACAATAATGCCAACAAATATTTTTGATTTATTAAATAGGAATAACCGACACTTTAAATTGGTTACATACATTTTTTACAATAAATTTAAATCTGCTAAACAAAAATTAAACGACATGGCGTCTTTAATAAATAACAAAATTTTCAACGGATCTTCAAGATCAAAGTTTTAAAATAAGGAGAACATGAGGCTAAGTTTTTTTTATTAATTTTTTTGGCAAGGGGTTGAACATTTAATAGGTACTAATGAATTGATTGAGTGGGTCGTCAACGTGATTTTCAATAATCAAAACTAAAAAGTTGAGGACAAAGTTTGTAAAAAAAATATAAACAATTCTTGCATCAACCCTCCATTTTAAGAATATTTTATGTTTAAATGAGAAAAATGTAACAGGGGAGGCGCCAACGCAATCATATCAAAAACATTACAAAAAAGAAGTTAATTCTCATTTTTGCCCCAGGTTTTTGACTTTTAACCGAATGAAAAAGTGCCGAATTAACACCCCGCTATTTGTTTGGTTAAAACCGAATACGATAAATACATGCAGTGTGAACTAGGCTTAAGAGAATTAAATTTAAAAAATCTCGCCTTATATTCTTGGACGCGTTCGATGAAGGGAGTGCCCACATCCCACAGTCGCTAGGATGTTTCTGTTTAAGGGAGCTGTTCGAAATAGGATGAGAAACATTTAGTCCGGAATGTAGATACTCATTCGTTCATTTTCCGTTTAAATCAAATTTTTTATAGTTACAAAGTTTTTGGAAAATGTAGTCTCGAACTCTAAATTTTGAAAATTAATTAATAATTAATAAAGCATTGAAACCCAGACGTTTTAAAGTCTTGTAGTTTTGCTAACAAATAAAAATAACAAAAACTATTTCTGCTCGTTTTTCCGACTACACTTTGTATTGCATATTAAATTTTTCAAATAAAAAAATTTTTAGATTTTTAAAAAAATATTGAATTTTTTTTTTGAAAATTCAATATCTTGAAACGGTTTAATGATTTTTTTTAAATTTTGTGAAAAAATGTATTTTATTAAATACTCAAAGTTGACATACCAAATTTAATTTTTTTTAAATTTTCAAGAATTTTTATATATAAAGAATTATTAAGAAAATATTAAATTTATTTTGCTATCATTCCGTAATAAATGTACAAACATTTTCTTCGTTGCTCAGTAAGGAATAAGATGAAGATATTTGCAACCCCTTATAATATTAAAAAAGGGTGGTTTTGTGCAACTTAAAAAAAAATTGAAGAAAGTGTTTTTCAATTTTAGCCGTGTTTTTTTGCAAGAGTGAATAGCAACTCCGTAAAAGTTTTACACAAAAAAACACAAACACAATTTTGTATAATAATTTTGTTTTTGTTGTGCGTGTAAAAAAATTGCTGAGTTGCTAATCACTCTCTCAAAAAAACACGGCTAAAAGTACGAACATTTAAATCATTTGGATAGATCATTTAAGGCTTTGTTATTTAATAAATTTGTTTGCTTAAAACCTTTTTTAATTTTAGATTTTATTAAAAAATGGACGGAAAACAAAAAGACGAAAATTGTGTAATAATTTTAAAGCATTTCTCAGATAAAACATGGGTTTTCCAAACCTTTTACAAATTGTCGCGTTTTATGTAGCTTGTGTTTGCGCAGGTTCTAATACTCCCAATGAAAGTTTTTTTTCAATAATTAATAATACAAGCGAAAAATCCCACCTAAATGCAAACACTTTAAAAGCCATGTTAATTGAAAAATGTAATTACAATTCAAGATGTCATGAATTTAAAAATAAAATTATTTAAAAGGAAACAACAAAATTGTAAAAGTTATTTTTTCAGCAAAAAAGTATTAAAGAAAAATATTTTTTAAGTTGGAAGCTTGGTGTGCATTACAAAATAATGTTATGATTTTTGTACCTTTACATGATAAAGCTTTATATAATGTTTATTTAATTATTTAGACTTATTTGTTAATAGAATACTGAATTATTTTAATAATGAAATAAAACATGTTAAGTTTATAGTTAATGATTTTGGGCTTTTATGATCCTTTGAGTTGAATGCAATTAATTAAAAAAACTAATTCATATTTTACCCTACGTTTCGCCTGGTTTCTTTCCAGCTTCCTCAGGGGTTTATATTTATTAAGCTTTAAAAATAAACAAATTACAGTATCAAAACAATACAAAACAAATTATAACATAATACATAAGTTGTTTATACAAAATTATTAATATTACTGGCTTGGTCTATTGCACTTACTTTTTGTTTTTTTTTTTGGAAAATTACATTATTTATTTAATTTAATTTTAAATTTTAATTTTTTTTTTTTTTTTTAATTTTACTATGAAATAAATAAATATTAAAATCGGCACACTAAAATAATTTGTATTGAAAATAATTTAACACAGCAAAAATTAAAACTAGTATCACTTTCTATCACAGATCAGTTAATGGCAACACTATATGCAGAGCTTATATTGTCCATGTCTTCCTGATGGTTCATTGTTTTTGTCATTTTTTGTTGAATCCGAACACTTTCCAATGTATAGCGGCCCAAAACCATTAACTATACAGTTTTTATATATGAACAAATAATATAACACATGTTAAGTTTGTTTTTAGTTTTAAATTTGTTATGTTGTGAAAACATTTAAATTTATTTTATTAAAAATATTAATCCTCTGATGACATCAGCATTTGTGGAGCTAACAGCGCTATGCATGAAGCAGACTTTCAGTTTTCATTCAAAATCATACCAATAGATAGACGGAACGGCTATGGCTTACCCCTTATCACCTTTTGTATGTAATGTTTATGTTAATGCACCGGAAGAGTTACTTTCGAAAAACAAGTTGGTCTTATCTACATGGATTCGGTACGACGACAATATTTTCGCTGTTGTGAAGACAGAGGACATCGAAAAAATACTTCAACTTTTGAATACCGTGTGCGAAATCATTAAATTCACCGTCGAAATCGAGAGGAAGCACTCAACGATATAATAACAAACATACCAAATCACCATCACACACACAAGCACGCAGCATTTAATTCTATGATTTATCGAATGCTCAAGTTACCTTTATCAAAAGAAAACTACAACAAAGAATTAAATTGCATCTATGAAACTGCGCGAATAAATGGTTTTGGAAAATATGTGATGGACAGCTTGTGTAAAAAACAAAAGAAAAAAACTAAAACTTCTTGAAACGACATCATTGGTTAATGAAAAATCATCGCTGGAAAAACGTTTTCCCATTACATACGTTCCACATCTTTTTAATAAACTGAAAAAACTTTTTAACGGCACCAACATACAATTAATTCCAAAAAGTACTAATAAAATTGGTTAGTTGATTTTATCAACAAAAGACTTTTTAAATTCATTAGAAAAGCCCGGAGTTTATTTTGCTGAATGGAATGACAGAAGCTGTAATAGTTTTTATATTGGACAAACTTTAAGAGAATTAAATGTAAGAATTAAAGAGCATTTAAATTATGTAAGATGTTCAAAAGGGTAGTTATGTGCATTCAAGAGGACACAAGCGTCCACAGGTTTTTCTTAAAACCCACCTCTGTCTACCAACTCCTACTCTCACCTCCTAGTGGTGAACATCGGGTGTCTAGTACCTCAGCTGGAGACGGGGTTTAGATCCCCGTGGAAAGCTGTTGGGGACAGCCAACGAGAGAGGGGGGAGGAGTGTTCCCACTAAGGCACTTCTCCTTTCATCGAGGCGGCAGCGGACGAATTCTCAAGATGGAATCAACGGTGGCGTCTACAGTTCCAGTTAGGTTGAACTACTTAGTGAACACCTTATATGGGCTACTACGACATATTTGTATCTCAGGCCTATAAGGAGTGGTTTATCCGGCTCCCTACCCTTGGAGATATATAAAGGGTCTGGTCCTCCGGGGTCGGGGGTTGCGTCGGGGTAACTTCCCTACTACGTAAAAAAAAGTTTGTTCCGAAACAACAACAAGCCTCGGATATGGATGATCTTAAAGTTGACGACCCCAGCAAACGAAACAAGGACAATGAATTTCGGATCTGCACGTGGAACGTCCTGTCCTTATACAGAACACGTGCAGCCGAACAATTAGTGGAGAACCTGGACAGGCTAAAGGCTGACGTAACAGCCATCCAGGAAGTGCGATGGGATGGAGAGGGCATATGGAGACTGAAATCGTGTGACATCTACTATGGCGGGTGCTTGAAGGAACAGGGTCAGCGGCTCTTTGGTTGTGGTTTTGTGATAAGGGGAAGACTTAGGCAAGAAGTCTTGGGCTTCCGAAGTGTAAGCGAGCGCTTGGTCACAATCCGCATCAAGGGCAAATTTAAGAACATTTCGCTGATCTGTGTTCACGCCCCCCATGAAAGGAGAGAGGACTCAACCAAAGAAGCATTCTACGATCTCCTGGAGACAACGTATGATATGTGCCCGAAGTACGATGTGAAGATCATTCTTGGTGACTTCAACGCAAGATTCGGAAAGGAGGGCATCTTTGGTTCGATAGTCGAAGGACACAGCCTACACGACGAAACTTCCGGCAACGGACACAGGCTGGCAGACTTTGCGTCGGAGCGAAATGTCATCATCTCAAGCACGTACTTCCCACACCTCAATATTCACAAGGGGACTTGGTGGTCGCGTGATCAACTAACAGTCAACCAAATCGACCACGTTGCGATAGACGCGAGACATGCTTCCAGTATCTTGGAAGTCCGAACATTCCGAGGGGCCAACATTGACTCGGATCACTACCTGGTGGTAGCTAGACTACGTAAGCGGATATCCATGACGAGATAACGCAGAGCAGATGCTGTGAAAAGATTCGATGTCGAGAAGCTTAAATCGCAAGAGACCGCCAAGACTTTTGCAGACCACGTAACTCTTAATCTCTCAGGAGGTCCGCCACCAGCATCAAGTGCAGAGGACCAGTGGAAACACTATCAACAAGCCATCAGAAGTGCCACCTCTGATGTGCTGGGTTTCACTAGGCGAATACAACGAAACCCCTGGTTCGATGAAGAGTGCCGGCTAGCGCATGCAGCTAAGGACTAGGCCTACCAGGCAACGCTGCAGACTCAAACAAGAGCTGCTGAGGGAGTAGCCCGGGAGCTCTATGGGCTGAAACGAAAAAAGGAACGACCTCAGGAGGCAAAAGAGAGAGCACGAGAAGCGGGCGATAGAGTCTATTGAGGGTTGTAGCGGTAGGGGAGATGTTCGAAAATTTTATCAGAGGGTGAAGCGATCCACCCAAGGATACAAGGCTAGAACGGAAGCCTGCCGAGATGAGAGTGGGAATATGGTAGTAGACACACAGTCAGTGCTGAGGATCTGGAAAGAACACTTCTCTAGACTGCTTAATGGCGAAGACAGCCAAGATGCCGCTAATAGGCAGAACGCTCCATTCAACTTGGACGATGATGGCCAAGAGTTCCGTCCACCCGACCTAACCGAAGTGCGGCAGGCGATATCCAAACTTAAGCCGTACAAGGCTGCTGGAAGGCTTACAAGCCGAACTATTTAAATTAGCGGGAGATGAATTGGCTAGGAGCATACACCAGCTCATCTGAAAAATTTGGTCGGATGAAAGTATGCCCGATGAATGGAACCTCGGTATAGTGTGCCCCATCAATAAAAAGGGAGCTGTTCTGAAATGTACCAACTACAGAGGAATTAGTCTCCTAAACGTCACTTATAAAATCTTGTCGGCTACTCTGTGTGACCGCTTAAAACCTTTTGTCAACGATCTGATCGACCCCTATCAGTGTGGTTTTAGGCCAGGCAAGTCAACCGTCGATCAAATGTTCACACTCCGACAGATTTTAGAAAAATCCCGGGAATTCCAGATCGATACACACCACCTTTTTATCGATTTTAAAGTCGCGTATGATAGCGTGAATAGGGACGAATTATACAGAGCCAGGTCGAATCTCGGCATCCCTGGCAAACTCGTCCACCTGTGCAGGATGATGATGGAGAAATCTCGCTGCTCCGTCAAAATTGGTAAGAACACCACCGATTCCTTTGATGTTGAGAAAGGATTGCCACAAGGCGACGCGTTATCATGCAAACCTATTCAACATCGTTCTTGAAGCCATTGTACGCAACGCACATGTCAACACCAGCGGTACAATGAATCAAAAGTCCGTTCAATTGCTTGCGTATGCGGATGACATAGACATTGTCGGCAGAACGAAGCGAGCTGCGGCAGGGGCATTTGCGAGCATTGAATCTCAACATCGTCGAACCGGGCAAAGGTTTCGGCAAGAAATATCAGAATGAAGCAAATTAGATGCTCAAGGCTCAAGCCTTTAATATGACAGATAAAAATTGGCGCAAAAAGCTATATCCTTTTATAAGCAAAACTTTTTTGCTCGTAACCCTATTTATGGCTTGCAATGTATTGGTCCTGTCCTGTCCTGTATCTATATTGCAAGTTTCCCATTTTAGAAAAAAGTCGATGTCGAGATTTTGATCAAGTATGTCATAATACGATATGAATATTTTTCACTTATTCAACTCCGCATAAGTGAAACGACCTTTGAACGATGCCATCAAATTTTAAATCGACCACAAATTTTAAGTTTGGAATATCAAATCTGATATGTCAAAATCCCATTTCTTGTCATTCCCTCCTGGTGTCAGTGGTTTCTTTTAAATTTGTTATTTTTTTGGCTCATCTTCAAAAATTTACGACAGAAAACATATGGCTGACGCAATATTTGTGATTAAAAATGTAAATACCTTTGTTGTTTGAATTGTTTCATATGGAAATATAAATATTTTGACACAATACAAAAAATCATTCCTAATTTTTTTTTTTATTTCCAAGCTAAATATAATTTAATTTGTTTGGACAAAACTCTGCAACAAGTTTCAGTTATCCGAAGTTTGGTTAACTGAAAACTCCGCTTAACTGAAACAAATGTTCTGCAATTATGGTGTTCCAGTTAAGCGGAGTTGACTGTACCTACATGATATATGAGCCGTGTTTTTTTTTTGCAGCTCCAGATAGTATTTGACCAAAAAAACGTCATCTGAACTAAGCAAATTACACGTAAATACAAAAAACAACTGAAGACCATAAATGAACTTAGCTAAGTTCAAATAATTTTCTGTTCATAACTTAAGTTCAGATCAGGGTTGCAAAAGCCTTTTTTTAGCTTAAGCCCTTGTTTAATTCTTAATTCAGTCGTGGGCTTATGAATTGAAAAATATTTAATTCACAAGCCCTTTGTGATTTGTGAAATGAAAAATATTCAATTCACAAGTTCTTTCTGATTTGTGAATTAAAAAATATTTAATTCAGAAGCTCTTTGTGATTTGAAAAATATTTAACTCACAAGCTTTTTCTGATTTGTGAATTGAAAAATATTTAATTGACAATCTCTTTCTAATTTGTGAATTAAATATTTTTCAATTCACAAATCAACTACTGAATCACGAATTAAACGAGGGCTTAAGCTAAAAAGGATATTAAGCTTTTGCAACCCTGGTTTCGAAATAGTACCTACATATTGTTTTATTTAAATTATATTTCGAAAAACTGTGTTTTTGTTTGACAAATTCAGAAATAAATTACTCATAAGGCCCTTTATTTGGCACACGCGGTTGATTTTACGTACCGTATCATAAAGAGCTTGTGAATTAAATATTTTTCAATTCACAAATCAGAAAGAGCTTGTTAATTGAATATTTTTTAATTCACAAATCAGAAAGGGCTTGTGAATTAAATATTTTTCAATTCATAAGTCATCTACTAGCTTATGACTTAGTGTTTTTTTAATTCAAAATCTCGCAACCCTGGTTAAGATAGAAAAAGTACTACCAAATCGAAATACCATTATGCTATCGATAGTTTGTATGGAAACGTCAAAATATCTAAGCCAACCAATCAAAATACTTTTTATAAAAAAAGGACCACCATTATTTTATAAATTAAATATTTTTTCCCGATAAGTTATTTAGAATTGAGTTTTTTCTTTTTTGTTTAACATTTTTTTTTTGTTACATGAATGAAAGGAATAATTTTCTATGTCAGATTTCTTTTTATTTGTAGTTTTTATTTTGTATGCTTGGCCCAAAATATAAATATATGGAGCCGTTTGTCGCTCTCATTCCATATATTTCATGCGCCACAAAGCGGCACAACACACGACAGAAATGTAGTTCTACCGATATAAAATACATTGCAGCGATTGCGACACACGACAACACACGAGATATTTGTGGACCCGGCTTTAGTGATGGCATTTTCTGAATTTCGTTAAAGTGATGTTTGTTTTTTAGTTTCGATGACTTTGCTAATATCGTATGTCGGTTTTTCTTAGACAATTCTCTATCAGTTTTGAAACCTTGTATATCTTTGGATGCCTACAACTCCGCAAATAAGCCTCGGAATACATTGCGGTTTTTAGAACTCTTAATCAGAACATTCTATGAGCTCTAGTACAGTCCCCAAATGTACATTTTTAAAATGTCAGTTTCTCAACTATTGTAGCTTCCCCCAGTTCGCAACAGTCTTTCTTCAGGAGCAGACGGAAGAATTTTGCACAGGAAATTTTTGTTTACCCAAAACATAGATAAACAAATAAAGATACAAATCTTTGGCTGTCAATCCGGTTTGCCTACAAGCTAAAAGGTGGGTTTAGCCGTGGTGGAAATGAGTAAGTTTTACTAATGTGCTTTAAAACACGCATACTAGTGCAACTTACTGATTTCCACCACCGTAACTTTGTTGTTGGATTTCACATTTATTCATGGACACAGAATTAAATTACAAAAACAACAATGTAAACAAATGGGTTTTGGGGGGTAAAACGTACGAAAGATGTGTATCTTTATATTGTTTATCTATGTCCAAAAGTTCTATCGAAGATATTTCCGTTGAGGTGAGTGCAATGTGGTTTCTGAAGTGTGTTATGAATACAGTTATTTGTGTTTTATGAATTTTGTGTGTTATTTAAGTGCCAGATCGTGTAGTTTGTATGCCTTTAACATTAAAACCATTTGTGATCGTGTCGGGCAAGATGACATGACAAGTTGACATATGCCATCTTAACCAGAATGTAAGATCTGACGTACCAGCTCCCTCATTATCAACACTTCATCTCAACATTTCAAGGCCTACATCGTTGTCATCTTATCTGTTCGTTGAATATATGCTCAAATCTATATCGCCATTACCAAAATCAGGCTACAGGATCTCAAGTTCTCACTTCAAGTACATTTGAATCGGTGATTGTTAAAACAACATAAGTAACAGGATTTTCGAAATCACTTTTATAATGGTTTTGCACTGCTTAGGGGTAGAGCTTTAGGTTGAGAACATAAAAAATATAAATTGATACCTGAAACACAAAAAAAATCGATCGCGAAATCGGAATTTGGTGCTAAGGGGCCAGTTATAGCTATCATTGAAAACCATAATTGAAAAAGTTAGCTGTTGATTTTGAGACCCTTCGAAAGTTTAATCATTCAATATTTTAATGCAGAAATATAGCTTACGACTTCAAAATTATTTGTCCTCCCAAAAAAATTCATTTTGACTCATATCTTCCCCAGAACGTAACTTTTAATTTTTTCAATGATCATTGGTAAGGTAGTTCATCATTGAAAAATTAAAAGTCATTTTATGAGAAAAGTTGTGCAAAATTGAATTTCGTTTTACCTAGAAATAATTATTAAGTCAATAAGCTTTACTTTGGCATCAAAATAATCATTTATTTTTACTTCGAAACCTCTCAAAATTGACAATTAATATTTTCAATGATGGTTTTCAATGATAGCTATAACTGGCCTCTAAAACAACATATCTGTTCTGCCATTTTGACAAATGAGTCCTAAAACACATTAAGTGCATGCATTTAATTTCTTTTTACACCCAACGCTGGCAAAACGTAGTAGGCCAACGGTTGTTTTTTAAAGTTTCTTTTATAATAATATTATTCCTCACTAACATTTCAGCTCGGTATGACTTAATAGAAGATATTAGTAGCTTCTATTAAGCCGAAGCGAAGCTGAAATGCGAGTCAGTTGTTTGCGCTCTTTCGAGTTGTTGGTCTCTTAAAAAAGTTAAAATTGATTAAAATATGAACAACAATATTGATTCTTGATTGAAGATAAGGCCAAGAAAAAGATCGAACAATGCGAGCTCATACAAACGAAATATTATTAAAAAGTATATGTGGAGAGGAGTAAAACCAGTCACAAAGGGAGGCCTGTCAAAGCATTGCATATGGGTTCAGATTACATGTATTTTTTTCTTTTCTTTTTGCAATGGCTACCTATTGCAATTATTTTTCCTAAAAAGGATGTAATCGTCAATGCTACAATCTAATTAGTATTTTTATGAATTTCTGGCTCTAAGCTGTTTTTTTTTTTTTGTTTAATAAAATACTGAACTCTTCACTTTTATTTTCTTAATTTTTTTGTTATTTTATCCATTTTCAGTTGATTTTTCTAAGACTTACGTTGGAAATTGAGTGTTAAAACAACATAATTTAAAGTATTTGAGTTGTTTTGGCGTTCAACATTCATTCCCTCCTGGTGTCAGTGGTTTCTTTTAAATTTGTTATTTTTTTGGCTCATCTTCAAAAATTTACGACAGAAAACATATGGCTGACGCAATATTTGTGATTAAAAATGTAAATACCTTTGTTGTTTGAATTGTTTCATATGGAAATATAAATATTTTGACACAATACAAAAAATCATTCCTAATTTTTTTTTTTATTTCCAAGCTAAATATAATTTAATTTGTTTGGACAAAACTCTGCAACAAGTTTCAGTTATCCGAAGTTTGGTTAACTGAAAACTCCGCTTAACTGAAACAAATGTTCTGCAATTATGGTGTTCCAGTTAAGCGGAGTTGACTGTACCTACATGATATATGAGCCGTGTTTTTTTTTTGCAGCTCCAGATAGTATTTGACCAAAAAAACGTCATCTGAACTAAGCAAATTACACGTAAATACAAAAAACAACTGAAGACCATAAATGAACTTAGCTAAGTTCAAATAATTTTCTGTTCATAACTTAAGTTCAGATCAGGGTTGCAAAAGCCTTTTTTTAGCTTAAGCCCTTGTTTAATTCTTAATTCAGTCGTGGGCTTATGAATTGAAAAATATTTAATTCACAAGCCCTTTGTGATTTGTGAAATGAAAAATATTCAATTCACAAGTTCTTTCTGATTTGTGAATTAAAAAATATTTAATTCAGAAGCTCTTTGTGATTTGAAAAATATTTAACTCACAAGCTTTTTCTGATTTGTGAATTGAAAAATATTTAATTGACAATCTCTTTCTAATTTGTGAATTAAATATTTTTCAATTCACAAATCAACTACTGAATCACGAATTAAACGAGGGCTTAAGCTAAAAAGGATATTAAGCTTTTGCAACCCTGGTTTCGAAATAGTACCTACATATTGTTTTATTTAAATTATATTTCGAAAAACTGTGTTTTTGTTTGACAAATTCAGAAATAAATTACTCATAAGGCCCTTTATTTGGCACACGCGGTTGATTTTACGTACCGTATCATAAAGAGCTTGTGAATTAAATATTTTTCAATTCACAAATCAGAAAGAGCTTGTTAATTGAATATTTTTTAATTCACAAATCAGAAAGGGCTTGTGAATTAAATATTTTTCAATTCATAAGTCATCTACTAGCTTATGACTTAGTGTTTTTTTAATTCAAAATCTCGCAACCCTGGTTAAGATAGAAAAAGTACTACCAAATCGAAATACCATTATGCTATCGATAGTTTGTATGGAAACGTCAAAATATCTAAGCCAACCAATCAAAATACTTTTTATAAAAAAAGGACCACCATTATTTTATAAATTAAATATTTTTTCCCGATAAGTTATTTAGAATTGAGTTTTTTCTTTTTTGTTTAACATTTTTTTTTTGTTACATGAATGAAAGGAATAATTTTCTATGTCAGATTTCTTTTTATTTGTAGTTTTTATTTTGTATGCTTGGCCCAAAATATAAATATATGGAGCCGTTTGTCGCTCTCATTCCATATATTTCATGCGCCACAAAGCGGCACAACACACGACAGAAATGTAGTTCTACCGATATAAAATACATTGCAGCGATTGCGACACACGACAACACACGAGATATTTGTGGACCCGGCTTTAGTGATGGCATTTTCTGAATTTCGTTAAAGTGATGTTTGTTTTTTAGTTTCGATGACTTTGCTAATATCGTATGTCGGTTTTTCTTAGACAATTCTCTATCAGTTTTGAAACCTTGTATATCTTTGGATGCCTACAACTCCGCAAATAAGCCTCGGAATACATTGCGGTTTTTAGAACTCTTAATCAGAACATTCTATGAGCTCTAGTACAGTCCCCAAATGTACATTTTTAAAATGTCAGTTTCTCAACTATTGTAGCTTCCCCCAGTTCGCAACAGTCTTTCTTCAGGAGCAGACGGAAGAATTTTGCACAGGAAATTTTTGTTTACCCAAAACATAGATAAACAAATAAAGATACAAATCTTTGGCTGTCAATCCGGTTTGCCTACAAGCTAAAAGGTGGGTTTAGCCGTGGTGGAAATGAGTAAGTTTTACTAATGTGCTTTAAAACACGCATACTAGTGCAACTTACTGATTTCCACCACCGTAACTTTGTTGTTGGATTTCACATTTATTCATGGACACAGAATTAAATTACAAAAACAACAATGTAAACAAATGGGTTTTGGGGGGTAAAACGTACGAAAGATGTGTATCTTTATATTGTTTATCTATGTCCAAAAGTTCTATCGAAGATATTTCCGTTGAGGTGAGTGCAATGTGGTTTCTGAAGTGTGTTATGAATACAGTTATTTGTGTTTTATGAATTTTGTGTGTTATTTAAGTGCCAGATCGTGTAGTTTGTATGCCTTTAACATTAAAACCATTTGTGATCGTGTCGGGCAAGATGACATGACAAGTTGACATATGCCATCTTAACCAGAATGTAAGATCTGACGTACCAGCTCCCTCATTATCAACACTTCATCTCAACATTTCAAGGCCTACATCGTTGTCATCTTATCTGTTCGTTGAATATATGCTCAAATCTATATCGCCATTACCAAAATCAGGCTACAGGATCTCAAGTTCTCACTTCAAGTACATTTGAATCGGTGATTGTTAAAACAACATAAGTAACAGGATTTTCGAAATCACTTTTATAATGGTTTTGCACTGCTTAGGGGTAGAGCTTTAGGTTGAGAACATAAAAAATATAAATTGATACCTGAAACACAAAAAAAATCGATCGCGAAATCGGAATTTGGTGCTAAGGGGCCAGTTATAGCTATCATTGAAAACCATAATTGAAAAAGTTAGCTGTTGATTTTGAGACCCTTCGAAAGTTTAATCATTCAATATTTTAATGCAGAAATATAGCTTACGACTTCAAAATTATTTGTCCTCCCAAAAAAATTCATTTTGACTCATATCTTCCCCAGAACGTAACTTTTAATTTTTTCAATGATCATTGGTAAGGTAGTTCATCATTGAAAAATTAAAAGTCATTTTATGAGAAAAGTTGTGCAAAATTGAATTTCGTTTTACCTAGAAATAATTATTAAGTCAATAAGCTTTACTTTGGCATCAAAATAATCATTTATTTTTACTTCGAAACCTCTCAAAATTGACAATTAATATTTTCAATGATGGTTTTCAATGATAGCTATAACTGGCCTCTAAAACAACATATCTGTTCTGCCATTTTGACAAATGAGTCCTAAAACACATTAAGTGCATGCATTTAATTTCTTTTTACACCCAACGCTGGCAAAACGTAGTAGGCCAACGGTTGTTTTTTAAAGTTTCTTTTATAATAATATTATTCCTCACTAACATTTCAGCTCGGTATGACTTAATAGAAGATATTAGTAGCTTCTATTAAGCCGAAGCGAAGCTGAAATGCGAGTCAGTTGTTTGCGCTCTTTCGAGTTGTTGGTCTCTTAAAAAAGTTAAAATTGATTAAAATATGAACAACAATATTGATTCTTGATTGAAGATAAGGCCAAGAAAAAGATCGAACAATGCGAGCTCATACAAACGAAATATTATTAAAAAGTATATGTGGAGAGGAGTAAAACCAGTCACAAAGGGAGGCCTGTCAAAGCATTGCATATGGGTTCAGATTACATGTATTTTTTTCTTTTCTTTTTGCAATGGCTACCTATTGCAATTATTTTTCCTAAAAAGGATGTAATCGTCAATGCTACAATCTAATTAGTATTTTTATGAATTTCTGGCTCTAAGCTGTTTTTTTTTTTTTGTTTAATAAAATACTGAACTCTTCACTTTTATTTTCTTAATTTTTTTGTTATTTTATCCATTTTCAGTTGATTTTTCTAAGACTTACGTTGGAAATTGAGTGTTAAAACAACATAATTTAAAGTATTTGAGTTGTTTTGGCGTTCAACAAAACAACATAAAAAATGAAGTTAGTTTTTTTAAAAATCTCCTTTGCTAAAAAGATTTTTTAAAAACTTTTAACTGTTTACAACTCACAGAACTACCCCTAATCAGATTTTAAAGTTAAAATTGTCAATGCGGCCGCGTCATCAAAAAAAATAAGGTTTTTTGTCTCTCCTGTAAAAACAAAAAAATGTCACTTATGTTGTTTTAACAATCACCGATTCATTTATGAATGCAGTTAAAGCTCAGGTACAGGTAAAAATAATAAAAAAGAGAATCGCAAGAGTCTAAGAGCTCGCAAAGTAACAAAACGCCCGCCCCATATTGCTAGACAATGTTGTTCAACAGGACTTTTCAGACGATGTGTCATCAGATTTGTCTTGCATTTACTGCAATGAGCTTTACAGCATTGGCTATGTTGCCAGGCATGCACTAAATGGTGCCACGCATTGTATGCCAGTGTTGATCACAAAATAAAGCAATTCATTTGCGAGCTCTGCAGTGAAAATTATAATGATTAAAGGTATGCCATCTTACCCAAAGGCTATATGTCATCTTACCTAAAGGTATGTCAGCTTATACAGGGCTTTGGAACGAATTTAAAATAGTTTTTAAAAATGGTAATATATTTTTGAATTCCATAATTTTAAGTTTTTTTTTTGTTATAAACAAATAAATAAACTAAAATGACTTTGTTTTCATTGCTATGAGTCCTAGTTTCTTTTTATTTTCAGCTTTATAGAAAAAATATGTCAACCAGGGCTGCCGTTATGAAATTTCGGAGGGGAGTATTCTAGAGGATTGGATAGGACTATTTAGGCTTGTGGGGAGTACGCAAGAAAAAACATAGCTCTTTAATATTATGGCCTTGTGCAAATTTGATTTAAATTACGAACAAATTTTCACCTCGTTAGAGCCAAAATTATCATCGGATAACATTTGACACGATTTTCAATTCACAAACGAGCTAGAAATATAACTTTATTAAACCATTTTTAATAATTTATACTTCATTCATACCAATCTTTTATGGTGTAATTACATGTATCTGACTTCTGCAAAAAAAGGCGATGCAAAATTAAAATTTACATTGGTTGGGTAGAGACAGAACCAAATTGCAGACGATCTTCGTACATGCAGATTATAGGAAGTGCCATAATGTAAATATGAAAACGAACATAAATGTTCACCTTCTTGATGGTTCTCTTTCACACGCTCAGATTTTTGCCAAACATCTGTCCCGCTCTACTTTTCTTCATATTTGCAGACGAAGATACAAGTAAATTCAGCATTAAGGGTGAAAAGAAGAACAGAACTGATCATTTGTTAAAAAACTCAACATAACTTTTACATAGTAGCTTAAATCACAACGAAAGTATTGGCATTACGAACATAACTTACAATACAAAATGTATTTGTTTTTAATTCAGACTTTCGGATCTAACACATTTTTTCAAACATGCGATGTGATCTCTGAAGAAGCGATATTGCTATTAAAATGGAACTTCCTGTGGCAAGTTTTATTTTTCTCAATATTGAAGACGACCATGAAGGAACTAAGGAAATATTTGTTTTGTTCTATAACTTTACTAAATGTAGATTTGATTTTTTGTCTTTTTTCAAAATTAACACTTCTGTAAAGTCAAAAAAAAAAACAATAAACCAATAAATGTTTTCAATGCGCTTGATGTAGCACAATTATAACGACTTTTTGCAAAAATGTTGGGAATTTTCAAGGGAAGTACAATCACAGTGAGGGGAGTACGGGAGTACAGTGAATGGTTGGGGAGTACGAATACTCCCTAAGTCAACTTAAGCAGATCTCTAAATCGAAATGAATTTAGTAATTAAGAATATTTTAACCACGCTCATCCAATAATGAACAAATCCGATAAGAATTTTTGGGATTTCCAAAGCTATGTTTCTATAGTTCCAATTAAAAGTATAAAAATGTTGTCACACGAAAGGTTGAAATACATAAGAATTTGTATTGTCAGCTCGGTGTCAGCTTATATGAATCAACCTGTATATAAGACTATTTCAATTACTATAAGCAGGACTCATAAGCTAAATTTTCTTGTTCATTTTCATTAATAATGCAAGTTAATTTATCAATTTATTTAAGTGATGAAGGAATATGCAGAAATAAATAAATTATATAGTTCCATGTTATTTATTAGATTCTTAAATTCCAAGATTATCTTAACCACCATTCTAATCCCTCTTTATATCTTAAACAACGCAATACAGCTTTAATTTCTTGATGAAGAGTTTATGTAACGTTAAGGTATAGTTATGTGTACTTCCCCAATAAAAAAGCACTTTTTATTTAATTCAATTATTATTCAAACTGGTTTAGTATTGCAACGTGATGCAAGAATAACAATGTTGAGTATTTGCGGTAGTTTAAAAATAAACTGGATAATTTCAGTTATACCCGGTTTGAGAATAAAAATTAAACGTTATTTATAATTTTGTACGTAAGTTTTGAATTTGTGAAAAAAAAATCGACTCGAGATTTGAATCAAACTTGTTTGTATGAGACACAAACACACACAGAACACAATAATAATCTAATGTCATTCTGTCTGGTACTTTGACCTAGGGTAAAGGTTTCAACAGTGGATCACTTTTAACTTAACTTTTAATATAATTTTTTTGTAAATTCAAAGAATTTTTCTATTTGTTTGTTGTTTTTATTAAACAAAAATTAATCGATTGATTACTTAAAATGCATAACATTAAAAATAAATTTTTAAAATGGAAAAATCGATTTTTTATGCCTGATTCAATGTGTACCATGCACTGATTCACTGTGAACACCCATGGTACACAGTGAATCACATGAATATATATTTTTCAAATTAAATTTTTATATTTTCGTGATTAATAGAGCTTTAAATAAAGTACCTTAAAATAAAGATGAAACATTGAGATAGTTGTGGACAAAAAACTGATATCTTTTGATTAAAATTGTACGAGCAACAGTACAACTGTTGAGCTGAACTAAAGCCAGACTTACTTTTCTTTCAATCATACACGGGCTGAGCAAAGCTTGCTGAAAATTGTGTGTACATGAACCGGTTTTAATTTTTAGTTTGAGAATCGAAAAACAAAACAAATAATTTCCTTTAAAATTTTTTAGTTTTACATGACAACAGATTTGTTTATTTTGCCTAGAAATAAACCACTGTTTACATATGTGTTAGTAATTATATTTTGTTAGTCCGCTCAAAACAAGGATGAACATTTCAGTCGTTTCTTTCCTCATACTTCACCTACCTTGCCTACAAACTTTCATTTCCCCAGCTTAGTCTAGTTCAAAATTGAGCCTGTGTGTGATGGCCCAGTGATATTATTTTCAAATTTGGAATTTAAGGTGATTCTATGATAGAGGAAAATTATTGTTATGTTAGTTAAGCTTCAAAAACAATGGTATACTTATCTACCCGTAAATATGAACATACACTCCGCTCCGCTTGCAGGAGTTTGCCGTCATTTTCAATGTGGGAAAATCCAGATCAATTGTTCAAAACCAAACGCCATTACAACGTCTTCTCGGCTATGGTGGCGCTCCAGAAACCTGGGTTACTTCCTTATAACATGAAAATAGTAATTATATCCGTCCGGGCCATCTAAATTGAATTTTTTTCGTCAGAAAATTCCACTTTTGTCTACTCTTCCTTCCACGTCATATTCTTCCTGCAAAAATCTATTATAATGTGCCTTCGTATTGCATTTAACGGTGGCTTTTTCTTCAATTTCAGGTGCTTTAAATGTTGTGAACCACGAATAACACGACTTATAGTATTAAGACTCGCTGTAATACCACTCTTCGCCTTGATTTTAGCAGCAGAGTCACTTGAATTTGAAGCCAGTCTAATTATCTTTCTTCGGTCTGCTTCCGTTGAGGCTCTTGATTGCGTACCTTACACATTGTTTCCATAGTTTTCTTTATATCCAAGGTTCGGCCAAACAATTTCCACACTTCTACTTATTTTTTTTTTGCAATTGTGCGTAGGGGAAGCTTGTTTTCCGCGTGTACTGCTATTTTGGATTTTTCTGCAGGGTTTAATAGTTTCCGCAGCCCATCTTTTCTTTTATAAAGCAATTATTGTTTTTAATCTACACTTCTATTATTAGAACAATATTTTTTCTTCGAACCGTAATCTAAAGAGACAAAACGCACACTGTTTCTATTCAAGTGGCGTTTTTTTAATGAAGTAATTAGAGAAGTAGTAAAAAATAACCTAATAGTATTTTCCTGAATTATTCTGTCCCTGCAGTCTTATTCGCAATAGATCCCTGTTTTAGGAACTAAAACCAAAAGGTGAATTTATAAATTAACCAAAGAGCTACACGCTCTGATATTAAAAAAAAAAAAGTTTGTTTCTATTCAAGTGGAGCGGAGTGTATAAACAAATTATAAATGTAAGCATTGAACATCCAATTATTGTGCTAAACGTTTGGGTGAAGCCGAACTACGTTTTTACAACTGGCTCTTAGTGTCAAAAAAGGAAACAAATAAACTTTTCTGGAGGAAATATTTTTGCTGTAACTGTTTCCCTTAAAAGCCTTAAAAGGGGGTCATCTAGTTCAAAACTAAAATAGGTAGCTTAAATTTATGACCATGTTAGGCCTCCTGCACACGAATCACCTCGCCATATACATGTGCTGCGCTTATGTGTATCTTCTGTGAAGCCCACTTTAGTTTTTTTGTTAGGCAACCGCACACGAGGCCTAAGCTTCAAATTTTTGTCGCAACACAAAAGCTTGAAATCACCGGGCGTACAGCAGTGTTGGTCGATAGGCATACATACAAATTCATCTATTTATTGAAATTTTCAAGTTTATGTATCAGATGAATTGCAAAAATGTGTGCAATAGTATGTAAATTAGAAGTTGTTTGCCTATGAGGAGGTGCTGCGTATGCAGAATGATAGGCGTAGATGAATTGTTGCTGCATGACGCATCTTTAACCTGTCTAATGACGAGATGCTTCGTGTGCAGAAGGCTTTAACGCTTGAAGGTGCCACTGAAGTTAAAGTCACCTTAAAGATCCTTAATTCTGATACTTTTTGAGTTATTTCGATTCCTCTCGTTATTTGGTTCATAAAACTTATTTGGCGCCCGAAAATTACGCCAGAATTTCTTTTGGAAAAAACAATAGAAAAATCTTTATATAAAATTCTGGCTTTTATCTTAGGAAAAAAAAACAAACTAAAATTTCTGGCCACGAGACGAGACTTGGTGAGTCTTTTGTAAGTCTTGTCTCGTTAAAATCGAAAATTTTCAGTCTCGTCTCGGTCTCGTGCCGGTCTTGCATAATTAAGTCTCGTCCCGGTCTCGTCTCGTCTCCGAAAAATATGGTTTCCGGACAACCTGTTGATTATTGGAACGAAATATTTTCGATTATAGTTTGAATATGTGCAGAAGAAAATAAATATTTAACTGAAATTTGATTTTTTAATTTATTAGACTTTCTCCCCCTTATTTATAAAGAAAAAATAGTTATTTCAGTTCCCGTTCAAATGGAGCACTAACCAAATGCTTTAGCTTTGAGTCCAGAAAATTCTTATTGTATGGTGTTTTCCTACACACGGGAGCTGAACTAACAATTTTTTCTTTATAAATACGGCGGTCTTCTGTGTCCAAATAAAGATTCTCGTCTGGTCTAATTTCGGATGCTTAAAAGGCAGTCTCATCTCGTCCCGTCTCGGTATCGTCATGCGATACCAAGTTCGAGACTTTTCTCGTCTCTTGGCCAACCTTATCTGCAACTGCTTGTGCTTGCAACTTTATGCTGCGCTCCGAGCATGGCATCATCAAAATGGTTGGTGGAAAGACCTAACATTTAATGCATAATATTACATCCGCTTATTTGTGTGTTTCAGGAAGTTCCTATGGTTCTTCATCGTTAAAACTTAAACTGTTTTGTTTCTAAACTGAAATTTTTTCTGGTCTTTTTCCCAAAAATGATATTTGCAAATCGAGCAAGAATATATTAAATTATTCTGGCCTAATTTACATTTTAATTTCTGTCTTTTTTTTTTTTCATTTTTCTGTCTGGCACAGTTTCCAGCGTTTCTCGCTTATTTGCCACAAGCAATTCTGATTCTTTTTCCAATTTGAAGCAGAACAAGTTTTTTCTAACAAAAAAATGGCGTAATTTTCGGATACCACTCATTTCTTGTATCCACTCCTCAATTAACAGTGATGTGATCGAATTTCAAGGATACTCATTGGAACTATTCTATCTCGAACATCAAAAACCAGACCAGTAGGACTTTCAGAAACCCATTTTTTTTTTTCAATTTGTAATACTTTATATTTATTATTATACATACTAAAATTATTTTCATTGTAATACTTTTTCTTAGATATAATTCCTTAAAACTAAAATCGAAATTCCTAATTTTATGTCGAACAAAAATGAATCCCTATGAAATTGTAAGTCTCTTGTATTCAGGCATTCTACAAATAGCATTATGAACAGGCAAAGCCAAGAATCCAGCTATCATGATACCAAGCGAATCCGCCTGTACAGTCACTCCAATTGCAAATTCCCGACGAGATTGTGGAACTTCCTTGGCCATTCTATAGAAAGTATTCACATATGCACCACCTCCAAGTAAACCTTCCCATAGAACCACAGCAAATGGTATCCAAATAGTTGGTGAATAAAAGTATATAACTTCGGTTAGGAAATAGGCAACATTAAAAAATTGAAGCAATGCAAGAATCCAAATTTTTCGGAAATGTATCAAGTTTACTGAGGAACGTGATATAAACACACCAATTTGATAATCAACACATAACCAACGATATTGTGCTTCTTTGTCGAGGAATGAATCTTCAAAGTACTCCAATTCAAACTGCAATTACAAAAAAAATCCATTACAAAAAAAAACAACCTTTTGTTTGTTGAATTTTAGTTCAAACTTACCAAACCTTGATTTATGAAATATTCAAAGAAATACACAAATAACAGTGGTAACATGTACTTGAGTAATTTTGCCATGTATTTTACTCTTTCCATGTAGCCTTGAAGTTTATTGGAATCAGTAGTCATATCAACGACAGAGACACAAGTATCCTTTGTTTCGCGAGGCTTACGCAACATAACCCAAAAAGTTATGCACTGAAGAAGTGGAATTGACATCATGATCAACATTGTGTCCCTCGAGTTGAGACCTAATGCGACAAGTCCAGCATAGGCAATGGAACCAATTATTCCAGCACCTCCGGTACCTGATGACCATGTTGAAAGGGTGTTCCTGAAAATATGTAAAGAAAAAAAAATTTAGAAAATTGATGTTCAAATAAAATTCCGAAGAAAGAAAAAATCCATCAACTTTAATTTAACAAACTTACTTGTTAAAATTCGAGGTGTAAGCCAGAATTGTTGATTCTCCTATGCCACAAGCTGCTGAAGTACAAGCAACACCTATAATTGCGATCATTTCTGTGTTAGCAAAAGCAACTAGCAGAAAGCTCATTGAAGTTAAAAATATGGCAGTTATAACTCTTGTACTGAAAGAAAATAAAAATTGTATTTTTTTTTTTCAATAATTTGTATCTCAATTAATAATAATTCATTTTTTAATTTACTTAACCCAAAACGGTAAAAACGGAACGATTACCTTGACAACAAGGCCTGGTACAACATCAGCTAAAAGTATAGCACCAGTACTGACAATATGACATTGTCGCTGAACCACTTCAGATGTGATTTCTTCAGTATGTTTTACCTAATATTCGACAATGACTTAAGAATTAAAACAAAAACTTTATACAAAAACATGAATAAACAAAAATTATACCTGATTATCAAACCGGGCAATTATATCGTGTGCAGCACTCAGCATAACAACATAGCCGAAATTATTGCATAAACCAAGAATCCAAAATCCAACCAAATCTCTCCAAAGTTGTTTGTCTTTAATCGATTCAGACGTTTCACTGTCCGTATCCTTTCTCGCTGCCATTGTATTTTATGTGTATTTATTTGTAATCTAAAAAAAAAATAAAAATTATCATTTTAAGACAAACAACTGTGAAAACATAATGGTTTTGTGTTGTTGAGGTTTTGTTTAATCATTTTCACGTAATTAGTAAAATTACTAATAATTTACTTAAATGCCTTAGTCTAAGAAAGATAGGATCGGACCAGGGACAAATTAATTCATGAAATTTTATTTGTGGTATCGACGCAGAATTTGTTCCTCAACAGCATATCCAAAGTCCCCCAAAATCCCCGCATTGGCTTTTTGTATAGGTGCATTTAAGGAGTTGGAGAGGGGAGGGAGGCGGGAGTTTGTCAAGCTAAAAAATTGTGGTAATACAATCTAATCATATGACACATGTTTGTAGGGTGCTTTTTAACGCTGATTCTAAAGAGACCAAAACTGAAATGATACATGTATCCTGTAGAAAGTTAATGCCATTTTTATGGAATTATCACTTTTTTTTAAGGTACAACAAGTAATATATTACCCAAAACCATTTTAAAATAATGGGATATTAATGAAATTCAGTATAAATGTTTCATTTGGCATGCTTACGAAGAATCAAAAGAGTCCCCAAAAAATATCTGTGGTTAAAGAGTGTTTTTTTGACGGAGAGATGCAAGTGAGTGATATTACCATAACACCCATGACCAAATTCTGACATTTATGAAATTTGCTAAAAATATTAAATTTATATTAGCACCTAAGGATCAGAAGAGTCCGTACAAACATCTAAGGTCCAAGTGTGTGTTTTTGGGGGGTGTAATGTTTGACCTGCTTAACGGAAAAATTAGTCATTTCTGTTTCAAAATTAATCTAACTTTTTTTGGGGGCTTGTTTCATATTGGTTTTTCTTTTATTTGATTCGGCGTTAAAAAATACCTTTAAATCATATATCATATGTCATATGTACTATCTCGATTACACGAAAATACAATTTTTCGTAAGAGCTAACATTTTGCTCCGTATAGGGCAGGTCAAACATAAGCTGTCTAAAAAAGCTCTTTGGATCAAGTTATTTTAATGGACTCTTTTGATACTTGGAAACCATGAAATATTTAATATTTTTAGCAAATTTCATCAGTGTCAAAACTTATTCATAGATGTTGTGTTAATAATGACGCATACTAACATCTCGCCCTCAAAAAACACCCTGTCACCACAGATATTTTTGGGGACTCTTTTGATTCTTAGTAAACATGCCAAATGAAAAATGTATACCAAATTTAATTAAAATCCCATTATTTTAAAATGGTTTTGGGTAATTTATTACTTGTTGTTCTTTAAAAAAAGTGATCATTCCATAAAAATGACATTAACTTTCCACAGAATAAATGTATCTTTTTAGTTTTGGCCTCTTTAGAATCAGCGTTGAAAAGCACCCTAAAAACATGTGTCATAAGATTGAATGTATTACAAAAAAATTTTCAGCCTGATAAACTCCCACCTCCCTCCGCTCTCCACCATGCGACTACACAAAAAGTCAATTCAGGGATTTTGGAGGACTTTGGATATGTTGTTGAGGATAAAATTCTGCGTCGATACCAGCAATATAATTTCATGAATTAATTTGTCCCCGGTTGCCCATATTAAATTTCCTATCTTTCCTAGACTCATGTACTTTTTGTCGATTCTGTTTTTTTAATTTGTATTAATTTTTTCTATTGGGATTTTTGTTCTCGACTATATGAACATATATCAGCAAATAAATTTATAGAACCTAAAATGCTTGTAAAAAAAGATTAGCTCATATTTTGTCAGGCAGTAATGTGCCATGCACTGGTGAAATGCTTATTTTGTTTACTTAATTTTGTGGTATGAGATAGGACCGTTAAGGTGCAGGTAGTTCCAGAGATGTTTGAAAAAAAAGCCGAAACAAAATTGCGAGCGGTCTGGCTATTAAATGTTGTTTTACCTTGTTTTTGTCAAATATCTCTAGAACACGACTATACATGCACCTTAACGGTCATATAACAAAATAATTAACTTTTTTAACGAGGCGACGTGTGACGGTGCGTGCTGCGTGGCACAGTGGGTCAAACAGGAAAAAAAACTCCAATTTGTTTTATTTATTTTTTGCGGTGTTTGATAGGCTATACTTACTTACTTTACTTTTGATGGCGCTCACAGCCCAGGATGGGCTTCGGCCTCAACTAACAAGCCCCTCCAGCCAGCTCTGTCCCTAGCTAGCCGCTTCCAGTTGCGCACACCGAGTGCTTTGATGTCGTCATTCACTTGATTGCGCCACCTGTTACGGGTTCTTCCTCTGCTGCGTACCCCATCGGGGTTGGATTCGAAGACTCGTCGGGCTGTTGCGTTGCTGTCCATACGCTCCACGTGCCCCAGCCATCTAAGCCGCTGTATTTTCAGCTTTTTGACCAGGTCAACGTCGCTGTATAGCCCGTATAGCTAGTCGTTGAATCTTCTCCTCCATACTCCTTCGATACACACCGGACCGAAAATCACACGAAGAATCTTCCTCTCAAAGCACCCTAGCAGATTTTTATCCGAATCTTTCAGTGTCCATGCTTCTGACCCATAAAGCAGGACCGGGATGATTAGGGTTTTGTATAAAGTCTCCTTGGTTCTCTGAGAGAGGGCCTTACTACTTAAATGCCTTCTTAGACCGAAGAAACAGCGGTTGGCAAGAGTAATTCTTCGCTTGATCTCTGCACTGATGTCATTCTGCGATGTAATAGTGGAGCCCAGGTAGACAAAGTCCTTGACAACTTCGAAGTTATATCTGTCCATCGTGATATTTTGCCCGAGTCGACGATGTTGAGATTCCTCTCTCGATGACAGCATATACTTCGTCTTGTCCTCATTAACCGCCAATCCCATTCTAGCCGCCTCCGATTCAATGCTCGCAAATGCCCCTGCCACAGCTCGCTTCGTTCTGCCGACAATGTCTATGTCATCCGCATATGCAAGCAATTGAACGGACTTTTGATAGATTGTACCGCTGGTGTTGACATGTGCGTTGCGTACAATGGCTTCAAGAACGATGTTGAATAGGTTGCATGATAACGCGTCGCCTTGCCTCAATCCTTTCTCAACATCAAAGGAATCGGTGGTGTTCTTACCAATTTTGACGGAGCAGCGAGATTTCTCCATCGTCATCCTGCACAAGCGGACGAGTTTGGCAGGGATGCCGAGACTCGACATGGCTCTGTATAATTCGTCCCTTTTCACGCTATCATACGCGACTTTAAAATCGATAAAAAGGTGGTGTGTATCGATCTGGAATTCCCGGGATTTTTCTAAAATCTGTCGGAGTGTGAACATTTGATCGACGGTTGACTTGCCTGGCCTAAAACCGCACTGATAAGGGCCGATCAGATCGTTGACAAAAGGTTTTAAGCGGTCACACAGGATGGCCGACAAGATTTTATAAGCGACGTTTAGGAGACTAATTCCTCTGTAGTTGGTACATTTCAGAACATCTCCCTTTTTATGGATGGGGCACACTATACCGAGGTTCCATTCATCGGGCATACTTTCCTCCGACCAAATTTTGCAGATGAGCTGGTGTATGCTCCTAGCCAATTCATCTCCCGCTGATTTAAATAGTTCGGCTTGTAAGCCATCCGCACCTGCAGCCTTGTACGACTTAAGTTTGGATATCGCCAGCCGAACTTCGGTTAGGTCGGGTGGACGGAACTCTTGGCCATCATCGTCCAAGTTGAATGGAGCGTTCTGCCTATTAGCGGCATCTTGGCTGTCTTCGCCATTAAGCAGTCTAGAGAAGTGTTCTTTCCAGATCCTCAGCACTGACTGTGTGTCTACTACCATATTCCCACTCTCATCTCGGCAGGCTTCCGTTCTAGCCTTGAATCCTTGGGTGGATCGCTTCACCCTCTGATAAAATTTTCGAACATCTCCCCTACCGCTACAACCCTCAATAGACTCTACCGCCCGCTTCTCGTGCTCTCTCTTTTTCCTCCTGAGAAGTCGGCGTTCCTCTTTTCGTTTCAGCCCGTAGAGCTCCCGGGCCACTCTCTCAGCAGCTCTTGTTCGAGTCTGCAGCATTGCCTGGTAGGCCTCGTCCTTAGCTGCATGCGCTAGCCGGCACTCCTCATCGAACCAGGGGTTTCGTTGTATTCGCCTAGTGAAACCCAGCACATCAGAGGCGGCACTTCTAATGGCTTGTTGACAGTGTTCCCACTGGTCCTCTGCACTTGATGCTGGTAGCGGACCTCCTGAGAGATTAAGAGTTACGTGGTCTGCAAAAGTTCTGGCAGTCTCTTGCGATTTAAGCTTCTCGACATCGAATCTTTTCACAGCATCTGCTCTGCGTTGTCGCGTCATGGATATCCGCATACGTAGTCTAGCTACCACCAGGTAGTGATCCGAGTCAATGTTGGCCCCTCGGAACGTTCGGACGTCCAAGATACTGGAAGCATGTCTCGCGTCTATCGCAACGTGGTCGATTTGGTTGACGGTTACTTGATCACGCGACCGCCAAGTCCCCTTGTGTATATTGAGGTGTGGGAAGTAGGTGCTTGAGATGATGACATTTCGCCCCGCCGCAAAGTCTGCCAGCCTGTGTCCGTTGCCGGAAGTTTCGTCGTGTAGGCTGTGTCCTCCGACTATCGAACCAAAGATGCCCTCCTTTCCGAATCTTGCGTTGAAGTCACCAAGAATGATCTTCACGTCGTACTTCGGGCACATATCATACGTTGTCTCCAAGAGATCGTAGAATGCTTCTTTGGTTGAGTCTTCTCTCCTTTCATGGGGGGCGTGAACACAAATCAGCGAGATGTTCTTAAATTTGCCTTTGATGCGGATTGTGACCAGGCGCTCGCTTACACTTCGGAAGCCCAAGACTTCTTGCCTAAGTCTTCCCCTTATCACAAAACCACAACCCAAGAGCCACTGACCCTGTTCCTTCAAGCACCCGCCGTAGTAGATGTCACACGTTTTCAGTCTCCGTACGCCCTCTCCATCCCATCGCACTTCCTGGATGGCTGTTACGTCAGCCTTTAGCCTGTCCAGGTTCTCCACTAATTGTTCGGCTGCACGTGTTCTGTATAAGGACAGGACGTTCCACGTGCAGATCCGAAATTCATTGTCCTTGTTTCGTTTGCTGGGGTCGTCAACTTTAAAATCATCCATATCCGAGGCTTGTTGTTGTTTCGGAACAACTTTTTTTTACGTGGTAGGGAAGTTACCCCGACGCACAACCCCCGACCCGGAGGACCAGACCCTTCGTATAACTCCAAGGGTAGGGAGCCGGATAAACCGCTCCTTATAGGCCTGAGCTACAAATATGTCGTAGTAGCCCATATAAGGTGTTCACTAAGTAGTTCAACCTAACTGGAACTGTAGACGCCACCGTTGATTCCATCTAGAGAATTCGTCCGCTGCCGCCTCGATGAAAGGAGAAGTGCCTTAGTGGGAACACTCCTCCCCCCCCTCTCTCGTTGGCTGTCCCCAACAGCTTTCCACGGGGATTTAAACCCCGTCTCCAGCTGAGGTACTAGACACCCGATGTTCACCACGTGGAGGTGAGAGTAGGAGTTGGTAGACAGAGGGCGATTTTGAGAAAAACCTGTGGACGCTTGTGTCCTCTTGAATGCACATAACTACCCTTTTGAACATCTTGATAGGCTATTGTTTTCATTAATAATCAGAGAAAAATTGTTCTAATTCGTTTTCTTCATTTCATTTTTGCTTGTGCCTCTGAGAGACTAAGGAAGTTCGACAATATTATTTTACCCAAAAATCATCTGTTTTTACTAATGAACAATTAAGCTTACTGTGGTTTTATTTGTAAAGATATAATTATGAAACTCAACATATTTGTAGTTAGTATACAACAGAAAAATAAAAAATATAAAATGGCACAAATTTTTAAAATATGACATTTAAAAAAATAATAGAGCGAGTGGGAAAAAATAACCAGATAATGTGAACTTTTGTAAGCCTACATAAAAAGCTCCGCTGAGCTCCGGTCTAAAATTATCATTTTCTTAAAGTTTATACTACTGCCTAATATTCCTATAAATTTCATTGACAACTACAGACAAATGCCGAACAAAGTAATACAAATAAAGTTGAGGAGCGACTTTTCAAAAGGCTATAAAACCATATTCTACTTTTTTTTAACTAAGTATGAAGTTTTGCTTTTGCTCTCCACATTCTAAGACGGTGTTCACATTGGACTGACTCTTCCGACTATTTTTGACTTTTCTGAAATTTATCTCACTCCCACTTCATAATTACAAAGGGAGAAAAGTAGTAGATTTTTAAAAAAATTAAAAATGTGTGGATTTTTTTTTTGACGTTCTCTTTTGTAAATTCGGAGGAGTCAGTCCAATGTGAACACCGTCTAATGCTCAATTAAGGTGGTTGAAGTTAGTTTAAAACAAAACTGAACCCTGTAAATCGGACTTTGGAAACTTGTGAAAACCTGAAATTATGGAAAATTACAATTTTGCTTTTGGTTTTTCCAATTTTCTGAGAAATAACTATAAGTATTTATATTCTCATTTGAAAAGTCACTTCTCAATTATAAAAATTAAATTGCAGGCTGCACTGCTTTCTCACCGTTATATTTACATTGAAAGTTTTTAATGTCACAACAAAAATTTGTTGGTCTATTACAAAGAAAGTATGAATTTGTGGTAGACCACCAAATTGTTGTTGGATTAAAAACTTTCAATGTTAATATAACGGTCCGAAAGCAATCCGGAAAAGAGTTTATGTGGTTGTTGTAATATTCAAAACCTTCAACAACATCAAACAAAATTGTGCGTTCGACTGTCACGCTGGAGGTCTGGGATCGCTTCCCAGCCTCGTCCACCTGAAAAACTAAAAAGTTCCTCCAAGAGTATCATTTGTCACGAATAAGTGCTTCTCGTCTAGCCGTTCGGATTCGGCATAAAATTATAGATCGCTTCCATTCCTGTCGAAAGGCGCCCACAGGAATGGTTGCGAGTTGTTAGTCACTAGGCCCTGGTTCTTCATGAGCCGTTGTGCCACCCGATTTATTTTTAAAATAATATATATGAGTCACTATGGCGTATGAGTACTTTTTTAAACTAAACTTTAAAATCAAACTAAAAAAAAAACGTATTTAAATTGTTTTTTTTTCTCATTTTATCACCACACAACTTAAAGCTCTATCATTCTTGGTACTTAACAATTTTAGCTAATTACGTAGAGGTGAAATTGAATATTATTATACCTACCTCTTAAAATAACGTTACTTGCCACAATAACTATAGAAAACAAATTTGTTTTTCTGCAAACGAATCTAATAATTTTGATAATCTGTTTTGTTAGTTCTATGGGCTATCATTTAATTAAAATAACCTTTATTATCTGTAGGTTCCTTTTTCGGCTACATAAAATTTGGCCCCAATCAAATATGGCCCCAAATATAAAATGAAAAATGGCTCCAAAAATGTATATGGGAAACAACAAAAACAAAAAATAGTTCAAAATTTGTAAATTGGGCCCATTTTTCATGGTCTTGGGGCCTTTTTTCACACCAGATTACACCGCACGTTTTTAAGTTGTACACATCCAAATCTTACAGGTAAACACATTTTTTGCAGAATAATTATCGTGTGAACAGTTGTATGTACTGCCCATTTTGTCGGATGTTTACAGCTAAAAAAAGTTTGGTGTTATCTCATGTGAACTAGGCCTGAGCATACCCTAAGCGGAGCGACGGAGTCGCGTGAGCGGGACAATGGACCCGAAAAGGGAGTTAAGATCCCTGAACCCGCAAAGGGTAGGTGGCCCCCTTCAGGGATTTTAACTCCCCTTTTAGAAACTCTTGTCAATTAAAACTATTGACAATAAAATCCGTTGAAATTTTGGTTGTAAAAATCGCCCAAAATTGAGGAAAGAACCCCCAAACTTTTCAAAAACAATTTACTTGTTCAATTTTCGGGTCAGTTTATGATTGGGGTCAAAAAATTTATTTGGGCAATATTTCCATTTTTTAATTTATTGTTGGGCGATAAAATATTTTTTGGGCGATAATTTCAAATCGATTTGAGCGTTTTTGCCTTGGGCGTTATTGCCTAACGCCACAATTTAAACAGGACAATTTGTCAAAAACTAAAAAAGCTTTGGAGCAAAGGATTGGGCAAGATATATCAGAATGAAATAAAGAAGATGCTCAAGCCTTTAATATGACAGATACAAAATTATTTTTGAATGCAAATTGGCGAAAATATATCCTATTAAAAATAACCTTTTTTTATATTTTTTTTGCAGTTTTTGCTCGTAAGCATCTTTTTGACTTGCAATTTATTGGTACTATATGGCAAGTTTCACATTCTTGAAATAATTTTAAGTAGAGATTTTGATAAAATATGTTATTACGATAATAGAGAATTTGAAAATAGTGGGTCACGCAGATTTATCTGTCCATCTGTAATTTGTGACACCTAGGCCTACAGACTGAACGAATGGATCGATTTTTATAAAACTTAGTACTTTCTGTTTTTAAGGTTTGTTTTATATGATTAATTGAAATTTTTGTTTTTGGACCAAAAAAGCGGTAGCTTGCATTGAACATTTTTTGCATTTCCGTCTTTTGAGCTAGCCGCGTTACCAAACTGAATGAATTTTTATTATAAGTAAGTTTTTAATCAACCACAGTAATATTTTATTATTTTATTTAATATTTTAAGAAGGGATCCATGATTCATTTCCTAACTTGGGTTCTTATTATAAAAATATATATTTTAAAATATGATGTATCAAGAACTTTTTTAAAAATATTTTTAAAAATTTGTAACCTCAAAAAATTATTTTCCTTAGCATAAAACTTAACATATTTCTTATATCTTCTTGGCTGTTCTATTTTAATGAAGATATCAATTGATAATGCATCTTATTAATATCTTAAAATCGTTAAAGAAGCAAAGCATCAGTATAAAAAACTATTTAATTCCATTACTTATTACAAAATTTTTCTCAAACTAAATTTTACTATACATTATATTTTTTTTTAGTATTTTATAAAAAAATCTTAAAAATCCTTAGAGTACAAAACTATGTACAATGTACATTCTAATTTAAGATACTAGTAAAAATTAGAGATGAGATTTAAGCATAAAATTATACTTTCAGCTGGTGTCCAATAACTCGTATTTTCGCCAAAAACTGTACAAAGCCAGGACAGGACCAAAATAAGTTATTACATTTTTTGTATGTTAATTATTTTTTTCAAATTCAATGAATGTGCTAATGTTTACTTTCTGAGAGCATTGAATATTTGTAGCTTGCAAATGTTTTTTTTTTTTTCATTTTACTATGTATTTTTCCTTTTAAACGGGCTTGAGTAATGAAAGAATTAATATTTTGAGGTTACAAAATTTTAAAAATATTTTTAAAAAAGTTCTTGATACATCATATTTTAAAATATTTATTTTTGATAGTAAAATCCTAAGTTGGAAAATTAATGATGGATTCCTTCTTAAAATTTAAAATAAAATAATAAAATAAATAGTTTTTTTTTTTTTAATTTAAATTTGTTTTTATATCAAAATTTTTGTATGCAATATTACGTCGGTTGATTAAAAACTTACTTATAATGAAAAAATCAGTCAAAAATCAAAAAATAGTTCAATGCAAGCTACCACCGTTTTTGGTCCAAAAACAAAAATTTCAATAGAGCATATAAAACATACATTAAAAACAGAAAGTACTAAGTTTTATAGAAATCGATCCATCCGTTCAGTCTGTAGGCCTAGGTGTCACAAATTGACAGATAAAACTGCGGGACCCACTATTTTCAAATTCTCTATTATCGTTATAACATATTTTATCAAAATCTCTACTTAAAATTATTTCAAGAATGGGAAACTTGCCATATAGTACCAATGAATTGCAAGTCAAAAAGATGTTTACGAGCAAAAACTGCAAAAAAATATAAAAAAAAGGTTATTTTTAATAGGATATATTTTTTCCAATTTGCATCCAAAAATAATATGTGAACTAGGCCTGAGCATACCCTAAGCGGAGCGACGGAGTCACGTGACCGGACAGAGGACCCACAAATGGAGTTAAATTCCTTGAACCCGCGAAGCGGGCCAGGCAAGGTACTTTTAATGCTCTCCCAAACCGACGGAAAACATTTTTGTTGCGATTGTAATTTCTGTTATTTCTGTTGTTATTGCTTCTTGTATTAAAAAGCCCCAAACTAGAGGGCCATTTTTTGTTTGTGGCCTTTTTTCATTGGAGCAGATGAACCGTTTTCGATGAAATACTTTTGGAAAGTTTGATTTGTATATGTGTTTGTTTGGGAGGTAGTTATAAGGTTGTTAAAAAATCTTTTGGAGTAATTTATTTTAATTCATGGATTTAAAAATGATTAAATTGATTTTCAATATGTATGCTTATTCTCATGTCAGTGTTTAGAGCTATTTGTCTAGTACAGATTGGCTCAATAACTTAAACTTTTGTTCTAATAAATACAAAATAAGAAATAGCTTATTAAAAGGAGCCGTTTGTGTATATGAACATATATTGATCCATTTGATGTTAAATTCTATAATTTAGCAGAACATGCGTGTTATAAGAAAACAACTTCCCTATCTTATTTCTTTTACTTTAAATTGTAAACTATATGTACAATTAAACAAGGAAAAACATTAAACAGATAACCAAACGTTAAGCCTGATCCACATCTGTGTCGTGTGTTGTGTTGTGGAGTCATGTGTCGCTGTCATTCCATATATTTTATGCGCCACACTGCAACACAACACACGAGACAAATATGGTTCTACGCATATGAAATACATTGTAGCGATAGCGACACACGACTCCACAACACAACACACGACACAGATGTGGATCAGACTTTAGTCAAGCTGCTTGAATACATTCATGCTAATTCAATATAATAACCCAAAAACTGTTTAAGTTATAAAACAATAAAACACTCGCACTGAAACATAAATTGACAAATTTAATTAGATAAGTCATTAACTGCAATAAAAAAATATAGTGAAGTCATTATATCTACACATTTAAGCCTGTAGGTTGCTTATCTTTTAACTTTACTATTTACTTTTAAGAACAAATAGTGTCTCGGAAAATATGTCAAAATTGTATACACAGTGGAATTTCTTTCTATGCAATCTTAAAATTTCGTGTGTCTGATTCTAAGTGACTATTAACACGTTCACAATAATGTTACCCGCCATGAAAGAGGTGCGTATTAGGGCTGGCCACGAAACGAGACGAGACTGCCTTTTAAGCAACCGAGACGAATCCGAGACGAGACTGTATACTTGGACCGAAATTTATAGAGAGTCTAATAAATTAAAAAATCCAATTTCAGTTATATATTTATTTTCTTCTGCACATATTCAAACGATAGTCTAAAATATTTCGTTCCAATAATCAACGCAACGGGTTGTCCGGAAATCGTATTTTTCGAAGACGAGACCGAGACGAGACTTAATTATAAGAGATCCCTGTACTCGTGGCCAGCCCTAGTGATGCTTATAACTTTTACATTCCGAAAGGCCGACGACGACTCCTTGTATATATAAACATTTTTCAACTTTAGGACAACCCAAAAATGAATTATCATTATTCGTGGTGGGTTTGTCTAGAATTTTGACAAAATTAAGCATCAATAAATCCAAATTTAGATCCTGGCTAACTAGCCAATCGGATAAGAAATCTATTAAATACGGGGCAAGTGGTCAATATTGTGGATAAAGTATTTTGTCGTTCCTTTTATTTAGAGAAAAGTGTCTGTCTCGGTCTCGCATGACGAGACCAAGACGAGATGAGACGAGACTGCAAATTTAAATTTTTTCGCGAAAAAAATGAGACTGAGACCGAGACGAGACTGAAAATTTCAATTTTAACGAGACCGAGACGAGACAAACGTCTCTCCGAGTCTCGTCTCGTGCCCAGCCCTACTTTTATTTATTTAAGAACAATTATCATGAATTCGTTTTATTCCGCGTGAACAGTGGGACAAGAGGAATTGTTTTTGATTAATATTATTTGTTCCTGAAATACTTACTTCGTTTACATGGAGAATTGAATCAGACTTGAAGACGGATTCAATTCCATAAAGACCTGGATCGGATTCAAACAGGATTTCTCGATCCGATTTCACTTTGCGAGCCGAATCGAATCGAAAAATACAAGAAGACCTGGATTGGAAAATTAAAGAATCGAGTTTTAAGTGTGTGTATTTCAATTTCATTCAATCATAAACTTATTCCACAAGTACACAGTAAAATTAAAGTGTCACTTCAAGTGTACTTCGGTTCTATTTGAATTCGATTCAGTGAGGTCAAATACCTAGATCGAAATATTAATCCGATTCGATTCGATCGTCGAATCCTGTCATGTAAACGGAGTAATTGGAGCCGAAAATTATTTGTCAACCGTTTTTCTAATTTTAAAAAAAGTGTTCGTTGATTTTTCTTTTATTACGTAATTATGTGAAGAATAAAAATAATCCGAAGTCGATATATATATTCGTTCTCGAGATATAATGGACGAAAAACGTATCCCAATTAAAATAACTACCAATGGGAAAACTATGCATGACTGGATCGTACGATTTTGCTCTTGTATATAGCAACTAGAATTTAGCTTAACATTTATTTTTTGATTTAACAATAGAAATATAAAATAATTGATTTTTTCTTCGATTTTTTTATTTGTTCGTAAAATGCAATATTTTTTGACTAATTTACAATTGCCAAATTGCAAAATTATGACAAAATCCACCAAGCCGCAATAACGAGATATTCGAAAACCCCGAAAACTTTATATTCGTTGTTCGAATTTTTTTGGCAAAAATCTGGTACACAGTGTTATAAAAACTGATCTACAACTCCATGCACGAAGTTTAAACAAAGTCGTTTAAGCCGTTCAAGAATACTTGATAAAACCAAAATTGTTGTATGTCAGCTACCCGTTTTAGATAAGCTAAAACAAAAAATTCGAATTTTGTCTCTAGGGATAGGGAATCATAAAAGATAAAACTAGAATGATATACATCAGGACGCACAAGCCCACAGACACACCGAAGGCGCGCCGGCGACGGACGTCTTCACGAAAATCACTTCTTTGAACTTCTCCATCATCGCAATGTTTGTTTGATTATTTTTGACAAGAAACCAAGAGCTAAAAACTATAGAGCTAGTAAAAAATCTGTTTACACATAACATTTGTAATGGACCAATTTCTAATCACCCATTACAAATTTTATTTGTAATTAGAAAAAATCTAATTATCAATAATTACAAATGAAAGCAACTACCTACTAAAAAATGTGTTAATCATCCTCGACCTCATTTATGGGTCAAGAAAAATTATACGTTGGAGAGATATGGATTTGGTGTATAATCATGAAGTGAGATTCGGAATGATTTGCATATTCTTTTACTAAGCAACGCTGACTAAATTTTGCCCCTGGAATATCCAAGTATTTTTAATAAAACTGCTTTATAGAATTAAGGAAACAAAAAAAATCACAACGAACATTTTATTTTGATGTTTTTTTTTAAAAGAAAACTGCACTCTACCAATTCTGTACACAAATAATAATGCGTTCTTAAATTTGACAAACATTTTCTTTTCACAAAAAAAAAAAAAATCACAAATTAGTCAACAATAGAAAATAAATCGATTGGAATCAAAAAGGAGTATTACTGTTCCGAAATCCAATCGAAAACGACACAAAATTTTAGTTCTTAACCACATTATAGTTATTCACAATCACAAAAAGTTTTTGGTCGTCAGATCTATCTACTCTTTTTGCTTTATTAATCACTTGATGATGATCAAAATGTATTTTGTTGAAAATAACATTTATTTAATAAACATTTTCTTATCATATTTGATTTTTTATAATTCTTCTTTTGATTACAACTACAAGCACTTTAATTTAATTTTCAATGCCAACCATTTGCCTACTTAATTTTAACAAGATAATGAAACCAATTATAGGTACTCATAGCAACTTATCACAGATTAAAAGATTCGCATTATTAAAACATTTTTTTGTTGGTAATCAGACACAGCAATCTTTCTTTAAAATTGATTTTAGTTTTTTTTTCTCTTCTCAAACTGACAACATTTTTAAGCTTTTATATTTTTGATGACAAGAATTTATAGATAAATTCAAAACGCGATTACCGCACCCGTTTTAATTGGATTTAAATACAAAAACCTGACTTTGTTTTATATTTTGCTTAATTTTGAGATATTTTAACACAAATTTTGATATGAACTGTTTTTTTTTAAGAACACACAATTGTGTTTTCACCTACCCTTAGAACATTCAAATAAACCGACACAACCTGTAACTTTAAAACTCAAGAGACTTATCTCGCCAGCGAAAGTGAAAACACGATTAATATCTACAAATATCTGACATTTTACTTACAAAATAGTTAAGCTCTGAAGTACCTGCCTAGAGAAAATACTGATTTATTGTCACAGTTATATTCAGCTGAATGTGAGAACTCAGAACTCACTTTAATAACGTTGGAGAGGGAGGCAGTTAATCAGTGACCTTTTTGATATTAAAGCTCATTAAGTTATTGTTCTGAAGAAAATCCGTGATGGATAAAATAAGATATGATAAAGCAACACAATAAAATCTGATTTTTCAAGAATTTATGACATGAGCTTGTGCTTATATGAGATAGCATTTTAAATAAAAATAAAAATGGACTCATTAAATATTTAAAAAAAAAAAAAACAATGTTATTGCAATTGTAACGCAATTTCCTCATTTTTAATTTAAGATCGTGGCATTTAAAAATGTTTTTAAATTCAGTCGATGTTTATTGTTATAATAAACTTTGTGAACTTATCCTCTACACTATTTTGAGTCATGCTCTTTTTCGGTTTGAGGTAGAGGATAATTTATAGAATAATGGCGTTTTTCTGAAGAGACTCCGTCCGGGTTAGCGTAAAAAAGCGTTGAAATTTAAACATTATTATAATTTTTATGTTAATGTTTATAAAAATTGATTTCGTTGATTTGTATCTTTTTAACGGGTGAGCTTTCCAGCTTCTGAAAATTATCGGGTATGATGGCTATTATTGTTATTTTATATTTTTGAAGACAAATTCAGTCTTCATGAGTTAAACTCATTGTTATGCGGAGTTTGTAACAATCTTATAGTCCCTCCAGTAATTGTCTCATTATTCTTAAGTGCTTTTATCGATTCATTGTTTTTTTATTCTGCATATCAATTGCATTCAAATCCTTCAATATAAATATGACGGAGCGAAAACTATGCAGCCTAACTGCAAGTGTTATCACGAGAAAACACCTTTGAATAAAATAACAATTATTTAAATAACTCATTTGTTGCTCTATCTCAACTGTTGCTATTTTATCATCACAATCGATTTTATATATTAATCGGAAAAATCAAGCAAAAATGTCTGCTTTGTTCATAGATATCTATAACTATCGTCTACTATTAGCAAATTCTTGTAATCCTGTTTAAAAAATTAATAGATCGATTTATTTTGTTTCAAAAACTCATAACTTCAGTTCCAACAGCCCAAATTTCAAGGTTAAGATTTTTAAAAAATTCATAAAGTGAGACTGAAGTCGTAAATACAAGTTATACTTACTTACTTAGGTCCTCGGACCTATTACGTCCGTGATGTTTCCCTTACGGGACATAGGGCCTCCACTACACCTACGCGCCATCGTGTACGATTTCTTGAAATATATTTCAGCTCTCTCCAACTTTTCCCCAGTCGTGCCGATTCCTGTCCGACCGTTCTTCGCCATGTACTTCTAGGCCGGCCCACTTGTCTTCCCTCCTGTGTGAGCGGGTTCCACTGCATTGCTTGAGATGCAACGCACCGATCGCCTTTTCGAAGCGTATGGCCAATCCACTGCCACTTTCTTCTTCGTATAATGGAGTCTATGGGCTCCTGACCCGTTCTCGCATGAAGTTCGGCATTGGAGATACGGTTGGGCCAGAAAATCCTCAAGATGTTTCGTAGACATCTATTTACGAAGGTTTGCAGCTTTCTAGTGACAATTTCAGTGACTTTCCAAGTGCTGCAGCCGTAAAGCAGAACGGATTCAACATTGGAGCGGAACAGTCGTAGCTTGGTCTTTAAGCTAAAAGAGTTGTTTCTCCATATTTTGGACAGCATTCCGAACGCAGCCTTTGCTTTTCTGATTCGGCTGTTTACGTCCAGTTCAGTTCCGCCACCCGTAGAGACAATACTCCCAAGATATTGGAAATCCTCTACCATCTCTACCGGTTGTCCAGAAATATTTACTTGGATTGATGAGGAAGTTCCAAGGCTGATCCTTTTAGTTTTTGCCGAGTTGATCTTAAGCCCTACGATTTCTGCTTCTCTCTCCATCCTTGTTGTCATTTGATGGAGATCCATGATCCTATGAGAGAGTAAGCATACGTCGTCCGCGTAGTCCAGATGTTTGAGGTGAGATTGCAGAGTCCACTGAATTCCTCCATTTCCATTTGACAAAGCTGCGTGCAGTACGTCACTTATCACCAATAGGAACAGTTTTGGTGACAGTATACAGCCTTGCCTAACTCCACTTTGGATTTCAAACTCCTCTGACAGCCTACCTTTGTGCAAAACGTGACACTTGGATCCATCATATGTAGCCTTGATAATAGCAATCAATTTATCTGGGATGCCCCTCCTGCGCAAAGCAAGCCAAATAAATTCTCTATTGACACTGTCGAACGCCTTTTCAAAATCGATGAACAGCAGGTGAAGTGGTGATCGATATTCAACGCACTGTTCGATGATGATCCGCAAGGTGTTGATGTGATCCACACAGGAAGATCCAGTGCGGAAACCTGCTTGTTCGGCGTCGAGTGTGTCTTCGAGGTGGTCTTTAATTCGGTCCAATATTATCCTTGCTATTATCTTGGCTACTGCAGGCAGAACGCATATTCCTCTCCAGTTTTCGCACTGTGTGAGATCTCCTTTCTTTAGGAGCTTGACAATCATTCCTTTTTTCCACTCTTCAGGAAAGCTCTCTGTTTCCCAAGCTCTCTTAATAAGTGGGTGCAGTAGCTCGCTCGATGTCGTTGGGGCTGCTCCTAAGAGCTCTGCAGGAATACCGTCAAGTCCAACCGCTTTGTTGTTCTTCAGCGCTTTGATGGCGGTGATAATTTCTTCTTTACTGGGGGGTACGGTGCGTATTCGGGAAATTGTTACTTCGGGTAGCTCAGTGGGAATAGGGTTCACTTCACTTGCGAAAACGCGTTTTAAAACCGCAGAAAAGTGTTCCCTCCACCTTATGAGCTGGTCCTCATCCGAAATTAGCAGGGATCCGTTTGTGTCTTTAACCAGCTGTTGTTTAGAGCTCTGGACACCAGTGAGCTCTTTGGTAATTCTGTAGACGGTCCTACTGTCACACCTACTAGCGGCTTCTTCTGTTTCTGTGGCCAGTGCGTTGATGTAGTTACGCTTATCACGTCGCACACTACAGTGAACTTCCCTCATCTTCATGCGGTACGTAGACTCAAGCTCGTTTCTCCCTGCTGCTGGGGTAGCTGCGATGCGAGCTTTAAGGTGTTTCCTTTCTTCGATCCTTGCCCAAGTTTCGTCGGAAAGCCAAGCCAAGGGAAGGGGCAAAAAAACTCCTTACTTAAGGGGTCTGTGAGGGACCCATTAATTTGATTTTTGAATTGAACAATTGAAAAAAAAAAACGAAAAAAAAGCCTAATTATAGACTAATTATTATAGACTTATTATAAACTAATTATTGACCTTATCCGCTTCTACAGATATGTCAACAGTTTTGTAACTGTAAGTCTAATGAGAAACGACTTCAACCATATTTTTACCAATGAAATCGATTTTCATTTAAAAAAATATATCAAAATTTAAAAAAAAGTCCTGAGTCCTTATGGGGATTAGATCTTTAAATAAGAGTGCTGTCTAGTAGGCTTTATGTCAGTTTTTGTTTGTTTATTTGAAAAGTCAAGTGACGTTTCGGTTGTGCTTACGACCTTTTTCAGACATATGATTTTGCAGAAAATTGTTAAAAAATCGTTCTTTAAAAATGTACCTAAAAATACTAATTGGAAATACTTACAGCTTGGGTATTTAATATTATCTCAAGAAGGTCGCAAACACGACCGAAACGTAACTTGAATTTTAAATAAACAATCAAAAGCTGGCCTAAGGCCCACTTGATTGAACTCTTGAATTCTTGTTTAGTTATCAAAAAGGTCACGAAGAAAGGAAAATGACGATCGGAAATGATGATCTAAATTTGTGTTTACAAAATAATCGAAAATATTTGAAAAAATTATAATAAAAATGTGATTGAGAGAAAACACTGCCGATGCTGCCCACGCGCCTACAGCCTAAAAAGCCTAATGGATTTTCTTCAAAATTAGTATCTAGTGTTTTTTGGGTAATATGCCTACAAGTTTTTTGAATCTTTTTAGATTCAAAAATAATGGTAGGTACCTGAGGAATGTCTCTTAAATTTTGTTTGACTTGAAAATATTTCTTTTGCCTCTCTAGGGATGCTAATAATAAAACAGCACAAGAAACTGCCCCTTAAAATTTCAAATTATGCCTTTTTTAATCGATAAATGGCTGAAAATTCCCCAAAAATCGCTTTTCTCGATTTTAAAGACCTACACGGATTCGGAAAAGAGCAAGTAAGACTCTTTTCAGAGGTAATTACGTGTGCTGAACTCAAATCCATTTTTGCCATCAGCTCTAGTTTTTGAGATATTCCAGTCTGAAAATGGAATATAACCATTTGTTCCCCTATTCTTGAGATTTTGTAAAAAATCGAAATGCTTTTTTTAAAACAAATGCACCGATTAATCAAAGTATTGCATTATGACTCATGTGAATCGGTGCATTTTATTTTGAAAAAAAGCATTTTGAATTTGTACAAAATCTCAAAAACAGGGAAAAAATGGTTATATTCTATTTGGAGACTGGAATATCTGAAAAACTAGAGACAATGGCAGAAAATGGATGGATTTGAGTTCAGCACACGAAATTGACTCTTGGAGGAGTCATACTTGCTCGTGCCCGAACCCATGTAGGCCTTTAAAATCCAAAAAAGCTTAAGAATCAACCCATTTTTGGGGGGTTTTCAGCCCTTAATCGAGTAAAAAAGGTATATTTTGAAATTTTAAGGGGCAGTTACTTGTGCTATTTTATTACTAGCATCCCTGAAACGTCAAAAGAAATCTTTTAAAGTTGGTGAAACCACGTTTGATACGCGAATTTCTTGATCATTTGTTGACTTTAAAACAAAAACGTGTTTTTCACATAAAAAACGGGCGCGGGTCTGGAAGTACCATTTTAGACGTAGAAATATCCTCTTCAAGATCCACCATACCCATTTTGAATATCTGATAAAAACAAATTAAGAGACACCCCTAAGGTGTCTATCATACAAATGTTTGAAACCAAAGAAGAAAATATAATTTTTCTCAAAAAATGCTCCTACGGTTTTGATAACAAACAATTCAGTTAATTGATAAAGAAAAGATGACTTTTTGGTAATTTTTTTAACTTTTCAAAAAATGTTTTTGAATTAAAAAAAAAACTCAAATCTTTGTTTTGAAAACTCAATATTTTTAAAGTAATTTCTTAAAAAAAAATTAAAATACTTTCTTGTCCCTAAATCAAAAATAACGGTACCTATCTACTTACCAAAAAATTATTAAAAAACCGTTAAGAAAAAATGTTTTTTTATTGAAAACGATTCCAACGATTTTAATAAGAAAAAAACGTGTAGGTTTTTTACCCTATTTCTTCACTACGTTATCTGGTCCGTTCTCACTTTAGGTACCTTCTTCCAGCTATGCATGTTCATGTTTTACAATACAATAACTTTAATTTACAAAAATAATTTTAATATTTATTTCATTTAACTTATAAACTATATAACACATAATATAAATTATTTTAAATAGGTTTACCTAAACTATAAAGTAAGTAGTTTATAATTATAAAATCAAGCCTTAAAAATGCATTCAGCCTATAATAAATACACAGTCCTATTAACGCTTATTATAACACAATCATGAAAATAATCGGGGATGTGCTGGTAGTCGACAAATTGCATTATGAACTGGCAATGCCAGAAAGCCTGACAACATAATACCAAGTGAATCTGCTTGAACTGTCACTCCAATGGCAAATTCTTGGCGTGATCTTGGAACTTCCATTGACATTCTATAGAAAGTATTCACGTACGCGCCACCTCCCAATAGTCCTTCCCACAGCACAACAGTAAATGCAATCCAAATAGATGGTGTATAGAAGAATATCACTTCTGTCAAGAAGTATGCAACATTTATAAATTGCAATAGTGACAGAATCCAGATGTGTTTGAATTTAAGAAGATTGACTGAGGAACGTGAGATGAAAACTCCGATTTGATAATCAACACATAACCAACGGTATTGGGATTCTTTGTCTAAAAATGAGTTCTCGAAGTTAACCAGTTCAAACTGTAATTACATAAAAAAAAGAAGGAATAAGTTAGTGAGTTAATGATATTAAAGTGCTTTTAGGCGAACTCACCAATCCTTGATTGATGAAATACTCGAAGAAGTACACGAACAAAAGAGGCACCATGTATTTGAACAGTGACGTAATGTACCACAATTTTTCCTTGGCACCTTGCAGAGGCTTGTCATCTTCTGCGTTCAACTCAATTGAGGGCACACTATTGTCCACCAAACCAGATGGCTTGCGTAGGATCACCCAGAAAGCGAAGCATTCAAGCACTGGAACAGCCAACATTAGCAGCATAATGTTTTTTGAGCTCATGTTGATTGCACAAAGACCTGCATATGCCAAGGCACCAATGATACCAGCACCTCCGGTACCAGAAGACCATGTTGAAAGTGAGTTTCTAAAAGAAGAATATCAATAAGTTAGAAACAGTTTCGGAAAACCTTTAAGTTGAGGTAGGTATGTTACCTGTTATAGTTTGATGTGTAAGCTAGAATACTTGACTCTCCCATTCCACAAGCCGCTGAGGTAAATACAACTCCTAACAGGGCTATCGTTTCAACTTCAGCAAAACCAACGCAAAGAAATCCTGCCGCACTAAGCACAACAGCACTTGCCACCCGGGTACTACAAAGAATGAAACAGTTCATAAGTACAAGTTCATAAGTTCAAGGCCATCAAAACTTACTTAATCCAAAATGGCAGAAATGGCATCAGCAGCTTGACCACAAATCCTGGCACCACATCTGCTAATAGAATAGCTCCAGTACTAACAATATTACACTGTCTCTCTAGGACTTCAACTTTGGGATCAACAATATCAGTATCAGTCTTAACTTCGAAACGGCCAATAATATCATGAGCTGCACTTAACATCACTACGTATCCAAAATTGTTGCATAAGCCCAGTATCCAAAATGCCACCAAATCCCTCCATAATTGTTTATCCTTTTGTTCGTCTGGATTAGCTTTTTCTACAGAATTTTGCTTGTCAATTATAGCAACCATATTGAATGTGAATGTAAGACGATGATGATGTTTTCAGTTTGACTGTAAGGAATAAATAATACACATTTGAAGAAATCCCAGATTATATAAAAGGAAAGGAACAATTTTCTTCCACAAAAATCGAAAAGAAGAAGTTAAAAAGGAAAAGCAAACCAAAGCAAAAGCATATTCAAAAAAAAACAGCGAAAGTTAGTGAACTTGTAAGGAATTTCATCAGACGTCAAACCACACACCACAAATAAGTGATGAGAGGTAAGAACTCTTACAAATGACGTCATAGTGTGCTGTTTCTTAGCGGTTGATGCTTAATGCAATATATTTAACTTTTACGGTGATTCCTTACCACATCATATAAACAACGGTGTTAAATTTTAATTTACGACCTGTTTCGTTGTTGTTCGTTTATGGTTTGGTGTTTATTTTTGAACAAAATCATTCCATAATTAGAATATTTCATTAAAAAAAATTTAACTGGATTTGGCTTCTGTAAATAAATAATTTTATGTTTTTAACTTCCCATTGGAAGTTATTGTTTTATTTTGAATTTGTGTGAACATTTTCAATTCACATGTTAAAGATATCAGTAGAGTTAAGCAATATCGGTAAACAGGATCTTTGAACTTTTACTTTTGAAGACGGTAACTTATTCAGGCAGAAATCAGCTGATGTTAAAAATAAAATATGTTTCGATTGACTCTCGATAACTAAGATAAATATTGTACCCGTTTGTGGTGCGGTTGTTGTCATTCACAAATTATGGAAGTTTTCGGTGTTTGGGTTTCTAAGCTGCAGGTCAGTCGAATCGAAAAGTCAATAATTTGATTAGCTAAATCTTAATCTTAATCTTAACTATTATATAAAAACGAAAGAATTTTGTTGTTCCTTCGCGCATAACTCATAAAATAATTAACTGATTAACGTGAAACAAATTTTATAATATTCCTTATGTCTATGAGACGGTTTAAGGATATTTCTTAATTTGTTTAAATTTTTAGAATATTATTGTTTATTAAGTTGTTGTCACCTTTTTTCTACGAGTTTGTCCCAAATATTCACTTATACACTCAAAACAGTTTGATATTTTAAAATAATAAAGACATTTGTTCAAAAATGTTAAGACCAACATCTTTTCTTAATTATATATACAAGCTGAGCAAAAAATATATAAACTTTTAAAAGTTATCAATTTTTTTAAATTATTTCTATCCAGGAATGCTCTTCAAAAGCAATCAACATGTAGCTGCTTTGTTTTTTTTTTGTAATTTTTGTTTTGTTTTTTTTCTTCCGCAAACTGAATTCATGCCTGCTGGCTGAGCACAATGTAGTTGTAGAAAGGTAAAAAAACAGAGTATATCTATGTAGCGCCACAATGTAAGGCTACCATTTTAGCAAGAAAGTGTGTGTGTGTGAATTAGGTAGGTTTGTCATGTAGGAAGAAATTAAGGCAATCGCCATGCATCTCTTATATATGCAAAAGGTGTTTTCCGGTAGGACAAAGAAAATGAAACATTGTATATCCGGAAGCTTTATTAGTTAGGATTGTATGCAAATATAAAAAAAAACTCCTTTAATATTAAGAACCTACTTATAGCAAACAGAATATTAATTTTTAATGCTTGCGAAGCAACGCGAGCACGGGTCGGCTAGTTTCAAATAATTTTAGTCCCGGATTCTATATTCCATTCTGGAGTACTTTAGGTTCGATAAAGTGGCGCAAAATTAATCATCCAATTTTGTTTTTTAATTACTTCTTTACTAAATACAAACATGATTTTGAATGATGGAAAACTTTATTTGGGGAGAGCGGAGTATAGCGCTCTATTGCTTGTCTGTTCAGATCTCTAGTTCAGAAATTTCAAATATGATTGATGTACGGCGCCATTTGCAAAAACAAACATTTTCCGATAGAGTGATTCATTTTGAGCCACCATGTACATAGAGAGCTAGAAATATGCGCATAACTGAAATAGGGCTTTGAGGTGAAAAAATAGGGTTTTGAGAAAATAAATAAATAAATCGGGTGGCACAACGGCTCATGAAGAACCAGTGCCTAGTGACTAACAACTCGCAACCATTCTTGTGTGCGCCTTTCGACAGGAATGGAAGGGACCTACAATCTTATGCCGAATCCGAATGGCTAGACGAGAAGCACTTATTCGTGACAAGTGATACTCTTGGAGGATTTATCAATTCCTCGCAAGAGGCAGTAGCGCTGAAAAAAAACTTTTTAGTTTTTAGGTGGACGAGGCTGGGAAGCGATCCCAGACCTACAGCGTGACAGTCGAACGCACTCACCATTACGCTACGGGCTACTTACTATTTTTTGAGAAAAAATTGCATTATTTTTTGCGTTATTTGGTTATGGTTGCACCGACTTTGTTATGATTTTAGTATGATTCTACTTAAACAGTTTACTAAAGTTTAAATACTTTCAAACTATTATCATACTAAACGATATTGATATATCTTCATAAGCTTTAACTAAACACGCCCAAAAAGGTGACAGGTCGTACAAAAAATTTGCAAACATGCTTAATTTTGACATTTACAGACGGTCAATATATCATATGGATTTAGTACGATACTAAAACCATACAATAGCAATTTTGTGATTTTAACTTAAAAAAAAAAACGGCATTTTAATGCCAGATCTAGCATTATAGAGAAGAGAAAAGCATTATAAAATTTCAAAATTATGCTAAATGCTTTTCTGGCATTCTTGTTTTTAATTGTTGCATTCTTGAATGCCAAAAATGATTTCGAATCATTGATTTGATGATATATTTGAAAAAAAATAGAAAGCAATCTGATTTAACCTTAATAACGTCAGATCACGAAGATTCACACATACGTTCACAAAGTTCATGACTTTTTCTAATAGAAATTAATTAATTAAAGCATCTGTTGTTGTGGAATCTGGAAAGTCAATTAGTTGGGCTTATTCAGATAGGTCTTTTGTTCTGTTATTCTGCTACTTATTCTGTTATCAATTTCAATACAAAAGTTTGAGCTGTCAAAAAATCTTTTATGAATTATAATATGGTATTCGGCTGCTTAAATTGTTAAGAAATCTGTTAAGAAATCAGCTATGAGATGTCAAAAGTTCGAAATTCACAAAACACAAATGCGTTTTGGATCCAGCTAATAACTTTTAAGGATGCAGCTGGGGAAAATATGTTTAATGAAATAGATCGATTTGTGGTTGGCATTGGACTGACTTCACTTCCCATTTCTAACGCTGAGGTTGAGCGCCTGTTCAGCCCAACAAATATAATCAAAACAAAAATTCGTCATGAAATTGAAAAAGAATTTTTGAACAGCATTGCCGCAATACACAATGGGCTAAAGATAGAAGATAAATGGTACTTTTCTTATAAGGTTTCAAGAAGTGTTATAGAGGAAGTCGGAGCCTCGACGAAGTATGAAAAACCTTAAGGATGAAGAAGATTTAACTAAAATCATAAAATAGATAAGGCATTATAAACATAAAAATGTGATAAGTCTGATTGACTTAAAATAAAATAATATTAACTACTAAAACATGTTCTTACTTAAAAATAGTTTGCTGTAAAAAAAAAGTACCTTTTTACATATTAAGTTTTGTTATTTTTGAATTAATTTTGTTTTGTTTTGGATTTTTTGTTTTTTTTTTTCAGATAATACCTATGTATGTATGTATGTTAGACCCTGTTTAGATTGGCAAGTTTCTGTACGGACTCACGCCAGTTTGTAGGAAAGAGAAGTGCGGGGTAAGAGGTCTCGTGAGGCATGTAGAAAATATTAAAACCGGACTCGTGAGTCGGCTTTGTTATTATTTCAATGTGGAAGTTCTTGATGTTGTTGTTGTTTCAATGCATTTTGAGGCGCCTCACAGTTTGTAATGTTAACACGATGGTACTCACTAGTCCGTACTCAATCTTCCCAATCTAAACAGGGTATTTATGAGAAAACAAAAAATGTTTGTTTCTTAATCATCGATATGGACGGTTTTATATGGATTTCGAAATCTAGCATTTTGTTTTTTGAGCTCCCATACGATCTAGCATTATAAAATTTGAAATCTAACATTATAAAATTTGAGATTATGGCAACACTGGTTAGGAGATAGATAAACAAAAATAAATAAAAAAAATTGGTGGCGCAACGGCTTGTGAAGATTGAAGACCCAGGGCCTAGTGACTAACAACTCACAACTATTCCTGTGTGCGCGTGTCGACAGGAATGAAAGGTTCCTACAATTTTATGCCGAATTCGACCGTCTAGACGAGAAGCAATTATTCATATGGCAAGTGATACTCTTGGAGGATTTGTCAATTCCTCGCAAGAGGCAGTAGTCCTGAAAAAAAATTTTTAGTTTTAAGGTGTACGAGGCTGGGAAGTGAACACAGACCTCCAGCGTGACAGTCCAACACTCTAACCATAGCGCTAAGGGCTTACGGCTATTACTAGGAGATAGATAGCTAAAAGTTACAAAATACAACTTTTAACCTAGTCTCAAATTAAAAATTATTTAACATCATACTAAATCGATTTCAATTTTGCGTCAATGATTTCGCTAATTTTAAATGAATTAAACATCGCATCGTTAAATCAACAAATGACTATTTAATGTTTTTAGCGTAATACCTACTATATCAATATGACACAAGCTGTCATGAATTTTAAATTAAGAAAATCTAAGTAACCGATTTTAAATTTAGAACAATACTAATACCTTAACACAACACTGCTTCAAATTTGTATTCATATTATTAATAGTGTTCAAAATAATAAATTCTAAATTTAAACAATATTTTATTCGAAGCATAATTAAACGAAAAACTAACAGGTTCTTATGATCCAATTGTGAATTTAATTTTAAACTTGATTTATTTATAAATAAAAAGTTGACAGTTAACAAACTCGTATACATTCATACATATGTAGGTACATACATACCGATACTTATTTGCAAATTGAATTTGTTAATTTTTGTTTATCGAACTTATGAATGAAACCGTACGTAACAAACAAAACCAGTAAGAGAACAGAAGAAGTTAAAAAGCGTCACTACTCTTTTTAAGACTACATTAATTTTTAAGTGAATTCAAAGCAAATAATATTTTCAACAAGAGTTTATAGAAGGCAGAAAGCTTGATTATTTTTAACAAGTGAAATATATGCGGGCATCGGGAAATCTAATTTCTAAATTAAAATAAAGTTGAAAAAAAATCAAAATTAAAAAAATTGAAACTTTTAATGCTTAGCTTTTTAATTTATACTGAATTATATTGAATGACTTGAAAACAATCACATCGATTCAACATAAATACCATGCGTCAGGAAACCCAATATTTTACTCTAATTGCAAATTATTTTCAATAAGTCTTCCACTTAATAGATCTTTAAGATAGCAGCAAAAATGGGCTTGTCAATTATAGACCTGTAATATTTTAATTTGGTCAAACAAACAAATTAGCTTTTTTAATTTTTTTTTTATAATACTTATCGATTTCCCAACCACCTAAGATGTATATTTGGATTCATGAAGTATTTAGCGATTACAATTATATTATTAAAATTATTAAAAAATTAATAGTATTAGCGTGGGCGTGTCGTGCCGTCGTCGTCGTATGCCATGAAAACTCGTGAAGAACCAAAATCCTTGTTCATAATGTTAGTCGGTATCAGGAATACAGGAAATATTTGTCTACCAAATCCGAAGGGCAAAAATAAGTGAGACTATACTATGACAAGAGATACTCTTCGAAGGTTTTTCACTTTCTTGTAAAAGGCAGTATACCACTGAACAAATTTTAAGTGGAATATGTACTCTGGAATTCAATTGAAGGCTGTTTTGATTTTGATTGTCATCAAATTCGATGTAAATAATTTGATTTATATAACCTCAAATAAAACCAAAAACGGTTCCAGTCTAAGCCTTAAATATCTAAAAGCCCTATACGTAATAGGTGTTATAAAAAATAAGTGCATCAAAAACGTTCGGAATAGTTAAGTTTAGTATCTCAAAACAAAAAAAAAAAAAAAAAAGAAATGTTCAATTTGTAAACCTGTGCATTTAAAGACAGTCATAGCACTAAATTATAGTTAAGTTATCCAACAAGAGACCTTGGAATCACTTCGGAATAGCGGACAAACTGAAAAATCAATCAAGGGGCGAATTTCATTTTTAGTTCCGAGCAAAATCTAAGTTTTCAACAAAATGTTTTTGTTTCTTTAGCTTAGAGCATTCAAAGCTAAGAATTTGTGTTTCTTTTTTATACAGAGAATGATCAGAATATGCACAGAGCGAACTCTTTATGAACTCAGAACAAAATTACCAAACAAACTGAGCGAAAACCGAGCATGGAAATGTCAAATTAAAAAAGAAGGATATCATGAGAAACAGAACAGACAAAATAGAAATGGCGGATGAAACCAGCTTTAGTTTTTTTTTTTTTTAACAATCGACAGAAATTGTATGCTTTTTGAATTAATGTTTTTATTCCAAAAAAACCTGTTGTTATTTTAGAATAATTTTCATAATTTGAAAAATCGTTTTGTTTTATTTTAATCGGAGTTTAAACACTGTGATACTTCAAGTGAAGATCTGCTAACCTTTCGTGATAAACCATAAACATCTTAAATGTTTCAAACAACCTCCCCCCTTCCAAAATGTGTTCTACTTGCGAGGTACACATATATGTAGAATTGTAGATATATCTTAAACAAATCAAATCATGTCGAAGAAAGTGTCTACGAACATAATAAATTTTAAAAATCGAAAAATGAGGATGAATAAGTATATTTAAAATTAATTTTCAATAATTATTATTTTATTTTAAAAGGTTTCGGCCACTCAGTCTGATTTTATTCAGTATCATAGAAGCAAATGTTTAACATTAATTACTGAGCTTAAGTTTATAATTTTTTAAGTCAATAATGTCTTTAAATTAATCGGAATTCTACGCTATTATTTTTTTTCCGAAATAATTCAGAAAAAAATCTAAAATAACTTCTTAACCCATTTCCGGCTAGCGTTGCGTTTTCGCAACGTCATATTTGAAGACTTCTGGAACATAACTGATTATAAATTGAAATTAACTAAAAAATGATTTTGAGGGATAGTTGAATTATCTAATCGACCTGTTTTTGTATTTTGTTGTAAAAAAATTTTTCGTGCTTTTTAAGGACTTTCAAAATACGAGTTTTTGTAAATTTTGAGGTAGGATTTTTGAAATTTTGAAAAAGATCGTCAAAATTATAATTTTTCAAAACATTGTCAACTCCAGTTAAATAAGGGTTCAAATTATATTCTGAAATAATTCTGACATACCTTACATGATTTGCCTGCTTGTCAGGTTAGATGAAAGCATTACGTTGCGTTTTCGCAACGCTCGCCGAAAGCAGTAGCATTTCAAAAAAAAATTGTTCGCTGCTTTATATGAGATTGAACGGTTTTTTCTCGGAGTATTGTGTGTTTATGTTTACAATGGGAACATTTTTGAAAAAGAATCATAATTTTTGATTGCATCCTGTCGAACAAAAGGACGCATATTTTAGTTCTAAGCAAAAAAAAAAAAAAAAAAAAAAAAACAATTCAAAAGAGCTATATTGGAAAAACGCTTTACCTTCCACTTGACTTTATTCTTAGAAATAATTAGGCAGTGCATTTGGCGTATAGGAAATATCAAGGCTCAGGTCACTTTTCTTATGAGCGTGGTCCCTATAAGACAACTTTACTATACTCAGGTAGATGCTGCAGTTCATCATACAAACATTATAAATTTTACCTCCAAAAAATGATGCTGCTAGTGATAATGAGGAAATCGATGATAAAGTGCAGCTTTTGGAGGATGGAAACATGTTCCCAAATGAATTGGCTGGTGAAATTGAGCTAGAATGCAGGTTTGATGATTTAAATTCTCAGAATCCTGAAGACATATACGATGACCCGGAAGTCGATGTTGTACCAAATGATCAAAACAGTGCATCAACATCCCAAAACCTCGCGTCAACTTCTAAAAAAGAATCGACAGGTCTTCATTATGAGTTACCGAAGTGATCAAAAAGCCATCGTGTTGAATTATCAAAAAAAAAAAAACAAAACAACCAATCAATCAGGCTAAACGGTTTGATCGAAAAAAGAGAAAACATGTCTAAATTTCGATGCCAAATGCAATTCGTGAAAACAACATAACGTGGTGGAGTTGACTTATTTGATAACCCTACAAGCAATTATCGGATTTAAGTTCGAGGAAAAAAGTGGTACTGGCTCTTTTATCAAATGCACTGGATGCAGCGTTGGTAAATGCATGGAAAATACATTGCATTTACAAAAAAATTGACAAGGAAACACCAATGCCGCAACTAGAATTTAGAACGTTTGTTGTAGATTCCCCGTTGCGATCGGAAACAAACACTGAACCTGTGATTTAAACGGAAGGAAACCCGAATAAAGTGGCCCTTTTCGACAACATCAAACACACTGTCATCAAAACAGAAAAGCGTCGCCAATGTCGCAGGGGTTCCAGCCAAACCGTTTTTTCCTGCAAGAAATGTGATATTCCGCTTCATCCAAAATGCGTCGATGAATGCCACACAAAAACCCATTTTTTAAACATAATGGTGCGTATTCATAGTCATTTTAGACCTGGGTCTAAGTTAAACATAGCTTTGGTTGAATTTTCGGACGTTGATTCTATTTTTTTAAGTTTATCATTTCAAAATATTTGAAGCTAATTGTGTAGCATACCAAGTTAATTGTCTTATGAAAATATAAAACCAACAATTTGTAATTAAAATCGGACTGTATTCATTGAGCCAAAATTGTCTTAAACTGTAGTTTAGTTAAACCTGGGTCTTTCTGCGACTATGAATATGCCCCAATATATCTAAATATAATGTATAACTTATTACGAATTTTGTCATTTTATTTTCAACCATCTTTCATTACCCAGTGTATTTATATTTAATTAATTTCTTCATAAGAATATTCAAATTAAATTAATTCATACTCCATATAAAATGTTTGTTATTTTAATAATTTTGCTACTCCTTTCGGCGAGCGTTGCGAAAACGTAACGTTAATTTTCCCGAAAACCAGAAGCTTTTCCAAAAATATTTTTTCAGATTTCCTCTTATTAGACCACAAACAGATGGTGCGTAAAATTTCAAATTTCGAAATCAACTGGAACTGCTAGCCGCCGGAAATGGGTTAATATTCCTTAAGTTATCTACTTAATATTTGTGTCAAAAATATGTTTTCCATAAACTTTTACCTAATTTTTGATTAAAAGATTGTGATTTTTGAAGTTCGATGACATTTGTTATGGTTAACCAATTCCAATAAGAATTCTAATAGAATTCTTCTAATAATAGTATTATGATCACTTTTGAACGATAAATTCAAAAATTTCCCGTATAAGCCCCACTTTTTTCAAAACATAGATCAAACACAAATAATTCTCTCATATCCTACCCTTGAAGTCCCTTGATTTATGTGCTTTCCGATAATAAAGTAGTTTCAATTTCAATGTATGGTTTTTTTTTTCAGAAATGTCAAATAACCTTTTTGTTAATTTTAATTTTATTCTTTTTCAAAAAACACTTCACTTTAACTATTTGTTTTATTTTTTATCTTCAAAAAAAAATTGTATCTTATTTATTAACAACTTTATTTTTAACAGCGATAAAGCCTTTAAATATTATTCATATAATTTTAAATTTTATCCCATGGTTATTTTTTACACATTTTATGTTACACAACCCAAGCAATATTTAACTGAAAACTTATTTAGGTACACTTCATTTTTGTTTAACTATTTAGGAATGATTTGTCTGGAATTTTTCCATATATTACTTTTTTTTAATTTGATAATTAACGTATATTTCCTCGTTGTATTGTTATACTCATATTAAATTTTCACATAAAATTTATAATTTGTTTTGGAATTTAAGCCTCGCTACGAACAATTTTTCTTACATATTTGTTCCGGCCGGCAGCACTCACAACTATAGTTACTTTTTTATAAACTCACCATTTTTATTGTATTTTATTGACAACAAATATTTATAAAAAAAAAAAAAATAAACAAAACAATATGAAGCTTGATTCCCTAAAAGCAAATAACGACCCCCACATACTCGTACTATTTTAACGTTCCTATACATAATAATTATACATATTATTTAAATAAATAAAACAACTCGTGTGTTTAAACAATCAAAACCTATTTACTCTCGATTCACGTTTCAATTTAAATCCAATCAATCATGCTAAATTTTTGAATCCAGGAAGGAACTTAAGAACTCGGAATTACTTTTTTTTGTTTAATCGTGATATGATTCATAAATAAATTGAACTGAAAACGAAAAAAAATATGAATGAGCTTACTATTACTATCTATCTGCTATCTTTGGCATAAATTACAACTTTCTCAACTTTGGCTTGAGGAAATAGAATGCCATGAGGTTGTTGCAATTGCTGAGTATTAATTAGACCTTTTTCATATGGAATAATGTAAACTATAATGTTTGAAAATGACAATTCACATGCAGTTATTTTTAAAAGAATACGGGGACTTACCAACCACAACAAACATTATTTTTTTTTTTTTGTTTTAAGATCAATTTGTATTCATAGAAGCGATTCTGTCGTATGTTTTTGGTTTTCATTTGTTTTTGTTATCAGTAAAAAATCTAAAGGCATACACACGTGCATTGTGTGTAATAAATTCGTTTTTATTGCTTGCAGTGAATTCTTTTTTCTGTCAGTTTTTTTAAATAATTAACTGAGGCATGTGAAATACAAAGAAGTAATTTTGGTTAATCATCTGTAGTAAACTGAAATGCTTAAATTATTTAAAAATAAATTATTTTATTTACAAAATGCTTCTACGTTCTACCTGTATAGTACAGGTAAAATAGTACACAAAATCATTCGAAAAAAATGAGTCTGGGGTCGAGCCACACTAGTAACTTCCCATTGGTGCACTTGAAAACCATATACATCTGTACACTGAAGTGGTGGTAGGTAGAGTATATAATATATAATTATATATTTTATAATGTAATAATTTTGGGTTTTTGGATAATCAGTATATACATATATAGGCAGGTGTAGTTAAAGAGATACAGTGCGAAATGTGACATTACCTATATTTTGTACTTTAGCTATTTATAATAGTAAAATTATATATTTTTTTGTATCTAAATAGCTTACAAAATTCTATGAATCTTACTTGTAAAACTTTTTTTCCTAACTCTTCTCGGTATAAAAAAAAAAATCGGGTGGCACAACGGCTCATGAAGAACCAGGGCCTAGTGACTAACAACTCGCAACCATTCCTGTGTGCGCCTTTCGACAGGAATGGAAGGGACCTACAATTTTATACAGATTCCGAACGGCTAGACGAGAAGCACTTATTCGTGACAAGTGATACTCTTGGAGGATTTGTCAATTCCTCGCAAGAGGCAGTAGCCCTGAAAAAAAAACTTTTTTTTTAGTTTTTCTTCTCGGTATGGAGGTATTAATTATTATTTAAGCCAATTATTTCAAAACAGACTATTGGCTAAAAAACATATCAAAAATCAGGGGAGTGTAGGTACTTAAAAAAAAACATGGTTTCAAAGAATATAAAAGGGCAAATTAAGTGTCATATGCAAAATTTCGATTTTGAAGTGATTTTGATGGTAAGAATTTTTCGAATTAAAACATTTCTGGAAAGCTTTTTCTTGCAACAATTAGATTTTTAGCTTTTTAAGGGGTGGTTTTAAAAATCTCAAAATTACACAACATTTTCATGGAGTAGGTACATATTTTTGGTAATAATTTGAAATCGATATCATCGTTTTTTTTTTTTTCAAAATATTTGAGTTAAAAATCATTTGTTTGAATTTAAAATATTTTTTTTCCAGTTTTTTTGTTTTAAAGAAAAACTGTTTATTGAATTTTATTAAAAAAATTACCAGTTGTTGACGGGTTGGGGTCGAAATACTGTATGTGGTAAAATACTGTATGCCAAAATACTGTATGTAAAAATTCTGTATGTGTAAAATGCTGTATGAGCAAAATACTGCATTTCAAAATTCTGTATAGCAAAGTTCTGGTTGGGGTCAAAATACTGTATTTCAAAATTCTGTACAAATGCTGTAAAAGAAATATCGTTTTGATAATGTACATTATATATATTTCTTTTACAGAATTTTTACAGAACTTTGAAATACAGATTATTTATTAGAGGTTTTATACTGACGTCATAACTTTCTTATTACCACCTGAAACAATAAAAGATCGAAATTGATAAAGAATCAAGCTTCAATTGTTGATAAATATATGTCGGTACATAGTTGGGAGCTTAGGGAAAAGGAGAGAGAAAACTCCCTCGAAAATAATTTCTGGAGTTTTGTCATCGTTTTTGGTAAATGTCAATTTTTATGTCAATTTATTATAGTAATTTTTTGTTCACTCTTTATTACTTTCTCTATTTAATTTCACTTTATCTCTTTTGTTTGTGAAAATACAATTTTATTTCATGAATGAATTCTATTTATATGTTCATGTCATACATTTGTTGCTATGTATGTACATATATTATTTAAGGCGCTCAAATATGAAAAAAAAAAACTATTACTAAAATCGTGTTATTAAAAACATCCTAAATTGCATACATATTTAAAACAAATTGCAAACTATTAAAATTTATATTGATTTTGACATAATACATTACATATTTGTAAAATGTATTTGTTTATCTCTAAGAAAAGTTTGATTTGTTTTTCTCAGGATTTACATATACAGGGTGTCCAGTAAATAATGGATAACCTTCGAATGTCTCATAGTAGACTTTATGACCGCCCTGAAAACTAATAAAAAAAAAGTCTATCCCAACCACAATATAAGATATATGCATTTTTTTGTTCAGTGCATTATTTGTTGCGTTACTTTACGTTTTTGAATACCACGACTACGAGTGAATGATTTTGTTCGTAGCAATATTTAACATTGTTTGTGCCAAAACATAAGAAGACAAAAATTATAATAACTGTTGGAATTCTTAGAGAAAAAAATTATTGAACTTTGATTTTCGATGCAAAATTTGAAAGAAAAAAATGTTTGAAAAAGTTAAATCATAGCGACCTGCATCGTGCCTGATCGGGAAACTATTGATTGCTCAGAACTTGGTCTGTGCCAGTAGCGCAACAATCAGTCACGATGAAGTGCTTGTTTTACCTCCTCGTGGTGGTCCCCGGGCAACTATTTATGTATCCCAATATACATAAATAGGCTAAAATTACAAGTGCGAAAAGGCCTAGCTTTCTAGGATAGGTTACGGAGGTTAGCATTCTCCGTAACTGAAATCAACCCGCTACCGAAACCAACACTACGCCTCGGATAATTAATGATAACTCGTTGACGACTTTTGGCTATTGTACCCGGACAAAGATTGGTTTCTGGAATGTGAAGACGCTTCTTGACAACGGAAAAGAAGGTCCTCAGAATGCCAGATTCCTGCAACTAGAGAAGGAATTCATGCGGTATAGGATGGATATCTTAGGGATAAGTGAAGTTAGATGGCTGGGTTCGGGGAAGTTCAAGTCACCAACCCGTAACACTGTACTATTCTATTCCGGAAAAACACCTGGAAGCGCTCGGGAATCTGGCGTTGGATTGCTGCTTTCCAAAACAGCTCTCAAAAGCCTAATTTCCTGGGAGCCTTTAGATGACAGGATCCTGAAAGCCAGGTTCCGGACTAGAGTACGTCGCGTCACCATCATACAGTGTTACGCCCCAACTTTGCTCTCTTCTGACGAGGAGAAGGAGGCCTTTTATAACCGGCTGAGTGCTGCTTATGATAGCGTTCCACGAGGTGATATAGTTATGGTGATGGGAGACTTAAATGCCAAGGTTGGCAATGACAACTCTGGGCTAAGGCATGTCATGGGAAAACATGGTGTTGGTAACCGAAACGACAATGGTGAACGATTTGTCGATTTCTGCAACGCCAACGGCCTTGTTATTGGAGGGACCATGTTCGAGCATAAGACGTGCCACAAAGTCAGTTGGGTGTCGACTGACAGACAAGCAACTTCCAACCAAATTGACCACTTCGCGATCAGCCGGCGTTTTAGAAGCAGTCTCCAGGACGTCCGTAACAGAAGAGGTGCTGACATGGGAATGGCCCGGGACCACCATCTGATGGTTGCTACCGTAAGATTGCGTACAGCTGCAGTTCGTAGATCCCAAGGAAACACTCGAATGCCCAAGTTTAATACAGATAGACTAAAGGATCCCGCAGTGCGCCAACAACTAGGGGACCACCTTTCACAAGGATTGAACGCAATCAGCAGCACGGAAACCACATCCATCGAAAATCATTGGTGTGCTGTGAAAAATGTGTTCATATCCGGTGCTGAAAGTATAGTCGGCCGGGCGCAAGGGAGAAATAGTGCTTGGCTTTCCGACGAAACTTGGGCAAGGATCGAAGAAAGGAAACACCTTAAAGCTCGCATCGCAGCTACCCCAGCAGCAGGGAGAAACGAGCTTGAGTCTACGTACCGCATGAAGATGAGGGAAGTTCACCGTAGTGTGCGACGTGATAATCGTAACTACATCAACGCACTGGCTACAGAAGCAGAAGAAGCCGCTAGTAGGTGTGACAGTAGGACCGTCTACAGAATTACCAAAGAGCTCACTGGTGTCCAGAGCTCTAAACAACACCTGGTTAAAGACACAAACGGATCCCTGCTAATTTCGGATGAGGACCAGCTCATAAGGTGGAGGGAACACTTTTCTGCGGTTTTAAACCGCGTTTTCGCAAGTGAAGTGAACCCTATTTCCACTGAGCTACCCGAAGTAACAACTTCCCGAATACGCACCGTACCCCCCAGTAAAGAAGAAATTATCACCGCCATCAAAGCACTGAAGAACAACAAAGCGGTTGGACTTGATGGTATTCCTGCAGAGCTCTTAGGAGCAGCCCCAACGACATCGAGCGAGCTACTGCACCCACTTATTAAGAGAGCTTGGGAAACAGAGAGCTTTCCTGAAGAGTGAAAAAAAGGAATGATTGTCAAGCTTCCAAAGAAAGGAGATCTCACACAGTGCGAAAACTGGAGAGGAATATGCGTTCTGCCTGCAGTAGCCAAGATAATAGCAAGGATAATATTGGACCGAATTAAAGACCACCTCGAAGACACACTCGACGCCGAACAAGCAGGTTTCCGCGCTGGATCTTCCTGTGTGGATCACATCAACACCTTGCGGATCATCATCGAACAGTGCGTTGAATATCGATCACCACTTCACCTGCTGTTCATCGATTTTGAAAAGGCGTTCGACAGTGTCAATAGAGAATTTATTTGGCTTGCTTTGCACAGGAGGGGCATCCCAGATAAATTGATTGCTATTATCAAGGCTACATATGATGGATCCAGGTGTCACGTTTTGCACAAAGGTAGGCTGTCAGAGGAGTTTGAAATCCAAAGTGGAGTTAGGCAAGGCTGTATACTGTCACCAATACTGTTCCTGTTGGTGGTAAGTGACGTACTGCACGCAGCTTTGTCAAATGGAAATGGAGGAATTCAGTGGACTCTGCAATCTCACCTCAAACATCTTGACTACGCGGACGACGTATGCTTACTCTCTCATAGGATCATGGATCTCCATCAAATGACAACAAGGGTGGAGAGAGAAGCAGAAATCGTAGGGCTTAAGATCAACTCGGCAAAAACTAAAAGGATCAGCCTTGGAACTTCCTCATCAATCCAAGTAAATATTTCTGGACAACCCGTAGAGATGGTACAGGATTTCCAATATCTTGGGAGTATTGTCTCTACGGGTGGCGGAACTGAACTGGACGTAAACAGCCGAATCAGAAAAGCAAAGGCTGCGTTCGGAATGCTGTCCAAAATATGGAGAAACAACTCTTTTAGCTTAAAGACCAAGCTACGACTGTTCCGCTCCAATGTTGAATCCGTTCTGCTTTACGGCTGCAGCACTTGGAAAGTCACTGAAACTGTCACTAGAAAGCTGCAAACCTTCGTTAATAGATGTCTACGAAACATCTTGAGGATTTTCTGGCCCAACCGTATCTCCAATGCCGAACTTCATGCGAAAACGGGTCAGGAGCCCATAGACTCCATTATACGAAGAAGAAAGTGGCAGTGGATTGGCCATACGCTTCGAAAAGGCGATCGGTGCATTGCATCTCAAGCAATGCAGTGGAACCCGCTCACACAGGAGGGAAGACAAGTGGGCCGGCCTAGAAGTACATGGCGAAGAACGGTCGAACAGGAATCAGCACGACTGGGGAAAAGTTGGAGAGAGCTGAAATACATTTCAAGAAATCGTACACGATGGCGCGTAGGTGTAGTGGAGGCCCTATGTCCCGTAAGGGAAACATCACGGACGTAATAGGTCCGAGGACCTAAGTAAGTAAGTATCTCTGGTATGAAAAAATGCATGAATACCTAAGTGGCTAACAATTTTTAAAATATGCGTGTCGAATGCGGATTTCAAATTGGTATAGTTTATTATTGTATCTAGAACCAATATCAAGTTATTTGTAAAAATCTGCAATACTAGAGCCAATTTAGCAAAAACAAAAGTTTTCAAAATTAGCACAGTAAACGTGAAAATAATACTATGCGTTGAACATGGTAGATTTTTGATTGATTGCCTGTCTTTATAATGTTGTCCTAATGATAAATCCAAGCTTCTAACTTCTAGGGCCGAATGCAACATTACCAAAAATGTTAACAAAGTGCAAAAAAAACGGCTACATTTTCGAGCTTGTTTTGAATTATACCTCTTCAATTGTTCTTTTAAAAAACCATCAAATATTTTGGTAGTGGTTATTCCCAAATTAATTTTCTTATAGGAGGTGCATTAAATAAATCGAATACAGCAAGCCGATCAGCTTCTCAGAGGAGGTATGCAATCTTGTGCAAGCCGCTGCATTATAAATATGCCAGAGATACAGGCAGATGGACATGAGGTCTGGGGTCAATTTTATGGCCACCCCGTTCACCAGACCTAAATCAACTTGGCTTTTTTATTGGGGCTGAATTAAGAAAATCGTGTACAGCAAGCCCATCAGGTTCTTAGAGGAGATGAGAAATCTTGGGGAGGCAGCTGCATTACAAGATTCTGAGCAAAAATTAACAAGATTATTATAAGATTTTTATTTATTCGGAGGTGCAGAACCTGTATTAGAATGGGTGGAAAACAGTTTGAGCATTTGCTTTAAATTAAAAAAAAAATATCTACTTTTGTTTTTGTTTTCTAACTAAGTGATCAAGTGATTGAAAGTTGGCTCAAAACTCAAAAGACTATTTGTTTGAAGAAAATAACAAATACACTAAAAGCAACTGCGAAAATATTTTATGGTTTTGCTAGGGCCCAATAGACCAGGTATAATTCAAAACAAGCTTGAAAATGTAGCCGTTTTTTGCACTTTTTTGACATTTTTGGTAATGTTGCAATAGGCTTTAGAAGTTAAAAGCTTGGATTTATCACTAGGATAATATCATAAAAACAGGCAATCAATCAAAAATCTACCATGTTGGACGCGTGATATTATTTTCACGTTTAAAATGCTAATTTTTAAAACATTTGTTTTTGCTAAATGGATTTTCTTGTTGCTGATTTTTACCAAAAACTTCCTATTGGTTCAAGATGCAATAATAAATTATACCATTTTGAAATCCGCATTTAACGCGCATATTATTAAAAAAGTTGGCCATTTAGGTATTCATGCATTTTTTCATACCAGAGATGATTTAACTTTTTCAAAAATTATTTTCTTTCAAATTTTGCATCGAAAATCAAAGTTCAATAATTTTTTTCTCTAAGAATTCCAACAAGTATTATAATTTTTGTCATCTTTTGTTTTGGCACAAACAATGTTAAATATTGCTACGAAAAAAAAGCGGTAGAATTCATTCACTCGTAGTCGTGGTATTTAAAAACGTGGTATTTCAAACAAAGGTGGTAGCAAACATATTAAAATATGATTACAAATAGAAAAGTAACTAATTTTACTGCACTTTTTCAATTAGTTTCCTTATTTAAGAGAATGTTTAGGAATCCATTTTTAATTTTGTGTATTTGTTTCGTCTGTCAAAACACTAAAATAAGTGAAGTTGGCTTCGCTCAGCGTTTCGCTCGATTTGGTCGGTCATTTTATTCTGAGCTAATCGATCAAGCTCTGAGCTAGCTCAGATGGAAAAAAAGAAACACACTTTTTGTGCTCTGATATGCTTGAGCTTAAAAAAAACATAGAATTTTTGTTTGACAGTTTCTTGATCTAATCAGAGTTAAAAAAAAAAAGCCAATTCTCTCAAAACGGTTTGATATTTTAAACAAATAAGAAGTTTTTAATAAACTCAATGGCGCAACATTTTAAACAACCTATTGTTAAGAGCTTAGCAATTAACTATTAAGTAATTTTCTAAATATTTAGCAATTTACTAACTATTTCAAAATTTTAAACCTTTTTTTTCGATTTGCTAACTAGTAAATTGTTAATTCGGAAATGTCAGTCAGAAGTCACATTTGTTTTGTTTATGATTTTAATTTTGTTTTACTCTCTGAAGAAGATTTTTTTTAATTAGTTTATAGAAAATTAATCTATTAAAAGTGAAAAAAGATATTAAAAAAGTGACATGCCGGATCAATTGTGTGGGGTGACATTTAAAGTATGCGGCAAAGTTATATCAAAGAAATCTTATGTTGTTGGAATAACTGAAAACGGCTCAACCTTCCACGCTACTGCATTCTGCAACATCGAAAGCTGAAACTGGTGAATGGTGTACATATCTTCCGAATGGAAAATTCTCTCATGAACATAGTTAATATTCTCACAGTTCAGAGCGACTATTGTGGGAGAGACTAAGTAGTTGTCTGATGCTCCTGAATCGTCTACTGGTGCTGAAGCAACTATGTATGTTGAGTTTGGATTCAGTTGGACAGCCTACGGGACAAAAGCAAATGGTCAAAACTAAAAGTGAGTTTAGTTTGAAATTAAAAATAAAACTGAATCACATTATTTAATTTCTGGAGTGAAATTCTCCATCGTCCAGCTCTTCAAAAGGATATGCTCGGGATTTAAAACTTCGCACATTTCTGCACAACGCTGAATCTTCAAATACATCGAAATCTTCGTGAAAACATTTCATACTATTTTATTTACTTTAAAAAAACAATTATAGATCACAAATCATACAAAAAGCACAATTCACTTTTCCAATTAAAATGGGTAAGACATTTTTTTCGAGGAAAATGACAGATGTTGTATAGATTTAGCAAATTGCTGAAAGTTAAAGTAACCATTTTTTGATTTTAACTTTAGTAAATTGTTAAGAGATAGTAAAATGATAAAATCGTTTAAAATTAGCAAAATCTTCTTTTTTACTTAGTAACTTACTAAAATGGCTTAAACAATTTACTAAATCGTTTAAAATTTTGCGCCAATATTTTTACGAAAATTGTAAGCTCTATATCGTTTCTTAATCTTTATATATAAAAGAGAAATGTCGTCCGTGTGTGCGCCCAAAACTCGAGAACGAGTCGTTCGATTTTCACGATTTTAAGTTTGATGAGTTCGTATTGGCCCAAGGAAGGACATAGGTCACCGGAGGAAAATCCCGGAAAATTTCCAGGAAAATTGGAAAATCCGGGAACATCCGGTTTTTAGTGCATAACTCGAGAAAGGTTACTTTGATTTTCACGATTTAGGGCTTGATAAATTCGTAATGGCCCCAAAAAGGCTCTGAGAGCATCGGCTTTATTGCAATACATGGAGAAATTGCAATTGAACACAAACATGCGAGTCGCTTCACGAAATTACCAGTTCGCTGCAGATTTCTCCAGTCAATTTATTGGCGATGGCAAATGATACCAGTGGAATTAGTCATCGGCCTTATGGAATTTCCACCGAATATTTGCTACTTTACAACAACGCCGAGCTCATCGCGAATGTTTTTCCGAATTTCACTCAAAATTATGTTAACCATGATTGGCTGGCGATTTTGGTTGTGAAAAACACGAATGTCGATCATTTGAATTTCGTCATTCAAAATCAAATCGTCGGTGAGTTAATTTATTCAAATCCGTGGACTCCGTGATGAATGAAAACGAAGCCGCCAACAATCCCACGGAATTCTTAAATTCTTTGGATGTTCTGGGCTTTTCACCACACAATTTAAAATTGAAAGTCGGCTCAGTTATAATTTTGCTGCGCAACCTCAATGCAAAAAAACTTTGTAACGGAATGCGTTTGATTGTGAAGTGCATCAAATCAAATCTTATATTCAAGCCACGATTTTGAGGAGAAAATTCAAAAGCGAAGATGTTCTCATTCCAAGGATTCCGCTTATTCCGAACGATTTGCCATTCGTACCGTCTTCAATTTCCAGTGCGTCTCGCTTTTGCTATGACAATCAATAAGTCGTAAGGACAATTGCTGGATGTTTGTGGCATCAATCTTGAATTCCCATGTTCCTTACATGGTCAGTTGTATGTGGTGTGCTCACGTATCGGCAAACCTACCGCTTTGTACGTGTACGCGCCTGAATATAAAATGAAAAATTTTTTTTACCATTAAAGCTCTTCAGTAAAGTAGCGGAAGGTTGACCGACACGCCAATCATTTTGGTTTCATTGAAACACATCGAAATTATTAATTAAGTTATTTTATTGTATTTAATAAAACTTTAGAATAAAGCATTTTAATTGACTTAATTACATGAAACATCATTGTATATGTATATCATGCTCGGAACTATTATTTTCTTCACATAAATGAATTTAGGCGAAACGAAGTTCGCCGGGTCAGCTAGTTATACATACAAGCTGAGGAATAAATACATACATACATATAATAAACATTTGAAAGTTATCATTTTTTTCTAAATCAGTTCTATAAGGAAAGCTATTTATTAGGTGTTGTTCGGACTTTACTGCGAAAGCAGTAGATCTACTGCGATTTTTTCTAAATTTTCAAATCTACTGCACCACTGCGCTTGTCCTACAATCTACTGCAATTATTTTATTCTTTGTTCAATAAATAACATGAATAACAAATTATTCCAATCGGATAAAACCGCATACCATCTTCTTTATGCAATTATTGTTAAGAAACACTTTTTAAAATTGCTTAGGTGCCAGTTATAGCTATCATTGAAATCCATCATTGAAAAAGTTAGCTGTTGATTTGGAGACCCTTTGAAAGTTTAATCATTAAATATTTTAATGCAAAAAGATAGCTTACGACTTCAAAATTATTTTTCCGAAAAAAAAAATTCATTTTGACCCATATCTTCCCCATAACGTAACTTTTAATTTTTTCAATGATCATTGGTAAGGTAGTTCATCATTGAAAAATTAAAAGTCATTTTAAGAGAAAAGTTGTGCCAAATTGAATTTGGTTTTACCTGGATACAACTATTCAGTCAATAAGCTTTACTTTGACATCAAAATAATCATTTATTTTTTCTTCAAAATATCTCAAAATTAACTTTAAATGTTTTCAATGATGGTTTCCAAAGAAAGCTATAACTGGGCCCTTAACAATTCTATAAAGAAAGAGTTTATTAGTAAGAAAGTTGATCTTGTAAACGAAGGCTATCATGTTCCTGTCATAAGAATTGTTGTCTTAGTTTTTAAATACATGAGCGCAGTTTATCAGACTCGAAACTTTTTGAAGTGGAAATCAAATATTTTGAATTATTATATTAAATACGCTTTGCAAACAAATTCAATCTAGATTTTCATTAAAAGGTACATAGAAAGATGCTTCAATATTTTCATCCGAAAAAATTCAAGAAGGTTATCTTCCTTTAATTTTTTAAATAACTTATTCAATAAAATATTTGTTGAAATAATTAATGATAAATGGAGAACATTTTTACGATATGTTAAAAGTGCATTGAATCCAGAGGACATTGTTAAGTTGTTGTATTGTTTGAAAGAGCAGAAAAATGTCGTAGGAGAGCAATTTTTTTTTTCTAAATAAATGCTATCTCTTATCTACGATTTTGCCCTTAGTTTTTTTTTTTTTGTGTTAAAAAAATGCTGAAATTTAATTTAATTAATCATTTAAAATAAAACTATAATTCTACTGCGAAAATTTTGGTTTCACTGCGATTTTTGTTTCAATTTACTGCAATTTGCGATTACTCAAGTCTGAATCCTGCTGAACTGTCGGACAAAAAATTGTGTTTATTTTTTACCTCTGAACGTTCAGAGTTTCGAATTTGTGTTTCTTTTTTCTTTGTGAACGTGTTCTGAGCTTGTTCAGAGCGCGCTCTATGAGCTCAGAATAAAATAACTGAGCAGACCGAGTTGAATGCTGAACACAAGCATTTGACAGGTGAAATTGAAAAAAAAATCTCAAACAATTAAAATGCCGCAAGAGTGCAGGGGGTCAATTCTGGTTCTGTGAAAAAGTGAAATGAAAATCTTTTCACTCTTTCACACTAAATTCGATTCTCGTTCTGTGAAAAAATGAAAACAAACGTCAAAAACTTTCATATGAATATTTTCCTTCACGAGCTCAATCGTTTGTGAATTTTGATGTGGAAAAGTGAAAAAGAATGTTGAGGAAATATATTTAAAGAAAATTAAGGGAAAAAGCGTAACCAATGCTCGAAAAGATTCTCTTATAAGATTTTTAGAAGTTAATCTCGAGATAGCATTATGATAGATAAACAAATAAATTCGATTTATGTATTTATTCAATTTTTTGATCATTTTTGTTTCGGTAGATGGAGTGGGACAACGGGAAAATGCGTGTAGGTCTTTAGGCAATGATTTGAAAGCATTAGGAGGAGCTCACAAAGCTGCGCAGCAGTGGAATGTGACTTGGGCTCTGCATAAGTGTTTTGGAAAGCGGTACAATTGAATTCAATTTTCCTTGGTGATCCATTCGAAAGGATTTTCATTGTTCCTTAAGTTTCACCTGATAATCCTCATTTTATTCCTAAAGATTGTAGATAAATTAACACAATACATAATCACAAATAATGTTAATATCCAACCTCTGCACATTTCGACAATTTGTTCTAATAAGAATTCTTAAATATATTAAAGGCAGTAAATATAAGTATTGTAATTAATTAATTTGTATAAATTGAATGCAAAAAGACTGAACAAATTGAATTAATTAACAACAATGGAAAAATGATTTTTTTTTTAATTTAGTTTCGACATTCAACCTTCACAATAGCAAAACAAAATTCACAAGAGACACGACAAAATTATTCACCACAGCGAATAATATTGAATTCACCACCAAGTTTTCATTTACTGAACGAGAATCGGTTTTTTGCACTAAGTGAATCGAAAAAGTGAAAGCAAGGATGAAAGCGAATGTGAAAACGAATTTTTCGATTCACTTTTTCACAAAACCAGGGGGTCATTTCTCGATCTGTGAAGCTGTGAAGTGAAACATTTTCCAAAACTTCACACGCTAATAACTCTATTCTGGATAAGTGTTTAAAAGTGATATTAAATGTCAAATCTTGATACAAAATAACGAAGTGTTGACATTTTATTTCACTTTTTCACACTGATCCAGAATCGAAATATAAACGTTTAAGGTTTTGTAAAATGTATCACTTCACAGCTTCACAGATCGAGAATTGGCCCCCAGAATTGACCCCCAGTAGTCGGTCTAGTTCAGAAGGTAAGTTTACATAAGAAATAACTGATAATATATTTTTTTAAGGGTTGGTTTTATTTCAGGAGGCTTCAAATGGACGAGAAACATGACTGGTCCTTTTAATTTCTTTAGTAAAATAAAATAGTGACAGCTTATTATTTTTGAAACACACCTGATCACTTGTTCAGGTGTGTTTCTAAAATAATTATGAGCCCTCAGAACACGCTTTGTTCAGAGGATGTTCAGAGCACAGGGTTGCCGTTCTAGCGACTTTTCAATTTCTACCGCGACAAAAAATATTTTGATGTCGCTAGCGTATTTCTAGCGACTTTTGAAGGTAAGCATTTGTGAGTTGCTACATGCAAGTACTATTTTTTAATGACCCTGGGGATTTTACATTAATTAATTTAACATTTTCTATTTCCAATAATTGGATACTGAAATTCACCACACACAGGCACACACACATCAAAACATATGCAAAATGTAAGTGCGAGTGAGTGCAGTAGTCGGATTTAAACAATTCATTTGTTTTAAATTTATCATAGACCTAAGATTTTTGTTAAATTACCTTAAATTTTTGAACAAAATCAAAAAGTTATTCGAAGAGAAATATTTTTTTAACACCAATTTTTGTCTAGCGACTTTTTGTCCCCCGAATTTCAGGCAATTTAGCGACCTTTGCGAGGTTGGTTTATCGACTTTTCATTTCAGCTTGCGGCAACACTGTCAGAGCATGCTCGATATGCTCTGACTCTGTTCAGAAATCTTTTCTGAGCTACAAAAGCAAAACGCCTATGGTAGCAAGAAAGGCAAAGAAGTTAGTGTGTGAACTAGGTAGGTATGTTATATACGAGTAAAAGTGTCACATTATGTGATCAAATTTATTTGTGTCCTCATCACTCATCAAATTTTTCCTTTCAAACGACATGAATTTCCGTCTTATACTGGGTGGAACTAAATTGTTTTGCATTGCTTTAATATAAAAAAGACAGTGTTTTCCGTGTGGAAAAAAATAATTTGGTACGAGTTAAAAGCGTATAACTTGACTTCTAATGGTCGGATCTTTAAGACAGAGATCTTTAAATGACGGGACATATATGCTACAGTCATGTGTATTAAAAGAAAGAGGTACAATTAATATTAAGCAATTAAATGGTGTTTGGTGAATATTGTAAAACGGAAAATGTTAGGAATAAATTCAAATCAATTCATTCTTAAAAACGCTTCACATATTACAAATTGTACATATTACTGCCAAAACATTGTGTATCCAGAAGCTTTAAAACAAAAAAAGTACACAGTTAGGAAGGTATGCAAATATCAACAAATAACTCTAATATTATATACTTATTGCAAACAAAATATTATTTTTTAAGTTTGCGAAACAACGCGAGCACGGTTCGGCTAGTAGAACATAAACCCAAAGGGTGTACCTTGGAATATTTTGTACTGCCGAGTTCTAGGTACACAATAACTTTTGAAATCGAGAGTTTGTTGTTCGTTATAGAGTTTATTTGTCAAAGTTTATGATATCAAGTTTTATTATTTTATATAATCTTTTACAATGTATGCACATCCTCCTCCATCAAGTTATATTTCACAAACAACGGGTGTGTTATGCCAACAAAACCCAAAAACAAAAACACACATTCAGTTAAGCAATTTATTTTACTGCACGATAATAACTTGGTATTGTAAACGACTTTGTAAACGAAAAGACACGACGACGTTAGCTTTATATTTCTGTTATTTCGATTTTTTATTTCCTATAATTATATTTTTCTGATAGTTTTGAACAAATTTAAATATATTGCTCCCTAATTCCATGTTTAACTATAGAACTAATTTTTTCTTTATAAATAAAGTTCTATAACTTTCACTCAAATAAATGTCTTTCGGTATATTAAAAACTCCAATACCTCCTAAGAAACTTTCAAAACTATTCATTTGCAAGCTTCTGACAAAGTTTCAAACCAATTTTACCGCCGAAAAAATCACAATCAAATTTTAATTTAAAATGAATAAATTTAAAAATTATCAAAGTTAACCTTAAGAACTTAAATGAACACCTTGATAGTTTTGCCAGTGTATGGAAAAACTGGCAAAAATAAATGTAGATAAGTCGCGTTAGAATGTTACAACAAAATTTAAACCGTGGGACTTAATGGTTAAGTATTTGACGATCAACTGCTTCCTTGTCGCTGATCCCAATTGTGCTGAAGCTTCATAAATCGTCAATAAGCCATAAATTGTTATTTTACTTTTAGTTGTCTTCTGACGTCAAAAACCTGCGATCGCACGATAATAATATTACTATCGTCGATAAGGTCCGTAAATTGGCACAAGGGTTCAAGACGGAAGGCTGCACACAATTTGCTTGGTAAACACACAGGTATAGTATGAAATATGAATAAACAACAATGTTTTTGAAGTCCAAAATATTTGATCGATTTTTTGTCATTGAGATTCACCAAGTAGGTAGTGTCCTTATAGTAGAAAGTGTTTTAATGATAACTTAAAGAGTTTTAACATTGAAACATGGAAATATTTCCGTAACCAAGTACATATGTACATGAAATGGCAAGAAAAATTCAGTTATCAATTAATGGGTAAAGATTATAATCATTTTTATATCCTTACACTTGATAAGATTGAAGTAGGCGGTTGCGGATATCGAACAGTGTTGTTATACTTTAAATAAATCAGTTGACTAGTAAAACATGTAAGATTAACATGACCAGTGATCTGACATATTACCTTCCCTTCAGAGAAAAGGCCAAATTATGTAAACAGTTATTTTAAGTCAATACTTCAACAAATTCGAATACGCTTAAAAATACCTGCCAAGTAAAATACATCAGCAATTTCTGCATTGTTGTTGAATTGTACACATAAATTATTATTTTTAAGCGAATGTACCCCACAGCAGAATTAAAGACACACAAAAACACATCTATAATGCTTATATTACCATATAGCAAATCCACATTACGATAAGGCTTCACACTGATTTTAATGAGTAACACAGAAATTAACACTTTATTTTAAACAACGTTAAATAAATTCTAAAGTTTGTATTTTTAATGCGTTAATTATTTAATAACTTGGTTCTAATAATTTTTGGAGTTTTTATGATGATGATGAACTGCAACCATTAAAGCTTCACGCCCATTTGAAATGTATATATTCATCCTTACCCAGACGAGGAAAACAAATGTTGTTATTTGAACCGTTTGAAGATATCTCACATCTCTCATAGGTGAGGTAACCTAACCTTGAACAGCTGCAATAAGCACTTTTGATAATAAAATTATTATTTAGATCGCATTTAAATGATAACGATAAACCCTAATCTCACTACTCACTCTCTCTCTTCTCAAAGAATGCGTATCTATTTTTTAGTGGAATTTAACTTGTTTATCATTATTTTATTAAATTAAACCTATATTAATTCTGATAAAGTGGGGATACGTAAGTCAAAAATAGTTGAAGATAAAAGATACCTTATTATTATTTTTGTTTGCCCATCCATGCTGACAAAATTTCATTTCAGATAAAGTAAATTAAATTTTTTAATCAAATTTAAAATGTGCAAAAAATTTCAAAGTAAAATAATTGAATACTATTTTGGGTTTATATATATTTTTTTTTTTTATTTTTATTTGTTTTTTTTTTTTACCAGAACTGATCAGGGTCATTAGTTACCTACATTAAATACAAATAAATCAACGGCGCTTGCAAAAATTAAATTGTTAACGATTAGCTATATCATAAGTTGGAAAACAAAATGTTTGATAAAATCTTATGCCTTATCTGCTAATTATTATGATAATAAATATATAAATAATAAGATAAGATCGTCAAGTTATAGACATTTTAATGATTATTCACACAACGATGTAAAACACTGGATAAGCTTTCCATTTGATTAAGTTTAACATTTGATTAATGAAATGTTAAAATTTGTATGGGAATTGATTTACACAAATTTTGATAAAATTCTCAATCGAATTTGCTGAGGAAAGTGATTTGGAAAAGTTAATCAAACCGAAAATTGTTTGTCATTTACCGAGCAGCTTCAGTGGAGAGCATTGGTTTTGTGCAAAATCCAAAATCATCATACATAATATGGTTGATTAAATATATTAATAAATTTCTTTTTGAAACTGTATGAGTTCTTTTATAACAGAAACAGAATAAAAAAGGGCATGGTAGTATGCCCAGGTAAGTTCTGGCACTACACCTTTTATACATATACACCTTATATACATATATCAATACAACTCTTGCCCCTCTAACTTCAGTACCAATAAAATCAGAAACTTTAAATTCGCCAGTATCTGCTTTACTCACCAATCACAGACGCATCGTCAAATTTGAAATTCTTACTATGGATTGTTGGAATGGAATATGATTTGTTGGAATTATCTTTATGTTCCAAAAGATGGAAATTCCAGCAGGATTTAATTCTCGCATACACCATTTCTGACCGACCAGTTAAAAATCACGAAAAAACACAGTAAAAGTTACGTTTTTTAAGCAACGTGTTTTAACACTGTTCGGTTGTGATTTTGTAAAGTAAAATATTTTTTTCAGAAAAAAACACTTTTATAAATAACGTCTCAAACTTATTGACATCTTTTAAAATATTATTTCTAAAAATAAAATAAAAAAACAGTTAATTTATGATTTTTAAATTTTTTTCGAGGGGGGTAGGTAGAGAATGGTCGATGCGAGAATTAAAACCAGCTGGATTACCATCTTTTGGAACGTTAAGATGATTCCCACAAAGTTTTACAAAAATCAAAAATCTGACGGCTTTTCCATTAGACGTTTTCATATATCAAAGGGCACGGTAGTGCCCAGCCAAGTTTTGGCACTACACCCTTTTTACAGGATCAAACTCAGGATATTTTCGACCCCCCTCTAACCAGTACCAATAAAGTCAGAAACTTCAAACTCGCAGCATTTGCTAAGCTCACCAGGCTTAGGCAAACTAATTAAACTTCAATTCAATAACATAAGTGGCTGCCGAGATATAAGACTTCAAAAATCGCAAAAACCATAACTGACTTACTGATTCGCTGACTTATTGACTCACTCGCTGACAGATTATCAAAATTATGGAGCACTTCCCGACATCGTAGAATCTTGTAATTTCGCACAACAGTAGGCCATGTGGTGTATACAAAGGAAAAAAATTTAAGATTTTCAGTTCAGGGGGTGTGGTACCCCACCTGATTACTCAAAAAAAAATCAAATCCACAAACAGAACTTTTCATTCTGTGCTTCCGAAGTGGGACATACCAGACAAATATCGTTGTCATAATAAGTGCTCTTTTTGCAATAAGCTTTAAAGTCCTATTTTTTTAAGAATAGTTTTTTTTTTTTAGTATTTGTTAGTAATGGATATTCAAACTTAAGGTATGTACTGTGTTTATAAAGTATGTTTTATTATTTTTCTCACTTCATAACCAAAAGCAAGTTCTCACAAAGAAAGTTCAAAATTTCTTTTTTTGTCCCTTTTTTCAAATTCAACGAGACTTTTAATAACAAATTCATGAAAAGTCATGCCTGAATCATATACCTAAATATTCGTATATATATGTAGTTCCAAAATCAACAACATCTAGCTGCGATGAGCTGCGATTGACTCTGCATTCTCCTTCCAACTGCAGCATATTTCATATATTTTTTTTGTTTGAAAGGGGCTTGTCTGAAGTGCTCTTTTAATCGTTTGGGGGTTCTGGATATGTGGTTGTCGTTGCGCAATGTGTGGTCTCCTTTTTGTTTTATTATAAAAAATATTTTGTAAATATTATGAAAATACAAATTAAGAAAACCTCGAATAAAATGTGTATACATTTTTCAAAGATAAGAACTCAAATTAACTGATAAGCTCATTATTATTACATTTAAAACAAAAAAAAAAAAAATAAAAAAGTTTTTAAAAAAATAAATGTATTTTTCCTACCTACAAGAATTTTTATTATTTTAAGATTTGAAAAGGTGGGCGTGTTAGTGGGCGGACATTTTGCCCGATGATTTCTTATAGAATTGTTTATCGACCCTGAATATTTCATTGAAATCGGTGCAGTGGTTCAGATTCAATCAATCTATGACCGCCTCTCCATACAACTGGAACCACTGTGCAGCGGTAGGGATTAAATTTTAAAACTTGATATTTTTCAATAAAGGGGCGTGGTATTCGCCCATTTTCATAGAATTGATATAAATTATTTGTCGTGGAATGATGAAATTCGGTACAGCGGTGGGGCTTAAAGTGCAAGCAAAGGCAATTTTTTTTTAAAATTGACATTCAGAGGGTGTGGCATCCGACCATATTCTCAGAATTCTTATTAATTATATGGATAACTTCGGATTGTTGCAGAATAATAAAATTTTGTAGACAAAGGAGGTATTAGAAAATTTTAAATTATCCATTCAGGGGCGTGGCACCCACCCATTCAACTTCTGATTGTCGCAGAATGATGAAATTTGGAAGAGCAATATGACTTAACATGCAAGCAAAGCGAAAGTTAAAAATTTCTGATTTATCATTCAGTGGGCGTGGCAACCACCCATTTTTACAGAATTAATATTAAATATATTGAGATCACTTCCGATTGGTGCAGAATGATGAAATTTGGTAGAGCGGTTAGTTTTCAGGTGTATAAAAAGAAAAGGTTTAAATTATAAAATTTTTCATGCAGGGGCATTGTATCCACCCACTTCTTATCAATTATTATCATTTCAATGGAGCATTTCTATAACTTATGAAAATTGGTAGAGGGGAAGTTAGGTCAGGTTATTTGTAGTACATACAATAGGCAAAAATTAAAAACCCTTTTCTTTACGAGGCTCTTATTGGGCGTTTATTCCACTCACTTTTTCTGATAAAAAGAACCTTTTCAAAAAGTAGTGAAATCACACCAAAAACATAAATGTTAAAAAAGTAGCCAAGTTCTTCTATGTGCAAACATCTTTGCGTAACAAGTCAGCTATTAAAAGTTGTGAGATCTAAAAGTACGCCAAGTTCTCAGTTCGTTAATGTTAAATATCAAATATTTTAGTAGAGTAATATGGAAGAACCTCAAAATTATCAGAGAAATCTGTTATTTAATGTTAACTGACTTAAATTAAGTTGGTTTATTTGGCAAGTTTTATTTTATTACCTTACTACTCAATTTTGAAATGAAAACTTGACTAGAAAACCAACTGAATTTAAGTCAGGCTTTCCTGAGATATAGAACTGCAATTAACTCAAATACCGAAACTGACTCACTGACGGATCATCAAAACTATGGAACACTTCACGACATCGTAGAATCTTGTCATTTCGTACAATAGTAGGCCTTATGGTGCATACAAAGGAAAAAATCGAAAGTTTAAGATTTTCCATTCAGGGGGCGAAGTATCCGCCAATTTGCATAGAATTAAAATCAATTATATGGAGCACTTCTGATTGTCGTTTAGAATGATGAAATTTGATATAGCGATCGAACTTGAAGTGCAAACAAGGGACAAATTTAAAATTTACATTATCTACAACCAGGGGGAGTGGCATCGGCCTTTTTTCACAGAAAGGATATAAGTTACATGGAGCACTGCGGATTGTTGCAGAAAGATAAAATTTGGTAGAGCCATAGGCCTTTTTCAAGCAACAAAACGGACATAAATCGTGGCATCAACCCATTTTCGCAGAGTTTATATTTTAAATATATAGAGCACTTCCGATTGTTGCAGAATTATGACATTTGGTAGAGTGATTGGATTTGGGGTTTATAGGTACAAAAAAAAAACAAAATTAAAATTATGAGATTTTTCAAGTCAAGTTCTTCTATACACAAAAAGAAAAAGTCAGGCGAAAAAAGTTGTGGGATCTAAAATACGCCAAGTTATAATAGACTAAGAGCCCAGGGCCGCCAGACATACGTCAGTTTATCAAAGCTGAGATTTTTTCTGCGAACAGATACTATAATAGCTAAGAACAAATGGGTACTAAGAATCTTCAATCCGGGTGCAATTAAGAGGCAGCGAGTGTTACAGTTGCATACAAATGTTGCAACATTGCGTTATTTCATCAAAGCTGATATGTGTTAGGGGATGGTGTCATTTATTTTATTTAATACTTGCCAGACATCTGCAGTGGGACCTAACGTGAGCCAGACACTTAAAATGTCTCAAACTAATCGTGCCATTCAATCAAATCAATATTTCATGTTTTCTTGGGGCAAATATTCTACAGTATTTTCTAATCAGCAAGACACCTACAGCGGGGCCTTACATCACAGTAAAACTGTCAAAATAATAATTCTTTGTTACTAAAACGTGATTTTTCGCTTATTTTAGCTGTTTTTAAATGTCTGCCTGATGAATACGCCCCACCATAGGTGTATAGCTGATGAGGAATTATTTCTTAACAGTTGCCCATAAAACATATAAATATTAGCTTTAAAACTACAACGTAAATGGCATGATTAGTTTGACATATTTTAAGTGTCTAGCTCACGTTAGGCCCCATTGTAGATGTCTGGCAAGTGTCCAATAAAGTAAATGACACCATCCCCTAACACATATCAAAAATTCAGCTTTGATAAAATAACGCAATGTTGCATCATTTGTATGCAACTTTAACACTCGCTACCTCTTAATTGCACCCGGATTGAAGATTCTTAGTATCCATTTGTTCTTAGCTACCATAGTATCTGTTCGCAGAAAAATCTTAGCTTTGATAAAATGACGTATGTCTGGCGGCCCTGGGCTCTTAATCTATAAGTTTATTACTGCTAAATATCAAATACTTTAAGTATAGAGTAATATCGAAGAAACTCAAGATTATCAGAGAAATCTGTTTTTTAATGATCACCCACTTAAATATTGTAGGTTTACTTGGCAACTTTTCTTTTATTACCTAATTGGTTACAAAATTTGATTGATTAGTGAACTTAAAATTTAGGTCATCGATTTTGCCAAGGTTATGATTAAGTTTATTGAAGTGGTAATACCTCTGACAAAAATAAATTGAAAAATCGTTATTTTCAAACGCCCACCCCTGTCAAAGACTGACAAAAAACTTCCAGACTTTTGTTTTCGATACAACGTTATAAAATGCACCGACTAACCCCCACACGCATATTTTAATGGTTATACATCCAATCCCCACTCCCAAAATTAGCTGTCGGCCTCGGCACTTAGTCTACATTTACATGTTTAAAATAGCTGTTGGAGGTTTATTTTATTTGAAATTTGCACACAAAATATGTATTCATTGCTAAATTATAATGAATAAGTAAAAAATGATCATTTAAAGCAAAATATGAACTAACGCTTTTTAAAAGCAAATTTCTTTATACGAAAACCTTTCTAATTAATTTATGGCTGTCGAATCCGGGTCCATGTGATAACAAATTACTTTGTTTTCTTATTATTTTTTGCGATTCAGGCGGAAATAATTGAAAAACGTCAAAACCCTCTTTCCGTTTAGTGAATTTGTTTGGCAAGAACCTGAAATGCACTTTTATACACAATCAATTAAGACACGTTACTAAAAAGTATTCTTTGATAGACTTATAATAATAAAATTATTAAATTTAAGTTCTAATACAAAACTGTATGTACATTCAAGTATTGTCTTAAAACATGGACATTAAAATAAATATTCAAAACCCTGAGATTAATTTTGTTTAAATTTGTTTGAAGGCAAACAAAATAATAAATATAAATAAAAAATATTTAAAAAGTAGAATGTAATAATTAAATATCAGACAAACAATTTTATTAAAATTCTTGGAGCCGTTTTCGAGAAAAATAATATTTGTCTAAACTGTTTTTCAACATTTGTATGAAAGGTATCGTTATTTTTGAATTTAGAAACATGATTTTTTTAAATATCTTAGAAGATAATAAAAATCATTTTATACCAAGTTTTTAAAAAAACTGTCCAAATCATTTTCAAAATATTTAGTAAAAACAAAAATTCAATATTTTTAAAAATTTGAATCAAAATTTCAGAAATGTTGGTTGAAAATAATATTAAAACTTTGTAGAACCTTCATCTTAACAAAAATAAAAAATATCAACTGAACCGTTTTCGAGTAAAACAAAAACCAAAATGATGGGTGTTCCAGAGGTACTTAAAATAACCATTTTTTGAAATTTTAATTTTTTGAAAAATTTGTCCATTCTGTCTAAAAAAAATTTGTATGGCATGCACCGTTTATTTTTGGTCCTAAAGAAAAATTAAAAAATCTTGTGAACATATCGGGTTTTTCAATAAGAGCGCTACAAATAAAAACGGTTTTGGATATCAACGAAATTCTTTATTCCTGTGAAAGTACGTTCACGGGCACGCTTGCAGAAGTCCAGACGCTGAACCCAATTTTCGACGGTTTTCAAGCATACATCGGCCGATGCTGCTGCAATTTCACGTTCGATATTCGTACGAAGTTCATCAATCGTCGCTGGCTTGTTGGCATAGGCCATAGACTTTACGTAGCCCCACAGGAAATAGTCTAACGGTGTCAAATCGCACGACCGAGGCGGCCAAGCGACTGGACCATTTCGTGAGATAACACGTTCTCCAAACTTGGTTTCCAATAAATTGATTGTGACCTTCGGTGTGTGGCTTGTGGCGCCGTCCTGTTGGAACCACATGTCCTCCAAGTCCATATCATCCAATTGGGGCCAAAAATATTCAGTTATCATTGAACGGTAGCGATCTTATTCACAGTAACGTGCCGGTCTTGATTATCACGGAAGAAGTATGGCCCAATGATGCCGCCGGCCCATAAACCACACCAAACCGTACTTTTTTGATGATGCAATGATGACTCATGGAGTACGTGTGGATTGCTGCCTGACCAATACCGCATATTTTATTTATTGACGAAGCCATTCAGCCAGAAATGAGCCTCATCGCTGAAGATGATTTTTCGATGAAAATCCGAATCATTTTCAAGTACGTGCTCATCCCAATTCACGAACATACGACGCTTCTGGTGGTCAAGCGGCTTCAGTTCTTGCGTCAACTTAATATTGTAAGGATGTAGGCCAAGATTTTTTCGCAAAATTCGCCACAACGACGTCACAGAGATGCCCAACGCTTGAGAACGACGTGTGAGAGACACATTTGGGCTTTCTGTAACTGAAGCCTCAGCGGCAGCAATATTCTCGACACTACGGGCACTTCTTTGTCTCACTGGTACGGGAACATTTTGTATTGTGTCTGTGGATTCAAATTTGTCCGCTAGACGCTCAATTGTTGATCTGCTAGGACGATTATGACGACCATAAATTGGACGTAGCGCTCTTAACGTTGAGGCCACTGACTCCGAATTTCGGTCATGAAATGGCAAAAATATGGCGTCGTTTGCTGTCCCTGTTGCTCTACTTTTGTAGCGTCCCTGTTGAAACACCCTTCATTACTCAAAAAACAGTAGATACCAAGTGTGAAGAAAATCGATTCAGCCGTTTGTGTTGCAGATGTGTGGACAGACAGACAGATAGAATTGCGACACTCACTTTTTTCGCGTTCTCTATCATAGTGTTAGGGAAAATTGTTATCTCGAGCACTATTTTTTTACGAATCCATAACTTTCCATAAGTTACTTTATAAAGTATGTATATTGGAAGTAAAAATTTTATCAGTTGGAATCGCTAGAGATTCAAATTTGAAGTGGGTTATTTATAATAAGAAAAGAAATTCTAGATCTTTAATGACTTTTTATGAAAAAAACAAATTAAGAATTTCAGCACTTACTGTCAATTATTTACTTTTTGCTTTTATGGCCCTAAGCCTTTTATGGTCGAAAAACATTCTTCTTTTTTAAATCCTACAAATGATGTGCTACCTGGACGCGCGTTGACTCTGTGACCTTTGGAAACAAATTAAAAACTCATAAAAAACTCCTTTTGGGCACCCCAGAGAAAAAAAAGACGTTTAGTGACAACTTCCTGGCCACTCATAAATTGTGTTTTTTTCTTTCTTCTCTCTTTCCCACAAATGAATCCTAAAGCCTAGTACGCTGCTGATGCGAAACGAAATTTTCCTGTGGTCTCCAAAAAGACAAAGAAATGCTTACGAAAACACAGCGGAAAAATGTTCATGGAGAGTTTTACAAATTACAAATAAAAAAACAAAATTTAACGATAAAAACAACCAACAGCCATGCTGTAATGAAAGTAAAAAAAAACTTTAAAGAAAATTAAAAAATTAAAACACGAACAAACCCAAATGTCATTTTTCCGAACATAAGACCGCTTTCACACAAGAAAACTGAGTTCGCAGAAACTAGCTTGTTTGTAGGCGAGAAGGGTGTGAGGGGAGATATTTTGTCTTCTTTTTGCGCCCTTCTCGCCAACAATCTAAAAATCGCCGACAACGCAGTTTCCTTGTGTGAAAGGGGTCCAAATAAATTGTCCGGGCAATCAGTTCTGTGGGAAAATAGAGTGGAGTAATCATCAATTTCGTTGGTCGAACAGTGTACCACAGAACGAAAAGCACAACGAAATTTTTCGTTTATGTTTTCTTCAAGTCATTTTTGAATGGGATTTTTCGTTTCACATCAGCAGCGTACTAAGCTTAAGATTGGAACCCAATTTTTAAAGAACATTTTTGCTTTTCCTAAACTGATGTCTCTCCAGCCTTGATTTTTCCAGACAGGTTTTTCCGGACAACATTATATTGTGCCTTGAAATACACTGCCTTGAATATGCTCAAAGACTGTTGCATGTTAAACAAGTCATACAAAATTCGATGTTAAGGTTATAAATCGCACCCTATTACGAGCAAGCAAGTTCATAGCGCTTATGGAAATGTCAAATCTTACCGACAGAAACATTTTTTTTAAACATGTTAATTTCAACCTTAAACGTGAAATTACATGGTTCTTTTATTGAACCTGAATGTGTTAAGAATGTGATAAGAAATGAGTAATTATTCAACAAACCCCCTTTGTTGGTCTTTGAAAGACCCACATAAATTAGTTGATTCTCAAAGTAAATTATCTTTTAATTTTATCTATAAAAAAAAAAAACAATTGAAATCAATAGGCTTTTCGTTATTGTTTACGTACCTAATCCTAATTGTTCCACATAGCTTTCTTTACCTTTACCTATCAACTAATCAGGCTCAGCTGTCGCTTAAGTATAATACTTCTGTACCTGTAGAGATAACTGCAAGTACAAAAAACACCTTGAACCAGCATACCTAATCTATATACATGTACAATACTACCTATTATTAGACGTCAATGGTTGTCTGATAAGCGTATGTTGATTGAAATTTAAGTCATTCCTAAAATGTATTTGACATTATGCATCATGATTTCGCATAGATAAAGATAAAGAAGACCTTCGAAATCAAAGGAAATAGGGTTGCTTTTGGTTGGTATCGTTCTGATGTTTATAAGGTTATGGGGGATGCATGTACGTACATTGTACATATTAACATATGTTTTTTTTTTTCATGATTCATTTGATGATTTCCACTTCGCGACTTTTCCATTTCCTCTCATACTCTAACTGCAGGAAATGTAAATATTTATTTTACGCAAATTTAAATTCACATGTGGGTTCATTTAAGATAGAGAGTAAAATCAACAGCACATTGGCAAATTATCTCATGTGCACCTTTGTAGGTCTAAGTACATACTTTAAAACCTATACTGAAATGTGTGTTTGATGAGGGTGAAAGATGCTCTATTCACAGTTGTTGTTCATGTAGGTACGTTGTAAATATTAAGGCCTCTTTTTTGTCGTCGTCGCATCGGAGGAAAAAGAAATTACATTTTTATTAAACTGAAAGAATTCAAAATCAAATTAAAAGATAACAGAATTCAAATGCATCTTTGATGCAATGAAATAGCATATTTAATAGAAGCTAATTTTCCAAGCATCCTTAAGTTTTCGTTCATCAGTCTCTCCAAAACCCTAAGGGACAAAAGTCATCAAAAAATTATTGTTATTCTCTTCGCAAGTAATTTTCAGTGCAACATTTATGTTAAAAAACAATATTTAAATTCAATGACCTGACTACTTTCCATAACAACTTGAACAAGGATTCAAATTAAATCAGACTAATTGTATATAAAAGCCCTTTTGGGGCTAATCCTTTTACTTGGCTTTGGTCCACAGTATTTGCAACCAACACAAACATGTCTTATCGCATGAAAACATTTCTAACTGTTAACAAGAAGTTTAAGAGTCATTTTGTTGGTAAAGTTGTCTTTTTTTCAAAAATAAATAGAGATGAAATTAAGTCAATGAATAACTAAAATGAATATATGTACATTTTAAATAAAGTTTGCAAAAAAGGAAGTTAACATCAGTTATGGCCGAAACGGACATACTGACCAGTTCAAAATTATTGTAACGACACTCGAATAAAGTTGTTGTTCTTTGAGAGTGAAAAATACACCTAAATATATGCAAACATTTCGCTACTTCTTTTCTTAAATAAGAACTCGTTGTTTCGATTTTTAACTTTATAAAAACATTTATCCAAGTTAACCCTGATGGTTTTTTAACCTCCCTCCAAGGAAGGCCAAAGGCTACAGACCCTATTCATATCACTACAACCTTCTTAAACAAAAAAAAAAAAACAACGTGTTACACAAAAAAAAGATACAATCGCCGACGAGTTAATGATGCTCTAGCAATAAACAAGCACATCACTATACATTTAGCATCAATTGCCAGGCAACTTTTATTACAAACCCAACATCACTACAACAGCCCTGTCAGCAACCACCTTAGGCTTGAAGAAGTTTAAAATTAAAAAAAAGAAGAACTCCCAGCATTGGCCATAAGCAAACAAAATGCATTTAAGCTGGCCATGTCATTCAAGTTTTGAAAAATGTGTGCGCACTGTTTACCATCACCATCATCAGCACCACGCTCCTCAAGGCCTTGTGTATTTTTTTTTTTGTATATCTACGAAAAAGTGCACTCAAATGCGGTATCTATTGTCGGTTGATGTTCATGGCTTCGAGATTTGTTGAATTACTCCTGGGGAAATCATTTTATTCAAATGACAACCTTTCAACAGGTCAGGGATTATTATGGTCGTTCTTAAAATAAAAAAAAAGAATTTTCACATAAAAAAAAAGAAACTTCTCCCACTGAGAGTTTAAGTTTTCAAGTGGATTGAAATAAAACGAATTAGAAGAAAATGGTCTTTGTGTTGGTCGAAAGAACTAGTAGCCTGGAAGCTTTTATTTCGATACAGTTTTCAACGAAATCGCAACTTTTAAGAAAATATCCAAAAATAAGGATTAAATTCCGTTTTAAAAAAAAAGTTGTAAGAATAATTTAAGTACGTAAGCTTCAAGATCCATTTCAACAACTTTGCAAGTTACGAAGGCTGATGGTGCCTTTTTCGCTATCGATACAGAATCGGTAAAAGGTGACAAAAATTATCATTTATTAGATATAAATAATTACTTAAATCGACAATTCAAACATGCGAATATTACTAAAACCACTTTCTTAGCTTTCCCGTCATCAATAGGCCTCAAGAAACCTCGCCCGATAACCCAATTACCCTACAATGAGAACAAATTCTGAAAATTTTAGCAAAATCGGTTGAGTAGATTTTGATTCTATACAAATATGTATATGTATATGCAATACACAAGTAAGCATCAATTTGTATTTTAATAATAAAAGATGATCAAAATAACAACAAAATAAACATAATGTAGATCTCGAAAAGATTTTTTTAAGAAACAAATATTATATCCGTTTGACAGAGTAAGTTTGAGAAATAAAACAAATCAGATTCGGTCAGGGAATATAGAGAGAATATAATGAGAACTTGAAAAGTTTTTTTATTTTGCAAATCCTTTCGTTTTTCCAAATGATGGAGTCGTTGGATCGATAGCCATAGTATTAATTTATGTAAATCCGTAACTTCTCGGTTTTAGTATTTAATCATAAGCGAGATTATGATTGTGTTGTGGTGTGATGGTGTAATATACCTTTATTTATTTTTTTGTGCGTTTGAAAATTTATTCATTTTTAATAAATAGATGGCATTAATTTTAAACAATGAGGTTTAACAATGAAATTTATTTACTGCTTAAGGGGAGTGCAAATCTATGGACTGGAGATGATTTGATAGGAAATGTATTGTTTTGCTTTTAATGATGAAAATGGAAAAATAATAAAAAAAAAAATTGTATAGGTTTTTACTTTTAGTTCTCGAATGCCAAGTAGGAGCAATATTTCTGGAAGGAAAAACCAAGAATTAAGAAGCACAACAAAAATAGGCCTTACTTGTTATCAAATTTTTTTTTTGCAAAGTGTCCCAGAAGGAGTTAGAATTATTTGAGGGACGCCTTTGTATATAAATGTGAAATCAAATTATGTGAAATCAACATAATATGCATTGTATTATTTTTTTAGGGTGGTCCCTGAAAAGATCACTGTTTTATTTTGACTATAACTATTTCTTCCAAAAAAAACCTATTTAAATAAATAAAATGCAAGACTGAATCACACGACTTTGCTCTTACCCTGAGGCTACCGCTACACGAGCCAGTACTGGCTTACAAGTTGAAATACATTTAAATTTTCTTACTAACACATACAAACATAAGCAACTTGCTCGTCAACTGGCTTGCCATTTTCGAAGCCAACTGGGAAGCCAGTTGGGAAGCCAGTAGAGAAGACAGTGGCTCGTTCAGACTTGTATAAAAAGCTATATAGTTAGCTTTTCGTTGAAATTTAATGCAAAATTAAATATTCTTTCTACCACAACTTTTAATGAGAGGAGGGACCAAGAATTTTTAACAATTCCAAAATAGGCAACTTTCAAATATGATTGAAGGATGGCTATAATTATGATGAATTTTACAAAATCTCTTGAAAAGCCTAATTTTTTTAAAAGTATATCTTTTGCTTGGGAAAAATGAGAGTTTTGGGGATTTCGGGTGTCATTTGGAACATTCTGTTACCGATTTATCAAGCCACAGACTGTCAATTTAAATTAAAAGATTGCTACGGAGATGATGCATTGAAAAACTTAAAGATATATGATTTTTTTTTTTGCGCGGAAAAATGCCATTTCAGCGCCTTTGGGTGACATTTTGGAATGAAATATTCCTCGTGCGACTTAATTTATTTTCTTACCTATCTGTCAACGTATTAACTGTCAAATTCCATTAAATCAATCCAAAAAATCAATTTTTTTTTTTTAAATTTTTTAAAAAAAAAATCTAAATTTTTGAATTAGATGAAAATCTATCCATGTTACTTTGACGCGACAGGATGTCAATGCATCCGTCAACGCATTGGCAGTATTATGCGTTGACCATCGCAAGACTTTATGCAGAATTCGACGTCATTTTTTGTTAGGTAAGAAAAAATCGAAGTCCGATGCCAAATCAAATTCAATAAAAATGTGTATTTAGAATCCTAGAGATAGGATGTCCTAGTAAAAGCTGAACGTGACCGCAGATACTTGAAAGGAACTTGCTTACAAGCTGCGTGCCGCCTACGTCACAGCATATTCACGGATAGGTACGAACTTGACAGTCAATCTATGTAGCCAACTGGCTTTGCTGGCTTTTGTGTCCTCAGGGTTAGTGATTTATGTGAAATTTCAAAATATATACGAGTAGGTAATATTAAAAAATATGGGTTTTAGATTTAATTTAAAAAGCGGGCAATTAGTTTATTTAATTTCTTAAATTAGCTTTGTACGCTTCAATGGGTTCCGGAGACTTTCGTTAAAAAATGCTTGTTTAATGATAAGGGGGTGGTCCAAGCTTTTTTTCGAAAATGGATTAAAAAAAATGTTAAGTTTTGAAAGGCAATGCAAAGGCCTGACCGTTCTCTATTCAACAACGTCAACATCTAGTCAACAACGTCTTACGAGCCTTATTTGGAAAGTTATCGCCATATAAAGACTTTTAGTTTTTGTGTTGAAAAAAAAGATTAACTTTGAATCAAAATATCTTTGCAACCAGACCTCATACAATGTTCTAGTTATCAGCTCTTGACTCTCTTTTGCTCTTGAAATCTTATTAAGCGTTTTAAGAAATGGAATGAACTCTGAGCCTTATCTGCGGAACTGTAGGCATACAAAATCATACAAGCCTTCAAAACTAAAAAAAAACTACTTTGAATAGAGCTGGCCACGAGACGAGAAAAGTCTCGGTCTCGATCTTGGACTCGTATGACGAGACCGATACGAGACGAGACTGCCTTTTAAGCAACCGAGACGAGACCGAGACGAGACTGTATATTTGGACCGAAATTTACAGAGTCTAATAAATTAAAAAATCCAATTTCAGTTAAATATTTATTTTGTTCTGCACATATTCAAACTACAATCGAAAATATTTCGTTCCAATAATCAACTGGTTGTCCGGAAATCGTATTTTTCGGAGACGAGACCGAGACGAGACCTAATTATACGAGACCAACACGAGACGAGACTAAAAAATAACAGGTGGCGCGCACAAGTGATGGAGAACAACTTGGTGTGCGCAACTGCAAGTGGCTAGCTAAGGACATAGCTGGCTGAAAGGGCTTGCTGGTTGATGTCGTAGTTCATCCTGGAATGTGAGTGCCATCTAATGTAAGTAAGTATGTTAGTTTCCGATAGTTAGAAAGCCAACAAAATATGAAAAACTGTTATATAATGGGAAGCATGTAAGTAGGTACCTACTGCCTATAACAATGTAAATTAAAATAGTTTTTTTTTTTTTTTTCTTAAATGAAGACTGCAATATTTAAAGAACACACATTTAAACAAAACATTCTTGGAGCCGTTTTCGAGATACACCACACATATACAATTTTTCTTAAACGTTTTTCAACATTTATATGGTAGGTACCTTCATTCTAGCTTCTCAGAACATGACATTTTCGAATACTCTAGATAATAAAGCACTTCATACCAAGTTTCAAAAATATTGGCTAGGTCGTTTTCGAATTAATGAATTATCAAAAAAACAAAACCGACAACAAACATTTTAAATTAGATCACAGTTTTCGAAGAGTATTTGATATACAATATTATTTATCCTTAAAATGGTTTTCCATTAAAAAAGAAAAAAAAATTAAAAAACACCACCCGAACAGTTTTCGAAAAATTGTTGATTTTTGATCTCTCCAAAACCGTTCAGATGATTTTTGTTTGCAATTTTTGTATGAAAAAGCTTTCGAAAATCGAAATGTTTAAATAAAGTCTAAGAGCTTGCAGCAGATTTTGGTCGTGAAAGGAAACCAAAAGATTGTAATAGTATAGGTAGTCCTGGTGAAGGTGATAACGAATACGTTCGTCTGCCAGCATGTATAGTGGCCCCGTTACCACGTAAAAGTGCATCAAAAGTACAACTTTTCTGAAAATTGAATTCGGTTGGGAAACCATTTCAATTGTAATACAACTTGACGCCATCAACTCCCTGATTACAAATATGGTTTCGACAGACGTCTTAATGGCCCCGAAACCCCCGACAGACGTCCCTGAAAACGCGTTTTTTTTTTTTTTGCGTTTTATGTCAAAAAGGAAACCACTTGAAATGTTTCACAACCGAAAGATCTTGACCCCCTGAGTGCGAATATGTACATAACAGACGTCTAAGTGGCCCCAAAACCCCCGACACACGCGTTTAAAGTCGCGGATTTTTTATTGAAATTTTTAGATGATTGATATATGCCACCAAAATTTATCGCAATCGGAAGCTCTTGACTACCAGAGTACTAATGTATAAAAACAAAATAGTTTTTAGTGTCACCCAACAGCTGGAAAGGCGCGAAATAAATCGCGGATTTTTTTGGTTTTGAGGGAAACCACTTGAAATGTATCCAAATCAAAAGAACTTGATCTAAGAAAAAAATTAAAATGTAAGGGACAGACGTTTGAGTGGCCCCAAACAACTGACAGCCTCGATATAATTCGCGGATGTTATTATTTTTTTTTAATAATTGTATATTAGTGGTAGCTTCTTCAAATTTTTACCAATTAAAAGGTTTTGAATCAAGAAAGTGATTTTATAAATTACAGGCGATTGAGTTACGCCAAACTGCTGAACTTATGCACTTTTACGTGGTAATGGGGCCACTACATGCTGGCAGACGAACGTATTCGTTATCCTTATCACCTTCACCAGGATTACCTTTACTATTAAAATCCTTCCTTTGACGACCAAAATCTGCTGCCAACTATCAGTCTAATAGTATTAGCTTTATTTATTCTGTTTGTCCCAATCCTTATCAAAAATATCTATGTACATATGTACATATGTATGATTTTGTCTAGAACAAGAAAGGATCTCCCAAACCAACACGAACCGTTCAGCGCTACAACGAAATGTTTTCTTATCAAAATAAATTAATGCGTATAAACGAGAGCGATGCGTCTTGCCGCATTAAACCGACCCCACAAAAGATTCTTTGTCGCTGTAAATGGTTTGTGTTGGATTTATTTCACAATTTAACACAAAAAACACATACAACTTAACAGAACTTCAATTTAATTAACTGAAAAGTTTTAAATATAAATTTAAAAATGACAGTTTTTGATTTATTTTCACAAATATCCCAAGGATATTTTTCAAACTGGAAGTTGATCAACTTTAGATTTTCAACGGCCCGGCGGAGTTAGGAAAAATAATAGTGACCACAAAGAAATTAAAACTTACAATATAACTCTCGAGTTGAGGTCAACTCTCAAGTTGGGCAACTTGGAAGAGTTCCACAAGTTGACCAATAGTGAACAAAATGGCTCTAACTGTATTTTTTAATTTTTCTATTTTTTTCTTTCTACAAATAATTATAACTTTAAATTAAAGTTTAAAGATAAATGAACATCATTATATCCTTCTCAATACTACCCCTCCTTTGCAAATTCTCACGCTGTGTTAAAACATAAAATTTAAAGGGTAGTCTTGAGTGGAAGTCCTTTATAAAATAAAGAGTTAATCTTTTAATTATAAAACCACATACAAATCTCGCTTCGACCTTTAAGACCAAACCACTGTGTATTCTTCACCAAAATAATGTGATTTACGTTATTTCAATAAAAGCAAAAAATGTAGATATCCCTGAGTATGGAAAAACCAATAATTAATGTTTAATTTGACTTTATTTTGCATCTAAAATTGTACATTGAATATTTCTAAATATTAGCCGTGAATAATCTGTGTTCTTTGAATGTATGTATGAGATTCAAAATTCAAAATGAGCATACATTTTAAATAAGTATTCCTTAGTAGATTATTTATTATTGGCATACTTATTGTAGCCAATTTCGAAAAGAAGTATTATCACTGTCAAAATATAGGTCAATCCTAAAAAAGCAAATAGTGGTCCAGTATATTCTAAGCCAACTTTTATCAAAATACTATTTGAAAAACAATTTAATTTAGTTCGCATCCAATGACGACGATGTTTTGAAAGTACTCCAGTTTCTCGCATTCGCATCATACTAAACAAAAAGTTAATTTCTATTATTAAAACTTTTAAACAATCACATAATATTCCTTACCTTAAGCGAACTAATTCCTTGTATGAAGAATTCTTCGCCATCATAATATTCAAAGTACTTTCAGTTCTTAATTTGACTTCATTTAAATCACATAATTCATGCTGTTCGTAATATTTCTCTACCATGTAGTAAGACGTTGATGCTTCCGAATGATATGCGTAGCCACCATCTCGTACTTTGAAAATTCCATCTTTGGCATTTTGCCAAAGTCCAGAATTTGGAGCCCATCTATTTGCAATTTTCTTTTGGACTAGTTTCTTGACACCCGGATTGGTTGATATCTGTATTTTGTAAGGAAATTGTCAGAAATTCGAAAATATGGACTGATTTCATTAAAATTGAGCAATACTTACATTGAGAAATACTTTAGTATGAATTATCGGATCGAAACCAATTTCCAAGTTACTATCTGCCAATTGTGTCAGAGTCTTTATATTCGACTTTATCGGTGATCCAACCAACGACGATACCACAATCGAAGTGTAATAGTTGTACATGATAAAAGTCACTACAGACAAAGAGAAGAATGCAATTCTTCCTCCTGCTGTACATGGAATGAGAGCAGCTCCCTGAAAGCAAGCCAATCCAAACGAGATGAGAAATGCCAACAACAAAGATGGAATGAATTCAACGTATTTTTGAATCCGAAACTCAATGGTGAAAATGGCCCAGAGTAAAACAGCGAAGCCAAGGATGACGGCACCGAATGCAATCCATACGGGTGTACTGAAGGGGCTGAGAAAAACACCTCCATAAAGTCCTTGATTTTGAGGAGTTCGAAATATGAAAATTGATTTGAAATCTCCCATGGGACTGACAACGCTGACTATTTTCAATCGTGGCTCGGTTGGGACGTAGCCGCATCCGGAAAGTTCGGCGTTACCAGTTGGTAAGTCACCAAATGAACCGCCAGCTGTTTCGTTGTCACTCCACTTATATCTATGAATGTAATGAACTCTGAAATGCATACAAAAGTTATTAGTTTTTAACTTGCACATTTTAAAACAAGGTCAGTGGTGGACCTTTAAGACTTAAGTACGGTGCTGATGTGAAACGAAAAATCCCATACAAAAATGACATAACGAAATCATTAACGACAAATTTCGTTGTGCTTTTCGTTAATGGTACGCTGTTCGACCAGCTAGATTAATGATTATACCAAATTGTTTTGATAAGTCTCCACTCTCTTTTCGCACGCGTTTTTTTTTTCTCGAATTAATTGCCCGGCCAGTTAATTGTATGAGGAAAAATTACATTTGGGATTGTTCATGTTTTTATTTGTTGTTTCTTTCATTACAGCACAAACTTTTTCGTTAAATTTTGATATTATTTATTTGCAATTTGTCAAACTCTCCATGAATATTTTTCCGCTATGTTTTCGTAAGCATTTCATTGTCCTTTTGGAGACCACGGAAAAATTTCGTTTCGCATCAGCAGAGTACTAGGCTTTAAAACAAAAAACAAATGTGGAAGTGAAATTGAAATTTCATTCTTAAAAAATTTTAAGCTCATAAAAGCCAAATTTTATTTATAATTAAATTTAAAATATTCACGCGTGTTTTTTTAAAAATTAAACTTAAAAACTAATAAAAAATACGAGTGTATTTAATTAAAATTAAATTAAAAACATATTCGCAGATGAAATTTGAACTAAGTTAAGTATTTCATTTTTAAATGCCCATGGTAATTAATAAACTCACTTTTTTTTAAATTAAGAAATCGAAATTTGAAACTTACTATGCAATTTTCAAACGTTCACGTGAAATTCATAATTTAATTTAATGTAAATTTTTGACACGAATATTTAAAAATTGACCTAGTTCATAAAGTAAATTGGTTTTTGAAACTTCCTCCCAAAAGTCTTTTAATGGTCTTTTGTAAGTTATGATTGAAAATTAGCATGAAATTTTATTTTGATTTTTTTCGGAGAAATTTTGTGAAATTTTTTTTTTGGTGGGGGGGGGGTTTAAAACTCGAGGGAACTTTTAACGAGTATCATATACTTTTCCAAACTGAAATCCTAGCAAACACAAAACATATGGGCTAAAAAAAATTATTTAGAAGCAATCTTTAGAGCATTTTTAAAATACAGAATTTTCAGTGAAATAATTTTTGAAAATTATTTTTTATTTTTAAGCCTAGTACTCAGCTCGAGTGTAAATGAAATTTCTATATAAAAGTGACACTTATTTCACTGCGATGGAATTCAAACCGAGAGATGAGTACCCAAATTTGAAAATGAAATGTGAACCGGTTCAAAATCAATTTCATTTCCCAATGTACGACCACTGGGGAAAACAAATAAAAGTGTGGAAAAGTGTGACATTTGTCTATTAATTAATTATGCTGATAAAAAAATTAAAAATATATTAACAAAAAGCCGAAGCAACTATTTTGGATCAGACAATAACTTATTTTTGAATCCCTAGTGCTACTGACAGGCCAAAATCAACAAACTTTGGAATTAATACAGTTTTCGTTATTTTTGTATTAAAAATTCTTTCAATTTGACTGCCATAAAAATCAATATTTTTTTCATTCAAATATTCGAAATCTGAGGATTGAAAAATCACGCGGAGAATCAATTATGGATTCATGATGAATGTTCAGGTGAATTTGAACCGCATTTATTTTTAATTTCATAATTTAAATCGGTTAAAACGGTTAAAACGGGTGAGAAAATCAAAAAAATGTTTTAAAGGAATTAAGTTTTGGTAAAATTTGTTCCTATTTAAAGGCAAATCGTACTTTATTTTAGCACATTAAACCTTTACTTGTTTCTGGTTTTTAAATAATTTGTCAGGTGCAAGTTTGAGAAAAAAAACGATTTAGTCGATTTCAAAATTTAAAATTTTCGAAAAATAATTTTAATTATTTTAAAGCAAACTAACAGCCCTATTCTGTCGTTCGTTGTGAGGATTAATAAGATTATTGAAAATTTAAAAAAATTGTACTTGATAGCGTAAAATTTTCAACGAGTTTAGTTTAAAAAAAATTGTTTTCAAACATTTGAGTTTGAAAACTAACTATTCCAAGACTATTTATTAAAACATCTTCGGGGTTGTTTAAATAATGTGTTAAGGAAATTGACCGTTTTTTTTTGTCATAACCACTTTTTCATTTTCCTTATCACCGTAATCATTTTGAACGTGCTAAGATCACAATCTCGATTTTTTTACAAATCTATAACTTGCCATAAAAGCACGTAGCATTAAAAATACTTACTTATAATGCATCATTTGCTGTAGGATATAAACAATTTTGTAGCTATAACGTGAAAGAGGTTCCTTATGAGTGCTATTATCTGTCAGTAAATAGTACAAAATAGCCTCCCTAGAAGAGTTTAGGGGAAGTTCAGCTGTCTAAAAGAAGAAATAAAATATTTTTTTTTAATTTATTTAGCTCCGATAAATTGATTAATCAAAGAAATCTGTAATATCGTTTAAAGGACTTCGCATCTTCAAATTGCATATTTTTTACCCTAATAACTTAGCCCTAAAAAAATCAATTAAAATTTGATGTCTTAAGATATATACTTACCACAGTTGATATACGAAATGTTGTATCATTCAAATTGCAGCGGTTACCAGCTTTTGGCCGTAATTCAAGTTCCGATAGGTATTTAGTCTGACAGTACTCTTCATCGCAAGTGATCAATTTATTCAAAGTTATATTAAGTTTGCCACCCAAAAATTTGCCATTATTGAATACATCATAATTTAAAAATGATATTCTGGTTGAATTTGAATTTGCTTTATCTGTAATAAAATTGAAAAAAAAAATTCTTTACTGTTATAACTTTGAATATTTTAAATTACTTATCGGAGCATAAGTTATCTGTGCATCCATTGCCATCATTGCATCTTCAAATTGCATTCGAAATTTATAATTATTCGGTTCCATATCGACTATTAGCCAATTATGTTTCCCCAAATAAAGCTGCTTTTGACTTGCCTTTAAACCGGAATTGAAAATATTTAATCAACATACAAAATTCAAAGATAAAATTTTGAAGAAGATGTTTTCTTAAAAGTTCTTTTCTTAATGAATTTCCAGGTACTTGTATGCAAAAGATTACCTCATTCAAAATGTATCCAGACTTATTGCAAGTAAAATCCAAAACAACTCCCAAACTAGTTAACCTCCCATTTAAATATCCGCCAGGAAATTGCACTTCCTTGCTTATATCTACCATTTGAGTGCGTAGTAGTTGATCGTTTGCACTTTTTAAGAAATTCAATTGAGCTATACAAGAAAGTTTGTTAAACGTATTAAAAAAATAGAAACTAAATATGAAATTCTTGCCATTTAGTTTCCAACAATTAAAAACCACGATGTTACTAATATGGGATTGTAAGTAATGATGAATGATAACGTTAAATAATGGTAGCAAATTCATTATAATAAAAAGAATAATAGAATAGGGAAAGGATAAAAGGAGATTTAAAAACTGAAGCACTTTAGATAGTCCTTAGTCCTTTTAAAGGAGGAATATAGTTTGCATTGCATAAGGGAATGTTAAATGAAGCAATGACATACAAATTACGATTTGACAGAATAATGATTTCTTGATAAACTGTGATGACTGTTTGAAGCTTTTTTTGATGTGATAAGTGGATAATATTTATTTAATGGGTATTGCATTTGATGACTCTTTCAATGTTTGACAGGAACAATTTCCAAACTTATAAATCACTATAAATATGAATGTTCAAATTTTGGCAGCAGAATTAGGCGTGAAAACTATTTTAACGTTTGGTACTCTATTAATTCTATTTCAACTAACAAGAGGGGATCTCCTTTGTTTTAATTACCGGCTAAAATATGAACCCGATAAAAATAGGGAATATACCCTATTTAACTACCGACTGACAAAAAATGTAGTTTATTTGTAATGAATGAACTCTGGAAAAGCTTTGAAACTAAGTTCTAATTTCTAAATGTAAGGGACTGGAATACATTTTGGAACTTTTCTCCAAATCTCATAAACTGTTTAAGAGCTCACAGAAAATTGTTTGGTTTCATAGTTTACTAAGAATAAGTCATAGATTTAAAAACAAAGTATTAAATTGTGTTTTGAAATAAGTGCATTATGTGTACACATTTATATAAAATATACATGGATCAAAATCGAATAAAATTTTGAAAATAAAAAAATAATTGGAACGCTAATTTAAAGTCATTATTAATATAAAAATAAAACATTAATTTCAAAAAATTACATAAAATCATTTTTAAAAAATGGAATTTAAAAAAAAATAAATTTTGTTATACCTACAATATTTATACTTTTCGGGATATTCTATGCATAAAAAATAATTTTGATCGGTTCATCCAAGTTTCAGTGGTTCTATGGGAAATAATATTAATAAGAGCGAGCGCAAAGAAAATTAGTTTCTTATGTAAAAATAGATTGCACTAATTTAAGAACAAATACATTTTTTCTCCATCACAATTCTTGGAGCCGCTTTCGAAAAAAAAAAAAAATCAACAGCGAAAAATTCAACGAAAAGGCTAAGAAAAATTATTAATGGAGAGCTCTCTCAGATATATGTAGGTACATACATATACATAGGTATTATGTCTTAAATAAAAAAAATAAAAAACTAAAATTAAACTACATTATAATTTTTGTATACAGAAATATTTTAGTTTTTCTGTTTCGTGGTTTAATTTGTCGTGATAGAGGTTTTTAAAGGTTTCACATAATACAATAATAAAATAATTCGAAATTAATAAAATTTTATCCATTATTTTTTCTTCAACAGCAACAAAAAATCAAATTTTCATCAGCGATAATATTACGGACAATAATCTGCTACGGTTTTCCATTTTATCTATCGAACTGCGTACTGCTGAACAAAAAGAGAACCACATTTTCGTTTGGCTTCAGCTACCTATAACTACCATGCTTAAACCGTTATTTTTGGTCAAGTATTCTAGAAAATATTAAGAAATTAAAAACTCAACCAAGTTTCAAAAAAAAATCTTTTTAATTTTGGCAAGAATACAACTGAACCGTTTTCGAGACAATTAAAAAAATGGTTAAACTAGAGGTACGTACGTATCTACCAAAAATAACCACGTTTCGAAAACACAGCATGATCGAGAGTTTCAAGACATTTAACAGAGGTATTTTCAAATATTAAAAAAAAATAAATTTGAGTTCTATACAAAAGGTCCCATTAATGGCTTAAAAAAAAATATCTGTTGTGTTTTGTATAAACATGATAACTCCATAAAAAATTCCCTTTTGAAACCAACTTTACATGGAGAACAAGTTGTCAGATTTGCTTCAAATTTGGTTCAAATATGCATTGATTTAAAAAAAAAAATTAATTTCTTATTTTTAAAAGTGATTTTCCAACATTATAATACATATTTGAATGTCTTAACCTTAAAAATACGTTTATGGAGTTATCATGCTTATACCAACAGATATTTAACAAGAAGTTGCCTCTACCTATTGGAGAATCGTGATAAAAATAAGTTTTCTATTCATACGGCTACAATACTACAATTTAAATGAACGTTTAGTTTTTTTTTAATTCATTTACGGTTTAAAAAAAAATTATGACAGATTCACACAGGTACAGTTATTTTAGTTCCTAAAAAATTCAAAAAGTATGTGGGAATATTATCCAAACAGCGCCTTTGTAGCATTGGCGTAGCGTGGAGGGAGGCAGGGGTTGGGGCACAGGCCCAGGCCCCAGGCGGCACTTTGCCGGGGCAGGTGCGGCACCATCGGTAACAAGAAATTAAAATTTATTCTTCAAATTAATTAATTTGTTGAGCCCAAAGAATCCAATTAAAAATAACCCCAGTGGTGAAAAGTCTTCAAAGGCATAGTCGATAATCGGACATTGAATATTAAGTTTTACGTTGCTGAACAAAAATACCACATCGGGCGGCACCTTGCCATGGGCGGTAAAATCAGCGACAAGAAATTAAAAAAATCCTTTATTCTTCAAATTAATTAATTTGGTAAGCCCAAAAAATCGAATTCAAAATTTCAAGAAGTAAGAAATGACTGAGGCCATCGATATCAAGTCATTAAATAAAGAGTTTGCTGTAATTAAAAACAGGAGAGTTCAGATATAAAGAAAACAATGAAAAAATGAAGGACAAAGACACCATTTTTAACTTTAATATCTTTTTATTTTACATCAAAATTTTGTATTTAATATATTATTTTATTTAAAAATATATACATTTATTTATAATTTTATTTATTTATTTAACCCAGAAAAACAGTAATGAAATTAAATGTGTATTAATTTATATACAATTTAATGGAAACAATTAAAAAAAAAAATTAATTAGAAAAATGTCGTATTCTGTTTCTTTTAAGAATTTCAATTTAAATATTATTCAATTTATTATGAAGTAACGTGTTGGTTCGTTGATTTTTTAAAGTGATTGGAAATCCACTAGATTTGTCGAATACGATTTGGTTTATCCGGATGAAAATTAAACAATAGGCAATTGATCAATAAATGTATGTGGCAAATGTTCCCAAAAATGCAGGGTAAAAATTTCTCGCTCTCGAAAATTCAGTTTAAATTTACCTGCCGCGAGCCAGGGTTTTTAAATATATTATAGGGATATCCCATGTCGGAAAATTTTACAAAGTTTTTGTACCAGGTTAAAAGCTGTTATACAATTTTACTGTTTTGAAAAAAAAAGCTAATTCCTATCATTTCTTTTAAAATTTGTTCTTTCTTTATGTTCTTTCTTTATTATGTACCTGTTCATGTAGCACCCTTGCATCCGCGGTAATGGAATCGCTTTATTACGATTTTTTTCATATTTTATCATTAATTTCTTATTTTCAATGAAATACACATTAATATTATTTTATAGCACTGGTACTTGGTTACTTATTTCTTAAGGCTGGCAAAAACCTACGCAACGCCACTGCTTTGTAGCAAGCTTTAAGAAAACATTCAACATAGCCTCTTTAGACACAAATTTTTTGTAATGTTCTTATAACCGAACTGCTTTAATGAACAGTATTAAAAAAGTTTACTTTAAAAGCTTTTTCTTTTAAAATGTTGAGTTTCAAAATATTTGTTTTCAAAAAGTAGTTATGAAAGAACCTTATGTATTTAAAAAAAAAACACTGAAGCCGTGTTTTTTGAGAGAGTTACTAGCCACTCAGTAAAAGTTTTACACGGAAAACACAAACAAAATTCTCTATAATAATTTATTTTGTTATTGTTTTGCGTGTAAAAATTTTTCTGAGTTGCTAGTCACTCTCTCAAAAAAACACGGCTTGTATAATATTATAAGTTTTGTGGTCGTTTTTAATATCTTTAAATTATTTTTTTAACTGCCCCTACCACCAGAAAAGGACCCCTTCTTACATGATTATTTTTACGCAACCTTCAAAATTGAATACACCTCATGGAATCAGATATAAAAAAGTTCCACATAAGCCACAGTGACCCATTTCGAAGACTTAGGCAAGAAATCTTGGGCTTCCGAAGTGTAAGCGAGCGCCTGGTCACAATCCGCATCAAAGGCAAATTTAAGAACATTTCGCTGATCTGTGTTCACACCCCCCATGAAAGGAGAGAGGACTCAACCAAAGAAGCATTCTACGATCTCCTGCAGACAACGTATGATATGTGCCCGAAGTACGACCTGAAGATCATTCTTGGTGACTTCAACGCAAGATTCGGAAAGGAGGGCATCTTTGGTTCGATAGTCGGAGGACACAGCCTACACGACAAAACTTCCGGCAACGGACACAGGCTGGCAGACTTTGCGTCGGAGCGAAATGTCATCATCTCAAGCACCTACTTCCCACACCTCAATATTCACAAGGGGACTTGGCGGTCGCGTGATCAAGTAACCGTCAACCAAATCGACCACGTTGCGATAGACGCGAGACATGCTTCCAGTATCTTGGACGTCCGAACGTTCCGAGGGGCCAACATTGACTCGGATCACTGCCTGGTGGTAGCTAGACTACGTATGCGGATATCCATGACGCGACAACGCAGAGCAGATGCTGTGAAAAGATTCGATGTCGAGAAGCTTAAATCGCAAGAGACCGCCAGAACTTTTGCAGACCACGTAACTCTTAATCTCTCAGGAGGTCCGCCACCAGCATCAAGTGCAGAGGACCAGTGGGAACACTGTCAACAAGCCATCAGAAGTGCCGCCTCTGATGTGCTGGGTTTCACTAGGCGAATACAACGAAACCCCTGGTTCGATGAAGAGTGCCGGCTAGCGCATGCAGCTAAGGACGAGGCCTACCAGGCAATGCTGCAGACTCGAACAAGAGCTGCTGAGAGAGAGGCACGGGAGCTCTACGGGCTGAAACGAAAAGAGGAACGCCGACTTCTCAGAAGGAAACAGAGAGAGCACGAGAAGCGGGCGGTAGAGTCTATTGAAGGTTGTAGCGGTAGGGGAGATGTTCGAAAATTTTATCAGAGGGTGAAGCGATCCACCCAAGGATTCAAGGCTAGAACGGAAGCCTGCCGAGATGAGAGTGGGAATATGGTAGTAGACACACAGTCAGTGCTGAGGATCTGGAAAGAACACTTCTCTAGACTGCTTAATGGCGAAGACAGCCAAGATGCCGCTAATAGGCACAACGCTCCTTGGCGATGATGGCCAAGAGTTCCGTCCACCCGACCTAACCGAAGTGCGGCTGGCGATATCCAAACTTAAGTCGTACAAGGCTGCAGGTGCGGATGGCTTACAAGCCGAACTATTTAAATCAGCGGGAGATGAATTGGCTAGGAGCATACACCAGCTCATCTGCAAAATTTGGTCGGAGGAAAGTATGCCCGATGAATGGAACCTCGGTATAGTGTGCCCCATCCATAAAGAGATGTTCTGAAATGTACCAACTACAGAGGAATTAGTCTCCTAAACGTCGCTTATAAAATCTTGTCGGCCATCCTGTGTGACCGCTTAAAACCTTTTTTCAACGATCTGATCGGCCCCTATCAGTGCGGTTTTAGGCCAGGCAAGTCATCCGTCGATCAAATGTTCACACTCCGACAGATTTTAGAAAAATCCCGGGAATTCCAGATCGATACACACCATCTTTTTATCGATTTTATAGTCGCGTATGATAGCGTGAAAAGGGACGAATTATACATAGCCATGTCGAGTCTCGGCATCCCTGCCAAACTCGTCCGCCTGGGCAGGATGACGATGGAGAAATCTCGCTGCTCCGTCAAAATTGGTAAGAACACCACCGAATCCTTTGATGTTGAGAAAGGATTGAGGCAAGGCGACGCGTTATCATGCAACCTATTCAACATCGTTCTTGAAGCCATTGTACGCAACGCACATGTCAACACCAGCGGTACAATCTATCTAAAGTCCGTTCAATTGCTTGCATATGCGGATGACATAGACATTGTCGGCAGAACGAAGCGAGCTGTGGCAGGGGCATTTGCGAGCATTGAATCGGAGGCGGCTAGAATGGGATTGGCGGTTAATGAGGACAAGACGAAGTATATGCTGTCATCGAGAGAGGAATCTCAACATCGTCGACTCGGGCAAAATATCACGATGGACAGATATAACTTCGAAGTTGTCAAGGACTTTGTCTACCTGGGCTCCACTATTACTTCGCAGAATGATATCAGTGCAGAGATCAAGCGAAGAATTACTCTTGCCAACCGCTGTTTCTTCGGTTTAAGAAGGCATTTAAGTAGTAAGGCCCTCCCTCAGAGAACCAAGGAGACTCTATACAAAACCGTAATCATACCGGTCCTGCTTTATGGGTCAGAAGCATGGACACTGAAAGATTCGGATAAAAATCTGCTAGGGTGCTTTGAGAGGAAGATTCTTCGTGTGATTTTCGGTCCGGTGTGTATCGAAGGAGTGTGGAGGAGAAGATTCAACGACGGGCTATACAGCGACGTTGACCTGGTCAAAAAGCTGAAAATACAGCGGCTGAGATGGCTGGGGCACGTGGAGCGTATGGACAGCAACGCACCTGCCCGACGAGTCTTCGAATCCAACCCCGATGGGGTACGCAGCAGAGGAAGAACCCGTAACAGGTGGCGCAATCAAGTGAATGACGATATCAAAGCACTCGGTGTGCGCAACTGGAAGCGGCTAGCTAGGGACAGAGCTAGCTGGATGGGCTTGTTAGTTGAGGCCGAAGGCCATCCTGGGCTGTGAGCGCCATCAAAAGTAAAAGCAAGTAAGTCAAAGCCAATGCCTTAGTTTTAATTTGAAAAAAAAAACAATCAACATTTTAAAATAGAGACAAATTACTACTACTGGTACTGGAAATCTAACATGAAATTCATGAATAAATTATATATATTTGTATGCATGTACCTATACATATGTACATGCCATATAGACAGAGAAAACAATAAAATTAATTACTATTGTGCAATGCCACATGGTTTATTTCTTCATATAATATAGTTAAATTAAAATCCTTAAATCACAGGATGTTACATGAAGAAGGAAGTAAAAACTCCGAATTTAAATTTCTTGAATAAAACATAATATGTATACAATCTGTATGGACACCACCTGACATGAAATATTTTAATTAAAATATAAATTCATAAATTGCAGTTGAAGCTTATACTCGAATGCGCAGATTTTCCCAGCAAAATGTTTGCTATAGTTTTTGTCTGCTAAATGACAAAAAAAAAACATGTCCCTAGAAGCATATTTACTAAAGTAATAATTTATACTGAAAAACAAATGTCTCTCATTTTATATTTTGAGCAAAGGCTTGCATTCAACCCAACATTTAGATTTTAATCTCCTTAGGTATCTATGTATAAAGAAAACTAGGTATGCCTATTGAAATACATTTTCCATCATACACAAAAAGTTAAACCCCCCCTTTTTTCAAAAAAGCAAATATACTGGACATGGCATTAGTCAAAGAAATCTTTCATTTATTTTCTAAATAAATGCATATTTTGTGTCTTCCATCTTAGCCACATAAACAAACATTAATTGACCGCATTTATAAGGAAAAACCAAAGATTCTCCATCAGTTACGAAGTCAAATTTGAACTTTTCTGTCACAGGAAAACTCTTAAGTCGTGTGTTATATAATTTGTCAACATACACGTGTTTTTTTTTAGGAAGAGGGAGAAACATGTGGTGACTTATGTGAATTAAGTCATTAAGGGGAGGTCAGTATCAAAACCTTGTGCAAAATCTATGAATGAATTGAAATCAGCTGAAAACTTCAACAGGTATACAATGTTAAAATAGTTGATTTAAATAAAAAAACACACAAACACGTGGTGCACATTATTGCGCAGGAGTTGATATTCAGCGTTCATTTTGCGGTGAAGGACTTTATTTTGATTTGTGTATTTCGAATTTCTAAACCGATATTATTTAATAACAATCCGTCGATGACAACATAGTCAGTCTTAAACAGTCCTTCGGCGCGACAAATTGTCCTTAAAAAAGAAATGGCTCGCATATTAATTTCTTATGGATAAATAAATTAAATAAATTGAAGTGATACCCGTGGGGTTGCAAGTTTAAAAAAAAATTTGAATCTTAAACAAAAAAAATGCAACAAAAATAAATAAAAAAAGAAGTGAAAGCTTGAAGCATAATTTTAAAGTTTATTTTGGATTAAGTGTTAAACAAAAAAGTATTAAAAATCCAATATTGGTGAAAAATGTTAAGTGCAATTTTTTTATAATCTTTTTTGAGGAATATTTTATATTCTTAATGACCACGGTTGGAACTTAAATAATCAAGTATTATTTAAAAAATAATATTTATCAAAAACATGTCAAACCAAAATATGTCGTAACAAAATTTAATAATTTACAAAATGATGCTCGGAATGGAAAGTTTTACAAAAAAAAAAAGAAAATTTTTCACATAGATATTTTTTTTTTAATATGATTTATACCAAGATAGTTTTGTTTTCAAAATACTTCTTTTATTACAGTTTTCATCGAAATATTAGGTATTAGATCAATTCATCTTTTAAAAAGTTTAAAAAGGAACAACAAATAATTATTTTGATTTATTTAACGAATTTAAAATGAATCAAAAAGGTTAAATTAAAAAAAAAAAAAAAATTTAAAGGCAACTCGGAAACGCAAAATACGATTAAGAAACATTAATAATCATTTTAAAGGTTTTTGGTTTTTTATGGACATCCTTTTGGAAACCTTAAATTAATTTATTTGAGTAAACAGATAGATTAAAAAAAATCAACGTTTACAATAATTATTTAAAATTAGTGTGTGTAAAAAAAAAGAAGGAGTGAAAAAAACAAGCAAGAGTTGTACTAAAATGTTTTTTTTTTACTGAATTTCTCATACTTTTTGGTTGCACTAAATAAACCTGTACGCATCACGAATATGTTTTCAGTTTCAATATAAAAGATACTCGTTTAAAGTTATTTTATCGCCTACAAAATGTAAGAACTAGGTGACTGGATTTTCCACTTTTAAAATATCTCAACAAAGACGTATTTATATTGTGAATAGATAACTAAACTTTCCATCCAATAAGTCACGAAACAGGATAGTTGCTTAAAGTAATAAAGAGATATATAAAAATGTTCATCGTTCTCAAGTAGAAAAGGACGTTGTTATCTCTAATGTTTTTAAAATCAATCTTCTTAGTTTTTGTACTTTGGTGACGAGCATTGTTTCTGGTATATTTATCGTAATTAGCTTGACCACGTTGGTTCTATTTTAAAAATGGGAGATTCATGCAGCCCAAAAAACTCTTCACATAAAGACTGTTATCTCCTTAAGGAATTTCGAATATCTTCAATACTTAATAAGAATGACATATCATGGATTTTCGATTAGTTCCGATCAGGTTCGAGTTAAGTCATATTCCCCACTTCAGCTGAATCTCATTTATTTCTGTTTTGTAAACATGATTTTGGTCGGTCAAGATGTCCCGGGGATAACCCACATATTTCCTTGAATAACAAATCCATATATAAATTAAAAGCAAAGGAATTTGGTACAAAAGATCTAAATAATTAGCATAGGATTTGGAATTGACTGAGTTGTAGAGCTAGTCAAGAGGAGTATTAAAAAAAATTGGCAGGACTGGATAGCACAAACTTGCTCTCGTAACTAACAACTTTAACTTAGCTAGAAACACATAGTACATAGTACATAGGTATTGGTTCCAAAATATTATGATATCATTAAATAAATAATTACCTATTATAAATTATTATAAACTTATTATTTTAATGGCTTTGAAAGTAAGAGCTCAAAATAAAGTATGCCATCTGATTTGTTTGATGAATATTAATTTATGAAAAAAAAAAATAAAAAATCGTTGGAGCGGTTTACTTAAAAATTAATTTCTTATATATACATTTTTCGCTCATTTTCAAAAATAAAATCTGGTGTGCTAACATTTAGTATTTAATAAAATACAATTTTACACAAAATAAAAAAAATGTTCATTAGCCCATTTTCAATATATACAGAATATTAAAAAAAAAATCAATATTTATACATAATCTTAAAATAATTTGTTTGAAATTTTTTACATATACGCAAAATTATTTGAATTGTGAAGTAGCTCTTGTATAAAAATTTTGTTTGAAATCAATGCAGCCGTCAACGAGAAATTTGAAAACAAACAAAAATGGTTCTATGACAGGTACCGTTATTAACCGTTATTGGTAAAATTTGTTTTCACCAAAATATTGAACATACCTTAAATAGTAAACGCGCATCTTTTAATAAAAATTCTTGGAGTCGTTTTCGAGGAAAATAAGTTTTTTCTTAAGGGTTTTTTAACATTTATATGGAAGGAACCTTTGTGTTTTTGAATTTAGAAACAGAATTTTTTCAAGTATTCTACAATATAATAAAAAAAAAATTTATACCTAGTTCTGAAAAAATTGATCCAATCGTTTTCAAAATAATTAGTTTACAAAAAAATTTACTTCAAAAACAAAAAAAAAAATGGTTGTACTGGAGGTACCAAAAGTAACCAATTTTTGAAAATAAAAAAATTATCGAAAAGTAGTTTTTTCTTACTCAATTTTTTTTCTTTTTTTTTCAACAAAATCGTCAGACCCGTTTTTGATATAAACATCATTTTCCTTTTTGGCGAAAAAAAAAATTGTATGGCAGGTACCGTTATTTTTGGTGCTAAGAAAAAAATTAAGAAAACCTGTTGGCATATTAGTCAAAAAACACTATGTACCAAGTTTGAAGAAAATCCCTCCAGCCGTTCAGGCTATAGGGGCGAGAACAGACAGACAGAATTGCGAGACCCAATTTTTTCGCGTTTTCTGTAATCGTTATCTTAAGGAAAATTAATATCTTCAGTTCGATTTTTTTTACCGAATCTATAACTTACCTTATAGTACCTGTATCGCAAGTAACAATACCTTGTCCCTATATGAGAGCAGGCCTTACAATCAACATTTGAAAAATAAAAAAAACTATGTGAAATCAAACTACAGTCGACGACGCGCCGCGGCCGCTCGCTTATAGCGACCGCCAAAGGACCAGCCAGATGTGGTGGCAATAGCTGGTGGTCGTTATACCCGACTTCCCGAGAAAAGGATTGATAAGAAAAAACAGAAGTACACAAGTTTGCGCTTTTAAATTTTAGAAACAGAATAATAAGAACCTAGGGAAGGGTGATACCCGAAATTGAGACAGCTACCATTCGATCAAGCTGATGTCACACATCATGAAGATCGCTGAGCGTATATTGGATGGCCGCAGTGATGCCAGATCGTTGGCGAATGCCATTTTTTGGGCATTTTGCATGGAAAAATAAGTCAAAAGGGCGAAAGGGCATCCTATTGACTCTCAGTACAAAAAAAGGGCATTTCCATGTTTCAATCCTTTATATTCATTTCATAAATATTTTTGCATTTTATTGCAATATTATTCAGACTAGTAACCCATTTCAATTCGTTAACTAAATGCACTCATTTTCATTTTCCAAACGCCAAACAAATGTCAATCGAATTGTTTTCTTTGTTTTGTTGTCAGGCGTATATTATTTTTCATTACACGGATGCGTGGATCGGTCTTGTCTTTTTCTGTTTAAGAGTTTTGCTGGCTGGTAAATTGATAATATGTACATACAATGGGCCTTACCAATAATTAATGACTAAACAATCGTTTAGATAAACGCCACGTTAAACTTAAAAGAGACGAGTTAATTTGTGTGTTAACATATAACCAAATTAAACACGTCTTTAACTACTTATGCCCATTTTCTTCACACTCAGTTAAATTCAATTTAAATATTAGTTAGCTAAAAGAAAATTAAATTTAACAAACTGATTTAAATTCTCAATTAAAATTTGGTTTTCTTCATGATTTCTGGAACTCAGTTATATTTAAAGTTCCATTAATGAACACCTCCATTATTTCCATTGAAACTTCCAAACTTCCAGTAAAAGTCAGGAATACTGCATATCCCCTTATTTACTTCTTCTTTGTTCTTCAAATGACTGTAAATAATTTGAAGTCGTCGAACAACAGAAGCCCTCCGAGATAAATACACAAATAAGTTCGTATTTCGTATTTCGTATTTCGCAAAGGGTGGCGGCAGGAAGTATTTAAGTATCTATACATATATATAAACAATAACTATGCACTTATTATTAATTAACGTAACTAATAAAGTGTTTTATTAAATACTAGTATCGGCCAGTGGATGAAAATTCGGTCAACAAAAAGTAAATAACACACTTTTTGGAGAAGTAAGAGAAATTAAAAAAAAAACTAATAAGTTGGATTTTTTTTATTGTTATGGCTTAACTACAATAGATCTACTTTTTGCAAAAAGTGCAAAAGTGGGAAAAACAAGTAAAAAGACATGATAAACATGTATTCTACAGTAAAATACTTGCAAAAAAACATACGAAAATTGTTCTGACAGATAAAACCATATATAATTTTTAATTGTTTGTTGTCTTCACCAAAGATATTCATTTCTTACTTTTGTACTTTTTGCAAAAAAAAATAGGTCAATTTCGCTAAGCCTTTACTATAAAGAATTCATACATTATTTATTTGAACAATACCTGATTTTTGTAACTTATTTCTATCTGTGACTTAGCCTCTGCACCTTTCAAAAAATATGAAAATATTTTGCTGCTCAGTTTACCCTTCCTCAGTTAAAACAAACTTTGCCTTACTGAAATTATGAATTACTTTTTGGATATAACAGCTACTTTTCTAAACCTTAAACCGCCAATTTGTTTGATTTTTCCGTTGTTTCACTATGCCAATATAACTCAAGATATAAACTTTTTATGCGAACCTTAATGATTTTATTTTTTGGTGAGACTTTGTTTTGCTGATTTTTTGCGTTCTATAAGTCTCCAAGAAAAAGCCGAAAAGGTCCTCATAAAAAACTAATCAGCGCTATCGAGGTATCCGTTAGGAAAAAGTTCCGAAACGATAGTCCGTTCCGATCGGAACTTAGATTTCGTTCGAGGTATCCACTTCGGAACAAAAAAGATGTAGGATACAATCGCATTCATTTGACACATTCGTCCGGATTAGTTCAAAAAGTGATAATCTTTGTGATGTTTAAAAGTTTATAAACTGGTCCACAAAAAAGGATAGTGTTGCTTTATAATCTATTTGTTATTTCAACCAACCTCTCTTGCTGAGTCGTCTTCGTTGTTTATTGCACTAACGAAACAAAATTATATTTATTTATATTTTTTGCTTACTTTTCTTAAAATATTCCGCAACTGTTTTCTGTCGGAGAATGTCGGAAGAAATTTAACGCACAACTGCCAAAATTCTGGACTGAACGCACTTCATCGCTATGCGATGATAGTCCTTACATTTTATCGGAAGATTGTCCGATCTGTCAAACGGAACGGATACTCGATAGAAAATTCTCCGATTTCGAATGGATCGGAACAAAATTTTCTCCGAACGGATACCTCGATAGGGCTGAATATCTTAAGTTCTATTGGTGGGATTGCCAAAGATTAAGATGATTGGACTTAAGAAATATGAAAATGAGCATCATAACATATATTGCTCATATTTTGGTTATCCATCCACTCCCAAAATTTGAATTTGTGAATTGGGCCCATTTTTCATGGTTTTGGGGCATTTTTACATTCTTTATTTTGGGGTGAAATTTCATTATGAAAAATGGTCCCAAACTTTTATTCTGAAACCAAAATACAAAAACTTTGATCACAGACCCACGGACAACTTAGGTGACTGAGCATACCCTTACGTGAGCGGGACAGAGGACCCAAAAGGGAGTTAAAATTATTGAACCCGCGAAGTGGGCCCAGCAAGGTACTTTTAAGACTATCCCAAACCGACGCAAAAAACTTTTTGTACGATTGTAATTTTTCTGTTGTTGTTGCTTCTTATATGTACATACTTATTTTGGGACAATTTTTCATTTTTTGTTTGAAGTCATTTTCCATAAGTTTGGGGCCATTTTTCATTATGAGCCCACATTTGGGGAAATTTTTCAATGGGCCAAATTTCATATAGCCTACAGGCTTCAGCACCAAGCACCTTAAAACAATTAAAAAAATAACTTATCCCGAGTTCGTTCTTTTACAAATAATACTTACTTTTTTTAAATACTGACATACATACACACAAACAAATTATTTTTTGATATTAAAGCTTGGTCGACTATAGTTCAACATTTATATATTTCCTATGGAAGTTGTTTTTGAGCAAAAATATATAAAAATGTAACTTTCTCTTTCGTCCGGCAAGTTATGAATTTTAATTTCTCACCAAAAAATCCAAATAAATAATGGTCACCATTTCCAAAAATTTCAGAGTTCTAATCCCAACCCTTAAAATGATAAAAATCATTTATCTGGAAAAATTTAAATGCCCATTAAACGCTTTAACAGCTACATACAGACATAATTTTTGGTTTCTGCACATCTGTGGGTCAAAACCTTTCCAACGTTATATAATTTATGTAGTTCCGTTGAGTATTTACAGAGAAAAGTGTACCGATAGGTTTTGCTAAGCGTATTAATATGTAGATTCGTTTTTTAAGTTTTTAATAAAATATATTTTGTATTCTCTTTTCAACGACGAGTGAAGGCTCTCCCAAAACAATGCGAAACATTCCGTGCGGCGAAGAAACATTCGCAGTTGGTGTGGGCACTCTCATTTATAATCCTGTAAATAAATTTTGAAAGGCGAATGTTTTTCCGCCGCGTTGGTTTGGGCACTCTCATTTATCACAAAGTAAATTAATTTTGACTGACGAATGTTTCTTCGCCGCACCGAATGTTTCGCTTTAGTTTGGGAGAGCCTTTAATCTTCATCGGAATTTGACCAACTGTCACAGATATAATTCACTTCTTAGGAAAAATAAGTTTGATTTTTGTAAACATACATAGGTATATATGAAATATTCACAGACTGACAAATAATGTCAAACATGCGCTAATGTTTTGTCAAGAAAATGAATTACTCTTTAAAGTCACTATTTCCAAGCGTTAATGGTACTCTTGAGTTCCATTAACTAATACCTTAGTTATCGTTAATTGACGTTTCTTTAATAATGCCTTTAAATTTAACTGAAAGTGATGAAAACCAAATCTGGAAAAACTCTGGAATAATGGCTCAGTTAAATTTAACTGAAACTGAAGAAAATGGGCATTAGTGCACTATTACATTATCTACTGCATTTGTTGCCAAACAGACAGCTTCTGTGAATGGAAATGGCTGCGATCAAGAATCGCATCGCGATAGCCTATCTAAGATATATTCATATCCATATACGTTTCTGATCAACCAAAACCGGATAGGTTACGTGAAAGTATTTTTGGCAAAAAATTTCGTTATAATACAATGATTTGCATTTTATTATTACTATATATTTTTAATTATTTTTCTGAAAAAAATCAAAAAACCAACTCGATGACGGCAAACAAATCTGGACTTTGCATTTTGTAGTGGGCTGTTTTTACAATTTCGCTGGGTATACAAACGTTAAGCGTTAAGCTGACTATAAATAAAAAAGATAAAATAGTTTATTGAAATTATTTGAACAGATTTTTTTTTTTTCAAAATTGTATAGAAAGTTTGAACACTTCACTTTCTATTTTGATTGTTGTTTTGACGCTGCATATCCTTGGGGAAAGTCCTTACAGGTGCTGTGCGAATACGTCTAGCTTGTGCTGCGAACAACTTTAGAGTGAATAGCCACACGATACGCAGTAATGCAATTTTGCATAGAGTTTGGGTAGAACGTAAGTCTCCCAGATGGATGCTTCGGATATATCCCTCACTGCTGCAGCTTCAACAATGTTTCGGATGACAAATTTCTTGAATGCTTTGTCTTTTGGGACACAGCGCGCACAATTTATACATCTCATGGGCTTCACGTGTCCCCGGTTATGCTTATTGCGACCTCCATTACGGCGTTTTTTTGTCATTTTTAGACTTCTTTAAAGTCTAATCTTGTGCTCTCGTGTAGCTTGTTCAAGAAAAATGTTAAGCTGACTATTAAATTGATTATTGGTATGGTTCATTATTTAGAGTCCACTTAAATATTAAAGTGAGCTCTAAATTTGATTATTGGTAGGGCTCATAGTAAATACACCTTATCTTTTTAGCTACGAAACGCGATTTATGTATTGTTTCCCCCCCCCCCTTAAATTTAAACAGTACTCCAAACTACAAATACGCGAATGTGTGCCAAAAAAAGTCTCTACAACTGATAACACACACAAATACCTATGAAATCATTATCAAAAATCAATGAAGAATATCTTAAGATTTAAATTGACGATTACAATGAGAACAATATTTTTGGTCTATTAGCATAATAAATTTGAAAAAAGCAAACTTTCCCGCATTCAAACAAATGATTACAATTTGAGTTAACTATAAGATCAATAAAAATAATAAAACAACATTACCTATAAGGTACTTCCTTTTTGAAAATCAATCGAATAAATTTTTACGTTGTCTTCAAATAACATTTGCCATAAACTCCTCTCTTATAAAATTTAAACTTAAACTTTCATTTTATTCATAGCTTACAGCTGCTTGTGAAGCAAGTTCTGAGAACATTTAATAACTTATAACTTTTTACATTTCATAACTTATATATTTATAATTAACAACTATTTGAATTGAATGCTCGTAAGACCTAAGATTTCTTAAATGCAACTGCACGACACCAGTTCAAAGAAACAGACGGACAGGAAAGAATAATTTATGGTGTTAGGATAGCTCAAAAATGTGGTATTTTTACCTCATAAAATCCCATGGTATAGCATGCAGTTGAATCTGGTGTTTAATACATAATTAAAATCAATTTTAATAACTGACCTAAATCAATGATTTTCGTTGTTACAGAGTGGAAAACAATATCTCTTTATTTAAATATGTTTATTTCTGAGATCCGTAAACTTTGATTTTTAGGTATATATCATTAGGTATAATTCACTAATTTGCGTAAAAACTTACCTTTTCCGTAAAGCTTTCATTTTGGTTTGGTGTATACCTAAGCCTAAATAAAAGACCACTATATAGTTTAAAGTTGTTTTTTTTTTATATTACAACTTTGTTAGAATTCACTTTTTAATTTCTTTATAACGCCGCATTCTTCTTTTTTTTAATCTATTTTCTACACTCTCTATATTTTAAACAACAAAACACGAAAATAATCTATCAACTACTTCAATATTAATATAATTGCTCTATTAATAGCATAATTACATAATTCTGCTCACCAGGGACAAATTTAAAATTATTGACAATTAAATTCGATGGAATATTAAATACCAACTGCCAAAAACTTTCACAATAGTGCCAATAGTGTAACGACAAAAAAAAACACAAATGCATTTATTGAATTTATGTGTATTTCCAATATGAATTCAAAATTATTCTATTGGGAGAAATGCATTTACTATAATCGCTTGCGGATGCACCTTCAATGCAAATAATTAAACCGAATAAAACTTTTCCCATTATAAAGTCAGTAAAAACTATAGCGTAGCGAATTCCACAAAAAAGTATCTAAGTAAACACTACAAATCCAAAAAACAGAAAAAAAAATAAGTCATTTAAATTTCCCATTGATCATAGACATTTTATTGAGTATGAGTAGAGTATCTGGCTGTGCATCCAACCTCTTTTACATTTTCAATGATGATGAGGCGACACAGAAAATGATAGAAACAAAAGACAGATTACATGATGAAGAAACTTTATTCAATTTTGATTTGTTGAAAAGCTTTTTACTTAATGATATGAGAATTTTGTATGTTTTATGTTTTGTATTGAAATTCAAAACAGAAAAAGGAACAATATTATTTGTTGGGTTGTTCATTTATCACAATAGTATGTATGTACTTTGCTTATTGTATTGCAAAAAGTCAAGATTTTGAGGTTACAATCATCAGTAAAGCTGAAGCATGGTTGCCTCTTTGTGGGACGAAAAGATGAGTTTAACATATTTTAATGATGAGAATAGGTAATATTTATGTATTATTTCTGAAGTTCAAAATAGTAGTCTGTTAGGAGACCGAACTTTTATTCATATTTTCATCATTCCATTGTTTTTTATTTCGAGGCAGTTGCATTTTGTATTAATTTTTTACTAAGAAGATTTTAAAAAAGGTTTTAATGGGCAATTTTTTCATTAAGAAATAGAGCAAAAGATTATACGTTTTAATAATTGATTAGAAACATTTGGTATCACCGAGACTGAACGCACAAATGGGTCAATTTTTAGTACCAAGCGTTTGTTCTTTTTTTTCAAAATTCCTCCGACATAATTTTTTTCATAGCATATATTCAGCCTTTAAGTAAAATCGAAAATCACTCCATAGATTAAAAAAAAAATCGTATTCACCATTTTAGAATTATGCAATTTTTGGCGGCTTTTTCAAAAACTTAAGAACCAATTATGATCAATTTTTTTCGGCAGCATACCTGTTAAGAATATAAAATTTTCCAAAAATATTTTTGCATCGATTTTTCTAATTGAAAAATTTGGAGTATAAAAAATGGTTCTACAGGAAGCCTCTTGCAAATCCAACTAGTTTTCGACGAATTTTATTTAAAACTTGTGGTTTATCAAAACTTGTGGTTTAACAAAAATTTATGGGACAACTTGTGTTTTTGACTTACGTTTTCACCAAAAAACGATATATTGGCGAAAACCAGGTTTTGAGTTTGGTGTGAAAAGACTTATGACAAATCATTAAGTAATAAGAGTTAAAATTAGATTTATCAAGTCGTTTTCGAAATATTGAATTTTCACAACAAAAAAAATGGAACCTGGAAATCAAAAACCAACAAATTGGTTCTACGAGAGGTATGGTACTAATAACCGTTTATTATTTATCAAAATCAAAGACACGACTTTTGAGAAAAATATTTATTATTCCCTTCACCACAAAAAAAAAAATTGTGTGCCAGGTACCGTTATTCGTGTGCCTAAGAAAACAAAAAAACTTGTAGCCACATTACCTAAAAAAACACTAAGTACCAAGTTTAAATAAAATCCATCAAACAGACAGATGGAATCCGGGACCTACTTTTCTTGTCTTCCCTGTCATCGAAATAGTAATTTTGTTCAAAATATCTATTTAAATTTTTTACGAACTCAACCATCCGTTTCTTATCATGAAGTAGAATGGATGTAAGGAACAAAGACATCAAAATAATTTTAACAAGCATTACAAAGAATTTTCATGCATGAGCAAGTTTTTATAATAATAATAATAATAATAATAATTATTGTAAATTTAAGGTATCAAGATTTTATAAAGATGAATCGTTTATTATGAAGAAAGAAAAACATTTTAATCTTTTTTATCTTCAAAAATTCATTATTTATATATTTTAATTTTGGGTTTATTATTTTTCATATAAAATTCTCGACGGCAACCCTACTCGAAAGTGTGACATTATTTTTTCTATTATATGATAATCACTCAAATGTATTTATCTGTCGATGGCATTATTTGTCAACGCAAGGGATAAATGAATCAAGATTATTCATTCGTTCAACAAACCCTACTTGATTTGCACGCGCGCCGTGTAGTTTAAAGTATACAAAAAAACTTCTTGATACTGAAAATGAAATAGTAAAATGACATGCGGATGCGGAATCATCGTATGTTCAAAAGGAGTTCATTTTTTTTTTTTTTTTTTTGAATTTTCATGACAAATCATTCAATTGAAACATTTAATGGGTAACCTTAAATTTTTGTTTAGCGTGGTAAAAAGTGCGCGTGGCTTTCCTTTAAGTATTTGTTATTATATTTATAGTACAGTAACTATATACTTTCACGTATGCGTCAATTCTGGTATTTCTGATTTTTTGCTGAGTTGCTCAGGATATTGGCTTAATAAATAACCTAAGTTTTCGACATCGAACGGCGACCGCTTCATGGCCAAAAATCAGATTTTTTGATTTGTTCGCGCTTTTTTTAGTTATTGGTAATTTTAGTCCCAAATAATTAATTTTAAATAAAAGCATTGTTCTACAAACTCAAAGTAACTTAATTTGCTTAAACTTGAGACCAAAGCCAACTCTGTAGACCCAATGGTTTTCAAAATACAGCAATTCAAAATTTAGTGATAAAAAATTTAATATAAAAACTAGTGTTATCAAAAAGGATAATGGAAAATCAAGAATGGTTGACATAAATGCATCAAAGCACTGGAGCGTGTAGATTGTATAGGATAAAAGAATTGGAGAATCATACCGAAATGGGGTCTATATACCCCGTTAAGATGCGAGGGGCAATTATTTAAAAAAAAAAATTACTTAAGGTAGAAACAACACTATTGAAAAACAATGGTAACACCCACAATATTCTCCTATAGCTTATCTTAAGCCCAGAAACCCATTCTTGATTTTTCTTTTTCAATAAAATTATTTTAGTCGGCGCAGGGTCAAAAGTCCAGAGGTCAAAAGTCCATAATGGCCTTTTGTCCCACTTCTGTGGATCAAAAGTCCATAAATCAGTTGTGAACTTTTGACCCACTCCGATGGGCCAAAAGTCCATACAAAAATCTTGTGGAGTTCTGGCCCATTAGTTGTGGATTTCTGACCCACTTCAGTGGATCACTTTATAGATAGTTTTCTTTAACAAGACTTCTTTGGGTGGCCCGCTTTGCGGGTTTAAGGATTTAAACTCCCTTTTCGGGTCCTCTGTCCCGCTTTCGCGACTCCATCGCTCCGTTTAGGGTATGCTCAGTCGTCTGGCAGGCGCCTATGCTGTCAGTCGATCTGTTATTAAAGTTTTTTTGTACTAAACAGTACTTTGGGTTTTTTATCGCTAAATTTTGAATTGCTGTATTTTAGAAACAATTGGGTCTACAGAGTTGGCTTTGGTCTCAAGTTGAAGCAAATTAAGTTACTTTGAATTCGTAGAACAATACTTTTATTTAAAATTAATTATTTGGGACTAAAACTACCAATAACTTAAAAGAGCGCGAAAAAATCGCCGTTTTTCTGATTTTTGATCATGAAGCGGTTGCCGCTCGAGGTCGAAAACTTAGGTTATTTACTAGGCCAATATCCTGAACAACTCAGCAAAAAATCAGAAATACCAGATTTGACGCTAACGGTGCCTTCCATACAAACGACAATGTTACTGGACTATTAGGCCCATTTGCTGATACGAAACTTATGGCCAATTTCATAAACATTTAACTGGCTTTTAAATTTTTAAGTGACGTATTTTGTATGGAATAAACGTTATTTTAAGACTTAAAAGCCTGTTAAATTTTTAAAAGAGCTTTAGCATTTAAGGGTTAAGCATTTAAGTACAACATTAGAACTAATGTGACACCTTATGCTTAGGAAAAAGTAAAACATAAGCGTTTATGTTGATTTTAAACATTTATGTTTCGTACTAGCAAATGGGCCTTATTTATTTATTATGCTCAATGCTTTAAATTAAGAAACAAATATTCTTTTAATGATTAACACTTTTACTTCGAATTATATATAATTACATAAAAGTGCTACACATTATTTGCTATTTCAGCATAAGTGAAAAAATATCCCCAAATTTTATAGTTAAATCGATATTTAATTTGAATGGAAATCACGTTCCAGAAGCTAATTTGCTTTTGAACTATAAGTGTGGCTACTACTACTACTATCAAAATCGGGCCTAAAATTGTTGGTCTTCCATCAATGTATTTCCTGTTTCAGTGCCTAAGCGAAATTTAAATTTAAAAATTCTGACGCAGTCATTCACCATCACTCAGTTTTAATCAACAATTTCTTATTCAGCATTTATAACTAAATATTTAAATATTAAAGTAGAACGAAATTAAATTATAAAAATAGTATAAGTAAACTGTGTAGCTGTAGGTGTTCGTTGTTTTCAACTCAATAAAATCCTGTAAACACTGATTTTATTAGTTCTGATATCAATTAAGAACATTTCCCTCCAAAAAAAAAAACTTTTCACTAAATACCACGTAATGGTTATCCTCTCATCTCTCTTAGAGTAGCTACCGGCTCGGCTACCTCTTGTACTTATGTTATGTACACTACTTGAAAGTTATTTCCAAATATGATTGATTGCATTTGGAAGTTTTTGAGTTTCATCACGGAGAACAAAATTAAAATGAATATTCTTGCTTTATACAATCAAAAATTCAACGCAAAAGTTTAAATGCTTAATAATGAAAGCCTCGCGTAGTTTTCACTTTATTTCCTTTCCACTTGAAAATTTTCATTTTTTTTTTTTTCATTTTTTTTTAAATTCAGCACCTTGAATGAATTCACATGCATTTTTGTTTGCAAAAAAAAAAATAAAAAACAAGAAGAAGATACCTACTTAACCTAACCACTTTTCCTTCGTAGTTTAAATCTCATTACATTACCCGTAATGCAATGCAGCGCATAATATTTCCTTGTGGATTTTGTAAGCATCTACCTATATGTAGAAATGAAATAAGTTTTAGATCAAAAATCCTATGGGAAACCAGTTGAAAACACTGTGTCTGGTGCTGTTTAAAATTAATTAATGTTCGACCTTTTTAACTTTAAAATTCAAATATGTTTAAGCATATAGCCATGAGTTTATGTTTCAGGAAACCCAAAGTAAAACAAAAATAATTATATGATTTTTATTTATAGTTCAGTCAAATAGTCAAAAAAGGTATATTATGTTAATTTGGTTTGAATTTTAAGCCTGAGAAATGGCTGGTTGTAAATAAGAAGTGACGAAATACGTACACCTGAGCGTCCCTGGAAAATTTAAATGAAATTTTCTTAAGTCAAACCACTATAGCATTTTTTAAAATTCTAAAGTAATTCGAAGCAATATTTTTCTCATATTATGTGCATACCTGCATTTTGTACAGAAAAATGCAATTTAAAATTTAAAAAAATCCAATTTCATACTAAAATTAGTGATGATCTTAAACATTTATTGGAGAGTAAATAAATTCAAGCTAAGTAACTAATTACTCTCAGAATAAAAAATTAAATTCAAAACAGGTTGCACGTAAGAAAAATGTTCAACCGCATTCTTTAAACAGCTCCCTTGATAGTTTGAGCTAGAAAATTCCACCATCTGATTTCCTGACCAAATATTAATTTTAAAAATAATTGCTGAATCAGTATTTTTAAATTATTTATTGTTAAGAATTTTAAAACTTAAAAAAAAAAAACAATTGGTAGATACTCAATTTTTAATGTGCAGAGATAAAATTTTAAATTAAAAAAATATGTACCAGTTTTTTTTTCTTTAATTAGATAATATTAGATAATAGCCAGAGCCACAATCATTATTTTAAATAAATCAGAAAATCAAAAAAAAAATCTATATGAAACTTGGAAGCTCGATCGACTGGCAACCATCATCAATTAATGAGACGAATTCCGAACATTATTTTAAAAACGAAGTGTAAGTAAATCACGATTCAAAAACATTAAAAAAAGAGGCTGGGTGCGACCCACACTAGTAACTTCCCATTGCTGCCCTGACAACCATTTTAGCTATTTAAAATAGTACAGTTTTGATTTTGTTTTTGGAAATAGTTTATAAGATCTCTCGTATCTCTCGGTATGAAGTTATTAATTATTTCAGCCATTTATTTAAAAAAAGAGTGTTGGCAATCAAAAATCATAAATCGGGGAGTGTACTTAAAAAAAAACTACATGGTTGCAAAAAATATAAAAAGACAAATTAAGTTTCACATGTCAAATTTTGGTGTTGAAACGATTTTGAGTGTAAGAATTTTTTGAATTTATACATTTTTCAAAAGTCATTTTTGGCAACATCTTGATTTAAATCTTTTCAAAAGGATTTAAAAATCTCAAAATTACACAATATTTCCAATTAATACAATATTTCTGGTAAAAATTGAAGTCGATTCCATTGTTTGTTCTCAAGATATTCGAGTTAAAAAACATTTTTTAAGAGTTTTTAGTAGTTTTTTTTTTTGAGTTTTTTGCTCTAAAAAAAATCTGTATTTTGAATTTATTTTGAAGCAGTTACTAGGTCGTTACGTCATTACGGGTAGAAAAAAAAATTGACTGGTTTCGGATTCATTATTTGTTCTTGAAATATTTAAGACGAAAATTATTTTTCAACCTTTTTTTCTTAGTTGAAAAAAAGTGTGTTGATTTTTTTTTATTTTTACCAAATTCTTTCTTACGTAATTATGTGTAGATTAAAATAAATCTGAAGTCGATATCTTTTTCCATCAGCAATAAATTGGAAACGAATGACACATTTTACAGCTGCTCTTTAAATTGCTGTAGTAAAATAACTTTTAATTAAATTTGTTAGAAAACCTTTTCAGCACGTTATGACGTTATTATCTGTAAAATAAAATTCACCCGAAGTCGATATCTATATTCGTTCTCGAGATATGATGAACGGATAAAGTAACCCGAACGTTAGTTCGCTTAGGTTGTAGCCGCTAAGACAGACAGAATTGCGAAACATACTGTTTTCGTCTTCGTTATCGGCGAATAATAAGAATAATCGAAATTTTGAATTAATTTTTTTTTCAAATCCATTACTTGCCATGAAGTTCCTACACCTTCCTAATACTTAATTTATTAGACAAGTCAAAGACTTCCGCTTATTAGAGAAATGTCTATAGTCTATAGCTATGTCTGATGTCTCTAAATGCTCACTAAGCTTCAGATCTAAAATAATTGTACATCAATGACAAAAGCTTACATATACACTTGTCTTTACCTTACAAATACTTTTTTACGAACATAAATAGTTAGGTCCTTAACAAATCTTCAAAGAAACAAATATATTGTACAATACAAATCATCTTCCACGCTATGCAAAAAGAACATCCCATTATATGCCCATCGTAATGATGCGCTAATGTAAACGATATACTGTGTTTTTATAGACTATAAGGTGTTCCGCCACTTGGAAGTGCAGCTTTGTATCATTGTCAAGGCCAAATCTCATTGTGTCCTTTAATATGCAAGCTCGGCATATCGGGGTAAAGATCAGCCTGAGTGAGACACAAGGCACGACGATGCAAAGAAGACTAACACAAAACATCCTTCTGAAACAGGGGCCTAAAGTTAAATCACAAAGCAGTGTGCATGTGCATCTTCATAATGCAACAATGCTTATTTTCCAGCAACAAATAGTACAACCTTCTCTCGATGTACATACATCATCCTCTTTCGAAGTGCGCTCTTGTCAGCGATTATAAAAAAAAAAAAAACAGGAAACTAACCCCCAAAGGATAATGCCCCTGAAATCCGGCCATCAACAGCTCGAAGTAGCTCGAAGTGGGGTGCTAGGGTGCCGAGTTAGCATTTATCTATTCAAGAAAGGACGCTTCAATTGTTAGTGATGTGTTCTATCCTCATGATGATAATGATTATGTTGATGATGGGAACACCATGTGCGACACTGCTCCAGCACAAGGATAACACACTTAGAAAGTAATTATTATGTACGTTTATTTATGTTTTATTTCCTTGGGTTTCACTTGATTGAGTTTTAAAAGAATCTCGATTCGGAGAAGTTTTATTATCTTGGATTTAAAACTAAATTTTTATCTCAATAAAATAAACCACAAATTCAAACGAAACGGAAACGGAGAAATGAATAATACAAAAAAAGAAACAACAGTCAGTTAAAAAGAAAAGAGCTCCCTACACATACCTACTCGTACATTACATACAAAGCCACTTCAATAAAAGTTCCCCAGAAAACATCTTGAGCACGTTTTTCCTTAAATGCATCACTCTACCACTTTGTGAAGGATGTGAACTTGATGCATGTCGATGACAAGATTCAGTGTAAACGAGGATTACATTTATAAATACATATAATGTAGAAGAATACAACCGAAAAGAGTCTGCGGTGGGTGGCTAAGGTTCTCTGTAGGTACCTCCAGTGTTGGCAGCAAGCCCTAAGGATGGTTCCTTCCTTCCTTCTTTTCTTTGTATATTATTTGCATAAGGCGTTATAGTAGTTACAAAAAGGATCTCAATTGTAGGTAAGAATGATTTACCCAATTGAAGGATCTTTTGTTTAAATAGAAAGACACAATGATGAAGGTGTAGACTTTATGTTGTATTGTATAGGTAAAGGCAAATCTCAGTCGCATTTATATTTCTCAAGTGAAGATTTCCATTGGAAATGAAGTGGAAACATCAAACATGTATAATTGGCTTGTGGCATCCTTGGTGTTTAGAAAACGTAAACTAACATTGATACAGTTTTCAATGAGTGTGTGTGTGTTCTTTAAGTAAATCTGTTTTTAACAGTAAAGGGAATATGTGTTTGACCTTTATCTCAATGCCAATCTGCTTAGGAACTTTTTTTAATATTTTATACGCAAGGCTTCTTAAAATTCTTATGTTTATTGTTCGGTAGATTTTCCTGAATCTTCATAAATGTCTGTTATTATAAAGCGATTAGGTATCAAGTAGTAGCCCGTAGCGTTATGGTTAGTGCGTTGGACTGTCACGCTGAAGTTCTGGGTTCGCTTCCCAGCCTCATCCACCTAAAAACTAAAAAGTTTTTTTCAGGGCTACTGCCTCTTGCGAGGAATTGACAAATCCTACAAAAGTATCAATTGTCATGAATAAATGCTTGTCGTCTAGCCGTTCGGACTCGGCATAAAATTGTAGATCCCTTCCATTCCTGTCGACACACGCACACAGGAATGGTTGGCAGTTGTTAGTCACTAGGCCCCGGTTCTTCACGAGCAGTTGCGCCACCCGTTTTTTTAGGTATCAAAAGTTCATATTGACAAAGGCGTTTATATCTACTCCACAAGCACAAGTTTTACTAACCCCCTATCGTTAGAAGAAGAGCTCGTTGTGAATTTTCGATAAACTTGTTAGGAAACTATCAGTCATTCTTTAAACGTGTAAATAACTAAAATTCTGAAATTGATTAATTCATCTTGAAATACTTAAACTCAAGGATCAAGGTTGAGGTTAATGTTGATATAAAACACATAGGCACTTTTACTCGTGGCGAAAATACAACTTATTTTCAACAAAAAATCTTTTCTAGACTAAAAAAAATATTGTATTGCATCATGCTCCTATTAAATACAAATCTATCCTATCTTATTTTTGATGCATCATTGGCATTTCGAAAAAAAATAATTATTCAAACACAAAAACCATTGCAAAGCAGATATTTGAGGATGAGCTTTGATTTATGCAGTACTACACCTACCTAGATTTCATATAAAAGGATATTTTTATGATAGTCATTCTATCCTCAAATATGTTCTCTCGCAAAGATCTCTTGAACAAAAATAATATGAAATATAAATTACGGTATTTCTATTTCTGATATTCTTTTTACTTCCACTTGGTCGATAATTTCATTTAAATAAAATTAAATAAAGTTATTTTTTTTTTTTTCAATTCATACAATATTTTTGTGTGCATCAAAAACTGCATTAGGATTCATAGAAAAATAAACATTGAAATGTGTGAACATTGTGCCGCATTATATTATGTGGTATTGTGTGTGCTTTCTGGAAATATTAGTCGACAGTAGGGTGGATCGTTTTCAACATTTTTTGCCAAATCACTGTGTGCAACTCATCATCATTTAATTTGAGTCGCCCTTGGGCAAAACAAAATGGCGAAACCATCAAAAATTGTTCGTTTTTTTACAAACAAATTATATACCTACACGCGGACGCGAAAAGTTGACGCAAAATAATAACGCATTTTTGTAGAGGGACTAAACGCAATTTTTTTCACCATGGAGATAGGAGTCTATCCCCTTCTGTATAGGTGGAAGGGGAACTTTTTAAAAAATACTTAAAAATGAAGATAAATTGTTTAAAAATTTATTTAAAAAGAACGGAAATACTGATGATAAAGAATGATAAATTTTTTGAAAGCTAGAAGTGTGTTCTTTTATTGAGTTTTTTAATCAAGTTATTTCTGTAAATAGTTCTATAAAAAAATATTTTCAAACTCAAACTTGAAAAAATAAAAAAAAAAATATGAACTGATTTTTTCTTTAAATAATGTGGAATTGGGTTAGAAATTGGCTTTAATTCCTTACTGGATATGTGTTTCTATTAATTCTTCATCAAGCACTGAAAAGCAGATGACTTTATGTCTTCTATTTTTTTTTAGAAAATCTAATCATTTTGTTTATAAAATCGACCCTCCTGCCTACACTGAAAGAGCTAGACCCCTCCCCCCATGATGAAAAATACTTGTATTTGGTGCCTCTACAAGAATCCGTTGTTTTTTTGTCGCCAAATATTCCCACACAAAATTCATAATACCTATATTATTTTTTGTGAAGAACTACAAATTTTCAATGGCTTCCCGATTTTGTTTTTCTCAAGGGCGACTCAAAATAAATGATGAGGATAAGTTTAGAAAACCATTAAGCATAAGCTATCAGTTGCACACAGTGATTTGGCAAAAAATGCTGAAAACGATCCACCCTAATTGACAGGCAGGGTCGTAGTCTTATTTTAGAAATCATTTCTTTCATAAAATAAAATAAAATAAAATAAAATAAAATAAAATAAAATAAAATTAAATAAAATTAAATAAAATAAAATAAAATAAAATAAAATAAAATAAAAGAAAATAAAATAAAAGAAAATAAAATAAAATACCACAAAATAAAATAAAATAAAAGAAACTAAGATGTTAAACATCAAAAACCACCTCAAAATCACAATTTATATTGCTTTGGTTTTGTTGATACAAACAAAATTCTGTTAAGGTTCAAAAGTCGTTTACAGCACTTTTTGTTTTGTTTCCATACAAATTGTATAAGCAACAAACTGCGCGATTGGTCAACACGAACTTGCTCTTGTATAGTTAACAACTTAAATGTAGCTAGACAGAGGTGAATATATTTATGTCTCGATAATATTTATACAGGGTGATTCACCTAACGTGTAAAAAAAGATAGGGCGTGTAGGTTAAGTCGAGATAAGAAAAAAAAAACGTACGGGAAGGGGGACTATTTCCTTTCGTTTAGGGGGAGGGGCAATTTTTTAAATAATTGACTTAAACAGAAACAAAATAACAAAATCAACGGTAACACTTAAAATGCCACGTAGTACTTTTTTGTAGACCCAGAAATACCAACTTTTATTGTCTTTTTAAATAAAGTTAATTTTTTAAACAGTTTTTGAAAAATTAATTTTCAAACTCAAAATTTAAAAAAAAAAATTTAAATTTCAATGATCTCGAACTAAAAAATGAACCAACTTTGTAATAAAACTAAGAAAAGAATCAAGCTAAATGAACATTTTGGCACCAGGTTATTATCATCAACCTTCTTTTTTCTTGTTTTAACTAAGATGTTGATTTCATTATTGTTTTATATCTTGAAAAGTAAAAGTCCCCAAACCGTTCGGTTTTTAGTGTTTAACTAAAAATTAATAAGAGCGTATAGTTAACAGTAGTTACGATTTGTAACTACATATGTGACGTCATCACATCGTTCCTAAATTCAGTTTATTATAGTGTGAAACAATTACAATTCGTCACTATTTCCAACTCATCTCTGTTATATTAGTTGAAAGTATTGATTTGTCAGACTATGGGAGAAAGTTTGTTTTTAATAAAAATAAAAATATAAGAATTAAAAAAAAAATTGGCTAATAAAAAAGAGTGAACAAAAAATTAAAATGGAATTTAGTTAAATTTTTAATGAAAAAGGAGAGTGTACTCTAGAAAAAAACATGATAAATAGTGCAAATGGTATTATTATCAACAAAAATTGTGTATTGTATTTATCAATTTCCTTTTCAAATATGTGCAGTAAATTAAGAGCAATTATGTACAATTTTTGCTTAGTTATTCATTTTGATAATTAACGATGAAATACATTTTTACAGAGTGTTCGTTTGACAGATCAACAATATCTAACAATAAGTCGTTCCTAAATTAAATGTAACAATTTCCAACTAACAATGCCACTTCAACAATTTTTGTTGACATAACAACCAAAGTTAGCTATTTTAATTAAAAGAACACACCACTGGACATGCAAATAGACCAACGGATGTCTTTTTAAAAATCAGGTTTTTGGACTACTCCATTACCGTAATGTTAGTTTTGATTAAAGGCTTAATTTTTTGTTTGGCACGAATCAAATAATTGCACTATAAAGCAAGTTAAGACTGTGAAAATGTTTGGAAGTGCATAACTTCCTAACCGTTGAACCTGGAAAAAAAAATATGCACGACTGGATCGCACGTTGCTGATCTCTTAGCTAACAACTAGAATGAAGCTAAACATTGACGGTGTTAGATAAAATAATGGTTTGCTTATATTTTTATTATTAAGTATAGATGCAGGAAAATTTAGCAAAAAAACGAACGAAATAAAGGACGGCTGAATTGTTTATACCTGGAAGAATGCTTTTAGAAAAGCTTATGCCGACTTTTTCGAGACGCCATCGCCATCTCGCTGGGGAAATCCGCCATTTTGGAAAACGCGAATTGATCTATATCTTCGAAACTATCGATTTGAAGTGAAAAGTTGTCGTAATAAAATTTATTGGAAATAAAATTATCTTTTATTTGTCATCAAACCTTTTTTCTGCGTAGACAGTTAGACAGTTGAGGTTATGTCGTTTTATTTTTTTTTTTTTACTTTTTCACATTTTTCTAATTTCGTAAGAAATTTACGTAAATTGATCTCTTGATACAAATTGTAGACAACAAAGTTTAACAAATTTTCATTTATTTTTGAAAATGATGCAATATCCCAGTCCAAAGTAAGAGCTTTTGGAAAATTAGCTGCTAAACCAAATGAGCCGATAAAATACAATAAAGAACAGACTTATTCGTGGGATGAAATATTAAGCTGATTACTTTATAAATGAAAAAGGGCTATTAGAAAAGCTTATGTCCGGGTATTAGGGACTACATGACCCTGACGAAATCCACGATTTTGGAGATGCGAGTGGACCTATATTTCCGAAACTATTGATCTTAGAGAAAAAACTGTAAGGGCAAGGTTGTAGGCAATTAAACCATCTTTCGTTTATATATTCATTTCTTTTTTCGATGCGGGCAATAATTTCAAGGTTATATCGTTTTGTTTTTAATTTTTTTGCAATTAAACATTTTTGACGTTCTCGAGGAAACTTACGTGAATTACTTTCCAAATAAGAATTTCAGAACACTGAATTTTCAACATTTGGATATATTTTTGAAGATGATGCGATACCGCAGTCAAAAGTTACAGCCTTTTTGGTATTTATATTAATTTTAATAACAAATTAGTATTTTATTTACTACGGAGTTTTTATTTTAGCGCAACCAAAATGGCTGTAACTTTTGCCTGCGGTATCGCATCATCTTCAAAAATATATCAAAATGTTCGAAATTTAGTGTTCTAAAATTCTTATTTGAAAAGTAATTCACGTTAGCTTATTCGAGAACGACAAAAATGTGTTAATGTGAAAAACAAATAATGAGACGACATAACCTTGAAAATATCGCCCGCACCGGAAAAAAGCTTGACCTTACAATTTTTCCTCTAAGATCAATTTCGGAGAGATAGATCAATTCGCGTTTTCCGAAATGGCGGATTTCCCCAGGGGGGTGGATGGCATCTCAAAAAACTAGACATAAGCTTTTTTAATAGCCCTCTTTCAGATATAAACAATTCAGCTGTTCTATATATTCGTTCCACAAATTTTCTTTTTCTTGGAACATGTCCTATCTTTAAAGAAATTAGGAGGTTACATTTTGGCAGAAGTGAGATAAGAGAAGACGATATGTGCAGCTTGCTTAACGGCTATAACTGGATGCAGTTCATTAATTTTTGTACGGATGCGTTATCATATAGACTCTGAATAATTGATGAGAGCTTCTGGTGCTAGATCACGTTCTTGTAGAGAAAGTATAATGATGTTTTAAATTCTGTTGCCTTTAATTTTCTTTTTTTTTAACTAAACTTAAAGTTAGGAAAATTGCTAAGAAAAAAAAAAATTGTTGCATTAAAGTCGTTTTATTGTTTTTAAATTGCTTTTCTTTTCTTTGTTTTAATTAAACTAAAAGTTTCTAAAATAGTTTAAAATCCTTAAAGAAAATACTGTATTAAAGTTATCTTTATTAATTCTTTGTTTTAACTAAACTAAAAGTCCTTTTAAAGTAAAGTAAAATACAAATTAATTTTCAAAAAAATAAAAAAAAAAAAAAAAAAAAAATAACAAAAGGTTCAAAACCAAATGTGTAAATAAATATTGTATAGAAGCTACCACTCGGACAGACGGCCTCACTGCCCTATATATTATTCTATAGGAAATTACAAACATTTTAAAAAAATATTAATTTAATGAATACAAAATCTATCAATCTAAAAAAATCTATCTTTCCTGTGCTATATATCGTTAACGAAAAAATAATAAAACATGTTAAAATAGCAAAACGTTAAAAATAAAAAAAAAAAATAGAAGATAGAAGATAGTCACTATACTTAAGTATACATTTTATATATTTGACGGAAAAAACACTTGAGCTATGTTAAAAAACAGAAAATTAAATTCTTCCATTTAAACATTTCAATAAATTGTTTTTTACGTTTAACGGTTAGAAAGTTAGAAAGTTAGAATTTAGAAAGCTTTTCCATACAATTTGTAAGGTAAAAACAAAATGGGGAAGATGGACCTCTTAACGATAAAATGTTGAACTAATTTTTCTCGAATATTTTATGAGTTGACTTTGTGTCATGTCGAGATTTTAGGTATGTTCCTGATCTAGATTCAAACTGTTTTAAATAGTTTCAGACTGCCAAATTTAGTCAGAACTAGTTCCACATATGAAAAATCGTGCTGTTTCTGTCTAGTAAAACATTTCCCCTCCTTTCCAGATTTGTTCCGAAAAATTCTTTTGGCTATTTCTTGATAGATGTGACATGTCAAGTTGTCGTATATCAGATAAAAGAATTTGAATTCAATTATTAACAAATAAAAATGCTGATGACTAAGGCTGCCCAGGTGTTATTTTTATTTTTATTTAGATGTGTAGTGTATGCATACTTTTATTACAAAAAACCAAAAAAATGCCCTCGTATTTTTTTTTTAATAAAATTATCTTTCTTTTCCCATTGATATTGATATTGCCAGAACTTCCCTTTAACGACAAAATGATAACCATTTAACCACGAAAAAGTACCACTTTAGTTCCAATTTTCAGTTAATTTCAACCAATTTGAACTGATTGCAAATTAAAACTGACTTTATGACTGTCCTCACGAAATTCAATAAATAATTTAAAATTTCATATTTTCCAGATTGAAAATAAAAAATAAAAAAAATAATGTTGAACGTTCAGCAAAGTAAAGTTAATTAAATTGAAAACAAAAAATTAAGTCATACCTTTCATTGTGAAGACATGAACTTTCAATGCAAATAATAAGTGAAGGGCGGAAGAAAGAAAGGAAATTTCGAAAGAAATCTTCCTGCGAACTCTTGTTTCATGTTGACTTTTCATTTCGATTCAAATAAAATTTAAAAACAAACAACTCTTGAAAAACCTCCAATCCAATCCAAAAAAAGTTGAATCCATCACCAGGATAGGAAAAGAAAAATTAAATACACAGAAAGAAGAGGCTCCTTCCTCTCTCCTGATTCCGAATAATATGAAATTGGAGAACCAAGTCAAGAAGATTGTTCATATGTCAGCGACACAAATGCATAATCATGACGTTGACAGGGTTGACTGCAACCACACCACTAGGACCATCATCAGGACTCGTAGGCAGTGTGCTGATGACATTGTGGCTGCCCGAATCTCTACGCTGGATGTTGTATAAAGTTTTGATTAGCATTGCATTAATACTTACAATACGCAATGAGATCCCAGTTGATGGTACGAACATCAGACTGACCCAACGTAACAACCATGCAAATATTTCGGAACTTTTGGACAATCTACTGCGTGGCTATGATAATAGTGTACGACCGGACTTCGGAGGTATGTATGTTTTGTTTATATTGCTGGTTGGTGACACACAAATTCAAATCCAAAACAAAATGCTATTGTTTTTTTGAGTTTTTGTCTTGATTTAGTTTATGGTTCGAAGGCATTTACATATATGGTAAATAGCAATAGAATTTGATGTTTTTTTTACATCTATGCACTGCACAGCACATGCATCCACACAGGTCTATATACGGTCGATGAGAAATTTATTTTAATACTTAAAGCCGGTTACTGCACCAAAATCTATAGTCACTTTAGGGCTCAATTCAGTTAACCTATTTACCCAATATTGAAACTAAGCTTAAAAATATTTCGAACAGACATTTTTGTTTAATTTTAATTTGGTATTTTAATGACTCCTTTGGGTTGAACTATAAAATTAGAAATGTGATATTGTCCAAAGACATAATCTTTGTTTTGTTTTTTTATTTCTACATGCGATTATTTAAAGATCAGTTTCGATAATATTGCGCTAATTTTCGCTTGAATTGTGTTAATTTCGACCTATTAGCATTTTGTCAGGTTAGATATGTTTTTTAAGGCTTAGAAATCTCTCGAAACTGAAAAAAAAATTACAAATAAGATTTTTCAACAAAAAAAAATAGTTTGGAATCAATATTTAAGAAACAACGAACTTCTGTATTCGCTGACTCAATTTAGGCCCACGATAACTAGAAAAATAAAGGCTCAGGGAAGTGGAGGTTATGAATACACTAAAAATTGTGAAAACAGTAAGCGCAAAAAGGTCATTAGAGATGGATTTATTATGAGATCCGATGCACATTTCTTTTGAATTTCTAAACATGACAAATAAGGAAAACAAAAATACAGCTATAAGTAAAGCATTCCACATTCAAGTAGTAGGGTTAAGGAATTTATCTCTGAACATTGGATAATAAGTCCGAAATAAGGTTCACGGCTGAACTCATATAATAAGAATTTCTAGAAAATCGAGCAACACATAAATCTAGAAAATAAAGTTCTGGACTTAAAAAACCTAGAATTAATCTATTGTTGAAAAAAAATTATAAAATAATGAACATTCAAAAAGGTTCATAAAAAATAATTCAAATATAAGAACGTTTCTTTTATAGAACCATAGATTTTTTTGAGTGAGAAAAATTAGGAATACTAAAAATAACTAGACGTGTTTTTTCTCTATACTGTTCAGTCTCAAAATTATGAAAGAAAGGGTAATTTTATAAAAACCCTATCGTATGATAAATTCTTTTTTTTTAATAAATAATTATTTTAATTTATTTAAACTCTGTTCTTTTAAAATTGCTACCAAAGTCACTTAAAAAATAAAATAAATATTATAACGACACTTTAGGGTTCCAAGTATGTGTACAAAAATTAGTGCCAGCTTAAATATCTAACTTTGACCACTGCATTGACGCAAAAATTTCGAGGTGCACTTAATTAACATTATCTCTCATGCCGAACCTATCAGACCGATTTGAATCGGGTTTCAATTACTCCGTTTACATGACAGGATTCGACGATCGAATCGAATCGGATTGATATTTCGATCAAGGTATACGACCTCACTGAATCGAATTCAAACAGAATCGAAGTAAACTTGAAGTGACACATTACTTTACTGTGTGCGTGCGGAAATAAGTTTATGACTACGAGAGAAAAAAAAACAACAAAACAAAGCAAATTGAAATACACACACTTAAAACTCGATTCTTTAATCTTTCAATCCAGGTCTACTTGTATTTTTTGATTCGATTCGGCTCTCAAAGTGGAATCGGATCGAGAAATCCTGTTTGAATCCGATCTAGGTCTATATGGAATTGAATCCAACTTCAAGTCTGATTCAATTCTCCATGTAAACGAAGTAAATATTTCATTTTGTAATTCCCTAGAGTACTTGAATCCACATTTATAGTAGAATTGGACCATTTTATACTGTCAGTTTAGCGCTTCCAAACTACTCTGTTTTTTACAGCTTTTTTCTACGCTGTATAGTAACAAAAATATACAATATAACACCAGAGAATTTTATATAAATGTCATCTTGTGGAGAATTTTATGGCAAACAAATTTTCTCTTGATAATTTTTTTCCTAAGATGCATATTTCCAAAGTTATAAAGGAAAATAACAAAAAAATAGGGAGTGAATATAATGCACTTTCTTCTTGCACGTTTTGATTTTCCCTGCAAATAGCACACCTTTTTGGGCGGCAGCATCCTCAAATTCTCGTTGTTTATATTATTTCCGATCGGATCCCACAAAAATCTAAGATGCTATATGTTACATCCACATATGCTTCAATTTTATCCCAATTTGCCTAGGCTTATAGAAAGGCCACAGAGACCTATATTACTTTTTACTCAAAACCGAAACCAAATATATGGCTAAAGTCTGTTCCAATTTTGAAAATTCATTGTATTTGTTTATTCTTTATAATAATTGTTTTTTTATTTTGTATTATTGATCCATTGTTGTATTATTGATCCAGCTTTGGCAGTGATAAGTTCCCTTCTGAGACCATGTATGACTGCTACCAACTAACAACTTATGTGGACGATGCCATGCTTCAACATTGTTCTGCATTCGTGGAAACGTCTCTTAAGTTGCTTTTAAACTGCCTTAAACAGCCCAAAACTTCTCATAACTAATTTTATCTGGAGCAAAGTAGATATACTAATATTTGAAATTGTTTAGAAAATTATACGCAGAATTTTGTAAAACAGAATTTTGAAAAGTAGAATTTTGTAAAGCAGAATTTTGAAGAACAGAATTTTGAAAGCAGAATTTTGAACACATAATTTTGACTTCGGCAGAATTCCGACTCGAAGCCATTATATTCAATTATTCAATAGCCTTATATAAGAGCTGTAAATATTAAGAGACTGTTCTTAGTTACGTAATTTTAGTTTAGTTTTTTTTTTTTAATTTTGATAAAAATTAATTTTTTAGAGTAGTTTTAAAATTTGGATATGTTTTTTGGGTTGGTATAGTATTGAAAATTATAAGTTTCCTATTACACCCAGCGAGCTTCACCGTCTTCAAAAAACCCCGATTTTTTTCAAAATATCTCCTTAAGAAGTTTGACAAAAAGAAATTTCTATACACTTTTATATTAATTTGAATAATCTAATTTTTGGAACCAATTAAAAATTTGTATCTACTATACTTTCTTTACTACAAATTTCTTTAAGTTTTAAATTTTGTTCGTGATCCTGGTACAAAATTTAAAAACAAATGTTTTTTTTGATATTTTCGAGATTGGCGACGATTTTTTTTTTAACTAGTTTTCTTCTTTTTAAAAAATCATTACTAAGTTAATGGTATAAAATATGATTTTCCTTTTATATTGTTTGTGGAAAATTGCAACTAATTTAAATTTAAAGAATAAATTTCTCGGAGAATAAAAAGTTATTGCAAAGATTAAAACTGAATTATAAAAAAAAAACTATTTATTTGAAGAGTCGTTGCTAATTTAGCTAAATAATAATTACATCACAAATAGTAAAAGGGTTGGCTACGAAATCTCACAAACTAAAATCTCGCACCCGAAATCTCGCAATTACAAAACCCCGCTCTTCATAATCTCGCAATTACAAAAACCCGCTTTTTATAATCTCGCAGTTACAAAAACTCGCAAACTAAAATCTCGAAAACTAAAATCTCGCATTAAAAAACAGAAAGGACTTGTATAAATTACGTTATACTAGGGTTTTCGTTTGTGTATGTTGTCAGTTGGTGTGCTTTCTGTTTATGTGCAATAAACAGTACATTGTTTGGCCATCTCGCGGGTTCAAGGATTTTAACTCCCTTTTCGGGTCCTCTGTCCTGCTCACGCGACTCCGTCGCTCCGCTTAGGATATGCTCAGTCGCCAGGCAGGCGCCTATGTTGTCAGTTGGTGTGTTTTCAGTTTATTTGTAATAAAAAGTACTTTGGGTGGCCGGAGTATCGGGTTCAAGGATTTTATATCCCTTTTTAGGCCTCTGATTTTTCATTTTCTATTCGCAGGATTTTATTTTTCAGTTCGGAATTTTCCAACTTCACGTGTTAATGCCAGATTTTAGTTTGCGAGATTTTAGTTGAAATTTGCGAGATTGTTGGCTGTGAAATGTAAATGCGAGATTGTTAAAAGCGAGATTTTGTTATTGCGAGTTTATGAAAAGCGGGTTTATGAGATTGCGAGATTTCGTATTTCGAGATTTATAAAAAAATGCGAGAATTCGTTATTCGAGATTTTAGTTTGTGAGATATCGTAGCGCTCCCATAGTAAAAATGGTTGAAAAGTGACATAAAAGTGAGGTTTATCAGAAATTGAAAAAAAAAGATACTAGGAAAGTTTGAATAAAAAAACTACTACTTGAGTGGGCTACCAACATTGCATTTGGCTGAAATTATAGCTATTTTATGGCCGCCACACCAATCATTCAAACATTCATAACAATTAATATGACGGAGCGAAAGCAAAAGCTAATGCAGCCTAACAGCGACTGTGTTATAATACGAAAACCCAATTGAAAGATATTACGAACATTTTTAAATTAAGAAAAAAATTAGAATTGAAAGGAATTTTCACGCCCGGTTATACAAAATCGGAAAAACGAAAAACCGTTTCTTTCTCATTTTCAACCGAGAATTTCTTAAAAACCTAAGCATTTGATTCTGTGATTAACTCAATAAAAAGTATTTTTAGTGATTATCATAATTTTTTCGAGTCTGGTTTTGTGAAAACATGTAAACTTGTTTCAAAAATTTATCACTCGAAAATATATTTATCATCGCTGAATTTTGGCTGTTAAAACCTCTGATAGTTTTAAATAGTTTCAATAGAAAAAAGAAAACAGTTTGGAAAACATTTAAGAAGAAATATTTTTAGATTAGAAATCGATACCTACAATAGATTTAAATAAGAACAATGAGACTCAGCATTCTGGGTCAAATAATGTTATAATAAAATGATAAAATCGTATGAAAACTCTCTTGATGATAAAAAAAACCTTGTCATATCTAGGCTACCTTGTCATATTTGGCTACGAGACTCGCTGTCGCTCTTGGTCTCGCATGACGAGACCGAGACGAGACTGCCTTTTAAGCATACGAGACGAGGCCGAGACGAGACTGTATATTGGGACCGAAATTTACAGAGAGTCTAATAAATTATAAAATCCAGTTTCAGTTAAATATTTATTTTCTTCTGCACATATTCAAACTATAATCGAAAATATTTTGTTCCAATATTCAATAGGTTGTCCGGAAATCCTATTTTTCGGAGACGAGACAGGGACGAGACTTAATTATAGGAGACCAACACGAGACCGAGACGAGACTGAAAATGTTGGATTTTAACGAAACCGAGACGAAACTTACAAAATCTCGCCGAGTCTCGTTTCGTGGCCAGCCCGAGTAATATCATTTTTTCACAGAACCGGAATAGTCCCCCACATGACAAAAAATCGATTATGGACTTGAGTTGAACTCCAAAAATAACATTAAAAAAACTACGTAAACCTGTGACCAAAAGAATAATTTTAACTTTTTGTATTTTTTTTATAAAATCTTAAAATTCAAAGGCTCTATCGTGAAAAGTATAATAGTCACAAATTTCATATTGGTTTCAAAAATTAGATAAAAATTAATTTAATAAAAAGATGGACTCCTTTTTTTATCAGACCAATACTTTAAGAGAAAAAAAAAAAAACAGATTCATGCAGAAAAATTTTGCAATTTTTCAAGATTGCGAAGCCCGGGGAATGGAAATACTTGAGTTTTTCAACACGCTAACACACTTAACAACATAAGAAAAATTCAAAACTACACTAATTTTTGTAACCATATTATGTATGTACATATGTACAGTACGTCAATTTGACTGGACTAAATAGTAGTAATTGAAATAAATCTATTTAAAAAACATATGGTATGAAATGGAGAGGGGGAATACGACAAAATTTGTTTGTCAGCTTTTGACTTTGATGAGATGTTGCTGGATGGTGTACCTACCACCAATTTTGTGTCTACATTGGTTTTACTATTACATCATGACATCTGGATCTTATTTACCTATAGTTTTCAATAATAAACCTATTTTTAAAATAAAATTTCACACAATCAGAGATTGGCATTGAATGTATTCACCATTAAACACTTGATAAATCATTATTAAAATACCGCATTCATAATTTACAAATTTGCTTATAATGTATGGCGCCTTAATTTCTGCTGCTATTTCCCATTTTTTTATTTGATTTTTATTAATTAATCAAATATTATAAAATTAAATCATTCGCTTGTCAAAATACTGATAAGAGTTACAAATACCGTATATTAAATTTAAATTCATCAAATAAATTGAGTGAAAAGTTAACAAATTAATCCGGAAGAGAATGAATTTATCATTTCAACTAAAATGTCACTCTTTAAAATCCATTTTAATTTTATGTATTTACTGTGAATTCTATATATAACATTATGTAGAATTTCAATAGAATAAATGTTGTGGACAAAAATCAATTATGCATTTTGAGTCAGGAAGACATTACCAGTTTCAATAGTGGTTTTTGCCAATGGATATGGATTTTATTTTTTCGTTGGAAAACATAGACATTATGAGTAGACCAAATTTTGTATATAGTTTAACTATCTATAAATCTTTATCAGTAATGTTCGATAATTTTTGATTTATAAGTGAGCTTCATTCACATTGTAGCGACAAAAAAAAATGTAAATTGCATTCACTTTATTCTCCGCACATGTTCCTAGAAAAACAAACGCATCAATATAAACGATATAATATTTTTAAATGACCATAACTAAATTAATTGCAAAAATTTCCATAGAAATTGCTTCTTTTTTTTCTAACGATGCATTTTTGTTTTAGTTCGTTATGACAATTTTTGTGTTCAAGGAAATACAATTTTTGATCTCAAGAAGAGCACTCCTAAAAAAAAAGACTTCTCCTTCTTTTGTATAATAAATCGATTACGACAATTATTTGCCAATTTAGTAAGCTAAACAAAATTAATTGACCTCCCAGTAAGGAGGAAAAAAGCATGATGCCCTCAAAGAATCAAAGTACTTGAGTAAAATTGAGTTTTTTTTTCTTAACTTGCTTGAGACACTCAAACATAAATGCAAAGTAAGATACATAGTTCCATCAAAAATTTTGTATTTATTTTCATTGATAAAAATGTAAATTAAGATTTTGAAAAATCTTTGCTTGAATTAGGTAGGATTATCATTTTTGAAATTATTCTTTAACTGAATAGCAATGAGTCTTTTAATGCAAACAGCTATAGTTTTTACTTTCTGAATTAAAATAATCTTCATTTGCAGGACCACCAGCAACAATTGAAGTTGACATAATGGTGCGTAGTATGGGACCAATTTCGGAAGTTGACATGGTTAATCCTCCAATTAAAAACTTCATCAGAATAACTTATAATCATTGAAATATTTCTCTATTGCACTTCTATTTCTATGTAAATATAGACATATTCAATGGATTGTTACTTTCGTCAGTCATGGGTGGATAAACGTTTAGCCTTTCAAGGAGCTCAGGATACATTGGCATTGAGCGTTTCAATGTTAGCTAGGATTTGGAAACCCGATACTTACTTTTATAATGGAAAACAAAGTTATCTACACACAATAACAACACCAAATAAATTCGTTCGAATTTACCAAGATGGCAGAGTTCTCTATTCGTGTAGGTAAGTCTTGTTTTGTTTGTTAACACTTGTTTTTTTTTTATTTGTGGAGTTCTTGTTTATGAAAAAGAAGTTGGAGGTGGTGGAGAATGCAATAGGTATACTTCGACTTAAACTTGTTTCCAAATGCTTTCAAAAAGAATTAACAAAACCTCAGATGAATCAATTCTGCAAATACTATGTATCATCATCATCAATGTAGAATAGGGCACTGGCCGTTTTCGATTTGGCTTTTTGCATTTTCATTCATTTGCTGCCTTGCCTATGCAGGGAAAGGTTGTTTAAATTGTTGTTTAAATAAATCGGATTTAAATGAACGATGTCAACCATTGAGAGATGCAATTTTATCGATTTCATCGTTTTGTAGGTGAAGCGGAAAATTGCAAAACGTTGGCCAAAACAAGACAGACAAAAAATCAAAAAAAAAAATACTGAAATAAAATAAAAACTATCCGCAATGATTTTTGTTCGTTTGTTTCCTATGAAACTATTACAATAATAATGGCGGTGACTCCTTGCAGTGTCCTCTTTTTGAAAATATGTACCTACTTCTTTTTGTTTTTTTTTGTGATATTTCTTGCAGGTTAACTATAAAAGCAGGATGCCCCATGAATTTGGAGGACTTCCCAATGGATATCCAGCGGTGTCCTCTTAAGTTTGGTTCATGTAAGTTTGGGGCATAATTTTCATGAACAAAAATTCATCAACATAATTCACCACTGCCACACATTTTTACACATACAACATTTATAATCTTGGCATTGAGGTTGTATAGCGGATTGGCAGATTTCGGTAGATAATTCACGGACATTATTAATAAAAAAAAAAAACTAACAAAATCGAGTTTAGTTTTTTTTTTCTAATACACAATCGCGCACAATTTTAGTAGTTTTCGGACTTTCGTTCTTCATTCGGTTTACGGTGTTCGGTGTTCCTTCTTCTAATAACGAATAAATCACATATCTTAATTCGGTTTTTTATTTAGTTCGCTCTTAACAACAAATGAATAACAACACATTGTTGGCAGTGGCGGCACTTTTAATAGTGAAAAAAAAGAAAAGAAAAAGAGATCCTGGTGGTCGATAGGGTACCTATGAAAATATATGAGGTTTTTTTTATTGGATTTCTAAATATCTACTTGTAGCGATTTTGAAATTTCTTTATTTGTGCGAATTTTTTGGTTGGTGTGTGGAGAAAATTTATTATCTACTTGTAGTAGGTATATAGAGCCTATACTATAATTGGTTTGTTTTGTTGTGTTACCTTTTTTAAAACTGATTTTATTTAGGTAAATTTTTCGTCTTGTTTTATTTATTTGGCGCTGGAAATGATTATAATTATCATGCTTTTTTTCATGTTTCTCTGATTATTATATCTACAGAATATTATTCTTATTAGAAAGTTAAAACCTATCTACAAAATTGTTTATTTATCTAGCTAGGCTTCTTTTGTGCCATTCAGTGATTAAAAAAACTTCGAAAATGTCCCTACAAGTTGCAGGACACTGCAAACAAATGTTCATTGAACAGTTTTCGCATTTAAATACACGTTCTTCGGGTAACAGCTAAAAGAAATGTCTGGCCTGTTTTGAATTGGCACGTACCTCATTCGTTTTTAGTTCGTTGTCCGGTTTTATCATTTACATTTTCGTGGTTTCGCGTACGAACAACAATGAACAAAGTACACCGATGATAACACCAAAAGTCTTATACTACGTTCCCACCAGACACTAAACCAAGATTTAGCAAGATTTTCACAATTCTCCTTGAAATCTCGAAGATTTACCATACAAATTTCAATCTCCTCAAATAAAGATTTCAAATAAAACTCATTCAATTCTACTTGGAAACATTAGTTGTCAAATCAAACAAACTTTTTTTTCGGAGAATAATTGTTTTAGCGCCATTTTCGTTTATTGACAGATAGAAATGTAATCATGTAATCAAACACTCTCACCTCCACGTCATATAAAAGAAATGAAACACCATTTGAATGTTTTGCCATAATTCTTTTTTGCAGTGGAAAGACCAAACAAATCTCATTACCTATATTAACCTCGGTTTAGTGGTTGGTGGAAACGTAGTACAAAACCAGCTTAAATCCGTATGACACTTTGACATTTATAAAGTGTCAAAATGAGGGATGTTCGTGAATTTTTTGCACAAGCTGTCACTTTTTTGACGTGTTCAGCTGAAGTTTATGAAAGAAATTAGTTTAGTATGATACTAATTAAAAATTATTTAAAATTTAGAAAATTTTAGTAAACTTTAGTAAAACAAAAAAAAAAATTACATTTAATATGAAGGGAAAAAACAACACCCGCCCCAGTTGTCTCCAAAAGTTTCGTTCGTTTCCTGTTAGAAAATACATAAATATACAAAAGTCTTTATGATTGTGGGGATGTTATAAAAGTAATTAGCGATTAACATGTATTTGAGTTTACAAAAAAGAAAAACATATAATTATGTTGCGTATACGCCATAGAAGCCATAATCTATCCAGACACAAATCAATATGCAGTCATGTTACTCATAAAAGCAAAGGATTAACCCTTTTGATTTTAAAAGATAGCAATCCTTCGTTTAATGACGTCGTCGAATCATCGCTTAGAGATTTGTTGGTTAAGATTGTCTTTTTATAATAAGAACGTTTTAGGTGGGTTTATATATATGTACATAGATGAGACATAAATTTAAAACCACCACCATGAAGGGTGAGTGCATGATGATGTTGATGTATGATGACGGAAGTCTCTTGACATCGATTTCTTAATTTTTCTTTTTTTCCTTTTGCTTTTTATCCTTCATTTTGTGTGATTTTGTGATTCTTATAATTGAATTAATTAATGAGGTAGGTTTATGGTTTTCTTCTTTTTTTGTGGTGTGTTGTATGTGTTGAACTGAGTTTAGAAATATGATGACTAAAATTATGTATTTTTGATTGATTTTTTTTTTTTTTTTGTTCAAGATTGTTCTGAGCACTTGAAAAAAAAATTTAAAGTCATTTGAAATATTTTGTCGGTAAATGGTGATGAATATATGAAGTGTTTTAAGATCTCAGCCGCACTGGAAGTAGATGAAAATTATTGATTTATTATCATATCATGGACATACTTAAATCCATCTTCACTTTGAATTGATTTTTGTTGATATTTAAATTAGAACTTGTGCAACTTGTTAAATTGAAGCCAGAGGCAAAAAGTGTAAATAACGTATAGCGTGAACTTATCTTTTTTTTTAAGTTAGAGCCTTTTTTCCATATTTCGCGGTTTCGTATGTTTTTATTTAAATTTCAACATTTAATTCAAACTCAGAGTCTCTATACCATTACTTAAGTTGTTACTCTATTTTCCAAGCTTTTGAATAATTTATAAAGTTGTGCTTCTTGTAACTTCAAATTCTTAATACAGAAGGGCACAAGGAAACCTAGAACCATTTCGATATTCAGACCTTCAAAACCAATGTAGATCGGTATATTTCCCTCTTTAACCCTTCCCTATTTTCATAACGCTCGCGCTGTGTAGTCATCACCTTAATGGTACTCAAAACCGCTTAATTAAAATCTCTTAAGGAAGTCGTTATTATAAAAATACCGTTAAAATATCGGAGAATATGAAAGAGTCAAGAACGGTTTTTTTTTCTACGAATCGCATTGTGTTTTTCCATCCTACAAACCAACTTGTAGATTTTGTCAATTTTTTGTTGGCAAATGTCTGAAAGCCAATTTTTTTTTTTTTTTTAATTGTTGCACGAAGTATAATCGAAATCATAAGAGCCATTTATGGGTCATATTCTTATTTCAAGCAAGTTGTCAGCCGTATGTTCACACCTCTACTAAAATCTGAATTTATCAAAAATTAATTAAATTATTTAAAAGTTTGTCCATAACTGCTTCAAATTGTTGTCATTTTGTGCCCTTTTTTGTCATCTTTTAAATTGAAAAAGGTTATTTGAAGTTTGATTTTCCCACCAATCTCTTTTCATTTGTGTAGCGAAATTCAATTAAAATATAAAATGAATTGGGATTAGTTGTATTCAAATGGTACGATATCAATATTTATTTATTGAATACCTTGAAACTTTTTCTTCACGTCTTTCCTCAAATGGAAACGCACCTAAACTTCAACCGTCGCTTTAGATACACAAACTGACACACAAAATCATTATTCTCCACCTACTTAATTTCAACTCATCGCAATCAGTCGTCATGAAACTGATGGTCGTTCTTCCTTGTTAACTAGTTAACAACTCAAACAGTATAGCCACCAATTTGAATTATATCTAGCATATACTTACATATATGCATATCTGCGAGATGCGAATATACGAATCTTGCTACTAAACACCCTTCGTCCGCCATTACCGCTGCCAGTTCATTCAATTTTTCTGCGTGTCCCTTCGCTTTATATCCTTGTTCATCCCATACGTACATACATTTATTTTGTCACTGTACTAACAAGGACATTCTGTTTTTACCTGCGAAAGATATCTACCCACTCAAAAAAAAATTCTTAAATAACAACAAATACACGTTCATTCATTGTACCAACTACAAATCCATATACTGCACGACATCAAATTCCCAACTGAATCTATATACACTGCTTTTTTTGATGATCATTTCTATTTTACTATCCTGTCCACCATTTATAGTTGGATACACTACAAACGATGTCCTTTATCGATGGAATCGAGCACGTCAGCCCGTAGCCATTGCCGAGGATATGAAACTTTCTCAATTTGATTTGGTCGATTGTCCTGCTGGCAATACAACAGATACTGTTCAAAAGATTCACACCAAATCCACGAAGTCAAGGACCCACAATCAACACTTACAGCACAAGGAACAAGTTAAAACCATCAGTGAGTATGATAAAAAAAATTGATTCTAATTATGACGGCGACAAATATTTGTGTTTACGAGTATGTTCGTACATGTATGTACATATTTAGGTGCTAGACATCAAAGCTTGTTTCGATGAAGTTTAAATGCATCACCTATCTTTTATTTGACTATCCAAACCCGATCATTAAATGAAATGAATACCTTCGTTTTAATACACCGTGTAGTTAGAACACAACCTTACAGTCATTTAACGTTATTTTGTTTATTCTCAAATCCTCTAGGATGCACAATAGTCACTTCGAAGTTAGAATATTATTTGATAAACAAAAGTGTTGTAACAACTTTATTTTCGCAGTCGCACTTAATTTGTGTATTGCTTTAAGTAAACGCAGCTGAGTTCATTTGATTAACTGGGAACTGGAATGTTTAATTTTATCTCCAGTTGCTTCAATGTTTTCTCTTAGCAAATAAAGAAGAAAAATCATATATATACCTACATAAGCTCATTTTTTGTCATTAACGAGAGACGATTGTTGAATAAAGTCTTAACACATAAATTGGAGTATTAATGGAAGCATAAATGAGAATTCTATGAAGGCGGTTTTTAATTGAATATCCTTGGATTTATTTCTGAAGACTTAAATAAGGGCTTCATAATTATATTTCAAAAGCACTTCATCTTCTCATCATTTTCACTTCTGGTTTGGCTAAGGAAAGAGCTGTAAAGCTATTGTCATTAAATATCGAAAAGTAGTTTCTGAAATTCTAACAGTAAAAAAAGTGAAGTAAACCGTATTATACTCAAGTGAAATGAATGTGTCTTGTTTTTCATTTATCCTTCACCAAAATGCCAATATCACTTAAGTGAGGTGCACTCTGAAACACCCTTCCAAATGTTCAAATGTTTTTCGTTCAGTTTGCCCCTAAGCCGCAACTTAAATGGTCAAGAGGGCACTGAAGTGGTCGGACGAAAACAAGCGAATACAAGCAAATCATATTGTGATGCGTCATGCGTCTATAATTGTGGAGAGCGCTGACATCTTGCTGAAGTAGGAATTTAAGAAACCGAAAGACGATTCATTTCAGAATGAATCATGGGCGACTTCTCCTTTTGACTGTTCGTATAGCTACTTTTCGTTGGTTTTTTGACATAAGCTTTAGTGCCCAGTGACAATTATAGTTATACCTTAAGTGAATACAAGGAAATCATAAGGTCCGTTCCTAATCGAATGTGATTGCTACTTTTCGTCCAGATTCGTCTTTCGTTAACTTTTATCATTGAGTTTATACACATAGAGGAACCACGTCAGAGTTATGATATCACCAATGTAGGTGGCGCCCTTATTTGCATCTAGAACAAGAACCAGTGATAGGCAATACAAGAACCATTTGCTCCTTAAAGTAGACTATTTCCACCTTTAGGTAGACTATTTGTGAAAATAGTGAGGAAATAGTCTACCTTAAGTAGAAAATGGTTCTTGTATTGCCTATCACTGGTTCTTGTTCTAGATGCAAATAACGGCGCCACCTAGATTGGTGATATCATAACTCAGACGTGGTTCCCCTATGTGTATAAGCCCAATGCTTTTATTTTCGTAAGTGCAAAGCGCTCAAAGCGTTCAGTTCAGCTCTCGTTCACATTTGTTTTTTTTTTTTTTTTAAGTGAAAAGACTGCTGCTTACTATAATTGAAATTAAGTGATGTTGACTATTTTTTTGTTATTTGAATAGTAAAATAAAATTGGCATTTCAAAAACTAAACGCAGAATCATGAGTTTTGTCGTATATGTCGACAGTTTGGTGTTTTCTAATCCCACTTCTAATGTTCTTGCAACTTATTCATAATGCTTAATCTAAACACGTACCTAACATCAAACTAAATAATACAAATATATAAAATATTACGTCTATGTAAGTGTATTTTTCTGAACTTGACCATTAAATTTCCAACTTCTTAATAATAAATTATGTCTGTGATATAGTAGGTACCTATGAAGTCAATTTTTTTTTCAAAGCAGTACATTAAAACGCCTTTAATTCATTTTGTGCTTACTTTCCTGATTTTGGCAGTTGAAACCTGTCTATTTGACACTTGAATAGCCACTACTAGGGTCATTTGTTCGTCAGATATAGCCAAAATCAAGATGGCGGTGGTATAGGTACGGCTACGAATCCACCCCGAATTATTTATTAACTTTACTGTTATCAAGAATTTCACAAAATGTCAACGTATAAATAATTTAGTCTGGATCAAAACCTGATTGCTTGCACTAAATTCCATTTAATAACTTATCGAATCGCAAACTACTGTCACTCGAGATGCACTCTATCCTCAAATTCCAATTTTTTGCGTACTTTCACAAAATAAAAAAAAATCAATTCCCAAATGTCCTAATTAGAACCACACAAGTTCTTCTGCAAGCAGTTCATCTTATACAGTAGTATAGTATATCCAGATGTCCCTTTTGTCCACTGGTAATATGAGACAGATATCGATTCAAATCATAGTATCCACCTCTTATTGACCTGTGAAGTGTATGTATGTGTATGTTTGATTGTACATCAATTTGTGAATCACCCAAGAAAATCACAATTCAAATTAGAGAAATTGAGTGTATTTAACATAAATTAATGATACAATTTGATGTCACTTGACAATAAGGATAGTGACAGTTTGACAAACTATTAGGTACCAGTTGCATTTCAGAGGACTTTGTTTTAAACTTAATTATTATCTACTTCTTCCAGAAGCTGAATATTCAATGTTGATGGTCAATTTCCACTTACAACGTCACATGGGAAACTTTCTTATTCAGGTGTATGGGCCGTGCTGCCTTCTAGTCGTATTATCATGGGTATCATTTTGGCTTAATCGAGAAGCCACCGCAGATAGAGTTTCATTGGGAATAACAACTGTTCTAACGATGACATTTCTTGGATTAGAAGCGAGAACTGATTTACCAAAAGTGCCCTACCCCACAGCACTCGATTTTTTTGTCTTTTTATCGTTTGCGTTTATATTTGCGACTATTTTACAATTTGCCGTTGTACACTACTTTACCAAATATGGTTCCGGTGAGTGTTACTTCATTATCGACGATGAGGATAGCGCATCGGATACGGACCATGAGGAAGAAGCCACTTTGAGGAATATCAGTGGAATGCCCTCGGAATTCAATACGAGCACTGATTCGAAAATCTACGAAGTAATACCGCTGTCTATGTGTTCATTTCCAATAGCGCCATCGAATCGACGGCATTATCGTTATTCGTGTTTCGGTTATCAATGTTTTCGAAAGGATGAAAAACTTAAAACAACAAGTGCCCACGAGCGTACAGTCGCAGAGGAAGTCGTTCAGTTGCGGACTGAGGGTAAGATTTGTCGTTAAGGCCTTTTAAGATTTCATTCAAAATGGAGTTTTTTTTTGTCAGTTTGTAGAGGGAGTTTTTGAATAATTTTAATGTGATTTTTCGATAATTTCAGAAGCTATTGCACCAACTCGCAGGGTATCATCGTTTCGCGCTGAGGAGGCTCAATTTAAAAAGACAAAACGAAAGCCACGTCAGCCACAATTCAACTCGGTTTCAAAAATTGATCGAGCATCGAGGGTTGTGTTTCCTTTGTTATTTCTTATCATCAATTTGTTCTATTGGACGGCTTACTTATCACGAAGTTCCAGAATTCTAACAGGCATAGACTCGGGTTCTTGATGTTATCTTTTAGCAATTTAGACAAGTCCAAGAAGAAAAATTAAATAAAAAAGTAACGGGTTTGGTTGGGATTGGGATCGAAAATGTGGGCATGGATAAGGTTTTGAGTTTTGGTTTAAACTGCGCATTCTTCTACTAAATTGCTAAAAGAAATAAAACAAAAGTATTATTTTATGGACTCTTCAAACAGCTTTTTATTATCAAGCATATCAAATATGATAAAATATTGATTGATTTTGTAAACTTAAGTTGGTGCCTAGACCGAATATTACCAAATTAATAATTGTGATTGGAAGTGATTAAAATTAATAATACAACTTTGCTTTGTACACATTAATTTTTTGTTAAATTAGCTTATCAACAAATATAATGTAATTATCACAACAACTTCGATTTAAGTTGCAATAATTATGAAAAACATACTTAAAGATACAGGTGCATACCAAATAAGTAAAATTAAATTATTTAAAATTGCACTTAAAATGGATTCAAATTAAGTAATAACTATATCCTATAGTATTATATTTACACAAAACAATAGACAGAAATGACAATATGGTACTTTCGTTGTTTTGTTAAATTTATTATGCTAAACTATAATAATAATAACAATCACACACTATTTTTTGTATTCAAATAAGTTGTTATTTTCTCTTATGTTAAAATAAAAAAAAACACACTTTTGTTGGCTAAAAAAAACTTTGAATTATCAGAAAATTGTCGATACTGCAACTTATTTTTATTTTTAGGATAAAAAATTACCATGTATTTTGAAGACCTGTACAAAAATAATGATTACTAAAATATATGTATAATAAAATTAAGAGATATTAAAAAAAAAGTTTAAATAAGAAATTGCTATTTTTTACTAACAATATTTTATTGAGGTGCAAGGTAATTTATGTTTCTGGACCGTTAATTTACATTCGTGAAAATTTCTTATTGCCTGTCCACATTGGATTTTTAATGCTGGGTGTTAATACGAGCCCAAACGCAAAATAGTTGGACTACCTATGATAAAAAAAAAACAAAAATCTGCTGGTTCTTAAATTCCATCGGCAATAAACTCAATATTTTGGTATTTTTCTATTTATTTTAGATAGAAATAAGTAACAAAAACAAAATGACTTCAATTAAATAACCATATAGAGCAGTCTTAAAAAATAAAATAACCATTGATACATTTTTTTAAACGCAAAATAGTTGGCCTACGCGTCTTAATTTTTATTTTACCATGGTGTTACGTCGCCTCTGGCCTTGATAACTGCTTCCATGCGTCGTGGCATTGTGTCAACTAATTTTTGACATTCTTCGGTACCAAAAGATTCCCAAATATTTATGATTTTAGCTTTTAGGCCTTGAAGAGTCCGACATGGTTTTTTTGGAGGTTTTGCTTCATTTTATGCCAGACAGTTTCAATTGGCGAAAGGTCAGGGCTGCTGGAAGGCCATTCCAGTAAAAGAATTGCTTCAGCAGATAACCACGCCATTGTAGACCTTGCTGTATGGCAGGAAGTACCATCCTGTTGGAAAATGAAATCTCCATCACTAGTTTGAAGTCGTGGTATTGATGGGAGTAGCTCATTTTCAAGAATATCTCGGTACTTGGTAGCATTGACAGTTTCATTTACAAAATGTAAATTGCTCAAACCTCGCCCAGACATGCATCCCCACATCATTAGAGATGCTGAAAACTTGACTGTTTTCCTAAGGCAATCTTTGTGAAAGGCCTCTTTGGAGTTTTTTATGACACGTTTTCGTTCGTCGCCCACGCAAACTTCAAACCTCGACTCATCATTCCAAATAACGGAACGCCATTGACTTGAAGTCCAGTTCTTACGTTGCTTGGCCCACTCTAGGCTCCTTTTCTTTTGTTTAGGTGTTAAAAGTGGTTTTTCTTTGGCCTTTGTTTTAACGAATTAAAATAGCTCTAATTTAAATAAATCTAAAACAAACCTTATAAAATGTATATCCAATTTTTTTTTTTGTCCGCTTACGAGTGTCGACTGAAACACTTTTTTGGATTCTTTCTCTCCATTGAACAGTTATTGCAGCGGCAGTTTGACGTCGATTTTCCTTTATTATTTTTTTTAAGACTCGGCAATCTCGAGGTTTCGCAATTGGTGGGCGTTCCGTTTTTTTACCAACCTCCACATTTCCACTATTTTTGAACTTTAATATAATGTTTCGAATTGATGAGCGAGGTAAATTAAATTGGTTTGCTATTTTGTAGCTCGACAATCCCGTTTCGAAGGCTTTAACTATGGATTCCCTAAGGTCTCGTGATAATGCAATACCACACACCATGATTGACACTAAACTGTTGCTGGCTTACTTAAAACAAGAGATAAATAAACAACAAATCAAGTGCATGTCATTTTTTTAATAACGGTTAACTGAACATCTATTTAAATCGTCATAGGCCAACTTATTTGCATCCCATAGAGAGTAGTCCAACTATTATGCTCTTATCTTTGTTTAAGAGAATGCAACCTGAAGCCATGTGTGTATTCTCAAATTAAGTTCTGTTTGGTCTTATTTACTCATTAAATGTAATTTATTACATTGACAAAAAAAAATGTAATCAACAACTGCTTGGGACAGAAAATGAAGGTATATAAAGAGGATTTATGTGTGAATTGATGAGTAGGCCAACTATTTTGCGTTTGGGTCGTATGTTCGCTGTGTCCATACGATGAACAGTAAAGTCACTCCCAAACCAACGCGGAACATTCGCTATGCAGGGCGAATCATTCACAATGATAACAAAAAAAACAAATAAACAATGCTAAACAACAACAAAAACTGCCGTCGGCGAATGATCCGCAGCGCTTTCGCGTTGGTTTGGGAGAGCCTTAAATCCTCTCAGTTCAATCAATGAAATTAATCTATCTTTCATACTACGTTTTCACCTACCACGTAATCCGGATTTAAGTGGATTTTACCATAATCTTCTTTGAAATCTTGAAGATTTCCCATACAAATTATAGTCTCCTCAAACAAAGATTAGAAATTAATCTCATCGAAATCTTCTTGGAAGTAGGAGATTGTCAAAACAAACAAACCTTATTTCGTGGAACGCGCCTATCCAAATGTCATTTTCTCCATTGACAATAAACAAACAAAAAATGTCAGACTTTATTTTGAGGATGCCGAGCACAGTCTAGGAATTAATTTTGTGTCAGTATTAACAAAAAACTATAAATTGCATGTTAAATACTACCTTTAACTAATAAAATAAATAACTTACAGATAATGGAACCAAATCAAACAAAAAAAAACAGAGGAAAACGTGGGCACCATTTGACTAGTCTCCCGCAGCGTTGAGATGCTCGATAAATCGATGGCCACCGGCATGAACGTTGCCTGCATGAACTTCTCACATGGATCTCACGAATACCATGCCAAAACGATCGTCAATGTTCGTCAGCCTGGCAAGAACTACTCAGCCTGATTGAAGGCAGTGGCTCCGGTGAAGTTGAATTGAAATAAAAAACGAGACCATCAAATTGTCGACCAACAAAAACTTTTTGGAAAACGGCAACAAGGACTGCATCTTTGTGGACTATCCTAATATTTTGAATGTTATGTGTTGAAGTTGTAAATTTTGCATTTATTTATATTAAATGAGATTTCATAAAAATGTTCAGTTGAACAAATAAATTTATATCAAAAAATATTAATACAGAACTGAGAATCACTAGGGTTAACTTTATTTTCAATAAAATCTTGAATCTTTTTGCGGTCTTCAATCAATGAAGGTAGATCATTTTTGCTAGGCTCGTACATATTGGCGCAATGTTCCTTTGAATAAATATAAATTTTTTTTAACGAAAACAGGAACTCTATTTATAATCAGTACCTTCGATGATATGGTTGGAGTTTTTCGGGAAATTCTAAAATTTTCCTTACAAAAATCGTCATTTATCACAACATCCTTTTCCCAAAAAGTGGTTGTACGTCTCTGTGGAATTGTCAAACTAATCTTTTTTTCTCTGGTGAAAACACTTCAAGATTAATTTTTAATCTACTCTTTTTAATCCGGATTATCTTTAGGTGAAAACGTAGTATCACTCACAATTAAAGAATGTTATCCCGGATGTTTTTTCAATCCCGGGATTTCGGGATTCAAAACTTTCAATCCCGGGATAATCCCGGAATTCTAAAAATATTTTTTAAAAAAGTTATTCAGAATATTTTCGTTAAAATTGTTTTGATTTTCGAATTAAAAACGCTTTTCTTAATATGCAGAGAGTTTAGACTAATTCGGCTTCGAAAAAAATCAAGCAAGTGGATAGTTTTTTAAAGAACAAATATTGGATGTTCGTTGAAATTTTTATTTTATTTAACAAAAACTTAAAAACATAATCTTAGTATTTATTTAAAAAAAAAAATAACTTAAAAAAATAATTCATAAACACTCTTAAAAAAACGAATAGAAAAATAAAAATATTAGATTATTAATTCAATCACATTTTGAATCACAATTTATTTTTGTGAAACGAAGAAATAGCAATGCATCCAAGGTTTCATCTGAAAGTCTGCTTCTTATTTCAGTAGCAAAACGTGCAGCAGCAGCAAATGCACTCTCCGGCTCAATACTTGTCGGAGGTATGGACATCAAACTTTTATAACTTTTCCCCGGATCCCATCCTCAAAAAGAACTATCTCTCTTTTAATCGCTTTAATGAACGCAGTTTCATTAAATAGAGATGTTTCTGCAATCTATTGCGGTTCTAACACTACTTTTAGCTGTTCTCTATTTCTTTTTCCAATTTGTCCTTCAAGGAAAGTTCATTTTGGCTGCTTGGAATTAATTCGGTGTCTTGATCTGTTGACGGCACCCGAACATTTTATCAGAATAGATGTTATTTGTTTTATTAAGCCAATTTTGTTCGGTCTTGACAACAAATTTCTTACTTCCGGTGTTGACTCTTCTAAGGTCGCGTTTGGGTGCTATAGGTATAGGTAAGCTTTTCACCGGAAGTTCAAACGTTCAATTAAAGTTGTTTGCATTGTTTTACAGACTTGAAGTCTTCAATTCTAACTGCTTAAGAAGGAACTTAAGAGCACCATCAGCGTGCAAAAGTGATAGAATCAGTAATCAGAATGACAAATTGCTTCAACTGTTAATTTTATTGGTGCCAGTACATCAATGATCACATTTATTAAATCAAAATCTGTTTCTTTAAACCATTTGGGAATAGGATGATTGAGATCAATAAGCGATTTTTGGATGCTCATTTTTAAGAGTGTAAAACGTTCTATCATCGTAAGAAGGCTACTCCACCTTGTTTTGCATTCAAGCAACAAGGAAAAATCTTTCCTATATTCCATTTTAACATATTTTTGCAAAATCGTGTCGTTTTTTGTAGGCGATCTTTTAAAGTATAGAACAGTTTTACGTACCTTCTTGATGACTTCGTTAATTCCCAGATAATTTGTAAAATCTGAAACTTCATGCAAACTTTCATTTTCGATTTTATTTTTTGTTGATTGGTTGTTAAGAAAATATAAAATAAAATGCGAATATTTAAGCAACCAATGCAAAATGCTCCAATCCCGGGATTTTCGGGATCTCAAATGGACCGGGATCCCGGGATTCGGGGATTCGGGATCCCAGGATTACATTCTCTACTCACAATATAAAAAACCTATCATTTTGAATCCGAGAATATTGTTTGAAAGTGGCGTATCGCCCATCGTTGTATTTTGGGTGGAATCTACTCATCTCATTTTCACTCACATAAAATCTACCTGTCTCACTGCATGCCCTAAAAATCCAATGTGGACAGGCCCTTACTTTATAGATTTTCCAAATAAGAATTTCCATAGGGCACGCTTACCGTCTCTCACTTATTACACGCTAGCTTACAAACATTTGGTTCGTCGTAAGGGCCCTCCCAAACCAACGCGAAGGCGGCGCGGAATATTTCCAAACCAAAATCCCCAAATTAAAATCCCCAAAACCGAAATCTCCAAATTTATAATCTACAAAAATTAAATCCTTAAAACCAAAATCTCCAAGCACCAGGATCCCCATATTTTGGGGGAAATTATATTGGCGCGCGAAAATAAAAAAATTATTTCGCGCGCCTATATTGTCAGTCGGTCTGTTATCAAAGGGCATGCTCACGGCTTCAAGGTTTTTAACTTCCTTTTTGGGTCCTCAGTTCCGCTTACGCGACTCCGTCGGTACGCTTAGGTTCAGTCCGTCAGTCGTCTGGCAGGCGCCTATGTTGTCAGTCGGTCTGTTATCAAAGTTTTTTGTACTTTTTTTAAATTATTGTTGGGGATTTTTTTTGGGGATTTTGTTTTTGAGGATTAAGAATATAATCATTTTGAGCTTAGAGATTTTAATTTTGGAAATTTTTCAAAACATGAAGATTTTAGGATTTGGGGATTTTGCCCTTGGTTATTTTGTGAGTCTCCCCCAAGCCAACGCGAAACATTCGGCGTAAGAACGAAATGTTCACCTTTTGTGATAAAGCCTAGTGCGCTGCTGATTCGAAACTAAATTTTCCAGTGCTCTCCAAAAAGACAACGAAATGCTTACGAAAACACAGCAGAAAAATATTCATGGAGAGTTTCACAAATTGCAAATAAATAAAACAAAATTTAATGAAAAAAACCAAACAACAGCCATGCTGTAATGAAAGTAACAACAAATAAAAAAACAAACAAACCCAAATGTCATTTTTCCGCACACAATTAACTGTCCGGTCAATTAATTCTGTGCGAAAAAGAGTGGAGACTTGTCAAAGCGATCTGGTATAATCATCAATTTTGTTGGTCGAACAGCGTACCACAGAACGAAAAGGACAACGACATTTTTCGTTTGTGATTTCGTCATGTCATTTTTGTATGGGATTTTTCATTTCGCATCAGCAGCGTACTAGGCTTTATATGGAATTTTTCGTTTCACATCAACAGCGTACTAGGCTTAAAGCCTAGTAAGCTGCTGATGCGAAACGAAATTTTCCTGCGGTCTCCAAAAAGACAACGAAATGCTTACGAAAACACAGCGGAAAAATATTCATGGAGAGTTTAAAAAATTTGCAAATAAATAAAACGAAATTTAACGAAAAAATCAAACAAAAACAGTGCTGTAATGAAAGAAACAACAAATAAAAACACGAACAAACCCCAATGTCATTTTTCCGCACAGAATTAATGGTCCGGGCAAATTAATTCATTGCGAAAAGAGAGTGGAGACTTGTCAACACAATCTGGTATAATGATCAATTTCGCTGGTCGAACAGCGTACCACAGAACGAAAAGCACAACGAAATGTTTCGTTTATGATTTCGGCATGTCATTTTTGTATGGGATTTTTCGTTTCGCATCAGCAGCGTACTAGGCTTAAACGAGAACACCTTCACTGATCAAGAGATTCGATTTCCCAAAATATGAACCCTACGACCTACGATAAAAACGTCTTTAACAACAATAATGATTCGCGTGGGTTTGGAAAACCTTAAAGATAAGACCGCACTCGAGGGAACTGCATCTCAGCGGAAATGCACTACAGTCTGCACTTCACAAGTAAGTTTGAAGTTCAGTTCCCGCTTAGTGCGATATACATAAAGCTCATACAATTTGGGAAGCCTTTAAGATTATACCGCACTCGACGGAACTGCATCTCAGCGGAACTGCACTGCATTCTGCACTTCACAAGTAAGTTTGAAGTTCAGTTGCCGCTTAAAGGCCTTCCACACTATCCCACTGTGTATTAATACATGTCAAAAAAGTGGGAAGAAATCATGTAGAATAGTGTGGAAACAAAATATGAAAGCCCAGCCTACACAACCCGACATTCTATCACACACGATTTGACATGTGTTAATACATGAATAATTTTAGGAATGGTTCTAATTCTATCCCACATTCTATCACACTTTTTTTTAGGTTAAGGTAATGTATTTATACAAGCAAGTGTGGATTCAAAATATGAAAAGTCATTTCTTTCCCACAAATTTGGCAGTCGCGTGGAATTCTTTCCCACTTTCAATTTGACATGTATTTATACACAGTGGGGTAGTGTGGAAAGGCTATTAGTGCGATATACATATAGCTCATATAATTTCATAATAATAATTTTTTGCCACGTCGTGAAGTGTTTAGCTGAAGTCAAGTGCGTGCGGTTTAAAAATAAAATAAAAAATATATTTTCTACACTATCTTTTTGGGCTGCTGAAAATCAAAATTTGTTTTCAAAGACATCGGGATATCGGTTACTAAAAATGGCAAAAAAAAACATACGTTTTATATTTTAAGACTTTTCCAAGGTAACTCGAAATTGGAACGAAATATTTGAAACGATACAAAATAGTACGAAAAGAAAAAAACAACAAAGTTAAAACACTGTCGTAAGCGACTTTAAAGCTGTTCCTGTATGAGGGTTCGTGCATTTTCTACTAGATAAATTACCCAGTTTACAATTCTTTGTATTCCTGCATTGACTTGAAATGAGCTTCAACCTACTCGATTCCACTTCAGGACGGAATCGAGTCGAAATTGTTGATAAAAAACCTGGGTCGAAGAGTCGGTCTTGAGGATGTGTTGACCATAGTGTTTTTTGCACATAGTGTTTTTGCACATATGTGCGAGTAAAATTATTTATTTGTTTTGATAGCTATATGTGAAGTATGTATACTTAAATTCATAAAATTTTAACTGTTTTTGTGTGAAATAAATATATTGTTGCCACCACGTGGATCCACGGGGGGGGGGGTCACGGGGGTCATGACCCCTACCCTGGGAGATTAAAATGTTGTTTTTCTATATGAGTTGGATTAAATTTGGAATAAAAGCTAGATCTTTTATGGTCATGACCCCCCCTTTGAGTATCATGTTCTATTCATACATGATCTCAATATCAGTAGAATATATATAATGATTGTTTGGTTGATGACTTAAACCCACGCTTTTAATATCAAGGCCTCAATATTGGCTTGTTAAGGTGGATGATGATTAACTACCTATATTTAAAGTGTTTCATGGTGAAATATAAAAACTCATCAAAAGAAGATGCTATGGTTATACATTTTTCAGTGGTTCTCTTTTATTATTATAGTTTTCATTTACAAAACCGTTTAAAACACTCACTATTAAAAATATAAAGTCATTAATTTATTTTTGTCAAATAAAGAAAATAATTATATACAAATTAAAGAAGATACTTTAAAGACATCTACATAGAGATTAACACCCTTATTCATAAAGAAAAAAAATAATTTTAGCTCCCGTGTTTAGGAAAACTACATCAAGGAATACAAGTTTTCCGGACAAACATGAAGCAGTAAGCAAATGCCTTTAGTTTGAGCCCAGAAAATTATTATTCCACGGTGTAGTTTTCCCAATTACAGAAGCTAAAATAACTTTTTTTTCTTTATAAATACAGGGGGTGTAAGCGTTTAAAAGCCAAAAACATACTTACATATGTACCTTAGGTGTACGGAAAGAGAAAGAAATCGAATGAACAACAACTAACTTGCTAGTAAAAATGCCAGTTGTCTCTAAACTCGTTTTATAAAGACAAAACCCCAAATTGGATGGGCACGATCGGGTGATTTCGTTGGCGCAATGCGTAGCGCATATGCCTCAGAGGTGGCTGGGATCAATTCCAGTTGACGGCACTTAATTATAAAACTAAAACATTGAACATAAAATCTAGCACCACTAAATAAATCTGATGGTTGGTGTGGCAGGGGCAGCCATGAAACTGCAATACTTCCAGCCAAATGCAATGGTGGCAGTCCACTCAAGTGCTTATTATTCATTCAAAAACATTAATAGTAGGTTTAACTAAAATAAAAGTAATTTTTTTAGTGTTATATGTTTTATTAAATGTATGTACCTACACAAGTGTCCTGTGACCCCCCCTGGCTGAAAGTCTAGATCCGCTCTTGGTTGCCACTCCATCAAATGTAATCTCAACACCATATCAACTCAACTTCAAATGGGGCTCTCAACTCACGTGACGAAAAACCTCTGGGTCTAAAATCCGACCCTAATCCAACTTAAGCTTTCGATACTGCTTGTAAACGGGGTAAATGACGGTTCGGTTCCATACTATTTAGAATTTCAGCCAGTCGGAAAACCACGAACACAATTATGGGCTCCAAAGCCATTCGGTTCACTCGTGTATGTTATAACACGAAATAATCCATTTGCAGTGTTTATGTTTGACTTGTGGAATGAAACTTGTTGTCAAACCTGGTAACGATCCAATTGCAACGGATGCACTTGGCATCCATCATTAAATGAAGAGATTTCACTCACATGCAAGAAGAAGCAATAGAACTCGCGAAAAATGTCATTTACATTCACTCTCAAGCTGGATTCCACATAAGAAATTTTCTATCGAACTCCAAAAATGTTCTGCATAGCCTAGGAGAAAAGTCTGCCTGCTACGAGAAGAAATTTAGCGATTGGAATCTACTACCCAGCTATGAAAAAATCCTTGGAATGTGGTGGTCTCCTTCGGATGACACTTTTTCGTTCGCCATTAAATCAGATTTATCAAAACCGAACGTACTTTCGGAAAACGCCTGGCCGACAAAAAGGGAACCCTGAAAACTTTAATGTCAGTCTTTGATCCATTAGGCCTCATTGCAAACTTTTCAGTTTTATTAAAAATTTTGCTTCAAGAAGTGTGGCTGTCAGCAGTGTCTTGGGATGAAAAGATTCACCAGCAGCAGTGGCGTATCTAGGGGGGTGGCTATAGGGGCTAAAGACCCCCCCATAGCCGATTACTAAAATAATTTGAAATATAGAAAGCAATACATTACAACGTGTTAAGTTTTATATTCGTCTAAAATATTGTTAAGATGATAATTTTGATGGACAAAATAACGTGGTTGGGGCTGAACAATTTACATGTCCTGCAACTTCTTTTCTTATCCCTAACGTTGGGGCTAAGGCCTGAAGTGAATTGGAAAAAAAAACAATTGGGGGATATGAATAATGGACATGTTTCATGCAACGACAATTTTCCCTTAAAACAAAACCCAGAAAATTGAAAAAAAAAAAAAAAACAACTTGGGACTAATAAGGTCTGAGAATATTGGACAAAAAACGTAGTCAGGGTTAACAACTAATTCCCTAAAACCTTATTCCAGAGAGCTTTTGGGGCTTAAGTCTAAGGATTTTCAAAGTCCGAAGTTGGGGCTAAGGCTTGAAGGTATAATTAAAAAAAAAACGTGGTCATTTACATGTCAAAAAACAACTGTTTACATTAAAAACTTAGTTAATTTAACAAAAGAAACGCAATTGAGGCTAAAACAATAAGAGAACACCGGGGTGTAAAGCTTAGTGTAAATGTTTTTATACAACAGGAATTGTTTCTCACGGCCTTGGCTGTGCTTAGAGCATTTTGGGGCTAAGTTTATAAAATTTCAAAGGTCCAAGGGAATACATACAAAACATTTTTGGGCTAAGCATTTCAATACAAATTCTTTAGTCGAGGAGCCAAATTCCAAAAGCATGAGAAACTCTGTGAATTCAGAAAAATTTTGCAGGTGGACATGAATATTTACAATCTCTAAAGACTCTTGAGTGACTTTCAAATTTATGGACACATTTTTTGAGCAGGAATAAAAAGTGTATGTAGGTGCAGTGTAAACGAAAATTCATTGACACTAACTTGCAGAATTGGGCCGTGCAGCTTATTTTTTAGAGCAGCTGTTTCTTATGCCCGACTAAAAGTCTTGAAATTTTGATATTTTATTTTTCGATCCACAAAATATTATTTTCGTGCTTTCCAGTGACAACTTGAAGAAAACAGGTAGGTTCGTTGATTTGGCTAATTAAAGAAAATGAGATTTGAGCTTTTGCCAGTAAGACCACCTAAATATCATTTTTCTGAACTAGCATTACAAACAGTTTTCAAATTTTGTTAAAAAGGTGAAGTTCAAAGCACACCTTCAGCTATTTTGAACAAACACTTACATAATGTACAAATGTAGGTGGGCACTTGATACCTTATCAATAATTAAGCAATATACCTATAAATAAACGAATTTGTTCGTGTGGTTTGAGGCTGTAACGTGGCTAAAACTTAAAGTTATAAAATTATTTATACTACCATGTTTTGCTGAGCCTTAAAATTGGCTTTTAAAAATAATTCCCATGCTTAACACATCAATCCCAAATTCTTGTTATTGTGCTTTATTTTGAAAAAAAAGCGCGGTAGGAGCGGATATAAAGGCACACAAAACACGGCTATTATTAAAGCAAAAGTGATGTCAAAATTCGTTTTCTGTGATATAACTTCATATGTAGGTACAAACTGGATTTCCTAGCCCCCGCCCCCCCCCAGCAAATGGAAACGATTGCTCCGCGTAACCGCGCAAATCTTTCGGTACGTCAGGAATCTCAGATGCAAAAAGTTGAAAGTAACCACAGAAAAATACCTAAACTGGCTTGATCTTTACAAAGCCGAAAACTACTTATTTAAAGTTTGTCAAAAAGAAAGTTTTGTCGAAGAAATCTTAACCTTTAAATCCGACAAAACGAACACCAAAGACAAAAGAGTAGGAGTCGAATCAACAAGCACAATTTACAAGTTAACGCCATACCTAAATGAGAACTCAGTCATATGAGTAAAGGGAAGAATCGATGCAGCGTACGGGGTCCCACTTAATACTAAGCGCCCAATAATTTTATCAAACCAGCATTATATAACTGAACTCGTCATTCTATCCTGTCACGAAAGATTTTGCCATCAAAACAGTGAAACAGTCATCAACGAATTGCGGCAGAAGTATTTCATTCCAAAACTAAAAATAATAAAGAAAAATTGCCAACTTCGCATGAATACGAATTGTATTCCACATCCGCCAATAATGGGTGATCTACCCTCCGGAAGGCTGCAGTCATTCAATAGACCCTTTTCTTTCATCGGAATCGACTATTTCGGGCCAATGTTTGTCACAGTGGGGAGGCGGTCAGAAAAGCGATGGGGAGTTCTTATTACGTGCCTAACGGTTCACATTGAAGTGGCGCATTCACTCACACCGGATTCTTGTATAATGGCACGTAAGCGGTTTATAAGTCGAAGAGGTTGGCCCTTAGAAATTAATAGTGACAATGGGACCAACTTTCGGGGTGCCAGCAATGAGTTGAAAGAGGCTATGGAGAACGTCGACCAGAGTAAAATAGCAGACAAATTTACGGGACCAAATCTGATCAGGTCAATGAAAAGAACCTTAAGTTTCATAACGCCAACAAGAAACCCTTCCGACGAACTTTTGTTAACAATGCTTGCAGAGGTAGAGAATAATTAACACAAGGCCCCTTACTTACGTTCCTTTAGCTGATAACAACGAAGAAGCTCTGACTCCCAACCATTTTTTATTGGGCTCTTCAAACGGTGAAAAAACATTTAGTGAGTTAAACGACGATGGGGTCTTATTAAGAAAAAACTGGCTCACCAGCGCACAGTTCGCTAACCGTTTTTGGCGACGATGGGTCAGTGAGTATCTGCCGGATCTAACGAGACGTACAAAATGGTTCTCAATGATTAAGCCGATTAGAGAGGGAGATATCGTCAACATAGCAGATCCCAACAACCCGAGAAGCTCTTGGCCGAAAGGCACTATTCTTAAAACCATACCAGGTAAAGATGGACAAATTAGAAGTGCGGTAGTGAAGACAACAACCGGAGTCTACACCCGACCTACATCAAAGCTGGCAGTACTAGGACGATTTGACGACAGTGGAAAGTCGATCCCAGAAACCGCCTAAACGGGGGGGAGTGTTGTCAAACCTGGCAACGATCAAATTGCAACGGGTGCACTTGGCATCCATCATTAAATGAAGAGATTTCACTCACATGCAATTTCCGGCAGCCATCTTTAAATGAAAAGACATTGGATTCACATGCAATTGCGGCAAAATAAGAAGGCAAAATAAGAAGGCAGCCATTATGTTCAGAACGCAAATATACTTATATAGACGGAATAAATACAATAAAACAAATAAAAAGAAAGTAAAAAACTAAATGTAAGTTAAATCATAAAAATAAACAAATAAATCATATTTATAACCGATAATATTATGTAGGAAATAAAAGTCCTTGAGTTTATCGAAACAGAAGAACCGTGGTTTCATTTCAAGGGCTACATTTTATTAGGACCAACAAGACTTATATGTTTTGTATCAATTTCCATATTTTCTTGACGAATTTTATCAACGCGAGATTAACAGGTGACTTGCGCATGAGACACGAATTGCGAACTACGAACAATGGCGAATAGTAGCAAAATTTTAAGTGCTCCTGGTCACCAACAACTGCGAATTTTCATACAACATTAATGCCGGATTTACACGAATCAATATTTCTGCCAAAAAATGGTAAAATAATGGCAGAAATAATTTTTGTATGACATACATTTACACGAGTTCAAATAATGGCAGATTTCAGAATACTGGCAACATGCCATAAAAGAATGAGAAAGTTCATTCATTCTAGAATGGCATAATTTGGAAAATGGTGTCAATAAAGTGTTTACACATAGCCTTGGTAGCATTTTAATGCCAAATTCTCTCTGCCATTTTGTTTGGCAAAAATATTGCCATTATTTAGAGCGTTTACACGATGAATAGAAAAATGGCTATAATTTCACAGATACAATGCCATTTTGCCATTCGTGTAAATGCAGCATAACAAGTAAAATTGGTAATTAAGGTTGAATTTTCACAAATTTTTTATTCAATGGTTTGTGAAATGCGTTCTGATGTTCTGAATCACGAATTTACATTTGACTGTTCGCAGAAGCTTGTTGTTGGTGACGAGAAAATATTAAAACTTACTAGTACTAAAGACACACATGGGGTTTACATTGTTGCGAGGCAAGAGGAGGGGACGGAAAAGGAATTAGTGTGGAGGTAGGGTAAGAAAAAGGAATAGGTAGGAAAATAAAAAAAGGAAGATTTTGGAAAGGATCAGAATGCTAGGTTCCGAGGGACACGGCCTGCTTGTCGTTGCTCAGCTGAACTCGCCGGAATGGGGGGATCTTGCCCCCGAAACCTAACCTAACGCAAGCAAAACACTTATCAGGCCAGAAAGAGAAAAATAATCAAAAAAGAATAAATAGACCACGGACGGACGATCACCACTTCAAGGCGCTGCTGATGGCAGTGCAGCGATGCCATACCCACCCTACCATGAAATCCGTTGGCATATGATTAGGATTTCCCCAATATTGTCGACACCGCGTTCCGATCACTTCATCTTCACACCCCTGAAAAATGGTCTTCAAACAATCATGATTTCGTTCTTCGAAATCAAACAAACATCAAAATTTTAACCATGATGGCGTGAAATGTCATTTTATTGATATCATGAAATTTACTGGCAAAAAGGTATTATATGAAATTTATAAAGTTCGAAAACATATCAAAAATAAATTTAACTTTAGCTTTAGAATTAATATGACACAAAACAAAAATGTAACCAAAAACTGAAAAAAAAGAATAAAAATGTGATGACGAGATATTTCCTAACGAGACTATCGAAAACTTTTTAGAACACCCTTTTTGATGCTTAGCAAAAAAAATGAAAATTTCGATGTAAAATCCCTGCCTGCGTGGTTGTAATTTGCTTAAATTGTAACCTTAAACGCGCCGACAGACCAACGGAAGAAATATTACCTCGTTCACTTACAAATCGTTATTTAAAATTATGTATGTAAAGGAAAATATATATATATATAAACAACACTTCAACGCTTATAGGAATTTAACCAACAGGATGTAAATTATAAAACAGAAGTAAATTAACAAACAACAATTTAAATGTCCAAGTACTGGAACTGGTTTCTGGAGATAATTGTAACTTCTTCAGTACGCTTTGGTAAAGTTATGAATAATTTTTCAAATTAAAAAAAAAATGTGAATTAGATGAAAGTATCTTATTTATCTCTTACTATATTGAAACGTTGAATAACTTTACGACTCGATACCTGTGACTTCTTTTCGCGACTAATGATTCTCTTTATTTTATATTTTGCAGGTACTCACGTTGAAACTGGTATTGCTTTGATACCTTGGAGGTTACCTTGACACCACTGAGGGAAGTTCGTTTTGGAACACCTCACACGATACTTCACTGGCTAGGTATCTGGGGTATTTGTCCAATTCACGGATCGTCTGCGTATATGTCGTATATGGTTAGAAGGTATCCGCATGAATGGATTGGAACTGGTCCAGATGAAAACGCCTTCAAATCGAATGTTGGATTCACCAGGTCACCAGTTGCAAAATACCGAGAATCAACAGGAATCAATAAAATCAGGAATCGATAAAATGATGTGGCGGCCCAATGCGCTGCAGTCCAACGGCGTTTACAGGGGGGGTCACGGGGTCATGTCCCCCCCCCCCCCCGAGAACTCAAGATAATTTTGTTGATCTGAAATAATTATTTAGTAACCACATAGAAAAAAAAGTAAGTTGGTTACCTAGATAGCTAATAGGATTTTCGATTGGTAAATTCAGAATTCAATAGAGGATTTGAACGTGGTAACTTGGAATTCAATAAGAAATTTAATTTTCATGGCAACGGAATACCTACGATTTTTGTAGTCAATCGATGATACTTAGATTTTGTTCCTCGTGCCTTAAATTTAACATAACATAAAACTACTCATATGTTAATACATTCAAATCTTAAAATATATGCATAAAAACTCATAGTTTCCGTTTTGAGATTACAGCCAAAACCTGTTTAACCAAACAGAAATCAAAGTCCGGAGTTGTTTCCAAATTTTCACTCGGTAAATTAAAAACTAATAGGATTTTGAAAAAAAAAAATATATTTTTGAAATAGAACCTTTAATTTAAACACATTATTAGTCCAGGCAAATTAGGATCAAATTGAAGGATATGATATGGATTCAGCATATAATATCTAAGATTTTTGTGGGATTCAATCACAAATATTATATACAATGAGAATATAAGGTTGTTCTCGCTCTAAAAGGTGTGCTGTGTACAGGAATAATTAAAACCTGCAGAAAAGTGCATAATTCACTGCCTGTTTTTTGTTGTTTTCCTATATGACTTTGGAATTATGCATCTTAGGAAAAAAATATTAAGACGAAATTTGTTTATTATAAAATTCTCCACAAGATGACATTTATATAAAACTTTCTGATTATATATTTTTGTTGGTATATGGCATTGAAGTCGGAAAAAAATCTGTAAAAAACAGAGTAGTTCTGAAGCACTAAACTGACAGCTACAAAATAGTCCAACCCCAATACAAATGTGGACTCAAGTCTCTATAGGGAAAATTAAATATCGAAACTTGATTCGAATCGGTCTGATACTTTCGGCATGAGAGATAATGTTAATTAAGTGCACCGAGAATTGTTATTTAGACCTGGTGCAAATTTTTGCACACATACTTTGAACCCTTAACTATCGTGAAGTATCGTTATAATATTTATTTTTACTTTTTTAGTGACTTTTGTAGCGATTTTGAAGAGCAAAAATCGTATGAAAAATGCTTTTTTATAATAAAATACTTATTTGTATTTAATGTACCGTTCAGAGACATACATTCTTTTCAAATCAGAAGCATACAAATCACTCCTGAACTTTTTTCTCACTTTTATTGTTAAGCAACGAGAACTTGACTTTGTATTCAAACCAAGTGGTCATTCTTGGAAATCAGAACTATTGTCTTCAATTTTAGTAGTAAATATTTATATTTAACTATTTACTTAAATTACAGATACAGAAAACAGTGCTCAGTACCAGTACCTAATGATATTTTACTAATTTTTCCTGCAACTTCAGTTCGAATTAGAATTAGCTGAAATAAAAACTTTGATAGGAACAAAATAAATTCTGAATAAAATTCAAAGCAAATGAACAAGCGAATCCAAAAACTTAATTCCTCAGTATTTTGACAGCTAAACTGAGATTTTTCGTTCAGGCAACTGGAGATTGCCGTCTGGTTCAGCGAATAAAGGTTCGTTCGACTCAGTTGTTTATTTTACTTTTCCTTGGAGCCAAAAATGAGGTAACTTCGCTCTTCGCAAATGCCAATATGTTTCATACTAATGATTTTCGAAGCTTTTAAAATAGATTTCAATCGAGTGCGTTTGTAAAATCTTCACCTATTTTCATGCAAATTTGTTTCAAATCATATTATTTCGAAATATATACTTTCAACGAAATTGCACAACTTGTCGCTTTCCGTAGTGAAAATGTAGTATTACATTCGTAGTCTGCTATATCAGGCCGACTTTTGATTTATTCCTGTTTTTGAAATTAAATGAGTTAAGGTAAGATATCTTTTTCCAGGATATGAACGATTTGTATTTATTTTAACTTGTTTTTAACATAGGTATGTATTAATTATAGTGTAGTTAATTAAGACTTTCTCCCTTTTCTTTTATATACCCACAGTAAAATATGAAAACAAATATAAGGCACTTGACTTTTTTAATAAATATTAGTTTGTGTTATTTTTTTTTTGTCAACATGTTTGCTGTCAATAATTAAGCCTGATCCACATCTGTGTCGTGTGTTGTGTTGTGGAGTCGTGTGTCGCTATCGCTACAATGTATTTCATATGCGTAGAACCATATTTGTCTCGTGTGTTGTATTGCAGTGTGGCGCATAAAATATATGGAATGACAGCGACACACGACTCCACAACACAACACACGACACAGATGTGGATCAGGCTTTAATTATACTTACAAAATTTTTTTCTGACTTTTATATTTTGAATTTGATTTTAAAATTTATAAAACACAAACAAAAATTATTTTCCTTGTCAAAATTGTAGTTCACGTACTCGTCACTTTTGGAGAAACGTGCTAGTATCGGTAAAAGGCAACGTATACTACGGTAAAAACCCAAGTTTTGATACCATGCTAATACTAGTTTGCTATCGTGGTATAAGGATAGTATAACATATGACACACTAGTGGTATAAGCGAATACCATATTATCTGTACCACCAGTGTGTCACGGGTACTATGCCGAATGTATGGCTTTGAATTTTTCGAGAGCCCTTAAACTTATTGTTCGTAGTGTTTTTTCCCTTTTTTATCATTTATTCACTTCGTCGAAAAGTTAAAATACAAAAAGATGATATTTCCTCGTGAAAGTGTTAAGGCTCTACCAAACCAACGCGAAAGCGGCGCCTAACATTCGCCGACCGCAGTTTTTGTTGTTGTTTAGCATTGTTTATTTGTCATTTTTGTTATCATTGTGAATGATACGCGCTGCATAGCGAATATTCCGCGTTGGTTTGGGAGAGTCATTGAAATGTTTTATTCGCAATAAACCCTTAAAGGCTCTCCCAAACCATTGCGGAACATTCGTTGCGGCGAAGAAACATTCGCATGTCATGGCGGAGAAACATGAATTAATTTTGACTGACGAATGTTTCTTTGCCGCAATGAATGTTTCGCATTAGTTTGGGAGAGCCTTATTACAAAAAACAATCCTCTGTGACATGCCTGCTTCTTTCGTGTCACCGAAACATTATCAAAATGTCAAATAACTTTTTGTGCCCACTGTGTCTTTCTATCGAGTTTGTCATTCCCTTTTTGCCTCCCAAGACCCAAAGATAAAAATTATAAAAGTGCCTATTTTGATTTTCTTCTAGTTACCGCGCTATTATCCGTAAATTATGATAAAGTTCCCAACATCATTGATGTAAAGAAACCAAAAATCACTTTAGTTTAAGTTGTTAAACCAAATTAAGGTCACGAAAACTGTGAGATATAATTCGAATAAAAAAATTCAAACCATTTCATTCCAAATTCAATAGATGAATGGAAATTGTCGTCAAAGCTGTGCTCTCTCATCGAGAATAAATAATTCTTTCGTTTCAGTCGTCGTTGCATTGCTTCCTATTCTAACAAAATGTTCAAACAAAGTGCCACCAACTTGCTGGATCTTCCAGAAGCTGACGTTAAGAAATGGCTTGATTCCTTTGATTCGATTTTAACAGATTGTGATGGTAAGAATATACCTTATATTTCGGGAGATTGCGTAATGTATTTCTAAGCGTTGTTGGTGTGTTATAACTCCTTTCAAAATTCAAGGTGTTGTCTGGCTATTCAACAATCCCATCGAGGGTAGCGTTGACACTATTAACAAGTTCAAGGATCTCAACAAAAAAGTCTTCTTCTGCACAAACAACTCAACCAAAACCCGTTCGGAACTTCTGGAGAAAGCTATCCGATTAGGATTCAAGATGAATGAAGATGAAATTATCTCCACTGCCCATGCCGCAGCGGCTTACCTAAAGAATCGCAACTTCAACAAGAAAGTATTTGTGATTGGCAGCGAGGGAATCACCAAAGAGCTCGATGCACTAGGCATCGATCACAATGAAGTTGGTCCAGATCCAATTTCCCTGTCACTCAATCAATTCGTGACCGAGGAACTCAAACTAGAGACTGGAATCGGTGCTGTTATTGTTGGTTTCGATGAGCACATTAGTTTTCCAAAGCTCACCAAGGCCGCATCGTATTTGGATGACCCCGAATGCATTTTCCTAGCAACAAACACCGATGAACGTTTTCCAATGCCAAACTATGTCATTCCTGGAACCGGAAGTATTGTACGAGCTGTAGAAACCTGTGCCGAACGTAATGCTATTCTAATTGGAAAACCAAATCCAAATATTTGCGAATCACTGATACGCGATGGAATCATTGTGCCCGAAAGGACTTTGATGATTGGTGATAGGTATGATATGCTTATATTTATATTGATTTCTCGATTTTATTTTTGTATTGGTACTTGATTCCAGATGCAACACAGACATTTTGCTCGGAACCAATTGTGGATTCCAGACTCTGCTGGTCGGCACTGGAATTCATCAACCTCATCATGTGAGCGCTTGGTTGGAGGAAGGCACCGAAGAGAAGAAAAAACTAGTTCCTGATGTTTACCTACCAAAGTTGGGGGATCTATTGAAATTTATGTAAAGCTAAATTTACATCCAGAGGCTTTTTTTAACTAACACCATGTTAAGCATTCAATTTCCATTTTTGTTATTTTTTTTTATTTAAGTTTCAATAGAATTTATGTTTTGTGTTAAAATGTTAACAATAATGTTAAAAATAAGATATGATAGGATAATATGTATGAAAATCTACCGTCACCATATACATAACTGTAAAGTTTCTATTTATTTTTTTTTTGTCTGGGTAAAGTGAGGCTATTTAGTTTTTTGTATCAATTAAGGTCAGTCCCGTGCTGCTATAAGTTAGGTTTGAATCATTTGATTTTAGCATTCGCTTAAAATCGGTCCTTGGTTCAAAATTCCTCTGATATGGGTTTTGTAGATCTTTTTAATTACTCACCACCCTTCTGTAAGAAATCGATTACAGATTTTTTGAGAGAAAGTTACACAAAACTTAATTTAAAATTAAATTCATTGCTTATTCGTCTACAATACATGCATTACATATTGAAATCGAATTCAATATCAAATGATTCATTCATAGCTGTTATGCACTAAGTGGCTGATCGATTTTTGTTGACATGTTCTATTCGTTTATTATCTGGTTATAACATAAAGATAAATCAATAAAAAAAATGTCAATTTGAACAAATTAAATGTATGCATTTCTTTTTCATTTTTTTATTAAGATCATAACAGCTATTTAGCTTCTACTGCATTTATAATTTTGTAGATACTTATAAAGTATGTATGTAGCTCACACTTATTTCATATTTAATTTTTGTTACTAGAAAATAATTTAAATTCTTTTTATTTAATCATTGGTCTTACAACACAAGATCGTGGGATTTTGTTAAGTTATGAACCATTTATAAAAATAATCTTAGAAAATAAATAAGATTACGTAATCTGTATAGTCTAATATCCGACAGTGAATTTAGAGAGTGGTTGTATAACAAAAATCTGAGTATCGGGGTTTAAAGAGGCATATTTTGTGATATTGAAATCAAAAGTCTGGCAGGTATTCCATCGTAATCGGAAAAATTTTACGAATCCCGAAAAAACTATAACACAATCCGTTCGTAGTTGCAATTTGTATGGGATATTTCACTACGATGGATTCTGTGATCCGTTCTTTAGGGATTCGTAAGAAGTTTCCGATTACGATGGAATTCGTGATAGGGTAGGGTTGCCATGGCTGTATAAGCTAACCTAGGACAAAAAGTTTTAAAATCCCGGACTTTGGAGGACATCACCTACCTTTAAAAAGAGGACAAAAAGAGGACAAAATGAAATCAAAAACTAGGTCCATGAACTCATACAAAAATATATTTCATATTTAAAATAACATAGATTAAAATAAAAAATAAATAACATAGTTATGTATGTATATTCATCTTCGGATTTAATCCTTTTCAAGAACTCATTCATTCAACTAGGCGTCGAGGATTAAAAGCAATACGGATTGGTTTGTGTTGTTGTAATCCTTTGAGAAATAACAGGTGATAATAAAACAGCTGTTCTCAAAAAAGAAATCTCATCCTATCCCAAAAATTCTCGTAAACCTTTTCAGCTATCTGAAGAAAAATTTCAAGAAAAAATGAATAAAATTTACGTTGAATTGTATGCTACATATATGCGGATATATCTCAACGCAACGTGAACGTGGATATTGCTATTAATTATAAGGTCATACAATTACTCACAGCTTCGGTTTTTGTAATTAAATTTAGTTAAAGTTATACCCTTAAACATTTCGGTAAATAATCTGTTTCTTCCCTTTGTCCATTGTTAGTTTATTAATTAGAACACTCTTTCAACTTTTTTTTTTTTAATTCAAGCGACCATTTTCGGATAAACTATAGGTAAGATTTTCAAAAGTGAAATTTGAATTTTTTAATCCGCGTTATTATTAGCAATTAATCTACATCTAAAAATCAAATTTAATTTTTCAAAATTTTAGTTTCTTATATGTAAATACAAAATTCGCGATGCTGTGGTTGGCCGAAACATTTTTTTAAGTTCAATACAAAATTCGTTTTTTCGGAATGAACATTTTGGTAATAAGAATCAAGAACTCAACACATGGAAGTCATATAAGATCTTTTTCATTTAATGTTTTCTATCAGATTTGTATTGTCCCTCTTTTTATTTAAAATTCCAGAGTTCGATGATTTTTTTTTTTATTTTCAAAATTACTTGTTAAGGGAAAAAAGAAGACGATTTTTTAAAACGTTGGAGGACGTTCCGCGCCGAGGTTAAAAAGAGGACATGTCCTCCAAAAAGAGGACGCATGGCAACCCTATGATAGGGCTGATTTTCTCAGTCTTTGGCGGGGGTGGGGTGTTGAAAATACAAATTTTCTAAATTTCTTACCAGGGGTATTATCGCTTCAATTATTTTTTTTTAAATACATCATAATATTTTCCCTAAGTCCAAACACCTTAATCTTGGTGATCCGATTAATAGAACTCAAGAGATAAGCTTTTTAATGGAACCTTTCCTTGGAGATTTATAAAACGCAAGAAATCAGCAAAACAGATTCTCCAAAAAAAGACTATGAAGGTTCGCTAAAAAAGCTCAAATCTTGAGTTCTATTAGTCACCAAGATAACGGTTTTTGGGCTTAGGGAAAATTACACAGCATCATGATTTATTTTCAAAAAATGTACTGAAGCGCTTATACCCCTGATAAGAAATTTAGAAAATCTCTATTTTCAACACCCCGCCCCCGCCTGAGAAAAAACCTGCCAGACTTTTGAATTCGATATCACAACATAATGCCCCTTTAAACCCTCATACTCAGATTCCAGTTATACAACCACTCCCAAAAATTGCTGTCGGCTTTTGTACTACTAAGTTGACTTACAAAAAGTAATTCAATTTAAGATGAAATGAAATGATAAAATTATTTGACGACTTGGTTAGCAAGTGAACTTCAAAATTTTTTATCCGCAACGCGTTTATAAAATATAGAAGGTCTTCTCACTTTCAACAATAACGACATGGAAACATTTGGTAACGCCAAAATCATCTAATACTAGGGCAGTCCCAGAAGTACCTGGACCTTACGTATAGATGGGTTTTTTTGTTGAAAGAAATAAGAATAATGTTAAAAATCTAGCACTAGACTCATTTACTGGAACGTCTAAAAAAGAATTTTTAAGTTCAACATAAGCGCTTATGTTCTAATTTTTCTTCAGCTTAAACTGTCAAATAAGTTCTTGAACTTAAATACTAGAGTTTTGCGCCATTTAAAGTGAACGATGTCAGTAGATTTGGTAATTGACAACACGAGGACAAAAATTAGTAATCGTTACGTGAAAGAATATTTGCATTTGAAGGGGCATAGTCCAGCCAATATAAAAGCGGAGCTGGATTCTACTCTAGCAGTCTGATCAAACGTTCACATCTAAATACTTCTAAACGAGTTCCCAAGGCCAACATAGCAGCAGTTGAAAAAGTGAGGTGGGCACTCCAAAAATTGTTGAAAAATCCCACAAGATAGCTGCCCCGATGGCTCGTCAAAAGCTTTGATTTATCAACTAATTGCACTTAAGTACGTTCATTGATTTAAGTTTTCCTCAATGCGAATTTTTTTTATTTATCATGAGTTCATTCGTAGTTATAATGGTATAATTTCGGCCACTAGGCCCACAAACAATTTTTACTTGCTCTTCTATAGGGCAAGTATTGGTTTCGGGTCCAAACAAAATTCGAGATTTTAACGAGAAAACAATAAAAACAATTTAAAATAGCAATTTTGAATTTTTCTGATTAAATTAAAAAAAAAGTGGACAAAAATTAAAAATAATTGATTTTTTATTTGGTTTTATTTGTTCGAAAACAAAATTGTTTATACTAATTTTAAATGCAATATTTTTTAACTGCCTTACAAGTACCGAATTGCATGCTTATAACAAAATTAACTAAGCCAGTAAACGAGATATTCGGGAATATGCCAAAACAAGTAAAAAACCGACATTTGTTAAAAAAAACCACAAACCATTATTTCCGTTCCTCGAATTCTTTAGAAAGAACCTAATATGCAGCATTATCAAAACTGTTCTAGAGATAACATGTATGTACAAATATTAATCAAAATCGATAGAGCCGTTTTCGAGAAAACTTGATAAAACCGAAATCGTTGTATGGCAGCTACCCGTTTTGAAGATGAGCTATAACAAAAATTCTAATTTCTCATCCAGGGAATCTTATAAAAACGCTTCACACTAAATTTGATTTAAATCCGTCCAACCGTTTAGGTTCTAGCTCGATTTACATCAAAACAGACTCGTGAACGTCTTGACGAAAATCACCTTTTGGATGTCTCCATTATTGTAATGTTAGTTTTTATTAAAACCGCAACATTTATTTTTGACACGTAGCCAATACTTGCTTTACAGAGCAATTAAAAAACAATTTCGGGTATAATTGACTTTCGGAACGACATCCAGAGTGACCCCAGATAAAAATATGCTGGCTAGCCATGCTGTAGCAATAATTTAACAAAAGAAACATAACAATTGGAGAACAACGGGGTGTACCGCTTAGTGTAAATGTTTAATGCAACAGGAATTTTTTGATATGGCCTGGACTGGTATTAGAGCATTTTTTTGGCGCTTAGTTTTAAAAATTTCAAAGATCCAAGGTAATTTTACAATGCCTTGGACCTTTGAAAAACATTTTTGAACTAAGAAATTTAGTACAAATTCTCTAGTAAAGGAGCTAAATTCAAAAACCGTGAGTTTTCTCTGTGCAATCAGAAAATCATGCAGATGCACATGAATATTTGCAATACCTATAGACTCTAGAGTGACGTGCAAATCTATCGATACATTTTTTGAGCAGGAATGCCAGGAATACAAAGTATATGCAGCGTTCACGAAAATTCATTCACGCTTGCAGAATTGAGCCGCAGGTTATTTTGTAAAGCAGCTTTTGTCTTATATCTTGAATTTTTGATATTTTATTTTTCAATCGGCAAAATATTATTTTCTGTGCTCTCCAGTGACAGTTTGAACTTTGAACAAAACAGGTAGGTACTATACTCGTTATTTGGCTAATTCAGAAAAATGAGATCTCAGAGGACTGATACTGTCAAAGCAGATTATATGAGCTTTTGCCAGTAAGACCACGTAAATATCATTTTTTCTGAACTAGCCAATTATAAACAGTTTTTAAATCTTGTCAAAAAGGTAAAGTTCAACACATACCTTTATCTAATTTAAACCAATACTAACACATTCAGTCGTGGCGGCCAAATTAAGAACGATATTTTTATAATCTTTAAAAATGCATAACTTTTGTTTGGGAAATCTGTTGAGGTTGAGTAGTGGTTTTAATAATAGCCAATGAACTACGGTACACTTTGAGTAATGTTAATAAGTTAGATAAAAATGCTCGAATTGACCAGAAAGTTTATAAAGACATGGAGGAACATGTTATGGAGTATTATTCATTTGAAGTCATGCCCATAAAATTTGTTTTATGGACGATAATGATCAAAAAAGTTTTCAAAGGATTGCTAAGAAGGTGTTTGCGTATTCAAGATGTCATTTTTTTAGATTAGACCGTCCAAAGCTCGGGCCTAAATTTTATCGAAAACTTGAGGGGAGACATCAAGGGATGGTTAAAGTAAAAAAAAAAAAACATTTTGATCAGAATGTTCTAAATATTGAGGAAAACTGATACGAGTACACAACTATCAAGATTCCATGCCCTACACGAAAATATTCAAGGAATTTTGTCTGAAATTATAAAGAATTAAGGTTTTTCTACAATATATTCACATTAACATATTGAAATTTCAAAGATTTTTAATGTTATGACAACCTTTTGCTTCCGTTCTTAATTATATTGCCAGACGAAATAAGAGTTAAATTAATGTTTATTTTTTTCCTACAAATATTCTCATGCTTATATTTTTTAAACATTACCCAAAGTGTACCGTAGTTCATTGGCTATTATTAAAACCACTACTCAACCTCAACAAATTTCTCAAACAAAAGCTATGCATTTTAAAATTTTATAAAAATATCGTTCTTAATTAGGCCGCCACGACTGTATGTACATAACGTAGGTAGGTACCTTATCAATTATAATTATAAATAATTATATATTATATAATAATATTATATTATAATAAACAAATTTGTTCGCGTGGTTCGAAGCTATAACGTGGCTAAAAATTTAAATTAAATTAATTAAATAAAATTAAAATAAGTTATGGTTATAGGTCTATTTATACTAGGTACCATGTTTTGCTGATCCCTTATATTTCCTTCTCTCTCCACTTAAAAATAATTTTCATGTTAAACACATATCAATTCCGAATTCTTGTTATTGTACTTTATATTGAAAACATTTTAAAGCGCGATAGGAGCAGATATAAAGGTACAAAATACACGGAAAAGTGCTAATGTCAAAATTCGTTTTCTATTATATAATTCATATGTACTTGAACATATATATTTTTCACAAAAACAAAAAACTTGAACCTTAAATCTAATCTGATCTCTATTATTGGATATAAATTGTAAAATTAATTTTAGGACAATCAAATATTATCACTTAAGGTCTCAAACCGGATCTCCAAACTCCAAGCCAAACTCACAGCCAAATCCTAGATCCGCTTCTGTCGTCAAGGCAGTGTATCTAAATAATTCTTTCGTTTCAGTCGTTGTTCGTCATTGCATTGCTTTCTATTCTAACAAAATGTACAAACAAAGTGCCACCAACTTACTGGATCTCCCAGAAGCCGACGTTAAGAAATGGCTTGATTCCTTTGATTCGATTTTAACCGATTGTGACGGTAAGAAAATAATTAATATTGCGGGAGATTGCGTAGATTGCATTTATAGGGGTTGTTTGTGTGTTATAACTCCTTTCAAAATTCAAGGTGTTGTCTGGGTTTTCGACAATCCCATCGAGGGTAGCGTTGACACTATTAACAAGTTCAAGGAACTGAACAAAAAAGTCTTCTTCTGCACAAACAACTCTACAAAAACCCGTTCGGAAATTCTAGAGAAGGCTATCCGATTAGGATTCAAGATGAGTGAAGATGAAATTATCTCCACTGCCCATGCCGCAGCGGCTTACCTAAAGAATCGCAACTTCAACAAGAAAGTATTTGTGATTGGCAGCAAGGGAATCACCAAAGAGCTCGATGCACTAGGCATCGATCACAATGAAGTTGGTCCAGATCCCATTTCCTCGTCACCCAATCATTTCGTGACCAAGGAACTCAAACTCGAAACTGGAATCGGTGCTGTTATTGTTGGTTTCGATGAGCACATTAGTTTTCCAAAGCTCACCAGGGCCGCATCGTATTTGGACGACCCCGAATGCATTTTCCTAGCAACAAACACCGATGAGCGTCTTCCAATGCCAAACTGTGTCCTGCCTGGAACAGGAAGTATTGTACGAGCTGTAGAAACTTGTGCCGAACGAAATGCTATTCTAATTGGAAAACCAAATCCAAATATTTGCGAATCACTGATACGCAATGGAATCATTGTGCCCGAAAGGACTTTGATGATTGGTGATAGGTATGATATGCTTCTATTTATACATGATTTTACGAATATCTTTTCTAATTGGTGTTTGATTCCAGATGCAACACAGACATTTTGCTCGGAACCAATTGTGGATTCCAGACTCTGCTGGTCGGCTCTGGAATTCATCAACCTCATCATGTGACCGCTTGGTTGGAGGAAGGCACCGAAGAGGAGAAAAAACTAGTTCCTGATGTTTACCTACCAAAGTTGGGGGATCTTTTGAAATTTATGTAAAGCTAAATTTAAATCCAGAGGCTTTTTTTTAATAAAATCATGTTATGCATTGAATTTCCATTTTTGTTATTTTTTTTATTTAAGTTTCAATAGAATTTATGTTTTGTGTTAAAATGTTAACAAAATCAAGAAAACTTCAAAAATAAACCGAAATCGTTGTATAGCAGCTACCCTTTGTAGATGAGCTAATTTCTCCTATAGGGAATCACATAAAAACGATTCACACCAAATTTGAATAATAAAATCCGCCCAACCGTTTAGGCTCTATATGTAGCTGGATGTACACCAAGACGCACAGAAACACAGTCCGACAGACGGACGTCTGAACGAAAATCACAATCAATTTTTTTTGTACACAATACTTGCTAGTAAAAAACATTTTCGAGTAGGATTTACTTTCGCAACAACAAACAGAGTGACCCCAGATAAAAATATGCTGGCTAGCCATGCTGTTAGCACAAATTTCAAAATTGAAATTAAAACAAGCACAGAAACATACAGTTTTTCACAATTATTATTGTTAAACAATGTATATTGTTTTTTTTTTTATTTCGTTTAAATCTAAGATCGTTTACATTAGCTTTGAGGCCACTTGCCGCACGTTGATATTGTGAGGTGAAGTATTAATTAATTAAAAATAAATTGTTTTTTTTTAATTTTCAAAAATAAGCTACGCACCAGCACACCATCAAGCATATGTATATTTAAGTTAAATTATATCTCTCTCTCTGAAATTCATTATCGAACGGTTTGTGGTGTGAAATGGGATTGATTGAAGAATGGAACTAGAAGTTGATTGGTTTGCCGAATGAAGCGGCAATATTGGCTTCCCTTAGGGCTTCAGAGTTTGTCTGTAAAAGAAGTCATAATTAATATAAGAACCCAGAAAACAGTAAAAAAAAACTTACGGGATGGGCATGACAGACACGGGCAACATCTTCAGCAGACGCTCCATATTCCATGGCAAGGGCAGCTTCATTGATAATTTCACCAGCGGCCTAAAAAGCATTCACAAAAATTATTTACAACTTGTCCAAAATTGACCATCATTCAAAAACTTACAGGTCCAATAATGTGTGTTCCCAAAATCCTATCTGTTGATTTATCTGCCAATACTTTGACAAATCCCTCAGCTTCCATATTGGTCTTCGCTCTGGAATTAGCCATGAATGGGAATTTACCGACTTTGAATTCAACTCCTTCCTGCTTTAACATCTCTTCGGTTTTTCCAACCCACGCAACTTCAGGATGAGTGTATACCACACTTGGTACACAATTATAATCGATATGCACATGACCGCCCATTATACCTTCCGCACAAGCTGAACCCTCATCTTCGGCCTTATGGGCCAACATTGGTCCGTGGATAACATCCCCAATGGCATAAATGTTAGGCACAACAGTTTGCAACTGAGCGTTAACTGGAATCCTGCCCCTGTCATCGACGACAATGCCAACATTTTCCAAACCTAATCCAGTGGTGTATGGCTTACGACCAACACACACAAGTAACACATCACAAGTCAGATCTTCCTTTTCGCCAGACTTTACATTCTCCACAGATACAGTGATGCCTGAGCCAGATTTGGTGGCCCCAAGCACTTTTGTTCCAAGTTTGAAGTTCATCTTTTGTTTGGTGAGGATTTTTTGGAAGGTTTTCGATACCTCAGCATCAATACCAGCTCCACCAATTGTATCTAAGAATTCTACGGCAGTTACTTCGGCACCCAAACGTCCCCACACAGATCCCAATTCTAGACCAATGACACCAGCGCCAATGATGATCATTTTTTCGGGAACTTGCTTGAGCGAGAGAGCGCCTGTACTGGAAACAATGGTTTCTTCATCAACCTAGACAAATTGTTAAATCAAAAAACACGGTTGTTTATACTAACGTTTCAAATTTTATAAAATATATAAAGCATATGTTTGAAAAAAAAAACAAAATAATTCTTTTATTTTCAAAAATTTATCGGTTTGCCAAATGCCACTGCCTGACAAGCTTCCTTAAGAGCCTCAGAGTTAGTCTGAAAATAGAATTATAAATTTCACGACCAATCTAACCATATGAATTTAATTTAAGCCTACTGGATGAGCATGGCAAACTCTTGCCAGATCTTCAGCCGTGCCACCATATTGCATGATAAGTGCACTTTCATTGATCAATTCCGAAGCAGACTGCATTTATTCAGAAAGGAAAATGGTAAATCAGTAATTTGAAGAAATATAATAGAAATTTTACTGGTCCCATTATGTGAACGCCCAAGATTTTGTCTGTCTTCTCATCAGCATAGACCTTGACAAATCCCAATGTCGACAGATTAGTTCTTGCCCTTGAATTAGCCATAAAAGGAAATTTGCCTACTCTAAAGGGAATATTTTTCTCTTTGAGTTCTTCATCATTCAGGCCAATCCAGGCTAATTCGGGATTTGTGAAAACAACACTCGGCACAACACCATAATCAACATGAAAATAATGACCCATCATTGCTTCAACTGCAGCTTCGCCCTCGGCTTCAGCTTTATGAGCCAATTGTGCTCCGGCAATACAATCACCAATGGCATAAATATTTGGCACAACAGTTTGATACCTCTCATTCACTGGAATTGTTCCTCGTTTGTCTGTTTCAATTTGAACGTTTTCCAAACCCAAATTCTCGGTGTACGGACGACGACCAATGGCAATAAAAAGACAATCGGTTGTCAGCTCTTCCGTTTGACCACTTTTGACATCTTCTATTATTATTGTAACATCGTTATCGTTTTTTTGTGCAGATTTAATTTTATGTCCAAGTTTGAAAGTCATTCCTGATTTTGAGAGAAGTTTGAAGAAAGCTGCTGCAATTTCACGATCAACAAATTTTCCGCCAAAATTTTCAGATGGATCAATTGCTAAAACTTGACTACCCAGACGGGCCCATATGGCAGCTACTTCTACGCCAATAATTCCACAACCAACGAGAATCATTTTTTTGGGCAGTTTTTTGAGCGAAAGTGCACCAATATTTGAAACCACAATTTCTTCATCAATCTGAAGAAGAAACAAAAATTAAATGAATGAAAGTGCCGAGATTCGTGTTGAAACTTGTTGGCGAGGTGATTTGGTTTTTGGTTGTATAAAAACGTAGGTCGACCTCGGAATGCATTTTTTAAAGGCAAAATGTTGTTAAAAAGAGATGAACTTCCTCGACAGTTTTTCTTTAAAAAACCGACAGATCTTTGGAACACCCTAATATTTTGTTTTAGACACAAATATGTTTGTTATTGGACAATTTATGCGGAGAACCAGAAAAAATCGAATTGATTTTGAAAAAGTGGCAAATAACCCAATTGGTTCTCCATGGTTTTGGTCATGAGCTCTTACGCTTCATATATAAATGTTTTTTCATGGACATGAATGAAAGCTCGTAGCAGAAATAGGCACGGAAGTTTATGGTAGGTTGGTGGTAGAGGTGTCGGCCACAAACACCCTCGCTCTATAAACAATTTCACCTTTGGTGGTGCCATTTTGCTGGAGGGCGCGGTTTTTATATAACTCATTTGACTTGTGGAAGTGTGTTTTTTGTTTAATGGATTTAATATGCATACCCCCGTGGCCAACCAACTACGGCCTGAGTATGAGTACCATATGCCAAGCTAGGCAATTGGTTGATACACGAAATTGCGACAGATACCGTTCGATTAAGCTGATGTCACACACCATGAAGATCGTTGAGCGGATATTAGATGTCCGGTTACGAAAAATAATACGACCAGTGCGGGTTTGTTTCGGGTAAATCAACCACAGATGCTATTCAGAGTATAAGAATCAGAATGGATTGGTGGTTAAATGTAGAAGAACGAGACATTTGTCTGTCTTGGGTTATTTTCGACGGATGTAGATTATATTTGTGGTTTGAAGCTTAATAGCACTTAAGCATGCTAGACAGCTTGTTGGCAAGCACAGAGAAGAAAACCAATCCGATCGTATGGTCATTCGTTTTTTCTGCACCAAGACCTCCATTCAAAGAATCTCGGTCCACTAGCTCGCGGTCCTAGAAAAGTATGAAGGAGTATTTCGTCGCGTTGAGAAAATTCATCAAATCTTTGATCTTCAGTTCAAAAACTTCGTTAAGGTAGTCAAAAAATAGCCTTCTTGAAGATTGTGCTCTCATTCTGGCCAGATAAGGACATTAACATAGGAAATTACCGTTTTATATTCCTATCGGTTTCCACAACTACGACTGTGAGGAATGCCTACCTTCGTCATATGCTCTCCTAATGGGCAGTGAGTGTTGCAATGACCCTGGCTGTTTTTTCTTGGTATGCATGTCAGATCAGTTGGCATTTGTTGTACATGGGTCAGATTTTTCTGGATATACTGCAATTGGTAAGACTGTTCCACCTAAGCCTTGACCCGCTAAGGGAAAATAATAATATTTTGCCCATCACAACTCCAAAGGAAATGTTGACTCTTTCCTATCTATCTAAGCCTGACCAGTTCATGAGCCTGTTCGTTTTCCTTAATGCCTCTCGACATTTTTGGACCAGTACGGAGAAAGATGTATTCGGATGAACGGTTTTAAAAGTTGCCTGACTGTCTGTTAGATTAACTGTATTGGTGTTTCGGTTCTTTTTTTGCATGATTCACTGATTGCCAGTAGTCCAACTTGAAAACCCATAGCAAAGTCAGGTAGCAGAAAGGACATGGAAATATTAAGAGTCTCTAAGAAAAATTCTCAACAAACACCACATTCTATCTATGAGTCATCAGTTAAGATAGTTGTGTCGAGCTCTCTCGCCACTATGTCATCTTCCCAATCCTTTCTAAATGGGAACTTTACTTTAAAAATCCTAACTGAGGCTCATCGTAGGGTGCAGTAGTCAGTTGGACGCGAACATTCACGAACATTCAGTGGCAACCAATTTATTAATATAACTGTGACCGAAGGGTCTCGCAAACCAATAATTTGATTCTTTTAGTCGTAACGCACTGCACTTAATGTGTAAATTAAGTAGTAAAAGGTGCAGAAATGCGGTTAATGCATCACTTGGGCTCTGTGGTGCCAAGGCTACCCGTTCTTTGAACCTTCTTAAGTTTATTAATGTTATATGCTTAGCTAAAGTGCAGGCCACTACCCAATCAATCCTTTCTTGGAAAAAATTCGACGAATAAGCTATCAATTGGGAGATAGATCTTAGGAAACTAACTCAATTGGATTGCAATCCGCAGCTTGTTGGCTGGCATGAAGCAACACCGATCTAACTGTGAGATAGTCCAGCCCCCGAACACCATAATTACTCTTCAGAAGCTATTAGTTAACTTATTTGCTGGCGGTCTCAGAAATTCGACGAATATACCGCCGAAGTCAATCCTAGTAGAATTTTTTCGCGTTGAGTAAAGAGATCAAGTCAATTTTATCTTCTGTTCGAAAACGTCATCAAGCATAGAAGTTAATGGTAAAAGAGGAATTACAATGCTTGCGAGGCATAGCTTGTCAATTAAGTTTAAAAACTAAAAAATAAACAAAACTGCTGCTCAAATGACAAGTACTCCAGGGGTATCTCTTTTTTAGGTGAATGCATCCAAGGCTACTACAAAAGACACGATCTGCGATGTAGTGTCCTTGATAATTGCTAAACTTGAAGATTTAAAATTTGTTGGCAACTGGCCAATTATTTGTTGATTTTAAAAATAACTTTTCACTTCCATTCTTTTTTGTTTTACTTTTATAGTTTACCCTTTGATATTTTATTTTGCTTTCATATAGGTAGTTTAATCTTTGGTTTTTTGTTTTCTTTAAGCCACAAAAAAAATGACTAACCTCAATTCCAGGGAATGGTGTAACAACAGATCCGCTAGCAATCATGATGTTCTTTGTGTTGATGGTCTCCTTGCTGCCATCATCCTTTGTGACTTCAACGACATTTGGTGAAGTGATGGTGCCGACTCCAGTCAACTGTGTAACCTTGTTCTTCTTGAAGAGCTGTGCAATACCTCCAGTCAATGATTTCACAACACCCGACTTCATCGCCATAAGTTTCTCCAAATCCAACTCGACTCCGCTGACATTGATTCCACGATCGGCCATATGACCCTGTGCTGCCATTTCATAGATATAGGAGTTATTTAGGAGAGCTTTGGATGGAATACAACCGACATTCAAACAGGTTCCACCCAATGTTGGGTATTTTTCGATATTTACAGTCTGGAATTTGAAATTGTAAATTGTTTTCTTCACACAATTAGTTAGATTCTTACCTTCATTCCCAATTGAGCTGCTTTGATGGATGCAACATATCCTCCGGGTCCGGAGCCAATGACAACCAAGTCAGCTTCATGGGTGGCAGAGTAAAAGCGGCAATTTAACGCTCCCAAAATAGCTCCATTTGTTTTCAGAGGTGCCTGAAAGTCATCGAGACCACACAAAATAGATTAATGAATTGAATTTGAAAATGTTATCTTTCTTTTGGCAAAATGATAAGGATGATGGCTTATGGAGGAAATCCTCACCGATCAGACGGTTAAAATAAACAATTAACATGACTAATCTTCGATCTGATGATCCAATCAAGATAAAATAAGCGAATTGAATTAATTTAGTGCACATATTATTAACAAAATCAAATTTTATAACGAGGTTATTGGGATTGCATAATCTCAAAAAAATAAATTCATCAATTTCCTTTGGTCATGGTGGTGGTAGACTGCTTTTAATTATTCCAACTCACCTTGCTGGCAAGGGAAATGACATTACGTAGACTGCACTGCATTTTTCGGAGTTAATCGTTTTTTTCAATAATCAATTATCGTATGTAATAAATTTTTGTGATTTTTTTTTCAAACACGCGAAAACTCGAATCGGCTCCCAAAAAAAACTTCAAATACTAGAAAGAAAAATTTCGGTGTGTAGCCCGAAAATCACCAGTATTTTTCACCAATGACGTTTTGAAAAGTTGGAAAAAAAATTATCGAGTGACGTTTGTTTGCTAGGTTGCTAGCACTGATTTTGGGGATGTGTTTAGAAAATAGGGTAAAGAAATGGAAATTATCTAGATAATTCAACATATTTGACAGAATTTAATTTCTGAAAAAAGAGGATGTAAAATAAGAAAACATTATTATAAGCCGTGTTTTTTCAGGTTCAGATAAAATTTGACGAAAAAAACATCATCTGAACTAAGGAATTTACATGTAAAATATAAAAACAACTGAAGTCCATATGAACTTAGCTAAGTCCAGATAATTATCGGTTCTTTACTTAAGTTCAGATAGAAAGAGTACAGCCAGCTCAAATTACTATTTTGTTATCGATAGTTTGTATGAAAACGTCAAAATAGCTGAGCCAACGAATGAAAATATTTTTTATAAACAAAAAACAATGGACGACCATTGTTTTGTAAATTAATTTTTTTCTGATTTGTGATTTAAAATTTCGTTTTTTTCACATTAGGGGTATTCACGATCTGGTGCAACGAGCGTAGTAAAAGTGCGAAATTTTATTTTTTTAAGTGGATCGTGAACGCACTTTTCTTATCTTCTTGCAACACTTAAGCAAATGTCAAAATTAGTTTGACATTTGTTATTTGTTTTTATTTCGAACATATCTGAAAATTTCAATTTGATTTAATTTAAATTTTGTTCATAAAAAGATGCCAAAAAAACGGAAAAAGAAAATATTACCAAATCTTAATTATCGTCCGAATTTTAAATGGAAAATAATAGTAAAAAATGATGACGACGTCACATCAATACAATCAAGATAGCAAATTGGATGTATCCAATGAACATACCTTTGTATCTGTTTAACGTAATCAAGAATGAGTGAGCTGTCAAAAACACAATTTACAAATTTTACAATTTTGACATTTGCTTTAGTGTTGCAAGAAGATAAGAAAAGTGCGTTCACGATCCACTTAAAAAAAATAAAATTTCGCACTTTTACTAGGCTCGTTGCACCAGATCGTGAATACCCCTATACACTTCTTCAAAAAAAAAAAACATTTGTTGGATAGATAGAGAACACCAAAATGCATCATTCATGCTGATTATAGAAAGTGCCAAAATGCAGATAGGAAAGACAAACATGTTCATCTTTTTGATGGTTCTCTTTCACACGCTCGGATTTTTGGCATAATCTGTCCCGCTCTACTTTTCTTCATATTTGCAGACGAAGAAACATGTAAATCCAGCATTACATGTATCTTCGTCTGACTTCTGCGGGGATTTGTTGGATAGAAAAAGAGACAAATTGTAGGAAAAGCCATAATTCAGATATGAAAACGAACATATGTTCATATTCTTGATGGTTCTATTAACACGTTCGGTTTTTTTGCCTACATATGTCCCGTTCTACATTTCATCATATTTGTGACCAAATTATATCCCACTCTACTTTCATCAAATTTGCAGATTATGTAAATCCACTATTACATGTACCTTCGTCTGAATTCTGAAAAAAAAAGGGATGAAAATTTTAAATTTACATTTTTTGGATAGAGAGAGAATACCAAAATGTAGAATATCTTCGTGCATGCAGATTATAGAAAGTGCCATAATGCAATGAAGACGAACATGGTCATCTTCTTGGTGGTTCTCTTTTTACACGCTCGGAATATTGGTATACATCTGTCCTGCTCTACTTTTCTTCATATTTGCAGATGAAGATACATGTAAATCCAGCACTATTGATTAAAGCCTAGTACGCAGATCGCGCTAAATTTTAGCTTTCATACAAAATTCTCTCAAAAATTTAGCCTTTGAAGAGAATTTTGTATGGGAGCTAAAATTTAGCGTGATCTGCGTACTAGGCTTAAGACCAAACAATGGGAAATTCAAATATGTTTCTATCTCTTCTTCTAAATAAAAAAAAGTAATATCAATGCTTGACAAAGAATGTGAAAACTATCTGATTTGCCTCTACGCAGAACTCGACCTTGGTGACCTTCCCTGTTAAAAAACAAAACAAAAGTTGGAAATTCAGAATGATCGTGAAAAAGACGAAAATTTGCAATTTAATACTGCGTTTTCATTGCAGCCGAAATGAGGTAATTTCAAAATTAGCTCATTTGGAACGTCATTTCCTATACAAATTTGACTTTCCAAATGAGATAATTAGGAAATTACCTCATTTCGGTTCCAATGAAAACGTATATAAAAAAAAATTATAAGCCTTGTGTGTACACCCTTAAGTAATTATGCCATAATTTGAAATACCCCTTTTTGGGATATTTTTTCATATTTTCACCAATCACCAACATTTTTGACAGTTATTTTTTCTCTACCATCATCTGTCAGTTCAGTTTCAAGATGGCGTTAATGCTGAAAAGTTCCTTGGTGCAGCAAGTCTAGCCAAATTTTTATTTTGCATTTAATTTCTTAAATAGTTATTATTCATCAATCAAAACATCAGATTACAATTAAAAACAACTTTATAATTTGTTTTTTTGCAAAAAATTTCACCCACCCGTCTAAGGTGTTGGCGTTAAGGGAATTGCAATTCTTCTCTCGCTTGCCCTGAAACGCATAAGGGGAGAACAAAAAAAAAATTTTTTTTTGGTGAAAATTCCATATATTCTTTCGACACATCTTTGGTTTTCTTCTATATTCTTTTTTTTTGTTCGCACAAAGAAAAGGTCGCGCGAACCCAAAAATCTGCACCAATGATGAACTACGGCAATGTAATGATGGGCGATCAGTTCCGTAAAATGGAACCGTTCTCCCCGAAATCATCACCTCGAGGTGGTCGGTCGCCAGTTGTATCAAGACAAGATTCATCTGGAACTTTGAAGACGACCATTTCACTTGGCAAAAACCCATCGATTGTTCATAGTGGACCATTTTATTCGATGAAAGAACCACCAGGTTTGTGTTTTTTGGGAATCCACTTGTTTGTGTGGTGGGGTCATTTATTTGATTCCTTCTTTTTTTGGTTTTCTAGGAAAAGGTGAATTGACTGGAGACAAAGATCTTATGACTGAATATGGACTTCATCACACTTTGACCAAATTCAAGGACAAGAAAGTCAAAGAGTCTCTGTCGTCGTTTTTGCCAAATCTTCCTGGTATCTTTGATGGAATGAACAATTTGGTAAGAAGAAATTTTTATTGTAATGTTCAGCGAAGAGAGATGAGCTGGCATAATGATGTTTATGAGCATGGGCACTTTTTGTCTGTCCTTCGAGTTGCTTTAATTTCGCGAATGAAATGGGGTGGGGGAGGGCCTGGGATAAAGTATATATTGGTATCTGTGGCATGGGGTGGAATGCATTTTTCTCACCCAGAAACCAGACAACTCAGCCTGGAAAACTTCGCCTGTATGATGTAACAACGAAAAACAATTGTTGTAATTTTATACAATTCACAAAAACCTAACGTGACGGGGCAAATTCAAGTTCAGTACATCAAAAACGACAAATTGATGTTAAGGTTATTAAAAACCTTCAGAAAAGCATATTCTGGCTTCTGGTCGGGTTCAATAATCGATCTACATAAGGATTGCCTAACGTGACGGGGCAAATTCAAGTTCAGTACATCAAAAACGACAAATTGATGTTAAGGTTATTGAAAACCTTCAGAAAAGCATATTCTGGCTTCTGGTCGGGTTCAATAATCGATCTACAGAAGGATTGCCTATGTGAAAAGTATTACAATTTTTTTTTAGGAAGCACCTACATATATACTAGTGAAGGAGTTTTGATCGGGTTCAGGAATCAACGTACGAAAAGATTGCCCACAAAAAATATCTTGGGCAATATGTTGAGCAATAATGTTGTGTCTAGCAAGCACCTAATGACGACTTGGGCGTCAGTTGTAGAAATCAAGAAAACCAAATGAGGAATAACTTTGCAATGAATCATTACATTTTAATCCGATTTTAAAAAGCGACGCTAATACCGTTCCAATGATTTGAATCCCAATTTCTACTTGCATACTTTGGTACCAAAAAGTTTTAAACTTTTTTTTTGAATACCTTCAAATAGGAAAACAGCACGTTACGCAGCATAATGGAAAAACCTCCTATCGTAGGCAAAGAGCTACTCCCCTTGACGAGCGTCCAACTAGCAGGTTTCCGTTTACACACTGGTCCAGTAAGAGTTCACATCTTTAATCAAAAACTAAAATAAACTGTTTCTAAAAATAACTGCAATTTTAGCTTCCTGAACAATATCGAGCATTGAATACAACGCCCCAAAGGAAACATAAGAATAAACACAAAAAGCATAAGCACAAGGATGGTGCTGTTCCACCAGAAAATTCTCTCATGGGTATGATCGATGACGATTTACTTCTTTTCCAACATTTATCGATTTTTCTTTTCTTCCAGATTCTGCTGGATTGGAAACATACGAAAAGAAACATAAAAAACAAAAGCGCCACGAAGACGACAAAGAACGTAAAAAACGAAAAAAGGAAAAGAAACGCAAGAAGCAACGTCACAGTCCAGAACCACCAAATGGCAACAATGGCGGAGTTCTTATAACAAATCAGACACCATTGTTCTAAAAAAGAAACAACAACCACAACGGATCACGATGCGTCTCTTTAACTGAATTAGATTTAATCATTTATTTCTATTTTTTTTTCCTTAGGAATTCTATTCCTTAACTTTGTCTATCTTCCTCATAATATAACGACTATGTTTAACGCTCCATGTTTTCCATTTCCACATAAACAAACACAACAACAAAGATGAAATCAAAAGAGTTTAAGTTAAATTAGGTTAAATAAACAAAAAAAAAAAAAACTAAATCATCAAACAAAACAAAAACAACCACAAAAAAGATGCAATACCACAGCATAATTAGAGTTTGTTAGGCTTGGTTTAGTAGTATAATAGTTATGTATTAAACTTATTATAATTTTAAATAGAATCTAAGTTGTATAAAAAAACAAAACAATAAACAAAAAAAAATATTAATAAAATATTATAGATACGTACGTACATAAATATCTGTATTGAGCATGCAAATTTTGGTCTTTTCTTGGATGTAAATATTTTTATTTTGTGATACAAGGTTTTCTGTTAACGTTACTTTGGTCGTATTTAAGCTGATGGAACGTCAGGGTGGCCCTTCACTAATCGAAATTTTTCTTCAGTTATAAAGCATCCTTGTATAATAGAAATGTTTTGTTTATATACAAGGGTGGCACCCATTGATACTGATGATTGAAAACCTTACCAAGTTAAGAACCTTATTGTAAACTATGATTAAACGTGCAAAATATATAGCATAAACGAGCGAGTGAATGTAAAGTGAACCCCATGGGTAAGAAACTCTGTGAAGTTGGCAGGGCAACTATTTTCACCTAAAGTAATGGGACCAAAGCAGAAATTTGCAGTTTTGTTTGCATTTCTATTCTCGATGTTGCAGTTCATCAAATAGTAGGTGTAATCGAGTGACCTGCTATCTTCACAGAAATGCTAGCAGGTCACATTGTTATCTTGTGAACCAAAGCTTGCTGAAACTTGCATTCCGGCTCCAAATTTGCATTTCAAGAATAGGTTAGTTCCAAATTTGAAAGTCCTTGGCCCTAAGTAATAAACGGATTTAGGGCCAGTTTGTTCACAGCTGATTATCTTTAATCCATGATTAGTGGAGCTGGGAAATCCTCAAATGTGTTTGTTGATTAAATTTTGTTTAAAAAATTCAAAGTATGAGTTGCTAATCATGGATTTCACTAATCAGCCAATTTTGGTTGATTAGCGTTTGTTAATTAATGACTATGAAAGTCAAATACTAAATTTAACCCACTGTGAACAAAGTGGCACTTAGAGTCGAATTTAGTCTTAATTAGAGTTTATCCCATATACAAAAATAGAGATATAAGCTAGATTCGACTCAAAATTCGTTTACAACTAAGGCCTTTATTTTTGTGAAATTTTATAAAACTGACTTCACAGTGAAGTTGACATGTAACAAAATATATCTGGAGAAATCAAGCATGCTAGGAAATAGCAGCCAGGCTCCAAATTTTTTGAATTTCAAGAAAAGCCTAGGTCCAAATTCAGAATTCTTTATTTTTAAAAATTTCATAAAATTAACTTCACACAGTGAAGTTGATCGTTAGTTTTGACATCAGAGAACGCTCAAGAAAGAGTTCTGTTGATTTCCGTTCAACGATTGGAGATCAAATCCTTTTTTTGTTGTAAGGAACTCGTAAAAAAATTCGTATATGCAAGTCGGTGTATATCTTTCTATGAAATATTTGATTTGTTTAGCAAAATTGATCGTTTTTTCTAAACAAATCAATTTTTTTTTGATTCTTTTGTTGAATGGAAATCCACATTATAAATTTTTTCCACCCGTGATTTCCAGATCAAATTTTTCTCAATATTTATTCGTTCGTTTTGATCTCAGAGGGATTTTTACTTCCCTTTCGATCTTTTATTCAACCTGAATTGAAAGTTGAACATGAAATCTCACCCAGACACGTCAAATTAGCCCAAAACTAATTTTGATATCATAGACGGCGTTCACATTAGACTGACTCCTCGGAATTTTCAAAAGAAAACGTCAAACAAAATTCCACAAATTTTTAAATTTTTTTTTTCAAATTCACTACTTTTCACTCTTTCTAAAGCCTAGTAAGCTGCTGATGCGAAACGAAATTTTCCTGCGGTCTCCAAAAAGACAACGAAATGCTACGAAAAGACAGCGGAAAAATATTCATGGAGAGTTCAAATAAATTGCAAATAAATAAATAGAAATTTAACGCAAAAATCAAACAAAAACAGTGTTATAAAGAAAGAAACAACACATAAAAAAACGAACAAACCCAAATGTCATTTTTCCGCACACAATTAATGGTCAAGTCAATTAATTCATTGCGAAAAGAGAGTGGAGACTTGTCAAAACAATCTGGTATAATCATCAACCACAGAACGAAATTTTTCGTTTATGATTTCGTCATGTCATTTTTGTATGGGATTTTTCGTCTCGCATCAGCAGCGTACTAGGCTTTAAACACAAAAAAAAGGATTTTTTTGGTAGTCCGGGTTTCTTTCAGATTGAAAGATGTGTGCGTTGCTGATGTGAAACGAAAAATCCCATACAAAAATGACATGACGAAACCATAAACGAAAAATTTCGTTGTGCTTTTCGTTTTGACGTACGCTGTTCGAGCAGCGAAATTGATGATTATAACAGATTGTTTTGACAACTCTCCACTCTCTTTTCGCACAGAATTAATTTACCGGAGCATTAATTGTGTGCGGAAAATGACATTTAGGTTTTTTCGTGTTTTTATTTGTTGTTAATTTCATTACAGCATGTCTTTTGTTTGATTTTTTCGTTAAAATTTGTTTTACTTTTGTTTCAATTTGTGAAACACTCCATGAAAATTTTCCGCTGTGTTTTCGTAAGCATTTCGTTGTCTTTTTGGGACCTTAGGAAAATTTCATTTCGCATCAACAGCGTACTAGGCTTCAAGTCTTAAAGGCTTAACTACATAGGCCTACTTTTGTACAAAAGTACAAAAGTGAGAAATAAATATCTATTCTCGCTGCTGCGTTGAATGAGCCCATTGGCTGGCAGCGACACACGACTCCACAAGCCACAACACAATACAGGAGCCGGGGGTCAATTCTCGATCTGTGAAGCTGTGAAGAGATAAATTTTCCGAAACTTCAAACGTTAATATTTCGATTCTGGATGAGTGTGACAAAGTCGATTTAAATGTCAAAACTTCGTAATTTGTTGTCAAGTTTTGACATTTAATTTCGCTTTGTGCCCGATTACACGATTCGTTTTTTCGGTTGTTTCGTCTTTCGTCTTTTTGACAGCTTGGGTGAGGGGAGTAGAAATGTAGAGGGAAGGAAGTAACGGAAGCAGGAATGAAAATTTCAAGACTTTTTCTGGTTGAACTTTGACTTTTCTGATTTGGCAACCACAATTCTCCTCGATGTTAGCAAAAAACGATTTGAATAAAAATTATTGAATTGAAAAATAGTTTTTCGTAAATGGATACACCTAATATGCGTTTGTATTTGCGAAATAAGTGATTAAAAAATATTTTTATTTATTACTACTTATTATTTTCTTACAAAACATCCCCCAATTCCATGAACGTCAAAATAACGAATGGAAGTACGTACGTATTTTCGCGAACCATGTAATCATGAACGTTCTTGCCTGTCAAAAACACGAAAGACGAAACGAACGGGAAAACGAACCGTATAATCAGGCTCTTTAACACACTCATTTAACGTTTGAAGTTTTGGAAAATTTATCACTTCACAGCTTCACAGATCGAGAATTGACCCCCCGGTGTGGTTCCGGCCTTATACGCACTTGTACACACACCAAAGTAAAGTGACACTTATATAAACTTATGTTTAAATAGAAAATGGCCCTGACACAATTATTAAAAACGCAAATCAAATTATGTTTTGTGTTTCCATGATTGATGCGAAATCAAATCTCAAATGGTTGAATAGAAAACGACATAAACGCGATAATTAAAAAAATAAATAAACTTTTTGTGTAAGCCCAGCAACTGTAGATAAATTTACATCCTAAAAATATGCAGTAAAAAATAGTTTGACAACTAAACAGCTGTTATACTTTTGACATTTGTATGTAAACATCAAAATCGTGCAGTGTTGGTTAAATTTTTATCGAGAAGACCTTATTTATATAAATTTAAGAAAAACGTTAACCAAAATTTAGTTCTTAAGTTACCAAAGATGAACTCCATCAAACGCCTACCAGCCCTTATATCCCGATCGGCACAAAATACTTTTCCCCGTGCATTTAGCAGCTCAGTAGAAGACAAACCCGATGAGGTAACACTTTTGTCCTTTAAATTATTCAAAATCCTAATCAAGTTCTACTTAACTCATCGTCAGTCTCGCCAGTGGCCACGAAAGATTTTCTCTGGCATCCAACCTACTGGTGCACTTCATTTAGGTAATTACCTTGGAGCTGTTCAAAAATGGGCAGAACTTCAGAATTCCGGTGAAGATGTTACCTATTGCATTGTGGACCTCCATTCAATTACAGTCCCACAAGACCCTCAAACGTTACGCAAAAATATTATCCAAATGACTGCCACAATGCTGGCATGCGGTATCGATCCCAACAAATCCACATTGTTCCTTCAGTCAACAGTGAAGGAACACAGCGAGCTCAATTGGATTCTTGGTACGTTGACCACAATGGCTAGACTAAGACACCTGCCTCAGTATAAAGATAAGACACACAAGATGAAAGAGATTCCTCTAGGTTTGTTTTTGTATCCAGTCCTGCAAGCAGCGGACATTCTTCTCTACAAGTTCGTCAATCAACGAAATCTCAATTCTATTAAAGTTATAACAATTCTGTTTGTTCTAGAACTACCCATGTGCCGGTTGGTGAAGATCAAGTCCAGCACATTCAGCTGACTCAGCATTTGGGAAATCTCTTTAACAACCGATTCGGAATTACTTTTCCCGATTGTCACGCGATCATTGAGAGCAAAGAAGCAGCACGTATTCGTTCGCTGCGTGATCCCTCCAAGAAAATGTCCAAATCCGATCCTGAAGTTAAGAGTTGCATCTATCTCACCGATGAACCCGATACCATTGTGGAGAAGATCAAAAAAGCCGTCACAGACTTCACCTCGGAGGTGACTTTTGATCCAGAAAATCGATTAGGTGTTAGCAATTTGGTTGCCATTCATTCGTTGGTTTCGAATGGTAAGTCTACGGATGAGATTTGCAAAGAAGTGCAGGGCATCGATACGGGAAAGTACAAAATGATTGTTGCTGAAGCTGTGATTGAACACCTGAAGCCGATTCGAACGAAAATCAATGAGTATTTGAAAAATCCCAGCGAACTGGTTTATATTTTAGATGATGGACGAGAAAAGGCAAGGACAATTGCCGAAGAGACAATGGCTGAGGTAAAACAAAAAGTCGGCCTGGGAGCTAATTTATCCGAGTTTTCACTTCTACAAAAGATTTCGAAGAAAGTCTAGTTAAGTATAATTCAATGTTTTGAATAAAATTAAGTGTTGATTTGGAAATAATGATTGTTTTTGTTTTAAGGTGTGGATGAGGAGGGGTTGTGTTACTTTGAAATATTTCAATTATTACGAGTCGTGCATGAAGTGATTCAAATCTAAAATAACTTTTTTCTGAGTGAGCGAAATTTTATGTTAAATTTTGAAATGCAGTATTAAATACTACCCCTGCTAATTAGATTACAAGTTGAGGTACATCTATGGGCAAAATAATAGCAACACTCATTGCATTTAAACTTGACTGTCCCTTGTCTTAGATTAGCCGATCAAGTGACGAAAAAGTGGTAATCGGCTAACGGTTTCTTAGTAACCTGTTTATCTTGGGCCCTACCAATAATCAAATTTGGTAACGACTTAAATATTTCAGAAAAATGGACCATAATTGTAAGGATTCTAAATAATAAACCAACCATGGTATGACTTAAATATTAAGGTGGGCCCTAAATAATGAATATTTCATGGCATGGAGTTATGGACTCTAAAATATGTAACATAACTTGTATGGTTATTTTTTATAGTCCATACCTACCATTATCAACTTTCAAAATTTAAGTCGTTACTAAATTTGATTATTGGCAGGGCCCTAATGTATAATTTTGTGCATTTCTATCCTATTTTTCTTTTGCACTGTGATTACTTGGGGTAATATTTTAAATTAATGATCTTCTTTGTAATATTCCTGTTCCTTATTTGGGTATTTTTTGCATTATTTATTGCTAGTAATGGGAAGGGCCAAACACTGTATCGAACGCCAACGCGAGGCCATTTTACCTTTGCATAAGAGTTGAAAGTCGATACGAGAAATCGCAAGAATGATTTTTAATGCCATCAAGCTCAAAAATCCGCGGAAACCAGAGAGCAGCCAGCAAAATTCAACAGAAGATACAAATTGTCATTGATAAGGAAGTGTTAATCCGATGCATTTCCTTCATCCAAAGATCTGCAGCGGGAAACTGGGATCATTGTGAGTTGCAGACCGATACATCGTGTATTACAGAATGCTGATTGACCTTCGCGATCAGCAAGAAAAGTTTCGTTGTAAAAGTGGATAAGATAAAAATCATAACTTTTCCCTCTAGACCAAGAGCCCACAGCAATTGTCGGGTGTAAGTGATAGCAAAAATTGCTTCTATTTTAAGATAGGTTGATACAAGGAAATATAAAAGTCTAGCATGTTGGGGTTTGTGCCTTTGTTTGCAATTCTGCATTTAATATGGAGTTAATTGAAGAACTTCAAAGTCATAGGTATTTAATAAAACAGCTGAGTGCCTTGACATTCTTCGACAAATAAAAAGAAGTGTGTGGACGCGATCGAGATATGCCAATTTATAACATTTTAGATTATAAAGCAACTCTGCCCTATCGAGTTATCCGTCGAAATGGAAAATTCTACCATTTCATACAAATCGGAAGATTTTAGCTCCGATCGCCTTGACGGAAAAATAACTCGAAGCTAAAATCCTCCCTCTTATACCTCGCTAGGGTCAACTGCTTTTGCAACTCGCAGGGCCAGGGGACTTCGCAGCTCGGCATACTTCGCTCACTAAGTTTTTTTTCAAGTTGTGGAATAGTAGTATGTTTAGATTAAATTTACCTCTTGTGGGGTTTAGGTCAGTTTTTTTGGTTTTTTAAATTCAAGGTCACTTAAAAAAAAAAAAAACAATACGAAGCTGACTTAAGGCTCACAAGAAGTAACTTTAATTTAATAATTAAAAGGTCAACAAGACAGGAAATCATTTTGTAGCACGTTTAGTTTAAATAACAAAAAACTGTTATAAATTGAACTTTCTTGACACCCAGCGCAAAAGAAAATGTAGTTTTAAAAATGTATTTGTATGGAAATCAAAACATCTTCCATACAATATAATGTTACTCTTTATTCATAGATATTCAGTCTTCTTCTGCGACCTCTTTAATAATGTATTTCATGTCGTGTAAAAGCTAGAAGCCTCACCTTACAAAGCAGCGTACGCATTCCTTTCACAATCACCCACAAATCAATATATGAACACTCCACGTCAATTTATTTAAGACAACAATTGAATTTTCCCTTGAAATTTGAAAATATTTTTGTAGGTTATGTACAGTGTAATGCACTTTTTTTCAATATTATTTATGAAATATTTATTTCGTCGGTTCAAAGGTAAATTTGCAGTAAATTTGATTGAATCATATTTTTCAAAATAAAAAAAAATCGCGTTTTGTTGATGATGGGACATATTATGTAAGTGGCTGGTCATACATTTCCTTTTCTGCATTTTTGGCTTAATACGAAATACGACACTTTAGATTAAGCAAATATTTCTCAATTTCCTTTTCTTCAAGATTTATTTTGCACTTAATTGTCATAGTTAAATTGTTCGTATTAAATAAACTTGTTTGTTGATGCATAATTGATGATGAATAATTTTTAAAAGGTTACTTTTTAAATATACGATCTGGTGTTGTTTTCTACTTCTGAAGCTTCTGAACCATTCAAAATTAGTCTTAAAAAAAACGTAAAATGTATTTGAATGCGATTTCAGAATCAAAAAAAGAAGGTTTTTATCTGGATGGAGAACGACACAATGAAACGATTCGGAGTTTGTGCGATTTATGCTGCAAAGAACCAGTTTTAAAAAGAAACAGTCATTGAATTTTTGTTGACCATCGGAACATTGTCTTGCGGGCTGAAAATGCCATTCAAAAGGGCGATCGGTAGAAAAATATATACATTCTTACCTACCTTATTCAACTCCGGTTTGAGCGGAGTAGAAAACTTAAATGAATGTAATGCAAACTGCAAAAAAAAAAACAAATACAGTACCTATAACTTATTGCGATGAAAAACAAGTTAGATGTTACCCTTTAACTTTCATAAAAATAATAAAAAAAAAACTATTTGGCTTCCTCAGGAAAATTACATCTACTAAAAACTAATAACTGTGCTACCGTGGAAAACTTACCTTTGGAGTGACCTATTAGAAGTTGTAGGTAGGACTGAGCTCATAATATAATGGTTCTTGAAAACTTTCATAGACCCTCAAAATATCAATTTATCATCAAACAGCTGATTTTATAACTTTTCATGCTTCAAAGATTTTTATTTGACGATTCACCTATAGAGATACCAAACCCTAGAATTGAGTAGAAGTATCTTGAACTGTTCCATTGGATTTCAGAATGAGTAAAACTGAGTGAAACCAATGAAAAACGGCATTAGGTACCTATAGTAATTTTTCGATCGAATTTTTGAAAAGAAAAATGTTGATCCTTTTTAAATATATGGGTGATTCTACAAATGATGCAATTTTCTATATTTCTATTTTATATTTTTCTTTTACAGCAGCCAATCTAGTCAATACCCACATTGGCAAAAAATATAATCAAGATCTGATACATTTTCATTACTCAAAAAATTATTCAAAGTGCCTAATTCTGTGACATCTGACGTGTCCCCCGCTTGTTTTTCAAACAAAGAATCAGAACAGTTCTTTAATTTTTGGTCCACATTAAAACCAACAATAAATTAATGACCTTAAGTAATAAATCTTTATTATGACTTAAACAACTCTTTCATAACTATTTATTTTGTTACAAAAAAAAAATCATTAAACTTTGTCCCCCGTGTTTCTTTATCATTCCCTTGGCAGATTGAAACAGTCAAAAATTTCGATAACTAATGTAGGTACCAATTGAAGTTTCAGATTAGGTATAGTAAAGTTTCAAGTCTCGCTAACACATAAAGTGAAAAATCATATGTCGTCCGTTATGTGTGACAGCTTTGATGAAGACATTTTTGTAATAGAAAACGTGGAATGTTCACTCAGTTTCTCATACCCCTGGGAAGAATTTACGAACAGGTTTTGTATGAAAGCATCAGGTACATTTTTTTTGCCGTATTGTATAGGCCTTATGTGAAACCACAGCATAAAATATTTTTTTTTTTTCAAATAAAACGTTACTATGTTTTTGGCGTAAAAACTATGAAAATTCTCATTCCTGGCCTCAGCCAGGGGCTATTTTTTTTAAATTCTTTAATTTTTTATTTAAAATTCCTAAAAATAAATTATTTAACACAAACATAATTTGTTTACCACGTTTTTAACAACTTTTCATTACAAACAACAGAGATAAAACTGAAGTAAAAAATATAATGTTAGGTATGTACCTACATTACAATTATTCTGGATACTTTTATGTATTGTTTCTTAAGGATTTGCTATGTATTTTGTGTATACATTATATAAGTCACAATATTTATAAGAAAAAATATTGATTTATAAGATATTTTGTGTTTTTAGTATCCGTAAAAAAAAACTAAGTCCTTTAACCATTTAGTTTTTAGAAAAATGTCCATAAAACTGATAATTTCAAATTTTTTGACTGGCCGTTTTTACTATGTGAAAGGACGTTCGAATGTTTAATTAGATTTAGTTTTTATAACTATTTGCTTCACTACGTTAACACTATTAAAAGTTTTATGCCGGTTTTTTTTGGATTTAATATATTTTTTGTTCGTTTTTTTTTTAATTTTGAAGACCGTTTTAAGCGACATTTTGATTTTGTTTGTTTCAACGTTAATTTAAATGTTCTTTTTATGCTGAATGGAATGAGTTATCATTAATAAAAAATCGGCAAGAAATTTTAGAAGCATATACACATAGAAACATTACACATAACAAAAAAAAAAAAATACGTGAACTTGTGAGTCCAATTGAGAACTTCGGGACGAAACGCCAATTTGTATAGAAGATGCCTTTAAAAGCTATTTCGAATCAGTTACTGTTTTGTCTTACAGAAACTTTTTAAAGGCAGCAGCTTATATAAAAACTTTATGCAGCATTTATAAAGTGACAGCTTCATAATCAATTATAGAAGCTTGTTAAAGAAACATCAAACTCGGTGTGTCTTCTTTTTCTTATTTCCATTCGGTTTTAATGAAGTAGTTCCGAGCTCGTAACATGTATAAGAAATTTATTTCCGCCGAAGGCTCTACCGAAGCTTTATATAAAGTGAAACCTGCGGCACATCAATATTTTTAAGCTAAATAAGAAGGTAAATTGTTAGTTGGGAACTCAATCATTTATAGTAATGTGTTACATTCTTATTAAATATGGACACATTTTTCCGTTCTTCTACTTTATATTGTTTATAATCGATAGGAAGGGAACGCAAATTCAACCGAAATCGACAAAAGGTTCGTATGTCAGCTCTTTTGTTTATGTTGACTGCCTTTAAAAAAGGCACTGAAATAATATGTTCCATCGTTTTGAATTCTTAGGAATTAAAAATTTGTTGTTCAAAAATAGCTAATGGTAAACAGGAAAGCACCCTATAAGAAAATGTGTTTTAAAGAAAACAAAACAAAGAATCTATATTAAACCGGAATCACTGTCAATGGAATTTTAATAACTTTGGTTGTAGGTAAAGTGAGGGTGCTGATATGGAAATGACTGTTGCAACAAGAATAAACCGTAACCAGGTTTTGGTATTGAATTACAAGTGGAATACATTTATTTTTACTTATTGCAGAGCAGCCATCACAACTATGGATATTCAAGTTCCTTCGATATATCTTTGATGGTATGTCTGAAAAATGGTAATTAAGCTGCTGTAGTTCTTAAAATAAGTGTGTTACCTTTAATTTCCATAACTGCCTGCTCTAGCCTAGAGTTAATGTCAAAGTTCATATATGACGGTCTTCACAATCGACTGACTCCTCTAACTTTTCTGCCTTACAAAAGAAAACTACAAAAAAAAAAATTCACAAACTTTAAAAAAAAATTTAAATTTTCGTGGATTTTTATTGACGTTTTCTTTTGTGAAGTCAGAAAAAGTCGGAGGATTCAGTCGAATATGAACACCGTCTATAAAAGACATAAAATCGACAGAACTTATTTGGACTGTTTTGAGCAGTTTTAAGATCTAAATAAACAGAGTCACAACAGGTGTGTTTTGTTGTGTCCTCTTCTTTGCTTAAAATAAAATTGCACAAAAAACGCCACATAAGAACTGCACAAAAAACACACTACTTAATATAAAGAAATTTGAAGAATTTCTTAATGCTCTGGCTATTTTTCTAAAATTACTAAATTTTTAAATTTTCAATCAACTTACATTTTTACCAAATTTTATAGTACAAAACTGGGAAAACTATACGTGTATTTGGTGTGGGAAATTTCAATTGCTCAGTGTGTCATGCACAATTATACATACATGTGTTTAATTTAACCGCTTTCAGTGAAATTTTGCATAGATCTTTTTTTTTATATTATGATCACTTTAAGAACGGGGGGGGGGGGGAATTCAAACATTTGATTTGAAACAAAAAATAGTTAATTTAATTGATATTAGTTAAAAGCGGATCTGGAGAACTCAAGAAGTCTATAGCAGGTACGTATTTATAGGGGGGGAATTTAATTAAAGCACATTTCAGAGGCCTGTAATGTGTGAAAATTATTGAAAATACAGAAATGAAATGAAAGTGTCTAGTAAATGTAATTATTTATCAAAGAACTGAGATTTCGCTGAGAAGCAATTTAATTTCTCGCTAAATTAATCAATTTTCTTATAGTGAATTAGCACTAAGACCACTTTTAAAATAAGGACTATTATGTAGACAAGTTTTGGTGAAGAGGTCGAAGCTATTTGTTAACTATTTGGGCCTCAATCCCGGTACATAATAATAGAAAGCATTGACCCTTTTGCACGATGAGAAAAATTAAAAGTCCCTATAGGAATTTATACTTTTTCTTTTATTATAATACGTTTTGTTTTGTTATTGGTATCAAAGTATCGGAATTTTTATATATTAATGTTATCTCTTTTAAATTAAAAAATCTACCGTATGACTTAATTTAGGAAGCGCTATGCACATTGAAAGGCCAAGCACTATTTGCTATGATCTAAGTTTATTGATGGGATATTCGTCTATTCTATACTTCTGCTATAACAAAAATACATATTCGGGCATTACTAGTTTATACAAGCTTAGAGCCAACAATCAGCTCACCTATATATAAGTGTACATGAATAAGTGAAAAAAATCCTTTAATAACCAAATTTAAAATCAAATAAACCAAATTGGGAAGTTCGCAATTTCAAAGAGCATTTAGTTATCTGTGTGCAAAATTAATGGGGCCATTATATAATCCTCAATATTTTATACCATTCAAAATTTTCAGAGTTGAAATTAAAAAAAAAAAATCGCTATATGGCAGTTCAGTGACATTGAATAAAATAATAAAATCTTTACTAAATTTGAAGCAACGTACAGTTTTGTTGGTTCTGGCCTCAAAATTTTCTTGCATACGAAACCAATATTTGCGGTTATATAGAGAGTTAAAATAATAAAATCGAAAAAAAAATATAAAGCTATATGTACCTACACAGTTTTAAATTATTAGTTTAAAAAATTACATGTAACACTTTGAAGTCAGCCCTTCCCGAAAAACAGAATCCTGGCTATGTGCCTGTCTATAAGTTAAGATCAAAATCATTTTTGTACTACTCACAAATTAAAAATAACAATTTCATAAATTGTTAAGTTTGCGGTCAATATAAATGAGGAGTTGATTATGTACCGATATGTGGTTCATAGGTCAGTCCGAAATGTGAATAATCCCAACTTCTAAAGACAAACTGGATTTCTGAGATATGAACTGACTCTCCTCTTAGATATCACTATATATGACATTGCGACTGTGCGCACATGTACATATGCTGGTGTTCCCTCAAGAAAAAACAACAAAAAAAGTAGTTTATTTACCCATTGGAATGCTGTAATATTGCTTCTTTCCATGTCCATGGGGCATCTAGATTCAAAATTGCATGCGTTCTCAACCAGGCAAAGGCACCCTCACGAAGTCAATGCACTGGAAAGTATAAGCGAATTGTTAAAGTAGGTGCGCATCAGAGGTTGGATGCATGATGCAAATAAATATTTGCCTATAAATAGAGCGGTTGTAGGGCAATCAATTCCCATGAATATATACCCTCAAATAAAAAAATGATCTTCATGGATTCTTTATTCAAATAAACTTATTAACAATATTATTGGAAGCTTTTAGGAAAAAGAAACTAAAATTCCTAACATGTGACATAAAATTAAGTGCATGACTGAATCATACGAAATAGCGCTTGTGGTCCAAAGTAAGGGTTTAGCAATGAATGAATGATAATAAAATATTATTTTATTGATATAAGAACAAAGCAAATTTCGATCCGGTGCTTAGGTTTTGACTAGAAATTGATCAGAGCAATGAATTTTGAAAACAAAAATAGTACTTAATAACGTAAAATTTTGAACAGAATTGGTTTGAAATTTTAAAAAAAAATTTTAAAATTTCGAGTTTGAAAATTAATTTTGTAAAAATTATTCACAAACGCAACTTAATTTAAAACGAAAATTAAAGAAGAGATTTCTGGCTTCCCAAAAAGGTATGGCAGGGCATTGCAAGTTTTACCGTTGTTTTTAAATATTTTTTTTCTGCTTTAAGTCAATTTTTTTTAGAAAATTGCCCCTCCCGCCTAAACGGAGGGAAATAGACCCCCTCTCTCAAACGTTTTTTCTTGTCTTAACCCAACCTACTCGTTACAGCTTTTTGGTGCACCTTATACCAATCACCCTGTATATTTATATTACCTATATATAGTTCAGCCGGAAATCACGTTTAGAGAGAAAAAAAAATAATGTCAACTTTGGAAAATCTAGGACGTATACTTTGGCAACAAAATTAGTTTAAAGATAAAAATTTGTCTGGCCGCAAATCGAGTTTAAAAATAAAAGTTTGTTTTCTGTATGGTGCGATTAATCGATTGAAATTTGGCATTTCCTACATCACGAATGTGTAATTTTTAAGTCCTTTCGGTACTTAATTTTCAAACTCAAAATTATAAAAAAAAATCAAACTAGCTTTTTTAAAAATGTTTGCTTTGTTCTTTGTTAAGAAACCAACTTTTTCAAAAAACTAATGTCGTTTTCGATTGGATTTCGGAACAGTACTACTCCTTTTTGATTCCAATCGATTTATTTTCTGTTGTTCCAAAACTAATTTGCGAAAAATTATGTGTGTGTCAGTAAATTGTCTGATATTTGTGTAAATTTTGCATTTTCAGTCGAGTAAACTTAATTTGATAAGTTATACGATGAAAGAGTTTATATGTATGTGTGTTTTCTTGGTCTACTCCTTTATAAAATCCGGAACAGCAAATAACTCCGAAAACATTACACGGAACAGCCAATCGAATTATTTTGGAGTAAGTGGAGTCAAAAAGGAGTAACTCCGAACATCCAACCAAAAACGACATAAGAAGAATCCGGGTAAATCATCATTTCAGCAGCCGGTTGTTACTCACCAACATCAATTTTACTAAAAAAAGTTTTTTTTTGTAAGCTCTAGCTTTTTGTCACAAATAAGGTGAATCACTCTGTATTTCGATTTATTTTTATTAGAATTTAATTAAAATCCGGAAAAATACGTTTTAGAAAATAATTATAAATAACTATTTTCCTAAACTTATTTTTCAAGATTTTATTAAAATTCTAATGAAAATTTTATAAAATTGAGTATACCTACATACCTAGTTAAAATAATAAATTTGAATTTTTCAAAATATAAATAAAATTCAAGCGATCATTTTTAAAATAAAAATTTGTACCATATTATTACGATTTGCTATATAAATAAATCTATACAAAAATCTATAAAACCGACGGCACTGGTTTTCAGAAACACATTTTCACTCAATCCATTCAAGTGCATTTGCTCCCACACTCATTTAAAATGCTACAATTGAGTTGGAGAGTTGAGTGTCTACCTTTGGTTTGGAATTTTCTATTTTTCTTTTATATTTTATTTTAACTTTTAGTTTTAGTTTTCGGAGTTGCCTCGGTGAAGTTAAACGTATTTTCCGTTGTCGTTGTCGTCGTCTGTGTTCGGTTTATATGGTCAAGCATTTATTTCTAATCCAACATCGCATGGTTATAAATAAATTCATGCTCGTGAATACATTTTAAAATATATCGTTCCTCTCAACATTTTTTTTCTATAATAAACAAAACTTTAAACAAAGTAAATAGTAGAAACAAAAATTACTCACCTGTTCGTTCACCATCAACACATTGCATCGTTGGATTAGTAGTATAATTATTAAAGAAAAATAACAGTATTTGCTTACATCTTTTACCCTAAATCAACACGTATTTTTTTTCAACAACGGTTTATGCCTACATTTTTTTTTTGTTTGATCATAAAATTTGATAAGATTTTTGTTTCGTTTTTCTTGTCAACTATCTACTCGTACATACCGTTACTTACACCTGTGCATGTTCTTTTTCATAAATTTGTTGTGAATATTTAAACAAAAATAGTGAAACCATTACAAAATCTTCAAAATAAAAGTAGATCCAATCTCCTAGACTTTAAGAAAAATTTGGCTCGATCTCTTCTTTGATCTCGTCGTGTCGTCCGTCGTCGCCGCAATAAAGCGAAACCACTACCACTATCATAACCTGCCTTTACCAACTAAATATAATAATAAAATATTCATTATTTTGTTGTTGTTTCTTAAACATAAACAAGTGTTAGTGACCGATCAACACACCAACAGTCCGACGCCATCATCAGCGACTGGTCATTTTTGTGTCGTCATCAACAACTCACCTGTATTCTGCTGTATTGGAATTCGTTTGTTTTTATTTTTCAAATCACACGTGTGTGTTGTATTTGAGTGTATAATAATTTTGTGTGTATTTACCTACCTGTTTTGTGCGATCATACTTTTTTTTTGTTCATTTCTACCTTTCGCGATAGGTACTGTGAGAAATTTTATGGGTTTTCTTGGTCGCGATCAAGCGTTTTTTTTTAAATAAAAATATTTTGAATTTTCGTTTGAAAATTTATCTCAGTGATTCATGCAGCAAATGTGATTTGTGTTAATTTGAAATCAATTTTTCGATTAAATCTATACTGTTTTTTTTTTTCGGTTCAAATTTAACAACAATAACACCAACAACACAGTTTGTTACCTGCTGATTGGATTACCTGCAGCAATAACAAAATATACTCTTCAAAAAATATCAGGTAAGATGAGTATTCAAGTCTTACAAGAAGTTGCCTTGTCAAAATTAGAATTTTACCTATATAGAGTTAAGTACAGTTAAAACTACTGTTTCCCTTAGTTTTAAAATCCTGTAATTTTATTAATATCACTCGGCGAGTTGCCATACCTCTGGCAATTGTTTGAAGCCATTTTTATGCTTCATGGCTTAACTGCAGAAGATGTTTCACTGGATGAAAAAATAAGCTAAGTTTGACTAACATAAAACCATCACAAGTAGGGTGGTCTGAGAAGGCCAACTAGTTTTCCAAAAATCTTAAAATTTGACAACTAACTATACAAAATTGATCAAAAAACAGCAAACTTATCTTACATAAATGAGCACTCATTTCGAAATATGTAAATCTAAGGCCCATTTTTCAGTCCGAGTACTAAACTCGAATTAACCCTTCGAGTTTGGTGTGTTACTTATTAAATTTGTCACTGAAAATCTGGACTTAAGGCGATTTTTCGTGGTGCACATTGGTTCCGTTACAAGAAACTATTTTTAATTCAAATACCATTCAGGGCCGCCAGATTTAATTTGGTGGATATCGGGACGCAAGGGCCCAAATATCGGGACAAATCGGGACATTAAAAAATGTCTATTTATACAAATCTTAAATGCAATATCCCAACATTTTAGTCGATTTAGTACGATGTTAAATCATTTGTTATTAATAACTTTAAAACGAGTTTAGCATTGCACTACCTCATAACATAACACTTACTTAAATTAAAATATATTTTGTTTATTAAGTATGGTACTGAATCCATATATGACACCTCTTGACGTTTCTAAATGTCAAAATGAAGTATGCTTGAGTTTTATTTGTATTTAATATTTAAAATTTAGAAAATTTTACTAAGCTGTTTTAAAATTAGAAAAATGTTAAGTAGTAGTCTGACTAACTGTGACTAACTTAGAAGTACCTACCGAATTGCAAAATTATGACAAAATCAATAAACCCAATAACGAGATATTCGGGAATACCTTAAAACAAGTAAGAAACCGGATATTGGCAGAAAAAAACCCAAACATTTATTTCAGTTCTTCGATTTGTTTTTGGCTAAAACGTATGCAGTGTTATAAAAACTGTTATATGGATTACATGACGAAGTTTTATCAAAAGCAATACAGCCGTGTTTTTTTAGAAAATTTGATAAAACCGAAATTTTATTTATGACCGTTCTATCCAGATAAGCTAAAACAAAAAATTGAATCTCACTCCTACGGTATAACATAGAATGTTTCACACCAAACTTGAAGCAAATCCACCGAATCATTTATGCTCTAGCTCGAAATCGGGACGCAAACGAACCGACCGACGGACGTCTTTTGTCGAAAATTAGTTTTTGGACTTATACATTATCGTAATGTTAGTTTTGATAAAAACCTCGAGTTTTGTTTTTGACACAAAACCAATAATTGCTCTATATAGCAAGTTTAAATGGAATGTCGGGACAAAATCGGGACATTTTGTAAATCGGGACAGATATCAAGACAGGGTTCAAATATCGGGACTGTCCCGCCAAAATCGGGACGTCTGGCAGCCCTTATACTATTTGTATTGCGTTTGTGTAACTCTATTAATATTTACATTTTGAAAATTCCTATCTTTCAACCTTTTTCAAGCAGAGAAAGAATTTTTAAAATAGGATATTTTGTTTTTGTGTTTACCCCATATCACCCTATAAATAGCTATAATTTGAAAAATATATTGCTAGCGATCTAAGTCTTTTTTATAAATATGTACAAAAATTACGGGATACCATTATTTGTGTTAACCCTATTACACCCTATAAATAATAGCCAATCTTTCAAATGTATATTCAGCCCTGTAGACACCCTTTCAGTACTTTTAGAATTTTTGTTCTGTTTCTTACCCCATGTCAAACTACAAATATAACTTAATTTTGTAAAAAAAATACCTAGCCAGACCCCTCAATATTAACCTATGTATATCAAACGGCAAGCGTTTTCAAAATCGGATCTCATTTTATGGTTTTATCCCATTTCACCCTATAAAAAGCTAAATTTTCAAAAATTTTCATGTCAATTACAGAATCCGCAAAATTGTATTCCCGGGGAGTTGACTCGACAATACATTCATTTCCTCCCTCTCCCATTTATATTCCCCAACTCTCCCCTTTCCATCTATCATTCCTTATACGGCATGAATCATATGATTTCATCGTAGGTATATGCTTGTTTTCGTCCAACCAATTGAGTGCCCCTCCGAGAATTATAGTATAGTTTTGGCTAAAGTATGTTCTTTCATTTTCCAAAACTACACAAATCAGTCAAAGGCCCTGTCAGTTTAATTTTTTTCTTATATGAACTTTGACATAAATTTGAAGTAAAATAAGCAGTTTCGAGAAGTATCAAACAAAGAAGAACTTTTAAAAAATGGTCTCTAGATTTATGTTTTTGACTTTTAAGCCCTGAAGAGTCACCTGCTCTCATTTTGAATTCTGTACTAAGTAGACCTATGAAGGGCGAACCAATCCAACTTTCATGCACTTCAAAATCTGCTGCAAAAGCTTCTAAGTGTTTTTTTTTTTTTTTTTTTTGATAATCAAATACTCAGTTTTTTTTTTGACAACTACTGTTGGGGTTGTTGAATGAACGAAGCTACTATGAAGCTGATTATCGAATTCGTTAAACTGGCTTCGCAGTGCAAAGTGCTCTCACTTTTCTTTACTCATTTGTCGTGAAAGAAAAAGTGAACACTACACTGCGATTAACTCTAAATCCAGTATTACGAATTGCATAAATGTTTAAATAAACAAATAAGCGCTTGAAATGCTTTGTGATAGAAAGATGGAATGTAGATTTAAGAAAGATACAGTCAGTCTTATAAGGGTTTGCTCTTCAGTTATCAAACTTAAAACATTTTTAATGAAATTATAAACAAAGAATTTAATTTACCAAACAAAAATATTTTTTTTTCTTCAGAAAAAAGTCACGAAGTTAATGAATAAATTAAATTTTGTCAAATGATTATACTTTCAATGAACTTTGCATTCGTTTGTTTGTGTATATTCAAACTTTGCTCAAATTAAAAAAGTGCTTTTTAATAATACTCTTTTAGCAATATCTTTATTTTCGATTGTATTAGTATAAGTAGGTAGGTATGTATATCACGTTTGAATTTAAATAAATTTTATTTTTGATGCGCACTTATCGATCACAAATAATATTCTCTTTGTCTGATAAAAATCCATAACTTTCTAACTTTTTGACATTCACTGCCGGTTTGTATTTCATTTGCCAAACTATAATCGTTTTTTGAAATCCAATTTTCTACCTACTTGTGGTGGAGGTAGGTATTTCAGATTCAACTAACTTGAGCTGGTTTGGGATTGACAAAAAAAAAAGATGAATTTTAAAGCTTACCTGAGCTCGGGATGGGGATTAGACTGAAACAACGCATGCATAAATTCCACACATATACACAAGGAAACACAAAAGTACACCTACAAGCTACAGCAACAACACAGTGCACTCAGAAAGTGTGGGTTTGCACGGCCGTCGTCGTCGTTGTCATCGCCGTGCGTTGTCGTTGTTGTCAGTGGTAGGTTAGGTACGATACGAAGGTAAGTTTGGTATGTAGGGGGAACATTTACCTGTGCAACAACAAAACTCTTTTAACATTTACCTGAAAATAGGAAGACAAACCGCGACGACGAAGGGAAAATGCCAAGAAAAATACAAAAATATAATAAACTCCACTTTGACTTACCTTGCCGTTGCCGGTTGGTGCCATTTGGAGATATCACGAGATTCACGACTCTTGGTCTTGGTAAATAAGGCAGTTAGGTATCTACGAAAGAAGAAAGAGGCAACAACTATGTAAAAAATTAAAAAAAAATTTAAACACAAAAAACGTTGGGATTAAAAGAACACAATGATGAATGATGTTCAAATTCACTGCATCTTCGAGATCTAAAGAAAATTTATCTTTGAAATTAAATCAGAAGCAAATCACACATTAAAAAAACAAAATCATAAAAATGTCATCAATGAAAGTTTTTTTTTTTTTGAATTCGTGTCTGTTTTTTTTGTATCAAATATAACAAGTTAAATGTCAAATCGCCATAAGATAGGTAGGCACCTAGTTTTGTCAAAAAAAAAAAAAACAATAATGCTATAAAACTGGCAGTTGTAAGCTTTTTATTTCTATCAAACAAAACAAAATTACAATCATAAATATTTCAACGAATTTGTCAAGCACAGATTGAGAAGTAGGAGGCGGTTGGTTGGTGAGAAACTGGTTAATGTTTATTTTTAATGGTCAACTCTGCAGTTTTAGCTCTGTGTGTGTGAGATTTTTGTTCGTGTTGTAAGATACAATATGGAATCGCTTCGTACTTGTTACCATTTAAGGAGATTTTACTCATTCAAACTGTTACAAGAAATTCAATAATGTAGTAATTAACACTGAAATTTGTAGTTCAATATTAAAAACAAAAATAAATAAAGAAGGTGAATGATTAAAAGAACATCTTTGTCTATAGGGTGTTTTTGTCTACAGGTTTCTAGTGACATTAAATTTGCGAAATAGCTTGTGTTCATTTTTCTTTTGACATTTCACTGAGACCATTTGAAAGACAAAATTGTCTAAGTAACCGCTATACACTGACCGACTTACAGCACTAGCTTCTAGTTTCTATTGGTCGGAAATCGGATTTCCAGATTACGCAACATTCGATGTAGATGTGGTATCATTTGGTTGATATCATTTGTAAACATAAATGGCAGAAAATTATCATTTGAACAGACAATACCATTGCCATTAACATTACTTTACAAAAAACATTATAAATTATTATATTTTTTATTTAATACATGATTAAATAAAAAACACAATAATTTAAAGGTTGCTCATAAGAACTTCCACGTTTGTGAACTACACCTATGAACGATGATTAAAGGCGAAGAATGATAATTTTGAATGCAGTTCTACTCTCGACGCAGCTGCCCAACGCTCCAATCAACAAGTAATTACATAATTTATATTTTCATCGAGCACTCTTTGACTCCTCCATGAAAATTACTGCAAGCTCTATAAATTTAAAATAAAATTTTTAAATTCAATAAGTGTAAACAAAATCTGTTTAAATAACAAATTATGTTGGGAAAAATATTAATAAAATTACCTGCTTTAAAACCTAATTATAAAAATACAATCACAAACAAATCAGTAGCAACAAATCTTCATGGAACTATACGCGGTACAGTGGTCCAAGGGCAGCCAAATGCACATTTATTGAGTCTACACAGATCAGTTTTTTTTTAGTATCTACATGTACATGTATTCACTGTTTTCAAACAATTTTATTTTTTAAAGTTATTTTAAGACTTAATAGGTTGAGGGCCAGTTCACAATGAACAGAGTCAGTGACACTTATTCAGTTAAGTGTGTACTGCGGAAATTGACAATTTGTATCCTATATTGTGCACTTAAGTCCCACTCCTGTGACTGTGAAACTGGCCTTTAGCTCAAAAATCTGTTTTATCAGTGAAAACCCCAGAAAATGATATACAGGGTTATACGCAAAGGGTGTGTTAAAAAGCTTGGCGGAGACAATATGAAAATGCTGGGGTAATTTACTATGATATTGAGCGAATTCGTAATCGTCTGACTAACTTACATAGATCTGCAAAGTTTGTGTTCGTAAACAAAAATTGAAATCTGACTTCAGTAGGCCTGCAAAAGAAATTACGTTTGTAAACATCAAAAGTACGCAGAAATCACAGCCCGAAATGCATTCAGGTATGCGTTCTAAAAATAACAGTACCTGCCATACAATTTTTTTTCGCCAAAAAGAAAAATAATACTTTCCTCAAAAACGGGTCCGAGGATTTTGTTTAAAAAAAATCAAATGATTAAAATAAGGAAATGCTACTTTTTAATAATTTTTTTATTTTCAAAGCTTTGTTATTTTTGGTACCTCCAGTACAAACATATTTTTTTCTCGAAAACAGTTGTTGAAATTTATCATTTTTATAATGGTAAATATTTTAAAAATTATTTACATTATTGTGACCCAAAATTAAGAAAAAATTGAAATTAAAAAAAATCAAGTTTTTTTTGTTGAAAACTAAATATTTTGAAAACGACTTGGTCAACATTTTTAAAACAAGGTCAAAAATAAATTTTTATTGTTTTGTAGAAAACTTGAAAAAATCATGTTTCTAAGTTCAAAAATAACGGTACCTTCCATACAAATGTTGAAAAACCGTTAAGAAAAAACTTATTTTTCTCGAATTTTGATTAAAAGATGTGCGTTTACTATTGAAGGTATGCTGAATATTTTGAAAAAAAAAACAATTTTACCAATAAAGGTTATTAACGGCACCTGTCATAGAACCGATTTTTTTTCATTGAAATTTCTCTTTCAACCAAAATTTTTATGCAAGAGCTCCTTACAAATTCAAACAGTTTTGCTTATACAAATTTTCCAAAAATTATTTTTGGATTTTTAAAAAAATATTATTAATGAATATTTTTTTATTTTGTGTAAAATTGTATTTTATTAAATACTAAATGCTGGCATACCAGATTTTATTTTTGAAAATGTGCAAAAAAATTATATTATAACGGCTCCAACAATTTTTGATTTTTTGTTTCATAAATTCATATACAGGGTGTCCCGTAAGTAATGGATAACCCTGAAATGCCGCATAGTAGACTTTATGACCGTCCTGAAAACTGATAAAAAAAAGTTCTATCCCAACCACAAGAAAAGTTATATGCATTTTTTTGTTCAGTGCATTATTTTTTTTCTTACTTTACATTTTTGAATACCACGACTACAAGTGAATGAGTTCCATCATTTTTTGTTTGCAGGAATATTTTACATTACTTGTGCCAACACATAAGTAGAAGAAAATTATTATAAATGTTGGACTTCTTAGAGAAAAAAATTATTTAACATTGAATTTCAATGCAAAATGTGAAAACAAATAATTTTTGAAAAAGTTAAATCATAGCTGGTATAAAAAAAATGCAGGAATACCTGAGTGGCCAACTATTTTAAAAATATGCGCGTTAAATGCAGATTTCAAAATGGTATTACTTATTATTATATCTAGAGTCAATAGCAAGTTATTGGTAAAAATCTGCAATACGAGAGTAAATTTAGCAAAAACAAAAGTTTTTAAAATTAGCACAGTAAACGTGAAAATAATACCAAGCGTTGAACATAGCAGATTTTTGATTTATTGGCTGTTTCTACGATGTTGTCCTAATGATAAATCCAAGCTTTCAACTTCTAGGGCCGAATGCATTATTGATAAATATGTCAAAAACGTGCAAAAAACGGTTACATTTTCGAGCTTGTTTTGAATTTTACCTGTTCTATTGGGCTTTAACAAACCCATCAAATATTTTGTTGGTTGCTATTAGTTTATTTGTTATTTTCTCTAAACAAAAAGTTTCTGAGCCAGCTGTTAATCACATGATCACTTAGTTAGAAAACAAAAATAGATAATTTTTTAATTTTTTTTTTATTTAAAGCAAATGCTCAAACTGTTTTCCACCCACTCTTATACAGGTTCTGCACCTCCGAATAAATGAACGTCTTAGTGAACGTGCAAGGTTTTGCTCAGAAATTTGTAATGCAGCTGCCTCCACACGATTTCTTATCTCCTCTAAAGACCTGATCGGCTTGCTGTATACAATTTCCTTAATGCATCCCCAATAAAAAAAAATCAAGTGGATTTAGGTCTGGTGAACGGGGTGGCCATAAAATTGGTCCCAGACGTCCTATCCATCTGCCTGGATATCTGGCATTTAAATATGCCCGCACAGGCACAGCTGGACAACCATCATTTTGAAGCCAATGGGATTCCTTTAGTTCTTGAGGAACTTCTTCCAGCAAGGTTGGGAGATCATTTTGGAGGAACTCCAAATAACCTTGGCCAGTTAAAATCCCCGGCAACTCAAAGGGTCCAATTATTTTCCCATTGAGAATCCCAGTCCAATAGTTTATTTTGAATTGGTACTGGGACCTGTCTTCCCTCATGATGTTTGGGTTTTGTAGTGCCCAGAAGTGGAGATTATGGAGATTAGTGTAGCCATCTCTTTTAAATGTCGACTTATCGTTCCAAAGAATTTTGTCAGAAAACTGCGGATCTTCTTCAATTTTCATTATCATTTGTCGACAAAAACTCATTCTCGTTTCAAAATCTTGCGGCTGGAGAGTTTGCACCCGTGTTAGGTGAAAGGGATGATATTTATATTTACTTAGCACATTATGCGCAGTCGTCTTTCCGATCCCAGTGCTTCGTGCTATTGCTTGGATTGATACTGTAGGATCTCGGTCAAGTTCCGCAAGCACTAAGTCTTCGGTATCTCCTCGAGGGGGTCGTCCCACGCCAGCACCACCAAAACCACTGCCAGGCAGCCTTCCTTTCGAGAAACAGCTATGGACTCTAATAAACACTCGATAATCCGGGTGACGTGCGTTAGGGTACCTTTCCCTATACAGAGTCGCAGCTTCGTTTGCGTTGCCTCTGCACTCTCCATAAATGAAATGCATGTTTGCATATTCTTGTGCAGAATAGCAACCAACAAAATATTTGATGGGTTTGTTAAAGCCCAATAGAACAAGTAAAATTCAAAACAAGCTCGAAAATGTAACCGTTTTTTGCACTTTTTTGACATTTTTATCAATAATGCATTCGGCCCTAGAAGTTGAAAGCTTGGATTTATCATTAGGACAACATCGTAGAAACAGCCAATAAATCAAAAATCTGCTATGTTCAACGCTTGGTATTATTTTCACGTTTACTGTGCTAATTTTAAAAACTTTTGTTTTTGCTAAATTTACTCTCGTATTGCAGATTTTTACCAATAACTTGCTATTGACTCTAGATATAATAATAAGTAATACCATTTTGAAATCTGCATTTAACGCGCATATTTTTAAAATAGTTGGCCACTCAGGTATTCCTACATTTTTTTTATACCAGCTATGATTTAACTTTTTCAAAAATTATTTGTTTTCACATTTTGCATTGAAATTCAATGTTAAATAATTTTTTTCTCTAAGAAGTCCAACATTTATAATAATTTTCTTCTACTTATGTGTTGGCACAAGTAATGTAAAATATTCCTGCAAACAAAAAATGATGGAACTCATTCACTTGTAGTCGTGGTATTCAAAAATGTAAAGTAAGAAAAAAAATAATGCACTGAACAAAAAAATGCATATAACTTTTCTTGTGGTTGGGATAGAACTTTTTTTTATCAGTTTTCAGGACGGTCATAAAGTCTACTATGCGGCATTTCAGGGTTATCCATTACTTACGGGACACCCTGTATATCAAACAAATCAGATGGCATAGTTTATTTTGTGCTCTAACAAGCCATTAGTAATGATATATTTATTAAATTTTTGTTTAATGATATCATAATATTTTGGAACCAATACATATGTACTTGAACATCATCAATTTCTAGCTCGGTTAAAGTTGTTAGCTATGTTAAAAGTTGTTAAAGTTAAAGTTGTTAACTATGAAACTATGAGAGCAAGTTCGTGCTATCTAGTCGTGCCCATTTTTTTTTTTAAATAGTATAGCTAAAAATTTTCTTTTAACAAATAATTTACTAATAAGAAGTTACAACTAACTGCATACTTAGATTTTAGAATTTCCACAAATGAAATGCTAACTTGACACTTCTCTCAAAAACTAAATACTGAAAAATAATTTTTTTTATTTTTAAAAATTAGGTTATTTTTAATTTTTCAAAATAACTTATAACAAGTCTTGTAAAGTAATTTAAAAAAGGACTGTAGTAAAAACCAAACCTTATACAAATTTAAAACGTTATTTTAAGAAAATCAAATTTTGTTTATTCATATAAAATTTATATTCAATTTCAAATTCTGTTTTTAAAATTTAATTTTTTTTTTGAAAAACTTAGATTGAGAAAATTGAAATTATGTTAATGAAAATTTTCCAGGACGTTAGTGTGATTGCCAGTTATATACCTTCGAAGACTCGAATTTTGGTTATGCAAGACTATACCACTTCTTAAATCATGGGTTGATTGATTTTGGGCGATTTGAATCATAGCCAATTTAAATAGCCGAAAAACAAAATCACCCAAAATAATTGTTCGGTAGTCAAATCATTGAAAATTATAAAAATGTCAAATCACTCGAAGATTTTTAATCTCGTCGTCAAAAAAAAATTTACCATTAATTTTCTCTTTAACATAACTTTTTTATATTTTGGAAGAATTTTGCGACTTATAGTGCAGATGTGTTTCGCTCTGACAACAACAATTGAGCTCTTCAGTAAGAATTGTTGTTGCCTTTCTTAGATACATGTTTTTAGTCGATGGCTACCGACGTATTTATAAAATAAGCTGCACTGAAGTGCCTGCAAATTATATAATTTCCAGGGGAATTTGGTTAAATTCTTGCACCTAGAGAGTTGTTGTAATTGCCCGTGGTCTGGCATTATATAAAGAAGAAGATAAACAATAACAATAGAAAAATTGTTTTTGGGGCAATTACAACAACTCTCTAGGTGCAAGAATTTAACCAAATTCCCCTGGAAATTATATAATTTGCAGCACATCAGTGCAGCTTATTTTATAAATACGTCGGTAGCCATCGACTAAAAACATGAGTCTAAGAAAGGCAACAACAATTCTTACTGAAGAGCTCAATTGTTGTTGTCAGAGCGAAACACATCTGCATTATAGGTCGCAAAATTCTTCCAAATTAATATCTAAATAAAAGTGCACTTAACAAAAAACAAAAACAATTTTTCTATTGTTATTGTTTATCTTCTTCTTTAACTTTTTTATATTCATCAATATTATGCCTTACAGGAAGACAAAATTGGTTGCCTGCTCGTATATTAAATATAAATTAATTATTTTAATCTAAAACAAACATAATAAATTATTTCATAATAATTATCGAATGTAACGGTGCTGGCGCTCGGCGCAGAAACACGGAGCCATTGGCAAATACCAATAAATTGCATTTTTTTACAGTTCATACATCTAGGTACCAGTTTTATATCTTAGGAGACATAAATTATGAATTTTAATCACCATACGCTCAGCTTATATAACAAGTTATTTGGTTTTAATTAAAAACAAATTATCATAACATTTATGTACATCAGTTGCAAAGGCGAAACTATAAAATAACCAAATTATCTCTTCATAGCATGTATCCACAAATTGCCAAAAAGAAACTTCATGCATTGCATAATGGCGATGCGATGGCGCTCTCGGCATCAAAAGATAAAGCAAAAGCTTCCACAACATTTTTGTTAATTAGTTTCAAAAAAGAACTAAATAAAAAATAATTCAATGTTTTTTAAAGAACTTTACTATTTATGGCTTCAGCTGTTTTTTCCTCTTTTACAAAAACATTGCCAACATTTTTTTCTATTTTTAAAGAGAAATTTCGTAGTTTATTTTAACACTTAATAAAAATAACGCAACTGGAACAAGTTTTTTGAGTAAAAAAAAATGTATCTCAATTCGGTTTACGTCGACGGTGATAGGGCGCCCGCCTGCCCTAGCTTTAACAAAAATGTTTGACCTACATTAAAGTGCATGTTGAATAGTTTTACTCCACTTAAAGGCATTTTGTTTGGGCATTTTCGTGTTCCGTTTCCCTCCAATTTCAACCCACTCACCGTCACTGTTAGTCTACCTAAAACTAGGTAACTTTGTTTTGTTTTGTATATTTTTGTTGATGCCCCTTCTAAGTTCCCCACATCACCACGGTTCCGAGAAATGTGCGGTCGCCCCCTTAGCATATCATCCAATAGAATGACGAATAAAAAGTAAAGTAGGTAGTATAGTAAGTACCTTGTTAACCTTGGTGAGTTTCTTTCGTTTTTATTTAGTTAGGTAGGTTCATTTATTTATTTTTCTTAAAAGTTCCAGTTGCTTTCAGAGATGCAAAACTTAACTCAACAACACCTTGGCACTTATGAAGAGTGTTACAGCCGCAAAATTTAATTAGAAAGACGGCAGAGAAAAAAAGCAGACGGGAACGAAATGTATATCTCACGAATACTGTTTTTTTTTTTTTTTAATTTTTATGGCTTGTCGCCGCCGCGCCACCGCCGCCGCCCCGCATAGGCCACGAAAGCTTTGACCATATTTGCCAGTTTTGTTGTTTTGATCTTTTGAAATGCATTATTTTTGTTATTATTATATTGACCTTAGTGGTTTTGAGTTGGGTTTTTATTTCCATAAATCATCTGATATTGGGCTTAAGATAAAGGTGGTTATACGTTTGATGGGTATTTTATTTTAATTTAAAAATGCGTTGATGTGAAAAAGATCAGATCAGTTTTTTTTTTGCAATATTTAAACAAATAATATTAAGTTTTTTGTTGTTGTTAAATTAATATTTGTATTGGGGCATATTCATAGTCAGTTTAGACCTGGGTCTAAGTTAGAATTAATAAGAACTAATAAGAATTTTCGGACGTTGATTCTTTTTTTTTTAAGGTTATCATTTTAAAATATTTGAAGCTATTTGTGTAGTATATTAAGTTAATTATCTTATAAAAATATAAAACCAACAATTTGTAATTAAAATCGGTATATATTCATTGAGCCAAAATTGTCTTAAGCTGTAGTTTAGTTAAACCTGGGTCTATCTGCGACTATGAATATGCCCCATTGTGTTGATATTTAAACTGATTTTTAAATGGCATAGCATTAGTTATAGACACATCACACAGCTATGTATTCTAGTTATATGTAGGTACCATGCCCATATCAAGGAATTGGTTATTGCAGACCGATAAATTGAGCAATATTACGAGTAACTATAGATATATTTTTGGTTCTTAGCTATAAATAAAATGCACGAATAGATCGCACGAACTTGCTCTCATAGCTAACAACTTTAACGTACAGAAATTGATGATGTATGTTATTGGTTCAATAATATTATGATGTCATTAAAAAAAATGTTTAAAAGTCACGTTATAATAAAAATTACAAATTACTATAAATTAAATAAACATTTAAAATATCTAAAGCTCAAAATAAAGTTTGCCATCTTGTTTGTCCGATACATATGAATTTATATAAAAAAAAATTGTAAATTGTTAAAGTGGTTTTCTTAAAAATTTATTTGTATGTTTATAGTAGGGTAGTCCTTATAAAGGTCATCGTCTTATTTTGAAGACACACCCCGTAAGTTGTGCTAAATAAATAAAAAAAAATTCTGCAAAATTTTAGCTCATTAAAATAACGTTAACCTGACGCCTGAAGTTTTATGTGGGAAATCACATGTATTTTTGTAACTACAAATTTGAAAAATCTTAAATTTGGTAATGATTGATAAAAAATTGAATTTTGGAAAACTTGTAGTCACATTTGTCATTATTTAAAAAAATGTATCAAAAATAAATTTACAACAGTTATTTTCCTAGTTATAGCCATTTAAACAAAAATGCATTTTTTTTTATTTAATTTTAATTGTAATAAATGTTGCAATTTTTTTTAATACATTTTTTCAAACATGACAAAAGTTACTACCTGTGTGCAAAAATTCAATTTTCTTAATCAATCATTACTAAAGCTATTAAGTTTTAAAGTTGGATGTACCAAAATACATGGGGTTTCCCATATAAAACTTCAGTCATCTTGGGGGCCGGGTTAACGATAATATAATGAGCTAACATTTTGCAGGATTTTTTTTTTTATTTAGAATAAATAAGGGGGGGGGGAGCGTCATTCAAAATAAGACAATGACCTTTATAAGGACCACCCTAATGTATACATATATATAAAATTTCTTAAACATTAAAAAAAAATTGATATGCCAACTATGTTTAAGTTTTAAATATAATACAATTTAACACAAAATTTAAATAAAATATTCATTGACCTGTTTTCAAGATATTGAATTTTAAAAACAAAAATTAAATATTATTAAAAATCCAAAAAAATTTTGAAGGGCCTTCTGTTAAAAAATTTGCACGAGAAATTTTAAAAATAAGAAAACGGTTCTATTGCAGGTACCCAGCGTTAATAGTACTTATTGGTAAATGTTAACCAAAATATGGACCATATTATTAAAAGTTATTCGTCAATATATTACCAAAATCGTTGGAGCAGTTTTTGAGAAAAATAATTATTTGTAATACACATACGTATGCATGTACCTATGATTTTTGCAGTTACCGTTATTTTTGTAAAAACAAATCAGTTTCTCGCCTAGGAAAACTATTAAGGTGACTTTAGTTTGAAGTTTGAAAAAAATCAGTTCGGAGAAAATTAGTATCTCGAGTTCATTTTGTTTACAAATTTAAAACTTGCATTATAGTAGGTACCTTCATATAGCTTAAGTAAAAAGAACTTAAGAAACCATTTATTCATTTCTATTTTTTTTAAGTCGTCATTAAATTGAAGGTGATTTTTAAGAACTTAAGGTTTTTTTAATTTCCTCATTAGCTGACCCGACAGACGTTGTTGTCCTGTACAAATTTAAATTAATCTGCTGTTGATCGTTTTAGTGAACTTGTTAAAAGTTATTAGAAAAGTATACAAACAAATAAAAACATAGAAAAAAGCGTAAACTAAGTTTTTAATTTTATTTACTGACCTACGCAATATAAGCCCACTTAACATGCAGAGACAAGAAAAGTATTCAATTTAGTGAAAAATCCAATAAAATAAAAAAGTGCGTATACGCCCTAGTGAACCACTTCTTTTCTTTTTTAACACTAAACCAACTTTGTGAAAATCTTTTTGATTTACATATTTAAATATAGAATTTGTTAGTAGTTTTCTGCCACCTATCGCTCGATTTTTTATTTCAGTCTAAGATAAAACAAATATTCAAACTAGGTGACTTGTTTTCAAGTGATGCACTTAGCACTTGATTTTTATATAGATTTCAAGCCAGCATTAAGTAATACAATAAATAGATTTTGGGTCCAGGACAATCTCACAATAGTTTTTAAACTCTTCAACATTAAGCAATAAAATGTGTGTGGTTAGGCACAAATAAGAAAAAAAAAATTGTTGGGGGTCTTTGTTCCCTCGTTTAAGTGTGAGGAATAATTTTCTAAAAAAATATTACTTAAATAATAGAAAGTAAAAAAAAAAACAAATCAAGAAATATATGTAAGTTTCAACTGTTTAGCTTGAAACTTTGACGATTGGATAGGAATTATTCCAATAATATGGATTAAGACACAAGTTGATGTAGAAAAGAACTATAATTAATCATAATTAAACATTATCAAATTATAATATAACAATAATAACAATTATAATATTAATTACCTAAATCAACAATTATGTCGGCTTTGGGATCTATGATCCAACTTATGAGACTATTTCACAACAATTGAAAAATAATATAAAATAATAAAATATTAATATTTAAAAGTAATATCAATTTTAGTAGATGTGAATATATCGAGTGTTTATAGCAAAGTGACTAGACGAGGTGAGGCAAATGTAGTCATGATGGTGGCTAAGTTTGTATATTAGATAGCAACAAACTTACATATAGTTAAATAAGTTTGGTATAACTTGCATTAAAAAAGCCAAAAATCTGTTTTTATTTTTTTTACGAATTTTGTTTGATTGGATAGTTTAATTATATTCAAACTCAAAATTTTGAAAGAGAAAATGAAGATTTTAATAAGACTATTTTTTGTTCAAAATTGTATGTGATTAACTATTATTTCTGGTTTACAATTCAATGTTCTTATCAATTGCAAGTCAAACACTATAAACCAGTTGCTTAAATGACTTCTAGATTTCGTCATATTAAATAGATTTTTTTTTGTGAAAATTAGCACTACAAATTTTGTGTGTCACGATTTATTTTATGACATCACACGACCATTTTTAGATAAATTTAGAGCAAAAGAAAGAGAAAAGAATTGTAAAGTTGATGATATAGTTTTGCTATCCAAGTCAGTGCATAGCCTTCAACTGGTGATTAACAAGCTAAGTGACTACTGCAAAATGTGGAATCTTACTGTTAATTTAGAAGAATCCAAAATTATGATTGTGCAAAAGAGGAGCTTGAAGCCTGGTACTAACGAGAAATGGATGGTCAGATGGTAGAAATTGTAACGGAGTATTAATACTTGGGAATTCTCTTAAAGGCAAGCATGAAGCTAGATACGCATGTAGAACAGAAACTAGGTGCAGCGAAAGGTCTACTAAATGCTTCCTGGCAAAATATAATAAATAATAAAGACATACCGCTTTCTGCGAAGTACAGAGTATACAAAGCAGTATTGCGGTCCGTATTGTGCTATAGTTGCCAAACTTGGGGATATAGTCCCTTTGAAGAAGTTGAGAAACTCTAACGTTTTTTTAATTAAAAAACTTTTCAAACTTCCTAAGAATACTCCCAATTACATACTACTCCTTGAAACAGGCTTACCCACCCTTTTTGTGCACACTTTAAAGCTCCATTTTGACTACGTCTTAAAAGTACATATTATCATATCCAGCAACAAGAATACCCTACATCTTTGCAAAATACGCGCTTGAGAATAAGGTTGACTGGGTTGCGGATTGGAGTATGTTGACCTTAAAAAAGAGGTGGAAATTAAACATACAATACTTTGAAAAAACAGTTATATGGTTTAACAAAGGCGGTAGATACTTCCCAACGCAGCGACAGTACCCAACAAGCAACATCGTCTATCAACATGATTTCAGTGTAGAAGCAATTTCTTTAATTTGTAGAGCAAGGGGGGACTTGCTCAATTTAAATGGTACACCATATATCAAGGCTAGCACTAACCTTTGCACAGTTTGTAACCTTTAAGCAAAAGAGGACTGCTGTCATTGTCTAGCTGTTTGTCCTGTTTATAAGGAATTCCGACTTTCACACTTTGGTTGTCTTACATTAACCATGGAACAGGTAAAAATTTATTTTAAATGGACCCGATTGGGAAACTCTTTACAAGTACCTCAAAGCAGTAAAAAACTATAGATTACGAATTTTAAATGAATTTCAATGATTAGAGTATATGTAGGTATCTATTAAAATTATCATGATTTTCTAAACTTTTTTAAACTTATCAATGAATGTATCTTATTTACTTTTACTTAATGACCTAAAAAGGATCCAGCCATGCAGACGGCATGCAATACCATTGTCTTTATTTTACTACTATGTACAAAATGCACATAAACAAAATTGTGAAATAATAAAAATATCTAATCTAAGGATAAAGTTTTAAGATGGTTTTACTGGTTTATTAAAAATGCAATTTTGAGTTTTTTAATATATTTTTTTTTGGGAAAATTATACCGACATATGTTTGTAAGACAAAACATTTAAAAAATATTAAGCTACAATTGATAATACCAATAATTCAATATCATAAAATATTTACAACCATAAAAGAATAGAAAAGGATTAATAGAAAAAAAATGTTTTTAGTGATTCATGATTAGGGTTTTTTTGATTTTTTCTTAGAAAATATTTCATTATTCATTTAGGTCCTCGGACCTATTACGTCCGTGATGTTTCCCTTACGGGACATAGGGCCTTCACTACATCTACGCGCCATCGTGTACGATTTCTTGAAATATATTTCAGCTCTCTCCAACTTTTCCCCAGTCGTGCCGATTCCTGTTCGACCGTTCTTCGCCATGTACTTCTAGGCCGGCCCACTTGTCTTCCCTCCTGTGTGAGCGGGTTCCACTGCATTGCTTGAGATGCAATGCACCGATCGCCTTTTCGAAGCGTATGGCCAATCCACTGCCACTTTCTTCTTCGTATAATGGAGTCTATGGGCTCCTGACCCGTTCTCGCATGAAGTTCGGCATTGGAGATACGGTTGGGCCAGAAAATCCTCAAGATGTTTCGTAGACATCTATTAACGAAGGTTTGCAGCTTTCTAGTGACAATTTCAGTGACTTTCCAAGTGCTGCAGCCGTAAAGCAGAACGGATTCAACATTGGAGCGGAACAGTCGTAACTTGGTCTTTAAGCTAAAAGAGTTGTTTCTCCATATTTTGGACAGCATTCCGAACGCAGCCTTTGCTTTTCTGATTCGGCTGTTTACGTCCAGTTCAGTTCCGCCACCCGTAGAGACAATACTCCCAAGATATTGGAAATCCTCTACCATCTCTACCGGTTGTCCAGAAATATTTACTTGGATTGATGAGGAAGTTCCAAGGCTGATCCTTTTAGTTTTTGCCGAGTTGATCTTAAGCCCTACGATTTCTGCTTCTCTCTCCACCCTTCTTGTCATTTGATGGAGATCCATGATCCTATGAGAGAGTAAGCATACGTCGTCCGCGTAGTCCAGATGTTTGAGGTGAGATTGCAGAGTCCACTGAATTCCTCCATTTCCATTTGACAAAGCTGCGTGCAGTACGTCACTTATCACCAACAGGAACAGTATTGGTGACAGTATACAGCCTTGCCTAACTCCACTTTGGATTTCAAACTCCTCTGACAGCCTACCTTTGTGCAAAACGTGACACCTGGATCCATCATATGTAGCCTTGATAATAGCAATCAATTTATCTGGGATGCCCCTCCTGTGCAAAGCAAGCCAAATAAATTCTCTATTGACACTGTCGAACGCCTTTTCAAAATCGATGAACAGCAGGTGAAGTGGTGATCGATATTCAACGCACTGTTCGATGATGATCCTCAAGGTGTTGATGTGATCAACACAGGAAGATCCAGTGCGGAAACCTGCTTGTTCGGCGTCGAGTGTGTCTTCGAGGTGGTCTTTAATTCGGTCCAATATTATCCTTGCTATTATCTTGGCTACTGCAGGCAGAACGCATATTCCTCTCCAGTTTTCGCACTGTGTGAGATCTCCTTTCTTTGGCAGCTTGACAATCATTCCTTTTTTCCACTCTTCAGGAAAGCTCTCTGCTTCCCAAGCTCTCTTAATAAGTGGGTGCAGTAGCTCGCTCGATGTCGTTGGGGCTGCTCCTAAGAGCTCTGCAGGAATACCGTCAAGTCTAACCGCTTTGTTGTTCTTCAGTGCTTTGATGGCGGTGATAATTTCTTCTTTACTGGGGGGTACGGTGCGTATTCGGGAAATTGTTACTTCGGGTAGCTCAGTGGGAATAGGGTTCACTTCACTTGCGAAAACGCGGTTTAAAACCGCAGAAAAGTGTTCCCTCCACCTTATGAGCTGGTCCTCATCCGAAATTAGCAGGGATCCGTTTGTGTCTTTAACCAGTTGTTGTTTAGAGCTCTGCATACCAGTGAGCTCTTTGGTAATTCTGTAGACGGTCCTACTGTCACACCTACTAGCTGCTTCTTCTGCTTCTGTAGCCAATGCGTTGATGTAGTTACGCTTATCACGTCGCACACTACGGTGAACTTCCCTCATCTTCATGCGGTACGTAGACTCAAGCTCGTTTCTCCCTGCTGCTGGGGTAGCTGCGATGCGAGCTTTAAGGTGTTTCCTTTCTTCGATCCTTGCCCAAGTTTCGTCGGAAAGCCAAGCACTATTTCTTCCTTGCGCCCGGCCGACTATACTTTCAGCACCGGATATGAACACATTTTTCACAGCACACCAATGATTTTCGATGGATGTGGTTTCCGTGCTGCTGATTGCGTTCAATCCTTGTGAAAGGTGGTCCCCTAGTTGTTGGCGCACTGCGGGATCCTTTAGTCTATCTGTATTAAACTTGGGCATTCGAGTGTTTCCTTGGGATCTCCGAACTGCAGCTCTACGCAATCTTACGGTAGCAACCATCAGATGGTGGTCCCGGGCCATTCCCATGTCAGCACCTCTTCTGTTACGGACGTCCTGGAGACTGCTTCTAAAACGCCGGCTGATCGCGAAGTGGTCAATTTGGTTGGAAGTTGCTTGTCTGTCAGTCGACACCCAACTGACTTTGGGATGCGACAATTTTATTCTTTTTCTAAAAACTTACAAGAACTAATCCAATTATTCGATCCCTTAAATTTTGAAGTAGGATTGGGTGATTCTCTGTTAAAAGCACCTTTTTAGCACCCAAAATGTCCTCTACCTAAATTAAAATTATGTACATTAATTGTATATGAAAACTATAGTATTCTCATGGAGTTCTTTTTTATTTACGCTTGATTTCGACGGCTGGTGGCGCATGTTTTTGCAACATGTTTTATGATTTTTACAGCAACATTAATGTTTAGAAAGAGTAAGTCTAGTTATATTGTAAGGGAGTAAGGGAGTTAGATCACGACTTTCAAATTTGTTTCCTCAACAAAAAGTGTTGAGAAAAGTTGGTGGATTTCGACACTACGTCGTCGATGCTGATGATATTACTAAAGTTTTCATATACAATGGTACATTCAAGTGTTGTTATAAATTATGGAATAAATTAATGATATAAAGTGCGGGCACTTGATTTTAAGCGTTTTGGGAATTCGGACTTGATACCGAAATGACGACTTCGATACGGAAATGATAATGTATACCAGTATAAAAATTTTCCTTGGAAAATATTCCTTGTAGCAAGGGTCGTGTGATTCAGGATGCATTTTAAAGACTTACGGTGTTACAGGAATTAATTTAAAATAATAAAAATCTAAATTAAATCGATTAACGGAAATGATTGTGTGGTACGGAAATGACATTTAACTAGCAAAGATAAATAATTTGTTACGTTTTCGCTTCCCCACCTATCTCAGTTTTACAGTCTGTAATTGCCTTTTAGGGGTTTTAAATGCATGCACAAAAATTTTACTGATTTGCAATAAATTTATGAGTTTTTTAAGAAAAAACACATCTAAAGTCATTTCCGAAACCATTTTCTCATCGACGTAACCCAATTGATTGAAATTGATGTTTTTTAACTTTTTAGACAAGAAAAATAGAAAGTATATTTTTTTTTTTTAATTTTGTGTAACTAACTGCAAAATAACTTTACAAGACTGTTACAAAATATTTGTTTTTTTACTATCACTTACTAAAATTATATGCACCTACGGAAATGACAAAATTGATGAAACACGTGACGAATACAACCACTTACTTTAAAATTACACACGAAACTGATGTCCCACCAATTTAATTGAATTTATTTCAAAGGAAGCATGAATGAGTTTCTTCATTTAGTCGAAATTCTATAAACTGATAGCCGTTAATTTAAACTTATAAGCATTTCACATTTTTTTACGGAAATGATGCAAATACATGGAGAAACATGTTTAAAAGTTTGTAAGTTAATTGTTTCAAATAAATAAATTTAATTTTTAGGGAAGTTGTATTTAACTACATATTCTTAATCCTGGAACTCAGTCAAATTAAAATGTATGCATTTAAAAACAAACACAAACTCCATTTTTCCGCGCGAAACAAGGAGGAGACACGCGACGGAAATGACATTTGGACCATAAAAACAATTATTTTTTTATTACATATCTGCAAATATTTAAAATTTATAAGTGGACCAGTTAGAAACGTTGCTTGTGCTGTTATTGACTTCAAAATAAATAAGTTTTTTTTAATTTGTTGACCTTTTTTTGATTGGGGCCACGAAAAGGAGCTAACTTGACAGACGTTATAAATTTCTCAAAGGAGTCAATAAAGCAGCTCCGATTTTGATAAACTTTATTTGACAAGGATTTAATGGGTTTCTCAGACGGTTGCAATCTTGAGATTAATCCGAGCACTCGCTCAGGCCGATGGTGTAATCAGTAACAAAATACCAGGAGCAGATAATTTTATTTCTTTTCATTTAAATGCCAATACTAACTGCAATAAGTTCTAGCACTTATTTGAATGAACACCTGTCACCATTTCGCTTATTGCCTCACAAATATCATCCAAATGCTATGCAAGTATTATTTCATCCATCACTGAGTCACTTGAACATAATTATGTAATATATGTTCCACAACTTCCATTAATATAACATTCTGCTTAGGTGAGGTATTTCCCATTAGCCATCCACCCGCAAATGAAATAGGATTCTTCCTAAGAGGAAAAAGCAAGCAAGCAAACGTACAAAAACTGCACCTGCCTGCATGAATATAATTTAGGAAATATGCACTCATCTCTCAGATAAGTATTTACTTCCCAAACAAAAATTTAGAACACACAAGCGAAAATCCACTGCAGTGCCTCTTAAGTGTGTCCCAGCATGCGGATTGCACATGTTTGAACGAAGCAGCATATTTAACAACAACAAGAACGAACAAAGTGAAATATGATATTTTATTTGCCAGGATGTCAGGATAGTGGAGTTACTTGTTCTTGTGCATCCACCTTAAAATGAAAAGGCAAACAAATATCAATCAACAATCAAGAACAAAAAACAACAACAGTAAAATATTCAAAAAAACCTTAAGATACAAAAAAAGTCAATGATTTATCTAGAACAAGACCAAATAACAAGTATGTTTAGTATTTTGTACATTTTATGTGGAATTTTCTTCTCTTCCAGCGAATTGGAAACATCTGTCTCTGTTAATACAGCGAACTAACAATAAAAAAGTTTAAAAAATATACACTCTAGACACAAGTTATAAAAGATAGATAGATACCTATAATGAGTGAGTTTGAAGTTCATGGTTGAGATCAGATAAGCAATATATCTTGTGCTGCGCTCTCGCCTGTCTACTCAAAAGGCGGGTATGGAAGCAACAACAAAAAAAAATAAACTTTTCGTAGCTTTGCTATAGTGATAGTGATTAGTGACTAATGTCTGAAGTTTGAGTTGTTGGTGCGACCCAATTGTGTATTTATTTATAGGGATACGTACACTTCAAGTGATGACGACAATGCTTTAAACTTTATGTTTTATTTATCCAGATTGGATAAACACATCGTGAATATGGGAGCTTTTCATTTAAATAAACAGCCAATAATAGTTCGAGAAGTAGCATTGCATTAATTGAGGTCTTCTTAAAAACAGCAACAAATTCCGCTTATATTCTTAGACAGCATTAAGTTCCAGAAGTTATGGGCTGGAAAGATCATTAGATCCCTATGAATGAAATTTTCGAAACGATAAAAACTTATTTGGAACATTTTGACTAAGGAAAATAAAAGTTTTCTTATACATATGTATATGTATTTACTAAAAAAAAACTTTATAAATAGATAAACATATCAGGCTTAATTTACTACATTAAAAATGAGAAGTTACACCCCGGACTATAACCTAGTTGGAACTAAATTTGAGAAAATGAAAATTTCCACCGTATGGGATAGATTTTACTGACCCGATTAATGCATGGGATTGAGATATAAGAGTATTTTTGTGTTCATTTTTTAATTTGTTAAGTTCTTTTGTTAAATGGCATGTTGAAAATCTTGGCAGATAAATAGGATGAAGACATATGGTAAAAAAACTTTTATATAATTGTAGGTGAATTAAGGAGAGAAATAACAAGTTATAAAAAAAAAATATAAATTTTTTTTTGAAAATTTAAGCGTTTTTTCCACTGATGCATTTTTCCTGCAGCGAGCACAGGTTTGTTCAAAGCTTTGAAGTTAGCTATAGACTCTCTAACAAGCCCTGACAACATATCAAAAAAACAGAACTACCTACATCACGCAATGCGATTTTAGCCTTTTAACAAACAAGAGTAATTATTACTTGGTCGCATCCTTGGTCGCATCCTTATACCTAATAATCAAAAAAAAAAAATATTAATTTATAAATAACAAACATTTTAAAAATCGCATACGATGTGACGAAAAGCTAGATAGTGTTGGTTGGGTTAAGGAGAGAAGAAATCGTATTAGAAGGTATTTACTTCCAACAGTATATAGGGTGTCCCGTAAATGAAAGGTCATGACCTTTCAGAATTTGGTAACTTGTTCATACCGAATCAGAACGGTTTTCTAGTAACGGTTATTTTTCGAAATTTAAAAAAAAACTTTACTTTGAACCAGTTTTTTTGCTCACCCTGTCCATAATTGACTTTTATTTTTTACAATTTTTACACTAAAACTTTGGCTAATAGTTTGACTTATTTTACTGAATAAAAAAATGTTCATTTAAATCATAAAATATAAACTTGAACTTTGACCAAACTTAATTTTTGACCTCAATCTTCTTAGGAGCTCCATGAATAAAATTTGTATGACACAATACAGGTTTTATCTTCCAAAAATATCCCGTTTTTCTGTTGTTTTAAAAAAGGTATAAAACTTGCTAAGGCGGTGCTCAGATAGAAAGTTATAACTGTTTGAATCCAATAAAACAGGTTAAAAATAAAACAAAAATAAAACATTTTTGTTCAAGTATATCGATAAAATTAAAATATTTTTTCAAATATAACTCCGACAAAGCTGAATTTTAGTGGAGAGCTTCATTTTGATCTCTTGCGCATTTTTTAAATTTTCAAAAATTTGGTCCAGTATTTTTGCAAATTTCTCGAAAAGCATCAGGTTTTTTTAAGAAATATCTTTGGAAAAATTGAAGCTTATAGTATTCCACAAAGAATAGATGACTATAATTTTTTTGTTAGACTAATGGATTTTGAGACAAATGAGCGCAAATGCAACGGTGTGGAAAATATTTTGTCCATGTTTTTTTCAAAATCTCTTGCTCCAGCGAAAAAAGTGGTTTATCTTTTTTGTACGGAATTTTGATAGCTACCGTTTTTCCAAAGACAGTTCTTAAAATACCTGATGCTTTTCGAGAAATTTCTAAAAATACTGGACTTTTCCCCTTTCACCCTACAAAATTCCTTGCCCAAATTTAAGGTTTTTATTTAAAAAATGCGTAAGACATCAAAATGAAGCTCTCCACCAAAATTCAGCTTTGTCGGAGTTATATTTGAAAAGATATTTTAATTTTATCGATATACTTGAACAAAAATGTTTTATTTTTGTTTTATTTTTAACCTGTTTTATTGGATTCAAACGGTTATTACTTTCTATCTGAGCACCGCCTTAGCAAGTTTTATACCTTTTTTTAAAACAACAGAAAAACGGGATATTTTTTGGAGATAAAACCTGTATTGTGTCACACAAATTTTATTCATGGAGCTCTCAAGAAGATTGAGGTCAAAAATTAAGTTTGGTCAAAGTTCAAGTTCATCTTTTAGTTTGTAGGCAAATGGTGATGTAAATGAACATTTTTTTATTCAGTAAAATAAATCAAACTATAAGCCAAAGTTGTAGTTTAAAACTTGTAAAAAAAAAGTCAATTATGGACAGGGTGAGCAAAAAACTGGTTCAAAGTAAAGTTTTTTTTTTTAATTTCGAAAAAAAGCCTCTACTCGAAAACCATTATGATTCGGTTTGAACAAGTTACCAAAATCTGAAAGGTCAAGACATGGCCTATCACAATATTCAGTTTTGACCATCCTTTACTGGACACGGGACATAGAATGTCATGAATAAGTGCTTCTCGTCTAGCCGTTCGGATTCAGCATAGCATTCAGCATTGTAGGTCCCTTCCATTCCTGTCGACACGCACACAGGAATGGTTTTTAGTCACTAGGCCCTGGTTCTGCATGAGCCGTTGCACCACCCAATTTATTTTATTTTTGTCTCCAAGCTGTGATATTGATATTGTAAATGAAAAATGTATAAAACTTTGTTTAAGAAATGTAAACTTTATTTTTCACAACTTAATAAATAATAAATTTTATGTAAAATATTATATATAAAATTTCAAACAAAGTTTTATAAATTTTTCATTTACAATATTAATTTATTTAATTTAATCTTATTTTTGAATCAAGAAGATTTATTAAATAATTTTTGAAAACTACTTTACAAACTGTCCATTCCAGTAGAAGACTCACTCTTTTTTTTTTGTTTTTTAGCTTCTAATAAATGTTATAATACTCTGAATTTGGATAACTTATATTCTCGTCACACTTGCAAATTTGGCGTTATTTGTAGCTTTTTACAACAATAAATAAATTATACTACTAAACTGGCTCAATAAAATGCGTATTTTTGTCCACAATTATTTACTACTAAAAAGCTACAATTAACTGGAAATTTACTTTTTTTGTATTCCACAAATGTATAGTAATTTGATACACGTAATTTGTGTGGTGTGTTTAAGAAAACCTGCACTAAAGCTTTGGTGTTAGACGAGAATCATTATTTTAGCGCCAAATATGCACTTGCATTTTCAAAATATGTGAATTTTGTTAACAAACATTTTGTATATTTTTGTTCCCTTTTTTATTTTTTTTGTCACCTTAGATAGCGCAAAATCCTTTGGAAAATGGGGTATACTTAATTCGAACTAGACGAATACTTAATTAAGCAAAAAAATTAGGATCAACAAAAGTTGAAATAAAAAATAAAAGCAATTTTTGTCGACATTTTTTTTATTTTTTATTCGTAGAGCACTTAAGTAGCTAAGTTGAGGGACATCAAGCTTCGCAAATTTTAATTTCACTCGTACAACTTTTAAATAATATGCCAATTTTGTTTGTATTCTCTTCACATCCCTTGGCAGCAAAAGCCGCGGGCACACCTTAGTACAACCTTATTTTTTTTTTTTTTTCAAAAACCGAAAATGGGGGTTCATACCTACCTCAAAAACATCCCTTTCAAGAAATTTAAATATTATTTAAAACCTTGTTTCTTAACATATAGCAACTTATCTGCTAAACTGTTTGGACAAAAACTGACCTGATATTTATTTATTTATTTCATCAATCAAAAAAATATATACCTTATATATAAATATATACAAACCTCAAGTTGATCTAAGTACATTCAAAACATAAATCTTATGTGGATTTCCTTTCAACAAAAAAATCAAATCTGTGAAGGGGAAATTTGATTTGTTTAGAAGAAAAGATCAAATTTTCTAAACAAATCAAATCTTTTATTTTAGAAAGATTTACACCGACTTGCACACACTAGGAAGATTTGACATTTCTCTGGCTATTGTTTACGTTTGGCTTTTCAGTCAATTTGTTCAATTAAATTATTCCCGTGTTGTAAAAGTATAAAGTTCACGTTCTTCAGTAAATAAAATAAAATAAATTAAATAAAATTTACTATATGTAGATAGAATTACAATTTTCCATTTTCAAAAAAAAAAATAAGAATTGTGCGTCATAGAAAAAAATTTATTTTGTTTGCGAGTTCCTTACAACAAAAAAAAAGATTTGATCTCCAATAGTTGAAAAGAAATCGACATTAAAGGTATCTCTAGTGCAAATTCTGAAAAAGTCTAACCTAGTGCAAACTGAATTTGCTTCACTGATGCAACGAGAAACCGGTTCATTACGACCATAATTAGATCTATGAAATTGCTCGTAAAAAAAGAACATAATCTCTGGAATTATGAGTGGGAACACGAAAAGATTTTAGTGCTAGAAGTTGTGCACATTTAATATGATAAGTAAGTATATCTCTAATGAACAATATCGCAAAATAAGCACGTCGATTTGCCAAACTCTGCATTCCAAATAAAAGACATCTAGTTTCATAAGATGGGATAACAGTACCCCAATGAAGTTTATAATACATAAATCTTGAAATATTTTTTTGGATTTTTTCGATTTTTACACACGAGTTATTGTAGTAAGGGTTCCAAACTGTGTTGCAGTATTCAAGCAGTATTATTATAACTTATCTTATCAGTCTAATCAAACAAATTCGAAAATCTCTTCCAAGGGTACGAGTGCGAAAGTTAATATGGTTTTCAGATAAATTTATATTTTAAAATAGGAAAAATGTAATAAAAGGCAAAACACCTTTCCCAACCATCCCCTTTTTCATTTAACAAACAAATTAAGAAAACAGTCCAAGTCCAAGAAATGTAGTCCGAATGCTTTAATTGCATAATACTTAGTGAGGTTTAACCCATATCTTGAGTTGCAAAAAAAAAAAATAAATAAATAAACATTGCTTTACATTATTATTATTAGCTTAGTTTCAAAGTTTTAAATGTATCATAATATTTTCTTCAAGTTAAATCTACTTGTATATCAGTGTAGCTCTTTCGTTTAACTAAAATGCATGTCATGTAATTTTAAAACAAAAAAACACAAACATTAAGTTCAAAAAGACTTTAAAACCACTCTCCATGACAAACAAAAGTTAACAACCTATTAAATGTAAGCCTACCAAGAGTTAAGAGTTAGATTTTCTACTATAAAATAAAAACAGGGCCAGATTTAACTATAACGTAAACTAGGTAGGTGCTTTCGTAGCCCATGAATTTGAAGCCAATAACTTAAGTTACTTCTAAAGACATTGATTCCGAAAGAAATATTGGCAAAGTTTTCATACAAAATATTAATTCTGCAGTGAATATAAACTATCTTATATTTCTATTGAATGACTCAAATATCTAAAAGCTAAAGAGTTCAAAGCATCTGCGCCACCTTCAGACATGTGGTCTAAAGGCCTCTTTATCGCATACTCCATGCGTGCAAAAGCGAAAGTATTTCAAGCATATAATAATTGTATGCAATAAATCTTGTCTTAAACTTCGTCACACTGTTACTTGTAAAAGTACCTACTTTTAAACTTTTGCCGATTTCTTTTCTTTTTTTAAATTTGAATGAAAGTTCATGACCTAGACGAAAATGAATAGGTAAGACATTTCTTTTATTTTGCTATGATTCGTTACGCAATGGAATTGCATGTGTAAAGTAGAAAAGTGAAAGAAGTTTGTTTTTTGCTTGCTTGGGCTTTTGTCCTCTAATATAAACGCGTATACCCACAATTTGTTTTATTGACAATTTATTTTAAATAAAAAGCACGACGACGGTATAAAGCACTATTTTGCTCTTGTGGTTCAAGGCTATACATTTTTGCATTTTAGATGAGGGGATTTCCAGATCTCTGAATGGTTCAAAAATATCTACTTAAACTAGTGATACAGAGTAGCTACACTTATTCCTTTTGTGTTGCTTATTCTCAAGGCCACGAAATTTCTATTTTTTTTTTATTTCCAATAGGTTTTAGGACAACATTTATATTTAACACATCCAAGAGCCGATGGATACTATAAATAAATTAATTTAATTAAACAAAAAAAAAACTAGAGCCAAACAATTTCCATTTCCTTTTCCAATTTTTCATTTTCTGTTCTTTACATAAATAGGTAGATAAATAAATCTCCCTCTATTTAACAAACTCTCCAGTTTCCACACTTTGCATTTAATTTAAAAATAATGCATTAATTTCCAATAAAAACAATTTGACAGCAAGTAAAAGTTCACAAGTAACCTAGTCTCAGCTATAAAAGTGTTTCATCTTCCAAGATTGTACACGCGTATACAGGGTGATTCGCATAAGGTGTAATGGAAAGCTAGAGCGTGATGTAAGTTTAGAAAATACAAAAATTGAGGGAGGGGTATAATAAAAAAAATTACTTGAAACAGAAGCGAAGTTATCAAAAAACAACGGTTTTATGGAAAAGTTTGTTAATATATTTTGTCATATCTTGAAAAGTTAAAGTCTTAAAACCACCCGAGTTTCTGTGTTTGACTAAAAATTGATAAAAGCATTGAATTTTGAAATAAAAAATAATATATAATTTTATTATTATAAAATGGTTTGAGTTTTTTTTTTTTTCAAAATTTGGAGTTTGAAAATTAACTTTTCAAAAATTCTTCACTAAATAATTTTATTTAAAAAAAAAATAAAATAAAATAAAAGGGATTTCTGGCTTTACCAAAAAGTTTAACATGCCATTGTTACTGTAACCATTCTAGTGTTACCGTTGTTCTTAATATTTTTTTATTTTGAGTCAATGTTTAAGAAAACTGTCCCTCATAACTAAACGCGGGGAAAAGCCCCTCCTCCTACACCATTTTTGTTGTAATATCCTGAGTCCTGACCCAACCTAATCGATTTAGCATTTTGTCACACCTTATCCGAATCACCCTGTATACGTCGAACAACACCACGCAAAAAAGCAAACCAAAACAACAACAACAACAACAACAACAACAACAACAACAACAACAACAAAAAATGCATCGAACCAAACTTTATATTAATATAAGTCAGACGACGGGTGGCACGGCTGGCATTGCATGGCGCATCACAGTCCTTATGTGCATTATTTGTGCATCAATCAGATATGCACAACAGAACACACACTACATTGGGCACTAAGTCATCCAAAAATAGTTGGGCGGAATTTTTTTTATTCCGACACATGCATCAGACCGTGCGTGGAAAATATTAAGAAAGCCAAGCGACGCACCAAAGCCCAGACTATTAGGCAGACACAACTAAAACAGAAAAAAAAACAAAACACATTTCGGCGAGAAAAGAGCTATTTTTGCGTATTGTATTTTTAAATCAAATCGAAAGTCTTATGCCTTGCTGATGCCATCAGCTTGCCACACAAATCCGTCCAACGAAATGTAGGAAATATTTTGTTTTTTTTTTTTTATTTTTTTTTGTTAATGTTCTATTTCTTGTCATAATCATCGTCTTTATCCGGAGGAGCCTCACACATCATGCTAATGAATGATGTTTGAATAAAATAAATCGTGAAACGATAATGTGGTTGTTTGGTGCGCTGCTAAACCTGCCAACTTATAAGCGATTTATTTGTTATTTAAACTTTTTTTCTTTCGCAACAAATTATCCAGCTATGTACGTTGGAACTTGGAACTTTGAAAGAAGCGATTTGCATTTGATTTAGTTGATTTCTAAGAATAAAATGATAATATATTTTATTTAAAAATTTATTTAGGGAAAAAGAAATGCAAATACCTACTCAAAAAAAAATCTATCGAAAATTCAAGGTCGAAAAAAACAGCTACATACAATTTGGCTCCAATGAAATATGGCCCCAAACATAAAATGAAAAATGGCACCAACAATTTATATGGGAAATAACAAAATCAATAAAAAAGTTTTAAAATGGTAAACTGGGGATATTTTTCATGGTTTTGTCATTTTTCCCATTGGAAGTTATTGTAATTGGTGCGATTTATTGAATTAAAAATGTTGACGTATCTTCACGTTTTGAGGTCTCTAGAATCAGAATCCGTCGTTTTTAGCAAGATGTCTGTATGTGTGTCTGAACGTAGGTTCGGGGTAATTTTTTCGTCCACCAAATCTCGAGAACGCATAAAGATATCAACTTTGGATAGATTTTATTTTACAGATAATATTGTCATAACGTGCTGAAAAGGTTTTCTAAAAAATTCAATAAACCGTTTTTTTACTACAGCAATTTAAAAAGGAGCTGTAAAATGTCATTTATCTGGAATATCTCGAGAACGGAATAAGATATTCACTTCAGACTAATTTTATTTTACATTTAATTACACAATGTTAAATTGGTAAATATTAAAAAAAAATTCAACAGACCCTTTTTTTAAAACTAAGAAAACAGTTGAAAAATAATTTTCGTCTCAAATATTTCAAGAACAAAAAATGATTCCGAACCCAGTCTATTTTTACAACTGGTAATTTGAAAAAAATAAATTCAATAAACAGTTCTTTTTTTAGAGCAAGAAACCTGAAAAAAAAACTATTTAAAATTCTTAACAAATGTTTTTTAACTCAAATATTTTGAAAAAAAAAAAAAATGATATCGATTTCAAATTCTTACCAAAAATTTATACCTATACCATCGAAATATTGGTAATTTTGAGATTTTTAAAACCACCCTTTAAAAAGCTAAATATCAAAATGTTGCAAGAAAAAACTTTTCAAAAATGTTTTAATTCGAAAAATTCTTACCATCAAAATCGCTTCAAAATAGAAATTTTGCATATGACACTTAATTTGCCGTTTTATATTCTTTGAAACCATGTTTTTTTTTTTAAGTACCTACACTCCCCTGATTTGTTGGTATTTTTGTTTAGCCAATAGTCTGTTTTGAAATAATTGGCTTAAATAATTAATACCTCCATACCGAGAAGAGTTAGGCAAAAAAGTTTTATTAGTAAGATTCTTAGAATTTAAGCAGGAGAAGGATGTTGTCAAAACGGTGCGACTAAATTACTCACAGTGGATCAAAACCATTAATTTGATCACGATGACAAAACTGCATGAAATAAGCTTCAAGTATATATTCTTACCTATAGCGTTTTCTCTAGATCCTTAGCACCTGGCGACTATTAATATACCAATTTCCATCACTCTGGAGTCTGAATGTCTTCCCCAAACTTAATTATCTCATATAGACAGCTCATATCATAAATAATGGGTGACAACCTGTCATGACATTCAGTCGTGCTCAATTTAAAATAAATCAACACATCCGATATTGCAGTAATCCTCGTCGTTGTCATTGAAACTGAAAAAAAAAAAACAATTATACTCTTACCTTAATCCATATCCAGCTTGCATCATGTCTATAGAGGCTCATTCTTCAATAAGCAATTATGTTCGTTAACAATAACATGCTTCCTCTTTCTGATTCCGAGAAGAAATCAAAAGACCAGATGTTACTTCCTTTGATGATGGTGCTTCTTCGTCTATAAATCGTACGATCGTGCGTCCACGGGTACATTAAACAGCGATAAATTGAAACGCGTGCCATCAATTCGTCCCAAGGAAAAGTTGATTGCACATTTTTCAAGAGCTCCATCTCGTACTTCAGTAAAACAATTCAATATAACGTTGGCTCTTGAGAACTTGAGAACTCCCGAAGGGGCTCTTATTTGCCACTATACGCGGGATGTCATTTCTTCATCGCGTTGATTGATCTTCTCCAAATTATTTTTTTCATTATTTTGTATTTTTTGTTTATTTTTCGTGAGATCATCAGACGAAAGGTGATGTATTGCGAATGGAAGATCTAAAAATACGCTTTCCATTCAATACTAAACAGAATAAGTGAGTGGCATGAAAATAATCGAAAGTTACCCTCATCGTGGAAAGCTAATTTTCTTTTTCTTGTTTTTTTTTCTCAATTTATTTTTAGTAGGTATTTTTTTTTATATTTTCTTTAACACCTCTCTAGCTTATGGTTCACACTTGAAAGCTGAACCAAGGATGAAAAAGAAATGCCAGAGGAAAATTAATGATGATCACGACTTTTATTTGTTTTGATTTAAATATGATATATTGTGTATAATTTGTTTGTGGGTAAGGCATGTTTGCCGTGGCGGATCCAGGGGCTAAGGCCCCCCTCCCACAACCGATTTCTCAAATATAAAATATAGAAAGCAATACATTACAACGTGTAGAGTTTTAAATTCGTCTCAAATTTTGTTAAGCTGTTAAATTTGATGGGAATCAGGAAAAATAACGAGATTGTGGCCCAAAAGAATTTGTTTGGGGATAAATCCTTAAGGGGATTGGAGAAAAAGCTGGTTCGGGGCTTAGAATAATGGACGTGTTTAATGCAAACACAATTATTCTCTAAAAACAAAGCCCAAAAAATTGGGACAATAATCTAGCTCGGAACTGAGGCCTGTCAAGAATGGGACCAAAAACGTGGTCCGGGTTAAACAACCGATTTCCTAAAAACTTGTTTCAAAGAGTTTCTGGGGCTTAAATGTAGGGAATGTCAACAATTTACCCTAAAAACTTAGCTAAAACCCGATTAGAATTTGAGAAACGAGATACCAATTTAAGTGTAACTGTTTAATACAACCGAAGTTGTTTCTTACGGCCAGCCAGTGCTTAGAGAATCTTGGGGCTTATATTTCCAAGGTCGAAGTCAATTATACTAACAAAACATTTTTGGACTAAGCAATTACAGTTACAAGATCTCCAGTCATGAAGCCAAATTCCATAAGCCTGAGTTTTCTTTCTCTGTGCACTCAGAAAATCATGCAAAATCAAATGAATACATATGTATATGCTCTAGATTCTAGATCGACGTGTAAATTTATCGACTAATTTTTCGTTCAGGAATATAAAGTGTATGCATCGTATACAATTAGATAAAAATTCATTCAGGGAATAGGCCGCAAGCTATTTCTTAGAGCAGCTTTGTCTTATGTCCGACGTAAAGTCTTGAAGTTTTGACATTTTATTTTTTAATCGAAAAAATATTGTTTTCTAGCTTTCCAGTGACAGTTCGAACAAAACAAAACTGTGAAAACCACTCATATGAGATTTTGACCTCTTAGATATCAATTTCATTTTTGTCTCAAACTGGTTCTGCAAGCCCCCCCCCCCCGCACAGCAAAATCCTAGATCCGATACTGCATGTTCATTATATTGAGGCCTTAGAGAACTTTGAGATCTCGATTTTGCCTTAGGTTTTAATCTGGCACTATCTGAAAATATGATTTTTTAGACAAAATTTTTAAAAGTCAAAAAATGGAAACTCAAATCAAGAAACCTGAGAAATGATTTTCTTTTTTCTTGCGCTTTATTGATATTAAATATGTGTTCATATTCAAAATCTTAGTGATCTTAGAATTATAAAAAAATACAGATTTTCTGAAACTCATTTAATACTTTTGATAGATACCCGGAAAGCGCATATATTATAGAGGAAACAACACAATCAGGCGCGAATTGGAGAATACAGAAACTAAACGTTCCCAGAAATATGCAGAGTGTAGGAGTAGTGTAAGGTCGAAGCCTTATGCTTCTTAAAATGAACTCTATGGTCAACGGAATTAACAGATTTGAAGACATATATGCAATTTATAATCAATGTCGGAATACGGGCTATTAAATTCTCCAACTTCAAATAACCACTGGCACTGGCCACCTGTTTCGTATGGTTTATCATTATCATTGATGTTTCTTACTACAACATAAGTACACTCGTAATCATTTTGAAGAGAATAATGAAATTGAATAAAATCCGCCTCTTAATTGAATGGAATTTGATTTGAATAAAAAAAAAAACGCCCCATATAGAGATATATGCACACTATTTATTGTAATTCTTCATCGGGAAGGAGCAACAGTTGCTGTGTTTTTTTTTATTTTATTTTTCTGGATTATCACAGATGTTCTGGTATATACATACATAGTTCACTTGCGATAGAAAATATTTCAAAATCGGACTAAACTTCATAATAATGTAGCATAGTTTTTTTTTTTTTAACAATTATTCATTGGGTAAGATGTTTTTATATTGCGATTTCGTTGGGGTACAAATATGGAATATTAAATGAAGATTATCTAGCAGGTTTTTGGCATTATCTGGGATAAAGGAGCGATTTTTTTCCAAAACTAAGTATAATAACAAGCTATACATAATTGTTTGCACCACAAGAACTATATACAGTTATGCCAAATAACAAAATTCTACGGTGTCGGGATGATTTTGATAATTTATCAGTAAATCATACAGTTACGGTTATATCAATTTTGACTATATCTCAGGCACCACTAATGCTTAATAGTTGAATTTTCAAAAACTTTCTGAATTCATAAATACCTTCTAAGAGTAGGTGGTTAGGGGGAGGTGAGGGCGAGTGGGAGGTAAAAGTGCCTAAAATCACCTGAGTTGGTTCTTGTAAAGGGTGCAGTGCCAGAACTTGGCTTGAAAATGAATATACTTTTTTTCAAACTGAAATATTTGAAAATTTTAAGGATGTAGTAAGACTTAGTTTTGATGGTTTTATTTTTACTTCCAGCGCAGAAAAAACAATTAAGTTTTCGACAGGGCACTTTTACATAGATTCTTGCAAGGCACAAGCAAGATTTAGCAAAGAATCGCCTTGGCGATTATGAACCGTTTTGTCTTGTCGGGCAAAAAAATAAAAAAGCTGGCTTAATGTGGGACCTTCTCCCGCGATCTTCTGATTGTCAGTCCAATGCGCTACCCACTGGGCTAAATCGCTATACAAAAATTCATTGTCGAAAGTGAATAAGTTTCATTCCATATTGCATAACAAATACATACAGAATAGAACCGGATTTTATGTACTTGATTTGTAGGTAGAACAACTTAGAACAGGTTTTTTCTGATTGAAAACAGATGTCTCACACCCATAGTAAGAAGTGGATTTGAGAAAGAAGACAAAGGCAAAGGAAAGAGAAAAAAAAAGTCTCGTATGATGCTAAATTAGTATGGTGCTTATAAAATGTTTGTTTTTGGCGTAAAAGAGATATTCCTGGTGGGGTACCAAAACATGTCAAACAATTACTAGACAGGGCCTCACGAGTTTCCCTTGTCTAAATGTATGGTACCGAAATCCAGCAATGTCTTGCCAAGTATCTGAAAAGTTTGCCTCGTCTAGATTTCCCCTACTGAAAACTTATAAGGGCCTTGGCCGAACTAGACAGAAACTAGGAATTTTTCTAATCGGCCACAGATATAGACTTATTTATAGACAAAATTTTGTAACCAAGAATATTGGAATACAAAATTTTGAAGTACCGATAATTGAATTCTGACCTTTGCAGCGAATTTCAGATCGAATCCTGTATAGAATATGACATTTATTATTTTGTTATGTTATCTTTGTCTATAATAAAATCGTGGTTAGGCACAGCTCTTATACACTGCGAATCAACGGAAGCATGGATATGCAAGTTATATGAATTTCCGCCTTATTGTAATAATTTAAATATTTTAAATATGGCCCAGTTTGTCAATAGTCAGTTAAAGCAAAGATATTCTTCGAATATAACAAACATTTCTTCCTGTTTCACTAGTCTTATATTCCTATTTCCTAGTTTAACTGATGATTGAAAAATCGGCTACAAGTAGGTTATTATTTCAAAGAGTTTTTTATACATACATAAATTATTAAAATAAATGCATTAACAAAAGGTTTTATTTTTCATTTCAGAACTGGCGTCTTAAAAAATCATTCACAATTAGGTAATTACCTTTATTTTAACAAAAAACAACAATATTTTGTAAGTGCCTACAACACAAATATTAGGTAACCCTTAATCAATTATTTACAACAAACATGGTGGTCTTCGAATAAAAGACATACATACCTTTACAATCTTAAGTTCATTGAATTTTGCAGACCACCATAGCTCAATATTACTTCACACAACTTCACTCAAATTAATATAATTTATAAAATCACTGGAATGGAAATTTCAAAATTTCCTACTCAAAAAAAAAAAAAATTCTGCTCCCGCATTGGAAATCAAAGATTTAAAAAAAATAGTTGTTGGTTCGTTGCATAAGCAAGTTTAAAGGGTGCCCTACATCATTCACTGCAATCCCATTCGTAAGATACCAATTGAAAATGAAAAAAAAAAAAAAATGAAATAAAACAAAACAAAACATAAATAAAAACAATAATCCCACGCTTTGGTTAATTTCATTTTCTACCTTTTTTATTTTTACTCTTTTTAAATCGCGCGCTCCAGTGCTTTTATATACACCGCATTAGTGAAATTAAGTCGCAACCTTATGAACGAAGAAGACGTCCGACATTTAATTGTTCATTTCCGCAGCTGATGGTAATGTCGTTGATCTGCAAAAAAATCCAAAGTAACAATTTGTTATAGAGGTAATGTTAAGTTTAAAGGTTGTAAAGGGTCCCGCATATTATAAGTTGATGGTCATTGAAGTGAAACTTTCATGTTTTCTTTGGGAGGTTATCGTATCTATCTACTAATTAAACCGCTGCATACTTAAGTGCATATAGTGAAATTTTCAAAAAATAAAAGAAACACAAAATTGTAAACAATTTATCCATTAATCACTGTCATGGTTCTTTCTACCTTAATGTGCTTTAATTATACTTGGCAGGAAATCTGTGATATTTTTTGTTCTTAGATTTTTGTTGCAAATAACTTTATTTAATTAAAAAAAAGCTGACTATGTTTGTATGTAAATTTTTTGAGAAATTTAGCTCTATTGGGTGTTTTTCCATAAGATTCATAAAACACTAAATCGTGATGTTTAAGTTGAGAAAAGATATTATAATAGGGGGTCTATTTATTCGTGGGGTAGGAGTTCATTTACAAAAAAAAAAAAAAATGGTTACATACCAGGAATGGTTTTAATTGTTTAATTGAAAGTCATCATTGAACATTTTGATTTTAAATGTTAGTTTTTTTAAAAAATTGAAAATAACTTAAAACTTACTTCTTAAAAAAATCTGCTATGTGATAAATATGTACCATAAAAAAAGATTTTCCTTATAAAAAATAAGCATCTAGGTTTTTGAGGATTTGTTGGCACAATGGATTGAGAATAAAGTGCTTATAATTATCTTCAGAAATTTTGAATATTTAAAACAACAGTAAATACGTACTTGCTCTTATGTTCTATTTAAATGCTAAATTTCAAAACTTGAGTGTACATTATTCGAGTTTAATTTAAAAACATGAACATTTCAAAAGCATACAAATATTTGTTTGAATTGCTTAAGATCCTTAGCTATAGGATTGATGTAAGCAATAAAGTTGTCATTTGAATTCTTGAATTTATGCAAACAAAAAATTGAAAATCTTTTGAGCTTCCTTTTTATGTACCTATAAAATTTGGAAAACATTGTTAAGAAGAAACGATGCAATACCAATTCATAGTAATTATTAATTTTCAGACAAGAAATTAATTTCAGAAAATTTCAACAACTCATTTTAGAAAAATCGAATTTTCATAAAATATTCAAATTTTCGTAAAAATCAAAAGAAGTCAAAATAGATATCGGTGCAGTTCTGTTAATAACAATTTAAAAAGGAAAATATTTTTTTCTTAAACGAAGATGCCGCTAATTAGTTAACACACAGTTATTTTTATTTAAAACTTTGGAGGCGTTTTCGAGAAAAATAAAATATACTTCAACGATTTTTCATTATTTTTATGGTAGGGAACTTCCATTATTTTTGATTCTTCTTGGAAAATGATTTTTTTCAAGAATTATAAAAAAAAAAAAATATGAAAAAAACACCATATGACAAGTTTCAATAAAATTGACCATGTCTTTTTCGAAATATTCAGTTTTCAAACAATAATTAATTTTTTTTTTTTAATTTCATGAAATAATTTTTCAAAAAATTTATATATCTTAAAATTTTCTTAGTAAACTAATTTAAAAAAAATCAATTGAACGATTTTCAAGAAAAGAAACAAAAAGTGGTTCTCCTAGAGCTTCCACTAATAACCGTTATTCGAAAACAATGAGTTAAAACGAAAAGTAGCCCTACCTTAAATAAATTAACTTATTGAGAAAAATAATGTTTTTCTTAGTGACAAAACAAAATTAGATGAATAGTACCATTATTTTTGGTCTTACAAAAATCAAAAAAACTTGTACCAAAAATACTAGGTACCAAATTTGAAAAAAATCTATGTGGACATGGGTATGTATAGTTTGTAGCCGTGCGGGCAGACAAAATTGAGAGACCCAGTTTTTTCTTCGTAGCATGGTATTGTAAGTGTTGTTTTTTAATACCTTAAGTAGTTTTTTTTTTAGGAAATTGTACCACTTTTCAAAGGTTTCTTTCTTATCTCGAACCAATTAACAAACTAGAATCCTATACAAAACACACTGTAAAATAAAATAAATTTTCAACTGTACGTTTTCAAAATTTCAAGGCTTTTAATTATTTTGCGATGAACTTAAAACTAAGTTCCATCAATAAAATTAATTACTAAAGTAGGTACTTTTCAAAAAAAATAATGTTCTAAATTTCAAAGCTTGCCACCATTTATATTACCAACCAGTTCGAAACTGTTGAAGTATAAGCATTCATTAATTTGGTTTCTAACTAAAGAAAAGTAAAACCTCTATAAAAGTTTTGAACAAAATTAGCTTCACCTTCACCAGCATCATCATCTGATAAACAAATTCTTCATATCTAGGTCTTAAGTTGAAACACGGTTGAAACACACACAGTTCAAACAAAATAAAGCCAGAGTTCTCTAACATAACAGCAGCGCCACGGTCATAGTCACACGTAACCGCTATAAGATACATTTATATCTTAATGATAAATCTTAATATTTATTTTACTGTTGCGGTATTATACCAGCCTAGCGGACTTCTTTAGACCAAAACCAGAAGAATTCCACTTATTTCCTTGTTCTTATATCCAAACTTAACCAAGTTATCAAGATTGTGAATTATCTTTCTTCACCTCTTTATAAAGGAAAAAGGCAAAAAAAAAAGAGGACTTCTTAAAGAATTCATCAAATCAACTCTTTTTCACACTGAAACCAATTTCTGAAACGCAGATCGTCGAACCGTTGCGATGCGATGAGTTGATAGTGGATGAGATGATGTTGATGAGGTTGTGTATAGCTTAGCTTGGTACTCCTTTTTTTGTGTTGTTGTTTGGGCTACAGACGCTTTAACCACCTAGAATCACCTTGGTGCATCAACTATGTAGTGTTTTTTTTTTGTTCATTTCGACTACGAATCTAAAGGATGCAAGTGTGCTGTGCATATATTTTTTGCAATCATTTCCACCAGAGCAGATGTATTCTTTGAATTTTGTTTTTTTTTTCTAAAGAAGAAAGAAGTCATTATCTGAGGTAATAAAAAACAAAAACAAAATTACGAAGACGGAGACGCCGCTGATGACGGCCGCCTGAGAAATTTCCATTACATTTTCTTTTCATCAAAAGCCATGGTGCTGTGGCGGTGCGCTCGATGGTTTGGTGTGAGAACTGAGAACAATAATAATTACAAAAATGAACACACACAAGCACATTACCTATATTGCAACTAATTGTGCACTCATTGTGGTAAGCAATCAGCGAGATGCTGATTCGACGTGTCTTTTACATCTTACAAGCAGCAGCAACAGAAATAATAACGGCTACGATGATGGTTACATAGTCATGAGAGATAGTTTCAGGTAATTTCATTGTTTTTGAGCCGTGGAAGGCTCTTATGTACCTATTTATGTGTATAGCATGCAAGCCCATGGTTAATCAAAATCTTGTAACCGAATATTGCCATATATTATAAGATGACAATAATTCAGTACCGGGTATCGTGTTGAAGCATCTTGTGGTCCCACACTTTGAACCTTCAAATATGACTAAATATGCAACAGCACAGTGGGGCAGACAATTATGTATGCATTGTCACCATACTTCATAAGAGGAATCTATGTACATTAAAGCATTTAAATCCTTGTCCATTTGCGTCCCCCGCCATCTTAAATTTCAGCAAAATTTATTTATAGTAATAGTACTTCCCATATAAATTTATTTATACACTATGGGACTATGGTAATATTATTTTAATAAAAAACGGGTGCTAAGTTTTTAATAAAAAAAAAAACAGTTAATTAGTAAAAGGAAGGGATTTTTGGTAATTTCTTTTTTAAATAGTTATAACTATTATCTACTAGTAGAACCATATTTTTTTTGTTTGTTTTTTTATTTTCTCGAAAAATGTTCAGTATAAAAAAGTATAAATAGTTTGTATTCTAAAATGTTTGAAATTAAAAAATTATTTTTTTTTCTTGAAAACTCAATTTTTCCAAAATTGATTTGGTCAATTTTCTTCTAATTTGGTAAAAGGTGATCTTTCAACATTTTTTAGAATTCTGGAACAAATATGTTTGCTATAGTTTTTTTTTGTGTTGGATTTTTTTCTAAAATAAAAAAAAAATAACTATGATATCTAAATGAAAGATTTTAGTATTGGTTTGTTTTGAGGAGGATCGGGAGGAGGAATGGGAGGTGGCAACTGTCTTCTCGTGTGAGCCCCACTAATGTTTTATTCACGTAAAACCAATAACAAACTAAGTCTGATATTCCTTATATACAAGATGGCACCCATATTTTGCGGAATCCTGATGGAGAATGTAGATAAGGTAACCCAATATCCAATGAAAAAAATTTGGCCAAATATAGGCCGCCAATATTACTGAAATTATACAAATGTAAGCTATAGCTAGGCTTTGCAACAGCAGAAATGTCTGGCATTTTAAATTAACATTAGCGCTAAAAAATTCTAGAAAGCAATGAAAAAAATTTACCGTTAGAAAATAATTCGTTTAATGTCAACCGTATGGGAATATGAAAATATCTCATCTCCTACCAGCCTGAATGACTGCATTAAAATCGAGAGAGTGAGAGGAAAAATATCACTGAAGGAAAAACACTTTAAGCTCCTGAACAAATCACTTTAAAATTTAAAGCTAACATGTGTAAAAGACAACCATTATGGAACGTACTTAAATTAAAAGTTACACTTAAAACTTTTTCAACTTTAACACAAGGGAAACATTTAAAATACCATGTTGTATCTTTTTGAAAAGTCATTCATTTTACTACTATTTTAAAAGTGATTAAGTCCTTCTTTTATTTAATTTTTAAATACAGATGTTTTATTAACAAAATGTCAAACTAATTTTTTCTCAGAATTTACATAATTAAGTGCTTTTTCTGTTTTCAAGATTCAATGATGATTCAAACACTTAAAATCAGATGGTTCTAGGACTTTTACCTTTCAAAATACTTAAAAATAAAGAAACCAACTTCTTAGTAAAAACAAGAAAAAAAAATCAAGCTGAATATAATCAACCAGTTGCTGAGATTTTTCATTTTTTATTTTTCAAAAACTGTCTACTTAAACATCTTTTTTTTTGTAATAAAAATAAAGAACAGATAACTGAATTTTTAGAAACGTATACCGTGGCATTGTAAATGTAACGGTTGCTTTTAATATTTTATTTTCAGTTTAAAGTCTTTGGCGCAACATTTTAAGCAGCCTAATATTGAAGGGTTACTATTATACTACTTTCTTCATCTTCATTATTATTTTCAACTAGTATCATACCTAGCCAATTTCCTTCATAAACTTCAGCTGAACACGCCAAAAAAAGTGGCAGCTCTTGCTGCAAATTCACAAACAAACCTCATTTTGACATTTACAAACGTTAAAGTATGGTAGTCGGCCTTTGGCCAAACCATTCTAAACTTAAGTTTGAATTCTTAATTTAAAACAATTTTGTTATTTAATAAAGTTATCAACTAACTAACTAACTAATAAAAGTGTCATTTGGATTTAATGCTAAAATAATAAAATATCCATTTGGTGATTTTAATTTTAGTAAAATGTTAAGAGGTAGAACGCTGCTTAACTCGTTTTAAACTATCAAAATACAGTTTTAAACTAATGCATACCCAAAATGATTTAACATCGTACCAAATCGACTACAATTTTGTGCCATTCTTTTTTTTTTAAATTGCCTTTTTTTTAAATTGCCCCTTCCGCCTCAACGAGGGAACATCATGTCGATTACAGAATCCCCAAAATTTTGTTACCGGGGAGTTGACTCGATCCTCAACGACTTTGGTGCGGATTTGAAATGTCAAAAGTTATATGGAATGTCGGTAATGCAGTTTGAAAAGCCCATCCGCATAGCTTTTGACATTTCAAATCCACACCAAAGTCGTTGTGGATCGAATCAACTCGCCGGGAATAAAGTTTTGCGGATTCTGTAATCGACATGAATATAATTTTTTTCTGGTTTCGATCCAACATACAAGCTCAATTTTTTGTCACACGGTCAGCAAATCGCCCTCTGTATAATAGACACCATGCGTAAAAATTAAATATCTGATGTTAAAGAACTACTCTTTAAAAATAATGTCGCCTTTGGCTCGTAGTAAGGATGTTAAAGATCTTAAACTAAAAATAAATTTGAATTCTCAAACTAAATTATCGTGCAAAATTTCGAATTTCTGATTTCACTCCAGGTTTTATTTTATTCTTTTCCACTGTGTGATCATCATTAATCGTCGATGCCTACGAGTATTATACCTTTTACTACGGCTTTTGTAATGGTTTATTCAAATTCTGAACTGAGATGCTTGAGTTCTCATTACAACTTCCAGTCTCAGAATTTACTTTATTGATGAAAGTGAAAAAAAAAACTAAACTAGCTACCAACAAAAAAATTAGTTTCAAGTCACGTGTTGAAAATTATTATCATCGAAAATATTTTTCTACCTTCTGTTTAGAGTAGGAATAATTGCATTTGAACGTGCGTTTTTGACGTTTCAAAAATGTGTTTGTTTTTTCAGTAACTTGTTTTGAATTTTCCATTTGAATAGAATACCAGGAAAATACATACATAGTTTTTAGAGCCTTTGAAATGACACATATGTACATATATTTTGTTTAAGTCTCACTACCTGCTGTCATGTCTTATGGTGAATTCGTTTTAGTTGAAGTTGTAATGGTTGTAGGGGTGTATAACTTATTGTTTAGCACCCTGATGTTGTGTATTTGGGTTTTCTTTCTTTTTTTTTGTTCTTATAACACCGTCTGTCTAAAGATCATAAAATGATTTAATTCGCTATACACGAGCACGAACGTCAGGTTGCCGACGCCGCCGCGCCGTTTATACCCATAACATATATGTATAATAGGTAGGTGTTGTCGAAAAAGACATTTCAAGTCATTTTTCTTCCTAATTTAAGGACAATGTTAGAGGGAGAGTATTTCTTTCGGTACGAGACGTTGTCCATATAGTAATAACAATCAAAAATATTTATAAAATAAAAAGTTTTTGAAAAAATATAGGAAAATCAGAAAATCTACAAATTTGTAATTTATATTTCGAACGTATTTGATGCTTTTAAATACCTAAGTACTCCGATGTGTTTCTTAAACGGATTTTCACGTAGAAAAAATGTTTTTTTTCTTGTAGAAATTTACTTTGTATTTCCGCTTCCATATCCTCTGATATACATTATGCATTTGCAAATTATAGTTCAACAACAATTCAGAGTAATGTTTTATTTTTCATTGATATAAGACTGCAGCGGGGATAGAAGCGGATATAAAGGCACATCAAAACACGGCTTATGCCTGTAATTTCTGTAAAAGTTAGTGCGTTAGCGAAATATTAACCTAAAACATTTAAAGGAAAACTTGACCTCTGCAGACATCAAGCCAAAATAAATCATTAAGAGCATCTACTATGAACTTTTTGATTGTATCGGTCCAAAAACTTTAAAGCAAACCATTATTTTCCTCCTTTAACATCAAACATAAAAATACGCTATAAATTAAACTAAGACAAATTAAATGCTCCTTCGGGGACTTAATTTGACTTCAATGAATAAAAACTAATCTATTAAAAAAAATATATAAACTCCCATTTCGATTCCATTATGTTGTGGAGAAACCTGAACTTCTGCTAAAACGTGATCGTTAAAGTCCAAATGCGGAACCTAAACATCAGCATCAGCATCATTCAGCAGTAGCATTATTGTCACTCTAGTTTGTGAGTGCTATTTATATGAGGACTACTCTTATATGGATGGAATCATGGAATGCAACCGAACAACCCCATTAAAATGTGATTGAATCAATGCAGTCAACAAAAAACCTGAAAAAGACTGAATGAAGTGAAAACTATGTCGGAATCTTGGAATTTATGTTCTCGCTGGTGTATATGAGTGTATATAAATTTTATGGTTGAACAATTTCAAATAGTTAGTGTGGATGGAATAGCTTGTTTTTATGATCTAATCGAAGGAAAGTTATTTCACTTCATGAAATGAATTTATGAATTCAATTAAATACAAATAATGTTATAATTAATTTATTGACATTAGTCAAAATGCATTACAAAAATTAAAATTCCTGTTCCAAGTTGGTATTTTATTAAAAAGGACTTAAACATATAACTAACAAATGGGAGTAAATGGTGCGGAATTTAAAATATTTAATGTTTGCTTTAAAGTCGTATCAAAAAAACCGCATCATTGCTCAATCTCAATCTGATCCCTATGGAAAATGTCAACTTCTAATACTTTATGATAGTTAGAGTTCAAAGTGAAGCCTTGTACGCTACTGATGTGAAACGAAAAATCCCATACAAAAATGACTAACGAAATTATAAACGAAAAATTTCGTTGTACTTTTCATTCTGTGGCTGGCTGTTCGACCAGCGAAATTGATGATTGTACCAGATTGTTTGCACAAGTCTCCTTTCACACAGAATTAATCGCCCGGATCATTAATTGTGTGCGGAAAAATGACGTTTGGGTTTGTTTGTGTTTTTATTTGTTGTTTCTTTCATTACAGTAAGGCTTTCGTTTGATTTTTTTTGTTTAATTCTGTTGTATTTATTTGCAATTCGTGAAACTCTCCATGAACATTTTTCCGCATTTCGTTGTTTTTTAGAAAACGACAGGAAAATTTGAAATCTAAACTGAGTAAAGCCTAGTACGCAGCTAAAGTGAAACGAAAAATTCTATGGTCTCCAAAATGATAATGAAAACGTAGACGAAAAGGCTACGGAAAAATATCTATGGAGAGCTCTATCACATTGTGTCGAAAATAATTAAAAACTAAATCAAATTGAAAGACGGTTTAAATTTTTCATACAAAAAATATTTTTCTTTTTTGTGCTTTACTTTGTGGTGATACAGTTTTTAAGGGTCCTACATAATGGTGCTGCTCATTTTTTTAATACTTTCTTCTTCTTCATTTGAAATTAATTATTATAATAAGAAGATGAAGAAATTTTAATATTAAAATATTGAAATTACTTCTGTTTTAAGTGGAGTGAATGAATAAAATTCAATTAAAAAGTACAAGTGACCTCAACTCCAGAAATAATTGTGTTTCGCCCAAGGTATAACAGTGGGCTCTTCAGTCAGTCTGTTATACCCTACTAAGACACAAATTTTGGTCGATGTTTACCAACTCTTATCAAAATCACAGCAAAAAAAACTGTGAATTTGATTATTCTAGGGGAATTTGTTTAAATTCGTGCACCCAGAAAATAAATACCCGTGGTCAGGTTTTTTATAATAAGAATAATAAAATTCACAGTATCTTTTTGCTGTGATTTTTATAAGAGTCGGTAAACATCGACCAAAATTTGTGTCTTAGTAGGGTATAACAGACTGATTGAAGAGCCCACTGATATACCTTGGGCGAAACACAATTATTTCTGGAGTTGAGGTCACTTGTACTTTTTAAATGAATTTAATTATTATAGTTTCGTATCCATTTTTTTTCTTCGACAGCAAAAAAAAAAAAAACGTTCAAACGCAATGCTGTCGAACGTACTGCAAAAGCAATATTTGTATTGCTTTAGCTTGGTGCGTACTGCCGTACTGCACACTTTTTTGTTTTACTGCATTTTCTTTTTTGTAATGCCACTTGTATTGCTTTTTCGAATTCATTGTTCATAAAAACGAATATCAAAAAAAAAATGTAGAGATGGCATCACATATTTTCCATCAAAAAAAAAACACTTCCAAATTACACATCCATGCCTCTATGAACTCAATTGATTTTTGCAATAACGATTGCTTTTTAGACTCAAAAGAAATCTACCTTGGGGCGCAAGCTAATATTTTAATTGGCTCTGGGGGCTTAACAGGTGAAGTTATAAAAAATATAAGAAAAAAGTGTAGAGATTACTACATCGAATTATGTACGTAAATTAGAAAAAGAATAAAGTTCCAAGATAAAGTTTTAGAAGCCGTACAAATAATTGATCCACAAAATAAATCCCCAAGCCTTACCCCGTTTATACAATTGTTTCCAAATTTGATTCAAGAAGAACTTGTCGATGACCTTGATGCTGAATGGAGGGCTCTTTCACATCAAAATATGATAAGTATAAATTTTAAATTTGAAGATTTTTGGAGCGCTACCTTAAATTAAAAAAAAAACGCATTAAATGCTAATGTTTCCCCATTGAAAAACATTTGTTGGGTCCATTTTATGCTTTCCGCATAGCAGTGCGAGTGCAGAGCGCATATTTTCGCAAGTAGCTTTGATAAAAGATAAAAAAAGAAACTCCTTACTGTCATCCACAGTCAATTCAATTTTAATGGCAAAGGAATTAATAAGGCAAAGCAGCGCTATGGAGTGGGCTCCATCCAAAGCAATTTTAACAAAATTCAAATAATGTAAAAAGGCAATACACTTTTTTTGCCTTCCAAAATTATTACTATTTACCTGAATTGAAGATATAATTACATATTAAAAAAAATGTTCATAAATATGAATTGAAATCAACTGCGATATTTGTATTATAACATATATTTATTTTTATTATAAAAAAGTTCCTATTTTATAAAAATGAAGTAAAATTAATAAAAAAATTATTGTAAAAATAAGACTAGCAATTAAACTAAAAGACTTATAGATAGATATATTAGATATGTATCTAAGTTTATTATTTGTTATAAAGAAAGAAAAACATGATTTACAAAAAATTATATGCGTACTGCTTTTGTCCAAAAATTATGCAAAATTTTTTGGCATGTACTGCTTTGGACTTTTCAGAAACAACAGCACTGTTCAAACGTCAAATTTTCACTAGCAATAATAGTACGAACAATTAATTATGTACGGAAAATAGTGGAGACTTGACTCTAGTAATCTACTACGATTTTCTATTTTCGAGAATAAAATATTTCGGTGTGTCAATTTTTGTATGAAAATTTTTGTTCCGCTTCAGCTGCGTAGGTACAGTTTTACTGTATTTTATTTCATTTGAAATAAAATCGAGAATTATTGAAGACTAAATTATTGTACGTGCTATGGTAGCTATAAATGCCATTTTGGATAAACCCCTACTTGCTGTGTCAGTTGCATGCCAGACCAAATGACAGGGCGTTCTTCCACCAGTCTGGCTAGCTTTTTTTTTTTCATCTGGTGTGCAAAAAAAAAATATATATAAATAAATATATTATAAAATTCATTAAAAAAAAAGTTTTTTTGGTTTATTATTTTCGTTGAACTACTTAAAATTTCACAAATTTCAAAATTTATCTGTGAACAAATATATTGAACATTCCTTCGCGCTAAAAAAAATCGGAGAAAAAGTACAACATCAAAATTTTAGTTTAGCTCGTGAACTTTGTACTGCCAGGCTTAAAATCATTGCTAAAATCTTCCGTGGAAATTTGTATGGAAGATAAACTCTTGCGCGATCTGCGTACTAGACTTAGAACTTTTGTTAAATCCACATGTCCCCTGGCCCTAGGTTAAGGTTTAGGTTAGGTTAATGAGCTGAAAGTCTTTCTTGCTACCGTCAAATTTAGACTAGCCATAACATTTTATCTAGATACCTGATGAATAGTTTTCAGCATCAAAAAACCTTTAATTCATACAAAATAAGTGAACAGTAAGTTAATTTTCAAAACGAAACTCAAATAAGAAATATTTTCATGTTGAACAGTAAATAGATTTCTTTTTTCAAAATTTGTCTTTTATAAACTTTATAAGTACCTACATACTTCAAATCTGAATTGGTATGGTAATGAGATTTATGTTTAGTTTTCAAATCTGCATAAAATACAAAAGGGGGGAACGTTCATCGTGGACATCAGCAAATTTTAAGTATTCCAGCGAACATTGTTGCGTACGCACCTGTGATAAACGCTCACAACCAGGCTGATAAACCAACGTTGAGGAAAATGGAGTGTAGTTTGTAACAAACATGGTCTGTTCCCAACCTTGACCAAAACTGCCATTTGTCAACAATTGTTGCCAAAATCCTGTTCCACACCTCACAAATTTGGTAGTGAAGAGCAGAAAAGAGCGCTCACGAGAGAGTAATGAATGGAATAAAAAAGAATAAACAAATTTAAAGAATATTTCGGTGCAATTATGTGACAGAATTTGTTGCCAAGAACCGTTCCAAACCTTTTCGGCAGTTTTTCTCTGTGAGAGAATTTCATCTCCACTCTTCAAAATTTGACAGACTTAAAATTTCTGCCCAAAAATCTATTGAAGCCTAATTTTAAATTGCCCCCCCCCCCCTATAACATCGAATTGCCCCCTTGTGGGGCCAGGGCCCTACGTTGGGAAACACTGCTCTGGAGATAGTTTATTCTACATTTATAGACAAAATTTACAATTCTTTACTGTTAGTTGAGCCTTTGAAAACTATTGAGTTTGTCTATAACTTTTTTCGACTTCATTGGTATATAAAAAGAAAAATATAACATCACTGAGTTTTGAATAGATATTTTCTTATAGAAAATTTTACAAAAAATAAATTTTTCGTTAATTTTTTTTTCCTAAGTTGCATATTTTCTAAGTTGTAGTATAATAACAAAAGAAAGGGAGTGATTTTACCTGCAATCAGCACAACTTTCTAAGGCACAGCAATCATACCTATATTTTCATTGAAAAAAAAAATACAATACAGTCAATATTAGATCTAATTTCCCTAGTCAACAAAAATGTTTAGCAAAATTTCCAAGAATTTGTCACACAAAATTCTTGTTATTTTTAATGCACTTTAGCCTAACTCCATCCGCATGTAAAACCATCACCCAAGTCAATTATATTTCTAAATAGGTGCCCACTGCCTACTCCCTAAAATCGATTTTCGTATTCTGCACAAAACGCGAACCTAGTATAGGTTCGTAGTACGCCAACGCCCATACAAACATTTGAGAATTTCTTAATCGTTCAGCATTGTTGATTTTTATTTATTACATACAAACACTCGCAGAGCTAAATGGTTAAATTGTATAAAGAAAGAAAATCAATAAATTCTCAAAGTAAATACTGTCAGTAAAAATCTACAATACATGCAATAAAATCTAACAAACCAGTACCTATGTTTATGCATGTTGAAAGAGTTATGTGTATGTATTTGTATTTAAAGTTACTTTTTAGAACAAATTCTAGAAAAGAAAATGGGAAAACTATTGTACAAATTTTTAATGCATTATTAATGAAGCGATTTATTGCACACAACCAATTGAACAGTAATTTAGTTTAGAAAAAAAAGGGTCAAACAATATACAGTAATGTAGACGAAATTGATTTCTTTTGTTTTACATCCTGCTTCCTTCATAGAAATAGATAGAAGGTTCCTATACTTACACTATTCTAGAGTTGAAATATATAATGATAATGAGTTATGATAGGATTGTTCGAAGGAAAAGGAATTTATGAGCAAGGACCTTTTGTCTTTCTATTAGGGTTATCATGTAAAAAGTGAATCAATTTTCACAATTAACCCACCAAAAATAAAGGATTTAACTTGATCCATGAAGAAATGGAAATTTACATAAAAATTACTAAACCTAGCGTTCAACTGTCTTTAATACAATATTCTTACCAAAATCAGCTCCCTTACGTCGAACACTCTTTTTCACTGTTTTTTTTTTTTTTTAGTACTATATCGAACGAGTTTCAGAATTAAGCTTAAGTTAACCACTTTATTTATTACTTCTGGTATAGTTCTTTAGTGTTGAGCTTCATTTCTCAATAGTAAAATCCGACTTAAACTTGTTTCAGGGTCTAGCTTTAATTTTACCTCAAAACTCGAATCGTGCATTGAAAAACTAAGACTTTCTTAACAGTTAAATTCGATTAAGTCACGCTTACTGGAAATTAGCTTCTTGCAGATATCCTTTAATTATCCCAAATTCGTAAAGATTTATAAATGATCATGTCTGCGATAAGGCATAGTAAACAATATCTAATTAAGTTATCTGATGCTCCTTGGTTTTGCCGATTCAAAATCTCTATTCGGTTTGTATTCGGCTGTGCCTGATATGTGTGAAACGATAAAACGGTGCTCTACGGTTTCTATTAGGTTTAAATTTTTGCCGTTTTATCGTTTCACACATATCAGGCACAGCCTATACATACCGAATAGAGACCGAACCGAATGAAACCGAATGTGTGTGAAACGAGCCTTATGGAGTACTATAAGCACCATTTTTTTGAGCAACTTATAAAGAAAGATAATTCTTATTCATTATAAAGTGATAAACCATTAACCTTATATTCAATATAGCTTTTAACGGCCTCTAGTCCATAAAAATTGGCGTTTCGTCCCGGCGTTCTCACAATAAAATAATGCTAAGTCTTCTACTTAGCTGATGTATTTCGGTAGTATATAGAATTTGTATTATAAAAACACTCTTACATAAACCTTATAAGTAAGAATAATACATGCATCGTGATGAGTCTTTGTGAATAAAATTGCCTATACTATTCAAAACATGATTGTAGATTCATTTTACAAAAGTAAGTCACTATGCACTATTAAATATTAAATAGTAACTGAAATCACCTTAAATCAAAGCTTTGGTTATTCGAATGAGAATCAGTTTATCTTATGTAAAATAATTGAAAAAATATGTAGAAATTTCTATGAAAAAGTGAAATGAAAAAATATTCACAAATTTCGATTCTGGTTCTGCGAAAATAAGAAACAAAACTTGAAAAACTTTTATATGAAAAAAAAAAAAATATCTTTGAAAAATCATATGCTTGAAAGATTTTGACAATTTGTTCACATTTTCTTAGAACCGTTAAAGAAATTGGGGAATATTTTTTTTCTCTTATCAGAATAGGCCTACGCACGGTTTGAAAAAGTAGGATAAATATTTAAATCTGCATGTCATCGGTGATGCTTTATTTGATACAGTAGTATTAAAATTCGACGAAAAGCTAGGTATTTTTATATTTTCCACCGTTTAGGTAGAAGAAGCAATTTTGTTTAAAAATGGACGTAAAATAAAACAACTTATCAAAAAAACAACTAAAGCAATCAATTTACTTAGGTAAATTTTTTTGAGTACCTACCTTATTAGTTTTCAGAGTCATAACTTTGAAGTTTTTTTTTTTTGAAAATATTTTCCTACTAAGTACCTACATACTATTTTCGAAATTAATACCCAATTCTTCTAATTATTTTAAATCAAATAAAAAAATAAAGTAAAGGAACCACTACCTTAAGCACGTATGATACTACATTTTGTTCTCATTTTTAATTCATTAAATCATGAGAAAGAGGAAAAGAGAAAATAGTATTTTTTATGAAAACATTATGTTTTGACAATTACAATATCCACAAAAGTAAATATACACCCAAAACTAGTGTTCTCATGAGTCCAGTGTATACTTTTTTTGTAGTCACAGTGTACTTTGAAATAATTTTTAAATTTCAATTTCTGAAAAGTCAAAAAAAAGCTGCCAGAATCTGAAATATGTTCATTTTTAGTACAGTTTTTGTGACTTTTTTACATTAATATGGTTATTGTGTACGCGCTCACTCATATCGGTATTTTTGTTTGAACTACTCTAGTTTCATTTTTAATGCCTTAAAAATGAGAAAAAAAGGTAGTATCATACGGGCTTTAATATTAGAAATGATCATTTAGCCAGATTTTTCTTATTTTCAGAAAAAGTTGGTTAATTTATTTTTAAATATTTTTATAAGTAATAATCGTAAAACCATCTAGTTTTCAGTGATTGACTAAAAAATTTGTGCACCCAGAAATATTACAGAAGTAATTTTAAACTTTTAATAATATTTGAATTTCTTCATCTTTATTAGGCATAAACAACTCAATTGTTCCCCTTTTGACCAATACAATACATCATGTTGCACTCAGTTTGCATTTAGAATTTTATAATTATTTCACACCTGAGACTTCAGACTTCAATTTTATTTACAATTTTGCAGAAGCTAATTTGAATGCTATTTTAGATTTTTTGAATGGTACTAGTTGGCAAGCATTATTCGATAATAAAGAATTAAATGAGTGCTATAATTTATTATTAAATATTTTAAATTGTGCGATGGGTTTGCACATACCCAAAATTGAATCAATTAACGGCCGGAAACCTGTGTGGTTTAATAAAAGAATCATACATCTTAATAACAAAAGAAAATAAGGTTTACAAGCAGTTTCGCAAGTCCAATAATGATCGTGAATTGTATAAACAATATCGAATATTACAAAAAGAATTCGATACTTTAAATAAATTTCTGTACAATCAATATCTGTTTTGTGTTGAGTGTGACTAGACAAATAGCAGTAGTTTTTGGAGGTTTATAAACAATAAGAAATATCAAATGGAATTCCTAATCGTATGCGCCATGACGGCATTACATCTTCTGACCTCTCTGTTGTATTTAACTTGTTTGCTAAACATTTTCAGTCTGTTTATTTAGACAGTTGTCCTAATGTACCCTATGTTACTAACATTAACTCTGCAGATACTCTTTTGAATATTGGTAGTTTAAGTCTTTCTACTTCTGAGATTGAATTAGCGTTGTCTAAGCTTAAGGCTGATAAGCGACGTGACGTAGATGGAATATCACCAATCATTTTACGAATGTGTGTGCATTGGCTGTTCCTTTAAAAATTATTTTTAATCGTTCACTTGCAAATGGCGAGTTTATAAATACTTGGAAACGTTCAACAATTACACCCACTTCCACTTACAAACAAGGAAGTAGGCAAGATGTTTCAAACTATCGTCCAATTTGTAAAATTGCTACAATTCCCAAATTGTTTGAAAAGATTATAAAGGGTCCGCCATCTAACGGTTTTTTTTTTCAACTAGTACTTATTTCGTGAATGGTAACACTTAGCTCATGTCTGACTTGACAGATAATTAGTTTTATCCTTCCGCTGAACGAATATGGTTGTGTATACGCTTGAACAACGCTGGGAAATATTGCGACATTACTTTGCCGATTTTACCAAAAAAATCATCTTTTCAGATGAAGCTCATTTTGATCTTGGCGGGTATGTAAACAAGCAAAATTGTCGCATTTGGGGCACAGAAAACCCGCACGCATACATTGAAAAGCCGATACACCCAAAACGAGTCACTGTTTGGTACGGATTTTGGTCCAGAGGCATAATTGGGCCATTTTTCTTCAACTGAGCAAGGAGTGGCCGTTACAGTCAATGGCGATCGTTATGGGGCCATGTTGAACGAATTTTTGTTCACAAAAATTGAAGAGAAGGATATTTGGCAACATTTGGTTTCAACAGGACGGCGCAACGTGCCACACAGCCAAAGCTACACTCGATGTTGATGATGTATTTAAAAAAAAAAAAAGTTATTTGGCGGACCCTTTATATGATAAATTAGCTCCTTCTCTCAAAGCAATAATTTCTCCATACCAACATGGTTTTGTAGCTGGTAGATGAACTGCAACTAACTTTACTATTTTTTGTAATTTAGTTTTGAATGCACTTGAGAAAGGTTATCAGTACGATGTTGTCTACACAGACTTCTCTAAAGCATTTGACAGAGTTAATCATGATGTATTACTGATGAAGATAAATAAAGTAGGTATTCACTCAAATTTCTTAAAATGGCTAAATTCTTACTTAAGGGATCGTATTTAATACGTTCGTATACAATTTTTTTTTTCTGCACCGGTATACGTTACGTCGGGTGTTCCGCAAGGAAGCCATCTTGTCTCCCTTCTTTTTTTGCTGTTTATAAACGATATTCCTGATATTTTCTTAAATTCAAGTGCTTGATGTACGCGGATGATCTAAAAGTCTTTCGTTGTATAAAATCTGAATATGATTGTTTTCTTTTGCAAGAAGATCTTGATCTTTTATCGAACTGATGTAATGGGTGATTTTTTAAGAGTCTTAGAACTTTTTTAAAAAAAAAAACACAAACAATTCGAAAAAATGAATGAAATATTTATTTGAATCGATAGTTTGAACCTTGCAATTTAATGTTTAAAGATAATTTCATGCAAATGTTGACCGCGGCTGCGTCTCAGGTAGCCCATCCGCTGAGTCCAATTTTGGCATACTCTTTCACACATATGGGCCGGTATCTCACGAATGAATGCATGGATGTTGGCTTCCAGTGCGTCAATCGAAGCGGGCTTGTCCCTATAGACATTAGCCTTGACATACCCCCACAAAAAATAGTCTAATGGTGTCAAATCGCACGATCTAGGCGGCCAATTGACCGGCCCGAAACGTGAAATTAACTGTTCACCAAACTCGCCTCGCAATTGCGCCATTGTTTCGCGTGCTGTGTGGCATGTGGCACCGTCTTGTTGAAACCACATATCATGCAAGTCAAGAACTTCCATTTCGGGCAAAAAAAAGTTTGTTATCATCGCTCGGTAGCGTTCACCATTGATAGTAACGCTGCGATTCGCATCATCTTTGAAGAAATATGGCCCAATAATGCCGCCGGTCCATAAACCGCACCAAACAGTGGCTTTTTCGGGATGCATTGGTAGCTGTTGCAATGCTTCTGGCTGATCTTCACTCCAAATGCGGCAATTTTGCTTATTTACGTACCCATTCAACCAAAAATGAGCCTCATCGCTGAACACAATTTTTCGATAAAAAAGCGGATCCTCGGCCAGCTTTCCAAGAGCCCATTCACCAAAAATTCGGCGTTGTGGTAGGTCGGCTGGCTTTAGTTCTTGCACCAGCTGTATCTTAAAAGGCTTTACGCCCAAATCCTTCCGCGAAATTTTCCACGTAGTGCTGTAACAGAGGCCTAACTGCTGGGAACGGCGCCGAATCGACATTTCGCGGTCTTCTGTCACACTAGCTGATACGGCCGCAATATTTTCTTCACTACGCACAGTACGTAAACGTGTTGGTGGTTTAATGTCCAACAAAGTAAATTTGGTGCGAAATTTGGTCACAATCTTCCGAATAGACTGCTCAGAAGGTCGAGAATGCCGACCATAAAATGGAAGCAGCGCGCGATGAACATTTCGAACCGAGCACGAATTTTGATAGTAAAATTCAATAATTTGCAAGCGTTGTTCATTTGTAAGACGATCCATGGTTAAATTGAAAACCAAACTGAAGCTGTTTGACAGTGACACAAGGTACTAAACACACGTCAGCTGTCAAAACCAGTGTTGCCAAAACAAACCAGCTAAAAAATCACCCGTTATAACTAACTCTTTAAATTTAAACATTTCTAAATGCCAAAGCTTAACATTTTGTCGCAACCGTTGTCCAATTAATTTTATCTATAAAATAAATCGTATGCCACTGTCCGTTATAACCTTTAAAAAAGATCTTGGTGTGATTTTTGACAAAAAACTTGACTTTTTAAAGCATATAGATTTTTTGGTTGCTCAAGGTAGTTCAATGTTAGGTTTTATCTTGCGTGACTCTAAGGAGTTTTCCGATCCACACACCTTAAAGTGTTTATATTTTGCGTTTGTAAGGTCTAACCTTGAATACTGTAGTGTTATCTGGAATCCTTCATATTTTGTTCATTCATTTAGAATCGAGAAAATCCAAAAAATTTAAATATTAAAATATTGAAATTACTTCTGTTTTAAGTGGAGTGAATGAATAAAATTCAATTAAAACAATTAAAAAGTACAAGTGACCTCAACTCCAGAAATAATTGTGTTTCGCCCAAGGTATAACAGTGGGCTCTTCAGTCAGTCTGTTATACCCTACTAAGACACAAATTTTGGTCGATGTTTACCGACTCTTATAAAAAAATCACAACAAAAAGATACTGTGAATTTTATAATTCTAGGGAAATTTGTTTAAATTCGTGCACCTTGGGCGAAACTCAATTATTTCTGGAGTTGAGATCACATGTACTTTTTCTTTTACGAGAACTGTAATGAAAAAACTTCAATGGGACATAGATCTTCCTTCCTATGAAACGAGATGTAAGTTACTTGGTATTTTGCCCCCAAACATTCGTAGGAAGTTCACCGAGATTATGTTCATTTGCGACATATTAGTGGACCATGTTGATTGTGCACACATTTTAGCTTTAATTGGGATCAATGTTCCTGCGAGAATGCTTAGAAACCAATCTTTTTTTTAATGTTCCATACCACAGAACTGTGTATGCTGCCAATGAACCATTATCAAGGTGTTTAAAAGAAACAAATACTGTTTGCGATATGATTGATTTCAATCTTAGTAGATATTTATTTAAATCAAATTTAATGTTAATTTTAAATAACTTTGCTGGTGGTAATATAAAAAAAAAAAAAAAAAAAAAAAATGTATATATTTTATTAACAAGTAATCACTAAAGTACCTATTGTAACTTTGTTTGGTGAATAAACTAAACTAAATTAAATTATAAGAAACCTGGCCATGGGTAATTATAACAATCATAGTATCTTTTTATACTATGATTTTTATAAGGGTCGATAAACATCGACCAAAATTTGTGTCTTAGTAGGATTTGACATCAGACTTACTGACGAGCCCACTGTCATATCTGAGCACATTAATTTCTGAAGTTAAGGTCACTTGTACTTTTTAATTGAATTATATCCATCCAAAATTGTAAACTAATTATTTAAATAGAGAATAATGGATTTGGCAGTAATTTCAAATACACTTAAGTTTCTTGCTTCTTTGGAAAATCTTTAACATCATACATCAATCTATGATGACAAGCATATCATTTAGTTTAAATCCCAAATCTACTATACATAATGCTTAATTTTGTGTTTAACTGAAGTTTCGACAAAGTCTTTTAAAGAATAATACGAAAAAATAAGTTTAAAATAAAAACAAATATCTTAAAAAAAATATTATTGATTTAAATATTATGCAGCATTTAACCTACGCAAAATTATATTCTTATCAAAAGCTGATGCCTATTACTTTTCAATTTCTTAATATTATGTACATAAATAAATGTTCAATTAATTGTTGAATTTATGGATTTAACTATATTTCGAATAAATTTGTTTCAATTCTTGTTTACTATTTATTAACTAAATTGCCCTACTATTCATAGTTATATTTATGTTTACCCATTTAATTACCATCCACTTAAAATATAAATGACATTTAGATAAAGTTTACGCATATTGACAGTATACTATCATTAACCTACTTGTAAATAAATATGTCACAAATCTAGTACAAAGCTAAACGATTAGCGACTTTTTATCTTCATAGAAAATAAAAACCTATGTACCTAAGAATTGTGTTGTGACAAATGTCATATATATAACCAATGTCCTTAATTACTATGTCGATGTCGATGTCGACTTCGATTTACTTTGTTCCGACAATCGTTGGAAAAATATCGAACGAGGCTAACGGACACACCCAACCGAAATTACAATTTTCCATTGAAAATTACCTACTCCATAAATGATTGAAACTTTTATTCTAAAAAAAAAGAAAACACGTCTTAACGCGTGTCATGCGTTCCTAAAATACCTGAAGAAAATAACATTAATGTTGGTCACCTGTTGTTATTTTTTAATAGATACAAAAAATAAGACCCTATAAATATAGGTACCTCTAACTAAATGTATAGTGTATAATTTAATTTTTCAAAATACCTAATATAACATGTGTTTGTTGTTGGTACCAAGGTAACACAAGTCCCGGTATTCTTTTTATAATTATATATTCTTTTAAAAGCGACATGAAAACTCCGAATCAATTGATTAGAACCACTCATGAGTCTAGATCATTTTTTGTTGATAGAAAAGATAAGACAAACTGACTGAATAGCCAACTGTCATATCTGGGCAAAACACATTAATTTCTGGAGTTGAGGTCACTTGTACTTTTTAATTGAATTATATTCATTCACTCCACTTAAAACAGAAGTAGTATTAGAAGAATAAAAGCTTTGAAGTCGGACTCATAATGACGAAAACCAAAATAACTAAAAACCTAAATTCCAGAAAACGGAAAATCCTAAACCTAAAGGATTTACACAACTGTAGAAACCCCCAAATTCCGTGTTATATAATTTTTTTCTTCGCGCAAACTATTTTCTCATTGAAAATTTTGACAGGTTTTTTCTTTTTAAGTGCAGCTAACATTGGTAAAAATTACAAGGTAATGTGTACAAGTATTCGGTTTTTTGGATCCAGGTCATTCGGGATTTTTAGTTTTCTGGAATTTTTGGTACTCTGTGTTTTTTGCTTTTGGGTTTTCTGATATCAGTTTTTCGCGATTTTGGTTTTCGGGAATCAGACTCAACACTCTTTTACGAACAAAGACTAATTTCGACAAGATGTACATTTGATATAAATGAAGGAGTAAAAGAGAAGCTCGACATCGAGTTGTCAAAAAAAAATTTTCTTCAAGACAAGTTGGAAAAAAAATTAGACTTAATCAGCGAACTCGGAGTGTATTTGTTCAATGGCAATGGCCTATAAAAACACACACAAGCTTTTCGCTGGGATTTTGTATATTAGCATCGAAATGCAACCACAATTTTTCATTAATCGAATAATATCCTAGGTACAGTTGCGGACGGGGAATATAATATGCGTGCGTTGAATTTATACCTGTATGCGTTTCATACCTACTTCCGCATATGAGGAAGCCGGATATAATGTTGATATTGAATTACATTTCCCATGATAATCCGAAAGTTATTCCTCTCCATTTTATACTTTTTTTTTGTTTTCTTTGTCTTTTCGACACAAATTTCTTTTCAATTTAGTTTCTTTATGGGTAGGTTAGGGTGGTATATGTGGACAATATTACAATTTGTACACTTGTACACTCGAAAAAGAAAGACCTCCTCCTCTTTAAATTTCAATTTTAAGGAAGGAAATATTTTTAAAAATTAACATTAAGATAGAAATCAGTTGGAAATTGGTGATTTATTTGATTGATGTAAGCGAGTAAAAGACTAAGTTCGTAAATGTGTTTTTTTTTTTTTGCATGTGGCCCCTGAACACTTGAATGAAAAGAAGGTTTGGAAGTTTGCAAAACAAAGTCCTTGGCACAATTGTAAACTTTTTGTATGTAAGAATAAGCTGAATTTCATTTCAATCGCAATTGCCATGAAATTTATAAATGTTCATGATAGTAAATGCAATTATTTGCTATTTTTGAATTGATTCCATTTGAATATGGTTTTCTTTTTAAAAATGAACTTTGCAGGAATGAACATAGGTTTTTGATTTTATTATTGGGAAATTTAAAGGCATCGAATCAAGTGCTTAAGTATAAGATTTCGACAATGTGAGGTCATAATGTATGTTCTTGGGTTAAAATTTCCTCGGAAACTTAAAAATACTCTATTTTAAAAATTTCAACATGCATTTTTGTATAATGAAAGCCATTTTCCTTACTTCATATATTTTTCCGAACTCATGTACAAATGTAGCATCTTACTGTTAATTTATTCTTTTGCAAACAAAATATTAGTAGATATAGGATACCTCTGGATCTTAAATGTGGTATGGGTTTTGAACCCTTATAAGTTTATGGTTTTTCTGCAAGCATTTTTCTGTGGACTAGCTAAAAAGTATAAATTTGAAGCTCGTTTTTGTATACATAAGTAAGAAATTAAATTTGTGAATAAGCTCTTGATTAACGTTAATCAATTTTGTATTAAAACTGGTTATAGCAACTTTGAACAGAAACCCTTAGAATTTTTTTCTGAATTCAGGGTGATTCGCATAAGATGCAACAAAAAGGTAGAGCATATATGCGGGAAATGTTTTAAGAAAAAGTCAGAACTTCTTAAAAATCGCAAGGAAAAATTAAATAAAAAGTATTCATAATTCAATAAAATGATAAAAGTATGTATACGCCCTAGTGGACCTTGATTAAAATTTGTATTCTTATTTACAGTTCTAATTCTCTTTTATCAATTGAAATGATTATGAAATCAGCATTTCTTTATAAGTCAATCAGTTCATAAATACAAAAAATAAGTCTTTAAAATGTCTGGAAACCCGTTTTTTTTTTATTTTTATTTGAACCCCATCAAAATCTTATAGGCAATTTTCCGACAAAAAAAACCCTATCTAATGATAAAGTTAAAGAAATTTGTAAAAACGTATAAATCAGATCGATGTTAAGTTCAGAGAAGGTCATATCAATTATTAGCTTCCAAATATGAACGTATCTTGATAATATCAGAAATATGTAAACACAGTGAATTGAATAAGTTGATCAAAAAAATATGTTGATCGCAACAAATATGAACACATATCAAAATTATACTATCAACTATTTACACATATACATATTATGTACATAGCTATTGATTTTTAAGGGGAAAGAAACAATTTTCCAAAACAATTAACTTATCTGTATAAAATGAAAATAATTTCGCTATAAATAATATAGGTGATTTAGCTTAAAGCCAGAAATCCATTCTTTTACTTCAATTTTAACTACTTAATAATAATAAAATAAATATGAAACATGAAATATATAAATCCTTTATTTTTTTATTATTTTGAAAATTAAGTGTCCTATTAAGTTTCCAGCTCCAGACTGGAAATTACAAAAAAAAAAAAATGATTTTTCTCTCCAAATTTTGAGTTTAAGAACTAAAAAAAATTGATTTCAAAATAAAATTATAGAATGGATTTCTGGTTTTAAAAAAGCTATAGCTTAAGTGTTGCCGTTGTTTTTTATTTTTATTTTTTTTTTAAATTGCACCCACCGCTAAAGCGGTGAAGGGTGAAATAGACGATAGATGTCGTACGATGTTTTTTTTTTGTCCAACTTACATGCATCTTAAATATTTAGATCTACAAAAAATGTATACGTGATGTTTTGCAAAAGTTGCGTCAAAAAGTTAGATATCGTGTCAGTTGGCTTGAAACGAGAAAAAATGGGATAAGAGGGAGGGTTGTTCTTCCTGTTTTAGGTGCACGGACAAAAATACGTACAAAAACAAAGTTACTTAATATAAAAATTTTTACTTGCGATATACGAAGTATAGGGCAAGTTTAGGATTCGTGCAAAAATAAAAATGCGAGATATGTAATAATTTTCCCTAACATTACGATGATAGAGAACGCGAAAAAAGTGGGTCTCGCAATTCTGTCTGTCCGTCTGTCCGTCTGTCCGTCTGTCCGTCTGTCTGTCTGTCCGTCTGTCTGTCCGTCTGTCTGTCTGTACCTCGACCTGCAACCTAAACGGCTGAAGTGATTTTCTTCAAACTTTGAACTTAAGGTTCTTAGGGGATTCCTTAGAGGGGAAATTGAATTTTTTTTTTTAGCTGAAAAAAAAACGATACCTGTCATACAACCAATACAAACATTGACTTATTTCAAAAACGACTCGATTTTTATAAAAAAAAAATTACAAGCTACTAAATTTACTACAATAAATATTTTGGTAGAAAAAAAAATGTTTATAGCGTTTATTAACGGTACCTGAACCGATTTTTTGGTTTTCAAATTTCTCCTTAACGTCTACACCGATTTAAACCAAATTTTGTATGTAGGAGGTCCTTTGCAATTCTAACAACATACATATACCATATATATGATAACGGGTTGATGATTTTTTCTTAAATTTTGTGAAAAATTGTATTTTATTAAATACTTAAAGTTGGTATACCTACCAAATTTTTTTTTTTAATTTTCAAGAATTTTTATACATAAAAGATTACTAAAAAAAAAACACTCGAACGATTTTTGAATTTTTTTTTTTCATAAATTCATATTTATAAAACAAATCAGATGGCATATTTTTTTTGGGCTCTTTCAAAAAAAAACAATTTATAGTAGATAATAGTAATAATTTATATTTTAAATTGTTTTTAAAACTTTTTTTTAATGATATCATAATGTTATAGAACCACTACATAATGCACATTGCCAATTTTAAGCTACGTTCAACTTGTAAGCTACGAGAGCAAGTTAGTGTGATCCAGTCGTGCCCATTTTTATTTTCATTCGTATAAATATTTTGGTAGAAAAAAAATGTTATAACGTTATTAAAGGTACCTGTCATACAACCGATTTTTTGATTTTCAAATTTCTCGTTAACTACTACACCGATTTCAACCAAAATTTTTATACAAAATGTCGCTTACAATTTTAACAATTTTGCATATACAAAATTTCAAAAAAATAATTTTTGGATTTGTAAAAACGTATTGAATTTTTTTTTTTGAAAATTCAATACGTTTTTACAAATCCAAAAATTATTTTTTTGAAATTTTGTATATGCAAAATTGTTAAAATTGTAAGCGACATTTTGTATAAAAATTTTGGTTGAAATCGGGTGTAGTAGTTAACGAGAAATTTGAAAATCAAAAAATCGGTTGTATGACAGGTACCTTTAATAACCGTTATAACATTTTTTTTCTACCAAAATATTTATACGAATGAAAATAAAAAATGGGCACGACTGGATCACACTAACTTGCTCTCGTAGCTTACAAGTTGAACGTAGCTTAAAATTGGCAATGTGCATTATGTAGTGGTTCTATAACATTATGATATCATTAAAAAAAAGTTTTAAAACAATTTAAAATATAAATTATTACTATTATCTACTATAAATTGTTTTTTTTGAAAGAGCCCAAAAAAAATATGCCATCTGATTTGTTTTATAAATATGAATTTATGAAAAAAAAAAATTCAAAAATCGTTCGAGTGTTTTTTTTTTAGTAATCTTTTATGTATAAAATTCTTGAAAATTAAAAAAAAAAATTTGGTAGGTATACCAACTTTAAGTATTTAATAAAATACAATTTTTCACAAAATTTAAGAAAAAATCATCAACCCGTTATCATATATATGGTATATGTATGTTGTTAGAATTGACAAAGGACCTCCTACATACAAAATTTGGTTTAAATCGGTGTAGACGTTAAGGAGAAATTTGAAAACCAAAAAATCGGTTCAGGTACGTTAATAAACGCTATAAACATTTTTTTTTCTACCAAAATATTTATTGTAGTAAATTTAGTAGCTTGTAATTTTTTTTTTATAAAAATCGAGTCGTTTTTGAAATAAGTCAATGTTTGTATTGGTTGTATGACAGGTATCGTTTTTTTTTTCAGCTAAAAAAAAAAATTCAATTTCCCCTCTAAGGAATCCCCTAAGAACCTTAAGTTCAAAGTTTGAAGAAAATCACTTCAGCCGTTTAGGTTGCAGTCGAGGTACAGACAGACAGACGGACAGACAGACGGACAGACAGACAGACGGACAGACGGACAGACGGGACAGACAGAATTGCGAGACCCACTTTTTTCGCGTTCTCTATCATCGTAATGTTAGGGAAAATTATTACATATCTCGCATTTTTATTTTGCACGAATCCTAAACTTGCCCTATACTTCGTATATCGCAAGTAAAAATTTTTATATTAAGTAACTTTGTTTTTGTACGTATTTTTGTCCGTGCACCTAAAACAGGAAGAACAACCCTCCCTCTTATCCCATTTTTTCTCGTTTCAAGCCAACTGACACGATATCTAACTTTTTGACGCAACTTTTGCAAAACATCACGTATACATTTTTTGTAGATCTAAATATTTAAGATGCATGTAAGTTGGACAAAAAAAAAACATCGTACGACATCTATCGTCTATTTCACCCTTCACCGCTTTAGCGGTAGGGTGCAATTTAAAAAAAAAATAAAAATAAAAAACAACGGCAACACTTAAGCTATAGCTTTTTAAAACCAGAAATCCATTCTATAATTTTATTTGAAATCAATTTTTTTTAGTTCTTAAACTCAAAATTTGAGAGAAAAATCATTTTTTTTTTTTGTAATTTCCAGTCTGGAGCTGGAAACTTAATAGGACACTTAATTTTCAAAATAATAAAAAATAAAGGATTTATATATATCATGTTTCATATTTATTTTATTATTATTAAGTAGTTAAAATTGAAGTAAAAGAATGGATTTCTGGCTTTAAGCTAAATCACCTATATTATTTATAGCGAAATTATTTCATTTTATACAGATAAGTTAATTGTTTTGAAAATTGTTTCTTTCCCCTTAAAAATCAATAGCTATGTACATAATATGTATATGTGTAAATAGTTGATAGTATAATTTTGATATGTGTTCATATTTGTTGCGATCAACATATTTTTTTTGATCAACTTATTCAATTCACTGTGTTTACATATTTCTGATATTATCAAGATACGTTCATATTGGAAGCTAATAATTGATATGACCTTCTCTGAACTTAACATCGATCTGATTTATACGTTTTTACAAATTCTTTAACTTTATCATTAGATAGGGTTTTTTTTGTCGGAAAATTGCCTATAAGATTTTGATGGGGTTCAAATAAAAATAAAAAAAAAACGGGTTTCCAGACATTTTAAAGACTTATTTTTTGTATTTATGAACTGATTGACCTGATTGACTTATAAAGAAATGCTGATTTCATAATCATTTCAATTGATAAAAGAGAATTAGAACTGTAAATAAGAATACAAATTTTAATCAAGGTCCACTAGGGCGTATACATACTTTTATCATTTTATTGAATTATGAATACTTTTTATTTAATTTTTCCTTGCGATTTTTAAGAAGTTCTGACTTTTTCTTAAAACATTTCCCGCATATATGCTCTACCTTTTTGTTGCATCTTATGCGAATCACCCTGAATTCAGAAAAAAATTCTAAGGGTTTCTGTTCAAAGTTGCTATAACCAGTTTTAATACAAAATTGATTAACGTTAATCAAGAGCTTATTCACAAATTTAATTTCTTACTTATGTATACAAAAACGAGCTTCAAATTTATACTTTTTAGCTAGTCCACAGAAAAATGCTTGCAGAAAAACCATAAACTTATAAGGGTTCAAAACCCATACCACATTTAAGATCCAGAGGTATCCTATATCTACTAATATTTTGTTTGCAAAAGAATAAATTAACAGTAAGATGCTACATTTGTACATGAGTTCGGAAAAATATATGAAGTAAGGAAAATGGCTTTCATTATACAAAAATGCATGTTGAAATTTTTAAAATAGAGTATTTTTAAGTTTCCGAGGAAATTTTAACCCAAGAACATACATTATGACCTCACATTGTCGAAATCTTATACTTAAGCACTTGATTCGATGCCTTTAAATTTCCCAATAATAAAATCAAAAACCTATGTTCATTCCTGCAAAGTTCATTTTTAAAAAGAAAACCATATTCAAATGGAATCAATTCAAAAATAGCAAATAATTGCATTTACTATCATGAACATTTATAAATTTCATGGCAATTGCGATTGAAATGAAATTCAGCTTATTCTTACATACAAAAAGTTTACAATTGTGCCAAGGACTTTGTTTTGCAAACTTCCAAACCTTCTTTTCATTCAAGTGTTCAGGGGCCACATGCAAAAAAAAAAAAACACATTTACGAACTTAGTCTTTTACTCGCTTACATCAATCAAATAAATCACCAATTTCCAACTGATTTCTATCTTAATGTTAATTTTTAAAAATATTTCCTTCCTTAAAATTGAAATTTAAAGAGGAGGAGGTCTTTCTTTTTCGAGTGTACAAGTGTACAAATTGTAATATTGTCCACATATACCACCCTAACCTACCCATAAAGAAACTAAATTGAAAAGAAATTTGTGTCGAAAAGACAAAGAAAACAAAAAAAAAGTATAAAATGGAGAGGAATAACTTTCGGATTATCATGGGAAATGTAATTCAATATCAACATTATATCCGGCTTCCTCATATGCGGAAGTAGGTATGAAACGCATACAGGTATAAATTCAACGCACGCATATTATATTCCCCGTCCGCAACTGTACCTAGGATATTATTCGATTAATGAAAAATTGTGGTTGCATTTCGATGCTAATATACAAAATCCCAGCGAAAAGCTTGTGTGTGTTTTTATAGGCCATTGCCATTGAACAAATACACTCCGAGTTCGCTGATTAAGTCTAATTTTTTTTCCAACTTGTCTTGAAGAAAATTTTTTTTTGACAACTCGATGTCGAGCTTCTCTTTTACTCCTTCATTTATATCAAATGTACATCTTGTCGAAATTAGTCTTTGTTCGTAAAAGAGTGTTGAGTCTGATTCCCGAAAAGCTATAGCTTAAGTGTTGCCGTTGTTTTTTATTTTTATTTTTTTTTTAAATTGCACCCACCGCTAAAGCGGTGAAGGGTGAAATAGACGATAGATGTCGTACGATGTTTTTTTTTTGTCCAACTTACATGCATCTTAAATATTTAGATCTACAAAAAATGTATACGTGATGTTTTGCAAAAGTTGCGTCAAAAAGTTAGATATCGTGTCAGTTGGCTTGAAACGAGAAAAAATGGGATAAGAGGGAGGGTTGTTCTTCCTGTTTTAGGTGCACGGACAAAAATACGTACAAAAACAAAGTTACTTAATATAAAAATTTTTACTTGCGATATACGAAGTATAGGGCAAGTTTAGGATTCGTGCAAAAATAAAAATGCGAGATATGTAATAATTTTCCCTAACATTACGATGATAGAGAACGCGAAAAAAGTGGGTCTCGCAATTCTGTCTGTCCGTCTGTCCGTCTGTCCGTCTGTCCGTCTGTCTGTCTGTCCGTCTGTCTGTCCGTCTGTCTGTCTGTACCTCGACCTGCAACCTAAACGGCTGAAGTGATTTTCTTCAAACTTTGAACTTAAGGTTCTTAGGGGATTCCTTAGAGGGGAAATTGAATTTTTTTTTTTAGCTGAAAAAAAAAACGATACCTGTCATACAACCAATACAAACATTGACTTATTTCAAAAACGACTCGATTTTTATAAAAAAAAAATTACAAGCTACTAAATTTACTACAATAAATATTTTGGTAGAAAAAAAAATGTTTATAGCGTTTATTAACGGTACCTGAACCGATTTTTTGGTTTTCAAATTTCTCCTTAACGTCTACACCGATTTAAACCAAATTTTGTATGTAGGAGGTCCTTTGCAATTCTAACAACATACATATACCATATATATGATAACGGGTTGATGATTTTTTCTTAAATTTTGTGAAAAATTGTATTTTATTAAATACTTAAAGTTGGTATACCTACCAAATTTTTTTTTTTAATTTTCAAGAATTTTTATACATAAAAGATTACTAAAAAAAAAACACTCGAACGATTTTTGAATTTTTTTTTTTCATAAATTCATATTTATAAAACAAATCAGATGGCATATTTTTTTTGGGCTCTTTCAAAAAAAACAATTTATAGTAGATAATAGTAATAATTTATATTTTAAATTGTTTTTAAAACTTTTTTTTAATGATATCATAATGTTATAGAACCACTACATAATGCACATTGCCAATTTTAAGCTACGTTCAACTTGTAAGCTACGAGAGCAAGTTAGTGTGATCCAGTCGTGCCCATTTTTATTTTCATTCGTATAAATATTTTGGTAGAAAAAAAATGTTATAACGGTTATTAAAGGTACCTGTCATACAACCGATTTTTTGATTTTCAAATTTCTCGTTAACTACTACACCGATTTCAACCAAAATTTTTATACAAAATGTCGCTTACAATTTTAACAATTTTGCATATACAAAATTTCAAAAAAATAATTTTTGGATTTGTAAAAACGTATTGAATTTTTTTTTTTGAAAATTCAATATCTTGAAAACGGGCTAATGCATTTTTTTTTAGTTTCGTAAAAAATTGTATTTTAAGAAATACTACAAGTTGTCATACCAAATTTTATTTTAAAAAATGTTCAAGAGTTTTTATATATAAAAAATTAATTTAAAAATTAATTTTTTTTCATAAATTTATATTTACTAAGCAAATCAGATGGCATATTTTTTTTTGAGCTCTATTCATTAAAATAACTAATTTATAACATTTCATAGATATCATTTATATTTTAAATTGTTTTTTAAACTTTTTTTTAATGATATCATAATTTTATGGAACCAATAAATATGTACATTGTCCATTTCAAGCTTCGTTAAAGTTGTTAACTACGAGAACAAGTTTTGTGCCATCCAATCGTGCCCATTTTTTTTTTCCAAAAACGTTCTAAATTTTTTTTTTGTCAGAATTAAATACGCGTAAATCATGAGTAGTGCCTTAGCTATAAAGTTAAAAAATATAAGGATACATTTTATATTTCTTAAAAACGGCTCCAATAGTTGCTTTGATACAAAATTTCATTTGTTTCAAAGTGAGTAGAAAACTAAGCACTACGGGCATTTGCATTTTACTAGCTACTCAGTATTCAATCTATGTATGTACTGTAAGAAGTCGTATGTCAAAAATTTTCCATTTTACAATCACCTACTTAATAAAGAATACCAATTTCATTGGTTTTTGTACAATAAATAGAAACTAGTTTTTTTTTTGTCACCTGAATATTCTCAGAAAAGTGACATACGAATTTTGCCAGTATTAACGACGATATATTCGTTCAGGTTGGGGTATATCTAAGTAATGACCGACTTGCTTTACAGTCAAAATTCTGTGTTCATATAATACCGTGTTTCAAAGTTTTGTAACTCAATATTATAGTTACAAAAAATTTTGTCTGAAGACAAGTCTTTAGTTTAAAACCATTTTTATAGCTTAATTATTTATGAAAAATATTCTGTTTTAAAAAATTCTGTATCTGAAAAAAAATTTGCTCTTTTTGACTTGTTCACAAAAAAATCTAACAAAAAAGTACGTATACGCCGAAGTGTACGAACAATGTTTTGAATTTTTTTTGTACAGTACTGGCCCTTTTGTATTGGTCAAATGGATTAAGACTCCTCTATAAAAGTGAAGAAGGTCATAAATACAAATATTAAAGTCTTGGAATGGTCCTGGGAACTCTCTTGAGTTAAGCCTTAGCTTATTGAACATTAACTTATTGACAACTTTTAAAAACTAAGTGTAAACGATGTCAAGATTAAAAATAGTTTTGAAATCCTCATTAGATCGATGACAAAAAGAGTTCAACAAGTTGTAAAGGCCAAAAGAACAATTAACTTAAAAACTTAAATACATTTTTTAACAATCTCATATATGTAAAAACCCTTTCGCAAACAGTTTTCAATCGCAAATCTTAAAACCGAATTGACATTCCACTTCCAAGCCATTCATAGAATCTATTGCACTTTTCGATAGGGTCATTATCATTATATACCTATGCCCCACCCTGTACTTGAAATTCTGATTTTTTTTCAGTGTACATTTTCCCTCACAGCTATTTAAATAATAAATAATTGAATACATATTTTTGTATTAACTTGTTAGAAAATAAACTCAAACTAAAACCAATATTTTGTTCTATTTCTATATTCCAGTTCCAAAACTAAAATCAACATGGCTCCGATGCCCAGTATTAAAAATTCGGTAAATGCTCCAACATTCCTTTTTTCAACAGTGGATTCTGGTGATTCCAGTCCAACACCCTCAAGCCCACCTAGTACAGGTAATAAATAAATCATTTTCTCCATACAATAAAAATCTATATAAATATTCGTATGTAAATCAAAAAACACACATAAATTTAATGTTTTGCAGATGTGCCGAAATCACAATGTTCTTCACTCTCTGAGGGTGAGTCCTTTGAGGGCTATGGAGAAGGTGAAGTTGGCAGTGTTGGTAGTGGTCGAGCACGTACTGTCATCAATGATGGCAATAACAACATAAATACCGCTGGTGGTGTTGAACTCGAGTTGGCACCACATGAAAACTCTACTCCTAGGTAAGCATTATGTTTTTTTTTTGTTGTTGTCTTAATTTAATCGTTGGGCGTTATAAAACTTATTTTCACTTGCACTGGCAACTTTTTTTTTAAATTAAAATTTAATTATTGCGTGCACTTGGTCGTTTACAACCTAACTAGTTTCTCTTTTTCTTACGAGAAATTAAAGAGCAACAACAACAACAACAATGGCAATAAAGTTGCAAAGCAACAACTTTCAGTGTACCTTAACTGAACATTATTTTATTATATCTACTTAACATGGTCATTTCATAAAATGTCATTTATTTTACCATTTTAGCGATGAGGACCGCAATATCATTCCAAGAGACAACTGGGCACGAATGAGTCTCCGAAGAACGCCCACAAGGTAAGTCTATCATATTTGTTTTTGTGATAGGTTAGGTTGTTTTGTTATAAAAAAATATGTCTATTTGAGCTGGATAATGGATTTCGAAAAAGTTGAGTTAATTCGAAAATGCTGTGTTCTCTTATTTTTAAATTTTTTTCCGAGTCCCTTTCTCTTGAGCATTTTCTGTTTAATTTTTATTTGAGTTGAGTATAAATAGAAACGTGTTTTGGCTTTTTGGGCATGGGTTGAGTCTTGAGTGGGAGTTTTTGGTTAAATGCTTTTTACAGCTTTAAAAAATAAAGAAAGCAAAAATGTACTAGATTTAATTAAATAAAAAAATAAAACTTTTATAAAGAAGCTTTTTAGAGGTTAAATAATTCTCTTGAGTTGACTTGTGTTGTGAGTAATTTTAACCATTTTTGCATTTAAATAATATTTGTATCTCTTTAGGAAAATGATAAACACCATGAGAGAATAGGACTAGCACATTTCAGTTTTAATTAAAATCTATGAAAATATGACTTTATTCTAACCATTTTGATGTGTATGGTTTATTAAATGTTCAAGAACCAGCTGGTAACAAATAAAGTTTTTTTTTGTATAGGAACGAAATTGGTTAAAGCAGACCTTCGCACTATCTCACAAAGTAACAAAACAAAACACGTGCTCGGTTGATAGTTCGAAAATAATTCTTGAAGAAAACTGCTCATCAAATCGTGGTTAGAGCTGAATTTGTAATAATTTAATAATTATTGGACACTGTGGCGTATACGTAATTTTTATTATATTTTATTTTTCAAGAGTTTTTGTGAATATCAATCTACAGGAATATTCGGAGTTTCCCAACAAACTTCCTGAGAAAAATTTGAAATTAATTTATAAGTTATGTAACATAGTTTTTGTGGTTGGCGAGCGTTGCTTTTCACTTAGTTTAGGACAAAATGCATAATCCTAGACTTATTAATGTCATTCAGTGCTTAATTTGAGCATAAGACGAATGCATCATTCCTTAAAGATTTCTGGCCAATTAATTTGCATTTAATTCTTTGTATCTTGTTAAGTCTGTTATTGTTTGCATTTTTTAAATTATAAAATTTTACATTTTAATAAAATTTTAATTCTATCATTTCTTACACAGAATCTTCTATAATATTTAAATTAAACAAAAAAAAAAAAAAAATATCACATTCGCCTTTCATTTGGTGGCTTTAGGTAACTTTACTTTTGAATTGAATGACAAATTGAAAAAAATCTCCCAAAATGGTTATTTTAGCTAAGAACCTCTATTTTGTTTAAATTTTTTCGAAAACGGATAAGTTGTTTTTTTTTATGGAGAAGCTTTTAAAAAGTTTAAATCTAAACAAAATAAAATGTTATTTTTAGTTTTGTTCAACATATTAAAAAATGAATTTCATAATTTGAAATATTTTTAAGTACACAATATGTTTTTAAATTAAAATTTTACATTTATGTAAGCCATTGCGATCCTGTCGTGCATTTATAATTTTCCCTAACATTACGATAGTAGAGAACGCGAAAAAAGTATGTCTCGCAATTTTGTCTGTCTGTCCGTCCGTCTGTCTGTCTGTACCTCGACTTGCAGCCAAAACGGCTGTAAGCGATTTTCTTCAAATTTTGGATTTGAGGTTCTCATGGGATTCCCTAGAGGGGAAAATGAAATTTTTTAGCGAAAAAAATAACGGTACTTGCCATAGAACCAATATACAAAAATTAATTTATTTCAAAAACGGCTCTAATGATACTGAAAAAAAAATACGAGCTACTATAATTACTACAATTAATAATTTGGTAGAAAAAAAATTTATAACGGTTATTAGCTGTATAGAACCGATTGTTTTGTTTTCAAATTTCTCGTTTACGGCTACACCGATTTTAACCAATTATTTTATGTAAGAGGTCCTTTACAATTTTTTTTTTGCATACAAAATTTTTCAAAAAAATTATTTTTGGATTTTTAAAAGAATATGTATTGATTTTTTTTTTTTGGAAATTAAATAGGGCATATATATTCATAGTCATTTTAGACCTGGATCTAAGTTTTAATTTTTTTGGGTTTATTTTCGGACGTTGATTCTATTTTTTTAAGGTTATAATTTCAAAATATTTGAAGCTATTTGTGTAGTATACCAAGTTAATTATCTTATAAAAATATAAAACCAACAATTTGTAATTAAAATCGGTCTGTATTCATTGAGCCAAAATTGTCTTAAACTGTAGTTTAGTTAAATCTGGGTCTATCTGCGACTATGAATATGCCCCAATATCTTGAAAACGGGTCAATAAATATTTTTTTTATTTTATATAAAATTGTATTTTATTTAATTCTCAAAGTTGGCATACAAAATTTTATTTTTAAAAATGTTCAAGAATTTTTATATAATAAAAAATTAATATTTAAGAAAACCGCTCTAATGATTTTTGACATTTTTTTTATAAATTCATATTTATAAAACAAATCAGATGACATACTTTTCTAAGCTCTATCTGTTTTAGCTATTTAAATAACAAATTTATAGTAATTTTCATGTAAGAGGTCCTTTCTTTTTAAAAACTTTTTTTAATGATATCATAATGTTATGGAACCAATACATATGCACATTGTCAACTTCAAGCTTCGTAAAAGTTGTTAGCTACGAGAGCTAGTTTGTGCGATCCAGTCGTACCCATTTTTTAATTATTCTTAAGAACGCTACAAAATCAAATAAATTATAATACTTATATAGGACAAATATAATAAACATTAGAAATACATAACTGACAAAATAAAGACATGCAAGTTTGAATTTGAATACAGAGTCATAACAAATGAAAAATTTTAAATAAGGTCATATATGTTCAATTAATTGCAGAATAAGAACCTCTCAATTTTATTGTTGTGAAAAAAATCATAATTTGTTTTGCTATAAAGGAAAGTTTTTTCCTTCGTTTCATTAATATCATTTATCCTGAATTTCATTTCTAGCCACAATAATTTTAAAAATAAATTTCAAAAAACCATTAAAACACTTGAACTTTTATTCTTACAGCAATCCTGATAGTTTTTCAAATCGTCGTTGGGGCTCCATGAGACAGTAAGCTTATCGAAATTACAAATAACAAATCTATTGAAAACATTAACTCCACACACCGCACTCTTTCCATTTGGTTGAGGGTGGAAGGCAAGGCACAAAAACAAAACAAAATTAATCCCTATATCTTAATTCTCGTATATACCCTCATCTTTAATTCCATTTTGTTTAATCTGATAAATATATGCAATTCACAATAACATTTGAGCATCTCATCTAAACATTATTTAGAAAAAACTTTGTACATGTATCTATACCAAATCGAAATTCCACACATAATTTATAAATATGCTTCGTTCAATGGTTGCGGATGTCTGTACATATGTACATACATATCTTATAGCTTTGATGGTTTTGGAATAATTGGGTTTCGGTGTCATTAGTCATATTATGCTATGTTCCTATTTAATATTTCTCTTTCAGCAAAAAATGTTGGGTAAGTACCAACCATCATCTGATATTTATCAAACAAAAAAAAGCTGACAATCTTTCTGTCAAAAATTATTCCTCTTTCAATTTCTCCATCACATCATATGAATGAAGTGAATATAGAAAGTGGTGTGGTTATCTGCAAGATACTTAGCCCAACGCCCAACCTACATGCTGAAAGTTTTTGTTTTTGAAAGTCTTCGCGAGAGGGATTCATCGTTCTGGTCAATAAAAAGTTGACATATATTACGGAAGTATCTGTATCTTGTATCAAATCAACAGCGATGCTTGGGTAATTTGTTGTGGTCTTTTCGCAACTCATATATCAAAGATTTTATTACAAAAAATCTCTTGGACTTTGTAACTTCTTCTGTTCGGTTTTCCTGAAAAGATATAAATATGTGTGTGACGCAATCGTGTGTCGTACTTATACACACTATCCAGTTTGAGTATTGACATGAATATCTACTTTAACGAGCATGCATCCGACACTTTATAATCAGGACAAGAAAAAAAGACCAAAGGCATGGTACAGAGAAGAAAAGTCTTTTTTATGTTGTTGATGTTGACGAAGAAGATGTTGCATGTTGCCGTACCATGTCCAACCGGTTCCAATAGCTCATGCTCCATGAACACAAAACAAAAAATTCCTTAACCTGCTTTTTAGTTTGTCTTTGTTTATAAAAGTTGAAGTGAAGCCTTGTGTAGGCAGAGGCAGAATAAAAAGCCAAATTACCGCCGCGTCGTCTTCGTCGTCGTCGCCTGAAAGAAACATTTTCCGAACCTCCATCATCATCATCATCATCATCACCAACAACAGCGTTATGGGAAAGAAAGAAGCTCTTCGTCTCACATGGACGTCAGAGATCAGACACGTCATTGCAGAAGAATGAATGATAACTATAAGTTGGCGACTCACCTCGAGGGTATTCGCTCAGTCTTTGTTTATGTTTAATGCATATGCGGTGCGGTTGCTGAGCACTCAAGTGTCATATTAAATCAGCAAAGTGTGAGCTGGCTTTAAAGATGCGCAAATCGTTTTTTGTTTGGTGTGAAGATTTTGATGATAGATATCTATGTGTTGCAAAAGAATTTGCAAACTGGTTAGTTTATGTTAAGAAGATTAAGAGTATTCTGAAAAAGGAGCTAACCTGTGTTTTACTTGGAAAATAAGCGAGTTATGAATTCAACTCAAGAATACAATAATTAACCACGGTATAATGATGATTGGGAAAAATTAAGCTGTCACAATTTAGTCTATATCTGAGCCGTTTTTCTTCATAAATTTGTATGAAGGTAAATTTGTTGTGTGTGTTAGGTAAGCTTAAAGTCCAATGAGTTCTGAATGTTACGTCAGAACTATGCAGTCATCATTCAAATGATTTTATTCAATCAGCACTTATATCAGTCAGTACCAAATAAGTTGAACGTTTAAAAAAACATCTTAATAAATCTTACAATCTATTTCTAACAAAAAATTTTAATCAGGTAAAAGATTCTGTATTTTTCTTTTGATCATCAATAACTCAACAACTAATGGTGACACAAAATGCAAGGGTACTTTTGAAAATTAAATTAATTTTCTACAAAACTCTTTGGATTGGGTACGATATGTATGTATGTCGACTTCCAAAACATCAACTCCACCACTTTCAAAAAATTTCGACTGGTTAGAAAAAAAGACTAAACAAAATATCGTACAGAATTAGATTAGCGATTTTCAAAATGTCGTGTCTTTCAAAAATCGACTGCAATTGACGTTTTAATAATCGAGATTTCAACAGTAGACAATTTGATAGTCGATATTTTGTTAATCGACATTTTAATAGTCGGCATTTTGAAAGTCGACATTTTGATCAGGTTTTGGTTTATGAATAATGTTTACAAGAGTGCATAAACCATAATGTGATCAAAATGTCGACTATCAAAATGTCGACAGTTAAAATCTCTCAGTGGGCGGTTTCGAAATTGAATACAGTTTTAGGGATTCGTAAGTATATAATGGTCCTATGAACGAAAATGATCTGATCGTTAGTAGCTGGTTTCGCATAGTCTTCAATCACCAGTCAACATTTTTTTGTCTATCATATAAAAGCCGATATTTTTAAAGTCGCTTTTGTTAAAATTTGTTGAGAAACAATATTAACAAAGCGATATTTTGCTCTACTTTTTTCAATATGCAGTCGACATTTTGTCAAGTCGGGATTTCATAAAAAAATTTAAATTTTAAAATTTTAATTTAAGATACTTTTTTTATTCAATGTGTGTTATTTTTTATATGAATCGTACACTAAAGGGGTTTTTAGTACCCTTAAAATGTTTAAACACCACTGCGATCTTTAGGAAAATAGGGAAAGATTTTAGAAGAAATACCGAAGCGAATTGGTTTTGAACCTCTGAATATCAAAATGCCAGGGAAAAATAGTGCCGGGTAAAGCATATCCTATTCGTGTAGTGCGACTAAAGAAAGAATCTCTATACTAAGAAGTACGTTAAGTGATGGGCTCAAGGGTAAACTGCATTCCTAGTAGGCGTATGAGTATTAAAGTTGAATTGTTTTAGGGGCGGGAATTGAACCAATATCTTTACGCAGAAGAACCAACATAGCGCAAAATTAAAGGGTAATTTATAAGAGTTTTTTTTACTCTCGGTTAGCGGTTGAACTCCAAGTCATTGAGGGCTCTTCAATTTTGGCTTATGTCGGGGAAAGTCCAATCGCAACATGTCGTTTTGTTTGTCTTGGATGAAATTAAATATTATTTGTAAAGGACAGGCTCTGGTATTTTTTGGCATGGAAGTATACACCCATCCATTCCCTCCAAATAAAATTTTATTTCATCAAAAAACAAAACTGGACCAACACCATTTCCTTGTGGAACACCATCAATTATTTTCCTTCAATCCTGAATATTGCGTGCCTAGTTTAAATCAGGATTCCTTGTCTTTATTTTTAAGTAAGTAATTAAGAATGTGATATATCTTTTTCAGAAAACCTGATTTGACATAATGTATAAGAGTCGTTGAGTTGGTCGGACTAGATCTTTACCGAAAGCATGGGATTGCGAATTCTTTTTGTTAATTGAATAATTTAGTGTAGTTATTTCATAACCTGATCTACATTTAAATTGATGCTTTTATAGTTCGTACAATAAATCAGAACAAAGGTAACTCCTTGCTTAATACAGTAATTCTTGTTGTATTTTTATTTTAACTGCATTATTATCTCAGCTACCAAATAATTAATTGTGTTTTTCAACTTAAATAAGACACTCTGCTTACAACATTTCAACCAGAAAATTAACGCTCTGAATTATTTATGTAGTAAAGAATAACTAATTAAAAACTATAAACCTTAAACTGTCAACATATGGGAGGTTCATAAGAAATAAGATACCAGAACCACAACCACCAGCTCAAAGAGAATATTTTTTAAGTTCTCATCAAATCAGCAGCCAACAGCATTCATGCAAAACTTTTAGATAAATTATTTTTTTTCCTTCCTGTCACTCGCTGTAGTTAGTCTTGTATTTTCCTATTTTTATTTTCTCACGCACAAAGATTAAATTAAAATAAAAACTTTACAATTTAATATGCAAGCTTTTGTTAAGGAAATCAACAGCAACATCAAACCATCATAGTCTAAGATAGGTTCTTGAATAGATACGTGGGATTGTTTGCAGTTTGATGTCATTTTATCAGGAGTGAAATAAACAAAATTAAAATGCAACTGAGGGGTCGCATGAGCTTGAACCTTGGATGTGACTATAAAACCAAATTCAACAATTATTTAGAATTCATTTTCATTAATGCAGTGTTCCAAATAAAATTTTGAGTTAAGATGATGTTCATTTTTTTCCAAAATGGATTTATTTTTGGAAGAAATTCAATTTTGATTGGATAAAAAACCATCGAATGGTTTGGTCTTTATATGATATATCGCTCTGACAGATGCTTAAAATGTAGACATGGTAAAATTCGCTTTTCAATACGATTTTAAGATTACATAGGTAATTCTTTCCAATATATCGCTGCCCCTTTGCAATTATTCAAATGCTAGGCAATCTTTTGAGTCCTCTTAAACAGATGTTATATGCGATAATAATGGAGAAGATACATATATTATTGATGTGGAATTAAAAAACAAAAGCTTTGCGCAGAGGCGATATCGTAACCAATGAGGTCCTACTGAGGTGCGATTATTGCTAGTTGAAAACTTTAACCAAATGATTTCAAAAGAAATTCACTTCCTTCATTGAAATTATACACGAATTTGTCAGTGAAGCCAAACTATTAAATTGTTGTAACTTCAACGTCTCTTATGACGTCTTTTTCATAATAAATGCATATTCGCATTCAGGTATTTTTGACGTCGAGAGGGTGATAGGCAACTCTGGTTGAGGCCAACCAACTTAACGGTGTCTGAAAGGTTGTACCGCTTAATTTTTTTTTGAAACCAATACTTGCCCTTAAGAGTTAGAAATAAAATTACATAGAACACAATAGTTGTCGCCTTTTCTACGGGTATAAAAACCTATAAACCTCATAAATGTAAAGCAGCGGGCAACAGAAATGCTAGAGAGATAGTAAGATGTATACATATGTAGGTTTAGGTTTCATGGATGAAGTTGCAAATTACTGTATATCAACGTCTATTCGCCGCACAACCACATTAGTTTAGTATAATATAATATCTGTTTTTATTTAAATGGCTAGACAGAAAGAATCTTGTGGGTTTATTCCACGCAAAACGCAGATAAATTTACAACTTGCTTTATTTATAAGTTGATTTGTGTGTGAATTTAAAATAAAAAAGAAAGAAAAGAAGGAGTGTGGGTGAATCTGGGTAGGTATAACTTTGTAGTTGGGTGTATGATTTTGCATTAATGTATTTAGCAGGTTTGTCTATTCTAATGTGAACATTTTTTTTGTTTTATTTTATTAGAAGTCGGTGATATAATATTTGGGTTACTGAAACGGATAAAGTTATAAAGTTTATGTTCAATAGGAACTTTCAGGAAAATATTACTCAAAGATCTTAGTCATATCAGTTAGGTTAGGTAGATGAAAATGAACAGGATTCCCCAGAAAAAATTTTTTTAGTTTGGCTATTTAAACGGGAAAAATCTCGTGATCGCTTTGCTCAAGTAACCAAAATAAATATGCGAGTTCTTATTTTATTGAAGGTGTGAAATTAATGTAAAAACTTAAAAAAAATGGAAACCCGAACAAAAACCTGAGAAAAGTTGGAAATTTCAAAAATTCAAATAACTAAACCAAATTTTCAAAAACTGAAAATTGAAAATCTCGAATTAAAACCAAACATCATGTTAGTCTTAAACAACTAAATTCAAACTCCTCAAATTGAAAACTGTATACGTAAGCAGGATCAAGCAACGTTATCAAGTAAGTAGGTAAGCGTTCATCGAATTACATTTCAGTAACTTGATTGGGCATAGGTGATGGTGTCGTAAATAGTTAGAAGACTTTCTTTCAGTCGCCTAAAAAATTCTCATCTGAAACTTTAGAAGTCATAAATTCTAGGATTCCCGCACGAAACTCAATTTTCGTGACAAAAATTCAGTACTTAATTTCCAGATTTTTCCGAAAATATAGAATTTAGAAGTTTCAGCCATTTGCGTTTCTACCTTACGGTAGACAACGATTTTATGTGTTGAATGATCAGATTTTTGAGTTTTTCGAGCTTCTGATAGACCAACTGCCGTAAAAAGTAAGTTGACCTTCAGTAACTTTGTAAGTTCTCATCCCAAAACTCAGAAGGCAACATTGTTCTATAAAATATAGGATTTCCGTAAGAAAAAGACAACTCATTACAAAGTTTTCAGATTTTTTCTACTGAAAATGTAGATTTTAAAAGTTTCAGTTATTTATATAGGTACCTGTATTGAAAAAAAAAAACTAGAAATGTTTTTAATATATGGGCGATTCCATTATCGTGGGTGCAACATTTAGACAGACTTTAAGTATTTTTTATAACAAAATAAAAGAATATTTTAATAAAATTATTACTTGAAGGGTTACATTTTCGACTATTGGCTTAGGATTCATTTATTAAACTCAAATTAAATAAATAAATCGTCAGTAAAAAGGCTTCAAAGTGCGATCGCGGGTGCAACGAATTTGCCACACCTTTCTTGATCATAGTACGAAAAACAAAAAAGTCTGTTAATTGTGAAACATTTATTATATTCTTCTTTCATTTTATTGAACGACATTGATTCAATCAACTAAAGACATACAAATTTAGATAGAAAACAAAAAACAACAACGATTTTTTGACTTTTAAAGCAATCGCAGGGGCAACATCAAATTATCGCGGGTGCAACGAGTCTTACTTTAATGAATATTGACATCAGTAAAACGATATCAATGAACTGGATAAGAGATTAAATAACATATATTGCTATTCAGTACCGTTTTATATTAATTATTAGTTTGTTTTTGTTTTTTAAATACGTCAATATTTTCGAAAAATACTGAAGTGCGATTCCCTTATCGCTGGTGCAATATTGAGACTCACTTTGAGTATATTTATAATTAAATAAAAAAATATTTTAATGAAATTATTGCTTGAAGGGCTTCATTTTAACCTATTCCCTACGTAGGTGCTCTGCATTAGGGCTGGCCACGAGATGAAACTCGGCGAGACTTTTGTTAGTCTCGTCTCGGTCTCGTTAAAATCGAAAATTTTATTCTTGTCTCGGTCTCGTGTCGACCTCGCCTCGGTCTGGTCTCCTAAAAAATACAATATCCGGACAACCTGTTGATTATTGGAACGTCAAACTATAATTTATCCCCCATATATGTAGTTTGAATATGAGCAGAAGAAAATAAATATTTAACTAAAATAGGATTTTCAATTTATTAGACTCGCTGTAAATTTCGTTCCAAATATACAGTCCCGTCTCGGTCTCGTCTCGTATGCTTAAAATGCAGTCTCGTCTCGTTTCGTCTCGGTCTCGTCATATGAGACCGAGACTTTTATCGTCTCGTGGCCAGCCCTACTCTGCATGAAGTTCAGCATTTTTTCAAGCTTGCGCCTCTATTTTGGTGAAGCAGGTCTCTCTTGTGAAGCAGTCTTCCTTTCATTTTATATTAAATTGTTAAAAAAAAACAATCTTGAACAACAAAAATTATTATTCAAGGCATATTTTAATAATAAAAAATGCTACATCACTCAATAATATTAGTTGTTGATAAGTTGCACCCGCGATCCTAATTTAGCGATCGCGGGTGCAACCAATTTGAATCAACGTTTTTTTTTAATTCAACATGCAATTTACTCCTAATAACGACTGGTTAAATTTTGTTTTTGATTTTATCTTACTTTTACAAAGTTTCACTAAAGTTAACAATTTATTTCTGTGGAAAAAACGAACTTTTATATATTTTATATCGCGGTTGCAACAAACTTTCAATGGCTATTTGCAACCAATAATAGTTAAAAAAAAGTAATTACAAAAACGTATATGTTATTATGTGAGCGATTAAATAACATTTGTGACATGTCTACCAAGTAAATCATAACCTCAAACTATCGGTAATGTCTTTTTCAGGCTTTTGTTAGCAGCTATGATAGTTGCAGTTCATACTGACTCTTCGTATGACAATGTTGCAAGGCGCAAAAAAAAGTGTTTTCTATAAATTAGGTCTAATTTTTTTTGTTTGCTAATAAATACAAAGCATCTACCTTGCATTGTTATACAAAAAAAATAAAAATATTGTAATTTATAAATTGATGCCGAAAATCGTCTATAGCGGAATCGCCCATATGTGCCTGTTTGAACCAGTATTTTTGTGAACATGACTGATATTTTGTTTAATATGTAAAAATCAAAAACCCTTCTATATTAACTATACTGCTTTGTAATTCTTCTAATATTTTAAACGTTTTTATCGCTTTTTTTTAAGAATTGTTGTGAGAAATACCCACATATAATAAACGTTCACTTAATTAAGTATTGTCTTGTTAATTAACGTCCCTCACCCAACTCAAAAAATCAACTTCTTTAAAAGCCCAACTTAACCCTACTTAATAAGCAATGCTTTTATAAACAACATTTTATTCTACTGCATTGTCTTCCAAGATCGGCAATCTTTTTAAAAAATAAAATCCCATTCACACTTTGTTTGTCATTATTTAAACATTAGTGCATTATTACCTAATTTTTCATCAGAAGGTTAATCCAATCCCAACTAGTCTTATACCGATTATGCCTACTCTTAGTTAAATAGACTTTGCTTAATGACCAATAAATCATTTTAGTTCATGTTCATATGTTTGTTAGTTATGGGAAATAGGTAATGTGAGTCTATTTTGCGTTTAATTATTTTTTTTATTTTTATTTAACCCACCAAACTAAAAATGTTCGAATTTCCAACATGTTGTAACAAAATAACAAAAGCACACACTAAGTGCTGACGTCAGGGTTGTCGTTTTAGCTCCAAACATTTATTGGGTACGTTCAATGCAAAAATATGAAAACTTCTGAAAATTAAGTACTTAATTTATGTTGTTTAACGTTAAATTATCTGAAAAGCAGCTTTGTATGGAGGCTAGATTTTATATAGAAAATCTGTAAGCTGTATTTTCAGTAGGGAATTTCTTGCTGAAAATAAAAGTTTGCGAACTAAACTTCAAAAAACCAAGTTAAAAGTCAACTTACTTTTAATGACAGCTGGCCAATCAGAAATAAATTAAGTACTTGAAAATTTGCAATTCTGTAATTTTTTGAACAACTGGGAGTATTCATTGAAATTTAAGAAAAAAATATTTTTGTTTTAAAAATTAAATATCTCAAAAATGATTTGATCAATTATGTGGAAGCATGGTATAAAGTGAGTTCTTAAAATTGACTAAATTTTTGAAAAAATTATGCTCTAGAATCAAAAATAATGGTACCTACTAAACGAAAAAAATCTACTTGAAAACGACTCCAGCGATTTTGATAACAAAATGTAAGTGTTCCTTAATAATTACAAAATATATTTAAGACAAAAACATTTTTACTTTGTATCGGCAGTAATTCCCATAGAAGCATTTTACATATTTTTGACTTCGTCATTATAATGTATACAGAATCTTCTAAAAAGTAGATATAAATAATATTACGTATCAAAATTAACCTTAAAAAAAGGATTGGTGATTTTTTTTTTGAATTAAATTGAATAATAAATAAGTAATTTATATACATATGCGTCCCATATTTTTTTTTCCTGAAAATGTTTTAAAAATTTTATATAAAGAAATATTTTTTTTTAATAACCGCAACAATGATTTTTAATTTTGTTTGCATAAATTCTTATTTATTCAAGAAATCAAATGAAGTCTTTTTTGTTTAGCTCAAACTAATTATTATTTGTATGATCTGATGTTATTAATTTAGAAAGGGGGGTGAAAGAAGTTCGAATATTACCAAAATAAGCTCCATTTTAATAATGTTTTAAGAAATGCTACATTCGGAGTAAAATGACAGCCCTGATGAAGCTTCAAATAACAATCAAATAAATATGAACAGTCAAAGCTTTTATCCATCATACAACTTTGCGCATGAAACCTGCGAGCTGCGAGCCCCATCAAACAAAAGCTTGGATAAATCAAACATAACAAAACTCTCAGGCCTCAAGCTGAAAAAAATAAACGCAAAGCATAATAAAATAATACAATTTTCCAGCACTCATACTCAAGAAGACTCAACAACACTCAAATATTTCTCTCTTTCTCTGTTTTTTCTTATCCAATGCTGCAAGTTATATTAGTTGTTGGATTTGATTCTTTTGTTTTTGTTTTAGTTAATGGATATCGTGCTGCCGGTTCGGATGTACTTATACATATATTTTATACCAACAAATTTTTTTCTGTGTTACTAAATTTATCATCAAACTTAAAAGTTTCAACCATAAAAAGTATGTCTTTAAAATTGTGAATATTGGATTACCAGTGAAAAAAAAACTTTGTGATTTGATTGGTTTTTAAAATACAAATGTACTCTGTATTTATCATGTTGTAATGAATGGTCTTGTCAATTTCTCCATTTAATTGTGTTACCTGACTGCATAAAGTAGACCGTCCTCCCTCGCTTCTATACACCCCTCCATTACAAACAAAAGAAAGTGCACTGTCAATTTCCATCTCAATTTATTGTATCTGAAAGATATACACACAACATAGCTACGAGATATCCGCAGATTGAAAAAATTGAAAATTACCATCAGTTGAAACCGTGATACGTTTTTTTTTTCTTTATTGTAAAGCGAAATTTACTATGTGTACAAGGTGGATATAGTTTTTTTTTCGAAACAATTATTAGAGCGGCTGATGAAAAGATCTGGTACATAGTGCGCATCTAATGTATCTTTAAGTACGAAGTGCATTTTTTTGTTGGTGCATCTCTCAAGTAAAAGATACATACATCACGCGTAGTAGAGAGTGTTAAATGAATGAATGAAAGTAATCAAATTAAACACAATAACAACAATAATAAAAAAACAATTGAGTGATAGAAAAAAAAAATATTTACAACATTTAATTAAATTATTATTGTGAATTGCTCTCAAAACGAATTGTGGGACAACGGTAAGGCTGGTTTTTGGTGATTTAAAAACAAAAAATGTCGCGATGCTTTTCACTTTTTAACCACTTTTAACAAAACAACTCAACTGTGCTAATTTTCTTATACATCTCTTGTTTTAACAAACTACAAATTTTAATAAGAAAAGTTTTTCTTTTTTAATTGTGATCTCTATATCATTTTTTTTGGTTGTGTTTTAAGCATGTGACTAATTAATTTTAATGATTAATGCTAATTCTTCTATTCGATGAATGATCTGTCATTTTTCTATTTTGCTTGCAAATAATATCAACACGACAAGGAATCGCGATGACAAAAAGTCTCTTTTAATGTGTTTCGTCTACAATAGTGATAAATAATTGAATTAAAAAAATATAACAAAATAAATAATTTATTTATTCGAGCCAAGGCAAACAGACAAAAAAAAAACACAAACGCATTTATGGAGGATGATTGTTTTAATTTCATTCCATATGACTACAGTTACTTAAAAAAGTCCGTAAGAATTAATTTAAATTTTAAATATAATTTATTTTACATTACGTTTGTTTGATTATATGTTAGCTTTAGTTTTTTTTTGTTGTTGTTTCTTTTTTGATTTTAATTCAATTATAAGAGAGAATTTCATTACGAATACATATGGTCATAGTAGGTATTGACAAACTGCACGTGTTTTGGATTAAGTTTGGTTTTGTGGGAGTTGATTTTCTGTTTCTGTTTTTTTTTTTTTATAATTTGTTATTTTGTGCAAATTAGTCATACCTAGCAGATGACGTTTAAAAACGCAATTCAATAAATTAAAAGCAATAATGTGGTTTTTGGAGTTAATTTTGTGTGATGTGTGGGAATTCACTTAAGATTGCATGCATCTCAAACTTAAGTAGGAAGCTACATACCTAGGTATCTTATCTGCTGTATACATAAGTATAATGGATTGAACAAACAAATTATTAAACATTTTTAAATGAAACAACAACTTAACAACTTAAATTTATCTTTTCACCGGAACTAACCCTGATTACACATATTATTGAAGTCTAACTTCTTTTGAGCGTTGAATGTAAAATTTCAAGTTCGAATTTAAACGAAAAGAAAAAAACGACCGTAACAAAACGTTGACATCATTGGCTACGCGGGTAGATTGTAGATTTTAAATAAAACTTTAAATTGATATTGGCCACATAATTTGTCGTGCAATGTTGTTGGATTTTTGACTAGGTATCAAAATATTTTAGGAGGTACTAGGGGAAGCGTGCTCTAACGTTTGTTGTCTTATTTCGTTAGCTTTGATTATAGAGCTAATTTTTTTTTGGATAGCTAATGCATTTTAGGTAATCTACTTATACAAATTTGTTTCTAACTTATGTATGTATATTGGTATTATTTAAAATTGATTATTTTAATAATTAATAATAAGTTTGGCATTAATCGAGGAGTGTACTAGAATTTTAAATTGCTGTAAATACAAATTATAGATTTTAGTAGTATATTGAATATAGAAGATTTTTGAGTTTTTTTTTAACAGAAAAAGGGCAAAGGAGGGTAATCGGAAATTGGTAAATACATCAAGACTTCTTCGTGGGATGTAAGCCTTGGTGTCTATTTTAATAAAGACAATTTCCCCGAACATGTAGCTGCAAAGTACCTAGATTAATGTCAAAATATGTTTTCGTACAATTAATTTAAACTTGGTACCAAGCGTTGGGGGTTATTTGTTCTACATGTTTTTCTTTGAATATTTAATACCAACAATTACGGAATCTGCCATAAAATATGCTTTTTTAGCATTTAATGCAAATTTTAATTTTCTCAAAAACACATCCACAAAAAAAATCAGTTAATTACATCATTGAATAATTACCTTTTGGCAAAAATATTGGTCTCAAAAAATGGTTTATTAACTGTAATTATCACCTATAGAACTCTAGAACAAATTTTATCAAATTCATTCAATCGCTTCTTCGAAGTGTATACCTACTTCGTACCTACAATTTAAAAAAAAAAACAATTTTTTCGATATTTAAAGAAAACATTTAAATTTTTTTTTGAAAATGCCATATTTCGAAAATGAATTGGTCTTTATCGGGACATTACATCAAGCTGTGTTTTAATACTATTAGTAGATTTTAAGCAAAATTTTTTCAAGAACCAAACAACTTAAAACCGCTCCAAGATTTTTGATACAAAATTGTCTTTGTGCAATTTTCATCCCAGTTATGAATTTCAGGTAATTCAAACTCTGTGTTTTTTTAAATACTTTTTGTTTTTAATACTTGAAAAATGGTTTTTTTTGTAGCGTTTGATAATTTCTCTTATCCCTCTGTCTAAAAAAGTGATTATAATAAAAAAAATCCGTGCAAAATTTAAATGAAATAGGTCGACGTTAAGCCCATTGAGTATGAGTAGGTGATTTTTCACGCATTCACGCGCTTTCTTACTCAATAATTCGTTAAAAGATGACGATGGTTTTTTTTTTTTAAAGTAGACATTATACATACAGTTGACGCCACTTATATAACGACGTTTGTTTTCTTTTCATACAATTTGTATTAGTTTATCGTCGTTTATAACGTCCGTCGTGAAATTGTCGTCAATAACGACCAGGGGGTCAATTCTCGATCTGTGAAGCTGTGAAGTGATACATTTTCCAAAACTTCACACGTAAATAATTTGATTCTGGATGAGTGTGTAAAAGTGATATTAAATGTCAAAACTTAAGAATTTTTTACAATTTATTTCACTTTTTCAAACTCATCCAGAATCGAAATATTAACGTTTGAAGTTTTGGAAAATTTATCAGTTCACAGCTTCACAGATCGAGAATTGACCCCCAGTTGCGTATAACGACGAATTTCAGACAAAAAATACTTCGGTTTCACCGCTTACAAGGACGAATGAAGAAAAACGCAAACTAAAAGTAAGTAACTGAGAACTCAAACCTGTACGTGTTCAAATAAGTATACACAAATTCATTTCTTCTAGGGCTGTCCACGAGAAGAGACTCTGCGAGACATTTGTAAGTCTCGTCTCGGTCTCGTTAAAACCGATAATCTTCAGTCTCGTCTCGGTCGCGTATAATTAAGTCTCGTCTCGGTCTCATCTCCGAAAAATACGATTTCAGGACAACCTGATGATTATTGGAACGAAATATTTTCGATTATAGTTTGAATATATATGTGCAGAAGAAAATAAATATTTAACTAAAATTGAATTTTTAATTTATAAGATTCTCTGTAAATTTCGGTCTCGTCTCGGTCTCGTCTCGGTTACTAAAAAGGCACTCTCGTCTCGGTCTCGTCATGCGAGACCGAGATCGAGACCGATACTTTTCTCGACTCGTGGCCAGCCCTACGTTTCTTCGGGAATAAATTTAACTTACTTCTTTATTATTCTCTTCCTAAAATTTAAAAGCGCATTTATCTATGTACTCATATATAATTCTGGTTTTTCTTGTCGATCATTTTTGTGGTAATTCTGTTATGACGATCGCCGGGCCGGCTATTGCGACCACATTTGGCTGGTCCCTTGGCGGCCGCTATAAATGGCATCGACTGTACCTACATAACGACACAAGGGTAGATCAATCTGAACGAAGATATATTGATGATATCATGAAAAGTTAGATGCTTTCGGCTCGAAAAAAAAAATCTAAAAAAATAGGCTCAAATTTTAACGTTAAGAGGTCCGCAGCCATTTTTGCCATACATATTGTTTGTGAAAAGAGTGCAAAATTCCTTGGAAGTGTATAACTTCCTAACCATTGAACGTGGAAGAAATTGGTTGAAATATATAAATAGGAAATTTAAATTTCTAATTAAAAGATTTTGGGATTTTTGTTGATAAAAGCTACTGTTTAGAAGATAATCAGTACCTGCTTATAAATAAATCATACAGATTTCGGCTGAACTTAAAAGGAAGGTAGTAAAATCTTTATAGGTTGTATATTTATAATTTATTTTTTTTTTTTAGAACTTAATTTTCCCAGTAGTACCCCGTAGCGTAATGGTTAGTGCGTTCGACTGTCACGCTGGAGGTCTGGGATCGCTTCCCAGCCTCGTCCACCTAAAAACTAAAAAGTTTGTTTTTCAGGGCTACCTCCTCCAAGAGTATCACTTGTCACGAATAAGTGCTTCTCGTCTAGCCGTTCGGATTCGGCATAAAATTGTAGGTCCCTTCCATTCCTGTCGAAAGGCGCACACAGGAATGGTTGCGAGTTGTTAGTCACTAGGGCCTGGTTCTTCATGAGCCGTTGTGCCACCCGATTTATTTTTTATTCAATTTTCCCAATTTATGATAAATCTGAGAGTTAAGAAATCAATTGTATTTTCTGTTGTATTTTTTTCTTTATAGTTTCGAATTATTAATTTTCTCAGAAACTAGAAGACAAAAGCATCTGGTTTTTATCAAATAAAAATTGATAAGAGCATCGAATACAAAAAGCTAAATCAGATTGCTTAGTTACATACAATTTTGAAAAGGATTTCTGAAAAATAAAATACATTATAGGTAGGATTTGTTTTCAAATTATTGTGAAATCAAAAATTTTAAAAGAAAACACTTTCTTTTAAATAATTTTATTTCAAATTTAAAGAAGAAAAAAATATATTACTATTTGTTAAGTGTTGCCGTTGTATTTTAATAATTTATTTTTCATTTAAGGTTGTTTTTTTGAAAATGTCTGCTCCTTGATCGAGTAAAGCGAAATCAGTATAATTTAAACTTAAATAGATATTATGAAGCGATTATCCTCTAAGCTTTAACCAATCAAAAACTTGAGACCTTTCATTAAAAATATTAAATTAATTTAAATATGACAAAGAAGTTTAATGCAAGGAAGTTATGTACCTGCTTCCAAGGTTTTTTCCACATTCTTCCCATACAATTTGTATAAAATAATTAAAATCAAAGCATATTCGTTCAATTTGACCCAGCTTAATGTACATATATGAAGGTACCTAGAGAAATAGCAAAAACAATGATTTTAATTTTTTTAAGCAATAAAGTAGCAATTCTAAATATCGTTCTGGTTGTGTTCCTTAACTTTACATAACATTTTTTTACAAAACTTTAAAAATTTTCTATTAACTAATTCACTTATCCAAACACTTCTGTATGAGACTGTGAAAACTAAGGTGTTTTTTCTATGAATATTTCAACTGGTGCAACCGTGTTACCGATGTCAATGCAAAGATTTATGTTTTGTATCATTCTTATAAATAGTTGGTTGTAGTAGTAGGTTGGGTTAGTAAAATTCTGTCCATATTAAGCCCCACTCTAATGTAAGCGTAGACAATTATTCTTGTTTGAAAATAGATCCAACCATTTTTAAATTGTTATCTAATAAATTAAAATTAATTAAAGAAATCAAATAACGTTGGTTAAAAACCAAAATCATAAGTCGTACATTAAAAAAAATAAAAAATAAATCGGGTGGCACAACGGCTCATGAAGAACCAGGGCCTTGTGACTAACAACTCGCAACCATTCCTGTGTGCGCCTTTCGACAGGAATGGAAGGGACCTACAATTTTATGCCAAATCCGAACGGCTAAACGAGAAGCACTTATTCGTGACAAGTGATACTCTTGGAGGATTTGTCAATTCATCGCAAGAGGCAGTAGCCCTGAAAAAAACTTTTTAGTTTTTAGGTGGACGAGGCTGGGAAGCGATCCCAGACCTCCAGCGTGACAGTCGAACGCACTAACCATTACGCTACGGGCTACTACAAAGTCGTACATTATGTATTTTTATTTATGTTGTATTTTTAATTGAGTTGAATTTTACAATTCAATTTAAGACGCTAAAACCAATCTTGGTTATTTCAAAAAAGATCTAAAGCTACAATGTTCTCCATTTTTAATAAATTTACAATAAGGTTACTGTTATTAATGTTTTTATTTTTTGTTAACAGCTCCACTGATTTTCTTTGAAGCAAAAACAAATATTCTATGCGTGTTTTCTAAACGCAAAATGTGTCTCGAGAACCAGTTAATTAATTATTTTTTATAAACTATATTTTAAAAGTTGGTAGGGAAACCGTTTTTTGTTATTGGTATCGGTATATTTTTAAGAAAACCAATGATTGATTTTTAGATTTTTGCTTGTATTCATTTCATGCTTTATGTTAGGTAGGTAGAAATGGCGGCCACGGGCAGCCTAGCCCATAGCCCAATTAGCGCTAAATACGCCGTTTTGATACCATAACTCGTTAGAACCTGTGGATTGAAAGGGAGATTGTGGCATATCCGCAGGATATCGTCCATTTTTATTTGAATAAAGTTGAAAGAATTTTGTGACTTGTGGAAAGACTGAGTAGCTTTAGCAGAAACACCTGAAAGTGGATCACTCACACAACCAGACCAGCACCCGCACCCGCACCATCCAAAGTTTGCCCAACTAGGCAGTTTGTTGGCTGGCACTGGAGCGTGAACTAATCTGGTCGAATGATCAACCGGCTACTGTGCAGCACGAACCCCCGCCAAAACCCCAGTCCACTATCTTGCGAACATAGGGGATCGACGGAAGGTGTGATGCAGAAGCAGCCGAAATTTGTCCTAGAGCCATTTCGTCGCGTTGAGGAAAGAAATCAAGTCTTTGATCTTCATTTCCGAAAGTTCGTTAAGGTCGTTGTAAAAAGCCCTTCCGAATGATTTTGCTCTAGCTTTGGCCATAGCGGGGCATTTGCAGAGGAAATGAAATACTGTTTCCTTTTCTTGCTGATCCCCACAGCTCCGACAGTGAGTATTGTGAGGTATGCCAAGCTTCGCTGCATGCTCTCCTATTGGCCAGTGTCCGCTACACGTTGCAACGACCCTGGCTATGTCTTGCCTGGGTCTGCGTATTAGATCAATTGTTCGGGGTTTATTATAGGTGGGCCAGATCTTTCTAGATATATTACAGTTTGATAAACTATTCCACCTGTGGTTTGATTCAGTGAGATAAATTGAGAGAATATTGCCCTTCATAACTCCAAGCGGAATGTTTACTTTTTCCGCAAGTGAGCCATAAAGGGCTGATCCTTGCCTGGCCAGCTTGTCAGCCCGTTCATTGTCCCCAATGCCACTGTGACCCGGAACCCAGATAAGAGTGAACCTGAGGTCAGTGTTCAGACTCGAAAGCTCATTCTGGCGTTGCTGGACCAAATTGGAGGATTATTTAGCTAAATAAATAGCCTTAACAGCCGCCTGATTGTCTGTATTAATAGCTGTATTTCGGTTCTGGTTTGGATCTTCTTTTAGTGACTTGCATGCTTCCCTGAATGCCAGTAATTCAGCTTGAAAGACACTGGCAAAGTCAGGTAGTCGGAAGGACCTTGAGACATTTAGAGACTCAGAAAAGACTCCTGCACAAACACCGAACTCCATCTTTGAGCCATCAGTAAAGATAGTTGTTTGGAAATCTTTCGTCACGACGTCGTCTTTCCATTCCTTCCTGGATGGAAATTTAACTTTAAAACCCTTACTGATACTCATTGTAGGGGTGCAGTAGTCAGTGGGAGTCGAAAACATGTCCGTTGGAATCAAGTCTGTGATATTGCTGTGACCATAGGGCTTGGCAAACCAAGAGTTTGATTCCTTAAGTCTTAATGCGCTGCAAGATACTAGATATTTGATATGTAAATCAAGTGGTAGAAGGTGCAGAAAAACGCTTAAGGCATCAGTTGAGCAGGATCTTATTGCCCCTGTCGTGCCAACGCTAGCAGTTCTTTCGACCTTCCTAAGTTTATTGATGTTATATGATTTCTTGAGTGCAGGCCACCACACAATCGAACCGTATGCGAGGATCGGTCGTACCACGGCTGTGTACGTCCACAGGATCATCTTCGACTGGAGCCCCCACTTTTTACCAAAGGTTTTACTACAGGCATAGAAGGCCTTCTTGACCCTTTCTTCAATATTCAACTTCCAATTTAATTTGAGGTCGAGAATAACACCTAAATATTTTGCACTGGAGGAAAGTGAGAGTGTTTGGCCGTTAAGTCGGTGTAGAGTGAAGGGGTGTATCTTAGGTTTGGTAGTAAAAAGCATCAGTTCAGTTTTGCTTTGATTAACTCCTAGTCCACAAATCGTGGCCCAGTTGCTAACCTTCCTTAAAGCCATTTCCGTGATCTCACTTAACACAGGAGTGAACTTGCCTGACCATCAATATCACCAAATCATCAGCATATGCCACCGCCTTCATACCACATCTTTCCAACTTAACGAGAACATTATTCATGACTAAAAGCCATAGAAGAGGGGACAAAACCCCACCCTGGGGTGTTCCTCTACTAACGTGTTTGGTCGAGTTGGTATTGCCTAACGTGGATTGAATCCTTCTGTCGCTGAGCATGGATATTATCCACTCAATAATGTAGTCTTCTACAGCAAAATCAACTAAAGATTCTAGAATGGATTCAGTAAGCACGTTATTGAAAGCCCCTTCAACATCTAGGAAAGTGGCGAGAGTGTATTCTGTATAGATGATATATTTCTCAATAGTATGCACCACCTCGTGCAGGGCGGTTTCCGTGGATTTGCCTTTAAGGTATGCGTGTTGAGAGTTTTGAAGGGGACATCCCTCTAGGGTGTCTCTAATATGGGTGTCGAGGATGTGAGTATAGTATTTAAAAAATCCCTTCAACTGTAAGAACAAACCCATACAACCCTTTAGATATGCATTTTGTGTTTTCATATAATCGCATCACGAAACGTGTCACTATCACCATTATGAGAATACACCATTAATTCTTATAAACCGTTTTGGAGGAGGACTCTGGTCCTACAGGGCTACATGCACTAAGAACCTTCAATATTTTAAATGTCGTTGTACTTTTGGTTTGACCTAATACCCTCTTAAAACTGAAATGTTTTTTTCTTGGGCTATAATTATAGTTTCAAGAAATTGCTTCCTTATTGCCGATTCATATTTTATTTATCAGTGTAAAAATCAATTGCTGCAAAATGATTACCTACCGAAACTAAAAACGATGACGCGACACACGTCACAAATATATCATTTTTGCAATTACATACTTGGCTATATTGAAACAAATTCTACAAGTGTTTACAATTGACATTCATGGATAATTTTACACTTCCGTTCAGTCCATTAAAACAAGAAATTAAAAAACATGTTTTTTTTCTAAGTAAGTGAATTGGTCAATGGTGTTTGGTATTGATTTTTTATTTTGTTGTTGAAAATGTGTGCACATTCTGACGGCCAAAAGACAGACAACACACACAGCTTTTAAGTCGACACCGATTAAGTCGTGAAAAATGTAGTTTGAAGCGTGTTGTTTGGCAGAAATTGAACACTATTATACTCGCTCTGGCTGAGTTTTGTTTTTCTTTTAAAGGAATGTTTTATTGTGATTTTTTTTTTTTTCGTTTGGAAACAATAATTAAGCCTCTCATTACCTATTGTGACTGCAGGCTGGATAGTGAAAGGGTTTTCTATGCGAAATGGACAACGATGAAGCGGACAGCGGGCTTTTTTTTGTTGGCTTCGCATGATTCTGTTGCAAAATTTACAATAGATGATGGTGTTTCATTGTCTTGTTTTGTTTTTTTTTTTGTAAGCACAAGCAAATTAGTTTGCTTATGCAATTTTTTAAACAATTGAGATTTTAAAATTGATATTTTTATTGTTATTTATTTTAATACTTCTCTGTTTTAAGGTTTTTGCGAGTATGACTTAAATTGTATTCAGAAATATATTTATTTTAACAAGCGTCAATTTTTCTACTTTATTTTTTTTTTTTACTTGCTCTTAAGGGCAAGTATTGTTATTTATTAAAATAGCATCACGATAATTAACTCCAGGAAAATAAGATATTCACTTCCAAAAAAAATCCGACAAAGCTGAATTTTGGTGGAGAACTTCATTTATTCGTCCTTAACATTTTGCTCAAAATTACCCTAAATTTGGAGTGAAGCAAACAAATTTAGGAGGAGGGGTATTCCGGGTAGAATAAACTTCCCGGAAGATATTAGTTTGAATAAGAAAAATCAAATTTTTTCAGGACGGTGGCATTTTGCCCTCTTTAAACTTGGGTCTTTAATAGAAATTGTTTTTGCAAACATAACCCCAACAAAAACAATTTCCCTACCCAAAAACAAATAACAAATGTCCTCCTATATTACATTTTTTGACTAAATGTACTCTACCCCAATGTTTTTCACAATTTTGTTTTACCTACTCTAATTAGCTACTCTAATAAAGCTTCAATTTGTTTGTCAACTACAATATCAAGTTCCTGCGATGCAGTCGTGCATTTTATTACCTACATTTATCTTTATGTTTTGAATAGCTAGGCCCAGTTTTCCAGTGCGAGATCATGCGAGTTTCACTAGCTAATAGCAGGCTTTTGAATATTAGTTAGGTTAGAAGGGGTGATGAAGCGGCAAGCCGAAACATCTCACTCGGATCTCAGTGGATTAATTGTGCTCCCCGGAGTTGACTTGGGTAGGAGCAAGAATGGATGAGGAGAGGTTGGTGGGTATCAGGGAGGGGTTATGGTAGGAGGGCCTCCATGAACCATCCCGAACTCTGGATGAATTTCATGATGTTTGCAGGTGGCAAAATAGAGACGCTATCCAATTCGTGGAAGAAGTATACTCATTTGGCAGTGGCATTTTTCTTGTTCTAGAGGCATAAGTACCCAGGGTATGACTTGGCTCGGTTCAAGTGTTGCCCCGTTTGTGGCCAGTTCGTCTGCCCTTTCATTACCAAAAATGTGACGATGTCCTGGGACCCAACGAAGCGTAACTGTGTTTGCTGAGCCCAACGATTTTAGTTCGCTGCGACAGCAATCAATCAGTTTGGATTTAGTGACAATTGATGATATGGCTTTGATTGCAGCCTGACTATCTATGAAGAAATCAATGTTCTTACCCGTCAATTTAAGCGTGGAGAGATGCTTTGTAGCTTCACAAACTGCAAGGACCTCTGCTTGAAAGACGCTACAGAAATTCGGTAGTTTTATCACCTATATTGTTTAAAGGTGGGTTTTCTGAACAGATACCAGACCCTACCCCATCGTCTGATTTGGACCCGTCAGTGAATACCGAGACATGATCTTCGTTATTGACCCGGTTTCCTTCCAGAGTTCTCTTGATGGAAAGTCTGCAAGTACAACTGGATTGAAATCAATATGCGGTAAGATGTAATCAGTAATATTAATGTCAGTGAAGTTAATTATCGTCTTATGACCATAATGGCCCTTTTTACAATATTTGCACTCTTTTAATCGAAGAGCGCTTTTGACCGCCAGCTCTTTTGTAAAAAGATCAAGTGGGGCAAGTGAAAGGAAAGTTTCCAGGGCTGCGATTGGTGTAGTTCTCATGGCACTTGTTGTACCTATACACGCTAGTGTTTGTATTTTTGTCATGGTATTGAGATTGGTGACTTTGTCAAGTGCTGGCCACAAGACCAAACATGCATATGTTAATATTGGCCGTATGATGGGTGCCTACCTACCAAAAATTCTACTTCAAGTGTAGAATGCTATCGACGCATTTTTCTCCCGTTCTTTAACATTTTCTTTCCAGTTTAGTTTACGGTCAATTATCAGTCCAAGATATTTTGCCGTACCCGTGATATGGAGCGGTATCTAATTTATAGTGGGGGGGGGGGGTTAATAGTTGGAATGTTATGTTTTCTCGTAAACAAAACTAGTTCAGTTAAAAGTGGGTTGACATTAAGTCCACAGCTATTGGCCCAACTACTGAGCTTGTCAAGGGCGGTTTGCAAGAGATCACGGAGTGAGGAAACAAATTTTCCAGAGGTCATTATAACGATGTCGCCTGTGGATGCCACGACTTTGACTCCACTTTGGTTTAGATTGACCAAAACAATATTAACAACCAGGAGCCAAAGTACCGGTGATAATACCCCTCCCTGTGGTGTACCCCTCCCTACATGCTCTGACTTCTGACTTTTAGCTTGCTTTCGCCTAATACAGCATTTACAAGTCTAGTTTGAAGCATAGCATCGATCCAGTTTGACAACAATGGGTCAATACCCGTTGAGTCTAGGGCTTGCCGAATTGATTTACTTTTGACATTATTGAAGGCCCCTTCTATGTGTAGGAAAGCTCCTAGAGTGAATTCTTTATAATAAATTGATCTTTCAATTGTGCCGACCGTCTCATGAAGAGCTGTCTCAACAGATTTGACCTTCATATACGCATGCTGGGCTTGTGAGAGAACATAATCACTTAGTTTGAGGCGAATATGGCTCTCTATTAGTTTTTCTAATGTCTTGAGAAGAAATGAAGACAAACTAATTGGTGTAAAGTACTTCGGTTCAGTGTGCGTGGGCTTGCCAGCTTTTGGAATGAAGATGACATTGACCTCTCTTGATCCTAATGGAATATAGGTAGTATTTAAACATCCCCTAATGATATCCATAAGGATTGGAACAATTGTGTCCTTAGAGCTTTGGAGCATAACTACCATCGGGCCCTGCGGACTTGTATGCTGAGAAAGTGTTAATGGCCCAAGCCACTTTCCTACTATCTACTATTTCATTACCTATTTGAGAGATTACACCTATGTGTCCCCAAGAGGTATGTCATTGACACACCCTTGGAAGTGAGTGCTCATAAGTGCCTCAAAGGTCTCAAAGCAGGAGTCTGTCCAGGTCTTATCCGGTCTTTTTAGGAAGCCCGGGGGAGTGTAGACCTTTGACATGACTTTCCTGAGCCTAGCAGCATAATGACTCAATGTCTGTATAAAATTTTCGCCAGGCTGCTCTTTTGGCATAGGGTGTTCGGTTCTTATACTCGTTTTTGCTGATCTTGTAAAGATCCCAGTCAGCATTGGTATTACTGTGTTTCGCTCTGTTGAAAAGCCTCCTTGAATTTTTTCTAAGGACAGAAAGAATATTAGTTAGGAAGAATTGCGTTTACGGGTTTTTATTATTGGATATGTTTGTCTGGAACTTAAGCTTACTTAAAACATCAGAGAACTATAACTCGAAAATTAAGCCGAATTTGTTAATTAAACTTAAGAAAATTTTTCTAGGAACTTATATTTTCTATCAAAATTGGTGGTTTAAAAATTTAAAAAAAAAATTTGTCAAAAACTGACCTTAAAAAAAAATCAAAAATTCACATATTTTTTTTTTACTAAATTGATCATAACTTTTTTTGAAGCAAAGGTGTGCGCAAGACATATCAGAATGATACAAAGAAGATGCTCAAGTCTTTAAAATGACGGATCAAACATTTATTTTTGATAAAAATTTGCGGAAATATATCCTTTTAAAAATAATCTGAAATAATGTGAAGTCGAGATTTTGATCAAATATGTCATTATGATAATAGAGAATTTAAAAATAGTGGGTCCTGCAGTCTTATCTGCCCGTCTGTCAATTTTTAACACCTAGGCATACAGACTGAATGGATGGATCGATTTATGTTTAATTGAATTTTTTTTTGGCCAAAACTAATGGTAGCTTGCATAGAACCATATTTTGCATTTTCGTCTTTTGACCTAGCCGCGTTACCGAATTCAATGATTTTTTATTATAAACAAGCTACCCCTTAATGCATGATTTAATTTTCTTCATGAAAAAAATGCATGTGGTAGTTAATGCTAAATTAAAGGACACGTATTTCAGGAATTTTCATTTTATTTGATAAAAATTGGCCAAATCGAATTTTTCCGGTTTGGATCATATATGGCACATTGAGCAGAAAAGGAACAAAAAATTGCTGCCGACGCACGTATGTTGAAGCCAAGTTCACGATCCTGTTATCATACTAGGTTACTACAGAGATGCCAATTTCATCTACATTCGCTAGTTTTTCAACGGTTGCACCTCTTCCCTTTTTCATCAAGTCTTTTTTTTGCTGGAACCTTCTACCCCGGAAGGCGATTAGCTTTTATTGTGCCTAACGGTAAGATCGCCTTTTTAGCCATGTAAGTCAACAGTGGTAAAGATGTTTACCAGTTATCGAAGAATAATTTATAGTTGATGCCTTCAGGAATGGTTCTTGAAAGTCGAACAACATCGTCACTAGAAGTACTAATTTTTTGCAAATTGCTGACTGACTGTACAGGTCCTTGGGTTCCAGTATAAATTTCAAAGTCATAGCTGAACCCAGAGCTACCACTGAGCACAAAATTCTTATATCCCCATTTGTGTAATTAGGGGGTGTTGCCAGCACTTTGTTTTTGTATGACACGAAAATATATAACAGATACGAGAAAAATACAAATTTTGTGCCCTTGTTGCATGGTGTGCCATATATGATCCATTCCGTTTTTTCATCTCAAAAGTACTATTACTTCACCAAACTAAAAAAAATTTTTTATTTATTTTATTATTTCATTTAATATTTAAAAAAGGAATACATGAATTAATTTTATACTTAGGTTTTTACTATCAAAAATATATATATGTATTAAAATATGATGTAGGTATCACGAAGTGTTTTAAAAATATTTTTAAAATTTTGTAACCTCAAAAAATTATTTTCCTTAGCTTCTTATATGCATCTTCTGCTCATTCCATTTTAAAGAAGAAATCAAATGTCTCTTTCGTAGTAGAAGTATCAAAATACACACCTAGTGCAAATAATAAGAATATATTATAGTGTTATTATGTGATATTTTCAAATTTACTATGCTGATTTTCACTTGTTTTTTTTTTAAGTTATTCGTTATAATTTTAAACATTCATAACATTGCTTCCCGGAAATATTCTCACAATCAGCATGATCAACTGTAACATATTTTTTTACAACTTCCTTCCATTGACTTTCCACTTTCGAATTTATCAAATTTAACTCCATCACAGTAGCTTAATCACTTCATTAAAGCCCACGATGAAAATCATGATTTCATTGATGCTCCATCTCTAAACCACTAAAATACCATCAGATGAGTCTTGTCATTGTGAGTTTTCTCATTCCCTTCACTATATTTATTATAGCCAATTAACTAAACTTTGCCCATTCAACTTGATAAATTGCATCTTTTAATTAAGAGATTGGCATTAAAGAAACTGAATATAAATTTTCGTGTTTTTATGCTGTGAGAGACAACCATACAATTATTATTTCCAAATAGGTATGAAGTTTTAATGCCCTTTTAAACTTTGGCATAGTAGGTAAGAGATTGTTTTTCTATGTGCATACCATCTTCACGTTCCCCGTATAAACAAAAGTCGGCAAACTTCTTTTCTTTCTCTAACCAGCTAAAGTTAGCTTTGAGTGGAATGCCTGCGCACGTTATATAGCTTTTTTAACTTCCAAGAACTCAATCAGGTCGAAATAAACCGGCCGGCCGGTTGGTTGGTTAGTTATGACTTTATGAGGTTTGATTTGTATGTAAGCATTGTATTGGTATGTCATGTGATTCATATTCATGTGAACAACAACAAAAAAATATGTGCCACAAACCGTTACAAAGGGTCAGAAGAACAAATGGCCGTTTTATTTTTCCATTCTTGTTTGTTATGTTACATTAAATTCACCTTTTTATAGAGCACAACACATTCATTGGCCTTTAAGACACAACCAGTTTGTAAATTGACATGCCATAAACACTTCAATTAGAAATATTCCAGTGTACAGAAAAAAAAAATTATATCGCTATTGTGTAACGAGCCAAAGAACTCTGCACTCAATTGGCTTAGAATCAACAAGAAAGAAATATGTAACAAAAAATCAAAATTGTATTTTTGCGATTAAGTTTGTTCAAAGGTGCAGTAATTTTTGTTCTGAGCTTCGCTTTAGATTCTTTTGTGTAAGAGAACGTGCTGACGTTCATTCAATTAAATTTATTATTTTTACTTACTCTATAGAGGGCGAGTCTTGGTGCCTTAAATAAACAACATATTTTGGGAATCGAGTAAGCGATTTTAATAAAATAACATTCAATTCTTTCCTTATTGTTTAATGTGTGTCGACGTTCATAAAGTATTGAATTTTTTTTAAAAAGATTTCTCAGAAAGAACTCCAAATATTTCAGTGAAATATTATGCCAAGTTGAAAAATCTAAGAATCGTGATCAGGAAGTGAAGTTTTTATTTCTATTATATTTTTTTATTTTAAGATCAAAATAAGGGCTCCTAACCTTTAGCACCTCATATATGGGATATTCGCAAAAAAAGTATGCCATCTAAAAGGTCAGTAAGTGGTCAAAAAAGGTCAGCTACTTTCAGTAATTGGTCAGCCATATATTTTTTTTAATAATTTTTTTTAAAAATTGTAAGGTCAAAACTATTTTTAGCACCTCATTTATGGGATATTCGAAAAAATTATACACCATTTGAAAGGTTACCTAGACCTCATAAAAGGTCAACTTATTTCAGTAATTGGTCAGCCATAGTTTTTGCTTAATTGAATTTTAAAAATTTATTTTTTCAAGGTCGTATAAGACTTTTAGCACCTCATTTATGGGATATTCGCAAAAAATGTATACCATTTGAAAGGCTACCGACTCCTGATAAAAGGTCAGTTAGTTTCAGTAATTGGTTAGCTATGAGTTATTTTATATGAATTCTTAAAGTTTTTAGTTTTTCAAGGACGTATAAGACTTTAAGCACCTCATTTATGGGATATTCGCAAATAAAGAATGCCAATTGAAAGGCCACTGACTCATGATAAAAGGTCAGCTAGTTTCAGTAATTGGTCAGCCATAGGTTTTTTTAATGAAGACTCTTATACTGTAACCTTGAAACAATCTTTAAAAATTCATTAAAAAAAACCTATGGCTGACCAATTACTGAAACTAGCTGACCTTTTATTACAAGTCAGTGGCCTTTCAATTGGCATACTTTATTTGCGAATATCCCATAAATGAGGTGCTAAAAGTCTTATACGGCCTTGAAAACAAAAAACTTCAAAAATTCATATAAAATAAACTAAAGCTGACCAATTATTGAAACTAGCTGACCTTTTTTGACCAATTACTGACCTTTTAGATGGCATACTCGTTTTTTATAAATTCTATAAATGAGGTGCTAAAAGTCTTATACTGTGACCTTGAAACAAACTTTAAAAATTCATTAAAAAAAACCTATGGCTGACCAATTACTGAAACTAGCTGACCTTTTATCTTGAGCCGGTGGCCTTTCGAATGGTATACTTTTTTTTGCGAATATCCCATAAATGAGGTGCCAAAAATAGTTGGTGACCTTGAAAAAATGTAAGCCTTGATTAAAAATTTTCTATGGCTGACCAATTTCTTAAACTAGTTGACCTTTTTTGACCACTTACTGACCTTTTAGATGGCATACTTTTTTTGCGAATATCCCATATATGAGGTGCTAAAGGTTAGGAGCCCAAAATAAGGACTATTTTTTGTAATATTTTCAAGGTTAGAAAAATTCTAAAGAGCCATTACATGTGCCCTAGGGATACATTTAATTCTGTTTTAATCTAATAATTTTTATTGATCAACTAAAAATGGTTCACGGCCGACTTTGTTTTAAGCTCATACTTTCACATGGCAAAACGCACTGACAAAAATGCAGTTTTCCGGCATTCACATTTATATAAAAAAAAATAATACAAATGTTATCGAACTCTTGAAATCGGCTTGTTATTCTGTCAGTGACTGCGAATAATATGTTTTTTTTTTTTGGCATTTTGTCAATATCTTCAAATACATATGTACATGTACATTTATACCTATGTAATTTTTATTTGAATTCGAAAAGAGAAAAAAATAAAAATTTGAATAAAACGTGGTTGGAATGATTTATGCTTTTCGGGTGAAAATTTATTGGACAGTGTGCTGTAATGACTTTTTTGTGTTGGTTGTTGTTACTGTTGCTTAAGTGTCATGAAGCGGAACTTGGAATACGGTAATTTGTATATTTACAAGTGAGGAATTTGTAGACCTCACACAGCCATCAAAATTGAGGAAATTATAAACATGATATTTTTTTTTAAACAAAAGGTTTGATGAAGATATTTTAACGAAATGTTTTTGGGAGCCAAATGATGGGAATGGGGAAAGCTGTATAAGCTGGTATATAAAAATGAAACTGCTTATCTCATATCTCGCTTGTTAAATGTACTTTAAATGTATAAAAATCATATTTGATAAATCTATGTAAAAATAATGTTTTGCGGTTGACCTTTAAGAGTGTTTGTTATAACTTATAAATTATTGTAAATTCCACGCCAAGTGCGAATTAAAAAGTTACAAAATATAAAGTCACGAAGAGAAGAAATGTTTTTCGTTGGGTAATAAAATTATATAATTTGCAGTTTCGTGTTGTATTGTTTACTCTACGATAAGTGTAAACATAACCGAGGAAAATTCAAATTAATTTTCAAAATTACAGTGGATTAAAAGAGTCAACCGAAAATTCTGTTCTAAAATGATTATGAAATTACTTCGTTGTTTTTTATGGAACTTTAAATTATTTCTTTTCTCAGCTAGACACTCGTAGTGTATTGAAAATTAATATCTGCAAACAATATAAAACGATGTTTTTTTTTAAGATTTTAGTTAGTTTAGCTCTTCGAGTGAATAAAAAGAAAAAATTTAAATTTTGAAACCTGGAATAAAAAATGGGCACGACTGGATCGCACAAACTTGCTCTCGTAGCTAACAACTTTGACGTAGCTAACAACTTTAACGTAGCTAGAAATTAATGATGTACAAGTATATAGGTATTGGTTCAAAATTATAATGATATCATTAAAAAAAGTTTTTAATAAATTATTTCTATAAATAAGATACTATACATTTATTATTTTAATGGCTTTGAAAGTAAGAGCTCAAAATTAAATATGCCATCTGAATTGTTTGATAAATATACATTTATGAAAAAAAAAAAATAAAAAAGTTTTGGAGCGGTTATCTAAAAAATAATTTTTTTTATATAAAATTTTTCTCTCATCTTCAAAAATAAATTCTGGTATGCCAACATTTAGTATTTAATAAAATACAATTTTAAACAAAATAAGAAAAAATATTCATTAGCCCGTTTTCAAGATACTGAATTTTAATCCAAAAAAATATTTTTTTGAAAATTTGTGTATGCAAAATTATTTGAATTGTGAACGAGCTCTTGCATAAAAATGTTGGTTGAAATCGGTGAAACCTTCAACGAGAAACTTGAAAACAAAACAAATTCGGGTCTATGATAGGTATAGATAATATATATTTCCTTTCCTTCTATTCGTTCTAACTAGTGCATTTGCATTGCATTTAAAAGACCTGTGGTCATACAGGCATATAGTTAAAAACAAAAATAAATAAAGGCTATTGGTAAAATTTTTTTTTTATCGAAATGTTGACGATACCTTAAATAGTAAACGCACATCTTTTTATCAAGATTCTTAGAGCCGTTTTCGAGAAAAAATAAGTTTTTTCGTAACGATTTTTCATTATTTGTATGGAAGGTGCGGTTATTTTTGAGTTTAAAACCATGATTTTTTTAAGTATTCTACAAAATAATAAATCACCTAGTTTTGAAAATATTTACCAAGTCGTTTTCAATATACATATTTATTTAGTTAAAAAAATTGATTTTTTCTTAATTTTCAATTTTTTTTAATTTTGGTTCACAAGAATGTTTTTACTTTTTAGAACATTTACCATTAACAGAAAATGAAAAATTTCAACTTAACTGTTATCGAGAAAATAAAAAACCAAAAAAATGGCTAAAAAAATTTATCAAAAAGTAGTTTTTCCTTATTTAATTTTTTTCAACAAAATCCTCGGACCCGTTTTTGAGAAAAACATCAATTTCCTTTTTGGCGAAAAAAATTGTATGTCAGGTACCGTTATTTTGGTCCAAAAAAAAAAAATTAAAAAAACTTGTGGTTTGTTTATTAGTCAAAAAACACTATGTATCAAGTTTGAAGAAAATCCCTCCAGCTGTTTAGTTTGTAGGGTCGAGGACAAGCAGACCGACAGACACATAGACAGACAGAATTGCGAGGCCCACTTTTTTCGCGTTCTCTAGAATTGTAATGTTAAGGAAAACTAATATCCCGAGTTCAATTTTTTTTATGAATCCATAGCTTACCATATAGCACCTATATCGCAAGTAAAAATGGACTTTTTACTACAACTAGTGTTTCGCCCAATGGCTGAAATTCGACCACAATGATTCACAATGACAGACTCCCTCTAGATTAAAACAATTTATTTGCAAATTAAAGCACAAACAATTTTTTAATTTTTTTTTTTAATATGCACAGTGATCGGCAGTGTAAAATCAAATTTGGCCCACAGTGTGTAAGTGCATGTCTCATATATATTCTGTACACCTCCGCAACCACGGCTTTCCAACCATATAAAATTTATTGAAATCGGTTGCATACTTTTTGAGAAAATGGTACCACAAAATTTATTTAAGGCTATTTATATGGATACTAACTACTCTTGGAACAATTTTTAGATTGCAAATTTTGACAATAATTTGATATGCATTTTCCTTAACAACCAATAAATGCAATTCATATTCAATAAAAATTAATAAATACTTTATGAGTATAAAGAGCTAAAAATTTACCTACAACAATTTTGTTTTTTATTTATTTAGATGAAATTTAGGATCAATCAAAGTTAAACAGTCAAAATTAAACATCTTTGTATAACAACCACAATATACATTATTTAAAAGTTTTAATATTTAATTAAATAAAAAAAAAAATGTGTGAGTACCGGGACTCAAGGGGATGATGTGTAAACATCAGTGTAGTATATAGTTTATACTATAGCTTTAAGTATATAGTAAACTGATGAGGTTGCCAAAGGCGCCCGTCGAACATGTTATGTTATTTCATGTGATTCAGGGCTGAGCGTAAATATGTATTTAATTTTGTTTCTAACCTCACCCTCCACTTTCAAAAAAGGGTACTTTTAGAGAATGTGGCAACTCTTAAAAACATACACAATTTAGACCTTAAACTCATTACAGTTGCACCATGCCTTAAAAAACTGCATTTTCCACAATTATATGATGATGATAATTTTCCCGACACTATTTAATGCAAAAACCGTTGGCTTGGTTGGTCTCGTTGGTGTATTAGGGGCCAGTTATAGCTATCATTGAAAACCATCATTGAAAAAGTTAGCTGTTTATTTTGAGACCCTTGGAAAGTTTAATCATTAAATATTTTAATGCAGAAATATAGCTTACAACTTTAAAATTATTTCTCCTTAAAAAAAAATCATTTTGACCCATATCTTCCCCATAACGTAACTTTTAATTTTTCAATGATGAACTACCTTACCAATGATCATTGAACAAATTAAAAGTTACGTTATCGGGAAGATATGGGTCAAAATGATTTTTTTTTGAAGGTGAAATAATTTAAAAGTCGTAAGCTATATTTCTGCATTTAAATATTCAATGATTACACAATCGAAAGCTCTCAAAATCAACAGCTAACTTTTTCAATGATAGCTATAACTGGCACCTTACTATACCCAACCACATTACCGACATTTACCACATTATCTCAATTTACTCTATTCAATGCACGAACCATTCGCATCCATTAGTTAAAAATCTAAATAAACAAGATGGTGGCGTATCTGTAATTTTCTCTTTCCTCTTTCAAGTTAACCCATACCGAGAGTTTGTTTTTTTCTTAATATCTAACGCTTAGATGTTTACACATCAAAACCTACTTCTAGGAAAGTGGCAACCCTGACATTTTACCCCAGTGTTCCCCTATTCAAGACCTATCTTTTTGTATATCGCCCATAATTTTCCCATTTTCCGTTCGCCTTCAGGAAGCGATTTTCCGATGTTCCCGCTACCCAGAATCTATTATTTTGTATGAAAAATGACAACCTCACACTTCAACATCAAAAAAAAACTTCTTCTAGGAAAGTGGCAACCCTGACATTTTACCCCAATGTTACCCTATTCAACACCTATCTTTAAGTGCATCGCCCATAATTTTCCCATTTTCCGTTCTCCTTCAGGAAGCGATTTTCCTATGTTCCCGCTACCCAGAATCTATTATTTTGTATGAAAAATGACAGCCTCCACTTTCAAAAAAGGTACTTTTAGAAAATGTGGCAACTCTTAAAATCATGCCCAATTTAGACCTTAAAATCATAACAGTTGCACCATGCCTTAAAAAACTGCATTTTCCACAATTATATGATGATGATAATTTTCCCGACACTATTTAATGCACAAACCGTTGGCTTGGTTGGTGTCGTTGGTGTATTACTATACCCAACCACATTACCGACATTTACAACATTATCTCAATTTACTCTATTCAATGCACGAACCATTCGCATCCATTAGTTAAAAATCTAAATAAACAAGATGGTGGCGTATCCGTAATTTTGTCTTTCCTCTTTCAAGTTTACCCATACCGAGAGTTTGTTTTTTTCTTAATACCTAGCGATAAGATGTTTACACATCAAAAATTTACGCTAAAAAAAACATTCACTCAAGTTATGTGTATTCTGAAATAATGGTTCACTGAGACGTATACGTACTTTTTTCAATACGTTTTTTTTTTAATTTGTAATTTTTATAGTAACCTTATGACTTGTTAATTAAGGTATTTATTTATTTATTTTAAGCTTTCTTCAAGCATGTAACTAAAAACTAAACAACAAAATTCTTAAAACTGGATTAATAATAAATAAATAAGAGTAATAATATGTAGATTTGTGTTAGGCTGGGTCGGGAATAATTATTGGAGACCATTCTTTAGTGCAGTTTTTAAACTACTTTAATCAGAAAAAGTTGTGTTGTAAGCACTTCTAAGCATTCTTGTAAGTGGTTCATTTTGGTAGTACTCGGTTCGGTGAAGGGGTATCCAGAGGAGTGGTGTAGAAGATCAGCATTATCTCGACGTACTCTTAAGGTCTGTAAATTTATCAGTTTAAGACGGTTTTCGTAAGGTGGGAGTCTAAATGGGTCGTCCCATCCGAGGCCGCGCAGAGAAAATCTTATAAATCTGCGCTTAACGGCTTCAATGCGGTGGATGTGGACATGATGAATAAGGTGACCATACGGGAGAGGCATATTCAAGCAGACGACGTCGCGACGTATAAAAGAAACGTATAATGATTTTGTGACGTAGGGATTTGAGAATTCCTTGGACGCTTGATGAATCCTAGAGTTGAGCTAACCCTGTTAATGATAAAATCATAATGAGGTCGAAAATTCAGTGTGAAGTTATTTATGTCATCTGTACTTGGTCAGTGGAGCAGCAGATTTTATATCAAATTTTCAGATTTTACAAAAATTAATTTCATGCATTTGAAAATTACATTGAATATCCATGCTTTTAAATAATACTCGTGAACGTAAAATTTTGGAGATTTTACATACAAAAATGAAAATAAAATCAGATTTTGTTTTTATTATAAGCAAATTTTAAACAAATAGTACTTAATTACGAAAGTCTGATAAAACAATTGGTATTTTTTAACACAAATATGGTAAGATATTTATTTTCAATCTATTTTAATAAAAAATAATTGAAACGTCAATTTGAACACAGTATTAATATGCAGACAAGCATTTAATTTCAAAATATACGAGCAACCTGTTTTTAAAAAATCCAATTTTAAAAAATAATATTGAACGTTTTTTTTTATCAAAAAACTTTTAAAAGCTTTTTAGAAGCTTCTGCATAAAAAAATTCATTTGAATCAGTCTATATAATAATGAGCAAGTCGAAGATACTGCACTTATAAATTAAAAAAACCCCAATTTTTTTTATAAATATCGTAGGAGCCGTTTTCGAGAACAATAATAGATTCGTTAAATGTGTGTTTTAACATTTTGTATGTATATTAATTACTATTATTTTTAGTTCTAGAAGTAGATAAGTTTTTTTTTTTATAAAATATTAAAGACTTATTTTGTACCAGGTTTAAAAAAAAAATTGGTTATCCTGTTTTCAAAATATTGAGTTTGAAATTTTCAAAAAGAGTTTATTTAAATCTTTTTGAAGATACTTCATACAAAATTTGAAAACAAACCAACTGAACCGTTTTCGAAGAAATCAAAAACAAACAAATTGATTTAGCTTGAGTTACATTTAAAGACAGTTACAAAAAAAATCGCCCAAATAGTAGCCACTTCCTGTAATAATAAACTGAATTTGTTTTCTTTTGCAATTTTTGAAGCAGTTTTAAAGAAAAATAATATTTTCGTTAGTGTTTGATCAAAAACTCGACTTCAATTTTGTTTACAGCCATGGTATTTGACAGAGTGTATAGCAACTTAGCAAACATTTTATACGCAAAACATCTAACTTGTGTGTGGCTTGTAAAAATGCTAGTTGTCCAAATGCAATTATAAAATTAGAAAAAAACCTTCATTTGGATGGGCACGATCAGGTGACCTCGGTGTTGCAATGCGTAGTGCAGCGGTTTCTGAGGTAGCTTGGTCTAGGTTCAAATCCAGTTGACGGCAAAATAATTTATAAATTAAAATTGGAACTATAGACTAAGCACCACTAAAGGAATCTGATGATTGGTGTGGCAGCCATGAAATTGCAATAATTCCAGCCTATATAACACTCGGTGGTAGCCAACACAAGTGGTTGTTGTTCATTCAAAACCTTCAAAATTAAAACAAATTCTTGTAAAGAATTTTGTTTGCGTTTCCCGTGTACAAAATTTGGTGAGTTGCTATACACTTTCTCGGAAAACACAGCTATAGTATTATATCGGAGGTAGAACAATATATGAAAGAGTACGTATACGCCTGAGCTTACCATACATAATTCTACAAAACATCCTTGTCATTATATTGTTTTTATTGCGTGGCCATATTTATATTATTAATAATTTGCATATAACTTCTGCACTACATATTATCATTCATATTATTAATCAATAATATTATGTATTTAGAGAATTGTCTTGCAAACAATTTGTTCACACATTTGTTGTGTCTATATAAACTCGTGCAGAAAGCACTAACTAAAACTCAATCTCATGAGGTTTTAATAAAATTTTCAAGGATCAGTTTAGTTCTTGACAATTACAATTTGTGTTTTCAATCATTCCCAGTGCATTTTTAAACACTTAAATTGACTTTCTCTGAATTCCATACAACCTTCCAAACATTTAGTATTAACCTTTGTATTTCTAGTGACATTATTTACAAACTTTGTGATACGAACATTTAAATTATAGTATACTAGCTGACCCGGCGAACTTCGTTCTGCCTAAATTAATTATTTTTAAAGAAAATAATAATTCCGAGCATAATATACAATGATGTTTTATGTAATTCGGTCAATTGAAATTCTTTATTCTTAAGTTTTATTAAATACAATAAAACAACTATATTAACAATGTCGATGTGTTTCAATGAAACCAAAAATGATTGGCGTGTCGGCCAACCTTCCGCTTCTTTACTTTATATTCAGGCCCGTACACGTACAAAGTGGTAGGTTTGCCGAAACGTGAGCACGCCACATACAACTGAACATGTAAGAAACATGGGAATTCAAGATTGATGCCAAAAACATCCAGTGATTGTCCTTACGACTTATTGATTATCAATTGTCATAGCAAAAGCGAGATGCACTGGAAATTGAAGACGCTGAAATTCGAATGGCAAATCATTCGGAATAAGCGGAATACGTGGAATAAGAACAGAATTTCCCCTCAAAATCGTGGCTTGAATATAATATTTGATTTGATGCACTTCACAATCAAACGCGTTCCGTTACAAAGTTTTGGTGCATTGAGGTTGCGCAGCAAAGTTATAACTGAGCCGAATTTCAATTTTAAAATGTGTGGTGAAAAGCCCGGAACATCCAAAGAATTCAAAAATTCTGTGGGATAGTTGGTGGATTCGTTTTCATCCATCACGGAGTCCACGGATTTGAATAAATTAACTCACCGAGATGATTTGATTTTGAATGACGAAATTCAAATGATCGACATTCTTGTTTTTCGCAACCAAAATCGCGCGTGAACTCACCCAATTATGGTTAACATATTTTTGAGTGAAATTCGGAGAAACATTCGCGATGAGCTCTTCCGGCGTTGTTGTAAAGTAGCGAAAATTCGGTGTAAATTCAATAAGGCCGGTGACTAAGTCCACTGGTATCACGCCATTGCCCATCGCCAATAAATTGACTGGAGAAATCTGCAGCGAACTGGTCATTTCGTAAAGCGACTCGCATGTTTGTTTTCAATTATTGCAATAAAGCCGATACTCCCAGGCCCTTCCTGGGGCCAATACGAATTTATCAAGCCCTAAATCGTCAAAATCAAAGTAACCGCTCTCGAGTTATGCACTAAAAACCGGATGTTCCGGGATTTTCAGTTGTTTTGGAAATTTAAAGGGATATTCGTCCAGTTTCCATTGCCCTTCCTTGAACTAATAAAAATTTATCAAGCCCTCAATCGTAAAAATCGAAGTAACCGTTCTCGAGTTATGCATTAAAAACTGGATGTTTCCTGTTTTCCAATTTTCCCGGAAATTTTCCGGGATTTTCCTCCAGTGTCCTATGTCTTTTCTTGAGCCAATACGTATCCATCAAGCCCTTAATCGTGAAAATCGAAGACACCGTTCTCGAGATATGCATTAAAAAGAGCATGATCCCTGATTTCCAATTTTCTTGAAAATTTTTCGGGATTTTTCTACTGTGTCCTATTTCCTTCCTTGGGTCAATACAAATTCATCAAGCCCAAAATCTTGAAAATCGAACGACCCGTTCTTGAGTTATGCGCGCACACACGGACGGCAATTCTCTTTTATATACAGGGTGTCCCATTAACAATGGTCCAAACTGAAATTGGTGATAGGCCAGGTGATGAACTATCAGAATTTGGTAACTTTTCCATACCGAATCATAGCGGTTCTCGAGTTACGGCTATTTTTTGAAATTTGAAAAAAATCTAACTTTGAATCAGTTTTTTGCTCACCCTGTCCATAACTGATTTTTGTTTTTTACAAATTTGGCATTAAAAAATTCACTTATAGTTTCACTAACTTTACTGAGTAAAATATATTTGATTGGCATCACCATTTGCCTACGAATCATTAGTTAATATTGAACTTTGGCAAAAATAATTTTTGACCTCAATCTTCTGATGAGCCCCCTGAATAAAATTCGTATAGCTCAATACAAGTTTAATATTTAAAAAATTGCCTATTTTTCTGTAGTTTCAAAAAAGGTATTAAACTTGCCAAAGCTATTTTTAAATACACAGTTATAACCGTTTGAACCCATTCAAACAGGTTCAAAATCAAACAAAAATAAAACATTTTTGTTCAAATATTTCAAATATAACTCCGAAAGAGCTGAATTTTGGTGGAGATCTTCGTTTTGATGGCATACGCATTTCTTAAATAAATACATTAAATTTTGACAAGGACTTTTAATTGTCTGTGGTGAAAGAGTATAAATCCAGTATATTTGAAAATTTTACGAAAACCATCAGGTTTTTTATGAAATGCCTTTGGAAAACATGTAGCTTATAAAATTCTACAGAAAAAAGATGAACTCCTTTTTTTCGTTGGAGCAAGAGATTTTGAGAAAACGGGGACAAAATGTGTTTTTATACTTTGATGTGGTATTTTCCACACCGTTGCATTTGCGCATACTTGTCTCAAAATTTATTGGTCTAACGGAAAAATGTATCCTAATGTTTTTTTTTAGAATGCTACAAGCTACAAGTTTTCCAAAGACACTTCTAAAAAAAGCCGATGGTTTTCGAAAAATTTTCAAAAATACGCTTTCACCACAGAAAATAGAAGGTCCTTGTCCAAATTAAAGGTATTTATTTAAGACATCAAAAAGAAGATCTCCACCAAAATTCAGCTCTTTCGGAGTTATATTTGAAGTGAAATTCTAATTCTATCGAAATATTTGAACAAAAATGTTTTATTTTTGTTTGATTTTGAACCTGTTTGATTGGGTTCAAACGGTTATAACTGTCTATTTAAAAATAGCTTTGGCAAGTTTAATATCTTTTTTGAAACTACAGAAAAATAGGCAATTTTTGAAATATTAAACTTGTTTTGAGCTATACGAATTTTTTTCAGGTGGCTCATCAGAAGATTGAGGTCAAAAATTATTTTTGCCAAAGTTCAATATTAACTAATGATTCGTAGGCAAGTGGTGATGCCAATCAAATATATTTTATATTCTGATTTTAAATTCTGATAGTTCATCACCTGGCCTATCACCAATTTCAGTTTGGACCATTGTTAATGGGACACCCTGTATATATATAGATTTGTGTATGAATAATTTCTATAAAAAAATTTTAATCTATTTTAATTTCTTTATCTTAAATATTCGACCATAAGAACTCATGTTATAAGCTTCTAACTGTGAAACCCTAACATGGTAGTTAAAGACTTAAATACACCACATTTGAAGTAAACATAACTATACTTCTTCCATATTCATCCTTGTTACAGTTTGAAACCGAAAAAAAAACAACTTCGCGCGCTGCGCAGATTTTTTTCTTCATAATTTCGTTCATTAAAAGAATTTTAAACATATTTTCAACTTAAAAAAAAAAAATTATCACATAGGGTTGATTTTAAATATTTTTAATTAATATCGTTTTCGATTGGATTTCGGAACAGTACTACTCCTTTTTGATTCCAATCGAATTATTTTCTGTTGTTCCAAAACTAATTTGCGAAAAATTATGTGTGTGTGAGTAATTTGTCTGATATTTATGTATATTTTGCATTTTCAGTCGAGTAAAATTAATTCCAACCTCCAACCGTAAACGACATACATTTTGTATTCCAGTTTCAAAACTATAACTAAAGTCACTCAAAACACAACAAGTGCTTTCATTGACATTTTCCCACTTTTAACAAAATGCCCAACATTAAATTCTATAAGTTCAAGAAACCTTACGAAATCAAATTCCCATAGCTATAATTATAGTCATTTCATAATCATAACATTGATGGGCACAAAACGTATTCATTTTATTTTATTTTCAAGTTTGTACTCCTCAACGTTTGGGTAGGTATTAAGTAGTCAGTCCACAAGCATGTATCACCTGTTAAAAAAGTTAATACAAAGCATGGTAGTTGAGTACACACAAATTATGAAAAGAAGCTGTCACTCATATATTCCAAATAGCAGGAAGCCAAAAGTAATTTCATATGGGTGTAGGGTGTAGTTATACCTACATACTTATTGTATGAACGTAGGAATATGTAGTAAGAAGAAAACTTCTCACAAGCCGACATTTGAATAAACATCAATGAGCTTTTAAGAAAAGTAAAGCAAGCAAACAAGCCAAAGTAAAAACATTACAATCACAGTGCTGTCGGTTTTATAATTTAAAAAAATTAAAAAATGGTAATGCTTCTCCTTTTTCAAATAAAATATTATTTCAAAAAGGAGAACCATCTAGTAAATTTGAAATAATCTTAAGGATAGTTGTAGCGGTGGAATCTTGTAAATTGGAGGCCACTCAACCATAAACATTAAATAACAAATGAAAAAGTTTCATCGACAAGCTAGGCACGTGTTACGTTTCCACAGACTATTAAGCCGAGTTTAATGTAGTTTTGCTTAAGGGCCATTTTCGGACAGTTGACCATATTCACCCCTATTGCGATTTGCGATTGTTGATTGATAGTTGATAAATATTGATATTTTGTATTTTTAAAATTAATTTACTGAAAATGTGATCAACTATTTCATTGATATTTCTCAATTTTTTTATAATTCACAATACACACAATTATTCCCAATGACCAAAACTTTTTTCGGTTGAGTGGTTTAATATCGAATTTCAAAATACATATATCAGCTATCAATCAAAAATCGCAATAGGGATTATTAATTTAATGATTATTGCAACTGGTAAGTTATCGAATGTGTACGTCAAACAACACTTTCCTCACATGATGCATGATCTTTTGTTGTTGGTCGTCAAATTCGCTAATCAGCTGATTTTGGTTGATAAATGCCATTTACTCAGAGACTGTCGAAGTCCGAATACAAATTGTATCCACTGTTAAGAAATTGGGACCTTATCTTGTTCAAACCACGAGATTCACCATATAAATTTTGTTCGTTAATCCAAGCAGATTAAAAACTGACTAACAAAACTGATCCTCCTTAAGCTAATAATTTTCTAAATCGAACTTACCAATTGCACTGAACGCATACATTTGTTTTTACGCAAAATAACTAACTATTTGTTATATTTTATATTTCAAATTGTACAGATTTAGCTACAGTTGGACAATAAATTTAATCAATGGATCAAGATTTAAACTCACCTATTTCGGTGAATTATATGAAGTTCAACCAAGGTTCAAGTACGTGATTGGCTATTATAACATTCTTAAACCCCAAAAACTGGTCGAAACGTAGTCAATCCAGAAAAATCAGTGGGTTAAAATCTTGATCCGCGGATCAAATTGTTTGTGTGACTGACTCTTAAAAAGTGTTGCCAATTTTTTTAGGATTTTAAAATTCCTTTGATGGCAGAATTTATTGAATTTTTTTCTCAATTAGAATTTGTAAAAATGAAAAACAAAGATTGAAATATCTAACAGCTAAGTTTAAGTTACAGTAAAACCAAAGAAAATGATTCTCCACTTCAAAACTAATAGCACTTGGTAATTTTAATAAAAACTACTCTCAAAAAAATTTCATGACACCATTTTAAAAACGCCACTCAGAACTGTCATATTTGAAAACATAGTCACCATTATTACGGTTGTCATTGCACTAAAACGACAGTCAAACGACACGTCCCTGGATGCGTCAAATGGTGTTTAATTCAAATGAATTAAGTCATAATGATGAGATCATTGGAGATTGGAGAGAATGTCGAAGACTTGAGTTTATTTAAACGCCAACTGTCGCCTCTAGGGCCTTGTCGTTTTAGTGAAACAACAAGCTTAATAGGGGTGAATATAAGTCAAATTGTATGTTGTCCTAGGAAAGTATTAAAAAAAGTAGCTAAAGTTATACTTCCGACAGCACTGATTTCAACCCAATCAAGAAGGGAAGAAATACTATTACGATGACATAAGTGGTGTCAATTGGGACAATAAGTTATGGAAACAATGTAAGAGAAGGAGGTGTTAAGTGTTCCTGAGGACTTAAGTTTAACTTCTTGAAAAGGCTCTCAAGTGCCTTAGTAAAGTAAAACAATATACAACTATGTGCCATGTATGAAGTTACGGCATTTAACCTTCCAATTATTTAACTCTTCTAATTTATTAAATGTTAGATAAACTTCTTTTATGGGATGAAAATGATGGCCTGTATTGACCTTTCATAATGAAGATCAATTTCTTATAGGAGTTTTATTTTTTGTTGTTATTTTTGTTAGTTTTGTTTTACTCACTCACGATTTTAGCAAATTAAAGTTCATTACGATTATGAAATAATTTTGATGAATATGTTTTATGGCCTTGAGTTTAAAATTGCGATGATGAGCAGATATGTACATTATGAATTCGGACAACATCAATTTGAAGAGTGTGTGTGTGTGTTTTTTTTTTCATCGTGAATCACAGTCTCTATTTTTTTTTTAAAGGTGAGAGGAATTAAATTTATAAAAAAATTAAACAAAAAGGTGGCCTTACATTTGATTGAAGTTTGTTGCTTTACACTAGGACTAGGTCAATAATCAATAGATTTTAAGTTTTTAATTGTTTTGTTTTTGTTCTTTGTTTTGGCACTTTCATTTACGAAGTTGAAAAACAATTAAATGATGGAGAAAGACTTTCGTTTGTGTTTTAAGAGGTACATTTTTAGAACTATTTTCGATTTAACTTTCTTTACCTGTCATACATTTGGTATTGCTTTTGGCAACAATCCGATAAATTTCCAAGCTTTTCTTTTTTAACTTTCTGTTTTTAAAATATTTTGCGTGTGCATCTTAACCACTTATTGCAAAAAGGCCAAAATAATTAATAATTTTATGATCGTTTTTTCACTCGTTAAACCACTTTTGCTCTCGCAGCCTCAAGACAAAATTATTTTTAATACATAAATAATGTTATTTAAAAATAGCACTTTTTCATTTTGTGAACAAAAAATTCGCCCATATACAAACAACAAATAAACGAACATCGTGTGAACTACATTCAATTGGAATATCTGAGTTTGCATAAGTTGGTTTGGTTCGGTTGTCATGTAAAAAAAATGTCTGTATGACGTGAACCTTTTTGCTTTTGTTAACAAAAACAAAAAAATAAAATGTCGAACAAACAAAACAAAATAAAAATAGCAAATTACGTGGTAGGTAATACTCGTATAGTTAATTCTAAACATTTATTATGTGAATATGCTAGTGGGCATATATTGCTTTTCTACCACCGGAAGGTGGTTTAAATTATTTTCAAAAATGTAAAAAAAAAAAATCACTAGGCAGAACGTGAATAAGAATGACACAATCCCCTTCATGTAAAACCATATAACCACCTGTTTTGGAATGCCAGGTTCTGATATACTCGTATACTATAGCAAATTTAATTTTAAACTTTTATATGCATAGGCGATTGAAATTTAATCTGAGTGTAATTAGTTTGGGTGGTACGTTAATTAAAAACACTGGGTTACTGGCATAGACTTGAGGGAAGTCTACATACATACATGACATACGTAGAAACGTAGGTCGTGGTGGGTACCTATACGAAGTTGAAAACCGATTGCTTTGTTTCCTTGGATTTGGGTGACATTAAGTGTTTAAAACGTGATTTTAATTATATTGCCGATAAACGCACATTTTAATGTCAAGGTAATTATATGTAAATACATAATATGAGTAAAAACAAAAAAAATAATGCTAATTGAAAGTCTAATGACAGAAATCAGTCAAATGTTTTTTTATCCGGTTTTATTATAGATTTGATATCAAATTTTGATAACATAAATGTATTCTCAATCGAGACAAAGAATAATAAAGATTATTTTAAAATGACGTCCCACAGATGCGTTTTGGCATTTCAGGTTCAATGATGACTACGAAGAAGTTTGGTTGACAAAAAAAAAACAGGTTATAGGTATTCAAAATCATTGATTTTGTATTGAAGTTTAAGGCCATGCACAGGAAGTGTGAGTAACACTTACTTCTCTCACGGAGCAATTTCAATTCACTTAATATAGTTTTGTATTTTTAATAAATTGTTGCCAATATTTTGCCAAAGTTGCACCTGAAATCTTTTTGTTAGATTAGATGAGTTGAATAGTATAGGGTCTTTTGAATAAAATGTGACAAAAGGCTTTATGACGGAAGTAAATTTCTAGTTTTTGGTTTAAAATGGCTTAAAATTGATTTCGAGATTTTGACCAAAGAAGAATGCCTAAAAATGTATGGCCGAAAAACCCAGAGTCGATTAAGAAAAGTCATACATAGTTTGAAAGGACATCAATTGTAGATGACAAATATGGAATCATTTGCTTAAAAAGTTATACCCGGGACTGGATATGATAATTTAAAATTTTTAAAAACACAGTGTTTCTTCATGCAAAAAATAAGTAAAATGCGGCACATCTTATATTGTGGTTGATTCATGTTATTAAATAGGTTAATCAAAAGTCACTAAAATCAGCAGCCACAAGATAATTATGTTTTCATTCATGAAATAGCGGTTATCACTTATACCGTTACTCAACAGTTTCGAAAAAAATAGTTACCTACCTAAGCATGCCGGACAACAGTTTTAGGAAATAGTAAGTGCGCATACTGGTATACCAACGAATAAATAAGACCTGTCCTTTCGTTACTACATACATATGTAACTTTAAAGCTCCGAAATGAAAACTAAATCGGTAAAACTAAGCATTTTTCATCGGCAGTGGTACAATTCCGAAATGTTTTGTTTTCATAATTTATTCCGGAATTTGCTAATTGTTTTCTTGGATAAGAGTACTTTTGATATATTGACGAGACTAGTAAAAGTAATGTACCAATTTATAACTGTTAACTCATTTTCGCATTAAAAGAATACAACATTCAAGGCACATGTATTTTCTCCTATACCTTACTTTACTGTTACTACATCACATTCAAAAAAAATATAGCGTCCGCCACGCTTTTAACAGTTTTTTTCCAAACCGTGTTTTTTTGAGCATTGCTTTGTGAAAATCAATTTTTTCGAAAAATAGTTTTCGAAGCCTTGTCTTAATAGAAACTTTGTTTTACGAAACTTTTACGAATTACCATGTGCCGTGTAGATATGTAGGTATGTTTTTTAATCAATATCTGTTCTTTTCTGTACTGCCCTCACCAATGTTGTATACATGAAAAAAACGCCTTGTTTTTAAAAATAAATAAATTGTCATAGCCAGCCCCGGGGATAACTTTTAAAGAAAATAATTTCATATTTGATATCTACAGTCAGTGCCCTTTCAAACCATATATGTTTTTGTTCATTTTTGTCGCTGTTCACTATTCACCTATTTTAACTTTCACTGAATCGCGCTTTGAACTTTTTCTTAAGTGCAGTAAAATATAACAGACCCCAAAACAAAATGATATACCTACCTGAGAAATTGATTTGCGTATGGAGCCTTAAATAAATTTCCAATATTCCTTACTCGGGAAAAATTAATTGGTGGGTCCAATTAGAAAAGCTGTTTTGAATAAGAAAAGCGACAACCTAAAATTTAAATATTAAAAATGGTTTTAGCAAAGAAAAAATCTAACTATAACGAGCCCAAATCAAGATTTTCAGCCGAAATCTCAGATTTAAAAAAAAAATGAGTTCTGGTATAAAACATTTTTGTCAATAGAAAAATATTCATAACTTTTTTATTTATTGAAATACAGAAAAAAGTTGTATGACAAAATTGTTTGAACAAACAAACTTGTCGTAGAAAGTTTTTCAAATTTTCGATTGAAAATGGCCTAAATTAAGGAAAATACTAAACTGTTTTTTGTTGGCCTGTAACTTCTTAAATATTATCAATAACGAAAAAGTTTTTAACACATAAAATAGGAAATTTTATTCTACGCATTTTATATTTTACAATTTTTTTTGTAGGACTAATATGAACCAAGATATTTAGTAAAAAGTAAAATCCAATATGGCGGCAAAACGATAAATGTTACGAAGCGAAAACTGAGATTTACCATACTCGATCAACTCTCTATCGAATACAAAAAATTTGGAGTGGTACAAACTGCTGGGTCAGGTTATAAATACACTGGACTATTTCTACAAATTCTTGGAAAAATCGTGTTCCTTGAACCAAAACTAACAAACAAATGTTGAAAAACTTTTAAGAAAAATCGTATAATTTTCGAAAACAGCTTTAACATTTTTGATAATTATCTTTTCTTATTACTGCACTCTTCTTTAATTTCCTTGCTTTTTATAATTGTATTAACAGTTTTTAATTATTTTTTTTTAATCCAATATTTTCCATTAGGTATAAAAAATAAAATAAAATTAAATTGAAAATAAATTTAATATTTTGTTAAAATTTCTCGGAGTTAAATTCGTATCCGCCTATTAAAAATTAAATAAGAAGAGAAGAAGACAAACAATAACTATAGAATTTTTTTTAACCTTTAAAATAACTTTCAATTGGCGTTCCAAAGGAGGATGGGCTAATTTTTATGAAATCTGGTCGTTAAACCAACCCTAATGAAATTGGTATTAAATGAAAGGTGATGTTCAGTTTCTTACATACATAAGTGCAATATTTTCAAAATCTTACATAGGAAATCCGAGATATTTGAGCTTGAAATTGGCTATTTTAAACACTATATTTCAGTTTTTTTCTAAAGAACTGTTAACAACATTTTATATAAAAGACGTAGAGCGGGCGATATATTGGGGCATATTCATAGTCATTTTAGACCTGGGTCTAAGTTAAACATAGCTTTGGTTGAATTTTCGGACGTTGATTCTATTTTTTTAAGGTTATCATTTCAAAATATTTGAAGCTATTTGTCTAGTATACCAAGTTAATTATCTTATAAAAATATAAAACCAACATTTTTTAATTAAAATCGGTCTGTATTTATTGAGACAAAATTGTCTTAACTGTAGTTAAGTTACACCTGGGTCTATCTGCGACTATGAATATACCTCATTAAGTTTTAAAGTCTTGATTAAAAACTTTTTAACACTGCCTATATTGGTGTGCAAGTGGCCATAGCTCTGTTCGCCGGTGGTTTTGGTTCTTGTCGCCATATATTAAAATAAAGTGCTCAACAATACCTTTCATTTGAGATACATTTTAATTCTGTTGGATCAATGACCAATTTGCCCATCATCCTTTGTTTTCCTAAAAAAATGGTTGCATAACCCGCTCCAACGATGTTTAAGAATTTGTTCAAGAAATCAAATTTACTATAGTTACTCGTACTATAGCTTAAGAATTTAAGGAATTAAAAAAAATAATTTCATGCAATTGCACAGTTTTTCAATAACTATGATTTAAGATAATAACCCCAGGTTTAGTAAAACTGATAAAACCAGGTTTTACTAAACTACAGCTTAAGCCACTTTTGGCTAAATGAATACAGACCGAATTTACTTACAAATTGTTGGTTTTATGTTTTTATAATTATAAGTATATATTATAGTGTAACTTGTTATACTACAGAAATAGCTTCAAATATTTTGAAATGATAAACTTTGAAATGATAAAAATAGAACCAACGTCGGAAAATTCAATTTAACCTAGGTTTAACTTAGACACAGCCTGTAAACGACTATGAATACGCCCCAAACTTTTTTTTTATTTTACAAATCTCTTGAACATAAGAACAAGTTCTTGTGACCCAGTCCAGCATTTTATATTACACATCAAAAAAAAAACAAACTGAACTTTAACTTTTGCTGTTTCAAAATTCACCAAATACCTACTTGTCGTAACCTCTCCAGAACCTAACCCATTTTCCCACATTTTTTGTATTTCAATTTCTCCGATTCCTGATTCGAAGATCGTTATTGTTATTTTCCATCTTTTTATTTTATATTCATTTCTTTGTGTTTAACAATAATACACAAATAAGTTGTTAATTTTCGCATGCAAATAAAGTATCCAGTAAGTCACTTTGAAAAATGACAACAATACGACCAAGCGTTTAATCACCTCTACAATTTACAACCTATGTACTTCCATACACCGACTTCCAAGGAGAATATTAAGATACGAAATAATATACATACCTGCCTAGAATAGAATTGCATCACTATAAAATAAAGTCATAACCATTAATCGGATAAATTAACGCGATAAACTCAATAAGACATGAATAAGACTTTTATTATCTCAACAACTTTATAGCTGATAAATTGTTTGTCAAAGACCAAAGTGTATTTTTGAGTTCTAAGACTTTATATGAGTGTCAGTAGATTACACAAATCTCTAATAAATCGCAATCTCCATAAGCGATTATCGTGACGTTAAATTAAATTAAAAACGCTTAAAATTTATTTCAAAGTCAGCTAAACCAACACATTAGAATATTTGTACAGTAAAATAAACATTTTTAAGTCCAATAGAATGGCTTTCAATATGAGTCATACCTACGTGATCCAGATGTTGTGGTTATAATGTATAAAATGTTAATATTTACGAGCTTACAGGGTGTTTCGTTCATTAATTAGTTATTAATATCCGTGTTTTTTGAGGAAGTGTATAGCAACTCTGCAAACAATTTACACGCAAACAATAACAAACAAAAATGTTATAGAGACTTTTGTTATTGTTTTGCGTGTAAAATGTTTGATGAGTTGCTGTACCATCTCCCAAAAAACGCGTTCAAAACTAACTACCAGGCTATGTGGCCTTAAACTAAATACATATAACTAAAACTAGGATCTAAGTACTACCTTTTTCTACATTACCTTAACATTATTTCTTGTACAATTCAATTAAAAGGAACAAGTGACCTCAACTCCGGAAATTAATGTCTTTCGGCCAGGTATAACAGTGGGCTCTTCAGTCAGTCTTTTACCCTACAAAGATACAAATGGTCGATGTTTACCTACACTTACAAAAATCACAGAAAGAAGATACTGTGACTTTTATTATTCTATGGGAATTTGTTTACATTCGTGCACTCAGAAAATAATTACCCGTGGTCAGAATTTTTATAATAATGAAGATGAAGAATTTTATATATTAAAATTACTTCGGTGAGTCTTATTTATAGCCTTTTCACACCAAACCCAAAAACCGGGTTTTCGGCAATTGGTTTATGAAAACTTGAAATGCGTTCACACCGAAATTTTACAAGTTTTCATTTGACATTTCATTTGTTTTGCTTGAACACAATGGTTTCGAGGAAGGGCCGCGCCGCTTTGAAAATTTTCAGTACCACAGAAAAGGGAAAATCAAATGTTTTATGTGCAATTAAAAGACAATTTATTAATATTAAAATTTAATAATGGAAATATAATCAATCCTGATTCGTTATAATTAATTTATCTCTTAACCGAACAATTTCAAGTAGTAGTTAGGATGCGCGACACTGCGTCGCGCTCTCTTGTGTTCCAGCAGAAAAAATATTTTTTCCTGGCAGCAACCCGTCAGCTATTTATATGACATTTAATTGAGCGCTGAGTGTTTCACAAGGTGTGTCTGTTTAGTTCATGCTGCAAATCCAACATGTTTTGGACAGGTTTTATTTAAAACTTGTGTTTTATCAAAACTTGTGGTTTAGCAAAAATGTATGGGAAAACTTGTGTTTTCGATCTAGGTTTTCAGCCAAAACCAATATTTTCGTGAAAACCGGGTTTTGGGTTAAGTGTGAAAAGGCTATTAGCAGGGTAGAATAGACTGCCTGAAGAGCCCACTATTATAGCTGGGCGAAACACATTTATTTCTGGAGTTGAGGTCACTTGTTCCTTTTAATTGAATTATATTCATTGCCTCCACTTAAAACCGAAGTAATCTTCATCTTCATTATTATTTCTTATATTCTTTCTTACTATTCCTCTATTTTAACACTATTTTAATATATTCGCTTTTTTATCACAAGGCATAGTTATAATTAAAAAATCACAATTAATTTGTAATTCAGTTTGTAATCAATCTCACCATCATCAATATATAAAATTAATTCTCTTTTCCTTTATTTATTTCAGTTCTGGCAGACGCAAGCTTGGTTCTAATGCCTGTGCTAGGTAAGCAAATTGATGTTATATTGCGGTTTGTTTATTCAAACTTCCGATGACGTTCTATTAACTACCTATATGTATATTATGTAGTTGCCATATTTGTAATATAAAAATAACCGTTTGGTTTTGATTAACTATTCTTGTAACGTTCTTATGCAATATTTATGTGCGAGCCTATAGCACGATTAGATTCAATATGCAATGTGTGATGTGTGTGCGTGAAGAAATAGAAAAAGAAATCAATAAAGAAAAACAAAACATATGTACTTTGGTATAGGTTTACCTATGGTTGAATAAATTGGTTGCAGATTAATGAACTGCATCATAAAAAGCGAAGCATTTCACAGGCATATAACAATATTTATTCAGTCGATTTTGTGTAATGCATTTAAGCCATTAGATTTGAGTTTAACCATTTATTATACGGAAAATAATATTGCCATAATAAGTAACTTATATTACAGAAATACATACATAATGAATGTGCAGTGCATACATACTGATTCCCAGTAGGTTTCTAGCAAAGAAACGCACATTTGCAATTATACCTTGAATTGAACGACCAAACTGATTTAATTTAACAAACATAATTTTATGTAATAAATTGAATGAGCGAATTTTGGGATTTCCTAATTTAAATTACTTCATATCTATAGGCACTGTCATTTTTCTTGGGGCAATTTAAAAATTCGTAAAAAAGATCACCTACACGATATCATTTAAATCTTAACTTATCAAAAACATTTGCATCAAGCTGGAGATTTAATTGATACTGAATGTTAAAGTAGTAGCCCGTAGCACAAACAAAAATTATAATAGGAGTAGTAGACAATCTCAAGCCTATTTAACAATGTGACGAGAAAACGATACTTCAGCGTCTTTGTAGGAAGTTGTCTTCTCTTAAAAACTTATTTAAAATAATGAACACGAAAATCGTTGCCACGCCATCGTCAGTCTACGCGTCATTTTTTCTTATTTTAAATTGCTCTGACCATCAACTACTGATACTAGTTGACCTTCTATGCTTATTTTCTGACTATGCATAATGTATAGATACTTTAAGTTTAAAGTACTTTTTTGGTGACTAACTAGTCACCATCGAGAACAAGATGACTACTGAACTGGAGCTGGAGCTTGAATTTTCTGCAGGAATTGCAGAAAAAACTCCTCAATATTCCTGTCGTTCTCTGTCAAGATCATTCCTAGACTCATTTGTGAACAAATTAAATCAACCATATTTGTATATCTAAGTAAATAAAATAAAAAAAAATGTATTTCTAAGTAATAATTTCTTAAATATTTAATAATATAAAGCAAATTACCAGTGATTCTTCTGAATTATTCATTTTCTCTAGTAATTTATCAAAGTTTTAACGACAGTTAGTTTAATTTTGTTATCAAACATTTGACATCCAAAGTGCCAGAAAATGTCATTGTTATATCAGTGCTGCCAAATTCACAGAAACACACGCCTATTTTCATCGTTTTCTTTTCAGTCTTCTGGCTATTTTCGGTCTAGCTTTATACAACGTTTCCACCAGACACTAAACCGAGACTTAGCGAGATTATCGCAAATCTCCTTGAAATCTACAAGCTTAACCATACAAAAATTTTAATCTCCTCAAATGAAGATTTCAAATAAAACTCGTTCAAATCTACTTGGAAACATAAGTTTGTCAAATCAAAGAAACTTTTTTTTCGGAGTATAATTGTGGAACTGACCCATTTAAACGCCATTTTCGTTTATTGACAGATGGAGATGTAAACAAAAACTATCTATCTCACTTCCACTTCATAACAAAAAAATTAAACATCATTTGAATGTGTTGCCATAATCCTCTTTTTGATCTTTTTGTGCAGTGGAAGCACCAAACAAATCTCATTACCTAAATCTCGGTTTAGTGGTTGGTGGAAACGTAGTATTAGCTCATGTCTTGATATGTTAGAGATTTTATAGTTTTTTAATCTCGCGAAAACTTACAAAAAGTGTCTATAACTGAAAGAAAGATCTCAGAGGCTTTATTGTTTTTTATTATGTTACATAAATAAATTACTCAATAACAAGCGCATCTAAATTTTATATCTGTTATACTTCTAGAATAGAAACAGCTGCAGGAAAAACAATTTTCAAAAGAATAACTCAATTTTAGTGCTTTATCAACTCCAAAATTTTTATTACAGGCAAACTAGAAATCAACATTTATTCATTCGGAGCATTCAAACACTTTCCGACGACGCAAAGACAGACAGTAATTAATTATTGTTCTTTTCGTCTTAAAATTAATTGGATTTGAGTAATCTAATTAATTGGTTGAAATATGCATCACTTATATCAGTCTTCAGTCGGTGATCTATTTTTATTTTTTCAGTTTGTTTTTCTAGTAAATTTTTCTTTTCTATGTTTTGGCTAGAAATTATATCTGATCTTTATTCTATATTTTGATAATAGAAATGTTTCAATGAACCAAATAAGTTTAACATTCATACCACTATTATTTCTATTAAGACCTAAGCATTTTTAGCTTTCATTTTAAAATGTATTCTTCATCGCTCTAAAACATTAAAATATTTCAAAAAAAACTTAGAAAATAATGTTAAGCGCTGCACTCCACAATGACTGCCAATATGTTAATTCGTTCATCATACCTCGTCTGAAAATCATTAACATTGGTTTGTTTTTACTTTTTAAATAATTCTTGTTTTCCGCCTAGTTTGAAATTCACGTTAAAAAGGTACTAGAATGTTTGTGACTAGAGGTTTGTGTATTTGCTTACTCAAATCTTGCAGTGGTGCATTTCTTAACTATTTAATTTATGTCATCCGGTAGATGTCCATACTATTTATCAGGTGCAAGTCCATACTAAATCTGCTTTAATTTATTGCAGTCTGTCCTGAAACCACGATGTCTGCGATAACATTGTATATGAAAACCAGCGATAACAATTTAAATTCAGTTCACAATGAAGTTTTTGTTTATTCAATTTTATTCACAATAATTCCTTGATTTCGTTTTGGAAATGATTTTTGTTGTCTTATGCAAAATAATGTTTGTTTGTTATTAATCACATTGTTTTGCTTTTTAATCTGGATTTTACCTTTTGTACTCATTAAATCTATTTTCTTTTAAATTCTGATGGATTTGAGGACGAAATCTCGAATCCCAAAATCTGAAATCCCGAAGTTTTAAGCCATTTGGCATTCTGGTTCTCAAGACGTACTTTTAAGGCTCTCCCAAACCAACGCAAAAGCAGCGCGGAACATTCGCCGACGGAAGATTTTATTGTTGTTTAGCATTGTTTATTTGTCATTTTTGTTATCATTGTGAATGATTCGCCCTGCATAGCGAATGTTCCGCGTTGGTTTGGGAGAGACTTTATGGAGTGTTATAAAAAAAATAATGTTAAAATAAAATTGAGTTACAAACGTTTGTTTTTATAGATTCTCAATGATGCGAAAAAATATTAAATTAGCTGTTTTTTTGTGCCTTTATCTCCGCTTTCATATCTGGTTAAAAATAATTCTCATGTTAAATATAACAACAATTTCGGAATTGTCAAAATTGTTGTTGTATTTTACATGGAAATTAATTTTTAGCAGATATGGATTTTCGGGATAAATATCGAATGAATTATTCCCATTCGATATTTTGGAGTTCCAGATTTTGGGAATCGTGAATTTGGCATTCGAGATTTTGGCATTTGGGATTATGGCAGTGGATTTGACTTGCTCAGGTTTTCCATTCGGGATTCGACATTATCATCCCTGTTCTGAATTTCGTATTCAATTTCGGTTTGTTGTTTTCCTTCTTCAAATTATGTTTGTTGTTTATTTCTTATATGTTTTGCGGAATCAGTTTCCATAGAAATTAGTACAAATATTCAGAATCTCAATTCGGCAAACAAAACCTACACGAATTCAAAACGTATGAATTTGCCTTAAACCTAATTCCAGAAATATATTTTAAGCAAAATAAACAAATAACAACCGAATTTGAACAAGGAAAACACAAAACAACAAACCGAAATTGAATACAAAATTCAGAACAGGGCTGTATGTGCCGATATCATTCACTTATAAAAAAAATGTCTTAATTTTAGTCCCTTACAGCCAAATTTATAATCGTGGAATAAGGAAGGGTTAACCTTATTCCATAGCCTAAATACAAAATGTTATTTAAAAAAACAAAATTTCGTTCAAGTGACGTGTGTAAAATAAATAAAATAAATCGGGTGGCACAACGGCTCATAAAGAACCAGGGCCTAGTGACTAACAACTCGCAACCATTCCTGTGTGCGCCTGTCGACAGGAATAGAAGGGACCTACAATTTTATGCCGAATCCGAACGGCTAGACGAGAAGCACTTATTCGTGACAAGTGATACTTTTGGAGGATTTGTCAATTCCTCGCAAGAGGCAGTAGCCCTGAAAAAAAAAACTTTTTAGTTTTGGACGAGGCTGGGAAGCCAACCCAGACCTCCAGCGTGACAGTCGAACGCACTAACCATTACGCGACGGGCTAAGTGACGTGTGTGGTGGAATAAAAATCAGACGTGTCAATCAAATGATAATAACTTTGACAGAATTATTAGGTGTCTTCGGTAACGTGATCTACTTATTGTAGTAGATTTTCGTTTTGTTTTTATTAAGAGGAAATTTAATTCCATGGCCTAACTCTTACTCCATGGTTTTGTAAACTCATGGAATAAAGGTGGAATAAGACCCCTTTCACACAAGGAAATTGAGTTGCCGGCAACTGGGAGTTTGTAGGCGAGAAGGGCGTAAGAGGAAGAAAAAAAATCCCCCCTCTCACCCTTCTCTCCTACAAAGAAGCTAGTTTCTGGCAACTCAGTTTCCTTGTGTGAAAACGGTCTAAGCGTTATTTATTAATACGGCTGTTAAAGAATAAAAAATTCCTAGGCGTTAAATTTAATTAAAACAATAGTCACATAATTGAAGAAAGTAATTTTGAGAATGAAATATAAAAATTCGCATCACTACCATTATTCTACTATTTAATTTAATTGAACTTATGATAAACAGAAAATTTGACAAATATAACAACATTAATTAACATTGCATACAAATTTCAAATTAAAATATTCGTTTTCTTAAATTTAAAGCGTTCGTAATTTTTATTTTATTTTCAAATATTAATTGGAAATTTTTTCAAAATACAATATTTTATCTTTTTTAATTATATCTATTATTGAAAGGCCAGTCAAATTTGACAGTAAAATCGCAAAGTGTAATGTAGTTCTGCTTTTTAATATGTTGTTAGGGCTTGTTAGACGCGTATATAAACTATTTTTTTAGCTTACTTTTAAAATCGCTAACAAAGTTGCTAGAAAAAGTACGAGTTCAAAAATCAACACCAACTTTTACCACATCAATGGTGCGAACATTGCTTCCTTTACTAAGTTAACATCATTTGTCTTTGAGAAACTATTATACCGATTTGGATGGATTTAAGAATTTCATCTTTCATTACCTACTCTTCTACTCTAGAGTATTTTATTGTTTTTTAAGTGTTTCAAAATTACATAGTTTTTCATAATATTGTTTAGCTTTATGGTGATACCAACAAAAATATGTCATGCATGACACATTGGTCTTGTAGAAAATTTAATTAACAAACATGATGGATGATTTTTTCCAAAATTGCATATTTCCATAGTTATAAAGATTTTAGCGCTTCTTTTTTTTACCGTTACATTTTTCCTGCAGTGAACACAGGTTTTTCGTACAAATGTAGCTACGCGGACTACTCTAACAAGCACTAACAACATTTTAAAAAAACAGAGCTAAGTCTCGCTGTTTGTGACGTAAGCCCTTTTTTTGTAATTATTGACTGGGCTATAACACTTTTATGATCTTGATTTATTTTATTTATAAGCTAAATTTTTTGCCAACAAAAACAACATATTTTTTTCGTTTAAAATTATTTTTAAAATTTTAATTTTAAATATATTTTAAATTATCCACCTTCAGTCATCTTTACAGATCGTCGAGTTTTAACTCATCAGGAAGGAGCTCAAACTGTGATACAACTGAAGACATGTACAGTGATGTAAGTCTAGAAGACGTCCAAGATTTAAGTCATAAGGTGAGTTTTTCAATTATGTTATAATTTTTAATTAAATATAGAAAAAGCTCAAGTGACCTCAACTCCAAGATGCTTTTCGCCCAGGAACGACAGTGGCCTCATCAGTTAGATTCTGTCATATATCCTTCTAATCTAAGACGCGAATTTCGGTCGATGTTGACCTACATTTATATATAAACCTCAAAGTATGAAGATACTGTGATACGTCGAATAGCAATTATGGAGTTGAAGCCACTTGAAGTCACGAACGAAAAAAAGGAATTGTCTATAGTTGTGGGTGGTAAAAAAAACACTACCTTGTTTTGCTTACAATTCTCAAATTATCAAACGTTTTCACGGAAGGGAATTCAATAAAAGACAATAAATTCCAGTTTAAAAGTTGCATTCCAATGCAAATGGTCTATTTATACAAAATAGACTGGCCATCATTTTGCACCAAGTCTTATGGTTAGAATTCACAATCCCAAATTGTTTTTCATTTAAACAAAACAACAAAAATAAAACAAAAAATAGTTGTTTCTCCTCGAAATAGTAGCCTTTAAATCTTTGATTACAATAAATCTTGCTCTTTGCCATAATCAGCCTCAGTCTCAGCCTCAGCCACTGTCAGTAATTAATTCAAAAATGTCCCAAACCAATTTCACTGTATATGTATGTTTATAAGGCTCTGTATTTTTGTTTTGCTAATTAAAAGTCTGCGGCCAATTTCTTAGATTCCCAGAGACAACATTATTTCACATTAAATTTATTCAAGAGTAAAAGTGTTGAACATTCCCATTCCAATTATACCTATAACGATGATACCTGTTTTTTGCATTAGGTATATACTTATACTTTCCTTCCACATGCGACCTTGCGGCAGGTTTCATTCATCTCTGGAACTATAGACATGCCAAGCCGAGAGTCCTTATACGTATTTATGCATCTCTATAGTATCGGCGGGCGGCCGGCGGGATGACAGTGCGGTTCGATGTCAGTTTATCCAATAAGAAACACTCTCCCTTCGTGATGTGAGTAGGTATATAGTTGAGACTATGGCATTATTGTGGTTAAATTGAATCGTTGATTTCTTGGTCTATGAACTTCATCGGCATTAGAGTAATCCATGATGGAAATGTAAGTTTATGCCGCTACGCCATTATTTTTAAGTGCAACTTCTACAATACCTAATACTGCCAATATCCGATATACTTTTGTAATATAGACTTTATGGCTTTGAGGTTTAAATGGTTTGAATCTGAACATCACGGACGGATTTTAATTGGCTTTCTTTTCCACCATGGCCCAAGGATGGTTGTTTGTGACTTGGTTAATGTCGGTATAAGTAGTAAATCTCTGATGCTGTTGAGTGTTTTATTTTTTTTTTGTTTAACTATAAGACTCACTGGATCTTACTTATACTTACTTTAAAGGTATGATAATAATTGTCAGTTTGTTATTTTGTTGTTATTACTATTTTTGTATTGAATTTAATTGAATTTCTTTGAGAAATTGTGTTTGATATTGACTGTGACGGTTAAGAGTTAGGTAGAGACAAGTTTTAGGACGTTTAAGGAGGTGTAAAGAGTACTGCAGTTAGTTAGTTAGACTTGCTGTCAGCGCCTTTTCTTTTATTAATAAATTTTAATTTATAAATGAAATTATTTTGTTCCGCTTCGTTGATTATTTTGGAAATATAGAATCTTTTGGAAATAGGTATATAGTATTACTTCTATTTCCAAACACCCGATTAACATTCGTATATTTATGTATGTATTAAAACTCATTTATCTATGTATTTAATCTTATTTCAGCTAAAGTAATTTAATTGGCAAGTGCCAGAAGCTAGACTAATTTCGATTAAATTTATATATATATAAATAAATATATAAACAAATATACTTATGCCTTCCAGTGTTGTGTCATGTAGACTATAAATGCAGATTACATGATTGTCTACAAGTAGACAATTCACAGACATACATTTGTAAGACAATGTAGAAAATTCGTAAAACCATCATAATTCATAATTTTTTTTACCAACATTTATCAAACCAAAAACAAAAATTAAAAAATAAGGACCAAGTTCTTTTATAATACAAAAACATGGTGTGTAACAACTACAACAACACAGTCGTGAAAAATCATTTAATCTTAATCGAAACGTTCTATGTTTTTAAAGGTTTTAGTTTCAAATATTCAAATTTGTTATGATAACATACTGACTTAAATTTGGTAGATCCACTGAATCACTTCAATGGTTTACTGGTCAAGTTTTAAAATTTGAGGATTTAAGTAGATAATAAAATGATAAAATATCACATGCCGATTTCACTCCTTTTCGGCAAAGATATTGGGGCATATTCATAGTCGCAGATAGACCCAGGTTTAACTAAACTACAGTTTAAGACAATTTTGGCTCAATGAATACAAACCGATTTTAATTACAAATTGTTGGTTTTATATTTTTATAAGATAATTAACTTGGTAAACTACACAAATAGCTTCAAATATTTTGAAATGATAACCTTAAAAAAATAGAATCAACGTCCGAAAATTCAACCAAAGCTATGTTTAATTAGACCCAGGTCTAAAATGACTATGAATATGCCCCATTGTTTTTATTCGATGCACTATTAACAAGAACACCTCTATAGTCAAACGGTCATCATTCAATGTCAAAGTAATCTAAGAAAGTGTGGGGGCGTAGGTGCCAATCCCCCTGAATGGAAAATCTCCAGTTTAATTTTTTACATTTATACTATGTATATGAACTTCAAATCATTTCGCTCTACCAAATTTATTTTTTCTACAGCAGTCGAAAGTGCTTCATAACTGATATCGATTCTAAGAGAGTTGGCGGACACCACGCCCCAAACAGAAGACCTCAACTATTCGATTTTTCTTTTGAATATGCACTTTAACACCTACCGTTACCGTTCTACCGTATTTCAAAATCCTACAGCAGTCCTTCAGAGTTCCTTCTAATCGAAAAAGGGAATAAGTTCCAAAGTTTTCAAAATTTAACTTTGATGCAAATGTCATCTCTGTAGGTAGACGCATCTGTTACGTCGAAGAAAGAAACAAAATCCATTTTGATAACAGAAAAACCTATTTCATTAAAAAAAAGGATTAGTTGGAAGAAGGACACAATTCCCAGTTTTATTTCCACCCAAGCGTTTGAAACTTTCATTTTTATAGAAAATATTAGGGCTATTCATACAACGGTGTAAAACTTAGATAAACCTGGTAAACCAGATAATTTTATCTCGGTAGAATCGAACTGTCAAAATGTGTATTGGAAAAATATTCTGCAAAACAGATAATCTTATCTCACGAATTTGGGTTTACCACGATATCTAGAAACGAATAATCTAGAAAGCAAAAATCCCGAAAGTGAAAATCTCGAAAAAAAAATTTAGAAATTGAAAAAATCTCGAAAACAAAAATCAAGAATACATAATCTCGAACTGCAAAAATCTAGAATAATTATTAATTGTTGAGACAATGAATGGTTACAATTCGCGCGCGCAAAACAACGCAAGTTTTCTTATTAAAAAAAGTGCAATGAAAGTAAATGAAATCGTTACAAACAAAGGTTCCATCAAAATTGAAATTGATCGGTTTATTTATTATTTAAATAAATCTGTAAGAAATAAGTTTTACTGGCTGTGTGAACTGAATAAAATAAGAAGATGAAGAAATTTAAATATTAAAATATTGAAATTACTTTTGTTTTAAGTGGAGTGAATGAATAAAATTCAATTAAAAAGTACAAGTGACCTCAACTCCAGGTATAACAGGGTATAACAGACTGACTGAAGAGCCCACTGTTATACCTTGGGCGAAACACAATTATTTCTGGAGTTGAGGTCACTTGTACTTTTTAATTGAACTGAATAAATATCATTTTTGTAGTGCCCAGTTAACTACAGTCAAGCATAATGATAATTGATAAACATAGTGAGTCAATTCAGGTTAGTTCAGTTGTGTGGTTCAAAACATTCAGATTGGTCAAGAAACTAAGGTAAAAAGGGAGTATTTAAAAAAAGAAAAGCAAATCTTAAAAATACTGGACGAAAAAAGTTATGTAAGCTACCTTAGGAGTCTTGCATATAACTCCAGTTTATGGAAGTTATTTAGTTATTACAGTTAGAGTTATTTGTTCCATTTTATTATATTTTGACAATTTTTCTTTGTATTGAATAATTATTGTACTTTTTTTATATTTGTTATGTTGAGGTACGAGTATACATATCCTATAAAATATTTGATTTTTATTAAGAACATTTTCGATTGTTGTTCTTTTCTGACCAGAAAAATAAATTGTTTGATAAATTGAATATATTATGCGTTTTATTTTCGTTTAAACTATTGAAAAAGGTAAAAACAAAAATTTTTTTCTAGATATAGTCTTTCGTGATTTTTGTACGATCTAGATTTAGTACATTCGAGATTTTTGTTTGTTTTTTTCGAAATTTTTGCCATTCGAGATTTTAGTCATTCTAGATAACGTCATGATCCCCACGAATTTGTTGCGGAAATTTCAGATATAAACCTGATAAACTGGGATGAGCCATTTGTGACGTTTAATTTGGTTATTTCCCACGTTTACGCAAGGGGGTGTTCATGTAAACATAATGCGGAAAGTTATATTTTTCTGCAAAGCGAAAAATAATCTCGTTGCAGGAATACCCTTATTTTAAATTATCCAACCACGTGATGTCTATCGGTTGTAGCAGGACTTTTTGGAATGATTTATTTGTGATATTTAAGTTATTGTTTACATTGTCGACACATTGTCCGGGTCTTCTATTATGTAGAGATATTGGCGTGTCCATTATTCTGATAATTATTATTTTTTTTTTAATTTTAACATGCACATGGGCAATTTGAATTTATAAAATAAATTAAAAAAAATATTTACTTTTACTTTCACTTTAGATTTCGTTTTACTTTAGATTTCGATTATAAGTATGAGGATCAGGTTTTACTTTTAGCTAAAGGAAAAAAACAGGAAAATCGACAACAGGCAAAAAACATGTCTGTAAATAAATTTTCAAAATCTACCTGTCCATATAATGGACAATTAATTTTATTATTAATTTATTTTGATAAATGGGTATAGCATATATTTTTATAGTTTTAGCTAGAATTAATAAAATGGAAAACTAAAATCCGAAATACCACAAATCGAAAAACTCTAAGTTTCAGAAATCCCTAATTCTGAAAATTCCAAATTCAGAGATTTAAAAATACCAAAAACTCAATATCCCGAAAACCGAAATTCCTTGTTTTTATTTGTTATATAATACTGTCTGATATCATTAATTAATCTTGATTTAAAAAAAAAGATATTAAAAAAAATGTTGGAGTAATTTTTAAAAATTAATTTAAAAATAAAAATGGTGTGTTGTTTTAAGCATCTATTAGCGAGGGGTTAAGAAAAACAAGAAATTACCTCGTTTTTGAGATATTCACCCCTATTGCGATTGTCAATTAATGATTGATAGTTGATATATATATTGATATTTTGTATTTTTAAACTCAATTTACTGAAAATCTGATCAACTATTCATTGATATTTGTCAATTTTCTTATGATTCGCAACGGTTTGCATCATTCTCAATAACCATAACTTTGTTCGGTTGGGTTGTTTAATATCGACTTTCAATATTTATCAACTATCAATCAACGATTGCTCCTTGAATATCTTTGTTAGACTATAAAAAAGTTTTAAAACCCATGATCTATGTCTAGAAAAAATTGATTTTCAAAATATCGAAAAATATTCATGTCAATAACAGAATCCGCAAAATGTTATTCCCGGGAATTTTACTTGATCCGCAATGACGTTGGTGCAAATTTGAAATGTCAAAAGTTATAGAATGCGGATGAGCTTTTCAAACTATACATTACTGGCATTCCTGCAAATTTTTACAGCGGATTCTAATAAGAAAAACTGAACAAAGTTGTCAGAAGCCATCCGCAGATAATTCATCGGATTCTGTAATCGGGGTAGTTGTAAAATTTGTTTGAATAATAAAAACATATTTTTGAAAATTAATCCTGCAAAAAATTTTGTATCAAAATCGTGTTTTACACTTTTTATCAAATTCGAAAGTCATTGGTGGCAACATGATTAACCATTATTGCTTGGAAAACGAGTATTAGGTGTGTTTTTATGCAAATCCAGATAGAATTAGACGACAAAAGGACATCGGGCCTTAGCAAATCTATCGACACGTAAGAAAGGCAATCATTATCAGTTCACAAAACACCATCACCACATTTAAGATATAAGAAATCATATGAGTGTGTTTTATAAAACAAATTCTATATACTACTGAAATACATCAGCCAAGTAGAAGACTTAGCATTATTTAATTGGACTTGTTGAATTATTGATTCAATATAGCTTTTAACGGCCTTTAGTCCATACAAATTGGCGTTTCGTCCCGGCGTTCTCACTTGGACTCTTCATTTGACAGTGAGGGCCTGGTCAAGACGCAATTTTTATTAAGTTCAGTCCAGCTTACATCAATTTTACAGCGAAAATCAATTGTGAACTATATCCAACCCAATTAGAATTTCTAATCAAGAATTGTTGGAAATGTTGTTACCCGTGGCCTGGCATTGTTTACATATGAGTGTGTTTTATAATACAAATTCTATATACTACTGAAATACATCAGCCAAGTAGAAGACTAAGCATTTTCGCAGTAAAATTGATGTAAGCTGGACTGAACTTAATAAAAATTGCGTCAGACAAGGCCCTCACTGTCAACTGAAGAGTCCAAGTGAGAACGCCGGGACGAAATGCCAATTTGTATGGACTTAAGGCCGTTAAAAGCTATATTGAATCGATATAAGAAATCTCATAGAGAAAATTATTCCGCTTAACTCAATTTGAAGTTACTGATCGGAAACAAAATAAAATTCCGAAACAATGATAGTCCATTTTTCTGTTAAAAAAATTGTTTGATTCACGCCTATAGAGTTGGTAGAGCAACTTTCACCTAAAGTAATGGGACCAACGCAGTAAATTTGCAGTTGTATACATTTTTTTTTGCATTTCTAATCCCGATTTTGAAGTTCATCAAATAGTGGGTGTAATCGAGTGACCTTCTAACTTCAGAGTGAAGTTAGTAGTTCACATTGTGTGTCTCGTTAACCAATCATGCTTGCAGTAAGGTTCCAAATTTGCAATTGTTTGCTTTTCAAAAATAGACTAGGTCAATATTTTGAAGTCCTTACTTTTAAGAAATTTCATACAATTGACTTCACAGTGAAGCTGCCAAGTTAGTAACAATGTGTAAATCGAAAGCTTAACATGCTATGAGTTTGCAGTAATGCTTCAAATTTAAAGTATGTTTCTTTATTCTGAATTTCTGTGCATTCTTGTCCAGAGCCCTGTGAAGGCCATTAACTTGTCAACTTAACTGTGAAGTCAATTTTATAAAATTTTAAAAAATAGAGACTTTAAAATTTGGACCTAGGATAATCTTGTATTGCAAAAAAAATCCAGATTTGGAGCCTTACTGCAAATTCCAAGAACGCTTGGTTCACAATTACACCCATGCTATTAATTGCTATCTAAGTATATATTTCGACTGTGTATTCGATATTCTTACTTTGAACTCGATATTCTTAATTTGTTTTATCTCATAGTTTTATGCTATGGCAATAAAACTAAATCAAGTTCGCCACCTACTACCATGGCAATCGGCATTCTTGTATGACATTCAAACACCTGCAGCATATCGTCCAATGATCTCAAGGAATTACCGATTAATGTTCGATATATCATTCTGTCCCCAAAACACTCCAAGCAAATAAAATTATAGATATAGGTACTGCATTTTTTTCGTGTTCCAAAATTTATTCTGCTGGTGGAAGAAACAAGTTTATTTAAGATTTATTTCATTTTCCCACTCCCAGTTTGCAATGTGATTTTCCGCAATTGGCTTCGCTGTTGGTGCTGTGGGAGTTGTTATATAGCCACGCCAAGACTCAAGACCTCAATTCGTTGCTAACTCGCCGTATACGTACCTACTATGTCCTACCAAGTTTCAACCTCCTCCGACTACTTGGATGAAATCGTAAGTTGGTGTAATTTTCATTTTATTATAGACGAAAATCCAAACCCCAAACAGCAAGCAACAACAACAACTAAAACAACAATTTTGTATCTTCAAGATGTGAATTTCACTTAATAGATATGTAGGGGGCCTTAAGGTTTTTAGCAAGTCAACTTTTTTTTTTGTTACTGTTTTTCTCTAAGTTTAGTGATTAATGTTAATGAAGAAATTTTATTTTATTTTTTTCACATGGAATCTATGAAAAGGAAAATAAATTACAAAGTGTAGCACTTTCCATGGAATGTGGATGGAAAAACTATATGGCGCGCCATATATACACCTCGGGTCTCCACTTCACTTCACTCCAATCCACAATATTATGCGAGACAAAGAAAATTAATTACACAAAATTTATGTGGCAGCGGTGGGCGATTGATTGCGAGGGATTGCCCGCTTGTTGAGTGAAGTGATAGTTAGTTGAGTCGAGAGACTTCTGATTTGTGATGTCTTGACATCTTGCTGTTGTTGTTGGGTAATGAGAAGGTTTTCACTATGATTTGGCAATCAGTGCAAAACAAAAGCAAAAACAAGATAGGTATACTTTTACACGTATGAGGTATAGTTTATACTGGCGCACTGACATGTCGTGTGCCAGGTGAAGAAAAGAGTTAACAACAAAGTGCAGCATAAAACATCACGTACTGACGTTTTTTTTGTAAGATCGTGCCTCGAAAACAAAACAATTCATCCATAATATTGTTCGATGAACTCGGCATCCTGTGCTTGCAAGTGCATTTCGCTTGATGGCAAGGAAGTTGCTGTTCCGGCAGATTTTCTAAATAATAAATTAATATTCAAATGGTTTTCCAGGTAAAAGGGAAAACAACAAATGACAAACAACAATAATAATAATCATTATTAATAGTTCAAAAGAGTTGACGCTCGAAATGGAAAAAAAAAAAGCAAAACAATAGCTCGCTATCATGGGTATTTGTTGTCATTTTTCTTGTTACAAAACAACATTCATAACACAACAAAAATGACGACTCTTACGTTAGTTTGTGAGACGAAAGTTTATGTTTAGAGGGTGGTGTGGTTTGAAAACATACATTTTTCATTTGGCAAAATTTAAGTCACTTAATTTTGTATTCAATTATAAGAAAAATAAACCTTTTACTGATTTTTGAATTCCTTAATTATTTCAAGACCTAGGTAGGTTGTTCATTTTAAAGTTCACGTTTAACATTCAACAAGTATCGATTTTCTTTAAAGTTTAAAACTATTGAAGATTTTCCAATGTTTTTTTTTTAACTTTCTATTAGAAGTTATTGTATATTGACATATCTTCATGTTTTTTAATCCTCGATTTCATAAAGCCCTTTTAAAAATTTAACAGGCTTTTAAGTCATAATATGACGTTTATTCCATACAAAATCTTGCCACTCGTTTTGTAGTCGTGCGTAAACGTCAAACGTCTTTGACTGCTTTCATTCTGCATTCTGTAAGACGAAAGGAAACGACGCACGACTATAAAAAAAACGACGGTATCTCTCGTTCGAAAGTTTGCAAAACTGTTAGTATTCTAGCTAAATAATTTATTTTATAGAATCTATTTTCATTTTATTTGCGATAAATAAAACGAGAACATATTTGTTTGTAGTTGGAATTAAATTAAAAATCCAAAGGAAATAAATGCACATGGGAGAGGCCCAAGCTAAATTACAAAAAGTGAACCAAAGTGGAAATCCAATTGGTGTATCCCAGCCCAATTTGCTTCCAAAACCCTTGCCAACTGCATCCTGGTCTGTAGCAAAACAAAATTAAGGCAGATGCAGACATTTCACTTCAATATTTAGAAGCAATCGCTTTAAATACGGTAGATAGTTTCGCCCAATTCGAGGGTGAAGTTTTGGGGCAACAATATCAGGAACACCAGCATGAAACTTTTGAACATGAAAAAGTTCAAAATTACGCATTTCTCCCTGATCGCAACTTGTGTTGTAAAACACTTCAACATTTATCATTTTACTAACTTATTTATTTACTAATAAATAAAACATTTTTCTTTAATTGTGCACCGAGCAATAATTTTCTACGTCGACTTTAGGCTGTCCTTTGATTTTGACAGATGTTTGTTATTGTTACTTTTTCATCGTTTAAAAATCTGTTACAAATTTGTCACGTCGAAAAAGTTATGGAATGCGATTTTAAAAAAGACACGACAGAGAAAACGAGACACCTTCGAAAAATGAGACGACATAATGAATAATGTCATAACGTGCTGAAAAGGTTTTCTAACTAATTCAATTAATCTTTTCTTTTAATACAGCAATTTAAAAAAAAGAGCATTCGTCTCGAATATCTCTAGAATGTAAAAATATATTGACTTCGGATTAATTTTATTTTACACATTTACGTAAAAAAGAATTAGTAAAAATTAAAAAAAAAAAATGCAACGAACGATTTTTTTTCAAACTAAGAAAAACAGTTAAAGAATAGTTTTCGTCCCGAATATATCAAGAACAAAAAATGATTCGGAACCCATTCTATTTTTTGTACGTAATCAACAACTGGTAATTTTTTCAAAAAAAAATTGAATAGACTGTTTTTTTTAGCAAAACAACCACTACTAAATCCTTAAAAAAAAATGTTTTTCAACTCGAATATAGTATTGTGGAAAAACAACTATATCGACTTAAAATGTACAAAAATATATATCAATACTAAGTGCCAGTTTGTTCACAGTGGGTTAAATTTAGTATGTGACTTTCATAGGCTTTAATTAAACAACATTAATCAACCAAAATTGGCTGATTAGGGAAGTCCATGATTAGCAACTCATACTTTGAATTAAAAAAAAAAATAATTTGATCAACGAACACATTTGAGTATTTCCCAGCTCCACTAATCATGGATTAAAGATGATTAGCTGTAAACAAACTGGCCCTTAGGGTATTTACTATTCATGCAATGTCGTAAGATTACAAATAGTATAAAAATATTACACAAACGTTTGGACGAAGGACTGTGTAATTGAATCAGCTGTTCATTAAACGTCAAATATTAAACGCCAACAATCAGACGTGTTCAGATTTCGAAGTTATTTTGAAATGAAGCACCTCTCCCGAATCAACGCGAAATTAGGGCTGAACATCTCGGAACGATACAAAATGTAAGATGCACAACTATAATCGTGTTTTAAGCAAAAGCCGCTTTTAATAGTCGCAAACTCACGGCAGTGTTCGAAAGAAAATGAGCGAATGCAAAAAATGTATATGCTATTTTTCATTGGCTTATGGCATATGCTTCTGACAGCCTTCGAATATTATAAGGATCTCCTCCACCAATGCAAATCATTAGTTGACGACGAAGAAAACAACAATAACAGCACGTGTGTTGATGTAGTTTCGTCGTCAACAACGAATGATTCGCATTGGTTTGGAAGATCCTTAATAATTTACAAAAAGTAGATTTTCTAATCGTTGAGTAAATGTATGTAAATGTAGTAAATGTAGAACACGCCTAATTCTAAAAGTCACAATGACGTTTAGTTAATTTTACCAAAATTATTTTCTCAAGCAAATTCGTTGGGGGATTCGAACCAATTTGTGTAAATCGATGGATCCAAAAAAAAAAGTTGAGTTTTGAACGACAATGCAAAGACCTGTCCGTTCTCTTTTAAACAACGTCAACCGCAACCTCTTACGAGCCTTTATTGCGGAAAGTTATCGCCATAACTGTAGAAAATTTGTTGTGCGAAAAAGTTTTTATGAGGTTCGTCGCAAAACCGAATGGTTAAAAATCAGTGATAAGAAATATTAAGTCATTGAACCTAAGACTTATTTGTATCATTTTGTTTTGTGTATGTATGTATATAAGATTCAATGCGCATCTGTTTCGTATGTATATGCTATGTTGATGGACTCAGAAAGCTCCAAACCGATTGTCCTCAAATTTTCATTTTATTTTTCTCCATATAAGTACCTACAGACATATATACCTAGAAAGTATATTAAAAGACAATTTGTGAAAAAAGATGTTGTACTGGAATTTAATCATTTTGATTTTCTTATAAACATACAGCAAGGTATTCGCATTGATGAAGTAATAATTAAATTAATTGACGCCAACTTAATTTTCTGTCAACACATTTAACATCCTACACCCCTGCTGCTTGATTAACTTTTTTATAACGTGCATTGTGCAACCACTGTAGGTACACTTGTACACTCTTCAACTATACCTATGTATACGAGTAATATTGAAAGTAAATTAATATCTGTGCCAAGGTGAGATGCCCTTTGACCCAAAGAATAAATGTGTGTCATTCACCATTTAATCGTAAGTAGAATTTAACTGTCTTATAAACGGCGACATGTAACACATCAACAACAAAAAAAAACAAGTGAAATCTTTGAATCGTTGACAGCTTCGAGCAACCCACCGCCAAACAAAACAATGCATTTGTGTTTAATTCCTATATGAAATGTGGTTCTTATTATTTCTGGGTTTTGAAAAATATGCGCATGAGCTTTACTGAGAATTCCTATCGTAGTAGCCAAGTGAAGCTATAAGAAAATTGTCTTTATATCTTGTGATGTAGGTATAGCTTAAGGACAGTTCACGAATTTGTAAAAAGAAAAAAATTAAAACAAAAGAAGGTTTTAATACAAAATATTTTAACATTTTTGACATTTTCACCGCAATCAAAATTTTTCTGTAAAATTTTAAATTTTTTTTTACAACTCGAGCCAGTTATCTACCTTAGCCCAAATCCTTCTATCTTTCGAACCCACTGAAAAAAAAACATCTCTCCGCACTTTAATTTGGAGCAGGTCTCCCACTAGCATACGTTTCCATATAAAAAACGTTATGAAGCAAATAAGTTGGGCAGGCTTCTTCAGTTGCTTCCAATTCAAATCATTTTATGAAAAACTAACTTCGCTAATTGCTCCTAATTAAATAACTGATGGCACTAAAACTATAAGAAACATGATTTTCAGGTTGGATACTGGGCTAACATAAAGTATTCACACTCAAGCCTATTTGGAGAAAAAATGCATGCTTCGCTATGCCACACAGTTAAATATAAATAGGTTAGGTAAGTGTATTATTATTGTTTACATTTTATGATAGGTCTGTTTTATTGAAAGATTGTTCTAATAAAACATAAAATAATATAATTACTGCAGTTTAATAATAGAAACATACAAATTTGGTCTCATTTCTAATCGTCATCATCTTCAATTAACATTTACAACACCAACATACAACAATGTAGTGCAAGTACGTGCGACCTTTTTGGCGGATTTCAGTGTTTTTTTTTTAATTGTTACGTAACCCGATCCATGGCGAGTGCTCCTACAGATAGTAAAACGTACTTCATCTTAGTTAGTGTGTTATACGGTATTCGGATGGATGCAGGAGCCTTAGATATCTCTTGCTGTTTTTTTTTTTGAATGTGAAACACGTTTTTTAGCTATGCTGTTTGTGCGACACAAAAATGGAGAAGTCACACATTATGAAAGAAATATAAGTATCATTGTCAAAATATATGTACCTCTACCTAAAGAAAAACTTGTAGACCAAAAAAAAAAGACATCAGAATAAATACTATTGCAGAGTGCCAATGTTGCAAACCCACCTAAGTACGAGTTATACTAACGTAGGAGGTGGGTATTGTGTGACGTGCCTTTAACTTGCTTTGTAGTTCAGTTCAGGTGGGTTTGTTTTTTTTATTTTGTAGGTGAATTTTTTCAAGCTTGAGAAATTATATGAGAGCACATTATTTGAATTTTTTTATAATGATAAATTGAAATTGTTAATAATGTTAGAATACGAAAAAAGTTTCATTCAAAACATTCATAATTAATATGACGCAGAGCGTAAGCTATGCAGCCCAACTGCAAGTGTGTTACATACGAAACCCTATTAAAAAAAAAGGTAATTCATAAAAATATGTTGACTCCGTTTAAACCAATATATAGATGATTTGCAAAATTATTTGTTCACTTTCACTTTCATAATTCGAATTTTAAGCAACGGATAAGCGAACAATTTTCACTTTCAGATTTCTAATCGTCGAAGAATTACGACAATATATTTAGTAAAATCAACGATTTGTTTTGTGTTCTTTAAAATTAATTAAAAATTATAAACGTACATACATATATGCACTTATTTGATTAAATAATAAAATAGAGAAACAAATTATAGAAACAATAATTTTAAGTATTTTTGTTTTGTTCTTTTAAAGAGCTATATTTCTGTTAAAAATGGTCATACTACAATGAAAAAATGGTAGGTGTTCTGAGGCTTCATGTATAGAATTTTCAGGAATTTTGGCAAGGATATAGATCCAAATAAACATGTTCTAATTTTTTTTTATAAATGAGGTTGAGTCAACTCTGTTGCTCAGATAACTTTTTACTAATTTTTAATTTTATTTTTATTTCTGTTTCCATAACTTTGGGTGAAATATGTTAGAATAATTATTTTGCCAAAATATACACTATATAAAATAATAATAATAATAATTTTAACTATATGCCTGTAAGACCTCAGGTCTTTTAAATGCAATGCACGGCACTAGTTAGAAGGAATAGGAGCAAAGGAAAGATTTTTGTTGGCACAGGGGATTGAGAATTAGATGTTTATTATCTCATGAAATGGGTGTTTTGTCAAAGTTTGTATATGAAGCCATTTTTCCATAGCGCTATTTTCTGTATTCTATCTGTTCAGTTGACATATTCCCTGTTTAAACAATATTGTACACCAACATTTTTGAAAAACAGTTTTTTGATTTTTTTTTAAATATTTCAAATTTGTTTTGAAAACTCAATACATAATTTGAGAACAATTTTGTCAATTCCGACTTTGAAAACAAAATTATGTAACGTCAAGTACTGAAATATACTTTAACAAAAAATTAAATCACTTTGCATTTTCTCCTTATTGTCTATAAAGCAAGTATTGGCTTTATGTCAAAAAAGGGTTTTAATCAAAACTAACATTACGATGATGGAGAAGTCCAAAAAAGTTATTTTCTTCAAGACGTCCGTCAGTTTGTTTGTTTGTGCGTCTGTACGTTCTAATGTGCATCGAGCTAGAGTCTTAAGGGTTGAACCGATTTACTCCAAATTTGGTTCTCTCGAAATCTGCTTTAATGATTTTGATAAAATTTCGTACATGTAATCTCTAAAACAATTTTAATAATACTGCATAACACGTTCTAACAAAAACAATAGAACAGTGGAAATAAGGTTATGTTTTTTTTTTTTTTTTTTTTTATAAAATCAAGAGCGACTCAGTAATCGTGACAGAAGTGAAACTTCGTTGGCGAAGGTATATAAAGCTTATATGCGTAAGACTCAGCTATGTGTTCTACATGGAAATGACCGATGGGTTGGGGTTATAAAAATCAGAAATATAAATATAAATACACGTGATATAATTTTCAGTAATTTTAGCCAACTCCTTGATTTTATAAAAATGTAGTAAAAATGACTTTTAAAAATGTTGTACATATTTCCGAAAATTCCTACACTTAGAATCTCTGTAAAATCAAAAATTTGTATATGACAACTAAAATTTTATGTTTTATTTATTTTTTTTTAGCACACTCTCCCGATTTAATTCAATTTTTTGAAATTTGCCTATTTTGAGATAATACGTTGAAAATAATTTATATCTCCATACCAATAGCAGATAGATAAAAAACTTAAACGAGCAAGATTCTAAGAACTTCATTATCTATTAACCAAACAAATTTCAAAACTCTAGCATTTTAATTAACTAAATTAGGAAATAGGCATAAAAGGACATTTTCCCTTTTCTGCTACAATAGTATAGATTATCGAAAAATCCAAACTTTATTCCACTATAAAATATATAAGCCTATCGATAAAAATTTGTATTTTTGCTCTTCCTCTCACCACTTAGCTATAATCACTGATCTCAATGTTTCGCATGTGGCGTTACATTTTGGTGTTCCCGAAAAATTCAACCTTGAAATTTCACTGTCAACGCGCGCAAAGGAGGTTCATTCCAAAAAATTTATTTCATGCTTTTTTTTTTAATATCCATGTTTCTTAATATTAATCGTATACATTATCTAGAAAATTAATTAAAATTTAAAAGAAGTGACTTGATTATAAGAGTAAGAAAGTTAGACCCATTCGTGCATTTGATCAGTATTAAATCAACAAAAATTCAAAATTGTTACTCTAACTAATTTCTTCACGATTTAAGAAAACTATCAAACCATAAGAATACACTCTCCATGTCTAGTTAAATTCTAGTTGTTAGCTACAAGAAGAATTTCGTGTGATTAACCCCTTGAACACAATGCAAGTCGCTGGTAGCGAAAAGAATCGCTGTAGCACAAGCTATATTTAAAATTGCTCAACTTTCAGTAGAAAATAGTTCAACTTTGGCGACTGCGATTGTTGCAGCTACAGCTTTCAATTGTGACATTTTATACTATTTTTGTATATTTCAACTTTGACAGTGCGATAAGCGGCTGCTACAGCGACTCCATTCTGCTGGGCCAGTTAGTCGTGCATTATGTTTTTGTCTGGGACTGAAAAACTTGCGGCTTGGTCGCCATTTTGAAAAACAAGTTAATGTAATTTTCTCGCTCCTGTTAATGGATTATTTTTCTTGATAATCTCGTAGGAACCAATTTGCACCTTTAATTTTGATAATCTGTTTTTGTTTTTCAAATAATAATTTTGTTCAAATAATTTTGGTATTTTATGAATTTGTAAAGCTTTTTTATCTTTTTATCGAAAGGCAAAACTTAGTCAATGGTTTATATCGTTAAAAAATGCAATTATAAAATACGTATACGCCACAGTATTCCATATATTAATTTTAATTTATATTTAAGAAGTTTGTTGGGTAAATTGGAATCAACTTGTAAATTGATCTTCACAAAAAACCTTGAATATGAAATTAAATAAAAAAAGTACGTATACGCCACAGTGACCAAAAATATAAAATAATTCCGAGTTAATGGTGGTCTTATGGCTGTGATAACGCTGTCAGGTTGATGCCATGTAGTTGTTCTGATACAAATGACATACTCGCAAAATTTGGAGCGGTATAAAATAATTTGAGTAAATCGTTTACCTGCTCTCGCGCTACAACACTTCTTGCAAAGCAACTCCGTTTTTCGGGAAATTTGCTTAAATTTTTGAGTTCCAGCATTGAGCATTTCCAGCCCTGCTCGCAAGTAGTCTCTAAATTCAAATTCGTTACGAGCTCGCAAATATAATTTTCTTGAAAAAAATCATACATTTTTTCAACAACAAATTGGTATGGCAAAATTTTTTAAAAAAGTTTGTCACTAATGTCTTAGGGACTATTGGTTCTTACAAATTTAATAAAAAAATATGATTCTTTTAATAATAGGAGGCGAGAAAGTCGCATAAAGGCCCTTTTCAAAACGCTGGGAAAACCACAAGTTTTTTTTTTTTAGTTTCGGAAATAAAGAGTAAACTTTGTCTCCAATAATATTGTATAAAATTTGAGTTTTGATTCCTCTCCAAAAATGCTCAGATTGGTTATTTTGAACTCCTTGTTGCCTTTACAAATCAATTGCCCCATGAGTATAATTTCGAACGAATTTTTAAATACAGATTATTTTCTTAGCCAAATTGCTTCAAATTTGGAGCATCCACATAGTATTTTGATGCGATATCGCAGACGAAAAATTTTAATTTCTTTTTTAGTTCATCTTCACTGGTAGCCATAATACAATTTTGGTTATTCAAAATTTTGCAAAAATGGCTTTAACAATTTTGATGAAACGTGTCGTATACCTTAGTACATGATATCAATTTTTTTTTTCAAAATCTATATATTTATACGTGGAGACTAAATTTTGTAATACACTTACCCCCAGTTTCACAGTTTCGTTTAAACCTTGAACCGACTTAATTTATACTGGTGATCTGGAGTTTAAACTAAAAGTGGAGTTTAAACTTCCACTTTGAAAGTGGGGGTTAAAGAAATCTAATCATAGTAAAACCATAGTGAAACATTGCGTTTAACGTAAGGAAAACGCAGTTTTAATTTAGGTACAAATCGCCTATGCATTTCAACGCAGTCACAATTAATTCTTTCAATTCAACACCGTATTTATGCATGTATTGATCAGTTGGCGTACTCCTTTGCTTCTCTTCTAATAACTGACAGCCAAAGATAATTTCTGGAAGGACCCTTTGCAATATCGGCATGACTATTTCTCTTTTTGTTTCCATATTTGGTTAATTTTAGGGGCTGTACAATTGTACATACAAATGAACATTTTCAATTATGCTGCGTTTAGAAAAATGGCAGATTGCCATTTTTCTGCCAGTAAACTGTCAATAAAATGAGCAAATTCATTCTTTGGCAGCATAATGGCAGAAATACTAACAATTTTCCAATAGTGTAAATGGGGCACTTAGGCTAACCTACCTTCTCCTACTTTTTCCACAATCTTAGAAATAAACATGAGTGATGAAGAAACCTTGCAATAAAACAAACGAAAATTGTCCTGACAAATAATTTATGCCTCTTGGACGTTTAGTTTGGCCGCAAATAGCGTGTAAAGTCGGTTTTTCATATCATGCGCTACTTCGGTTGAAAGATTTTATTTCCTAAATCACGAATATGCATTTTAAAGTCACTAGGACACTCAGTTTTGCCGCATTAAAAGAGAAAAATATGACGATTTTGAGAAATTGGTTTTTCGTATAGGTACATCGATTGAAAGATGACACCCGCTGGATTAGGAATGTGTATTTTTTAAGTCTTTAGGATGCTTATTTCAGCCGCAAATCAAGTTTAAAAGTGTCAACGATAAGAGGTAATAGGTAGATTTGAAAATACTTTACAAAATAAAGTGGTCAACCCCAATCGATCGATGGAATTATTGCCGATTTCCTTTTAAAATTTCAACAAGTTAAGAAACAAAAATTAACATATTCTGCTATATTCTATTGAGCAACTGAAGAAGATGACGCAAGTGAAGTATGAATTTAACTTTAAAAACTATAATATTTAATTTTTATTTTTTTTTTATTTACTTAGCCGTCCATTTTCACATTAAACGGTCTTACGAACAGTTGCAAGCTTTGTTGCGATTTTGTGCAGAAAAATGGGAAGCTTTATTGAATGGCTTTTATATACATAGGTAAATGGTCGAATTTCGACCACTGGGCGATACTTGTATTTATTAAAGAACAATAATATTCTACCTGAAACATCCAATAAATAATAAAAAACATTTGTTAATTTTGATAATTTTTTAATTTGGAGCTGACGCGAAAGCGTACTTGAATTATTCTGGCACAATTCACCTTTTTCATTCCTGGCTAACAAATCTCTTACCTCTCTATCGATGTTTAACCAGTTCAGTTGGAAAAAGAAGTTATTATAATTTATGTTCTTGCATGTGTTGCGTGGTTAAGTAAACATCCAGTAGTTGTGTTGTCATTTAGTTTAATTTAATTTTTTGCATGATTTTTTATTTGTCTTCAATTCATTTTTGTCTTGTTCTTATTTTTGCCAATGCTAATTTGTTTCCTGTAACCAAATTAGATTGGGTTGGTCTAAGCTTAATGTGGGCCGCAAGAAAAAACATCGCATTTGACATAATTTGCTTATGAAATTAAAAGAAAATCCCTCGATTATCACAGGTTTATAAAAAATATATATGGGTGGCGCGACACATGTGAATTGCGCGGCGCACTGTTAATTTTTTCAAATTCAAATCCCATACGGTAAAGAAGGAGGATGCAGGTGGTTAAAATGAGGTGCAGCATGCAAATTCAATACTGAGGCCTTTTTTTTGTATCTAACCAAAAAAAACAGTAATCCATCTTGTAATAGTTGTGTTATTCTTCTTAGTAGTCTAAACGGTTTTCTCCCTTTTTTTTGCTCCGGAAAGAACATACGCAAGACTTAAGTTTCATTTTCATTAACGGTCTACTGAATATAAGTATCAAAAATATAGTTTTCTAAGAAAAAATTACAACAACGATACAAACAAAAACAGTTAATTAGTTTAAAACGTCCATCCATCGCGTCGTGCATCGCTTTCGTCATCATTGTTGTATCTTTAAGTATTTAAATTTATGTGTGTCGAAGAAAATTTAAATTAGATCAACAAAGAATCATTGTTTCTCTTTTTTTGTTTGTTGTTGTTTTTTAGCCTTAGAAGGGTGGGTGTATACTCATTCATACAAAGCCCAAACAGTTAGCCCAGGGAAAAAGGTAAATAAAATTCTACTATTATATTTTTATGCAGTGCAATGCGTGAAGAAAATTTATTCACAGCTAGATGCTGACGCACGCCCCACGTAAGTCTTATACCACCTGGGGCTTCTATGCCCATCTGGGGAGTATTAATTTTTTTAATTTATTATACTCGCAACTGAATGCGTGAAATGGTAAAACTTAAGCTGTTGCCTTATGTTTTTATTTCAATGTGCATTTAAAATATGCAAATGTATTGTTATGCATTAAAGTACAGTTAGTTTACATATTGACAGTCGTTTTTTGAATATTTAAAGTAACAACTATACCTGTATAGATTTCAGAACATTTAAAAATGTAGTTTCCGGTTGTGTACTTATAAATTGTTAATTTGTATTAATTAAGGTTTAAGGACACAAGAAATTTTGGTACCGAAGAGGCCATTCAAAATTTTGAATAATGTTTAATCGAAGTACGCAATTGCAAAAACTGTTTTTTTTCACCGGAAACTTGTAATTTTATGAAGTTTCAGAAATGTATACCTAGGTGCAATTTAACGTTAAATATTTGTTGTTGCTTTAAAACTAATTAAAATTGTTAAAAAAAATGCTGAATGTACCAACTTAGTCCTTAAAAATGTGACAAAATCAATTGACCCACATGTTTTTGTCAGTTATAGGCTCTTTGTATTACAAGGCCTTAAGATATAGGGAAGCAACAAAAGTAGGTTGGTACAAAGTACCTTACGACAATATTCTCAAATACCATGTATAATCCCTTGACTTTGCAAAAGCAATTGCCCATCAACTTCTGTACATCGTTTTTCAGCTTAAACACCCCATAATCATGTCACAACATCAAAACCCAACAACAACTTAAACTATCAACGCTAACTTAATTTGCTCACTTAATTTTATATTCGATGTCATGGTTAAAAGTTAATTTCTAGACTTGGAACTCTTTTTATGTTCACATTCTGACCGCATTTTTTGTCGTCCACTCTTTGTAGTAGGATTTTCTATTATGTTCTGTTCTTTAATTCTGAAACAAAAGTCCAAAAGGTGCAAAAATGTCTTAAAATTCTTTATTTGTATTTTTTGTATCGATTTGTATTTGTGGCTTCTTTCGTTCTAAAGACAATAAAAAAATAACAACAAAAAACTTATATCTTACGGGTGCATTTGTTGCGTCAATTTTTTAGAAAGAACCTTTTAGCGGCTGCTCGAGCCTGATGGTGCATATGGAGATATTATGGTATGGGGAAGATTGGAACAAAACCATCATAAGGGTGTTTGTTGTATTGTTTGTTGTTTATAGTTTAAGACTATTTTTTTTTTTAATTATTGCTAATGCATTTATGTCAGAGGATTATATAAACAATAATACATACAGACAAAGTACAAAACCAAAAATATATTCAGATGGGTAACAGTGTGCAAAAATATCAAATAGAATAGAGCACAAATATTTATCCGGATTGGCGCACATCGATACGATATGATGGAGAAAGGAAAAATTAAAATTAATAAATAAAAGAAAATTATGGAAATTGTAACAGGTTCATTTGGGTTACGGATTTAAAGGTCGAATAGAAAAATGTGTACTAGATTTAATATAGAGTAGGCTTATCTCTTTAGCTATAGCTACATACATTTATACATACATATGTATTTCTATTTCAGTTAATGTATTTCTATAGAATGTTCTGAATCAAAAGTTAATTTATTTCAATTGGCATAGTTTTTTATGGTATTTATTTTGTTATTAAAGAATGTGCTATTTATGTTCTATTTTAATAGCTACGAATAAGGAAGGGAAAAAACATTAATTTAGTGCAGCATTAGAAACTCTTATGCCATGAATTTTATATAAGTATAGCAAGGATTCAGGTTTCATCAAAATTTGTCAATTCAATCTGTCTGTTTGGGGCAGCCTACCTAGACAGCTAGACCAATTGTTTTAAATTTGAAAATTGTCAGTTTTTAGGTACTCCCAAAACATTTTTTTTTAAATTTCGTAGGACCAAAGATAACATCAACTGCAAGGAAAATCTTGTTAGTCTTAGAAAAATCTTATTTTTTCTCAAAAATTATTAAAATTGCAAACAAAAAATTATTTTTAATGGCATCCCGGTAAAATTCATTTTTTTGTATTTTGTTGAAATATTCAGTTGAGTTTTAAATTTTTGTATATAAAAAAAGCTCAAATATTTTAAAATTGAAAACAAAATAACCATAGCTTATCGTATTTCGGCTTATAGTACAGTAACTATATAAATACATTCACGTATTCTTCAAATCTGGTATTTCTGATTTTTTGCTGAGTTGTTCAGGATATTGGCCTAGTAAATAACCTTAGTTTTCGACCTCGAGCGGCGACCGCTTCATGGTCAAATATCAAACAAAAACGCGATTTTTTCGAATGGGTTTCTGGGCTTAAGATAAGCTATAGGAGAAATGCTGCACTTTGGAAACAATTCGGTCTACAGAGATGGGTTTGGGCTCAAATTGGAGCAAAATAGGTTACTTTGAAATCGTAGAACAATGTTTTTATTTAAAAGTACTTCTTTAAGACTTAAAACGCCAATAACTGAAAAAAATCGCGAAAAAAATCTTTTTTTTTTTTATTTTTGACAATGAAGCGGTCGCCGATCGTGGTCGAAAACTTAGCTGATTTACTAGGCCAATATCCTGAACAACTCAGCAAAAAATCAGGAATACCGGATTTGACGCAAATGGTGCCTACCACACAAACGACGTTACGTTTTGAATATATTTAAGAAAAAAAAAAAAAATTGTTTGAATCCAATAAACTTTTTTTTTGAAAAATTAATATTAGTATTAAGTCTTTTCAGAAGCTTCTGCTTTAAAAGTATTTTGAATCGGTTTATCTAATAATGAGATAGAAGGAAATATTGAATATTGTTCTATTAGGTTAAGAAAGATAGGATCGGACCAGGGACAAATTAATTCATGAAATTGTATTTCTGGTACCGACGCAGAATTGTATCCTCAACAACATATCTAAAGTCCCCCAAAATCCCCGCATTGGCTTTTTGTATAGACGCATTTTAAGAGGTGGAGAAGGGAGGCGGGAGTTTGTCAAGCTGAAAAATTTGTTGTTATACAATCTAATCATATGACACATGTTTTTGGGGTGCTTTTCAACGCTGATTCTAAGGAGACCAAAACTGAAAAGATACATGTATTTTGTGGAAAGTTAATGTCAGTTTTATGGAATGATCACTTTTTTTAAAGTACAACAAGTAATATATATCCCAAAACGATTTTAAACAATGGGATTTTAATGAAATTTGGTATAAATGTTTCATTTGGCATATTTACTAAGAATCAAAAGAATCCTTAAAAATATCTGTGGTAAAAGGGTGTTTTTTTGAGAGCGAGATGTTAGTGCGTCATTATTACCATAACATCTATGAATAAGTTGTGACACTGATGAAATCTGCTAAAAATATTAAATATTTCATGGTTTCCAAGTATTAAAAGAGTCCATTGAAATAACTTGATCCAAAGAGTTTTTTTAGAGAGTTTATGTTTGACCTGCCCTATACGGAGCAAAATGTTAGGTCTTACGAAAAATTGTATTTTCGTGTAATCGAGATAGTACATATTTCATAATGATATATGATTTAAAGGTATTTTTTAACGCCAAATCTAATAAAAGAAAAACCATTATGATACAAGCACCCTACAAAAAGTTAGATTAATTTTTAAACAGAAATTACTGTTTTTTCCGTTAAGCAGGTCAAACATTACACCCCCAAAAAACACAATTGGACCTTAGATATTTATACGGACTCTTTTGATCCTTGGGTGCCAATATTAATTTAATATTTTTAGCAAAGTTCATAAGTGTCAGAATTTGTTCATGGATGTTATGGTAATAACCACTCACTTCCATCTCTCCGTCAAAAAAACACTCTTTAACCACAGATGTTTTTGGGGACTCTTTTGATTCTTCGTAAGCATGTCAAATGAAACATTTATACTAAATTTCATTAATATCCCATTATTATAAAATGGTTTTGGGTAATATACTACTTGTTGTACTTTAAACAAAGTGATCATTGCATAAAAATGACATTAACTTTCCACAGGATACATGTATCTTTTTAGTTTTGGTCTTTTTTAGAATCAGCGTTGAAAAACACCCTTAAAACATGTGTCATGTGATTAGATTGTATTACAACAAATTTTTCAGCTTGACAAACTCCCGTCTCCCGTCTCCCTCCCCTCTCCAACTCTTAAAATGCGCCTATACAAATCCAATGCGGGGATTTTGGGAGACTTTGGATATGTTGTTGAGGATAAAATTCTGTGTCGATACCAGCAATAGAATTTCATGAATTAATTTGTCCCCGGTTGCCCATATTAAATTTCCTACCTTTCCTAGACTATATGGGAAGAAATGTTAAGAATTGCAAAGTTTTATTGTTTTTACTTAGGTAAAAGCATACAAATAATCAACAAATAAAACCGTTTTCGAGTAGAATAAGATATTCCGTAAAAGGTTCTTATTAGCCGTATGGTTAATACCGTTATGGCCTTAGGAAAAAGAGAAGAGCAAAACGCTTTCCATATGTTTTCAAAATAAAAAAATGTTAAAAAAAAACTAAATTTTATATTTTTTTAAATTTTAGTTAAAAAAATTGGGAAATGTTGGTAAACAGTTTTAATTAACATTTTCGGAAGACTATTTTTAAATTTTGTTTAGCATCTTTTCAGCCTTCTCTGTATAAGTGATTTTATATGTTCGTAAGTAATTTTGTTCGGTCGTTCAGTTTTATTTTTTTTTTTTTGCAATAATAATGGCTTTGCCAGTGTTGCCTCTTTTATAAGTAGGTTGATAGGTGCATACAAAAACTAAATCCTTTTCGAGAAAAACAAAAATAGTAAAAATGGTATAATTAATATGTAATCACTTTTTCGGATTTTAGTAATTATAGCCCAGCCAACAAATAAAACATAAATGCAAAAAATTATTAAAAAATGCAAAATCCATAGCTCAGCGCCGCAAGTTTAAGACTAGAGGGGGAGTGATTAAGTTGCCCTTTTTATCAGCTTTTGATCGAATATTTTGAAAGCCCGTGGCCCAGTTCTGAGTACATAAGATAATAGCACAAACAGCATGGTTTATTGAATTTATTTGATTATTTAGGGTCTTTGTTATTTGGATATAAACTTATTTTTTTTTAATTATGTGAAGCAAGACTGAACAAGAAAGAACAATGAAAAATATTTGTATGGCCGGTAGGCAACCATGCCATTATTACGGCATAATGCGACAAATACACGGCTAAATTTTAAATAAAATATCTTGTTTTACAAAAGTTAGCGTTTCATGTTTTTCTAAAATCTAGACTTTAATTTTCGTTTTTTTTTAATTGTTTTTATTTCTTCCAATTTCAAGTCGCATTTTAATTGCAAATTCTTGTTTTATATGTTTTTATTGTCTGGGTTAATCCCCTTATATATTCCTTAATCGCTGGACCGGTAGTGTTTCAATTTTTAAAATATCTGTTTTTTATCACAAAGATATCGAACGTGTAGTTTGATGACAGAATTTAAATCTTATTTCTCAATCCACGGTGCCAACAAAAATTTTGTCATCTGCTTCATTTCCTTCTTATCTAAGCTTTATTGTCGTACTACAATGCAGACTGCATTTAAAAGATCTTAGGTCTTACATGCAAACATAGTAAACAATTACTTTCTTATGAAAAATCATTTAAATATAGCTTAAAAAAACAAGTGCCATAAAATTAAAAAAAAAAAAAAAACACTGGAAGTAGGTTTACGCAAAGCAATATAATTATTGTTTATTATTTTATTATAGAAAATTTTTGTTTTTAGTATCAATATTATTAAATTTTTTTTATTTCTTCCAGGTAAGAATCCCATCTACAAAACATTTCATACACAACCGTAAGTCTTTAAATCCAAAAAGCATTCAATTTAAAAAAAAAAAAACGTTTTCTTTAAAAATTATGATAAAAATAACTATTTCTACAATGTGATATAAAATCTTTTATTAATCGAAAATCTATATGACAGTACATGAAAAAAACTGAACACTTGAAACAAATAATCAATTTAATAAGGTTTGTTCAGGAAAATGCGATTTCCAACGTCAAAATGCGATCTACGCTGTCAATATTAATGAGCATGAGCAAGCAAATCCAAAATATTGTTTCCTCAGAAGTTTGAAGAACTCTGAAATGTCATTTTCCTTAACTAGCCAAATAAGTATAAATGCTGATACCTAATCAGTTATCAATACAAACAAAATAGCGATCGAAAACAAATTTCTTTTTTGTAAACAAAATGTGATCTCCTAACGATCTTTATTTCTATTTAATCTAACGTTTAATTCAAAGAGTAGATAGGCACCTCTAATAATACTTTTAATAAAAAATTAGTAGTTTTATTGCAATGTTTGCATGTTTTCCAGTTCCATCACATGCAACCTAATACCGATCAATGCAAAAATATCTTATGAATATTTTCTTTTAGGTTTTTGTTTTTGCCTTCGATCACTGACTCCAAAACTCCAATCAATGTATTGTGTATAATAAAGTGTAAACGAAAAAACCGCAAACCACAAGAGTTTGAAAAAAAAAAAAAAAATAAACACCACAAAATGCACCCCACTCAATGTTGGTAAATGATCACAGCGACTGCCGGCTGGCTTGGCTATATGCATAACCAACAACAACAAAAAAAGAAAACAAAATCTTTCATTCATTATTCTTTGAAATTATAAACAAAGTAGAGTTGATCGATTTGGAAAAAGTGTTGTCGAGTTTAGGTATTTTTTTAAGAAAAAACTAACTACTAAAGTACTAAAAATCGAAAACTAGCTCCCATAGAATGATATTTTTTTTGTCCAATTAACGCAAAACGGCTGAAACGATTTGATAAAATTCGTACCTTTGATTCTTTAATAGTATTTATTTGATTGATTATTAAGAAACTGCAGGTAGTGAAGGTTTTAAATGCATTTAAAAAATGTGAATTCAATAAAACTGTTTTTTTTAAATTTCCCTCTTCTAATGTCAAAAAAATAAAACGTTTTTTGACGTTTTTCGTTTAAAGTCAAAAAATGAAAAAAAAAAAAATAACACAGGCCTACAAAATAAAATAAAGAGTTTGGTGCCGCCATAACTGATATCAAATTTTGTTGTCTACTGTCAATGAATAAGATTAACAGTATTTTTAAGTCAAAGCTACGTACGGTTTTGTTTTAACACTCGCTTACTTTATTTTCGCAAATGTGGTTAAGACTTCTTGTTATTAATTTAATTTCATATTTTTGAATTGTTTAAATTAAAGTTTTTGATATGGCTTCTTCAAAAAGAAGATGCTTAAATGATCCAAACCCATTTTGTGTTATATGTGGGTGAATCTACAGCGAAAACTTTTTTGTTGTTTTTATTTTTAGCTGCCGCTGGTTTTCCAAATTATTATTATTTTTATTTTTAATATTATTACATTCATTCAAAACCAAATTCAAAAAATTAGCATGGGCAGGAAAAATGGAACAGGCTAAAAACTGAATATCTTCAGACTGAGAAAAGATATCAAATTTATTTAAACGCAGTTTCAAAAGCTGATAAAGACCTAAACTAAGTTTCTATCGTTAGTATTAACAGCGCAATTACCGTTAACATGCGTCAGGGTACACCAAAGTTAGACTTTTCTTAAATCCCCGATAAATGTATCAAAATTGTAGATAGACCTTTACTGTAGAACGATTTTTTTCTTAGAATATACCCAAGAATCATGCTCTAAAATACTATTGACGAATTAAGGGAGAACATTTTCTGGTTTGAGTACAGAAAAGCTTAAGGCTGGTATGTTTGATGGACCACAGATAAGACTTTTAATGAAAGATGATAATTTCATGCATTCAATGAATAATTTATAATCTACAGCCTGGTAAGCTTTTGTAAACTTAGTTAACAACTTCTTAGAAAACCAGAAGTCGATAAATTACCAAGACTTATAGTTCTGGACTTGCTGGAAAGTTTTAAGAGGCTATATGAGTATTAAAATTCACTACCTCCACAGTCATTTGGACAGATTTCCCAAAAATCTTGGCTCATATAGCGAGGAGCAAGGAGATCGGTTCAATCAGGACTTAAAAGTCATGAAAATAGGTATCAATGTCGATGGGATAAACACATGATGGCTGATTACTGCTGGAGCATCACGCGAGATTGTCTTAGGGACACTTATGCAAGAAAATTGCTAAAAAGAAGCTTTCTTCAGTAGAATAAGGCAATAAACTGAAACATTTTCTTTATTTGTATTATTTGTCCATATATTCCGTATCTCACAAACTACAAAAAAGTAAGTATACAGTTAGAACCTGGGTAACTAGTGAACAAAGAAAAAGTTTTAATTTTGGCTTCACCAAAACCACTGTAGGCCTGTGTAATTTTTGGAAACATTTCTTCATCAAGTCACTAAAATGTTTAAAATTTGTAAAATAGTAAAAACAGAAGTTTTAACTATTGCATTTAAGACTTATATTCTTTTTAATACAACCTTAATTGTATGAGACCAGTTAGGTTAGGTAAGGTTAGTGGGCTGACAGTTGATCTTGTCACCGTCACACTTAGATCAGTGTAGATCCATTGTGATGCCCAGGGGATTTAATCCACATAAAAGAAACCTATGATAAATCCTATGACATAGCCCTTAAAGGGCGTCGATAAATTCTAACAAGCTAAAGCTTAGGAAGGTCGTTTTCAAATTGATAGAAGGAGTGTCAGTCGCTACGTAAATACCGGGTTGAGGAAAGGTTAACGCACCATTTTCTTTTAAGAGTGTGTCACTTTCCGTCGGCACAATCACCGTGTTATAGAGAGGCCCAGCCCACCATAGTGTTTTTAGGGCGTGAACCTCTCCCTTACACCCACCGGGTAAATCATTCCTCCGCCAGGCCCGTAGAAGCAGTGGCTCCATGCAACGTCTGGCGGGTGAGTTTGATAAATCAGTGGTTGGTGTCACGGGTGAGTTTGATAAATCAGTTGTTGGTGTATGCGGCAGATTTGTTAAGACGCGATGGACGGTCTAATTAAGGTGTTGGAGAAGTGTCTGTCTGCGCATAATCACCGGTTTGAGGAGGGGTTAACGCACCGTTGTCTGTTACGGGCGTGATCTCTACCTCTACCCCCTCTGAATAGATCATCCACTCACCAGGCCCGTAGGAGCAGTGGCTCCATGCAACGTCTGGTGGGTGAGTTTGATAGATTAGTGGTTGGTGTCTGCGTCTACCCCGTTCTGACTCATTAACCTACGGTTGCTATGTGCACATCGTCGGCACAATCACCGGGTTAAGGAGAAACCAACGTTTCACTGTCCTTTAAGGGCGTGATCCCCCCTTATCCCCACCGGTTATATCATCTCCCCACCAGGCCCGTAGGAGCAGTGGCTCCGTGCAACTTCTGGTGCGTGAGTTTGATAGATCAGTGGTTGGTGCATTTGCTGCATTGTATACTCGGTGAAGCTATCAAAATGTTGAAGAACTATCTGACGGCACATTAACACCGGGTTGAGGAGAGGTTAACGTACCATTGTCTTCTAAGGGCGTGATCCCCTCCTTTACCCCCACCGGGGAGATCATCTCTCCACTGGGCCGGTAGGAGCAGTGGCTCCATGCAACCAGTTAGAAGGAATAAAAGGAAGGGAAAAGAATTTTTGTTTGAATTTCAAGCTGAAGATTGTGTGTTCAATTTTTTCTCCCAAAAAGAAATAGAAATACATTAGATTTTATAAAAAAAGGTGAATAGCTGGAAGGGACAATACGCCAAATTTAGTGCTGTTTCTTAAACAGTAAAGTCCAAAATTCATTCTATTAGAAATTCTAGTAAAATTACAAATATCATGTTTTCGCTGTTTAACATTATAAGAGGCTTTTTTGAAACGGAGCCAGAGCAGGGCTGCAGAAGTGAGTACTAAGGGAGTATTCGTACTCCCCAACCATTCACTGTACTCCCGTACTCCCCTCACTGTGATTGTACTCCCCTTGAAAATTCCCAAAATGTTTGCAAAAAGTCGTTATAATTGTGCTTATTCTAGCGCATTGAAAACTTTTATTGGTTTATTGATTTTTTAACTTTACAGAGGTGTCAATTTTGAAAAAAAAAAAATAAAAATAAAATCTCCATATAGAAGATTTATAGAAAAAAACAAATATTTCCTTAGTTCCTTCATGGTCGTCTTCGAGATGGAGGAAAATAAAACCTGCCACAGGAAGTTCCAATTTATTAGCAAAATCGCTTCATGTTTGAAAAAATGTGTTAGATCCGAAGGTCTGAATTAAAGAAAAAAAAAAAATGTTTTATTGTAAGTTAAGTCCCTAATGCCAAGACCTTCGTTGTGGTTTAATCTACTATGTAAAAGTTATGTTAAGTTTTTTAACAATTTATCAGTTCTGTTCTTCTTTCCACCCTTAAATGATTGGTATGAATTAAGTATAAATTATTAAAAATGGTTTAATAAAGTTATATTTCTAGCTCGTTTGTGAATCGTGTTCAATGTTATCCGATGATAATTTTGGCACTAACGAGGTGAAAATTTAGTCGTAATTTAAATTAAATTAGCACAAGGCCATAATATTAAAAAGCTTTGTTTTTTCTTGCGTACTCCTCACAAGCCTTAAATATTCCCCTCTTATCCTCTAGAATACTCCCCTCCGAAATTTTGTAACGGCAGCCCTGAGCCAGAGACTTCCTTTTCCTTATAAATTGAGATTTTCTTCTTGAAATCGTGCCAAGTGCCTGATAATAAATATGTATTATTTTTTTATTTATTTCTGTATTCGTAGTCAATAAAATTTACCATGGCAACACTTTTATTTGTTTGTTGATTCTAATAATAATTTTGCCAATACATGTTTGCTTTCCTTGCACTGTGCATCGTCATACTAAAACTTATTTTAAAGATTGCAATACAATACAAGCGCTGCGCTGTCTATCACACACAAAGCAAAAACCCAACATTCGAATCGAACCAAACTCAACTCTTCGTAGTTTAGCTTGCCCGACGCAGTATAATAATTTTGTTAGTCGTCACGCTACCCAACAGTATTATAGTGACATGCGCTCGATGTTTGTGTATTTCAATTCGAAACCCAACCGAACACAACAGAGTATCTAAAGCGTTTGAAGCGATAGCACACACCATGATTTGGTGTCCGGTTGTTAAGTAAAATTAATCCGTCAGGACCGTCTTCGTGCGGGGCAGAGATTATCGCCGCTAAACTAACACAACTGCAATTTAAATTCGTATCTCTCTAAGCAAATAATAATAATCACGAATTTATTTTCGTTTGCATTTTCGAATTTCATTACCAATTGTTGCGTTCTGTGATTCTGATTTATTTTATTTTGTTTTGTTTGGCCATCTTCGGTTAGATAGAAAATAAAATTATTTAAATATAATTTGGTGGAAAAAAATACATATTACTTATAACAATTATTTTTTTTTCTTAAGGAAAAAATATAAAATAATGAATGATGTAATTGAAAAAAATTGTTTAATGATCAAACATGTGCCGGTCATCTGCGTTAGTCAGAATTTAAGCTAACTCTTTTGTGTATGAGTGCAAAAATTAAAAAAAAAAATATATAATAAAATTTTATATAATTTTGTTCATATCTGTTGACCAAGGGAATAAATATACACATGTGTGATAAGACTTGTCGGAATTAAGTCTAATTAAAGTCAATTGAAAGTGCCTTAACGAGAAATATAAAAAATAATTCAGCCGTCTGTGAATTGAGTGTGTCAGTGAATATTCAACTACATAAGATTTCAATTTAACATTTAAATTTTAAATTCTCTACGCATTTTATATTGGATAACTCTTAGATATATACAACAATATTTTTTGAATTTTACTGCAAGTATACATATCTACATAATTACTCATCTTATCTTATTGTTTGTTTTTGCCTTAATATCTTTTTTGTTTTGTTTAATTAAACAAAAATTGAGCAAATAAATAATTAGCTCAATCCACTACTTGAATGAAGGAGATACACATTATTTATTTTGAGAGAGATACATTTGAAAAACCAATTGAGATACTATTAATTAATATTAATAAATCAGAGATAGTCATTCTTTCAAGTTCTTTTTTTTCGGCAAAAAGTCATTTATCTTTGAAAGTGGCCTCCGAATGTCTGAAAAAAAAAATTCTTACTGTCCGATTCCTACAAATGTCCTAACTAAGTATATTTGAATTGCTTGGTTGATAAGTTAAATGCAGATTAGCTTAGATTCAAAATACATAAAGATAAGAACTCTCCCTTATTTATTAATTTTAGCTGGTATTAGGTATTAGTGGCTCTTTTGTTTAAGAAAAATGGGCATGACTGGTTCGCACAAATTTGCTCTCGCAGCTAACCACATTAACATAGCTAGAAATTGATGATGTAAATTTTTTGCACATTTTCAAATTGAATTTTCCAAAAAAAAATTTCAATATTTTTTTAAAAATCCAAAAATATTTTTTTTTTGATATATGTACATGCAAAATTGTTAATGTTGTAAAGGGCCGCATGGATAAAAATGTTGGTCGAAGTCGGAGCAGCCGTTAACGAGAAATTTGAAAGCCGTTTTTGAAATAAATCAATTTTTGTATATAGTTTTTGAGCTAAAAAAAAAAAATTCCCATCTAGGAATTATGCACCTAAGAACATTAAGTCCAAAGTTTGAAGAAAATCGCTTCAGTGGTTTAGAATGCAGGTCGACGTATAGACAGACTGACATACAGAAATGCCGAACCCACTTTTTTCGCATTCTCTATCATCGTGATAATAGGGAAAATTATTAACCCGAGTTTGATTTTTTTAAGAATCAAAAACTTGCCCTATAACTACGTATATCGCAAGTTAAAATTCAAATATCTTATCAAATGTTATTCAAATTTGGTGAGATTACAAATAACGGTAGGACTCTAAAGATTTTGATTAATTATTTTCTGGGATCTAATAAACATTTTTCTTAGTAGGAAAACATTTTACCAAAAAACTGTTGCTAAAGTAGTATAAATCTTTTAAGAAAATATATTCGCTCCTTAACAGTTCAACAAATTTTCAAAAATTTGTTGGGCCTTAAAAAAATTGGAAACATTTTTGTTTTGAAAAATCAATATTTCAAAATCAAGTTGATGAATTTCTTTACAAAAATTATATTTTAAAATTTTAATTTAAAACAATGAGTTGATTTTCGAAATCTTTTCATATAATTACAGATTTAAAATTATGACTTTGTTTTTATCTTTTCTTATTTGAATCTTTTAATTAGTTAAGTAATGAGGTCTTTGAATTTCTTAACCTCCTTGTTGCCGCCACGCTGAAATTCAAAAGTTAGAAAGAAGGTCCTTGAAATAAGGAGAAAGCGCGTGTAATATTTGAAGAGAGAGAGACAGGTATATGCCTATTTATATACATATATTGCTCTCTTCTGTTCTCGATAAGTTGTTATCGATTTCGGTGGTTCCAAGTTCGCTCAACAAGCGGTTTCGTCTAAATTTAATTTTTGTATCGGTATATAAAATTTATTGAATATTTTTACAAAACAAAATTACAAAGTTTAGTACCTACGTTTACTTTAAGTATTTAATAAAATACAATTTAATACTAAGTTTTCATTGGAGCCGAAATAAGGTAATTTTGAAATTAGCTAATTTGGAACGTCATTTCCTATACAAATTTGACGTTCTAAAGCTAATTTCGAAATTAGCTCACTTCGGGTCCAATGAAAACGTTGTATAAGCAAAATTAAAAAAAAAACATCATCAAACCATTTTCCAGATATTGAATTAAAAAAGAAAATTGATGTTGTTTGAGAATTCAAGAAATATTTTTTTTGAAAATGTTGATTGTAAAGATTTTTAGGGGTCTCCTGCATAAAAATTTTGTTGAAATTGAACAAGAAATTTGAAATTAAAAAAAATGGTTCTATGCCAGATACCGGTATTGGTAAATTTTTTTTACCAAAAAATTGTTAATGCGTAGTTAAAAAACTATTTTCATAATGGTTGTATGGCACGCAACGTTAATTTGTGAGCTCAAAAATAAATTTAAATTTTCCCTCTAGAGATAAGGAAATTACCTAAAAACCTTAAGTACAAAGTTTGAAGAATATGGCTTGAGTGGTTTAGGTTGCAGTTCAAGGTACAGAGAGACACAGTTGCGGAAATCACATTTTCCACATTCCCTATCATCGCAGTGTTCGCCGTACACATTATGTTAGCTAAAAATTATGGCACAAAAAACGCGATCACCGCTTACCCTGGTGTAAAACAGTCTTATAAGCCGGGATGTTTATCGCCGTAAACTAAACGAAATTGTTGTTGTATTTTACATGGAAATTATTTTTAATCTCACATTAAGAGCACAAAATACACCAAATATATCGAGTTAGATTTTATGTACGAATACATGACCTTGTACTATCTATAGCGCAAGTATGAATATTATGAAGAATGTAGCTTGTTTTAAAATTTTCGAAAAATATTTTTTAGATTAAAAAAAAAAACAATATGTATTTCTACTTGGCACGTAACGGTGCTAGCATCTAGAAGATTTTTAAAAATGCTTGGACTTTGCCAAAATAAAGCCTTACCTTACCATTGTTAAACAAAATTGTAAAGAAAATTATTATTTTTGTCAAAAAAGGTTCTACGATTTTGTTATAAAATGTATCTATTATCTTAAATTAAAACTGACTTAATTTTCGTAGAAAACAAGTTTACCAACAAACATCATAAACAAGCTTGGTTTTTAATTTTAAATTTCTTTCTACTGGCTTAACCGATTTAAATTAAATTTTATATATAAAAGCCGTGTTTTTTTGAGAAAGTGTATAGCAATTCAAAAAATCAGCACAGGACAAAAATTGTCAGGCAGAGAAAGAGAAAGGGTTATAACTCAAAAAAAAAAAAAAAAAATAGAATATTATCCCTAAAGTAATGTTACTTAAAATTATCTAGGGAACACGGTTGCCGTCTGTGGCGTTGTTGATTCTGAAGCACCCTGTATATTGCATATATGTACATACCTACTGTAAATCTCAAATAATTTAAAATTAAAAACATGTTCTGAAAGCCCTCCTACACGTGAAGGTACATTATCTATACTGCCCCTATACACATGCGGTGAAAATCAGCTGTTGTATAATATTATATTTTACTTATCTCTGTTTAACTTGGAGTCATCTAAGGTCAATAAATGTTTAATCATTATTTTTGCGTCTTATTATCATTTTTCAGACATAAAATTGTCCACTGGGCTAAAATTTTAAAAGATAACCCCTAGATTCGTTTCACAGAAATAAATTAAAAAAAAAAACAACGTGTCCTTCAACACAATTAAATTTTATAAACAAATTCTCACACAACTTAAAGTAAGTACCTATACACAATTCATATACAGCTGTTTGTTTAAACAAAATTTTGTATTCGTATGACTTTGTTTATTATTGGATTTGTAAACAGTAAATTGTGCTATATACCTACCCCTATATAATATTATTATTATCGAAGCCAACCATTGTCGGGTTTTTAACGAATTGAATTTTGTTTATCTTTTAATCCCTAAATAAAGCGCAAATCATTGTTTCATTCTCTCAATTGCAAATTTCCTTGTATAAAATCCTATATACAGTGCGGTGATTATGGTTAGGTATATATATATTCGAAAAAAAATATATAACGGAATTTTCACTTCTATTAGGTACTAATTTTTCAACTCACCTAAGGATTAAAACATGCGATACCTTAACTGGACACCGACAATATTTATGTTTCAAAAAAATTACATACAAATTTTCAAAATATTTAATACAAATTTTCCTACTGTAATGTCGATGATTTTTATGTATCGCTACGGGCTACTACTGATTTTTACGTATTGTTAAATTATTATTAGCCGTGTTTTTTGAAAGAGTGACTAGCAACTCAGCAAAATGTTTACACGCAAAACAATAACAAAACAAATTATTATAGAGAATTTTGTTTGTGTTTTCCGTGTAAGACTGTTACTGAGTGGCTAGTCACGCTCTCAAAAAGCACGGCTATTATAGTTACCTCGTATTTTACTCGAATTTGATTAAAAAATCTGTTCTTCCCAAACAAAAAACATAATTTTCAATTTAAGTATGTATATTAGCAAGTGATGTGCACTGTGCATCGCTATCGATATAGGTTTTTACAATTCATTATGTTGATGTGCGATATTGTATTTTTTGTTATTTCCATTAGGAGAAAAAGTTCAAAAATATAACTGCGGATGTTTGTCTTATACGAGTTGGGGTTGAATGATACGAGTAGTTTTGTGCAAATAAAAGAGGGAGCTCTCTTTTCTGGGGTGCGGTTTTATTTACGTCTGCAAGCTTATTTGAGGCCAAACAAATTAATCAAAAGCCACTAGAATTTTAGTTTACAAAACTGAATAATGTTTATTGTTTATAGAACATTATGAATAGTGTAATAGAATAAGAGCCCAGGGCCGCCAGACATACGTCATTTTATCAAAGCTAAGATTTTTCTGCGAACAGATACTATGGTAGCTAAGAACAAATGGATACTAAGAATCTTCAATCCGGGTGCAATCAAGAGGTAGCGAGTGTTAAAGTTGCATACAAATGTTGCAACATTGCGTTATTTTATCAACGCTGAATTTTGGATATGTGTTAGGGGATGGTGTCATTTAATTTATTTGACACTTTCCAGACATCTACAGTGGGACCTAGCGTGAGCCATACACTTAGAATCTGTCAAACTAATCGTGCCATTTACATAACAGAATCAAATCAAAATTGTATGTTTTTTGTGGGCAAATATTCTACAATATTGTCTTATCAGCAAGACACCTACAGCGGGGCCTTACATCATGTTAAAACTGTCAAAATAAAAATTCTGTTTTACTAAAACGTGTTTTTTTCGCTTATTTTAGCTGTTTTTAAATGTCTGGCTGACGAATACGCCCCACTGTAGATGTATAGCTGATGGGGAATTGTTTTTTTACAGTTGCCCCTAAAACATATAAATATTAGCTTTAAAACTACAACGTAAATGGCACGATTAGTTTGACATATTTTAAGTGTCTGGCTCACTTTAGGCCCCACTGTAGATGACTGGCAAGTGTCCAATAAAGTTAATGACACCATTCCTAAGAAAAAGTCAACTTTGATAAAATAATGCAATGTTGAAATATTTGTATGCAACTTTAACACTAGCTAACTTTTAATTGCACCCGGACTCAAGATTTTTAGTATCCATTTGTTCTTAGCTACCATAGTACCTGTTCGCAGAAAAAGTCTTAGCTTTGATAAAATTACGTATGTCTGTCGGCCCTGGGCTCTTACTCTATAAGGAAAAACAAATGTCATTGGTTTTTTTTTTAATCAATCTAAAAAACTGACCTTTTCTATTACAATCGACTCCGTTTAACTGAAATTTCTGTATTTTTTTTAACTCAAAAACTTAATGAACTTTAAAAGTTTTTAAATGGATCTTTGTTAACAACTCGTAGAGTTGATATAACCGGAACTGATTGTTGTTGATATTTTGTGCCCTTGAAAATTAAGAAGTTAACATTTTTTTAAACAAACATTTTAAAAATAAACAATTCAATTATAATTCAAACAGTTTTTAACTGAAAAAAGAACGGCACTTATCTTTTTACGAGACGACCGTTCATGATAATAAATAAATAAAGAAAAGAATTTTCCATTATTTATAGAAATGTTTATGTTGATGTTGTAACGGCTGAGGCGTTTTACCAAGAAAAGAGTAATTATACTCAAATCAATTCTTGTTATTGTTGGTTGAAAAAAAAATAATCGATTAGTGTCTATGTCTTAAGCGCATTGAAGTTCAATTATTATGAAATTGATACTGTATGTAAGGTAGCTGTTTACAAACAAAATAAAGTTTTTTTTAGCTAAAATAAAATAATTTTTTTACGCACTTAGGGTATTAAATTGCAAAATATGATAAGAACTTCTATACAAAAAAAAAATAATAGATAAACTTATAGATAAGTTAAAGGTTTAACCTTGGCCACTTGAATTCAAGTTGTTTTGGTATGATATCTTGTTGTACCATTTGCACAAAAAGTACCCAACCGACTTCGATAAATTGTATATGGTTGGAAAGCCATAGGTGCGGAGATGTGCAGAATATACCTGAGTCACACATTTACACACTGTGGGTCATTTTTTTTTTTTTGCACTGCCATTTGCATTGTGCATATTAAAAAAATAAAATCTAAAAAAACTGTTTTGCTATTTAATTTTCAAACAAAATTGTTTGACTCTAGAGTCTGCGAATGAGAGTTTTTGGTGGTCGAATTTCGGCCAGTGCGCGATGCGGTACTAGTTTTTTTGAAAATAACTTGGTCAATTTTCTTAAAACTTAGTTTACAGTATTTTTGTATAATCCTATACTCGTATAAGATATTTGTAAAAATCATGTAAAATAACGGTATTTCCATACACAGGTTGAAAACCCGTTAAGAAAAATTTTATTTAGCTCGAAAACGGCACCAAGAATGTTGATTAAAAGTTGTGTGTGATATAAAATTAGTAAAGGGTATTCCAATAAGAGTAGTTATTTTGATATTCAAAGAAATATCACATTTTTTGAGATAAATGATCGGATGTTTATTTCAATTTCAAAAGGAAAGTATGCCATTAATAATAGAAAATAATATCAGCCCAACGGCCGCCATGGCTACGCTTACACAAAAATATCATTTCATGAAATTTTCCATCACCAAATCGCAAAGTGGCTGCTGTATGCCCTCAAAAGCTTCACGAATTCCATCTTTGAGGTCTTGAATCGACGCTGGGGTATTGGCGTAGACCTTATCTTTCACGTGGCTCCAAAGGAAGAAGTCGCAAGGTGTTAAATCACAAGATCGCGGTGGCCAATTCTGATCACCTCTTCGAGAGATAACACGGTCCGGAAACTTTTCCCGTAAAAGATCGATGGTTTCGTTGCTTCGTAGCGCTTCTTGAGTGACAAACTACCGAAATAGCGGGATATTCAAAATAACACCTCTTATTGGAAAATCCTTTACAATCTATTTTCAAATTAAAAAAAAAACATTTTGTTTTGCATCCTTATTAACAGTATTTTCCCATAGAACCACTTTCCATACTTTCGCGACTTTCTCAATATTATTAACCGATTTGAATTATTTTTTTTTATAAAGATGCTCCTAAAAATATAAATAATCACCCCGATTACAGAATCCAATGATTGGTCTGCGGATGGCTGCCGACAATTTTGTTTAGTTTAGAGTTAGAGAATCCGCTGTAAGAAATTGCAGGAATGTCGGTAACGTAGTTTGAAAATTTTTAGATTATGAAATACTCAGCCCATCCTCATTCCATATCCAAGTCGTTGCGGATCGAGTCAACTCCCCGGGAATAAAATTTGGTGAATTCTGTAATCGCCATGAATATTGCATATCAAAATTTATCGCTTGCAAAAATGTTTTCAAGTTCAAAAAAACAAATTAAACTAATAGGGTTTTAAGGAAAAATTGACTAAAAATAGCAAATCTGATAAAAGGTACATTATTTATTTCTTTATTCGAAAACAATGGCACACCTTGCAGCTGAGTAACCTTCATCAGTTTGTTTCCCATCTATCTTAATTATACAATCATCTTCTCGATTTTTGCTACAGAAGTCCTTTATATGATGCCTACCCCATGGCCGTGGCATCCAAGCCAAATTAACTAATGAGTTTGACCAAATCGTTCTGAATCATAATATTATTCATAAATTGTCATATTTATGAATACTATGCATTTTGTTCTGTTGTTTTTTTTTTCTATTGTCATTGAATCTTAGCCAAGATTTTTAGTTGGAATTATAATGCTGCTATTATGCCCAAATCCCGTAGGGTCATTGGTGGAACATGCCAGAACGATGACCTTACCTTAAAATCGAGTTATAAATGGGAGTATTTTGGAGACTCTCCATGCGAATTAGCCTTTATACACAATATTGTATGTACTTGTACATATACAAAAAAAAAAGAAAAAAACAATTACAATTAACTAGGCTTGAAGATTCAAATACAAAGATTTGGAATCTTATATGTCTGACGTCTTCCGGCAGGTCATAACCATTAAAGGTAATTTTATATAATTTTTTGTTAGTTTTACAAAAGTCTAAAATTAAAATCATAGAACAACGTAAGAAGTTTTTTTTTTTTTTTGTCAAGTATTTTGGAAATAATTTACAGTACGGGTTTATATGTTAGCTTAAATCTTTCACTTGTATATCATGCATCTGCAGTAGTTGGGGCATGGATAATTAAAGTAACCGTCTATGTTGCATTTACTTGTCCATGTCCATTCTATTGACTTGAGTATAAGCGACTTCACTTCTTTCGTTTTGTATATTTTTTTTTTGTTTTTACTTTCTATTCGTAGATTCGTCAAATTTAAACTATTTTTTTATTCGTATAAAACGTATTGCCTCACGTTGGGCGCCAATTGAAGAATTAATTGTTTTATGTCTCATAAGATTTTTTTTTAATAAATGTTTGCTTTCGTTCCACTAAAACTTAATGAACATTCGAATGATCTCTGATAATTTTTTTGTGAAAAATCATTCTAATGGCAGAAGTGTCCTTGCCACTAAATCGCATCCAAACATACAAAAAAGTAGGGTTGCCTATTTTTGTTTTGTCTTTCAAGCTTAAATGTTTGTATGAATCCATAACTTGTTTGGTGTGTTATGATAGAAGCAGTAGGTGCGCATATAAAGACAAGTATTTCAACTAAGCAAAGAGCCCTGAATTCCGTAGATCTTTGGTATAACGTGGATAAAACATCTGGTCTGCTTGCTGGCGATTAATTCTATAGGCCATAAGTCAAAATGGCCATTCCACTTTATGGGTGACTATATTTTTTTCTGCACCCAAGATTGCAAAGCAATGTATAATGAAATGACACTTGTTGAGTCTTTTCTGGCTGTTAGCTGCCAGCATGAATTAAAACTGCAAATATAACTGCACGCAATTCGATCCGGAGCATAAGTTTACTTGTATGTATACGAGTTTGCAAAAGAAGAAAAAAAAAAAAAAAAAACAAACTGTCTATGGTCATGTATTTTGTTTTGTAATTCGGGTTTTTGACAGTGAATGGTGAATCGAGTGAAAATTCTTATAAATTGTAAATTTTGTTTTGATAGAAAAATATGTAAGGCTGCGCGTACAGTAGTGCGAAAAAGTGATGCGAGAAGGTATTCGAGATTCGAGCAAAAGTGGTTAAAAGAGTTTGTCAACGTAATGCTTGCGATAGGTATGTGATAAAATCGCAACATTCGCAGCAAATATCGCTTCACTGTGCCCACGCTTATAAGAATTAATGTAAATATTTTTCTCGCATGCAAACATTGCTCGCATCACATCGCTTTGTCGCAGAACAGTACGCGCCGCGCAGCCTAAGAGTTTTATTTCGATTTGAGGCGAATTATACCATACTCATACATGTTGTGAGTTTTTTTATGTGATTATTTTTCATTTATAAATAATGACTTTTTATATTAAATTTGTAAAATTCCAAAATAAGGATCAAAATACAATTGCAATTCTATTTAATCTGTTTCTTTAAAAATGAGCAAACTATTTTAGGAAGATACTTGAAGAAAAATAGAATTAAAGACAACTGTGTCGAAAATAAGAGCAACGATGATTTTTTGGAAAGTGTTTTTTCTTTTACATAATTGTGTAGTTTAGTTTTATATTAATTTCACGAATGAAATCTACTTTACTGAACATAAAAAAGATTCACTTCAGAAAATTTGTTACTTTTTTTCGAAAACTTACAATTGTCTTGCGGTTTTTTATAACAACTAATAGGGATGCGATTTTCGGGCAAAATAAAAAAAGGAAAAATAGAAAATGTCCTAAAACAATTATCTTACGTTTTTCCAAAGAAATAATGAAAAAGAAATTTAATTCAGATTGTTTTTATCTATCAAAGCAACTCCTCGACCCAGGGATTTCGTCAAAATATTCACTCTATTCTGGTTCCCGAGCTCATTTCAACTCGATGTCCCCTTACACGGTGACGCTTGCGTCTTTACTCTTTTCAAAGTTAAACACAGTTTTTTAGAAAAATATGCACTTAAAGTACGCAGTTATTTTGAAAATATGCATTAATAATGAAATTATGCATTTTAAAATAAATCTGCAAAATATGCACCAAGGATAGAATGACATTTTAAACGAAATTTCATGATTCGTTAAGATAATTTAGTCTAAGGCATTCTAAGTGTTGTGAGAATTCGAAAATAGTATTTAACATAAGTTTTTTTTTCTCTAAAACCAATATTTACCGAAGCGATTGAATTAAACCTTAAAATGCACAAAATTCAAGATGGCGGCCAATGCCGAAAACTGACGACAGAAACCTATGAAAAATGAGAAGCAGGGTGATGGCAGAGAAAATAATACCTTGATACCTTATAAATGATTTACCATTAAGGACGGGTCGATTTGAAAATTGAATAAAACAAGTTGTATATGAGATATCAATAAGGTTTTATCTATGTGTGAAATATAACATCGTTCAAATGGCCGCCGCGGTTCCGCTGGGTGGCGCGGATTCGAAAGGTCCAGTTTTCTTTGGCGCATAAATCAGGCTGAATTTGACCGATGGCATCGATTATGTTGTCTTTGAGGGCCGCGGTGGTTTGCGGCTTATTTGTATAGACCTGTGACTTAAGAAACCCCACAAGAAAAAGTCCAAACGGGTCAAATCCACACGATCCTGGTGGCCAATTCACGTCGCCGCGGCGCGAGATAAGCATGCCATGAAAACCCTCGTGCAGAGTATCGATTGTGTCTTGAGCTGTAACGCCATCCTGTTAAAACCATATGTCTTCGGTGTCCATATCATCCAATTTAGGCCACAAGAAGTTGGTGATCATCGACTTATAGCGATCGCCGTTGACGGTGATAGCCTGGCCAGCATCATTTTCGAAGAAGTACCGATAGTTGTTAGTCACTAGGCCCTGGTTCTTAACGAGCCGTTGCGCCACCCAATTTGTTTACCTTATATATCTACTATTCAAATTTCATTGGAATCCCATTTAACTAAAAGCATTCGACTAAACTAATATAGGCAATCGTAGTTTCTGAAGATTTCTACTGAGCTTATCCAGGGACTCCAGGAATTCCAGCTCTTTTACAGACATTTACTTAAAAAAGAGTTTCTCTATTCTGTTATATTTATTTCTCTTTTTCTAGATTTGTTTGCTCAATTGAGGGCTGAAGAAATTCCCAATAGAAGAAGTACAAGACCATATAAAACATGCCTAATATTAAAATATTACACACTTATGAACTAGGGACATTAATTTATATGTACAAATATTTTCCGGTTAGATACCACTTACTGAATTAGTGCATGAGGGCTATCAATGTTTTCCCAACATGTCATATCGAAATATAATAGTTTTGCGTGTCAAGTTCGCATGAATTTTTCACACCATTAAGAAATTAACTTTGTTTGTCTTTGTTCCAGACATTTGACCTATTTTCATAAAAATCTTTGTTTCAATGCGGAGTAACCATAAGTTTATAATTATTATTGTTTACATCCGATGTCAGACCGTGACTAAAATCGTTTGAGCGTTTTTATTGATTAAAGAGATTATTATTGCGATTGTTGTGATGTTTTATTTTCTCACGTAAGATTAAAAAATATGCTTTGTTAATTTGTTTTTAAAAAATATATAAAATAGTCACGTAAAACCAATGACAATCTACGACAAAAATGTCTTTCTTTTTTTTATTATTTCAAGAAAAATCTGTTTGAAATCGTTTTGTGTTCATTTTCTTGTATTCCCATATCTGGTATGCAAATGAAAGTAAAAGTTTTCCAAATAATGAAGAAGAAAAATCTCAAAACATTAACAAAAAAAAAAAAAAAAAACCATAAACAAGTGTAAAATATATGCAAAATAGGAAGACATTAAAACAGTCGTACATCATATTAGTTAATTAATGCAAACATTTCTAACAGTTAACTTACTACTTTTTTCCACTGAAATATTTCCAGAAGAAATATCTCCGAAATACATCTACTTCTGTTGTGCATCTTTTTCGTTCGTTTTTTTTTTATGTTCGGCTTTGCTTTAAACAAAAGATACAGTGGAAAGTGTTTTATATTGTAAAAGGTACACAAAATATACTCCTCCTACATGCAATCATGCAACTAGTTAGTGTATATTTTTTATCAAAATCGTTTCCGGTGTTTTTCTTTTTTAACGATGCATTTGCATTTTATGTTAAAAATATAAATAACTTTAAAGATATTAACTTAGAATGGGTTTCGATCATATCTATAGTACGACAATGTCTCTCATAAATCATTAAATTTATTTTTTTTAATGTTTGACAAAAGGGAAATAGTTTATTATTTGTGTTTATAGACTAAAAAACTTGAAGATATAAATCTCTAAAAAGTGACGATATAAATAACGAAAGTCCCGCTCTGGGTCTCGGTTAAATTTCCACAGACCTAGCTTAATGAAACCAGATCCACTAAAAGCATGTTCGAAGATGAGTTTTGAAAATTTAAAACCAGACGAGAAAGTGGGCGGGCTACTCTCGATAGAATTTTTGAATGTTTGAATGAACAACAACCACTTGTGTGGGCTACCACTATTGTTTATAGGCTGGAATTATAAATCTAAATATTAAGTAAAATTCTAGATTCAAACGAAAGGTCAGTATTTTTTACAAAGGAACCCCATAAAACTCGAGGATATCAAGACGGTACTAAAATTTTTGGTTCGAGAAGAGACCGAGACCTAAATATAATCCACAACTGGTTCGCATTAAATTGCTTTTATGCTCGATTAAAACTTCAATAATTCCATGTATTCGTATGTACCAAGGTATACAAGTGTTATATTAAGACATGGAAATTAAATACAATTTTAAAAGAATGAATTAATATTTTAAAATCGTTGAAGTGACATTTAAAAAAATCATTTTGTATATAAGGTTGAAGTCATTTTAAGGAATCAATTTGTAAACCCAATTTAAAGATATTGAGGCATATTCATAGTCATTTAAACCTGGCTCTAAGTTAAACATAGCTTTGGTTGAATTTTCGGAAGTTGATTCTTTTTGTTTAAGGTTATCATTTTAAAATATTTGAAGCTATTTGTGTAGTATACCAAGTTAATTATCTTATAAAAGTATAAAACCAACAATTTGTAATTAAAATCTGTTTGTTCCTTGAGCCAAAATTGTCTTAACCCTTTCGGTACGGATGTGGTACAAGTCTATATAAATGTTCTTTGTCTTGTACCACATCCGTTCCGAAAGGCTTAAACTGTAGTTTAGTTAAACCTGGGTCTATCTGCGACTATGAATATATGCCCCATTATCAATATGCAGATAAAAATAAATTTGTTGAAAATTTAAATTTTCAAAAAGAAAAAAAAAACATGCATTTTTTTTAACAAAAAATCATTTTTTTCTGTTTAATTTTAACAGGGGTCATAATCCCCCAAACGCCAGAGGGAAAGAAAAAAAAAACACTTAAACAAATTCTTTTAAAAAAGATATACTTTCAAAAAAAACAAATGTAAAGGTATATTTTTCTATTCAAATACATGAACATTTACACTATATGTTCATTTAGAAACAATAACGAAGGTGTGTTCAACTTTAAAAAAAAATGGTCCGACCTCGCGAATTTTTTATTTAGCCATTAGAAACTTTTATAGGTAAAGTAATTGTAAAAAATACCCTAAATTAAAAAAAAAATCAAATTTCACTTTTGAAAATCTTAGCTATCTGAAAATTTTCGCTTGAATTAAAAAAAAAATAAAAACAAAATAAATCATGTATTTAAGATGATAATAAGTGTGAATTCTCAAAAACTGACTTAAAATTTTAAATGTTCACGTGATTGTATCGTGGCAGTTAAAAAAGAGGGCTTTAGACAAACAATATCAAAACCACTAGTAGGAGTATTTCAGTATTTCAGGTTTCTTTGATTAGAAAAGGCATAATTTCCGTTGCAGTTTGATACCCCTAGTTTTGTAGTCCTAGAACCGATGTTCAGTGTTTGACTAAAAATTGATAAGAGCATTGAAATTTGGAAACGAAAATAGTACTTTACTACGTAAAATTTTGAAAAAAAAAAATAGTTTGACATTTTTTTTTTCAAAACTTGAGTTTGAAAATTAATTTTTCAAAAACTATTGAGAAAGTTTATTTATTTAAAAAGTCAATAAAAGAAGGTATTTACAAAAAGGTATAATATGGCATTTTAAGTGTAACCGTTGTTTTTCAATAATTTATTTTTCTGTTTTAAGCCCCTATCCCCTTTTTTTTAGGTGAATCATCCTGTATATTTTTGAAGTACTTTTAAAGCCTTCAAAAAACCACACATAGTTTTTGTTTGTCAACTCTGTGTTTATTCTTGGCCATCTCCTTCGAATAATTTTAAAAAAATACTTTTTAAATTCAAATTTCACTCTTGAAAGATTTTAGAGCTTGTATGTTAAAATTCACACGAATATTTAATTATATAGCTCATAAAAGACAACTTTAATTGTTAAATATTTTTAATTTAATTTAAAATATACAAATAATAGGTGATAGAAATATAAAGGAAGTATTTGCAACCCTCGAACACCGCCCCAATTTTTAATGTCTTTCGTTATTTTGCCATTATTTTTATAAACAGTGTTCTACTGAAATAGCCAGTTGCATTATTCCCCTAAAAATATTCAACCGTATAACTCGTACTTCTAGGAATGCACATCAGTTAACCCTTGAGCCCAACTTTGAACGTACTGTTAAGTAAAGAGATTCTTTCTTTAGTCGCACTACAAGATTGTGAAATGCTTTACCCGGCTCTATTTTTCCCTTCAGTTTCGATGTTCAAAGGTTCAAAACCAATGTGCGCCGGTATCTCCTCTTTAATCAATCCCTACTTTCCTAATGCTCGCACTTTGTTTCATCTAACATTTAGAGTGTATAAAACACGCCTTGAGTGCGCGTACAATACAAAAATACAAACAAAAAAAAACAGGCGCAAAATCTTAAACATTGCTCGTTTAAGGAATAAAACCGGCTCTAGTTAACGTAGTCGTTTAGTTGCGAACCCCTGTCTAACTATTTCATAATTTTAAACACTTTAAACAACTCTTCTAACTAAAGTGGACTCCGCAAAGTAACGTAAGCAAATTAAGGTTAAGCAGGCAAACATTTGACCGATTAAAAGAAGGAACGTAGCTAAACAACAACAAATGCGCTAGTGCAACGGCCTCTGAGGAAGCTTGGTCTAGGTTCGAATCCAGTTGACGGCAAAACAATTTATAAATTAAAATTGGAACTATAGACTAAGCACCACTAAAAGGAATCTGATGATTGGTGTGGCAGCCATGAAATTGCAATAATTCCAGCCAGGTAGCCAATACAAGTGGTTGTTGTTCATTCAAAACCTTCCATGTTAAATATGACGGAGCGAAAGCTATGCAGCCTAACTGCAAGTGTTATCACGAGAAAACACCTTTGAACAACAAAAAATGTTAAAATAAACAAAGAACTTTCAAATTATTTTAATATAGTTTAATGTGTGTGTGTTATAGAAAATGATTGTATTTTGTTTGAATGTTATTTCTTTTTATTTAGTTGAAAAGAAATCTACTCGCATTATCCCTGATTCTAAAAAAAAAAACCAAGCCCATGGACAATGTTGAGACCCAAGGAATATGTACTTACGTGCATGTTGGTTGATGTGTCTGTGTGATTGATGTTTATGCCCATGTTTTGGCAGAAAAAGTTAAAAATTCAATGTCGTCGAGCTCTTTAAATACATTAATAAATACTTTTCATTTTTAACAAAGCTGCAAATATTCAAAAATTAGGTTGTACCAACCGACGCTTTTTTGTTGTTGTTATTAATCAATTTTCAAGTGGCAAAAGTATAATTTTAGAAGTTAAACAAGCGATTTGCTGCTTTGATAGTTAGAAGACTAGTTTAACGTTAAACTATACTCTATGTCGTTTAAAATTATCAAAGAGTAGACTCTCGTTTTACAAAGAGTTTTTAGAGCCGACTCCCATTGTAAAAGTGATAAATTAGAGCCGTTTTTAATTGTTTAAAATGTTTCTTATTTTTTTATAGATCTCGATTAACTATATTTTTGAGATAGCAACGTTCTTCGTTATTTCCCTTGCTGAAGACGGTAAAAATTGTATTTCTTGTTTAATTAAAAAAAAAATCCACTTAATTTACTCTTATAAGTAGTAGTAGTAGCCCGTAGCGTAATGGTTAGTGCGTTCGACTGTCACGCTGGAGGTCTGGGATCGCTTCCCAGCCTCGTCTACCTAAAAACTAAAAAGTTTTTTTTTTCAGGGCTACTGCCTCTTGCGAGGAATTGACAAATCCTCCAAGAGTATCACTTGTCACGAATAAGTGCTTCTCGTTTAGCCGTTCGGATTCGGCATAAAATTGTAGGTCCCTTCTATTCCTGTCCACAGGCGCACACAGGAATGGTTGCGAGTTGTTAGTCACTAGGCCCTGGTTCTTCATGAGCCGTTGTGCCACCCGATTTATTTATTTTTTACTCCTTTAACTGCAGCGTAAAATTACATACATTTCTTCAAGTCTTTGGTTCTAGTTTGAATTGTTGTAAGTCTGATTCTATAGTAGTAAATACATTTTTAAGGATGTAACCTGTAACGAATATTAATATTAAATATTAAAGTTCAACATAAAAACTCATGTGCAAGTTTACACAAAAAATATATAAAGTTACATATAAACAAGGCTCTAAAAAATCTAAAACCTTATTTTAATTGAAAATAGAGGTGATAATAATAGCTATTTCATTTTCAAATACTTAAATCAGATCATTCAACTAAATCCAGTAATCCAAACTAAAGATATGTACCTATGTATACCTACTTGCAATTCTTTAAAAACAAAGTACCTATTAAAAGTTGTAACAATCTACGAGAAAACGAAGAAGACATCAATGTTGTTCTTTGTTTCACTTTAAATAATCTACAATTTATGTTAAGTTCACTCAATGAGAAGCAGATGTTTCAAAGAGTCTACCTATAAGACCTTCGTCCGAGTTGACAGAGCTTCCTAATAGAATAAATACAATATACACTTATAATAAGCTTCCTATCTTTAAGTGTGTTTATAATACTTCTGAATGCCTTCCTTATTTCCATATCTCACGAACGCAAACATGAGAACCTATATACTCGTAGAGTCGTAGAACCACTTCAAACAAAGAGGAGCAAATCGTTCCAACATGCCGCCCCTATTTGCAATGCATTATTTTGTTTTTGTTTTTAATCTACAAAGATTATTCCAGAGTACCCCATCAAGAGAAGACCCAAAAAGGAAGAACCACAGGAAATTATAGTGATGGGGGCTACAACAATAATTATATTAGGTGTATTTTCAAATCAGAAAATTACATCTAGTTCGGGTTTTTTTAATTTTTTTGTATCTTTTTTTCCGTTCAGAGTTCAGATAGGGAAGAGTTTTTAAGTACGTTTGCACTCGAGCGAGCACAGAACTTATAAGAACCTACAAGCTACAACAAAAGCCCTCTCATCTAATGAACCAGAAACGAAACCGATTTGCCCCCAGAACAGAACTCATGATCTGTTTTATTTTCCATTACTGAGTGATGGGATTCCATACTTGGACGACTAACTTGTTGGAGAATTTTACGTAAGTGCAGTGAGTGGATCCATCAAAGTGGAAAATGACTCGTCTGTCCAAGGGAAGGCAGCTCAGATGTGTCTAGGTTTTTATTTTCTTGTTGTCTTTTATTGAGACAACGAAAGATAGGTACGAGTACTACGACGATTTCATCGGAATCGTGTTCTGGTTCTGATTTTATGATTCTCTTCTTGGACTGGCTTTTCAGCAGAGACGGAGTGCTGTTTCTGTTCTTCTGTTTTAATGTGCGGAAATGCTCCGATGAGCATGGTAGTATCGTCATCGTCTTAGGGGAGGAAGGGAAGCCCACTTTATGAAGAATCAGAGGAGTGATTCGTTTTATTTTTATATTCAACAAGTTCCGAGTTGTGTTTTAAAGAGTTTGGGTTCTTTGATGGCTGTTCTTCAAAAACTAAGCAGTAAACGTTCACGGCTGATAGCGAAATATTCAAGGGTTTTTTAATAGATCGCATAAGAACCGATGTTAACCATGTTGAATAGTCATAGGAAGATTGCAAGTCAGTTTACGGTGGGTGGCTCTGGCTGTGGCTATGGATGGTATGGCTACTCCATGCGGATACACGGAAAGGTTGTTTTATATTAAAAAAAAAAAAAAACGAATTGATTGGTATCCTCTCGCTTGTTTTGTTGATTGTTGCTGTGGTGATGTTCGTGTCTTGTTGCATTATAAAATTGATGAGGGAATATTTTAAAATTGTTATTAAATCGGAAAATTATGATTAGGTACCGATGAAATGGATTTTAACTTTTTTTATTTTGTTTCATTACCTATAGCCATGGAAGTAAGGAAGTTATGGAAAGTACAAAGCAACTCTATTAAGTATGGATATTTTATTATTATTTTAAAGCGATAGCAAATCAGCAGTATAAATTGAAATAACGGTAAATAAATAGAAAAAAATGAAGTTGATAATTGAGAAATAAATTGTTCACTCTCAAAAAACCAGTGCCAGTTTTACATCATTTTCATCCACGTCATTTTGACAAGAAAAAACTTACAACAAAGCTCTGAAACTTCAAAAAAAAAAATCAAAAACAACTTTTTCTACTCTGAAATTGTATATGTTATTCTGAAATTCGTTTCTAATAAAAACTATAAGTAGAACTTTAAAAACACTTATTAAAAACAAAAAAAAAAAAAAAGATCACCAATGAATTTTGCATGGAGTCAACGAAAACTCAGCCGACGTAATACGTAAAGAATTTCATTTCACTTTACGAAGAACATTATTTTCAGGGAAATAAATTTTTAAAAAATTCACATACCCGTTTTAAAATTATAGAATTCTTTGCAAAAATGTTTATTTCTTAATAAATTTTTTTTAATTTTTTTGTGTGGTTTAACAGTTTTCAGCATATATTAAAGTTGTCGGTTTTAAATGATAGGACTCTTTAGCAATCAAAATCATAGGAGCCATTTTACAGATTTCTTGCCGTTTTGAGAATTGTATTAAAATCTTGTTTTTTTTTTTAATATTATAAATACTAAAGAACCCCTAAGAAATAGTTTTCGAAATACTTAATATGTGTTTTTAAATAAAAGTTTTAAATTTCACCAATTTTTTTTTTGGAAAATTTTAGCCAATTAAAGCCTCTCAGAAGTTTCTTAGTGAAAAAAAATGAAAAAAAAAACTATTATCTATTAAAAAAAAAATTATGTACCTACTATTAGTAACTATTTTCGAAAAAAAAAATAATAAAAATAGCACTATAGGTGTCAAATTTAAAGATTTTCCATTGATTTTTAACACTTTTATAACATTTTTGAAAAAAAAGTTTTTCAAACTACGTGTATTTTGAATTAGAAGTTTCATGTGCTTGGGTGGCAAGTGTTAACAGTAGTTAACCGACTTCAATATCATTTTGATTTTGAAAAAATGTTTTTTTTTTTAATAATGTATATTATGATCTCTTCATTTTTTTTCATTTGAAAAAAACAACACCTACTGAACGTAGGTATATTTAGATTTTTTTATTGTAACAACGAAAAATTATTCATTTTGGAGAATTGTGTTTTTCAAAAATTTTCTGTCAAAAAAAATCGCAAGGGCCAAAAATGCCTCGAACATGAGCAAAATATTTTTATTTTATCTTTTCAAAAATTAAAATATTGAAATGAAATTTCCTGTTCTCGACTTTTGAACCGACATAGTTTTGAACATTTGTTGAGTCAACAACTTGTTTATGTCTACTTACCACAAAAGAAAATATTTGTCAACCCATATATATATATATATATATATATATTTATATTTAAAATATGTTGTACTTAACTTGTGCCAATAATTATATATCTAATATCAGTAATCATTTGATTTCTTAATTTTTGTTGGGCTTACATTTTGTATTACCAATAAAAACTACTGTCAAGAAATCTTTTGGTAAAAGTGGCTCCAAGATATAACTACTACAAAAAAATCATTGAATATAAAATCACGTCCTGTATATTTTTTAACGTTTGGTTGGTTGTTGGTACCCTTATGCTGTGCCATAAGTCGAACAAAATCTACACCAAAAAACAAAGACAGTGCCATATTTGAATATCCTGTCTTTACGGCAAACTTCGTTGCGCCAACATTTATTTATGTGAAGAAAATAATAATTCCAAGCATGAACAATGCTGTTTCATGTAATTTGGTCAATTAAAATTACATATTTATTTTAAAGTTTTATTGAATACAATACAAATAACTAAATTAACAATGTCGATGCGTTTCAATGAAACCAAAATGATTGGCGATTGGAATTCAAGATTGATGCCACAAACATCCAGCGATTGTCCTTGCAACTTATGATCCAAAAATTCCGTGGGATAGTTGGTGGCTTTGTTTTCATCCATCACGGGGTCCACGGATTTGAATAAATGTAACTCACCGGCGGCGGCGATTTGATTTTGAATCACGAAATTCAAATGATCGACATCCCTGTTTTTCTCAGCCAATCCTGGTTAACATAATTTTGAGCGATATTCGGGAAAACATTCGTGATGAGCTTTTGCGACGTTGTTGTAAAGTGGCAAAAATGGGGTGGAAATTCAATAAGGCCGGTGACTAAGTCCACTGGTATAACGCCATTGCCCATTGCCAATAATTGCCTGGAGAACTCTGCAGCGAACTGGTCATTTCGTAAAGCGACTCACATGTTTGTTTTTAATTGCAATTTCAGGCTAGCGTTCAATTCATCTGCCGGAGTTGATCTTGGAATGACAGACAGAGTTTGACGAAACGACGTTGATCATTTCGTAAATCTTTCAACGTGCGATTTAGGGCTTCCAATGCGCGTTTGTGATCCATTGTGCACTCGTCCTTGATGATAATCTTACATTTCTGCAATACTTTCTCCATCGCAGAGTTCTTTGAAATGTTGCACCCAGGTTCTTCATTCACTTGCAGGTTCAATTGCAATTTTAATACAGAATGAGCTGTTCGGCCGCCTTCCAAAATCGAATGCTAAAGCAATCCCAGATCTTGAACGAATAGTAGATAAAATCAGTGAAATCAGGAATGTTTTTCTAGTACCACCGGGTGCATCAAGAAAAGAAAATACCACCATTTCCGTTAATGAAGGCCTGCACTAATTCATCGTATAATTTTTGTTCTTGATTTAAGATTGACAAATTTTTCGACTCAATGCGACTCGATCGAAATCCCTTTCTCGCTCAGTTTCTCGATAAAATGCGTCATGCATTGGCCGATTTGGTGGGGCATTCCCAATTTGCACAACAAATTGCCAATCATAAGCAGACGCATATCTTCAATGAAAATCAAAGCTTCGTTGCCCATTTCATCTGACATTTCTAGTGCAATATCATTAGTCGTAGTTCGAATTCGATGCAAAATATCGTCAGCCATAATCATTCAAATTTCCACTCATTCACAAATTACCCAAATGGAATTGCACCAAAACGAAACCAAAAGCGGTTTGTTTATCTCACTTTTCACAATTTAATTTTTCAATAGCGAAAAATGACGAAACGAAAAGGACACCTCATATTCCTTCCTTAGGCCATCACGAATTCATCAATCCCAAAATCTTTAAAAACAAACGATGTTCTGGGATTACCAATTTTCATGTATAGGATATGCCCCTCCTGGGGCCAATACGAATTTTTCAAGCCCTAAATCGTACCAATCAAAGTAACTGTTCTCGAATTATGCACTAAAAACCGGATGTTCCCGGATTTACAATTTTTCTGGAAATTTTCCGGGATTTTCTTCCATTTTCCTTTGTCCTAGCCGTAAATTGTATAAATAGAATTAACCGTTCTTGAGTTATGCATTAAAAACAGGATGTTCCCTGTGTTTTTCAATTTTCCTGGAAATTGTCCGGGAATTTCCTCCAGTGTCCTATCTCCTTCCTTGAGCCAATACGAATCCATCAAAACCCAAAATCGTGAAAATCGAACGATCCATTCTCGAGTTATGTGCACACACGGACGACATTATTTAAATTCATAAAAGTGCAGTCACGCTACGAAAACAGCAATGTTGTACTTGGGACTTATTTTTAGCTTGACATTATATGATTTTTGCAGAAATTGCACCAATATTTAAATTAATTTTTTAACCGGAGACTGGCAAATATATTTATGCTTTGTGAAATATTAAATGTTTTTCTCTATATTAAAGATGACGAATTTTTCCTATTTTCAGTCACAACAGTTTGCCACTTATTCTTCAAATTTTGTATTGATTGCGCCTTATTAATAATTGTTTTTTGTTTGTCATACGCATTACACAAATTGGCATTGCTTCAACTAAAATTAAAATGCATTTATAATAGAAATGTTGTGTAACATTACAACAACAGTACTATTCTACCCATATATTATGATTTATGAATAATAACTGGGTATGGTAAAGTGCATTATGGGCTGAAATCTATGCGTACAATGCACATTATTGTGTGCCCTTGAGTACCCATTAAAATACAAAACGACTGTATCCACATTATAATTGAGTTAAGTTGTAAAATCTTATTCAAATATTTACAAAAGATGTAAGCATATATAATTTTGTGTTGAAAATTAACAAAAGAAAAAGCTATTTAAAAATAAACTTTAAAGTGCTTTTAAAATCAAAGCTAAAATTGAAGGCAATTTAAAATTGAAGGCAATTTAAGGCAACTTTTAAAGTGCACTATAGAAAAATGCTGCATTTAATCTCGCTTTTTCTGTGAGGCTTTTCTATCTATGGTGTATGTTTAAGAAATTCAAAAGTAATAAATAAATTGTTTAAACTATTTGAGTAAACAAATTCACACATTGTATGTCTTCAATTATGAGCAAAAGTCAATGTTTGCAATAAAAACAATCATAAAAAATCACTTTGTCATCACTATGAGTTAACATTTATGTATGTACATAAAAATGTTTTTAAATTGATCTAAATATTTATGTATCTTTTCTAGGCGTCTTTTCAATGTGCTTTCAATTAGATATTTTTTTTTTAAATGGTTTACAGTGGGGCGTTTTATGCGACGTAGTAGAAATAATTCAAAAAAATTACAAACACCCAGTTCCTTTAGTTATAAATATTTTTCTGAAGTTTGTCACGTTGGGTTTTGTGAATTATAGCGGCATTGCGTTGATTGGGTTGAAAAATCTCTAAGGTCCAGTTTTTCAGTGGTGAGTTCAACCAGAGTTAGTTATCTCTGAAAATAGATTTGTCTACAGTTAAATCAAGAAGTAATTTTTAGGTTGAGCGTGATTGCAGAGAGTCTTAAAAACAAAAAGGGAAGATAAAATATCAAAAGCATTTGTTAATACAATCTAGACTTAACTCACCAAATTTGGTAAATTAACTCGGGTTTAACTTACACCGTGGCAATAAAAAACTGTCCCTAAGTCACTTTTTCAACCGAAAACCTTAATTTTTTGATTTAGTTTCAATTTGTCCAACATCTGCCTTACTATTTCTTCCTCTTTCAATCACCAACATCACGCATCTGCAAAATGTTTTGCGCTAAATAAACTTAAATTTCATTGCTTCTGATTTCATCGTTTAAATTAATAATAATGGCAGTATTGGCGATGATGATAAATCGTAGCAATTTAAACAGAATTCTCTCTGAGTGTTCATGGCTTTAAAAGAAAGCAAAATAGTTTATTTTTTTTATTAAAAATTTCCGGCAATTTTCCAACAACCATTTTCGAATGGATGATGCATGTGGTATTAAAATAAACATTACACACATTTTTGCCAAGACCACCATAAAAAATAAAAAAAAGATAGGTAAAACAATTTCAAGAAGATAAATATTTTTGTCCTATGATGGAGAGTGGTGCGTGTAAGTAAAGATTATGTTGCTTTGAAATTGGAAAAACAATAAATCTATATATTTAAAAAACATGATTTTGATGAGAAGCTTTTTTGGGGACCGCATTTTATATTTATGACGTATTAAGGTGAATTTCGGAGAATTTAGATCTAAACAAACTGTAAAAGAGTATTTTTTTGCTTTCGGAATTTGAATGTATGTTGATTGAGGAAGATCAAACAAAACGGCCTATTTTGAATATACAAAATTATTAAATCAAATATACATAACATGATTTATAACGTTTCCTTTTAGTTAAATGGCTTGAAACTTTGATGAAATTAAGAACAACAATACTGGGGTGTTTTGTCTTCGCTTTTATGATTGAATGATGATAAACAAGAAAATGTAAAAATAAACGGTCTATCACAGGTTTATAAAATAACGGTTTCTTATGTTTATTTGTTTCCCAAAAATTTAGAATACAAACATTTTGATTGTATTCATTATGAGAATAATTGAATTTTCTGCTGATAATGAAAAATGTTACATGTGACTCCGAGGAAGTCGGTTATGTTGCTAATATCTTTAAGGACACTTGCGATTCAAAGAAGTTATTATTTTCAATAGGGAGCAAATAGATAGAGACCCGCAAATGTTTGTACTTATTTGAAAAATCAAATTTTTGAGACCAATATGAAACTTGTAATTCTTATACTTTTCACTATAGAGCTCTTTGCATTTTAAAACTTTATTTAAAAAAAAATAAGAAAGCTCTTAATTTTCTTTTTGTTTCACAGGCTCCGACGCGACGGCCTTGAAGAAAAAAAAAAATGTAAAAATAGATTTTAAGTAATTTTTGGCGTTTAACTCAATTGCGTCTTCCATTTTTGTCATTTTTGTAGGTTGTTGCGAAATTCTCGTTTGAATATGAGAAAATATTTTTGTTTTTTGAGGATTATAGCCAGACGAAGTAATTTTTTTTTTTAATTTATAAGAATTTAATAATTATCTTCTTTTAATTTAAGATACAATCTCAGTTAAATGTTAGACTTCGCCCATTTTTCACAATTTTTGAGTTTATTTAACAACGCGAAGCAATTTTGCAATATAAGTACCTACTCAAATTTTAAATACAATCGCACAAAATTATAGTGAGGTTAACTACTCGAGACTGACGCAATTTCATTTTGACACTAAGCAAAAATGACGTTTCTGTAAATTATAATCTGTTTTAACACATTTTATATTTAAACACCTGATGCAGTCAAATTAAAACCGAAAAAGTTTGATTTTAATTTTGGTGTCACACTAGCGCAATTGACATCTGACAAAATTTGGTGGTTTGAATTTTGATGAAATCAGAGCTTCAAATAAAGTTCTCATAGAAAATACAAAATTTGTATAGACTTTTACTCCTTTTTTTTGCTTTTCATAAAAATGCAAATCGATAAAATATTATTTTCCAATTTGTTATGCTTCTTATATTATTAAGAAGATATATCCGAGATATCCGTGCTGTTTTCGCGATCAATCGAACATCGGCAAAGTTCCTGTTTTCTTTTCAAAATACCTTTGAAAACGTTAGTCAGAGAACCAAAAAATGGGCACGACTGGATCGCTTAAACTTGCTCTCGTAGCTAACAACTTAAACGTAGCTAGAAATTGATGATGTACAAGTGCATAGGTATTGGTTCCAAAATATTATGATTATATAAATAAAAATAGATTAATTATTATTGTAAATTACTATAAATTTATAATTTTAATTGCTTTGAAAGTAAGAGCTCAAAATCAAGTATGCCATCTGATTTATTTGATAAATATGATTTTATGAAAAAAAAAAAAATTTTAAATCGTTGGATCGGTTTTCTTAAAAATTAAGATTTTATATATAAAATTGTTCGCTTATTTTCAAAAAATAAAATCTAGCACGCCACATTCAGTATTTAATAAAATACAATTTTACACAAAATAAAAGAAAAATTTCAGTAGCCCATTTTCAAGATACTGAATTTTCAAAAAAAAAATTTCAATATTTTTATTTTAAAATCCAAAAATTATTTTTTTGAAAATTTGTATATGCAAAATTATTTGAATTGTGAAGAATTTCGGTTGAAATCGGAGCAGCCGTCAAAGAGAAATTTGAAAACAAAAAAATCGGTTCTATGACAGGTACCGTTATTAACCGTTATTGTTAAAATTTGTTTTCATCAAAATATTCACCATACCTTAAATAGTAAACACACATCTTTTTCTATCAAAACTCTTGGAGCCGTTTTCGAGAAACAGAATTTATTTCTTAGCGGTTTTTCAACATTTGCATAGGAGGTACCGTTATTTTTTAATTTAGAAAGATGATTTTTTCAAGTATTCTACAAAATAATAAAAAACTATCTTGTATCTGGTTTTGAAAATATTGACCTAGTCGTTTTCAAAATAATTAGTTTTCAAAAAAAAAAAATGTTTTTTTAATTCTCAAACAAATTTTTGTTTTTTAATTTTGGTTCAGAGTAATGTTTATATTTTTTTAGAAGATTTACCATAAAAAAAAAATAACATTTTCAACTTAACTGTTTTCGAGAAAATCAATAACCAAAAAAATGGCTGTACTGGAGTACCCAAAATATTCAATTTATGAAATTAAAAAATTATTAAAAAGTAGCATTTCATTAACTAATTTATTTGAATTTTCTTAACAGAATCCTCGTACCTGTTTTTGAGAAAAATATTATTTCCTTTTTGGCGAAAAAAATTGTGTGGCAGGTACCGTTATTGTTGGTCCTAAAAAAAATTTAAGGAAATTTTGAAGAAAATCCCTCCAGCCGTTTAGGTTGTACGGCCGAGGACAGACATACAGAATTGCGGGACCCACTTTTTTCGCTTTCTCTGTTAGGGAAAATTATTACCTCCAGTTTGATTTTTTTTAAGAATACATAACTTACCATATAATAGTACCTACATATATCGCAAGTAAAAATACAAACACTTTATTTTTAATCAAAATACCTAATTTAAAAATAAACTTTTTTTTTCCAAGTAGGTACATGGAAAAATTCCAACACACACAAAATTAAAAATAAATTATTGCAGATAGGAACATATGTACCTTAAAACTGTATTTCTTTCCCCAATATTCCGTACAGTTTCTGCAACTTAAACTTTCAACTTAAAAAATATCAAAATTAAATATTTATTTAATTGGCTTTCCAATCAAACTCATGGAAAATCATTTCAAATGTTGACTTTTCTTGATATTATAATTTCCTCATATTGGCTTTTCGCCATTTATTTATTTTACTCCTTTTGTCAACGCTTCTTTTTCCAATTGAAATGCACAACATTTCTTTTTTATTTCTCTCCTATTCTTCCAAGTTTTATATTATTTTAATTATACAATTAAAAAAAATATATATAAAAGAAACACCATGCAATGTGTATAACTAATTCACCTAACAATATTATTTACCAATCAAATAATACAAAACAAGAAAGAAAATAAAAAAAAACATCTCTCTTCTAAAATTATCACATAAATAATATTTCTTTGCTGACAGAGATGTTGTTGTTGTTGTAGTTGTTAATGTGTCGTCACTTAAATAATAATCATGTAAAGGCTCATAAATTCATCTTTTTTTGATAACAACAATCCAAAGCAAACCATAATGTTTACATTAAGTTTGTAACTTTCACTTGCACAATGCACATACATTTATATAGCTTTAGACCACAATGTTGAGCTAGCTCTACGGTCTACGCAAAAAAAAATGTAACTCAAGTTCCATTGCAAATAATATAAGTAGGTATACCCACTCTATAGAGAGTAGGTAGGTATAGTCACAAATCGTGGAATAAATTGCAATGTTAGATGTTTTGATTTTTTTTTTTGCATACAACACAAGACACAACAACCTTGATGCAATGTTGCCAACCATAAAGGATATAAAAATAAAATAAAAATTAATTTTTATAAATAGCATTTTTTTGTGCTCACTTGAATACTACACAATTCTATATATTCTACATAAAGCTAGGGTATGTTGTTAAGGTTGAGTCAAATCAAAAGACACCAAAATGGCATACCTTGATTTAAATTTGTTTCGAAATGACTAAAAATTAAGTAGCCTATTTAAATTAACTATTTTTCATTGTTTAACTGAATGGAGAATGGAAAATTAAATATGTATGACCGTATTTAATTTTAGAAATCATTCCCCCCATTCTATAGCAGGCGGAATCTATTTTGTTATAAATTTAATTCAATTATTTTCTAAGGTCGGTTTTTATTATTTTTGTTTGCTTAAATAGTCTAATAAGTTTTTTCAAACCATCCAATTAAAAAGAAAATCTAATTTCCAACAAAAAATTTTTTAAGTAAAATTCTCAAATTTGGCTTAGTTTTTGAGTTACACCAAAAATATTGCAAAATATCTCAGAAATGCAAGTAATTAAAATATTTTTGACCCAAAACTAAAAATCTTTATATGGCTGTAACTTTTCAAAAAAGGCTCGAAGGAAGTTGCGGTTGATGTTGTTGATTAGAGAATGGACAGTCCTTTGCATTGTCGTTCAAAATTTTACTGATTGGAGCAATTTTTTTCAATTGATTTTTGAAAAAAAGCATGGACTATCCCCTTATGCCCCTTTTCACGAAAGTCTCCGGAACCCATTGAAATGTACATAAATAGAAAGGTATTGTCTAATGATATCCGCACATCCAAAGCAAACCCTTTTACAAGTCTAGTTTTTGGAATATTTGCATTCAAAGTTATTTTTTTTGAGTTTTGAAGCCTTGGTTATCTTTGGATGCCTTCAGCTCCGCAAATAAGCCTCGGAAGACATTGCGGGTTTTGAAAGTTTTTTGAGAGCTATAGATAGCTGAAAGCTAGAACATTCTATGAGGTCTGGTTGCAAAAACATTTAAATTCAAAGTAATTCTATTATTTTCGACCCAAAATTAAAAGTCTTTATATGACTATAACTTTCCAAAAAAAGCTCCTAAGAGGTTGCGGTTGACGTTGTTGAATAGAGAACGGACAGGTATTTGCATTGTTGTTCAAAGTTTTACTGATTTTAGCAATTTTTTTCTTTCAAATCGGTTTATGAAAAAAAGCCCAAAAAAAAAACATTTTTTCAGGAAAGTCTCTAGAACCCACTGAAATATTTATATATAGAAATGTATTGTCATCGCTATCAGCACATCCAAAGCAAACCCTTCTACAAGCTCTAGTTTTTGAAATATTTGCATCCAAAGTTATTTTTTTGAGTTTTGAAACCTTGAAAACTAGAACATTCGATAAGGTCTGATTGCCAAGATATATGCATTGGTGAATTTGTGCGAATTTTATGTTTTTTAGCAAGCTTAAGTTCCAGAAACACATAATCAATAATAAAACCCGTGAACGCAATTGTTCCTTATTATTATTAAGTCTTATTATTATTAAATCAAACAAATTTTAGTTCCTACATCTGTATGTTCAACTCATCTTAACTAATTCATTTAAACTAACAACGCATCATTCAAACTCTTTCTAAAATCTTCTCCCATTTAATTTTAAACAATCTTGGCAATAATGTTCTTGTATCTCAATTGCTGTTATGATAAATGTATCTCACGATAAATAAAATGTATCTCTTAGCGTAGGTAGGCATATTAAAGTGAACACAAACAATAACAACAAACTCCCGTGGAAGGTGATAGTGTTCCACATTCCACAATTTGTGTAATCCCACCGCTCTACCGATGGTTATTTTATGTTTTTTTTTTTTCTTAATTACCCTTCACAAGTGGTAATGAGTAAAAAAAAAAAAACCAGAAGAGAAAATTCTCAAAACTAATCGAACCATAAAACTTCCGTCTATGTTCAGCCAGCTGAAGTAAATTCAAGTCATTGTGAGAAAAGAAACATCAACGACAACTAAGTGACAATATATTTTTATAAAAAAAATATTTTGAAATCAAACGCAGCGGAACCAATTTGCTGTCAAAACTTCAACATATTAGTTATGACACAAAAACCTATATTCCGTCAAAAGCGTGACTGACAAAAATAAAACAAAACCTTATAGCAAAATTGTAATCATTGTCTTGCCATACATCATATAAAAAAAAAACATAATAGTGCAATAAATTAATTTAAAAAAAAACACCAACATCAAAAAAAAAATTCTCGAAAATCAAACAAAAATGAATAGCGAACCGGCCAGCCAGCCCGAAAGTATCGACTTAGCCTATGATATGTGGGCTGGCCAATTTGAATTTGTCGGCTCACCACAACACAACAACAACACACCAAATAATAATAACATTCTAAACAACAACAGCAACTTACAATATCGATTAAGTGATAAAAATTCTAGTCAATATCGCGGCAGTACCGAAAGTCTTGAGGATTTAAATCTAAACTTTACATCCCCTACAACAACAACAACATCGTCACCGTGGAACGGAAGTGATTTTAGCAAACAACCCATTCTCATCGATCAGGAAACATTTCTGAGTTTGAATCCGAACGATTTCGATGATATTGTTTCGTCATCGGGACCGAATTCGCTGGTATTTATTGAAAATAAATTCAACGATTCACCATCTGCCGGAACAGATGGTGGTAAACTAATAAATTTAGAAGCCTTAACGAATAAATTAAATTACAAGCCAAATAATAATAATACCAACGGTTTTAAGTTGGAAAATCTAAAGAATTTCAAAAATAAACTGCTTTGTGATTTTTCGGAGAAGAATAATAATAGTAATAATAATAGTAACGGTATTGGAGGACAGCCTGACGGAGGAGTTGGGGGTGGAAGAATGAATGGAATTAATGCTGAGTTGTGCGAGAATCTCAATGAACAGGTAATTTGATTGGTTTTGCTTCTTTTTTTTCAGTTTAATTGGCGATAAAGTTAGCAGTCAAATCACTTTTAAGTTGCCAGATAAATCACTGGCCGATTTGTGGCAAAGTATCTGGGTGTGTTTAGTTTTAATTTATTTTACAAAATAAATATTGTCTCTTAAGATCAAATACAAGAAATGTTATTGTTTTAAAAATCAAAGTATGGCTACGCATTGCAGCACAGTCTTTTGTAATTAACCATTCATAAGAGGATGGCACCTAGCGTGAACACAGGGGGAGGGTTTGGATTTTTAATATAATATTTTTCAAAATATTATAAAAAACATCAAGATGCTCTAAGAAATGCTTGCCAACCCAGCCAGAACGAAAATTGGGTAATTTTTGATACTGAAAAACTGCCCCAATAGTTTGTACGTAAAATAGAAATATCGGCACACGATTATTTTTATCTGATTTACAAAATTTTAAAAGGATAGTTTTGGGACACTTATTAAATAATCGCACACAAAAATCACGCGATTTTTTGTACGATAATGGCCCCAAAGTGTGGAACCATTTTTTATTTTTTGTATGGGGCCATTTATCATTGGGATCAAATTTTCGGTGACGTGAAATAAGGCCCAACGAAATAAAGCCAAATATCAAAAATTTGGCCTTATTTCATTTTTAATATTTCGTTTTTAGAAGGTTGTTTCGAATTTTATATTTTTTAAAATGTTCTGGGAACTATCTTTAAAAACAAAATATTAAAACTTTTCAAAATAACTTTTTGAAAACATTTACAATTATTTTTTAAAAATTAACGCGAATTTTTAAAAAATACTTGTAAACGTTTTCAAAAAGTTGTTTTGAAAAGTTTTAATTTTGTTTTTAAAGATATGTAAGTTCGCAGAACATTTTAAAAAATACTTTAAAAAAAATATAAAATTCGAAACAACCTTCTGAAAACGTTTACAAGTTTTTTGTTTAAATTCGCGCTTACTTCTGGCAAAAGAATAATTTGAAAATGACATATATGGTCATGACACTTTGTAAAAACGACAAATAGCCAAATGTTGGAATATGGACATTTGACGCTTTCACAATCTGTCACATGGCAATATTTCAAAATACGGCCATATGACACATGGCCAAATCTCACGGCACCATAACATAGGTACCTCCCAGATCGGGTTTAGTTCCATTTTTTTGGGAACTAGCACACGCGGGGGTTTAGTTCCCAAAAAAAAAAAGAATTAAACCCCCAACTGAGATGCAACTATGTTTCAAAGTTTTTGAACTGAACAGTACTTTAGGTTCAAGGATTTTAACTTTTTTTTGGGGTCCTCTGTTCCGCTAACGTGACTCCGTCGCTCCGCTTAGGGTATGCTCAGTTAGTTGCCTGGCAAGCGCGTATGCTATCAGTCGGTCTGCTTTCAAGGCTTCTGTTATCACTGAATGTTTTCGTAAAAACAAATTTTTGGTCTTATTTCCAAATGAAATTTGGCCTTATTTGGTTTTGGAAATAGAAATAAAGCCAATTTGGCCTTATTTCCATTTTCAAAGTGAAATAAAGCCAAATTTGAGATTTGGTCTTATTTCGTTGGGCCTTATTTCACGTCACCTCAAATTTCAAAATAGCCGTTACGCATACAAAGTAAATAATTAGTTATAGTTTGTGCATAAATTATTATCAATCGTTATATTTTTATATCGTTAACTCGGAAATATTAAACAAATTAAAATAATAAATTTTGAAAAATTTTTGATTAATAAAAAACAAGAAAATTATGTGAAAAAGTCAAAAATAATAATAAAATAATTTTTTCTTTGATTTTATTTTTGTTGGTAAAAAAATTATTTATACAAATTTTAAAAGCAATATTATTTGACTAACTTAGAAGTACTTATTCAAAAATATATTCAAAAATTATTACAAAGCAATTTATAAGATATTCGGGAATATGCCAAAATTGAAATTTGGTCAAAAAACCTAAGAACTTTATTAAAGTTATTAAAGTTTTGCTGGCAAAAACCCGGTAGAATTATTGAAACTATTTTAGAGATTATATAAACGTAGTAGCCGTTTTGGAGAAAACTTGATAAAACCTAAGTCGTTCACAAAAACTTAAATTTCTTCTCTAGGGAATTACATACAAATGGTTCCCCCCAAATGTGAAGCAGATCCGGCCATTCGTTAAGACTTTAGTATGGAGGACATCAGGACACACATTCGCTCAGACAAACACACCAAAGGACGTCATGTCGAAAATCACTTTATGGACTTCTCCAATTTCGTAATGTTAGCCTTGAATAAAACCTTTCAGACACGAAACCAAAAAAAAAAATTATTTTGTTTGGTGGCTTGCACAAAATTGCTGTGCTGCCTTAAAAATCTCCCCAAAACACGGCTGTTGCTTGCGGTCACAGAAAACATGAAGAATACTCAAAAAATTATAAAGCTAGTATTTCTTTTTGTCTAGTGGTCTGGCGATTTATGCCTTAAATAGCGAAGAAATTTTGATTAAACTTCGTGGAAATAAAAGTTAAAGTCGAAAAATTGATAATTCTAGTATTACTTGTTTCCCGAAGCAAGAAGAACACAAGTCTGTTGATAAAGTAATAAATGCAGTACTGATAACACTTTTGATTTTGGTTTCTCGGAGCTATAAATAGAAGTCCAATATTCCAATTTTACTTGTTCTATGTGTCATGTTTTGATTTGTGTTACCAAAAATCGAATTTTTAATCAAATCTAAAATTTCGATGATCATGAAGTCCAAAAAAGTGGTTTTCGTCATATGTTTGTCTGTGGGTCTGTACGTCTATCCCAAACAGGTGGACTTGATTTCTTCAAACGGTGTACTGTACATAGCATTTTTATGTGATTCCCGAGAGAAAGAGATTAAAGTCAATACTTGCTCTAGAGCAAGTAATAGTGCACGACTGGATGGCACGTCATGTACCTATATACTTACTTATACTTATTACACTAAGTTTCTAGAAGTTAGTTGAGATACGGAGCTATATTTACACATTTTCTCATATAAAACGTTAAACATAAAGCAATTAGGTATATAGTATTTGTCAAAAGTTGGACTTAGTAAAATATATACGAAACAAACTAAAATCATATAAATCGTTGAGAAAGAAGCAAAATACTATTTTCGTCTTCTGGTTATGTCAGGCATGGCCGTAAGGTTTGTCTTATAGTTCTCACGCTCATATATGCATTATAACTTTTTGCTAAAAAAACAAATGCTAAATCAATATACCTTTAAGCAATTGGTTATTCTGCTAAAACTTTTTTCAAGGTCTTTCCGCAGTCTAACAATAAGAGTAGTTAAGCAAAATACTAAAAAAAAATTTAAGTGCATGCAAACGATTCCAGTCACTGTGTAACCTATGATTTAAAATCGATAAAATTTACCATGGTTGTTTCTTTCATATTGAAAAGTGTTGTTACAGTGATGGTGTAGGTAGATTATTTATTCTTATATGTACATAGGTACCCATGAATAATAAGCAAAGGAAGTAAGTGTGAACTTTACACAAACATAATCATTTAAGCGCTATCCCAATAAATAGAATAAGAATGACACTTTATATTAATGTTTATAGTTTATACATACATACTTTCATTTTCTATTTTCTTTTTCTTCTGTAACATAATATCCTCAAATATAGCAAATTGAAGCAAATAGAGATAGAGATTTCGGCTACCCGGATAACCATCGAGGCAAAGCGGTTTTTCCTTGCCTAAATAGATGGCTAAGAACACCTACTCCCAGGTCACAGCCTAAACTAACCAACTTAGGTGGGTCAAAAATCCATTGTTAACTTTTGGTCTTATGGTCCACCGCACTGCCTCCATTTATTAACTTGTGTGATTAAAATTCGTGTATATATTTGTTTGTTTCTTAAATAAACACTGCCTCTATCTATATTCTACATATATGCGATAACATAACAAAAACCGTTGTTAAGACGCAATTATGTTATTGTAAATGTTCTAAATATAGAAAATAGAAATAAATATATATTTTGCAATTTCCCTTTACATTGTTAAAGTTATCTCAATTTAATGTAAGCATTGCGCTATCAACCGGATGTACTTGTACATTACTAATTCCAGCCTTTGACTATAATCTTACTTTCTGTAAATGTCGTAGTTCTTATAGTGGAAGATTACTTTTTATGTGATAAATTTTATGAAGCTAATGTTATATCGGAAAGCTGAAGACGGTATAATTTTCAAATTATGAGAATCGATATTTTTCTGATTTTAAATGTCTATTTGAACGAAACCTGCACTTTATGTATACTTGATAACGAAACCTGTTCAGCTGTAGTATTTGCGCTTTTTGTATGCAGAAATAAAACCGGAAGTTATATTACAAATGTCAGGATATGACTAACTAAGCTGTCTAAAGCGTGTTAATTTGTTTCTCTCCGCATCATCTAGCTTAATATTTTTATTTTTGTATACCTACCTAATTAGGCTAGACTATGGTGTAGATTAAACCCAAAAAAGACAATAAAAAAGGTATCGAAAGGTGTGTCTATTTCCTCCAGTTATCGCAGAGTGGAAATTTTCTTTAAAAAAAAAGTATTTTTAAACTTAATTTAAAACTTTCCTGAAAATCGTTTATTAGGTACTATCCTTTATTTTTTTTTTCAATTCGACAAACAATTTATTAGAAATTTTAATTGAAGAACCAAAATTAGAAAAACCGTCAAGTCCGCATGTTCAGTTAAGCGAGGCACGTCTAAAGTTAACCTTACTTATTAATTGCTCCATAATAAGTGTTTTGTTTTAGTTAACCGATTTTCGCAGCTCAGCGGAGTCCGTTGTAGGAATATAATTACGTTATAATTAATTAAAATGATAGGTGATAGAAATAAACCGCCACAATGTTTCATGTCTTTTGTTATTTTATCGTTATTTTCATAAACAGTGCTCTAGTGAAATAGCCAGTTGCATTCCTCCTCTTAAACAATTCAACCGTAATACTCGTGCTTCGAGGAATGCCCATCAGTTTTCCCTTGAGCCTATTTTGTGACGTACTGTTCAGTATAGAGATTCTTTCTTTAGTCGCACTGAAAGAATGTTGAATGCTTTACCCGGCACTAATTTTCCCTGCCATTTCGATATTCAGAGGTTCAAAACCAATGTGCATCGGTATCTCCTCTTAAATCCTTTCCTATTTTCGCACTGTGTTTAAACATTTTAAGGGTAGTAAAAATCGTGATAACATTTTTTTTTAATTATGTTACAAAAATGTTGACATAAATTATTGCCATAGTTGTTTACTTTTTTGTTTAATTTTAAGTAATTTTATTAAGTAAGCTGCTTCCCGCGGAAAGAGGGAAATTAAAATGTCTCTCCAATGTGATTTTTTTTTTCTTGTCTAATCTTCCTCTACATTCCCCAGGATTTTTTGGCATCTTTCGTGAACTACTCAATTAAACAGAATTCAAAATTAAATAACTTACCTCTAACAGCAACATAAGAGGTAAGAAATAAAACAAATAAATCAAAACAATAAAATAAAACTAGAAAATAATTTGTTCATCACTAAGACCCACTCAAGATGAAAATATTTTATTTCTTTAAGTAAATTAACAAACAAAAAATTAAAATTTATGTATAAAGAATTTTCTATATAATTCAATATTTGCCGTTCCCGTGCGAGTTTGCTATAGGAAAGCTTGACTGTATAAGAAAATAAGTGAAATAAGTGAGAACCTCACAAAAATGAAATATGCTTTAGTCATTTGGTAGTTTTGCCTGGAAAGTTTTAGAGTAGTTTTGAAAACTTTTCATTTTTATAGATTTTGGGATGCTCTTTCCGAATTTTCTTTGAAAAAATAAATAAAATAAATCGGGTGGCACAACGGCTCATGAAGAACCAGGGCCTAGTGACTAACAACTCGCAACCATTCCTGTGTGCGCCTTCCGACAGGAATGGAAGGGACCTAAAATTTTACGCCGATTCCGAACGGCTAGACGAGAAGCACTTATTCGTGACAAGTGATACTCTTGGAGGATTTGTAAATTCCTCGCAAGAGGCAGTAGCCCTGAAAAAAAAAACTTTTTAGTTTTTAGGTGGACGAGGCTGGGAAGCGATCCCAGACCTCCAGCGTGACAGTCGAACGCACTAACCATTACGCTACGGGCTACTATCGAATTTTCTTTGCCACATCGCAATTTTGTCGCTAACGCCGCCATTCGAGGTAAAATGTCGAAAATATCAGGTTTTCACATATAACTCCAAAACGGTAAATGCTATCGAAAAGTATTTCATGCTAAACTTGTAGATTTTGTGATGCCAAAGAAAAAAATTTTTGACAATTTTTTTCCTACGACTCACCGTTAAGAAGATATTGACATTTTAAAAAACGTAAAATGTCGAAAATGTCACTTTTTCACGTATAACTCCTAAACGGTTCATATTTTTGAAAACATCTGAATACAAGGTTTGTACATTATGTAACCCCCTATAGGAAAAAACTATTATTTTTTTCTTAAAAACAACAGTTTTACAGATATAATTATTTTATAAGTTTGACAAAAATTCTAAATTTTTAGTTTTTCGCGTTTTACTCTTAAATGACGAAGTTGTCGAAAAAAAACTTTGATTCAATTTGTAGACCATAATATTCTCTAGAAAATAGTGTTAACACTTTTTTCCATGCAAGTCATAAGTCGCAAGATATTGGTACTTAAATAGCGTCAAATGTCGAAAAAATAGACGTTTTATCGAAAAATTATCTATGCAAAATTTAAACATAATATAAAGTTTGCATTAAAATTTTTTTTCTAGCAGCCATAATTTTTATTATATCATTATTTCAAGAAATCACAAAAACTCAAAAATACCGGTTTTTAGCCCTCTACTCTTAAATGACAAACTTGACGGAAAATATTTTGAACCTATTTGTTAGATTTTAATATTCTCTAGAAGAAATATGATGACACATTACATAATGTACAAACCTTGCATTCAGATGATTTCAAAAATATGAACCGTTTAGGAGTTATACGTGAAAAAGTGACATTTTTGACATTTTACGTTTTTTGAAATGTCGATATCTTCTTAACGGTGAGTCGTAGGAACAAAATTGTCAAAACTTTTTTTCTTCGAGATTGCAAAATCTACAAGCTTTGTATGAAATACTTTTCGATAACATTTACCGTTTCGGAGTTATATGAGAAAACCTGATATTTGCGACATTTAACCTTGAATTGCGGCGTTATCTACAAAAGTGCGAGGTGGCAAAATGAAAATTCGGAAAGAGCACCCCAAAATCTATAAAAATGAAAAGTTTTCAAATCTAATCCAAAACTTTCCAGGCAAATAAATTTTTTTCGCCCAAATGACTGGACTATTAAACACTTATCCAGGTTTCACTATATCAAGGCAATATCAGCCTCGGTTTGAATCTCAGTTAATGCACCAAAATCAATAGGTTTAAAATTTCAACCGAAGTTAAACCGCCTTTGCACAACTGGTCCAGTTTTTAAATGGAGGATTATCTGAGTTTTAGAATTAAACTCAAACTAACCCCTTGAGTTTGGTGAGCTTACTTGAGTTTAACATAATAATCCTGTGAATGAAAAACTAGGCATGAGGGAAATGAAAGTAAACTATAATGAACGTTTTCACCGCAGACAAAATATCTGCTGCCATTTCACCTTCCGCAGTTTTATTCTTTATAAAAACAACTATAAAGCACTGATGGTACAACACGGCGTATACGCACTTTTTTTTTGATTTTATTGAGTTTAAATAAATGTTGGACATTTCGAAGCGGATGATTTTTATTTGTTTGTTTTTAAAACTAATCCCTTTGGACGAGCTTATACACAAATTTAACATATATGTATGTTTTGATGACGAAAACCACTTCTTTGGTCTTCTTCATCGTTTTATTATGTTAGATTTGACCTTGAACTTTTTGTTAGGAACATAACCAAATACTTGCTCTATGAAAGTAAAGTAAAAATTATAGAATTTAATACTTCGTCATCCCCCACCTCCCTCCCCACTTCACCAAAAGCTATCCACACCACTGCTACATCTACCGATATAATAAGCTCTACAGCAAACGAGTTCTTAGTCTTGTTTATATTTAAACGAGAAACGCATTAATTAAATAATTTATTTTAACCTTCGATAACCTACATATTAAAATCGGGTGGCACAACGGCTCATGAAGAACCAGGGCCTAGTGACTAACAACTCGCAACCATTTCTGTGTGCGTCTTTCGACAGGAATGGAAGGAACCTACAATTTAATGCCGAATCCGAACGGCTAGACGAGAAGCACGTTTTCGTGACAAGTGATACTCTTGGAGGATTTGTCAATTCCTCGCAAGAGGCAGTAGCCCTGAAACATATTAAACCTATTGTAAAGAAAAATTCTCTCTCCCTTTCACACAAATTTCTCCTCCTGTGCCGAAAACAAAAAAAAAACAAACAAATACAACAACAACAACGACAACGAAAAAACCGAAACTAAACACCAAAATAATATTATGTTTAGCTTATGATATGATCATTTAAATCATCAAAAGGTGATAGAAGTGCGTTCACCCATTTAATAGAACCTGTCTTTCGTTTTTAAAATGTTCACTCGTTAGCCGCCAGTCATTTTGACATTTGTTTAACGTGAAATATTCCAAAAATTTCCATCAAACCAAAGCCACCGACATAAAAATTAAAAAGAAAAAAAAATATCGAGCATATGTTTCTCATATAACTCACACTTTTAAGTCTATTTCTGTCTTTTGACAAAATACTAACATTGCCGTCGTCGTCGCCCTTCTCATCAAAAAAAAATTTCAAAACATGTCTTATGTCTAGTCTACCTACCACCCATTTTAGTTGCCAAAACAAAACAGCTTTAGTTGACTTGTGTGACTTTAAATAAAACATGTTTTTTTTTCGTCGTTTTAATTTATTTTTGGTCCAAGTTTAATATTTTTCATTACGAAATAAGTGGTCCCATATTTAAGTTGCCAACATAATCCGCTGAAAGGGCAGCACTTAATAATAAAATATAATTATTATTACAACGACTCTGTAGTCAAAAAAACGATGTAAGCAGCAAATAAACGCTGCGAAGACATACACATTAAACGATGAGCTCTTTGGAGAAATGTGCTCGGGCTCGCACATTCTTCAAATCCCCATATATTTCTCCAAGTTTTTCGTTAGTTGGTTGGAACTTTTCTTCGTTTGTTTTTAGAATGGAGTGCGGAAATAGAACTCTCTGTGTCGACCAGCGGCGTTGTCATAGAATATGATCGGCTCGCTCCTCAGTAGACCACTGGAGAGCGACAGTCAAAGAAGCGGGCTCCTTACGTCATTCTTTTTGTTCGCCATTACATGGATTTAACCGTTAAATTGACAAGTTAATATCTATTAATTTTTATCGGTGGTGGTGATGCGGTTACCGAAAAAGTTCAACTGACCTATAAATTCCATACCGACGACTGACACGCGACGACCGAAGCAAACAAGACAACAACTTCTACGCGACTGATGAACGCTTTATTAAGGTTCGCGGGTGCTTCTACTTCGTGTGCTGTTCAGTGTTTGGAGGGCGAATAAAATATGAATCACTTTGCTGATTAGAATATGAAATTGTGCTTAATTCTGTTCGAATGTATCTGAGCCCAGCCAATATAATAACAATCGAAAGCGCATAGCGATGTTGATGGTGACGGACGATCAGTCTATGTGAGAGAACACCGAACGAAACGACTCACAGTTGTTTTTCGCGCATGAATCTATCTTTGTAAACGCCTAGAGTCCCAGTTTTATTATAGATATTTGTGCATCGTATTATACATAACGAGGTAATGTAAACTTGCGAATACCGATTGTGGGGTTTTAACATCTTTTTTCCAAATAAAAACAACAGCAACACCGCCATATATTCACCCATATGCATTCTGTATCGATATTTTACTCGTATGTCAATTTTGAATTTAGTTTAGAAAGAAGCAATTATTCTTTTTGTGCAAATGTATCTAAAACGTTCAATGGATGTTGACGATCTTTTGGATGATATACGTCAATTGAAGGATTCTTGTGTTAGTAGTCAGTTAAATTTTGTTTACATTTTGAATATTATACATTTTAATTTATTCAAAAATAAATAAAAACTTTTTTTTTTTCATTTCAGTTGGAACTGTTGCAGCGACAAGTTACGGACTTGGCAGATACACGAACAGACAGAACAACGCGTGAAAAAACAGAGTATGCAGTATTACAGACTCGGTACCATATGCTCGAGGAGCAGTTTAGAGAGGTGAGTTGGTTTTGTTTTTCTTTTTTGTATACCTACGAAGTATGTATGTATGTACATCATATATGTATTTATTTGTTTACTTATTTTATTGATTTTTTTTTTATTGGTGCTGAATTCTTGTTTTTTATTTTTATTTTGTGCAAAAATCGATCATTGACTTAATAAAGTGTTGTGTATCTCTTTTTTGTGATAAATAACGCAATTCTCACCGGTCGTACGTGCTTGCTTGAAGATCTCAAGTAAATTCGAATTTTGTTTTAAAAAAAACTCGTGTGAAATACAAATTTCGATCCATGTAACGACCATGTGGTTTAATAAGTCTTACAAACACTATGCACGCGTCACTTGGAGTAGAAACAAGCTTCAAGGATCATTCACATGAGAGCGACCAAGGAGCGACGAATGAACAAACAAAAAAATGGGAATTAAAACATTAATATACCTTAATATTTTAAAGAATCTAGTCAAAATGGTAGAACTCGATTGAAGATTAATTTTAAAATTATAAAATCTGAATTTTTATTTGCTTTAATATGAGAAATTTGAGAAAATAAATTGGTCGTAACGAATTGCGGCTATTCGCGACGAACAAATTGTTTTCTTGAAATTCTCTTGTTTTAGCAATTAAAATAAAAATTTAAGTATCTTAAAATAATCCTTAATTATTTTTCTTCCATTTTGTCTAGATTTTGTAAAGAATTTAGGTTTATTAAAGTTTTTAATCCCATTTGTTCATTCATTCGTCGTTTGTTAGTCGCTCTCATGTGTACAGTCTTTTATTCTTACGGTGCAGTGATCAGAGCGATTATTATTGTAACATCGTTACCTTTTTTTGTGCAGATTTAATTTTATGTCCAAGTTTGAAAGTCACTCCTGATTGATTTTGTGAGAAGTTTAATGAAAGCTGCTGCAATTTCACGATCAAAAAATTTTCCGCCAAAATTTTCAGACCGATCAATTGCTAAAACTTTACTACCCAGACGGGCCCATATGGCAGCTACTTCTACGCCAATAATTCCACAACCAACGAGAATCATTTTTTTGGGCAGTTTTTTGAGTTAAAGTGCACCATTATTTGAAACCAAAATTTCTTCATCGATCTGAACAAGATACAAAAATTAAATGAATGAATGTGCCGAGATTCGTGTTGAAATTGAAACGTGTTGTCGAGGTGATTTGGTTTTTGGATGTATAAAAACTAAATTCGATAGTCGTAGGTCAAACTCGGAATGCTTTTTTCAAAGGCAAAATGGTGTTGAAAAGAGATGCACTTCGTCGACAGTTTTTCTTTAAAAAACCGATAGATTTTTGGAGCACCCTAATATTTTGTTTTTAGACACAAATATATTTGTTGTTGGACAGTTCGTGCGGAGCACCAGAAAAATTCGAATTGATTTTGAAAAAAGTGGCTTTTTGAAAAAAGGGAATTTTTGAAAAAAGTGACAAATAACGCAATTGATCCTGAATGGTTTCGGTCATGAGCTCCTATATCAACTCTTATTATAACAATAATGAATATTAAGGAAAATGGACATGAATTAAAGCTCGTAACAGAAATCGATAGATTGGTAGTCTAATTGGTAGCCTAATATCACTTAAGCTAGCTATAGGCAGCTTGTTGGCTAACACAGAAAACCTGCGTTGGTGCATTTTTAACGTAGCTTGTTTGTTTAATTTCTTAAAAAAAAAACATCCAAATCATTCAAAAGTTCAGATTTTCTTAACAAAAAAACCCAAATCATATTTTTGGAATTTTTTTTTATGCAATATTGATTTTAAAAAAATAACTTCTTCATTATACAAAATGATCAAAACAGGAAAAAAACCGTTTTGGAAAAAGTCGAGAAAAAATTCTTCAAACCGTTTTCTAATATATGTATCCATTTTATCATAATCAGTAGAACCATTTTTTGAGACAGATAAGATTTTCCGTAACGAGTTTTGTATAGCTGGGTTAGAGTTGTTTTTGGTCCGTCCGCTAAGGCATCAGACTGCAGTCAAACAAGACAGAAAGAATTGCGAGACCTACTTTTTTCACTTCCCTTTGATCAAAATCTCAAGTTCGATGTTTTTTTAAGAAATTCTATTTTTTCTTTCATTTCATTTTGAGTTTAAGAACTTATAACCCCCGTATTTATAAAGAAAAAATAGTTATTTCAGCTCCCGTGTTTAGGAAAACTACACCATGGAATAAAAATATTCCGGACTCAAATGGAGCACTAAGCAAATGCCTTTAGTTTGAGTCCAGAAAATTCTTATTCCATGGTGTAGTTTTTTCTTTATAAATACGGGAGTAATTTAAAAATCAGTGATAATATTAGTTTCGTGTCGAATTTCTATAAGTTTCGGTCTTTTTGTCCGTACTGCTGTGCAGCATTTGGTGTGAACTATTTTTATGCGATTCCCTAAGGGAGAAATTCATATTTTTTTTTAATTCATCTAAAAAAAGTATACGCCATGCAACGATTTCATGTTTATCAAGTATTCTCGAAAACGGCTTTGAGGATTTTGATTAAACTTTGGACATGTAATATCTAACCCAGGATACTAGTTTTTTTTTTTACCAAAAATGCCTTTTTTTTGCAATATTCTCGAATACATATCTCATCAGTAACTTTGTTGGTTTTCTCGTAATTCTGGATAACGGTACTTTTAAGTTAGTCACGAATATTACATTTAAAATTTTAGTTGGGGTTGAAACTCTTCCAGGGTCAAAATTCTTTTTCAAAACTCTGCTTTCAAAATTCTGCTTTTCAAAATTCTGCTTTCAAAATTCTTCCTTACAAAACTCTGCCTTACAAAATTCTGCGAATAATAAAAAAAAAAAAAATGAAAGAAGCGCGCTCTACATGTAGATATTATTATCAGTATTTTGAAAGGTAGATTTTTTAAAAGCAGATTTTTGTAAAACAGGACTGGAAAAAGTAGACATTTGAAAAAAAGAATTACAAAACAAGAATTTCTTTCGACCCAATCGCTTCCTTAAAAATTGTATAAATAATTTTTGTACGAACAAAAAAGATCAAAGAATTTTGTTTTTATTTTTGAATTTCTTCACAATTTAATTTTTTTGTTATGTAGCCTTGTTTTCTCGGTAAAGATATAAAAATATTTGAGTTATTAGTTGTTAGCTAAAGGAGTATTTTGGAGGTCTCATGGAGATCTCACACAGTGCGAAAACTGGAGAGGAATATGCGTTCTGCCTGCAGTAGCCAAGATAATAGCAAGCATAATATTGGACCGAATTAAAGACCACCTCGAAGACACACTCGACGCCGAACAAGCAGGTTTCCGCACTGGATCTTCCTGTGTGGATCACATCAACACCTTGCGGATCATCATCGAACAGTGCGTTGAATATCGATCACCACTTCACCTGCTGTTCATCGATTTTGAAAAGGCGTTCGACAGTGTCAATAGAGAATTTATTTGGCTTGCTTTGTGCAGGAGGGGCATCCCAGATAAATTGATTGCTATTATCAAGGCTACATATGATGGATCCAGGTGTCACGTTTTGCACAAAGGTAGGCTGTCAGAGGAGTTTGAAATCCAAAGTGGAGTTAGGCAAGGCTGTATACTGTCACCAATACTGTTCCTGTTGGTGGTAAGTGACGCAGCTTTGTCAAATGGAAATGGAGGAATTCAGTGGACTCTGCAATCTTACCTCAAACATCTGGACTACGCGGACGACGTATGCTTACTCTCTCATAGGATCATGGATCTCCATCAAATGACAACAAGGGTGGAGAGAGAAGCAGAAATCGTAGGGCTTAAGATCAACTCGGCAAAAACTAAAAGGATCAGCCTTGGAACTTCCTCATCAATCCAAGTAAATATTTCTGGACAACCCGTAGAGATGGTACAGGATTTCCAATATCTTGGGAGTATTGTCTCTACGGGTGGCGGAACTGAACTGGACGTAAACAGCCGAATCAGAAAAGCAAAGGCTGCGTTCGGAATGCTGTCCAAAATATGGAGAAACAACTCTTTTAGCTTAAAGACCAAGCTACGACTGTTCCGCTCCAATGTTGAATCCGTTCTGCTTTACGGCTGCAGCACTTGGAAAGTCACTGAAACTGTCACTAGAAAGCTGCAAACCTTCGTTAATAGATGTCTACGAAACATCTTGAGGATTTTCTGGCCCAACCGTATCTCCAATGCCGAACTTCATGCGAGAACGGGTCAGGAGCCCATAGACTCCTTAATACGAAGAAGAAAGTGGCAGTGGATTGGCCATACGCTTCGAAAAGGCGATCGGTGCATTGCATCTCAAGCAATGCAGTGGAACCCGCTCACACAGGAGGGAAGACAAGTGGGCCGGCCTAGAAGTACATGGCGAAGAACGGTCGAACAGGAATCGGCACGACTGGGGAAAAGTTGGAGAGAGCTGAAATACATTTCAAGAAATCGTACACGATGGCGCGTAGGTGTAGTGGAGGCCCTATGTCCCGTAAGGGAAACATCACGGACGTAATAGGTCCGAGGACCTAAGTAGTAAGTAAGTAGTAAAGGAGTATTTTCGTGCAATCTAGTCGTCACTTTTATTTATTGCGTGAGTGTGACCCAACCTAAACGCTCTAGTTTTGTATCGCATTTTATGCGAATCAGCCTGTAAAAATGTATTATAAGACACGTTTTTATAACATGGTCTACTCAAAATGTATATAAAGGTCCGGTGTAGTTTCATCATTATTCGACTAAAATTAAAATTTTGGCAGATGAAAGATTTGCTGAGGTGCAAAATGTTTTGCGATGGTTACGGAAAACTTTAAAGTATTAATCAGGAAATACATCGATGACCGAAGCTTATACATTTCCCCAGAACTTATTCTTATCTCATTATAATTTACAGAAAAGATCCACGCATAACCACATACCGATATAAAAAAAAATCGTTCTAAAATATCAAATAAACGAAACCTTGAGTTAGTTTCATAAATTAACCATTCAATATTTATGAGCAATTCCATTCAACTCATTTGTTAATTTTATTGATTTCCGACGAATTTATTTGATTGGCCGTATCCTATTTTAAAAGAAAAATTTAATAGGTTGAAAATTAAATTGAATTGCAATTACGTGCCCCAAGCGTAAATAATACAATTATTCACCGAATTACTCATTAAAACAAAAACAAAACAAATAGTGTGGGGGTGCACCTATCGCATACCGTGCACATTAAATTGTCGATAAGTAAAATAAAAATAAACTTTACACATGCATTTTCTTACTTCTATCCATTTCGTAAGGCAAGAGCGTTAGTTTCTTCGAAATAAAAAAAAATTCTTTATAATTAAACTTGATGCTCAAAACCGTTATAGATTGTATTTTTAATTTCTAAATTTCTACATCTTTGTTTTTATAGAGTCCATGCTTCTTTTCAAAAATCGGTTGAAAAAAAATCTCAAATTTGAATGACAATGCAAAGTCAACCGCAACCTCCTACGCGCCTTTTTTGGAAAGTTATAGCCATATGAAGACTTTTAGTTTTGGGTCGAAAATAAAAGAATGACTTTGAATTAAAATATCTCAAAAACTAGTCCTTATAAAAGGGTTTGCTTTAGATGTGCTGATTGCATTTGACAATACCTTTCTATTTATGTACATTTCAATGGGCTCCGGAGACTTTCGTAAGAAAATGTTTTATTGTGGCAAGGTGTTACTTAAATATTAACCTACAAATTTTTGTCGCTCTTTGGTTTTTATTTATTTTTTGGGGCTTACATTTTTTTTAATGTTTAACTGTACCTACCTACTTTTCAAAGAACCGATTTTTATTATTTTTGACTTTTCGCTAAGGATTGACCACTTCAAATAATGTTGAAGCTCCTATAGGCAGCTCTGTTAATAGTGCATACGAAAATTGTCTGTCAAATTTAGTTTTGATTTTTAAAAATTATATACAAAGGTAGGTAGAGGTACTACATAATAATGAAATATAGTACTGAACAAGGCCTTTCATTTCAGATGTATTTCAATTCTGTTGGATCAATGACCGATATGCCCATCCACCTTTAAATACCAGCATCGCATCGTCTCTGTTCGTAGTTTCTCAAAAACTTAGAATCAAAAATAGATGAGATCTTACCATTTAGGAAGCCCCAAGCCCAACGTACGACAAAATACGACTTAATAAAACAAATTTCACAATTGCGGTGATTTTAAGAAGTTTGATAAATCTGGATACAGGTCGCGTAAGAATAAACGATTGTTCGAGTGAACGATCGTCGTTTTGACTATAGCTGTCTGTATACACGCATACCAACCAATGTGCATCGGTATCTCCTTTTAAACCCTAAACTATTTTCCTAATACTCGCACTGTGTTTTACATGGGGTATTAACAACCCCTTGAGGGCACGTTAATTATAAAAAAAAGGGAGATCAATAGTCGAAACGATGATCGTTCAATCAAACAATCGTTTTATTCTTACGCGATCTGGGCCCTGGAGAAAAAATTAGATCACTAAAACTGATTTTAAATCAAAAATTATATCACTTTCCCTGAACAATAAAATACTAAAATGGCAAATGTGTTTTTCAAAATTGAAATTTGAATTTTCTTACCAACGAAAAACCCCATGATAGGGGTTCCTAACCTTAAGCACCTCATACATATATGGGATATTTGCAAAAAAAAAAAGTATGGCATCTAAAAGGTCAGTAATTGGTCAAAAAAGGTCAAAAAAGGTCAACTAGTTTCAGAAATTGGTCAGCTATAGGAAATTTGTAATCAATGGTTACAGTTTGTCAAGGTCACTAACTATTTTTGGCACCTCATTTATGGGATATTCGCAAAAAAAGTGAACCATTAGAAAGGCCACCGACTTGTGATAAAAGGTCAGCTGATTTTAGTAATTGTTCAGCCATAGGTTTTTTTTAATAAATTTTTAAAGTTTTTTTCATGGTCCCAGTATAAAACTTCTAGCACCTCATTTATAGAATTAAAAAAAATTAGTACGCCATCTAAAAGGTCAGTAGTGGGTCAAAAAAGGTCAGCTACTTTCAGTAATTGGTCAGCCAAAGTTTTTGTTTAATTGAATTTTTTAAATTTATTTTTTCAAGGTCGTATAAGACTTGTAGCACCTCATTTGTGGGATATTCGCAAAAGAAGTATACCATTAGTAAGGCCACTGACTCGTGATAAAAAGTCAGCTAGTTTCAGTAATTGGTTATAATAATAGGTTATTTTATATGAATTTTTGAAGTTTTTCGTTTTTCAAGGCCGTATAAGACTTTTAGCACCTCATTCACCGAATTTTCCAAAAAAAAAATACCATTTAAAAGGTTATTAAATCCTCAAAAAGGTCAAAATATTTCAGAAATTGGTCAGCCAAAGGTTTTTTTTAATGAATTTTTAAAGATTTTTTCAAGGTTACAGTATAAGAGTGTTCATTAAAAAAAACCTATGGCTGACCAATTACTGAAACTAGCTAACCTTTTATCACAAGTCGGTGGCCTTTCGAATGGTACACTTTTTTTGCGAATATGCCATAAATCAGGTGCCCAAAATATTTGCTGACCTTGAAAAACTTTAACCATTGATTAAAAATTTCCTATGGCTTACCAATTTCTGAAACTATTTGACCTTAGGTGCTAAAGGTTGAAACTTAATTTTTCAAAAACTGAAAGCTAAAACAACTTTATTTATAGAAAATAAAAGAAGGGCTTCTGGCTTTACAAAAAAGTATAGCATGGAATTGAGAGTATTACCGTTTTTTTTTTTTTGTAACTATACATTTTTAAAATAGCCCAATAAATATTCCTTTGGATAGTTTTTTTTTTGTTGCAGCTTATTAAGACCATGTTCCTAATTTTGGTCTGTAATAGAATCATCAAGGCATGTAACAATAAGGTCAGGCGTGTTTATATTTTTGAAGCATTTGAACGTTTAAAAGCAAAAAAATCCCTTTAAGTTATAAATTGATAAAAATGTATCATTCTCATCGACCAAAACTGCATTTCAACTTAAAATTTGAATGTATACCTACCTAACCTTTACACATTATTTGAAATCCAGTGAGACAAATTTCAAAAAGAAAAAAACAATACTAGAAAACGATAATGTCTCAGATCTCGTACTTAATATTTTTTTATAAAAAAAAAGTCCTGTTTCCTGAAAAATTAAATATAATATTGTTGTTCTTTTCGGGTATCTATCTGTCTCTACATCTAAAACATGACATTCGCTTTTTTAAAAGGATTTATGTTTGCACTTTATAACTTTTTTTCATTCAATAGCTTGGATGTAATGTACATAAATACAATGTAGTTATGTAAATAATAATCAATTAAATATTTTTTTATTTCAGTCGGAACTTCGTGCCGAAGAACGGTTAGCCGAAGAACAAAAACGCCATCGTGAACTTCTTGCTCGGCATGAGCGTGAAGCCGCATTACAAAATGAAAATTGCCAAATTAAGATAAGAACCATTGAGATCGAGGCGAATGCCTTGCGGGAGGAAGCACAAAGATTGAGAGTATTATGTGACAAACAAGCCAGTGATCTACACAATACTGAAGAAAAATTAGAACTTGCTCGTGATAGTATTGTTGCCCTGCAACAGGACCTCAGTAATGCCGATTCGTTGGAACGCAAATACGAGCACGAGAAGAAGGCATCTGAAGATCTAATGGTAGAGATGAGCCGCGAACTTGAGCGATTGCGTTCGGAAACTGGACCAGCAATGCCAAGTACATCTCCAGAGGCACTAAGACTGGAAGAACTGCATCAGGAGTTAGATGAATTAAGAATACAAAATAAATGTGAGTTTTCATTTATTTATTTAGAAAATTTATTTTATTAAAAAAAAAATATTTGTTCATTTGTTTAGCTCTCGAAGAACAAAATGAAGAACTTCAAGCTGCAGTTTTGACTCGTGGCGTAGAAGAGGGAAGACATCTTCTCAATGGTACCTTAAATAGTTTGGCACAAGAACTGGAGGAAATGTCCCAAACACAGGTTAGTTTGATCGTTTCCAAAAAAAAAAATGGGTTTTATTTTCTGGGGAGCATGATTTTTTTTTGTTTACGGTAGATTTACTATATTCTGTCGTGAAAAATTTGAAGAACAAAATTGGCAGCGGGCGGTAGTCATCTTTTTGTTTTTTCTCTTTATAATTTTATTATTTAGATTCACCAAAAATGCTTAGTATTTATTTAAATTCACCAATTAAAACTCACATACAAAATCACTATTCAACAGAAATACAATAATGGCTTTATTTTATATACAACACGTAATATTGTTTATTTTTACAGGACTCTGTGGATTCAGCCACAATGGCATCATTAAGCCAGGTAATGATTGGGTTGTGCAGATGTTGTTGTTGTTCCTATATTAAGCAGCTTTTTTTCTCCCCATTAACAACACTTCATTTTTATTCAATAAATGCTGTAAAAAAGCTTGCAGAATTGCAAACATTTATTTTTATATTATTTTTTAAGAACTAATACTTGGTTTCATGTTTCTTTCTCTTACAAATATATATCCACGCACTCATTTGCACGCATCACATATTTTTGGTTTGGTTGCTGCCTTTTAATTTTATAAACATATTTATTTTTAATATCTTACATTAAAACATTTTTTAAAAATACATAAAAAATCTCAATATTGGTTTGCTGGGCTTTTACATAAATATATTAAGATTAACCTGAATATCTTTTTGCTCCCCCAATATTATGTTAGGAATTTTTAAAAAAATCCAACGATTTAAATACATTGGGGCGTATTCATAGTCATTTTTATCTGTGTCTAAAGTTAAACCTAGATTAAGTTGAATTTTCGGACGTTGATTCTATTTTTTTAAGTTTATCATTTCAAAATATTTGAAACTAATTGTATACTATACCAAGTTACTTATCTTGTAAAAATATAAAACCAATAATTTTTAAGTAAAATCGGTCTGTATTCATTGAGCCAAAATTGTCTTAAACTGAAGTTTAGTAAAACCTGGGTTTTTCGCGACTATGAATATGCCCCATTTTAGGAAGAAACTCAGGTTAACTCGGGTGTACCACAAGGCAGTCATTTAGGGCCCTTACTATTTATTTTATATATGAATGGCTTGACATCAATTATACAAAATGTATCTGTGCTTATCTATGCCGATGACATTGAAATTTTTAAACGAATAGCCTCCATCAACGACTGTGAAGGACTTCAAGAATACCTTTATTTGTTCAGGGATTGTTGTAATATACAAACCGTCTTTTGCTGAATATTGACAAGTTAGTGTAAAACATTGTGCTTTAGGCTCGTTCCACACATATTCGGTTTTATTCGGTTCAGTCTGTATTCGGTTGTGCCTGATATGTGTGAACCGATGAAAACGGCCGAATAAAAACCTTAAAGAGAGCACATAGCACCAAACGATCCCTCGACAATAATCGGTTTTATTCGGTTTCAAAATTTCACGTATTCGAGTCTTCGGTTTGATTTCTGTTTTTCTGAATTTTTTTTTTAATAAATTTTATTTAATTTTAGTAATTACTGTACAAACCTTATATGAACCGTCTATGTGTGAAGAGGTCTAGACGGAAACCGGAATTGATTTGAATACAGACCGCACCGAATGAAAGCGAATATGCGTGAAACGAGCCTAACGCTCGTAACTTACAAATATAATTTCAGATTCTTTTTATTTATACAGTGTTCTATTTTTTTCGATATAGGGATTGTTCTAGATACTATTCTAAATCAACATTGGAAAAATTCCAAGTGTTTGTCTAGTTTGGGCAGGGCTCTAGTAAAGTAAGTTTTCAGTAGGGAAAATCTAGACGAATAAAAACTTTTCAGATACTTAACAAGCCATTGCTGGATTTCCGTACCAAAAACTAAGACGAGGAAAACATTTCAAATACTCGGGAGGCCCTCCCTAGTAAGAACTTGTTGTACATGTTTCGTTACCCCGTGTTAAGAACCGTGCATTCAGTATCATACAACACTTTTTCTCTCATTCCTTTGTATTCTTTTTCATATCAGAACAAACAAAACAAAACCTGTTATAAGTTGTTCTACTCTAAAAGCAAATACATAAAATCCTGTTCTATTCTGTATGTATTTGCTATGCAATATGGTATGAAACATTAGAGTATGAAATTTACCCACTTTCGACATTGCGAGTAAGCCCAGTTTGTAGCGCATTAGGCCAACAATCAGAAGATCGCGGGATCAAGTCTCACTCAAGACAACTTTTTTTTTGTTTTTGCCTAACTGGGAAAAATGGTTCATATTTGCCAAGGTCCTTGTTCTAGCCTTAGCTAACCCTTGCTAACCCCTTGCCAAAAACTATGTACTCTAGTGCCTTGTCGAAAACTAGATTGTTTTTTTTTTTTTTTGTGCGGGTGGTACAAAAATATTATGATATCATTAAAAAAAAGTTCAAATATAAATTATTACTGTTCATTTTTTATTTAAACAGCTAAAAAAAAAACATTTAAAATAGATAGATTAGTAGAAAGATCAGTTTTCTTAAAAATCGATTTTTTATATACCTACATATAAAGTTTCTTGAACATTTTAAAAAAATATAATTTGGTGTGGCAATTTTTATAAATTAAAAAATCATTTGCCCGTTTTTAAGATACTTAAAAATAATCTATGTTTTTTTTGAAATTCCGAAAAATATTTTTTTGAAAATTTGTATAAGTATTCAAAATTGTTAAAACTGATATGAACCTCCTGTTTTAGATTTGGACGAAATCAGTGAAGCCAAAAAAATCGATTCTATGATAGGTGGCTTTAATAACCGTTATTGGTAAAAGCTTTTCTTACCAAAATATTAGCCATTCCTAATAGCTCAGAAAAAATTTTCGAAATATTGGCCAATCTGCAAAAAAATCCAGGTGAAGATTTTTAATCGCAATTATCTTTATTTTGCTTTTAGCAATAATGTAGCGTATTAAAAGGTTGAATGTCGAAAATATATTGTTTGTTTTCGCATATTACTCCGAAATGGTAAATGATAGCGAAAAGCATTTCATACATAACTTGTAGATCTTGATATCCGCAAGAAAAAAAAGTTAATACAATGATTTTCCTACTACTTAAGAAAATATCGACATTTCAAAACAAGTAAAGTGTCGAAAATGCTCGTTTATCACGTATAACTCCTAAACGGTTCATATTTTCGAAAACACCTGAATGCAAAATTTTATACATTATGTGACTCCTTATAGGAAAAAGTTATTAGGTTTTTCTTAAAAACAACTATTTCAAAGAAATACCTATTATTATTTTAAAAGTTTTACAAAAATTCTAAAATAGTTTTTTTTTGTTTTTATTTTGTTTTACTCTAAATAACAAAGTTATCAAAAAAAAACCTGCGTTTAATTTGTATTAGACTAAGAGCCCACAAGCAGATTTTGGGTGTGAACGATATCAAAAATTCACTACTATTTTAAAATACATCTTAACTTTTTATATCCAAATATAAAAGTCTGGCACTCCGTGGTTGAGGCATTTGCGGGAAATGCTGCAATAAAAATTCGTTTTTTCGAAAGTGCAGATAATTGGTAAAGCAACTACAACATTATATTTAATTAAAGAACTGAGCGCCCTCGACATGAACATGAGGGTACAAGACGTTTTCTATGGGGCCAAATAGCTGCGTGACGCACTCAAAGAATGCAAAAAATCGGTTTTACAGATAATTGTGATAGCAAAATAATTCATTTACCCAATGATACAGTATTCTCTCCTCAACACAAAAATATGGGTCCAAAACTTTTTCCATGGGCCAAAATCCTGTTGCCTGACGCACTCAAAGAAAAAACTGTACTGTACCAGATGAAATTTCTGTTCTATTATTAATTACAACATTTTTCTTCACATAAATTAAATACATATGTAAATTATATTTTAAAGCTTACCTTAAAAAAAATGTAGTCTGATACAGAAGTTTTTTACTTTGAGTGCGTCTGGCAGCCATTTTGCCCCATAGCATTTGCCATTAAAAAATTATTTCCTTAAAACTGATTTTTTCGACACTTGCCCATGCTTAAAAAATTATGCTCCTGTCGGATCGACGGGAATTTTCGTCATTGCTGCGTTATAGTTACTGGAAGTTTAAGCGTTATCGGAATTTTGTTCAAGGAAATGTCTTTTTTGACTGGGCTATTAAGTTTTATTACAGAATTTTTTGGACCATTTTTTTTTTTTTTTTGTTATAATTATCGGTTTTCAAAACTGTTTTTGTGTCAAAATCATTGGGTAAAAACGACCATTTTTTTTTTTTTGTTATAATTATCGGTTTTCAAAACTGTTTTTGTGTCAAAATCATTGGGTAAAAACGTGCATTTCCCTCAATACAACAATATTAAGGATAAAAAATATTTCCCATTTAATCCTCACTTAATAGTGAAGAAAATAATTTTACTTTTTGTTATAACATAATATCACGGGCAAGATTTTTTTTTTTTTAATTTGAATAATGTTTTCTATTATCTTTTTTAAACTTTATTGACCTTTCTGTAACTTTTGTTTGACTACTCCTAGACATTTTTTTTTTAACTTTTAAAAGCATCGACAGAATTATTATGTGTGTCACATATGAACCTCTTGCCCCTTTTCCCTCTCTTTGAAATAGGTTTTGGCAATACTGTCCTTATTTTTCAAAATGTACCTGAAAGTTGAGATTCTCTTTTTGAAATTAATTCTTTTTTCACTCCAATTTACTTCTGGTGTTGTTAAAAGTGGAATGATCCCACTAAACGTGGACTGAATTATCATGTGTAGAAGATTTCCGTGAAATTTTTTTCCGGTTATCATAAAGCCAGGGCCGTAGCGTCTAATGGGGCAGCCGGGGCAATGCCCTGATCTCCTTGTGTATCGCTCGAGTCGGTACTAACTTTGTTAAGTTAGCTTCGTTCATCTCAATCCCACTTTTTGAATCATTGCAACTTAAGTCTAATTGACGAATAAAATCTAACCCTAATCAACTCTAACTGTAGATCCTACCTATAATCTCACTATGTAGTGAATCCAATTAACCGATGATATTGTACTGCCATTCTGTTTTTATCGGTTAATTCTTTTTCACACGTAACTCACGTAGTTTTGTCGAAGTTATATTATGGCATACCCATATTACAAATATGCAAATTAAGTTTTTATTTTATTATATTTTTTTCAGCTTGAAGGATAATTCCAAAGCTATAAATTTTGTGAATTTTAAGAAAGAGTATTTACAGGGTGTTTCAGAATTTTCTGCCGAAATACGACTTTCTTCTAATAGGGAAATCCACTTAAAATTTTACCTCAAAAAATGTCAATAGTGAATAACTGAAGTAAGAACAGGGTGCCTTAAAGTCAAACAAATTCACAGTGGTGCATAAAAGTAAACAAACCATACATTTTTTTTAAATATTTCTGCATGTGTACCAAAAGCCTTTTTTTATTATTTGGAGTGAAAATATACTACTCCAGTGGTACATTTTAAGTCAAGGTATAGAGATAGTGTGTAAAGTACTATAAAATAATAAAATTTAAGGAAAATGCTTTACAGGATGTTCCATAATTTCATGTTAAAAAAAAAAAAACAAAAAAACAAAAAGTAGTATTATACTTTAGAATAAAACTCAAATGTTTATGTTTGCAGTATTTACAGAGTATTAAAAAACTAGTTCAATTGAAAAAGTAGATGAAAAAAAGAACCATTTAAGTTTTGTTTGTGTTGCAAAAAGATTTTTTTTTATATAGTGACACATCAACATAACAAATTATTTCAATAATATATTTCAAGTTTAACAGTGGAGAATAAATAAATTAAAAAAAAACTAAATTTCTTGGAAACTTTCGTCAAAGTCCGATGTAATTTCGTACAAACTTATTATGTCTGGAGAGTATCGTGCTTTGAGGTCTTTTTCAGTTCTGACATGCCTTAAGAAAGAAATAAGAGGGTCCGATGAGGCTGAAACCATGTTGATTAGGTTTTCATTCTGTCGCATCCTTGAAACCTTGCACGTATTTTGGAACCTATATTTTTTGTAGTCTTTTTTTTTTTGATTCCTGAACCACTTTTGACAGTTCTCCGATTGGCAACGACTGATACTCGATTATACTTTGGCCATGAGCCACAAATTTTATGAAGAGTAGGTGTAAGTTGCTTTTCGGGATACTTTTCTTTCAATAAATTTGTTGTTTCCATTGCATAAACTCCAATTTTTGAACCGTCAACATTTTCTCTGCAGTTTAGAACGTTAAGTATTACTTGAAACTTCCTATCACCTCCATATTGCCTCCAGTTATACGAGCTGTTACATCTTCTCGATGTATTTCCATCGTTAGTGTTTCCAAATCCTTGTTTTGGTTTTTCCACATCGAGTCCCATTTCCTCGCGAAATTTCCTTTGGATATCTTGCTTCCTTAGTTCCAATACTTTCATCAATATTTTCTCCATCTTGTTTCAGTGTATATGCAAGTTTAAAAATGAATTCCATGCATCTGATTCTGGCATGTAATGGAGATATTCCATATTCGTAACTATGCTTGTCCCTTGTTGACTGGTCTTCATTGTTGAAGTTTTTTTTTCCGTTCTTTTGCAAATGGGACATGACCGGGTCGACTTTGTTTCTGATTTCATTCAAAACTTTTTCCTCAATCATCGTTAAAAATAGGTCGTGGTTTAAAACAATAACTACTTCGTCATTAAAAGGTTGAAGATCGTCTATTTGGCTTTTCATTGGTCATTCACTATGCTCCATATAAGATCTGCAGGTTCCTTTGAATACTGGAACGTTATTGGTCGGAAGAAATGAACTGATGATGAGCGAGGGTTTTTCCAATATTCACTATTTGAACACTTAAGTTTCAGGGGAACAATAGAGGCCATAAACATGTTTGCATCCGTTATTGTTTCACCATCTTGTGTAACTATTTTTTGTTTGTACGTACTTTGCTCAGACGATCCATCACAGCCCTACCCATGTCCTAATTCTTTAAATTTGAGGTAGTCAAAAAAAGACCGGAGGACCATGAAATATTCATTATATGTAGTTAAGAATACATTTTAACATGTAAAAATAAAGTTTTTATTACCACTTGCATTTTTAAAGATATAATTTTTAAAAAATCAAAAATAAAAAAAAATAACCCCCTTTATTAAATTCTCTAAACCGCAAATAGGAAAAAACTGGCAGCTGGTTTTCTTACTCAATGTTTCAAAAATAGTCAAAGATTAAATTTCCGTTAAGTTTAGACAAAAGACTCTTAAAGGATTTTTTATAACTCAACTCAAAATCAAAAAAACTGAACCAAAAACAGCTTTTCGAAAATCTTAAAATTTTGCAATTAAAAAAAAAAATAAATAAAATTGGATCATAATTGTATGCAAATGGTCCTTTTTACAAGCTCAAATAAAAAAAAAACATAATTTTTAAACAAGGTTTTTAGATTTTAAAGCCGAAACTCTGAAACTTTTCATAAAACAAATATTTTTTCTTTGATTTTAAAAATAAAGAAACTTTGACTACCTGTATCATCCGAATTCTTCGACCGATTTTAAAATTTCTTTGGGTTTTTGAAGCTTCCAATATTCCCTAATCCAGTAAATAAATTAGGTTTGGATTTTAAGCACACATGAAAATTGAATTTTGCAAGTACTTTTGCAAAAAGGCGCCACAGTGGCGTCGTCTGATTAAAATATAAAGCAAAAAGACCTAAAGCCCACTTAAAATAAATTTAATCATTATTTAGGCAGTCGTTGAGGAATAGGGCTCCATATTTGGTTTTGCCCCGGGCCCCCACAAGTTGTAGCTACGGTGCTGCATTCCAAAACAGAAAAAATAAAATAATAACATTCCTTTTTTGTTACGTTTGTGTCTTTTACCACTTTATGAATCAACCTTGCATAAACTCAGTTTGTATATATTTTCTGCTGAGTAACAAAAACTACACCATAATGTAACATAAATTAATTTTCCTCTCCTCACCATCCAGGTGGTTTACTTATTTTGCCTCAAATATATTTCAGAATTTTAACACAATAATTTAACTGCCCTGCCTGTTGTATCTACATATCATTTCAAATTGTATTTTTATCCTAATTTAAGGGTTTTGTTTCATATTTGTATTAACGTCTTGGTTTATTTCCGTGTCTAAAAGATCCTTAATTTTAATTCTTGATTTTTGTTTTCATTTCAGCTCCAACAAGCCTTCCAAGAAAAAGAAGATGAAAATACGCGGCTCAAACATTACATCGATACCATCCTGCTTAACATCGTTGAAAACTATCCACAACTATTGGAAGTGAAACCCATCGAACGGAGTGCGCAAAATTAAAATAAATCTAAACCTAACTATTTTTTAAGTAAAATAAATTTTAAATTAAAAAAAAAATAAATATAAAACTAATTTAATTGTATAATATCAACAAAAAGAAAAAAAAAAAAAAAACAAAATCTCACATCATTAAAACCTTCACAAATAAAAACAAAAATGTCAAAAAATATTATAATTAAATAATTGACTAAAAAAAAACAATAATTAAATTCCCATTATAAAAAAACATAATTTGTTATAATTGATATAGTTTTTAAGTTAAAACAAAAACAAAAAAGAAACAAATATTTGTTACAAATATTTAGATGGAAATTTATCTCATAGGCGCAGAAAGTTGTGTCGCGTTGAGTTCATTTTTTATACCTGCGTGTAGTAATAATATTTAAGAAGAAAAATTCAAAAAATGCCTTATTAACAATAAATGTTCATTTGATTTATTTTTACCATATTTGTAGCTATATAGTTAAATATAATTTAAATTTGTTTTTTTTTTTTTAAGATTAAGATATAATTATTTTTTAAATAAAAACTAAAATTATAAAAAGTAAAATAATTATTAATATTATTTTGTAACGCGCGCAATCGTTACTTCGTTTAAATGTTTAAATAGAGAAAATGTTCATGTATAGTTTATTTATAACAATATCAAAAAATCGTTGGAATATGTTTTGGTAATATACAGAGTATGAGATTGATGAGCAAAATTAACACACCATCTATAACATGACCTTTAAATGTAAACATCTTTGTTTATTTTCCTACCTTGCTGCATTTGTTTGACTTTATGTTTGGCTGAAAAAAAAAATAAATATAGAAAATATTAAAATAGAAGAAGCATTTTTTTTGTGGATGACATTAAAAAAGACTAACTTCATGCTCAACAAAAAAAGATATTGACGTTTGTGAATAAAGGAAGACGAGAGAGGGATATATTATACCGAGGCTACACGGCCAAGTACCTTCTGACAAGTGACAAGCAAGTTACAATCTAACAATTCGGCTTTTCCCAGAAACGTCGGTGGCTAAAAAAAACACAACAGACAAAAAAAACTCTAAATCAAGGGAAACAAACAGCGTTGCCACAATATTACAAATGTAACAAAAGTGTTACACTATTTTTAAATTTTATTTCGTTGTTACAATAGGGGTATTCATGCAAAACGCGGAAAACCCATAGAAGGCGCGGAAAACCCATAGACTTTTATATCAGTAAAAATGAACTGTCAAAATTTGTTTGGGAAAAATAATTTGCAAAACACAGAATTTTATCTCACAAATTTGAAGCGGGAAGCGTAGAAATTAAAACGAGCCGAAATCTTGTAACCCATATTTTAAGCTGGCTTTAGACTTTCGTTCTTCATTCGTTGTCCGTTGTTCGGTGTTCATTCTTCTCTCAACAACGAACAACGAAGAAAGCATTAACATTAGAAAGTTAAATTCTATTTACAAAATTGTTAATTTATATAACTAGGCTTCTTGTGCCTTTCAGTATTTAAAAAAACTTCGAAAATGTTCCTATAAGTTGCACGACACTCCAAAACAATGTTCATTTAAACAGTTTTCGCATTTAAACACAAGTTGTTCGGGTAACAACGAAAACCGAAATTTCTGACCTGATTTGAATTTGTACGTTCTTCATTCGTTCTAAGTTCGTTGTTCGGTTCTCTCATTTCCATTTTCGTTGTACGCGAACGAACAACGTACACCGATGATAACACCGAAAGTCTTAAAGCCAGCTTTAAAGCTCCAACTTGATCGCTCAATTTGGCATAATAAACACTGCAAGAAATGTGTTCATCAGTTAAAAACTAAAGTTAAAAAAGTATGGTGGTAACGCTGGTCCCTTGATTTAGATTTTTTTTTCTTTAATTTTGTTTGTAATGTACTGTCAAAATTAGAAAGAGAAAAGACAGAGATAAATCTGCGAAAAGCCGAATAAACAAAGTCCCCTTTCACACAGGGAAACCAGTTGCTGGAGATTTTTTTGACGTTTTCCTTTAATTGCCTTGTAGCTTTCACACAAGGAAAATGAATTGCCGGAGATTTCTTTTTTTTCCATATAAAGTCTATTGGCTGAACGCACATTACGGACAGTGTGAGAAGGAATGTGATAAAAATCTCCTCAATCGTTGACCGGGGAGATTTTTTTAATTCCCCTTACTTCTTGCCCTTCTCGCCTACAAGCTCCCAAAAAAAAATTCGTTTCGCATCAGCAGCGTACTAGGCTTTACGTTGAATTGTGTGCTTAGTTTACCTATACGTTTTCGGTATAGCACAGATCACAAACATAGGTATATGGATATCCGAGATAGCATATCGCTCATTAACAAGAACAACGTCATAACTCAAAAACATCAATTTTGACCTAATGATATAGTTCAAACTCATTTTCTATTAATTATTTTTTGGCAAAATTTCATTTCTATAACTGAAAAATTGAACTTTTAAATATTTTTTTCTGAAAATACTGTATTTTTCATTTACACAGGGACCTTTGAAGTGAAACCAGTCTAATAAATATTTTAAAAGTGTCATATTTTGCGATAAAATTTTAATTAATAGCTCTACCAAGAACAAAGAAAAAAATTATATACAAATGAAGACGTTTATGAAATATAGCTATGCAAACTTTAAATTGTGATTTCTGAAGTTTGAAGTTTTTTGAGATATGACGTTGTTCTTTCTAATGAGCGATTATCTCGGCGCAACGTGAACGTGCCCAACGTGAGCATCTTTATTGTGGATTTACATGTATCCGCATTTGGTTTCTGCACAAAAAAAGGGATGCCAAATACAAAATGTATATTTGTTAGATAGAGAGAAAAGGTCAAAATGCAGAAGAACTTCGTTTCTGCATTATAGGCGAAATTCCCATAATGCAGAAATGAAGACGAACATGTTAATCTTCTTGATGGTTCTCTTTCACTCGCTCGGATTTTTTGTATACATCTGTCCTGCTCTACTTTTCTGCATTTTGCACATGAAGAGAATTTTTCCCTGTGGTTTCAGTAAGCATTTCGCTGTCGTGTTGAAAAGAAAAATTTCGTTTTGCATCACATGTATTTACATGTATCTTCATCTGCATAATGCAGAAAAGTAGAGCAGGACAGATGTAAACAAAAAATCCGAGCGAGTGAAAGAGAACCATCAAGAAGATGAACATGTTCGTCTTCATTTCCGTATTATGGCACTTTCCTATAATGCAGAAACGAAGTTCTTTTGCATTTTGATCTTTTCTCTCTATCTAACAAATATACATTTTTTATTTGGCATCCCTTTTTTTGTGCAGAAACCAAATGCAGATACATGTAAATCCATCAGAAGATACATGTAGATCCACCATGTTCGTCTTCATTTCTGCCTTATAGCACTTTCCTATAATGCAGAAACGAAGTTCTTGTGCATTTTGATCTTTTCTCTCTATCTAACAAATATACAATTTTTATTTGGCATCCCTTTTTTTGTGCAAAAACCAAATGCAGATACATGTAAATCCACCATCATGGGACGCACCCAAAAACGTGTAATCGATTTCAATTTTCGATAACATTTCATCTAGCATCTGTCAACACTAGCCAAATGTCAAATAAGATAAATTGAAGAACAAAATAAATAAATACATTTTTTGTTGTGTATTTTTTTTTTTCAAAATTAAATTATTATAATATAACTTCTTAAAAAAAACTCACAATGGAAGATGAAACAAACAATACCAAAAACATTGATCAAGATACTTTTGAAAAACTCAGTAAAACACAAGGAATTCCAAAATTCAGCCAAATATGTCGTGTTTGCCTATGTGAAACCAATGAGAGTGACCCACAATTAAATACAAGAATATTGTTTTTAAATAATCCTCTAGAAATCAAAAATTTGCTTGAAGAATCAACAGGAGTACAGGTTGGTATACATCCTCTTATTGATCTTGTTAGTGCCATCATCAAACTAAAATTCCAACAAATATTTTATTGCAGATTGTTAACTTAGAATTTCTACCTAATCACATCTGTGATAGATGTTTGAAGACATTAACAGATTGGTATAGCTTCCGTTCACGAACCCAACGTTCGAATGACATACTTAAGAAATACTTAAAGGAACTTAGTACTTCTTTGGATGGCAAATTATTGTCCAGCAACGACCTTACAATCCACATGCAAGGCGATAATCTGAATGTAGTCCCAAAACAAAATGTTTCTGAAATTCAGGGATTCCAAGTTGCGTTTGTAAAAGATACACCCGATGTAGTGGGATTTGTTTTTCACTGCGATTCCTGCACTATGGTAAGAGGTTGTTTGAACTTTTATATAGTTTTCGTTGTAAAATTGATTTTCTTGATTTTTTTTTCTAAAGACATTTACGGATCAAATGGGTTTGGACAAACACCAAGAAGAACACATTAATCCTACGCCAAAAAAATTCTTCAAGTGTTTGCGTTGTCCCAAATCGTTTGTATTCCGCAATGGTTTGCACAATCATATGCAATTTTCTCATCATTCGAAGAGGTATAAGTACCAGTGTGAAGTGTGTGAGAGACGTTATAATAGTCTAGCCGGATTTAAGGTCCATAAAACTAAACCCTGTGTTCCAGTGGATTTAATACGGCAATGCAAAACTCGAAAATTGGATGTGTGTGAGGAGGAACTGGTAGCAATTGCGGAAAAAACAATTGCACAAACTAAAATCTCTTGTATTTTGTGCAAGAAAGTAAGTAAATAAATTATTAAAAAGGGGCGATAAATCGATTCCATGCAAAAAACCAGTCGGGAATCAGTGCGCTAAATGAGAAACTATATATTTTCCCTTACAGAATTTCAAAGACCGTCAACATTTCATCGCCCATTATCCTAAGCATAACAAAGATAGAAAATGTTCTATTTGTAACAAAGATTTACACTCTGTTAAAATCCTCGAGAGGCATGTCCGGAGACATTTACGTGCAACAGTTTACTCTTGTCCATTATGTTCTCGAACATTTTATACATGTCAGGCGTTTCGTGGGCATGTCCATGAGCACGGCAAAAGAGAATGGGTATACAGGTGTAAATTATGTCAGAAAGAATTTTTCATCATTAGAGAGTTTGATAAACACATGGTTCAGCATTTGCAAGCTCAAGAAGATAAAAACAAAGCCCTCCAAAAGGCAAAACATACTCGTAATTGTAATGTTGTGGATCTTGTAGACATTCAAAATAAAAATAACATTGAAATCGCTGGTGAAAACGACTTAAATATATCTACAGACCATGATTCCAAAAATGAATTGAAAAATATAGAAACAGCTATTCCGAATTGTCAAGAATACTTTCAGATTATCAAACTGGAGGAAGATTCTGAAGAAATCACACCAAACAAACCACAAAATGACATGTCTAGCCAAGATTTTCCCCAGAATGAAATTGATTCTAAACAACAAATCCAGTTGTTAGAAAAAGAAACTCCAGTAGATTCTACTTATCAATTAGATACTGACAATAATTTGTCAAACACAAATAATGCAGAGTTAAATACAGACATATGTTTCCTTAAGGATATTAAATTGGAAAACCCTGAATTGGATAATTTATCCTTTGAACAAGAAAACGCCGCTGACGAACCTAATGATGATATATCTAAATTATCAAAATCAAATGACGACCAAATAAGCGCAACTCAATCAGCAGAGTATATCCAGAAGCTTTTGGATAAGTGCCAGGTAAACTGTCATGTTGCTGGTTGCCATACGGTGAGTTACATAAAGTATTACCCTTGAATGATAAACGAATAATTATGGGGTTTTGCACTGCGACCTAAGGATCTATTGTGCCCCCTACTGGAGTTGCATCAAGAAATTTAAATGTTTTGAGTACCTTCAGAGATGGTAAATCACTCTCTTCCGCCTGGTAACGTCCCAGGTATTTGTGTCTTTGGTGCACAAGTGCATCACATTTGCCTTGAATGTGGTCCGGTGTTTCCGCATCGACATACATCGCAAAATCTGCATGTGGCACTGCTAACTAAGCCGCGAATGCGAAGATGTCGTTTTAGTTTGTGGTGTCCCGTGAAGAGACCTGTTTTTTTTTTCTTAAGTTGTTCCTACTTAAGCTGATACAGTTTAAAAACCGTTCTTGGATATAGTTCCCAAGTAGTATTTTAGCCTGTCTCAGCCCTGGATGTTCTTTCCAATTTTTGGATCTAATGGTCTCCTCTTCTTCTTTGATTTTATTTTTAATCACGTTTTCTCCTATTCCGCCATAGGGCTCGGGCCCCGTTAAGGGGGACATTGCACCTATTTTTGCTAAGGAGTCCGATTCTTCATTGCCCTGGATACTTACGTGGCCAGGTTGTGATGTACTTTTTGTCAAAGGCTGAGGTTTAGCTCGTCGGTGTACCGGGGTTCTATCTAAAGAAGTAGTGTGTGTAAAGAAGTAGAAGTGTGCTACGATTTAAATTTCCATTCGGTGCTTCGGTGAAATCGGCTGGCATACACAGGCGTCTTCTTCGTATCCGGTTTCACTCAGCGGACGTATCCGGTTTTACTCAACGGAAGTATGCGGTTTAACTCAACTGACGTATCAGGTTTCACTCAACGGTCGTATCCGGTTTTACTCAACTGTCGTATCAGGTTTCACTCAACGGACGTTTTCGGTTAAACTCAACGGACGTATCCGGTTTCAATCAACTGACGTATCAGGTTTCACTCAACGGACGTATCCGGTTTCACTCAACTGGTGGAACCAGACAATTCAAGAGGATAGTCTGGCGAATATTTGAGACCCCTTACCGCTGGTGGGGGGAAGTCTTCAAATTTATTCTACGGCGGGAACGGTGGTCCTTTGTCTGGTATCTTCTCGGCCAATCTTGACTATTTAACTTGTACTTAACTTGACTTGCTGAGCTTGGTCGTTGTTGACTTACTGGTTTGGATCGTGGTTGACTTGTGATTTGGATCGTGTCGTTGACTTGTTGATTTCGGAACGTGTCTTTTGTCGCTTGTATGACCCTTTATTATCATACTTCACGGAAAAACTAAGCTCTAGGTTAACAAATTGTAGTTTTCTAGGTAACTCTTTGTTGTACCCGACGACACCACTGCATAGTTTGCGTTGCAATGTATTAACGGAGGCGACTAGCAAGGGGTATTTTCGCTAATGTATATGGAACTTTAGCATCAAGCTTTTGATCGTAGGAAGAGGGGTGGCGAGTAGAAGATGGGTCTGGTTTGTTTCTTTAGTAGAAACTTACCATCGAGGTTCTTGGTCGTTGTCCAGTTGCTGTCTTCAGTGGAGCTTTTCGTTTTCTTTCATCTAGATCACTTTCACCATGCCTTTTATATTCACCACACATTAAAGCTTTTATTTATTTCTCCTCTTTTTATATTCACCACCACTGGAAGCTTTATTTTTCCATGATTTCCAGGCAGTGTGGGGAACTTTGTCCATATGGTGCATCCTTATGCTGTGGTAGGTTTTATGTTTTTCATGATTTTTAGGCAGGTCCGTAGTTTGAGGGGGAAGACTTGTATTGCTTCATTACAAGGTACATACCCAATAAAGAGTGACATTGTTGTACTTGCCGAGTTCATTTAAACTGCTTACACATTCCCACACCAATTTAGAACTGATGGTGTATGAGCTCAGTGCTTTAAGTGCAGCTTGGCTATCCGATATAATGGCAATGCGTTGGTTTCTGTATTTTCTTTCGAGATTTCGATCTGCATATTTCCTTATTGCGTGTTCTTCCGCTTGGAAAATTCTTTAAGACTTTCCCATCGGTATAGAAATCTTGGTTCTAGGCCCAAAAATTGCTGCACCAGTCCATTCGTTCGTTCTCGATCCATTAGTGTACCACTTGATGGGGTTTGCTTTAAGGGAGAAGTTAACAGTTTCCCCTACCCACTCTTTCTTGCTTCTTAACTCTGTTTGAAGTTTCACCCTTACAACAACTTATTAATCACGTGTGTATAATTTCAGAAATTTTCAAACTTAAATGAAATCTGGGAGCATTTCAAAAAGAAACATCTCTCTGGAACGAAACCTTACACATGCTGCTCGTGCCTAGAAATATTAAAACATCAAAAATCATTACTTCTCCATATAAAAAAACACTATTCATTTAAATGTCCAGTTTGTTCGAAACTAAAGACAACCAGTTCTGAACTGAAAAAACATGTAGTTCTAACACATTCCACCCATCGGGCACATAAGTGTACAAAATGTGGCAAAACATTTAGTCGCTTGGGTGCTCTCAAAGTCCATGAGAGTACTCATAGTAATAAAAAAGAATTCATTTGTAATATTTGCTCCAAGGACTTCTTTTCTTACAATGGACTTTATTTGCATTTAAAGAGTCACAAGGATATAAAAGAACTACAGTGTCCGACTTGTAGCAGACAATTTCCAAGCAAACATCGGCTTAAGCAGCATATTGATATAAATTTTTGTGTTCCGAATGAAAAACAATTGAATTTAAATTTGGAAGCTATGGAAGATGAAAATAGAGATGACGATGAGGTGGACCAGAACGATTTGGAAGATTTCGCAGAAATTAAAAATAGCAAAAACATGGAAATCGATGATGAATCCTACTCAAATGCAATAGCAGAAAATGAATTGGCTGATATTCCAACAGTAGATCATAGAAGTACTCATCCAACAGCTTTGGAAATCCAGGGTGTTGACAAAAAAGAGCTTAATACAGAAGTAGACACAGAAATAATTATTCCTGAAGTTATTGTGAAATTGGAAATTCCTGATTCGGATAATTCCTCACTCGAAGATGGAAATGGCGACGAAGCTGATAATTATTATCCAATCAATGATGAAATGAGCGAAAATCAATTAGCTGAATTAACCCAGGAGCTTTTGGATAAATGCAAGGTTAATTGTCATATTGCTGGTTGCCAAATGGTGAGATTTGGTTTCTCATTAAAAGTATTTATTACCTAAAAACTTGTTTATTATAATATTTTTCAGAAATTAGCAAACTTAGCTGAAGTTTGGAAACATTTCAAAAAAGAACATCTCTCCGGAAGTCGACCATTTACTTGTTGCATGTGCTATGAAGAATTTGAAAATATGAATTCACTTCAGGTCCATATAAAAAGATATTATACATTTCAATGTCCAGTTTGTTATAAATTAACAGCAAATAGTTGTGAATTGAGAAGACATGTTAAACTAGCTCATACAAATGGACGACCTTTTAAGTGTGGAAAATGTGGTAGTAAATTTGCAACATATAAAAATTTAATAACTCACGAAACTACACATACGGAAAAAAAAGAATTCGTCTGTGGTATTTGCTCGAAGGACTTTTATTCATACAGCGGACTGAAGAAGCATAAACGCAGTCATAAAGATATAAAAGAATTGCAATGTTCGATTTGTTCAAGACAATTTTCAACTAATTATCATCTTAAGCGGCATATTAATATAAATACTTGTGGTCGACTTCAATAATTTAAGATTTATGCGTGAATTAAAGATATGTTATTAAAGCGAACGAAATAAATAAATAATTGGGTACAACTTTCATGTTCTACCCGGGACTTAGACAAGCGAATATAACTAGAAACGTTTATGAGTGTAGCGTATCTGAAGACGAAAGAGTCGACTAGTAGCACGCTAATAGAAATATATAATAATTTTGAATTTTTATTTTTATTATTGGGAATTGTTGGTAGCTTTTTGTTACTACCAGATCTTATAGAAGTAACTGAAGAGGGTGAGGGAGTAACATTCACTTTACTTATAGAGAGACGATTTGGTGTAAGATAAGAATAATGCATTTTTGTGTGTGCTTTTCTATTTAAAGGCAAAGTACCTTACTGATATCTAAGTTTTTGGTATTATCTGCTTTGATTTTGTTTTGCAGCATTTTCACTGTTCGCACTTGTTTTCTTTGGTTCTATGTTTGGCAAAAGCGCGACACAGTCATAAAGTTTTCTTATCAAGGAAGGAAGATCAATTTTTAAACAATTTTCACATTTCCAGAAAATAATTAAACTAGAGTTTAGGATTTTTGAATCATTGTTATTAAGCAGAGTAGAAATGGAGTGGAATGGGACACCGCAAATACCGCACAAGACAGTTTCATTGTTGTTAAGTAAATCGGCACACTTTCCGCACTGAGCACTCATCTTAGGAAGAGTTTGATAAATTACACTTGTGTTCCAAGCAAGATGCAGATCAGAACTGCAAATGAATAGTTATACTCGCTTGTCTAAGCCACGGGTTACCTATTTTAATTAAAATGTAGAAGTCCTTAGGTGCTTAAATATTCTATATTAAATATCCTATACTAAATATCCTATACTTGCTTTTCCTGCTTTCAAAGAAAACCGTTAAATGGCCTTTTCGGTTTAAATAATAAAAAAATATATGCGACAGAAGAGGACCACCAAAGATTGAAAAATTGAAAACGATTTTTTTTTTTACAGCATAGGTAAGTATATGTAAGCACATCTATTTGGCATCTTGGTTAGGTATAAGTAGGTACTTTATCTTTAGGAGCGTGGTCCTTCCCAGCTCGAAAAATAATTCATTGAGGAAAAATCAGTTTTGTCCTTGAGGAATGGAAGCTGCAGCGTCCACTTTTCCAGCTGATTCATTTGATGAATTTAACATGGCCGCGCCCTAGGCGGGAAGCACATTCTGAAAATTCACCAACGAAATTAATACTTCGTCGTAAGTTGTTTATTCACCGACCTAGGGGTCTCATTACGTAGAACGATAACGATCAAACGATATCGTTTCGGCGATACCTATCCCACTTTCTTTGTCCACTTATATGAAAGGGACAGCCGGACAGCTAATGCAAAAACGATATCGTTTGATCGTTTTACGTAATAAGGCCCCAGGTGATGAAAACATTGTAGTTGCATAATCTGTAAATTCACTCCATAATGAACATATATATGTAGATTATTGCTCAGCTTAATATTTTCTATGAAAAATGTTATGAAAATTATATGCTTATTCAGCACTTACATAGTTTATTCAAGATGAATAATGTGAAGAAAATTCAAAAGTGAATTGATTCCTCCGTTGTGATTGGCTAATTCAGTAGCTCTTTATTTCAAAAGGAAAATATCCGAAACACAATTTTGTATTAATCCCGTGGCTCAAGCGTTTAAATTTGAAAAGATCAAATATTTTAGTTTCAATTACCTAAATATATTTAACAAAACATTTTAATGGTAACTTTAATTGAATCACCAATTGGAAGAAGGGAATAAGTACCAAAAATTTTTAAAAATTACCTTTTTGATGCAAATGTCATCTCTAAACGTAGACGCATCTGTTAGGCCAAAGAAAGAAACAAAAAACGTTACCTACAATTTTCAAATTTCGTATGAGCGTGAGATTAGCCTAACCGCAATTTTGTATGTAGAGTAGACTGTTAAGTTTTGTTAGTTTCTTTTAACGGTAATTTTGTAGACAAAAGTGTTTGGTCGGTATACATTGGACGAACAAAATGTGACTCGGATTCAAGCAACGGAGAAGCAAGGAGAGGGGTAAGAAATAGGGTTATGCTTAGGAAGTCCAAAACATGTGTCGTTTTCTTGGCGAACCATAAAAATGTATTACGACTCAAAAACTTATAGAGCCTAAGTTAAATACAGGGCGTGATTGGTCTTGTTAGCTTAACTGCACAAAAAACTTAGATCTACAACAAAAACAAGAATTGCTTCAGAGCGTGCGCACTTGGCGGCCAAAGAATGAGCTGGGCACATTTTTGCAACAAAAACTTTATTTTATAACTTTATGAATAGTTTTAGATATTATTTCTGTGAAAAATAAATTTTGTTTCCGTTAAGTTTGTATTTTTTTTTTAAATTTAAATTATAAGTAACCGAGCTTTTTCAAACGGTATATCTACCCACAGTACACATATCTAAGGTATTATCAGGCGCACCTTTCCAAATTTCAAGATGGCTGCCCTTTGTGTAAGTACACAGTAAACAAAAACAAATTTTTTGTGATTGTTTGAAATTCAATTTTTTACTATTGATTTTGACAACATGCGAGAACTGAACAAAAATGAACATGCTAATGATATTCCCTGTAATATATGTATCTTAATATCTAGCTACTAGGAAGCGAAAGAAACAAAAAATGTATCTCATCCGATCTGTCAAAACGCAGATTTTTTATTCCAATGGGCAACTAAATAGATTTATTTTTTCATTTAAAATCAATTTTGCAGATCTAAATTGTTGGGCAGATTTAATGCCGTTCTCTTTGGACGTCCGGCAGCATCCAGAAGCGTCCGGAAGTCTTCTGAAACCATTCCATTGGCACAAAAAATACGCTTCTGACAATTCTGAGAAGAGAAATTCGATTCTGGATTTGAAATCAGAATCCACTCAAGAAGCACTAATACATTTAAACGCAAACGTCACAACAAACTGCAAAACTTCATGTTTTTTTTTACTTTCCAATTTAATTTATTTCGCATCCAAAATCAAAGTATTTGATAAAGATTAATTAAAAAATCAAGAAAAATTTAATCGAAAAATATTATTTGAAAGATTGGAGTTGATACAGTCGTGTTTTACATTGTACGTTTTGTGTGGCAGCAAATAATTTCTTTTTGGTGATACACCTATACATACCAAAACTTTGAGTAGAAGCAACATGAAACGTTCCATTGGATTTCAGAAAGAGTGAAACCAATGAAAAGCGCCATAACCCTCAATTCACTTACACCAATACAATTTTAATTTGTCACTTTACAAATATGTTTTTTTTTTTTTATTGGTTTAATTAATTCGATTAAATGAAAATTTGTGTTCCAAATATAAAGTAAAACATTTCTCATATAAAATGGAAGCAGTAAAAAATTAATTGGTAAATTCATGAAGCTCATTTTTCCATTTTTTAAAATGCATCAAGTGATGAGTTTTTTGAAGTTATGAAACAGACATAAAATAACACTTATACAATGACAAAAATATATCAATTTGAAATGGCGTTCCATTCACGACGAAATAAAGCAATTTTCAGATTGAAATCTGAATTTACCAATTGAAAACACCATAAAGCTGGCTTTAGACTTTCGTTCTTCATTCGGTGTCCGTTGTTCGTTCTTCTCTCAACAACGAACAACGAAGAAATCATTTTCATTTTTAGAAAGTTAAACTCTATTTACAAAATTGTTTATTTATATAACTAGGCTTCTCTTGCCATTCAGTAATTAAAAAAACTTCGAAAATGTCCCTACAAGTTGCACGACACTCCAAAACAATGTCCATTTAAACAGTTTTCGCATTTAAACACAAGTTGTTCGGGTAACAACGAACACCGAAATTTCTGACCTGATTTGAATTTGCACGTTCTTCATTCGTTCTTAGTTCGTTGTTCGGTTTTATCATTTAAATTGTCGTTGTTCCGCGTACGAACAGCAACGAACAAAGTACACCGATGATAACCCCGAAAGTCTAAAGCCAGCTTAAAGGCTCTCCCAAACCAATGCGAAACATTCGTTGCGGCGAAAAAACATTCGTCAGTCAAAATTATTTCATATGTTTCTCCGCCGCGTTGGTGTGGGCACTCTCATATATCACCATGTAAATAAATTTTGACATGCGAATGTTTTTTCGCCGCAACGAATGTTCCGCATTGGTTTGGGAGAGCCTTAATGCTGCATTTACACGAATGGCAAAATGACAATATATCTGTCAAATTATAGCCATTTTTTTTTCATCATGTAAACGCTCTGAATACTGGAAATATTTTTGTAAAAAAAAAAATGGCAGAGAGAATTTGGCATTAAAATGTGGCCCATAATATGGCTATGTGTAAACACTTTATTGACGCCATTTTACAAATTATGCCATTCTAGAATAAGAATGAACTTGCTCATTCTTTTATGGCATGTTGCCAGTATTTTGAAATCTGCCATTATTTAAACCCGTGTAAATGCATGTCATAAACAATTATTTCTGCCATTATTTTACCATTTTCTTGGCAGAAATATTTGCAGCTTTGCCATTCGTGTAAATCCGGCATACGAAAATAAATATTCCTACCAATTTCGAATGATTTTTCCATTCAGCACTGTAAAAATCGGTGGTCATTGCAACTACGGATCAATAGATGTCGATATTTTCACATCATCATCATTCCAATCTGCCATCTCTAGTTAAATGTCAAAAATAAAAAAATCGAAGTCAACAAAAATACAAAAAATGTGCTTGTTGTGTATTTTTTTAAAGAATAAAATTTAAAACAATTATAACTTTAAAAACATCATTATGGAAGATAAAACAGATCAAGACACTTTTGAAAAACTCAGTAGAGCAGAAGGAATTCCAAAATTCAGCCAAATATGTCGTGTTTGCCTGTGCGAAACCAATGAAAATGACCAACAATTGGATACAAGAATACTGTTGCTAAATAATGCTCAAGAAATCAGAAGTTTGCTTGAGGAATCAACAGGAGTACAGGTATCCTCTCAACAATCTAGTGCCATAAAAATAATATTGATCAAAATCATTTTATTGCAGATTGTTGACTTAGAATTTTTACCTAATGACATTTGTGATAGGTGCTTGAAGACCTTAACAGCTTGGTATAGATTACGATCTCAAACCCAACGTTCCAATGAGATACTTAAGAAATACTTAAATGAGCTAAGTACTTCGTTGGATGGCAAATCATTCCCCAACAGTGACCTTACAATTCATTTGAAGGGCAAGGAGTTAAGTGTAGTCGCAAAACAAAACGTTTCCGAAATTCAAGGTTTCCAAGTTTCGGTTGTCAAAGATAATCCCGAAGTAGTGGGGTTTGTTTTTTACTGCGATTCCTGCTCTATGGTAAGTAGTTGTTTTATCTTTGTTGATTTTTATATCAAAAACTAATAGATATTGTTTTTTTTTTAAAGACATTTACCCATCAATTGGGCTTGGACAAACACCAGGAAGAACACATCAAGCCTGACAGACAAAAGACCTTCAAGTGTCAGCATTGCCCAAAATCTTTTGCATTCCGCAATGGTTTGCACAATCATATGAAAATAACTCAACATCATTTATCAAGATATAAGTTCCAATGTGATGTGTGTGAGAGGGGTTTTAATGGCAAATCGTCGATTACTAGACATAAGAAAAAAACATGTGTTCCATTAGACTTAATTGAACAATGCAAAATTCAAAAATTAGATTTCCGTAAGGATGAACTCACCGAAACTATGGACAAAATAATTAGAGAGACACAAATTACTTGTGTTTTTTGCAATAAGGTAAAGTAAATGAGCTGCGTCAAGCTAAGAACACCACAATGGTATTTTGAAAATCTAATTATGCAGGAATTAGAGGATAATTTAATGCTCCAATCACCATTGAGCACTAAAATCCCTTCACCCTTCAACTGGTGGTGTTGCAAGTTTGAGGGTGAAGGGATTTTAGAGCTCAATGAGGATTGGGGCACTAAATTAGCCCCTAATTCCTGCATCTTTAGATTTTCAAAATTCCGTTGTGGTGTTGCCAGCTTGACACACCTAAGTAAATGGATAAAGGTACATATGTATATTGCAGAAAAAAACAAACTTGGTGCAAGCCTGATTTGTTTTTCTCTTATTTGGTTGGTACGTGGACCAATTTCGTTTAATATTTGAGCATTTTCCAAACTTATCGTAAAAACATTTATAATTTTGTTTGTATTTTATTTTTTAGAATTTTATTACATTGTTAGCTTATTTTCATCAAGAACTACTTTTGCCAAACGATTTTTCAAATTTTGATTTAATAATTAACTTACCTTTCTTTACAGTTTTTCGAATGTCACACCGACTATATCAGTCATTTTGTAAAACATAAAAAAGATCGAAAATGTTCTATTTGCACTAAAGTTTTTGGTCGTTTCAGTCATTTGGAGAGGCACGTGCGGGTGCATTTACGTGCGTCAATTTTCGATTGTCCAATGTGTAGCCGACCGTTTTATTCATGTCAAGATTTTCGGGTGCATATTCAAGAGCACGGCGAAAGAGAATGGGTATATAAGTGTAATGTATGTCAAAACGAATTTTTCAAACTTAGAGAGTTTGAAAGTCACATGGTGAAGCATTTGGAAAATGACAAAAAAGCTGTCGCTGGGGAAAAACATAATGATGTGTTGGATGGCTTTGAAATTGAAAATGTTGATGAAACTGAAATCAACAAAGAATGCGACTCAGATGCATCAGCAGAAGATTATTCACAAATAGGGTCGACCAATGAAATGGAAACAGACATTCAAGAATTCCAAGAGCCATTCCCCTTAGTCAAAAAAGAAGAAGAAGAAGAGCCTGAAAATGAAAATGACTCTCCTATCCAAACAGCAATGGATATTGTTGATTCCAAATCAAAACAGTTGGTCAAACCGGAAAGTCATTTAAATTCAACTTCTCAATTGGAAACTAACATACCTACATACCCTGAAAGTTCAAACAAAACTTGCCAATTAAAGAATGCTGACAAAAAACAATTGGACACCGATGATACAGATGTGAAGATAGAAAACTCCGATTTGGATAATTCCTCTTCCGAAGAAGAAAATAACGTCGAAACCGATGATGATAATATATCGACTTCATCAAAACCGAATGACCAAGTAAATAAACAATATTCAGATCATATCCAGAAAATTTTGGAAAAATGCAAGGTAAATTGTCATGTTGCTGGTTGTCAAACGGTAAGTTCTAAAAAAATATATTTCCCTAAAAAACTTATGTCTATTCATAACATGTTACGTTATTCCAGAAATGCTCAGGCTTACCTGAAATTTGGACGCATTTCCATAAACAGCATCTCACTAACAAAAGCAAGCCGTTTATTTGTTCCGAGTGCTTCGAAGAATTTGACACAAAAGTGTTGCTTCGTGTTCATATAAAAAAACACTATTCATTTAAGTGCCCAGTTTGTTCGAAATTAAAAACAACCGGTTCTACATTGAAAAGACACGTAATTTTAACTCATTCCATCGATCGACCATACAAGTGTTCGGAATGTGATCAAACATTTTCTCGTCCTGCTTCTCTCAAAGTTCACCAGAAAACTCATAGTAAAAAAAAAGAATTTGTTTGTGGTATTTGTTCGAAGGATTTTTTTTCTTACAACGGACTTTATTTGCATGCAAAAAGTCATAAAGATATAAAAGAATTACAGTGTCCATATTGTAGCAGACAATTTTCAAGTAAAGATCGTCTTAAAAGACACGTTGGTATTAATAATAATTGTTCTGGTCAAAAACAGAAAAAGTAACATTAATAAAATTATTAGTACCTATAAAATAGTTTTTATTACATCGAAAAAAATACAAAATTTTTGATTTGGATACAAGCTACCTATGTACATACATATGTATGTATGTTATAATTTTAATTAAAATAATGCTTCCTTATGATTATGATTTTAAATATTTATTAAAAATAAAAGCGTCGTACCTGGACTTTTGAAAAATTACCTTGAAAGGCCATATTTAGTTATCTAATTGTACTTTTATATTATTCGTACTTTTCTGACCTTACGGATGTGTTTTTAAATCTTGTGTCGTGTTGATTCTTTTCAAATAATTGTAATCAGTAAATGACCTCACAGATTGTTTCTTACGGTACACATTTTCTTATACACACAAATGAATTAAAGACTTTTAGTTTTGGGTCGAAAATAATGGAATTACTTTGAATTTAAATATCTTCGCAACCAGACCTCACAGAATGTTCTAGTTTTCAGCTACAGACAGCTCTCAAAGAACTGTAAGGGTTTTAAAAACTGCAATGCCTTCCTAGCCTTGTTGTATTTGTCGTTTGCATTGATAAGCTTTTGTCGAAAGTGGATCGTCGGAAATTCAAAATATCTTAATCTATGGTTGCATCATATCTCAGCAGCTTAATTTTTACAAAGGATCACAATAAGATAAATCTATTCCAATAGTTTTTGGTAGAAGTTTTAACTCACCAAACTGTTTGGTACTTTCGACTTTTGTGGGATCGAACGTAGAATGACACTCGCAATGAGGGCATTATTTGCGGAGCTGTAGGCATCCAAAGACATCCAAGCTTTCAAAACTCAAACAATTTACTTTGAATTGAAATATACCGAAATCTAGACCTTGTAGAAAAGTTTGATTTGGATGTGCTGATAGTATTTGACAATACATTTCTATTTATGTACATTTCAATGGGTTCCACAGACTTTCATGAAAAAATGTTTTTTTTTGGGCATAAGGGGTAGTCCATGGACTTTTCAAAAATCAATTGAAAAAAAAAAATTTCTCCAATCAGTAAAATTTTGAACAACAATGCAAAGTCCTGATCGTTCTCTGTCCAACAACCTCAACCACAACCTCTTACGAGCCTTTTTTAGGAAGTTATAGCCATACAAAGACTTTTAGTTTTGGGTCGAAAATAATGGAATAACTGTGAATTTAAATATCTTCGCAACCAGACCTCATAGAATGTCCAATCTCTCCAATCTCCAACTATCTCACCATTATGACAAAATTCGTTTTAATAAAAGCCTAATACGCTGCTGATCAGTGTTGCCGCAAGCTGAAATGAGAAGTCGCTAGACCAACCTCCAAAAGTCGCTAGATTGGCTGAAATTTGGGGGCCAAAAAGTCGCTAGAAGTCGCTAGACAAAAATCGGTAAATAAGTGTTAAGAAAAATTCTCTTTGAATAACCTAAATTAACCTTAGCCTTAAATTAACAAAAAAACTTAGGAATACAATAAATTTAAAACAGATGAATTGCTTAAAGCAGACTACTGCGGTCACTCGCCTTGCACTTTGCAAATGTTTTGATGTGTGTGTTCCTGTGTGTAGTGAATTTCAGTATCCAATTAATGGAAATAGAAAATTTCAAATTAACTTAAATGCCAGGAATGAAAAATCACGAGGGCATTTCATAAAAAAAGTAGTATTTGCGTGTCGAAACTCACAAATTCTTACCTTCAAAAGTCGCTAGAAATAATCTAGCGACATAAAAATATTTTTTGTCGCGGAAGAAATTGAAATGTCGCTAGATCTAGCGACAAAGTCGCTAGAACGGCAACCCTGCTGCTGATGCGAAACGAAATTTTTCTGCGGTCTCCAAAAAGACAACGAAATGCTTACGAAAACAGCGGAAAAATATTCATGAAGAGTTTAAATAAATTGCAATTAAAAAAAACAAAATTTAACGAATAAATCAAACAAAAACAGTGCTGTAATGAAAGAAACAACAAATAAAAACACGAACAAACCCAAATGTCATTTTCCGCACACAATTAATGGTCCGGGCAATTAATTCATTGCGAAAAGAGAGTGGAGACTTGTCAACACAATCTGGTATAATGATCAATTTCGCTGGTCGAATAGCGTACCACAGAACGAAAAGCACAATGAAATGTTTGGTATTATGATTTCGTCATGTCATTTTTCGTTTCGCATCAGCAGCGTACTAGGCTTAAACAACAATAACCGCCTCCAGGGACGTGTCGTTTTAGTGAAACGACAAGTAGAAGTAGAATTACATTCTTCCTCGTGAAGTGAACATTCGCCTGTGGAGAAAGTGAACGTTTGACATTTATCACTGGTACACACTTGTGATTGCGTTGTGAACGATTGACGTTTGAAACCTCAATGCATCAAATGCCTAGCACAAAATAAATTTTTGGTATGTAAATTCTCTATTAAAGAATACATTGTTGCATTTTTTTTAATTTTTCAAGTTGATTCAAGTTCAAAAGCACGCACAAATTGAAACTGTACTCAATTTTTTTTGTATCCAACTGTCAAAACTTCACCAAGTGTTCCCGTGCATTTTGCCACTTTGTTTTCCACTCAGCTTCAATAGCACGTTCACGGGTGAACAAAAAAGTGAAATTTGAATGGGTTCACGAGGTGGTTTACAAGTATGTACTACTAGGCTTAAGGGTGAATTTAATACAGAATTTGTGTGTATTTGCGTTCCCGTACTTTTGCACAGTTTTGATATTTCATTCTTGCTCTCCAAATTTTTTGACAGAGTGTGGTTTTCTGTCCACAAAGTAAAGCATCGAACCTAATAGATGGCAAATTAGGCTCGGTCGGAACTACAGACAAAAATTTTATATGAATCAAAAAAGAGTAGTACTATTCCGAAATATCCCATCGAAAACATTAAATAAATAAAATAAATATCTTAAGGCAACAGCTCGTGAAGAACTAGGGCCCAGTGACTTTCAACCATTCCTGTGTGCGCATGTCGACAGGAATGGAGGGTATACCTACAATTTTTATGCCGAATCCGAATGGCTAGACGAGAAGCGAGTTTGTAGAATGCTCGCGAGAGCCAGTTTTTTTTATAATTAGGTATTGTTTTCATATACAGGGTGTCCCAAAAGTCAACGTGGAAACGAAAACGGGCGATAGGGTAGGTGGTGACAGTTATTAGAAAAATAATAAGAAAAATTGTTGCCATGTATTTTGTGAGTTATGTGCATTTGAAAAAAAATCATCAACCTGTCTCGGTCTTTCAAGTGCCGTGATTACAAATCTTAACTTTTCTCAATTTTATGGAATCTGGAATAACCCCGCTAACAAATGCATTTAAAAATTTAAACACACCTGCATCAGTTTTGAGGAAATATCACTTTTTTGACCAACGAATTATTTAAAATTTGTACATGACCCTAATTCAATGGACGGTAGTGTAAAAAAAAATGTACTACGAAATTTTAGCAAGTTACCTTAAAAGTTGGCGTGTTTAGTTCTCATTTCAAAATGGTGTAACATTTTTGAGAATAATCCATAAATAACGGGAAAAAAAATCTTTTCTCAAGTAACTCGGTTTTTAAGATAATTCTTTTAACTCATTAAAAAAACTTTGAATACACTCTAGGCTTTCTCGTGTCTAAGTTTAAGTTCAAGGGGGATGAACATATATTTATAAGTAACTACTACCAGGCCCAGAATACCGCGGGCTAGCAGATAAGAACAGGAGTACCCAAAAGTACAGCACACCGAATTTTAAAGAAAAATGAGCTCCATCCATACCATGTTCAACGATTGCAAAGTCTACTATCCCGAGATTACCCTGTAAGAGTTGCATTTTTTTCGAATGATACTACAACGGCACAGGGTAAATCCGCGATTCTTGGACAAAATTCTGTGGTCCGATGAATCAACATTAAAAAGGATGGCTTTTGGGACACCCTGTATAGACGTATACCTACATAATGAACATTATGAAATAATGATTTTTTTAAAATAAAAATCGACTACTTTACCCGGGGTTTAGGCAAGCGAGTAGAAATAGTAGCATTTTGTATCATAGTGTTAGTTTTATAGATGTATGTGTGACTAGTAGCTCTCTGCGCGTTTTGTCAACTAGTATGATTTTTTAAAAAGATTTCATACAGAAAAATATACAAATTATGGAAACTATAGAAACAAAACAAATAATTGAAAACAATATAATACACTAGCAGGATAACTGGCAGGCTACTCGCAGGCAAAAATATTATACTATTTGCCCTGCTAGTTGACTCTCTCTTGTTCAGATACACTAACACACTAACACACTAGTTTTACTCGCTTGTCTAAACCCCGGGTTAAAGTCTGACAAAAATAAACATAATGTAGAAGCTTTTGCTGACAAACGAAAGAACTGACGTTAAAACCTTATGAGGGATACCATTCCATTGATTCTTTGAAAAATATAATTTTTCCTAGTAAGTGTAAGAAAATGCTCTAAGGAAAGAATCGTTTCCTATCTGCACTGGAATTTCCCATAAACTGTACTTTTTAAATACATATAATAAAGACACATTTTAAATTTAATTTTGAATACTTTATTTATCATTCAGTTCGTCCTTACACATAATGCGCGCTCAATTAAAATCACCCTTTGTGCAAAGTGGCTGTCCACTCTCCTTGCACTTATTATCAGGAAGTTGTTGGAATTGTTTCTCTGGATTCAAACAGTTATAGGTTTGCAATTTGCACAGGCTCGAGAATCGGTCAATGCAAATGCCATTTGAAGCACACACTGGTGTATCAGGTTCCAGGCAATTGTAACTGCAACGTCCTTGGTCCTTTGGAATTGGGGCCACTCCACCAAGAGCAACAGCAACAAAAACTAAAATTAAAACAATTATCATAAGAATCACAATTACTAAAATAAATAAAGTGACGTTCTTACCTGTAGCAATAAAAGCAACGAGGATAAACTTCATATTTCTTGTAAGTTGTGATGAAAACAAGACGGAGGAGGCTAAAATCAGTTTGTTGGAATTCTGCTGAAAATAGTCTTATTTTATACAAAATTTAAACCTTAAACCAAAAAAACGGAAGAATAAAAGAATGCAATGCGAGTAACTGTATATTTTATTTTGAGCGGACTTGGATGCTATTTTTAACAAACTTAAGCATGCCGTTTTATTAATACTTCAGTACTTAGTGTTCTTCTTTACTCATCATTTTGTTATAATTAGATCAACAATTGAAACTTAATTCAAATCACATAATAACAGTCCATAAATTATACCCATTCAATTCAGATTTTCTTTATGACTTCCTTTTTGGTGGTTGAATGAAGCTTCCCGGCAGTGCAGCGGTGGTTAGCTATAAAAGCACAAATGCTGCTCCTGTTCTTCACAAATTACTTTTTGACGTTAACACAACACAAACCAACATGAAACTCCCAACTGTTACTTTCGTCTTTGCAGGTAAGCGAAAATTTCATCATCAAATCAATGTTGAGCATTGTCTTATTAAATATATCTTTTTTTTCTTTTCAGCCATAATTTCGGTTGTTCTTAGTGGAAAGGCTCCTCTTCCAAAGGATCTGGGACGGTGCAACTACATTTGTCAAGAAAACGATGTTCCTGTTTGTGGTACCAATGGGGTGTGCATCGATCATTTCGTAGATCTATGCAAATTGCAAACTTATAACTGCCTGAACCCCCAGAAGCAATTCGAACAGCTTCCCGACCACAAATGTAAGGATATTTCGCAACCTCTTTGTTCAAGTGGTGATTTTCAGTAAACAAGGATTCACTAGATTTTAAATAAAACAAAATTTACAAAATCGAAAAAAAATATGTTTGTTATTTTTACTTGGGTATGTATCCGTATAAGAAAATTGAACTCGAGGTTTTTATCATACTTGCTACTATGAGGATAGTTAAGACAAAAAAGCGGGCTCCGCAATTTAGTCGGCACACGTGAGTCCAAACGCGTGGATGGATTTCGTTAAGATCTGGTGCCTAGTGTTTTTTGTTTTATATGACAAAAATTAAAAAAAAATTGGACCAAAATAACGGTACCAGCCATACAATGTTTTTAGCCAAAAATGAAAATTTTATAAAATCTACGTAGCCCAGGCAAAATGTACCAAAAAATGGCCAATCTGCCGAACAAATCTAAGTGAGTTTTTCTTAAATGCAATTGTCTTTATTTTGGCACAGGAAATACTGTCGCGAAAGTCAATAGTCATCCAAGGTTAAATGTCGAAAACATCAGTTTTTCGCATAAAACTTGGAAACGGTAAATGCTATCGAAAAGTTTTGCTCATATAATTTTTCGATTAAGCTTAGGGTTTAGAAGATATATGCGAAAAACCGTTTTTTTTTTTAAGTTGACACCATTGAAATCACAATATCTTGCGACTCATGACTTGTGTGGAAAAAAATTTCATATTTTTTAAAGAGCATATTATAATCTTTAAACTGAGCGTACGATTTTTTTTCGACAAATCGTGCTTTTGCTTTTAAAAAGCAAAAAACCAGAAACTTGAACTTTTTGTCAAACTTTAAAAAAAATTATATCCTTAAAACGGTTGTTTTTAAGAAAAAAATAATAATTTTTTCTTGTAGAAATTTACATAATGTGCAAACTTTGTATTCAGATGTTTTCAAAAATTTGAACCATTAATGATACGTAAAAAACGACAATTTTCGACATTTAACGTTTTTTGAAATGCCGATATCTTCTTAACGGTGGGTCGTAAGAAAAAAATAGTGTTAACGTTTTTGTTGGAAAATGACATAATCTACAAGTTTTGTATGAAACACTTTTCGATAGCATTTACCGTTTCCGAGTTTTATGCGAAAAACTGATGTTTTCGACATTTAATCTTGGATAACTTTTAACGCGCACACGATTTGGCAATAGACTTTCGCGACAGTATTTCTTGTGCCAAAATAAAGACAATTGCATTTAAGAAAAACTCACTTAGATTTGTTCGGCAGATTGGCCATTTTTTGGTACATTTTGCCTGGGCTACGTAGATTTTATAAAATTTTCATTTTTGGCTAAAAACATTGTATGGCTGGTACCATTATTTTGGTCCAATTTTTTTTTAATTTTTGTCATATAAAACAAAAAACACTAGGCACCAGGTCTTAACGAAATCCATCCACGCGTTTGGACTCACGTGTGCCGACTAAATTGCGGAGCCCGCTATTTTGTCTTAACTATCCTCATAGTAGCAAGTATGATAAAAACCTCGAGTTCAATTTTCTTATACGAATACATACTTCCCATTATCTACATACATTTATCCAAAGTAAAACTAACAAACATATTTTTTTTCGATTTTGTAAATTTTGTTTTATTTAAAATCTAGTGAATCCTTGTTTACTGAAAGTCACCACTTGAACAAAGAGGTTGCGAAATATCCTTACATTTGTGGTCGGGCAGCTGTTCGAATTGCTTCTGGGGGTTCAGGCAGTTATAAGTTTGCAATTTGCATAGATCTACGAAATGATCGATGCACACCCCATTGGTACCACAAACAGGAACATCGTTTTCTTGACAAATGTAGTTGCACCGTCCCAGATCCTTTGGAAGAGGAGCCTTTCCACTAAGAACAACCGAAATTATGGCTGAAAAGAAAAAAAAGATATATTTAATAAGACAATGCTCAACATTGATTTGATGATGAAATTTTCGCTTACCTGCAAAGACGAAAGTAACAGTTGGGAGTTTCATGTTGGTTTGTGTTGTGTTAACGTCAAAAAGTAATTTGTGAAGAACAGGAGCAGCATTTGTGCTTTTATAGCTAACCACCGCTGCACTGCCGGGAAGCTTCATTCAACCACCAAAAAGGAAGTCATAAAGAAAATCTGAATTGAATGGGTATAATTTATGGACTGTTATTATGTGATTTGAATTAAGTTTCAATTGTTGATCTAATTATAACAAAATGATGAGTAAAGAAGAATACTAAGTACTGAAATTAATAAAACGGCATGCTTAAGTTTGTTAAAAATAGCATCCAAGTCCGCTCAAAATAAAATATACAGTTACTCGCATTGCATTCTTTGATTCTTCCATTTATTTGGTTTAAGGTTTAAATTTTGTATAAAATAAGACTATTTTCAGCAGAATTTCAACAAACTGATTGTAGCCTCCTCCGTCTTGTGTTCATCACAACTTACAAGAAATATGAAGTTTATCCTCGTTGCTTTTATTGCTACAGGTAAGAACGTCACTTTATTTATTTTAGTAATTGTGATTCTTATGATAATTGTTTTTATTTTAGTTTTTGTTGCTGTTGCTCTTGGTGGAGTGGCCCCAATTCCAAAGGACCAAGGACGTTGCAGTTACAATTGCCTGGAACCTGATACACCAGTGTGTGCTTCAAATGGCATTTGCATTGACCGATTCTTGAGCCTGTGCAAATTGCAAACCTATAACTGTTTGAATCCAGAGAAACAATTCCAACAACTTCCTGATAATAAGTGCAAGGAGAGTGGACAGCCCCTTTGCACAAAGGGTGATTTTAATTGAGCGCGCATTATGTACAAGGACGAACTAAGTGATAAATAAAGTATTAAAACAAAATTTAGTTTATGAAAATCCAGTATTTATATAGAAATCGTATTTTTCGTAAGAACATATTTTCTTAGAGTAAGGGCGTTAAGGGCACTTCATCCTGAGACGGGATGATGGGCTTTGGTATGCTAATAGCTCATATCGCGCATGTAGTACAAAAGTGTAACAACTCCAAAGTTTTTCAATAGAGTCGAAAAACCATTTTACGTGAATAGAAACAGTAAAAAATATTTAATGTTTACAAAAGGAAATATACTATTAACCCACTATACTTAAAAACCAGCCACAATTTTACATCTTAAACCATGAAAATTCACGGTTTTAAAGTTATGAAATTTTTCGTGATTTATTCATAAAAAAATAAATAAATAAATATGTATTATTTAGAGTTCAGCCACTTCAGTCGAAAAATTTTTAGTTGTGACAGTTTTGATGCATTTGTTTCTTAATAATATTACATCATGATTTTTCATGACTTTGATATTTTTTTATAAAAAGTTATTAGGATAATGGAGGATTATTCTTTATCAAAATGTAGAATAATGATCAATATTATGTTATACATTCATTCAGGTTGTTGCTTTTTCGGATTTCGGTTCCATTTCTGTCCTACCCTTGTTTTTCTTCAGACTCAGAGGAACTATCTGCGCTGTTGGAAGAACTGGTTTAAATGGTGGAAAAATTGTTTCGAAAATGAGGAAATGCGACTAATCGAATTCATTATAAAATACCTACCGAAAAAGCACTCGTTAAGAAAAGTAAAACTGAAGAACAAAACTACGTTTTCAAAAGGTTTTTGATTCGATGAGTCCCAATCTGGATTCAAGGTCGGCGCGTACCAAAATTATGGATTTTCTTAGCGGGTGTAATTAAGTCATCTTAAGTGTCATAACTCGAAAAAAAAACATGAAAAAATGTATGAGAAAAGGCTTCGTTTCGAATTAAAGTGTTTGTAAAACATCTGCTATAGGTTTTATTATAAAATTGGAAACATTTGGTTTTTAATTGAGCTTTAAAAACTGGAATTTTTATTGAAACAACAAAACTGTATTAACTCTACATTCTAACTTCTCATTTTTCTAAAGTGTGGTAACTAAAAATAATACAAAAGGTTTATAATTATCTCAATCAACTTAAATGCAACTCAAAATGAAGCAAATATTTTTCAAAAATATGCATTTTATGCACTTGCTGTTTAGGAAGAACAACTTAGAACAGTTTTTTTCTCATTGAACAATCTTATAATACACAAAAAAAAGACAAATGAAAGAGATACAAATTGTCGTATGATGTGAAATTTGCATGATGCTTATAAAATGTTTGTTTTTAGTAAAAAAGAGGTATTCCTGGTGGGGTACCGAAACATTTCAAACAAGTTTTTACTAGACAGGGCCTCATGAGTTTGCCTCTTCTTAATGTTTGGTACCGAAATCCAGCAAGGGCTTGCCAAGTATCTGAAAAGTTTTCCTCGTCTAGATTTCCCCAACTGAAAACTTGTTAGGGCCTTGCCCTAATTTTTCCAGCCGGGTAGTTAGGGCTTCTAAAAATTGTGTTTTTCTGGCTTTCCTAAGGTTAAGAAATTGATACAAAATAATGGGAGACAATCCAAATATGCAAAAAATTCAAAATCGGATTTTTTGTAGATAGGGCCTTTACGAGATAATGGGCAGTATAAAAGTATAAATTTCTCGAAAACTGCTTGGCTCCACCGATTTTAATTAAACTGCGTGACTGTAATTTTAAAAATCAAAAGGTAAAAAATCAGTGTTTCAGTTTTTACCATTACAAATCTCACATAAAAAGAAATATTGGTTCATAGCTAGACCAATTTTTGTCCTCTCTTTTCACTCCTTATAGTCGGGGAGACGGCAATAGGACGACCTACCCTCATCTCTTTACCAGATGAGAGTTATACATTTTTTTAAATAGTGTCCAAACAAACAGTTTGCGCATGGGTTGCCTAATAAATAGTGGGGTCTTTATAGGGTTGCCACGATTTAAAGATCAATTTTTGCGTTTATTCAATTACCTGATTGCGCTTATGTGGTAAGCCAAAAGGATATTCAAAAAATATACTATGAAAGGAAATTCAATTTTAAAAATTTATAAATACGGGATTTTTTGAAATTTTAAATTTAAGTAGGGTAAATTAGGGTGAACGTATTAAAAGGCCAAAACCTTATTTTCTAAACGGTACGTCGAAATGATTTTTTTGCAATCGATAGATGTTGTTGAATACATGAAATTAATATACACCAGCAAAAATTTTCAAAAATTTACAACCCGCGATATGAACGTTTGAAAGTCAAAAATGGCGAAATAGATGTTTGAGAAAAAATTTACTATAAATCGGTGTGACGTTCTATTGAAATATATGGTAAGTTGTTATGAAGCTGATTAGTAAAAAGAAAACAGGTTCCTGCCAAATTTTTAATTAAAGCTTTGATTTTGGCAAAGTGAATTTTTGATTTTTTTTTTTTTTTAATTTATAGATTGTTTTATTTTTGTACCCTTTGCTATTTTCATTGAAATTAACATTCAAAATGCAGATAATTCACCTATATAAGCATGATAGTACTAGGATTTCTACAAAAACTTGGTTAAAATTCAGGGTTGCCGCACTTTAATATTTCTCTTTGCATCAGATAAATCAGTTACCTACTACTCTGTGTCATACAGGTGTCTATAATATATGTATATAATGTATATGTAGGTATTTCAGATGCATGTACTGCACTATTTTATCAGAGTGTGCTTTACTTCTTACATATTTTTTGGATCCTCTATACTACACACGTTTGATAAAGTACCTCAATAAATTCTAATCAAACTGTGTGAGAATTATCTGCATTTTGAATGTTAATTTCAGTGAATATACCAAAGGGTACAAAACTAAAAATAAAACAATCTAAAAATTTAAAAAAAAAAAATATTTTTCAAAAATTCACTTTGCCAAAACCAAAGCTTCAATTAAAAATTTGGCAGATTCCTGTTTTCTTTTTTCTAAACAGCTTCATAACAACTTACCATATATTTCAATAGAACGTCACACTGATTTTAATATAATTTAATATAATTTTAACTATATGCCTGTAAGACCTTAGGTCTTTTAAATGCAATGCACGGCACTAGTTAGAAGGAATAGAAGGAAAGTAAAGATTTTGATGGCACAGTGGATTGAGAATTAGATGTTAATTATCTCATGAAGTTCAACGGGTGGCATCCAGTTGGAACTGGGAAATATAGAAAAGTATGCTACCTAGACTGGGGCTCGAACCCACACGTCCAGGTTAGCAGTCAAACACTATATCCACTGTGCCATTGCCACCCGCATTTATAGTAAATTTTTTCTCAAATATCTATTTCGCCATTTTTGACTTTCAAACGTTCATATCGCGGGTTGTAAATTTTTGAAAATTTTTGCTGTCGTATATAAATTTCATGTATTCAACAACATCTATCGATTGCAAAAAAAATCATTTTGCTATGACGTAACGTTTAGAAAATAAGGTTTCGACCTTTTAATACGTTCACCCTAATTAACCGTTCTTAAATTTAAAATTTCAAAAAATCCCGTATGTAGACATTTTTAAATTAAATTTCCTTTCATAGTATATTTTTTGAATATCCTTTTGGCCACATAAGCGCAATCAGAAAATTGAATAAACGCAAAAATTGATCTTTAAACCGTGGCAACCCTATAAAGGGCCCCATATTTTTTAGGCAACCCATGCGCAAACTGTTTGTTTGGACACTATTTAAAAAACTGTATACCTCTCATCTGATAAAGAGATGAGGGTAGGTCGTCCTATGGCCGTCTCCCCGACTATTAAGAGTAGTTAAATAATATTGCATTCCGAAATAAAACAAAACAATTTTTTTAAACAAAAACCTTGTAGAAAAAAAATGTTTCTTTTATAATTTTTTTGATTTTTTTGATTTTTTTGATTTTTTTGATTTTTTTCACCCTTTCCATTAACAATGCAATTTTGTTTATGTTAATTTATATCATTATTTTTGTATGCGGTATAGTTATTAAGAGCATATTTTTATTTATTAGCATATTTTACAAATCTCCGAGTGAACACAGAGGCAATGATTTTTCGGAGCACTTCCAGTCATCCTCCTGTTGGAATGACTTCTGAGGATACAAGCAATTGTATTTTTCTAGTTGACATTTGCTAGGGAAATTGTTAATGCAGATTCCATTACTGGCGCAGATAGTTTCATCTAATTTGGTGCACTTGTAATCACATTTTTGGGGGCGTGTAGGTGGAACAGCAAGAACAACGACAAAGACAGCTAATAATTACGAAAAAAAACTTTTATTAAAAAATTAATTAAAATAAACTTTTTCTTTCTTACTTACCAGCAACAATAACAAGAACAGCTATGAGCTTCATGTTTGCAAAGTAGGTAATTTAAATTTTGTTTTCTTGGGGGATGCTTTTATGATGCTCAACTGATGATGATTGTTGATTCTGTCTGGGCTGACAATGGTTTTTATACCAATAAGATTTCCAAAAATACAAACGAAGGATGTGAGAAATATGTTAAACTTATTTTTGGATTCTAATTTTGGCATATTGAAGAGAAAGAAGAATCATCAACAAATTATAAATATTAAGCTTAAGATTGTTCAACCAGTTCAAACGACAAGTCGCCGCCGCTCTTCCTCATTCGTATAATGATTCAGGAATTCGGTAAGAAAATTCCTTTGCAATGTTTAATGTCTTGATTTGGAATGTAAAAAAGTATGCTAAATATTATTTCACCGTTCATAAATAGCAGATAAGATAAAATGTTCATCCATAAAGTGAGAAATGGTCCCTAAAATTGATATGAAAAGCATCAACAACATAATTTATATACTTTGTTTTAAGGTTTTGGGATGATTTTTCAATTTTGGGTTAAAAATTGGTTATGAAAAATGTTCATAAAATTAGGGCTGGTCACGAGACGAGAAAAGTCTCCGTATTGGTCTCGCATGACGAGACCGAGACGAGACTGTATATTTGGACCAAAATTTACCGAGAGTCTCGTCGGCCTCGGTTGTCTCGGCAACAAAAATAAGGCATTTAAAAATTGCTAATAAATTGAAAAATACAATTTCATTTAATTCTTCTGCACATATTCAAACTAAAGGTGGTGTTCACATTCGACTGACTCATCCCACTTTTTTTGACTTTACCAAAGAAAACGTCAAGATAAATGAACAAGTTTTTAAAAAAATTTAATTTTTCTGGCAGCTGACTTTTGGAACGAAATATTCTCGATACGTCAAAATATTAGTTTATCCCCCATATGATGGTGTTCACATTAAACTGACTCTTCCGACTATTTTTGACTTCTCTAAAATTTATCACTCCCACTTCATAGTAAGAAAGGGAGAAAAGTAGTAAATTTTTAAACGAAATTAAAATTTGTGGATTTTTTTTTTTTGACGTAAATTCGGAGGAGTCAGTCCAATGTGAACACCGTCTTTGACTGACTCTTCCAACTTTTTTTTGATTTTACAAAAGAAAACGTCAACAAATATATAAAAACTAATAATGTGTCGGCTACAATTTTTCCAAAGATATTTCTTAAAAAACCTGATGGTTTTCGAGAAATCTTTAAAAATACTGGACTTTTCCCCTTTCACCCTACAAAATCGAAAGTCCTTGCCCAAATTTAAGGTTTTTATTTAAAAAATGCGTAAGTTGCTGATTTTGTTCTTGTTGCGAATTCAGTTGTTGCTTCTAAAAATAATGCTAATGTTGATGATGCTGCTCCTGCGGTTGCTGTCGTTGCTGATGATGCTGATTTTCGATATGATAGTTTCAATAGCTATTATCAAAATGTAGGAGGAGTAAGAACTAAATTGAATAGGTTATACTTTTACTTTGCTTCTCAAGATTATGACATAATTGTTTTAACGGAAACCTGGCTGAATGATAGTCATCTCACATGTGAAATTTTTAATGCTAATCAATTTACTGTATATCGTAAGGATCGCTGTTCGATGACAACAGGATTTGATAGAGGTGGTGGAGTATTAATTGCAATTAGATCTAAACTTATTTCGAGTCAGATCGAATTATTATCTAGTCAAATGTCACACAATCTTGATATTGATCAATTAATTGTTAAAGTTTCATTTTGGTAAAAATGTAAATTTTTATATAAGCGTGAGCTATATTCGGCCAGGTAGTCCTCTAAAGCTTTATAATTTGCATTTATATAATTGTAGGTCGGTATTATGTAATTTGGGTCCCTCTGACCGTGCTATTTGTTTGCGAGATTATAATATTGGTAATGTAGTTTGGATGTTTGATGATGAAGACAATTGTTTAGTTCCATTTAATGTTACAACTGACACAGAAAGTTCAGTCATTGATTTATATAGTCAGTTTAACTTAACGCAATTGAATAATATTCCAAATATGCTTAATCGCATTCTTGATTTAGTTTTTGTTAATAAAGAACTTGATTTTTATATAGAAAAAAACAACTTTCCAGTTGTAGATAATACTATGCATCATGTATGTCTATTAATTAACTGTAAGTTAATGGTTTATATCTCAAACTCTCATGACATGATTGAGTCCAATGATTTCAAACGCGGTAACTTTGATGCAATGAATATATTTCTAGATTCTATAGATTGGGAAAACATATTTCTAAATTCTGAATTGACTCATGCATATGAACTATTCAAATTTTATTTAAAAACAGCTTCTGATAGAAGTATTCCTAGAAAAATTGTAAAAACAAATTCCAATCCTCCTTGGTTTAACAAAAGGCTGTCAAATCTAAAAAATAAAAAAAATAAGGCCTACAAGACACACAAAAAGGATAGAAGTATTTGGGTAAACCACCAAAAGTATCTAAGTTTACAGAAAGAATTTGATGTGCTAAACATGTTTTTATACAACGATTTCATATTAAATGCTGAATCACAAATCAAGGTAGATACCAAACGTTTTTGGAATTTTGTAAATACAAAGAAAAAATCAACAGGATTACCGAAGGGCATGGAGTTTTCTGGCAGCATATCTAGGGACTTATCAACGATCTGCAATTTTTGTTGCTGATTATTTTGAGTCGGTGTACTCGCATACGGCACCTAGTGTACTTCCGGAGTTTTCTCCTGCTAATGTAGTTGATGTTGGAAGCATTCATCTAAGTCGAATGGAAGTTTATGAAGCTTTACAAAAAATAGACGATAAAAAAGGTGCTGGACCTGACGGCATTTCTCCTAAGGTCATAAAAAAATGCGCAAAGTCTCTTGCTTTACCACTATGCTTGGTTTTTAATATGTCTCTACTTACTGGTCAGTTCATTGATGAATGGAAAACATCTTTCATCTCCCCTATTTTTAAATCAGGGTCGAGGCAGAAAGTATGTAACTATAGACCAATTTGTAAGTTATCTGTTATTCCAAAAATGTTTGAGAAGATTGTTTGCGAAAAACTTTATTTTATTACAAAAAATGTAATTTTCTGAAACTCATCATGGTTTTGTATCGGGCAGATCCACGGCTACAAATCTCACAATTTTGTGTAACTCCGTAGTCAAAGGATTTGCTAGTGGGTTACAGACAGATATAGTTTTCACAGATTTTGCTAAGGCCTTTTATAGGGTAAATCATGAGGTTCTTGTCCATAAATTGTCGGTTCTGGGATTTCATTCTCATTTTTAAAGTGGATATGCTCATATTTGAGTGGTAGGATCCAATTCGTTAAAATAGGTAAATTTAAGTCGAATGCGATTAATGTGACTTCAGAAGTCCCCCAAGGAAGTCACATTGGACCTTTGTTTTTTATACTTTTCATAAATGATATCCCGGATACTTTCAAATTTTCAAACTATTTGCTGTATGCTGATGATGTAAAAATTTTCAAAAACATTAAATCTGTTGAAGACTGTCTCCTATTGCAAAGTGATCTGGAGAAGCTTGCGTTATGGTGTAGTAACAATTTACTCTTTTTGAATGTCTCTAAGTGTCAAAGTTTTACGTGTTTTAGGAGCAACTCTCCTATATTATTCAACCAACAATAGTGTCCTTGAAAAAGTAATTCAAAAGAAAGACCTCGGGGTTATATTCAATCGTAAGTTGTCTTTTAATTACCATATTGATAATATAGTTAATAAAGCGTATAAGATGTTAGGTTTTGTAAGAAGGAACACGAAGGAATTGTCTGATCCCTACACACTCAAATGTCTTTACTCTGCCTTTGTCAGATCTAATCTCGAATATTGTAGTGTTGTCTGGAATCCCTATTACAAAAAACATTCCTCTAGGATAGAAAGAGTACAGAAAAGTTTCACTAGATATGCCTTTAATAAGCTCAACTGGAATATACCCAGACCTACATATACAGTAAGGTGTCAGCTTTTTGATATGCAAATGCTAGAGATGAGAAGAAGATTTTTTTCAATAATGATGATCACATATACTTTAAGAAATCATATAAATTGCTCATACCTACTTGAGCGAATGAACTTTTATTTCCCTAGTAGAAGCCTCCAAATGTGTTTTTATCTACGTGATGATTTTTATAGAAGCAATTATGGAAGAAGTGAACCTATATCCCGTTGCATCAAAAAAACCAATAGCGTTTTACACTGTATAGATATTTTTTAAGTCTGTTTAAGAGATTCTTTTAAAAGAAATGTCATGATTGTTTTAATGTCCTGTTAATTTAATCCTTATTTTATTTATTTTATTTATCATTATTTTATTAACACTTAGGTAGAGATGGCGGTCACAAGCACCCTTGCTCGATGACCCAATTAACGCTGTAATGCGCCGTTTTAATATTATTAACACTTACTGTACATATTAATTTATATTATTATCTATATTATATTTATGTATATTTAAGCGTAATCTAAAAGATGTTATAAACTCTAATTGATGAAATAAACATAAACTAAACTAAACTAGACATCAAAGTGAAACTCTCTACCAAAATTCAGCTTTGTCTAAGTTATATTTGAAAAGATATTTTAGTTTTATCGATATACTTGAACAAAAATGTTTTATTTTTGTTTTATTTTTAACCTGTTTTATTGGGTTCGAACGGTTATAACTTTCTATCTGAGCTGCGCTTTAGCAAGTTTTATACCTTTTACAAAACAGAAAAGCGGGATAGATAAAACCTGTATTGTGTCACACGAATTTTATTCATGGAGCTCTTAAGAAGATTGAGGTCAAAAATTAAGTTTGGTCAAAGTTCCAGTTTATCTTTTAGTTTGTAGGCAAATGGTGATGTAAATAAACATTTTTTTATTCCGTAAAATAAGGCAAACTATTAGTCAAAGTTTTAGTGTAAAAATTGTAAAAAACAAAAGTCAATTATGGACAGGGTGAGCAAAAAACTGGCTCAAAGTAAAGTTTTTTTTTAAATTTCGAAAAATAGCCGTTACTCGAAAACCGTTATGATTCGGTATGAACAAGTTACCAAATTCTGAAAGGCCCTGACCTGGCCTATTACCATATTTAGTTTAGACCATCCTCTACGGGACACCCTGTATAGTTATAGGAATATTTAAATATACGCCCAAGAAAAAAAGACTGAATGCTTTTTTTCGAAAATGAATTAAAAAAAAAATTGCTAAAATCAGTAAAATTTTGAAAAATAATGCAAGGCTTGTTCGTTCTTAAGTTAGAAATTTTGCCAAAAATCGCGTTTAGAGAAAAAATCATCGATTTTCAACTTCAGTTTTTCATATAGTGTGATACATCGACTACGCGACGTAAATGGGAATTTGCCTAGATCACGAAAATCTAATTTTAACTCAATCACTTATACTAAGTAACTAATTAATTAACTAACTCACTCACTAACTCCAACGCCAACTTCAACTCCAACGCCAATTGCAACTCCAACTCCATTTCCAACTGCAACTACAACTCCATCTTTTCAACTCCAACTCCAACTCCAACAACAACATCTACTCAAACTGCAACTTCAAATCCAACTTCAACGCCAACTCCAACTCCAATTCAAAATCCAACTCCAACTTCAACTTCAACTCCAACTACAACTTCAACTCCAACTTTTCAACTCCAACGAATCAGCGTTGCCGCAGGCCTTCACGAAAGTGTAACAATTTTTTAGAAAAAATATCGTAACAAAAGCTGAAAAATTGTAACAACTTGAAAAAAAATTAAATAAATATTTTCGGGGCTTTCTTGCAGTTTTCAAAATTTAGAAGCAGAATCAGTTGTCTTCACCTTGTCTAAAGTGAAATTTGGTTAAAAAAAGGTATATTTCCATATATGTATGTACAAAATTTTAAATACCTACACTGGCTGGTTGGTGTATGCAAAAATGTTATCTCAGTTTGAAATCTTATTTTTATCGGTTTTTTCATACCAAAATGTCACAAAAATGAGATTTGAGAATAAAATACCACTACTGTCAAACAAAATAACCGTCTAAGGTCTAGTTTTTAAGTGGGAATTTAGACCAGAGCTAATAATCTCTGGAAAAAGATAAGTCTGCAGTTACATACAGAATTAGATTTCCAGTCAATGTCCCATGATGATCCCAGAAATACTTGACAATCACAGAAGATAGAATAGCAAAATCATCTGAGTTAATTAAGATCGAGTTCAGATAAGCCAATTTCAACTCGAAGCAGGTACAAAAATGTGGAAGCGTAGTTCAAACTAACTTTAACACCAGACATAAACGTAGTTTCTATCAGTAATGTGAAATAAAACCCACAAATAAGAAAATTGTTGCAAGTTGTACTTGAACAAAAATTGAAAACAGAAAAAAGTTGAAAATAATATTTCCTGGCAAAAAGTGTAATAAAAATGAAAAAAAAGTAACATTGTAACAACGAAATAAAATTTAAAAATAGCGTAACACTTTTGTTACATTTGTAACATTGTGGTAACGCTGCAACGAATATGGAAGCTTTAAGGCCTTACGACCGACCCACGCGACGCGTCCGTTAGTCATAGTTTTGCAATTTTCCCTTTCACTGAAAAAAATACCCTTTCACCCCAGATATTTGTATGGGCTTTTTGTTTCTGTTTTCTTTTGGGTAACCACCTGCAAACTCATTACCAATCGATGAGTGGTGTGGTCCAAGAAATCCTGAAGATTGACCTCAGCTAAGGTTTCAGTAACAGTATATGAATCTTCAACTGGATAACAATCTTTCTTTGCTTTTTGAAGCAAACTATAGCATGGAAAAAATGTCTTACTTGTTGCTGCAATAGTTTCATATTGTTTTCTAGATAGTTTTGCTTCAACAAACATCTATGCTTCTAGAATGGGTAGTTTTTCGTTTTTTCTCTTGATATAATGACTTACTCCGTTAACATGACAGGATTCGACGATCGAATCGAATCGGATTGATATTTCGATCTAGGTATACGACCTCACTGAATCAAATTCAAACAGAATCAAAGTAAACTTGAAATGACACATTACTTTACTGTGTGCGTGCGGAAATAAGTTTATGACTACGAGAGAAAAAAAACAACAAAACAAAACAAAGCAAATTGAAATACACACACTTTAAACTCGATTCTTTAATTTTTCAATCCAGGTCTACTTGTATTTTTCGATTCGATTCAGCTCTCAAATACTTCGTTTACATGGAGAATTGAATCAGACTTGAAGTCGGATTCAATTCCACATAGACCTGGATCGGATTCAAACAGGATTTCTCGATCCGATTTCACTTTGCGAGCTGAATCTAATCGAAAAATACAAGTAGACCAGGATTGAAAAATTAAAGAATTTAGTTTAAAGTGTGTGTATTTCAATTTGCTTTGTTGTGTTTTGTTGTTTTTTTTCTCTCGTAGTTACCATATTCATAAACTTATTTCCGCACGCACACAGTCAAGTTAAAGTGTCACTTCAAGTGTACTTCGATTATATTTGAATTCGATTCAGTGAGGTCGTATACCTAGATCGAAATATCAATCCGATTCGATTTGATCGTCGAATCCTGTCATGTAAACGGAGTAAAAATGGAATCGGATCGAGAATTCCTGTTTGAATCCGATCCAGGTCTATATGGAATTGAATCCGACTTCAAGTCTGATTCAATTCTTCCATGTAAACGAAGTAACTATAAGATTTTTTATATTTAATTGCTCTTTGAGTAGTTTTCAGGATTTCCGTCAAAACTTTTGATGCCGCATTTTTATCCGATTCATTTCATTTGAGCTGCATAATATAGTTCGTCAGTTTGAAATGTCTCCCTTAATTTTTCGGTTTTTCTTCTCTCACTCCTATCAGGTCACTCAGGTTTGGCACCAGAGATGGGAATTGTGAATGGCCCTTCTAGCCACGATTTATTTTTTTCTAAAAATGTTTCCTTTTTCGAGCTGGATTCAACCTATTTTTTCTTAAAATCGTACAAAAGCTAAGAAACTTTTGGCTTATAGTTTTGAAGTTGTTCTTGCAAAAAAGGATCAGCAAGTAAGACATTTTAGAGATAGTTTAGTTTCTCATTTATAATTATTCCCCCTACAATTTTCTTCCATAATACTGAACAAATAGTTTTTCGTTACAACCCTTGAACTCGATGATCCTAATAGAAAAAAAAAGGGTTTGTTTTATGTTGTTTACGCCAAATTTCGACTTAAAGCACAAAAACTAAACACTCACGGTATATTTCCACATTAACAAATAAACTGCTCTCGAAATCCAAAGAGAAAACAATTCACTAAAAACAATTCAATAACATATAACACATAATAATTTAAAAATAATCGCTATACGTATGAGTGTTTTTTTTTTTTTTTAGTGAAAATTTCATTCACACATAATTTTCTTATCCGGCAATTTCCGGAAAGTCTTTAAATCAAAGCGAAATGGCAGGTAATAGTATAACAAAATACTTTGCCTTTCAAACAAAAATATGAAAAATATCAACATATGGAGGAGTATTTTCCCACTGTTATTTAAAAAAAAAATAATATTTCCGAAATTACTCTTAAACCATTATTTCATACCTGCAATTGAACTTTCCATTTGAAAATCACAATAACTCTCTAAACAATACTCACCAAATAACTAATAAAAACAAGTAAAAATGCAACAAAAAAAAAATTCGACTTTAAACTTGTTTGTCACGCCACACACTTTACAAGAAAAAAAAAAGCATTGCATCGTATGAATCCATGTATATTTGCCGTCCGCTATGTTAAGCATTTACTTCAAATTTAAACTTTTTATAGAAAAACGATTTTTGTACAGGTTTTCGATTCAAATACTCCTCTGTGCGATGATAGAAAATGCGAAATAGAAATCTGTGTGTCTGTCTGTCTGCGCACCTATACAGCCTAAACCGCTAGATGGTTTTTCTTAAAACTTGGCAAATATTATTTTGTTCTTAATACCAAAAATAGCGGTACCTACCATACAATTTTTTTAAGCCATAAATATTACTTTTTATCAAAAACGGCCTTAAGGATTTTGTTAAAAAAAATATGAATAATATTGCAAATTAAAATTTTCAAAAAATGTTGTTCTGATTTTATAAAAAAAACTTCTATCATTTTGAACTTTTTTGTAATTAAATTTGTATGTGTATATAAATGAGTACTTTAAATTGTACTTCCAATTTTTTTTTTTTTTTCTTGAAAATGTTATAAAAATTTTTATTTTGTCTTGATTGAAAAATTCAATTTTTTTATTCGATTGCTAAATAATATTCAAATATCTTTATTATTTTGGCAGGTAACCGACTCTTTGACTGAAAAATCCGCTCTGATTTTTTTCTGAAAAAATACTTTTAAAGCTACAAAAAGTATTACATATTTAAAAAAAATTTCTAAAATTTAAGTTTTTAATTTTTTTGCACAATTATTTTTTTTTACAGAATCTCAATGTTTCGCAAACGACTGTTTGTTGCGAAGTTTCAAAAATAATTACCAATTTTTTGAAACTTGGAAACAAACGACTTTTAGTTCTCATTGAATTTTTGAACATCAACAACAACTTAAAGGCGCTACCACCAATTGGTTGGCTGGAGATATAGCTATTTCGTGCCTTGCCACTTTTGCACTCATCAGTCTCCTTTTTGTGGTGCTGAGCTTTAATCCAATTTTATTTGAAAAACTTTTTATGCACACCATAGGATTCGAAACCACGCATATAAGATTTGCACTCCACCGCTTTAGACCACTGACGTCACAGGTCGAGATGTGTTATTTGTTTATCAAATGCATTTGGAGCATCAGCATTTTTATAAGCGCCTTTAAGTATGCTGTCTTGTTCGGCCTCCATTTTTCTCCATACCTTGTTGTTCAAAAATTCAATGAAATTGACGGAATAAAGAATGGTCAAGCCTAATAAGCTGACATTCTAGTACGAAGAGTAAAATAATAAAATAATGACTTTTAGTTCTTTCTAGAATATTTAAACAAAAATTGTTCCTAAAACCAAAAATAACGGAACTTGCATTAAAACTGTTAAGAAAATATGATGAAAAATCTTCTTTTTATCGAAAATAGAATCTGTGTAACCATTTTTCCTTATTTTCAAATTTCTCATAATTTGGTGCACCTATTCAAATATTTTTTTTGTAATGGATAATTTTTTATTAAATTTGCATATACAAAATTTTAAAGCAAAGTCCTCCATTAAAAAAAAATTATTTTTTTTGAAAATTTCATATTTGAAAAACGGTGAAAACGATTTCATTTACATTTTTTGAAACTAAACCTCTGCGGACTAGTCTATTTTGATAATAATTGTCATAAAAACAAAGATTTTTTTATATTTTGTTTATATATTTATTTGTTAAAAACCGTAGTCATAGTAAAACGTAGCCGTGTTTTTTGAGAGATTGTTTAACAACTCAGCAAACATTTTATACGCAAAACAATAACGAAACAAATTATTATGAAGAATTTTGTTTGTGTTTTGTAAAAACATTCCTGAATTGCTATTCACTATCTGAGAAAACAAGGCTAGTATAGTTTCCTTTTTACAAATCACTAACTGAACACAAAGGCATTGAGTTCTCGTTGCATTTCCATGCTTCTATTTTGCGGAATGCTTTTTGTGGAAACAAGCAATTGTACTTGTCCATTTGGCAAAGACTGGGGAATTTATGAATGCACTTTCCATTATTGCCACAAGCGTGTCCGTCTAACTTGGTACATTTGTAGTCACACCTCCTAGCTGGAGTTGGTCCCTCTCCAAGAACCACAGCAGTAAGTACTAAGAATTAATAATACAAAATATTATTGTTAGTTTTAATTTTTATTTTACAAGAATATATTTTTTTGTTTTGTAGATTCAAGGACTTACCGGCAAACAAAAAGAATAATATGGCAAACTTCATTGTTAAATTAAAATGAAAGATGTGATGATAATTTTCCAAATACCGAACACCTTTTATACAAAAATTTGTTTTGAAATTGAGGAGGAACGAAAACCAACGTGAAAAGAAACAAACAAATTGGAACAGTCATTGCTCCCTTAACAGTTTTAAAATTTAATTGATTTAGTTATTTATAACCGTAAAAAGAAATAAATTGTTTTGAATTGCATAAGTTTTTATATTTTGTATATTTACATATATGTATAAAACAAAAACAGTTAATTCTATAAATATCTTCTTACGAACTTAATTTTGTTTTATTTTAATTCTACTTTACAAAATGTAAGGTGATGTATGCAAAACAATAAACGGAAATTTGAATTTTCAGGAATTCGGACTCACGCATGATATAAATTAAACAAGTTGGGTAGCAATTAATTTGGTTAACAGCATCAACCATTTATTGTTGAGTGTGGGAGGATTTTTAATTTTAATAAACCTAAAAATAAATATCTTCTTGAATTTAAAAGAATGGAATCTTGAACATAAACGGATGAAGAACGGATACATGACCAAAATTTCGGTCCTGAAATAGTTTGGATAAGAATGTACGTATATAGAAAGGTTTTGTCAAATGCTACCAGCACTACAATACATCCAAAGCAAGCAATTGTATAAGGTCTAGATTTGGGTATATTTGCATTCAAAGTTATTTTTTTGATTTTTGAAGGCTTGAATGATTTTGGATGCCTACAGTTCCGCAATTAAGGCCATTCTGTTTTGTAAAACGCTTAATAAGTTTTCAAGAGCTATCCAAATCTGAACTAGAACATTCTATGAGGTCTGGTTGCAAAGATATTCGATTTCAAAGTTATTCCATTATTTTCGACCCAAAACTAAAAGTCTTTATATGGCTATAACGTCCTTAAAATGGTTCGTAAGAGGTTGCGGTTGACGTTGTTGAATAGAGAACGGTCATGCCTTTGCATTGTTTCAATGTTAAGTTTTCGTAAAAAATGATAAATCTATATGGAAAGGTGGCACCACCTAGATCATGAAAATGCTATTATTAACGCTCTAAGGGCCAGTTTGTTCACAGCTGATTATCTTTTAACCATGATTAGTGGAGCTGGGAAATCCTCAAATGTTTTTGTTGATAATTTTTTTTTTTTAAATTCAAAGTGTGAGTTCCTTATCACGGATTTCACTAATCAGCCAATTTTGGTTGATTAGCGTTAGTTAATTAAAGCCTATGAAAGTCACATACTAAATTTAACCCACTGTCAACAAACTGGCCCTAAGTCTACACACAGAGTGGAGCTGAGAGTAAGCGAAAGCAAAGAGCAAAGCCAGGGCCGTAGCTACAGCTTTTGGGGCCCCGGGGCAAAACCAAATCTGGGCCCTATTACTCAATGATTGCCTAAAACCTAAATAATGGTTAAATTAATTTCAAAACAAAAATCTAAATGTATTTTACAGAAATAAAAGGTACTAAAATAATTTTTATTCTGGATTTTGCAGAAGCAATTACTTTTCCCAAATCTTTTCGTCGTGCTCTTAGATTTTTGATCGATATCATCGATAAATTGCTAAGCATTTCTTGTTCCAAGTTGCTTTGCAAGAATTTTTTATTAATTTCAGCTTAGAAAAATATCGTTCCGCTTTTGCTGTGGTAACAGAAACAGTTAAAAACATTATAAGAGCGGTGCATACATATATCTGGATAGCTCGAAGATTGTTAAGAATTTTTAATGATCAAAGCAGTTGCCAATTCTTTAACATTTTTTCATGGAACTTATGTCGTTCAAAATTTTTGACTTGATGGAAAGTAACTTAGCACTTAGCAGAAAAATCAGATGACACAAACAAAAGAAATTTAAGAATATGACGTTGTATATAAAAAAAAATCAACTCTTCCTTTTTTTTAACAAAATGGACTAACTTTTAAGCCATAGCAATAAGCAAGAAAAGTTACAAAGACATAATTTGAAGAAAATTTAATTTGCTACAAATAAGCGTATGACATATAACTTCGATTAAGACTATACATGAGTAACGTGTGAAAAAGAATTAACCGTTAAAAACAAAATGGCAGCACAACGACACTCGGTGGAATTGTGCAAAATGTAGTTTTTGGTTCGTGTAGGTACTGATACCGAAATTCAAATTTTGTGTCAAAATTTTTTCCAGGGCATCATATAATGAAATCTAACTGCACCGTACTAATTCCACCATCTGGGTAGCATGAGCTTTCGCTTACCAATATGAACATGAACACAAATATTTTTTTAGAGTTTTCTCCCAATTCTTTTATTTTAATTTTACAAATAAATATTTAAAGGGTCACATATACAAAAACGAAAAAACAAATAATGTACTTGAATATTAGTGGATAAACTTAGAATTGGTGTAATACATCGGTTTATTGAATTCACTACATAGTGAGCGTATACGTAGGATCTATAGTTATATTTGATAAGGGTTAGATTTTATTCGTCAATTGGATTTAAGATGTAATGACTCAAAAAGTGGGCTTGAGCTGAACGAAGCTAACTTAAAGTTAATATCAATTGGAGCGATACAAAAGGAGATATCCGTTGCCCCCACCGTGGCCAGGGTCCCCGGGACATTGCCCCGGCTGCCCCAATGGACGCTACGTCCCTAAGCACAGCGGAGAAATCAAACACATGTTGTGAAAGGAAAGCACACAGAGTGAAGCGTCGTTCAAAGATGGAGCAAAGAGTCAAGAAGGGAGCAAACTGGTGATTTGGCATTTCAAACATGTTTGATTTCTCCGCTCTCATCGCTGCGAATTTTAACTAGCACGTCGTTATTCGCAACAGAAAAATATTTAAGTAGGAAACAATGAATTCTTGCTTGCTTACTTCCACTTTGCTCTTGCTCCTTGCTCCTCACTCTGGCTGGGCTTCATCTTTGTTCGCCTCTCCTGGTCTTTGCTCTTTTCTCTGATGAATTTTGCAGCTATGCTCTCCGCTCCACTCTGGTTGTACACTAACTTAGTTAACGAGACAAACGAGTTTAAAGATAAAGAAAAAGTCGATTTTCAAACTTAAAGTTTTCGTAAAAAATGATAAATCACCTCCAACGAAAATGCTATTATTAACGCTCTAACTCTTCTAGTTTAGGAGATAAACGAGTTTAAAAATTCGATTTTTCAACTTTAACTTTGGGAAGGTGGCACCTCCTAGATTACGAAAATGCTATTATTAATGCTCTAACGTCTAACTAGCTTAGTTTAAAGATATAAAAGAGTTTAAAGATAAAGAACAAGTCGATTTTTCAACTTTAAGTTTTAGTTAAAAATGATACATCTATGGAAAGGTTGCACCTCCTAGATAACGAAAATGCTATTATTAAGAACATGGTTATAATTTTCAAAACAATATAGGCATTTTTTGGAATTTGTAATGTATTGCATTCTTATTTTGGAAAAAAATTTGTCAAAAACATCGATGTTAAAAAAACCGGTGTTTCTGATTCGATAATTTTTGATATCGATATTAGTTCTTCGATGTTTATTTATTGATGTTAACATCGATGATTTTCCAATATCGCTCATCCCTACCATTGCATCTTTTGACAATTCACCAATACAAATATAAAACGTCAGAATTGAGCAGATTAAAAACTGTTGGATTTCAGAATGAATGGAACCTTGAGTGAAACCAATGGAAAACGGCATAAAAGAAAAAAAAGTGAATTTTACCCCCACTTATACTTTTTTCCACCCCAAAATGTGGAGTACTTTTTTAAAAATGTTTAGGACAAAAATAATGAAGCTCTTCACCAAAATTCATCAGGAAAAACAGGTGAAAAAAAGCGAAGAAAATAATTCTACTCTTACTATAAGTTAATCTAAAATATACCAGAAAAAAGTATTTCAAAAACAAAGTACATCAAAAATATTGATTTTAAAAAATACTTTAATTAAATATCCAAACTTAGTATAAAATATAAAAATATAATAGTATAAATGTTGAAATGACTCAGATCCATCCTAGCAGAAGCCTTTGCTTTCAACGTTTTTTTTTTTTAATGAGAATAATGTCTCTTATTTAGGGGTTTCCATTAGAACAGATCTTGATGGATGTTTTATAGTTTTGAAATCCGTTACAATTTTATAAGTTTAAATAATATTGAATTTAAAAATGTTACCAATTTTTTATAAAAAAAAAAAACAAAAATCATACAAATTTCCGTTTTACACATTTTCTCTATAACACTATCATTTCATTACAATATATATTTATCATGGAATCATTAACATTCTTCAACAATAACCAACATTTCAGAATTGAATCACAATAACAACTTCACTTTATTTATTCTCAAAACAAAACATTTCATCTTTATGTATTTTTTTTAACTTTAACTATCGTTGACACACCGCACGTTCAAATGAGTTGTTAAAATTTTAATGCAAGCCACTTTGCATCAACCTGCATTCAAAAGTAACAACAAATTAATTTTTAATAATTATAACATAAATATAATAAATATAAATAGGTAAACATATGATTTTGATTTAAGATAGGTACTCATACAATTTGTGAAAATAAACAAACAATAAACAATTCAATTGAAATTGGACCGGTTTATGTGATTTCCGATGAAATAAAATTATAAGCTTCCAAATAGGTAAGCAATGAACAGGTTAATATTATAGCAGCCATCAGAAAAAAACAAGTCTTATTTTAACATGCCCGCATATAAAAACACAAATGTATGTACACAATGTAGCTTGGGATCCACCGGGGCCTGTACACAGGGAAGAATACGTTTTAATAACTGCTTCAATGCATTGCACAATGCACAGTGGGCCAATTTAATAATTTGTTTATATTTAAAACATTAGGAAGTTGTAAAAGTCAGAACCCAAAAAGTGAACCCAAAAGTGAGAACCTAGTTCAAAAGGCAATAGCACTAGACGTTCCAACACTATCGCGGAAGAAAGGCAGGCGCTAATACTCCTGGATGAAACAAATACAACGACACCTGCATTTAGTTGGCCTCAGACATGGAACAATCCAAAACCGGGAGGCCTGTCGACGTTATCTGAGGTCAACCCGGCGAACTCCCATAAGTGGAACCTTAGGCGAAGCAGTTGAGTGGGAGAGTTGTGGTCCTCCTCGAGATCGTGACAATCGCCGGTAAAATGAGGCTGAAGAAGAAGGAAGTTGTAAAAGTCAAATATTCATTTATTCCATTAGAAGTGAGTACTCCTTTTTTGGCGTAGAAATCACAATAATAAGGAACATTTCTATTTATGTATATGTTTCGCTGATTTTTGACAGTTTAAAATCCGCAACTTATTTATAACAGGCCGACTCCACAGGCCATACAGATGTCCAACACAATCACCAATCAACAAATAGTGCATTTTTACACACTGGGAAAATCATGTCATGTTGTTCATTAGCCTTTCAAAACAACTTCTATCTTGTACAACAAAATTCACTTACACATTAAAAAAAAAAAGTGGCCGGCAAGTTACCTCTGCAACTATAAAAATGCTACAGCATATAATGCTTCATAGTCTAGAAGAACATTATTTTCGTTCAAAGTAGACATGAAGCCAGTGAATAGGCTGTTTATATTATTTTGTATCAAATCAAAGCGTTATTGATATTTATTTTATATTTTATTGCAAAACAACCCACTGTAAAATATAGGTCACACCACAGAAATTGCAGTAAAATAAAATTAAAACCAAATTGGGTTTATCCCAAAATTCTTAGAATCATTTTTTTTATTCACCCGTTTGATATTATAGATCGTTTTTTTATGAAGTCGATTTTGTACCTATATAAGCAAGTTGATGGATCAAATAATTCATCAGTCGAAACTTAGACTACACTCTGATAAAATCAAAAATATACCTATACAACATGAAATTCATTGCTGTTCTTTTAATTGTTTCTGGTAAGTTTCATAAATTATTTTTTGTTTACGTTTAATTTTAATTTAAAATTAAAAATTTTAGCAGTCGTAGCCATTACCTTAGCAGCTCCTCATCACGAAGAAGGACATATTGGAACTTCATGTGAATACGATTGTAGCGAACCGGGTGAAGCTATTTGTGCCACCAATGGAACTTGTAGAAAAAATTTCGACAGCGAATGTGAACTTAAAATTTACAATTGCGTTAATCACCCGGAGCAGAAATTCGTACAGGAAGATGATGTAAAATGCGGTGATAAATCAGTACCCTCGTGTCCAGCTATATAATTTATATTGTTGTTATACATGTTTAGCGCAAACTTCGAAAACGGCCAAAATATACAAACAAAAAAGAAAGAAAATCAACAATCGAATTTCAGACTTTGGTAGTTTTTTACTAGGCTAATGGCCGTTTTTGTAGTAGTATGTAAATATGTAGATATAAATATATGTATATTACTAAAATAAATGAATACAAATAATTTCTCCACAAAATTGTATTAAATATTTATTTATATCTTGCGTTAAAAAGATAGCAATTGTTATGACGGTAGGGAAGACGAAAAAATGGGTCTTGTAATTCTGCCTGTTTATCCTTTGTCTCTCTGTCCTTTAGCTTAAACGCCTTGACAGATTTTCTTCAAACTTGGTACATCTACATAGTATTTTTTGTGTAATATTTTCACATATTTGTTTTTTTTGTTTTTATTCTTTTTATGTCCAACAATAACGTTACATGTCAAACAAAAAAAAATTAATTTTTTCAAAAACAGCTCATACGGTTTTGATAGGAAAAAATCAGTTTCTCGTGTTAGCCTTTGCTCATTCGGGCTAGTGCCCTGCCAGAATCTATGTAAAACTCTATATTGCCTTGTCGAAAACTAGATTGTTTTTCTAAGCGCAAATTGCAGTGAAAGAAAATTAAAACTAGATTGGGTTAATCCCAAAACTCGTACCTACAAACTTATTCATTAGAATCGGCTGAATAGATAAATAGTTATGCACTGCATTTTATGTTTTTTATGTAGCCACTGAATATACACAAAGTTGCATAAATTGATATTCATAAAACATTTTTCAACCCATTATAGTCATAATGAGCTTGTGTCAAAAAAAGTACCGCATAAAGGAGAAATCTATTACGTTTTACTTTCAAAATTGACAAACGAGACACAGCTGTGTGTATGCAGTGTGAAAAATCAATACAAATAATTCTGCTGGCGATTGGGTTCTCTTTGGTTTTTTTTTATTAATTTATATATTGCTTGCCTCTTTTCAACGTTGCATAGGTTTATGAATAATGTTTTTGCGTTCAGAGGCATTATAAAAGGCGTTTTTCTTTTTTAGTTCAGAGCAGAGCCTGAACTGTCAAACAAAAAATTGTGTTTCTTTTTTACCTCTGAACGTTCAGAGCTTCAAATTTGTGTTTCTTTTTTCGTTCTGAACGTGCTGTGAGCTTGTCCAGAGCGCGCTCTATGAGCTCAGAATAAAATAACTGAGCAGACCGAGTTGAATGCTGAACACAAGCATTTGATAGGTGAAATTGAAAAAAAAAGTGACAGCTTAGTGTTCAGGTGTGTTTCAAAAATAATTCTGAGCGCTCAGAACCAGAACACGCCTTTGTTCAGAGGATGTTCAGAGCATGCTCGATATGCTCGGACTCTGTTCAGAACTCTTTTCTGAGCTAAAAAAGAAAAACGCCTAAAGAGTGCATAACGCTATGCACCCGCTATAATTTGTTTATGTACAAGCGATAAACCTGTTAGAATAATTTTTGTAATTCATCCGTTTGATATTATAGTTCGTTTTTTTTCCTGAGGTTGATTTTGTATATAAGCAAGTTGATGGATCAAATAATTCATCACTCGAAACTTAGAATACACTCTGATAAAAACTAAAACATAAACCTACTCTAACAACATGGAATTCATTGCTGTTGTTTTAATTGTTTCTGGTAAGTTTTATAAAAAATATTTCGTGTACCTATATACTTTTAATTTTAACTTAAAATTACAAATTTAAGAAGTCGTAGCCGTTGGCTTGGCAGCTCCTAAATGTAAATACCACCAATGGAACTTGCATTAGAACTTTCACAAGCAAATGTGAACTTGAAAAGCACAATTGCCGTTATCAACGGGAAGAGGAACAGAAATTCGCTCCGCAAGATGATGTAGAATGCGATGGCGAGTCAGTAAAATGGTGTTACTAGATGTCAATTGCCCTTTTGTGTTTTGCAATTGAAATTTTTAGATTTATATATTACAAAACTTAATGAATAAAAACAATGTCTAGAATTTAATCAAATATTTATTTGTCTTTTTCGTTGAAAAGTTAACGATAGTTTCGATGACAGGGAAGTCGAAAAAAGTGGCGTCTTGCAATTCTTCCTTTTTATAGGTACTTTATCTGTCAGTTTGTACTTCAGCTTAAGCACCTGTATAGATTTTCTTCAAACATGGTAGGTAGATTTACATAGTGTTTTTTGGGTAATACGCCGACATATTTATTTTTTCTTTTCATTTTTGTAGGTCGAACAATAAGTTAATTAACGCTACCTGTCATACAAAATTTGCTAACCAAAAAGAATAATATTATTTTTCTCAAAAGCAGTTTATATGAATTTGATAAAAAAAAATCAGTTAGTTGCTATAGGGAAAGGCTACTCTTTTTAACATGCCCCACATATAAAAAGACAAATGTGTGTAGATACATACAAGAATAAGTTTTATCAATGCAATGCACAGTGGACCAATTTAATAATTTGTTTATATTTAAAAAAAAAAAGTTTTAAAAGTATTTTGAGATATTTCAAATATACATTTATTCCATTAGAACTCCTTTTTTGACAGAGAAATCACTTTTTTGACGGAGAAATCACAATGATAAGGAACATTTCTATTTATATGTTTTGTTTGGCTAATTCTTTTCAAAATGTCAAATCCTATAGTTTAGCCTAGTACGCTGCTGATGCGAAACGAAATTTTTCTTTGGCCTCCAACACGACATCGAAATGCTTACGGAAACAACAGCAAAAAAATTCTCTTTGAAAAGAATCACAGAAACCCAGCGGGGAAAATTCAAAAATTCACCGTCCACTTTTCAGCCGATTCCTTTGATGAAATTAACATGGGCGTGTCCTAGGCGGGAAGCACATGCTGAAAATCCGATGAAAATTCACCAACGAAATCACTACTTTCTTGGAAGTTGTTTATTCACCGACCCAGGTGATGAAAAACATGGTGGTTGCATAATGTGAATTCACTTCATAAATGTATGTGGCTTATTCATCAATTTAATATTTTCGATGGAAATGGTAATGAAAATTCAATTGTGAAATCACAAGATTAATGGTAGTTGTTTATTCAGCACTTGGTTAATGCAATATGAAAAATGTGAAGAAGGTTGTTGGTTAATCACCACTTCACTTATATAGTATTTCTACACATAAAATACTTTGAGACAATCTGATGGAAATCCACAAGTCATCTTATTATATTTACTGGGCCCTAGCAATAATCAAATTTAGTAACGACTTAATATTCAAGGAAAATAGACCATAATTGTATGCACTATAAAAAATGAACTATAAATGTTATGTTTCATATTTTAGAGTCCATACTATGTACCTAATATTCAGTATTTAGGGTCCACCTAAATATTTAAGTCATACCATGGTTGGTTCATTATTTAGAGCCTATACAATTATGGTCCATTTTACTTAAATATTTAAGTCGTTACTAAATTTGATTATTGTTAGGGCCCACAGTCAATAGACAATGTGAACACAGCGAACTCAACTTTTATCTCGCCATTAACACTTTACAAAGCATGTGAGTGGACATAGATGATGAACTTGTACATGACTTTTCAACAGTTTTTTCATTGCATAATTTTCCCTATCAAAAGCAATTTTTAATTCAACGAAAGAAAGGGGTTGTTTTCTACACACTAAGCAAAAAGTCGGTTCAAATCTATGAACTGAGGAAACCTCGCATGACTCTTCACTCACTAAATCATTGTATGTATGTCGTTTCCATTTATTATTTAATTTTTCCGCGCACAATTAATGGTCAATTAATTCTGTGCTAAAAAAGAGTGTAGACTTCTCCAAATAATCTGCTACAATTATCGATTTCGCTCATTGAACAGCGAACTGCAAAACGAAAAGCAGAACGAAATTGTTCGTTTATGATTTCATTGTCATTTTTGTATGGGATTTTTCGTTTCGCATCAGAAGCATACTAGGCTTTATTCATAAAAGTTACCTCTGCATCTATAAAAATGCTACAGTATACGATGGTCATAGTCTGGAAGAATCACCAATGCGGACATTATTTTCGTTCAAAGTAGACATGAAGCCAACGAAAACTGTTCATATATTTTGAATTAAATCATAGCGTGATTGCTTTTTATTTTATATTTTATTGCAAGACATCCCACAGTAAAATATAGGTCACACGACAGAAATTGCCGTGAAAGAAAATTAAAACCTGATTGGGTTCCCAAAACTCTTAGAATAATTTTTTTTTTAAATTACCCCGTTTGATATTATAGCACGTGTTTTTTCTGAGGTTGATTTTCATTTTTTGTAAATAAACAAGTTGATGGATCAAATAATTCATCAGTCGAAATTTAGAATACACTCTGATAAAAACTTGAATGTACCTACATCATAAAATTCATTGCTGTTCTTTTAATTGTTTCTGGTAAGTTTTATATATTTGTTTATTTTTATAACTTTCTTTTGTTTTAACTTAAAATTAAAAATTTTGCTGTCGTAGCCGTTGTCTTGGCAAGCTTGGGTAAGGCCATTTGTGCCACCAATGGAACTTGCAGACAATATTGTGAAGTGGACATAACATGTGCAATTGCGTCGATCAACCGGAGAAGCAGTCTAATAATAACGGTACCTGCCATATAAATTTAGTATTATTTTTAAAAACAGCTCATACGGATTTGATAAGAATAAATCAGTTAGTTGCTATAAAGTCCAGTGCAATTATAATCTGACCCAGCAGTTTGTACCACCGCCAATTTTTTTTTTTTTTTTTACCGATAAAGAGTTTATCGAATATGATAAATCTTAGTTTTCGCATTCGTAACATTTACCGTTTTGCCGCCATCTTGGATTTTACTTTTTAATAAATATCTCGGTTCATATTAGTCCTACAAAAAAACTTGTAGAACATAAAATGCGTAGAATAAAATTTCCTATTTTATGTGTTAAAAAATTTGTCGTTATTGATAATATTTAAAAAGTTACAGGCCAACAAAAAAGAAAATTAAGTATTTTCCTAAATTTAGGTCATTTTCAATCAAAAATTTGAAAAACTTTCTAGGACAAGTTTGTTGGGCTCAAAATTTCGAACAGTTTTGTCATACAAATTTTTTCTGTATTTTAATAAATAAACAAGTTATGAATATTTTTCTATTAAAAAAAATGTTTTATACCTGAACTCATTTTTTTAAATCTGAGATCTTGGCTGAAAATCTTGATTTGGGCTTTTTATAGTTAGATTTGCTAAAACTGTTTTTAAGATTTAATTTTAGTTTTTCGGTTTACTAATGCATAACGGCAATTCATATTTCCCTAGTACCGAATATTGGAAATTTATTAAAGGCTCCATAAATAAATAAATAAATCGGGTGGCACAACGGCTCATGAAGAACCAGGGCCTAGTGACTAACAACTCGCAACCATTCCTGTGTGCGCCTTTCGACAGGAATGGAAGGGACCTACCTATTTAATGCCGAATCCGAACGGCTAGACGAGAAGCACTTATTCGTGACAAGTGATACTCTTGGAGGATTTGTCAATTCCTCGCAAGAGGCAGTAGCCCTGAAAAAAAACTTTTTAGTTTTTAGGTGGACGAGGCTGGGAAGCGATCCCAGACCTCCAGCGTGACAGTCGAACGCACTAACCATTACGCTACGGGCTACTACTATTAAAGGCTCCATACGCAAATTAATTTCTCAGGTATATCATTTTGTTTTGGAGTCTGTAATATTTAACTGCACAATTAAGAAAAGGTTCAAAGCGCGATTCAGTGAAAGTTAAAATAAGTGAACAGTGAACAAAGACAATAATGAACACGTATTAATTTTGCTGTGGACCGTTAGAATTTGCAAGATTGCTTATTTAAAAAAAAAGCCAGCCAGCATTTCTTAATTGTGCAGTTAAATATTACAGACTCCAAAACTAAATGATATACCTGAGAAATTAATTTGCGTATGGAGCCTTAAATAAATTTCCAATATAAGCCGAGATATTTTATTAAAAATCCAAGATGGCGGCAAAACGGTAAATGTTACGAATGCGAAAACTGAGATTTATCATAATCGATCAACTCTCTATCGAATATAAAAAAATTGGGGGTAGTACAAACTGCTGGGTCCCCCATATAAAATTTTATAATTTTTTTTTGAAAAAAGATTATTCTTGGTACCTCTAGTAGGACCGTTGTTTTTATTGTATTATTATTTATTTTATGTTTATATATCAATAATTAAAAAAAAAGCGCCAAATTCGCAAAGTGCGATGTAGTTTCGCATTTTTGATATGTTGTTGGGACATGTTAGAGTAGTCTGTTGCCAAGTTTGCAACTTCGAAAAATCTGTGCTCGCTTCAGGAAAAATGCAACAGTGAACAAAACGCTAAAATCACCCCATTTTTTTCCGACATTTTCCTTTCTAACTTTGGAAATATGCAACTCAGGAAAAAACCATCCACTATATATTCTTGTTTGCTATAAAATTTTCTACAAGACCAAATCAGCTTTAAATGTATGCATGTTATATTTGTGTTGCTATCTAACCATGAGGCATAAAAACAATTCTGAAAAACTAAGTTATTTTGAAGCACTCTAAAATTAAGACAAAAATAATCCAATTCTGCTAATAATTTGGAATGAAATAGTCTATAGTATTATAAGACAAAATTCGTCTTGAAAATTAAATACCTTAATATTGTAACTATATTTTATCATAGTTAAGGGTTAATAGTTAAGTACGTGTACAAAAATCAGTGCCAACTTAAGTGTCCTACTTTGACCACAGCAATGATGCAAACATTTTGCTTGTTGCACTTAGTTTCAAGTTTCTTGCCAAAACTATTTGACCGATTTGGACCGAATTTTGTGTTGTAATACTCTAGACTACTCGTATTTGATTTCAAATTTTAAGCAGAATTTAACAATTCTTGAGCTATTTTTGGAGTGCTTCAAAATTACTTAGATTTTTAGATTTTTTTTTGAATTCCTGGCTAGATAGCAACACAAATATAACATGCATGAGTTTAAAGCTAATGTGGTCTTGTAGAAAATTTTATAGCAAACAAGTTTATAGTGGATGGTTTTTTCCTAAGTTGCATATTTTCAAAGTTATAAATGAAAATATCGGAAAAAATGGGGTGAGTTTAGCGATTTTTTTCACAGTTGCATTTTTCCTGCAGCGAGCACAAGTTTTTCGAAGTTGCAAACTTAGCTACAGACTACTCTAACATGCCCCAATAACAAAAATGCAGAACTACATCGCGCTTTGCGAATTTATTGTCGAATTTGACTGGGCTAAACACTAAATTCAAACAATCATAATCTATACATGACATACACATATTACATATATTAAAATAATTTTTTCTGAAGTTGTTTGTTTATTTTAACATTTGTTGTTGTTTACCTACTTTTCTTCTCGTCATCTATCAAATGATTGCCTGTCACTTTACAAATGTTTTTATAAAAGTCTAACTTGCTGAAAGCGAGTTAGATTCAAAAATCAAGATTAAAAATTAAAATACTAAAATTTTTTTGAAAACCATAAGGATAAAGACAAAGATTGGGTCGATTTTTCAACTAAGTTTTCGTAGAGTATGATACATCTATGGAAAAGTAGCTCTTCCTAGATCACGAAAATGATGGTTTTAACCCATGCCGCGATGGTTTTAAAATGCCGCGAGTCATAAAAAATGCCGCTAGACAAAAAAAATGCCGCGGGGCAAAACAAAAATGCCGCGAGGCAAACAAAATACCGCGGGGAAAAAAAAGACGCGAGGCAAGAAAAAATGCTGGGGGGTAAAAAAAATGCCACGACGAAAAAAAATTGTCGCGGGGCAAAACAAAAATGTCGCGGGGCAAAATAAAAATGTCGCGGGGCAATAAAAAATACCACGAGGAAAAAAAATGCCGCAGGACAAAAAAAAAATGCCACGAGGCAAACAAAATGCCGCGGGGCAAAAACAAAAATGTAGCAAGGCGACAAAAAAATGCCGCGAGGCAAAAAGAATACCGCGGGCAAATAAAATGCCGTGGGGAAAAAAATTCCGTGAGGCAAAAAAAAAAATGTCGCGGGCAAAAAAAAAATGCCGCGGGGCAAAAATAAATGCCACGTGGCAAAACATTCGAGTTTGAAGATAAAGGTAGTAGAGTCGATTTTTTTACTTAAAGTTTTCGAGGATATCTATGGACAGGTGCTACCTCCTAGATCACGAAAAGTATCGTTTTAACCTTAAGTTCTCGAGATTATCGAGTTTAAAGATACAGTTGATTTTTCCTAGATCACGAAAATGATAGTTTTAACCCTCTACGACCCTTAGTTTTCGAGATAATCGAGTTTAAAAATAAAGATACAGTCAATGTTATCGTAGGCTATGATACATCTATTGAAAGGTGGTACCTCCTAGATCATGAAAATGATAGCTTTAACCCTCTACGACGCTAAGTACTCTGGATAATCTAATTTAAAGATAAAGATAGAGCCGATTTTTCAACTTAAAGTTTTCGTAGAGGATATCTATGGAAATGTGCTACCTCCTAGATCACGAAAATGATAGTTTTAACCCTCTACGGCACGTGCTTAGTTCTCGAGATAATCGAGTTTAAAGATGAAGATATAGGGGCATATTCATAATCATTTTAGACCTGGGTCTAAGTTAAACATAGGTTTTGTTGAATTTTCAGACGTTGATTCTATATTTTTAAGTATATAATTTCAAAATATTTGAAGCTATTTGTGTAGTATACCAAGTTAATTATATTATAAAAATATAAAACCAACTATTTGTAATTAAAATCGGTCTGTTTTCATCGAGCCAAAATTGTCTTAAACTGTAGTTTAGTTAAACCTGGGTCTATCTGCGACTATCAATATGCCCCATAGTTTATTTTTCAACTTAAAGTTTTCGTAGAGTATGATACATCTATGGAAAGGTTGCACCTCCTATTAGATCACGAAAATGATATTTTCAACCCTCTACGACGCGAGGCTTAGTTCTCGAGATAATCGAGGTGGCACCTCCTAGATCAAAAAAAAAAAAAAAATGCAGCGGAGCAAAAAACAATGCCGCGGTGCAAAAAAAAATGCTTCGGAGGGGATGGATGGTGGGGCAAAAAAAAACCGGTTTCTCAATTTTTGTTGATTGTCGTTTTTAAGATAGCTTACTCTGTCGCTGATTAATAATTGTAATCTACTCAAATGAAGATTTCAATAAATCTCATTCAAATCTACTTGGAAACATTAGTTTGTCAAATCAAACAAACTTTTTTTTCGGAGAATAATTATTGTGGAACCGACCCATTTAAAACGCCATTTTCGTTTATTGACAGATGGAAATGTAAACAAAGGCCGCTTTCACACAAGGAAACTGATAACTGAGTTGCCTGCAATTTTAAGTTTTTAGGCCAGAAGGGCGTAAGGGGAATGACAAAAATTTTCCCCTCACACCCTTCTCGCCATCAAACTAGCTAGTTTCTAGCAACTCAGTTTCCTTGTGTGAAAGCGGTCAGAAACCACATGTATATTTATCTGTCTGACTTCCCCTACATATCAAAGAAATGAAATAACATTTAAATGTTTTTTCATAATCCTCTTTTTGAGAACGAGAAAGATGTGGTTCCGGCTATATTATCCATCACTTCAAATTACACATCTACTCGTGAGACTAAAAACTAATTTTCTAAGAGGAAAGTGCTAAGGGTGTGTGATAAGAACGGATTTTGCAAATCCTTATCCAAAAGCAAAGATAAATCTTGTATGGTTTTTGTAAAACATGTATTTTCAATCAAATACAATCCAAATCGGATCGGAAAATAAAATGGAGCTACTGATTTAAATCTCTAATCTTAACATTGAAGGTTTGAATGAACAACAACTACTTGAGTGATTTTCTTAGGCTATTTCACGTCTACCACACCGAATCCGCTCTGAATCAGGGATACAGATTAAAAAATGAAATGATGTGTCGAAAATCATCTAAAGATCCTATCTATTTAGAATGACTCATTAGAATGACTTGTTTAACTTTATTGAATTGGAAAATCAATTAAAATTTAATAAAGTTAAACAACAAATATTTATCTTCAGGTTCCTTTGTTATTTATTAAATTTTGTATCAATGGTAATGTTTTTGTATTTGTTCAATGAAAATCGCCCCTTGTACAAAGAGGTTGGGAAATGTCCTTACACATATTATTAGGAAGTTGCTGAAATTGCTTTTGTGGATTCAAGCAGTTGTAAGTTTGCAGCTTGCATAAACTGTCAAAATGATCAATGCACATTCCATTAGTAGCACATACAGGAACATCAATTTTGTGGCAAATATAGTTGCAACGTCCAAGATCATCTGGCAGAGGAGCCATTCCACTAAGAGCGACAGAAATCAGAGCTTAAAAAAAAGATAGGTAATTTAAAACAAAAATGAAAACGTCAATTTGGAAATATTTTATACCAGCAAAGATGAAAGAAACAGTTATAATCTTCATGCTGACCAAAGTTTGTATGTTTGTTGACGTCAAAAAGATATTTGTAAGGATTTTATCAAAATCATTTGCTTTTATAATGTACAAGCTGTTTCAACAAGAATAGGAAGTCAAAAATAGAACCACTTTGAGGGTTATTTATGAAGCCTTATGAATGTGTGTTAAAATAAGGAGTTAATTTATTAAAATAATAAGAATATGGGGAAATCAACAATCAGCTTAGCCAATTCCAGCCCTGATTTTATTGGCGAAAAAAAAAATCAAATTTTGTTGACTTGTGTTATTTTTAAATAACGAACGATTTTGGTTGTTGATATTTTCAGCTTTTGTTTTTACTTATAACCGTATTACCCAACCCAGTGGATAAAATAAACTTACAGTTATACAAAAGAATTTAAGAGTTGGAGCAAATTATTTAAATCAAATTATTGGTTGATGGATAAAGCTAAATATAGCTTAGGTATTTTTAAAAATTCTCCTTATGGTAATGGTATTTTAAAATCAATTACAAGAACATTCTTTCGTTAAGTCAATTTATTTAAAAACAAATTTCACATAAAAGCAAATGCTAAATACAAGTTTGTCAACATTCATATCAAACAGTCGATTATTGAAACATCTTTTGAAAAAGTTTAACAAATTTATAAAAAAAAAGAATGAAGTTCACACTCCTTATGTTTATAGTTGCTGGTAGGTTTGAATAATTTTAGTAAAATACTCCAATACACAATCATAAAAAATGTATTTTTCTCATCAATTTCTATAGGTCTCTTGGCTGTTGTTCTTGGAATTCGGCCAACACCGCCAAGGAAGTGTGATTACAGATGTACAAAGCCTGACAAAAATATTTGTGCTAGCAATGGAATCTGTAACAACCAATTCCCAAGTCAGTGCCAATTAGAAAAGTACAATTGCTTATACCCTCAGAAGGCTTTCAATCAAGTGGATGAATTGAAATGTGCTGAGAGATCGTTACCTCAGTGTTCGCTTGGAGATTTGTAAAAGTATTGAAAATGTTACTATAAATTAAATAAAAACTATATGAACACAAAAAACAATATTAAGTTTATTTGCATTAGACCGCTTTCACACAAGGAAACTGAGTTGCCAGAAACTAGCTAGTTTGTAGGCGAGAAGGGTGTGAGGGGAAATTTTTTTTCATTCCCCTTACTTCTTGCCCTTCTCGCCTACAAACTCCCAGTTGCCGGCAACTCAGTATCCTTGTGTGAAAGCAGTGTTACTATGAGTCCAGCTCCAGACACAAATTTAGGTTTCACTCGTGTGTTCTCATTTTATTGAATGTTTGTAGCATTGAATATACAAAAAAGGAGGCATTTTACAACTCAAGTGATCATCAAATCCAAATCATGTAACCCAAAGCGGGAGATATTCGGTGGAGAGCTTAATAAAGTCTAAGAGGACGATCGATGGTTAAGCTAATCCACTTTGTTAATAAAATATTTCTATTCAAATGATTTTAATTGGTCTAGCTTCGCTGAATCGAAAAAAGATGTTATAAGCGTGATTGCATATTGCATGAACATGCTTTTGTTTCAAGGCTATTTATTTGGTTTAAAAATCTTTTGTACAATTTGAACATCAGCAATATTATTAAAACTTATACAGTTAAAAAAGTGGTTATAGTTATCAATACTTCCCCACCGTTTATCTAGTACTTGTAAATATTGGATCTATTGTGAAAGTAGATACCAATATATTTTTTCTTAATCAGACTTTTTTTATGACAAAAGATGTTCTGTTCATATATCAAACAATCCTACAATCTATCCAGTGCAGGCGTGATGGTGAGGTGAGTTGATTTCGTATACGAAAATATGTCAGTCCATCCGTCCGTCCGTCTATCCACCCGTCCGTCTATCTATCCATCCATCCGTTCATCCATCCGTCCGTCTATCCATCCGTCCATCCGTCCGTCTATCCATCCATCCGTCCATCCATCCATCCGCCCATCCGTGCGTCCATCAGTCCGTCCACCCATTCATCCGTCCATCCGTCCGCCTGTATCTTTCCGCCCACCCGTCCATCCTTTCGTCAATCCGTCCGTCCATCCATATGTGTATGCGTCCGCCCGTCCGTCCGGAAAGTGGACGGACCACTTTATTCAAATTGTCAAACTTGACGTCAAACAATAATTATTAAATAATTTTAAAGCTCTTTAACTTAAATATAAAATTAATAGGTAGAAGCTAAGTGCAAATCTGCGTTCTATAAAATTGCATCTCTCCTTGGTTCTGCCCTCGAAGTGCATTCAGTTTCTATCCGGAAAAATGTATACCCACTTATTAAATTTGCATAAATGTGTGTGGGTCGCCGCAATAATTAATTAGGTACACATTATATTCTCACATAAAGCCCGATTCAAAAATGTCTAGTGAATGCCAATCTGCCGAACACCTAATTATTCAGAATGCCAATGGCAATTGCAGCAGAGTCTAAAACGGTTCTTCAATATTTTAGTATTCATACTAAAATAAAAGCTTTTCCTCAAAAAAAAAAAAAAAATACAAAATCAATCGGCACTGACAATGAACGCAAAATTTAAACTGCTTCGCATGAGGGACTGTAATATACATTTATGTACTTGTGTATATAGCCAATATATATTTGTCTACGGATACAAGCTCAAACTGAATTATGCAAATGTGGCACGTGCTGGAGTCAAATAAGTTCTCCAACCCAAACAGCATAACGCATAGAGGAAACACCATCATATTGTACCGGTTTCGCATAAAGTGACAGCGCTAATTTCCTACCCTGGTGTCTGGTCTTAGAACTTTTCCGCAATTACCTTTTGTTTGTTCTAACTTCTAACTCCCGCCAACTCGATAAAATGGCCATGATTCTAGTGTAGTTCATTCACACTTTAGGTCAACATCTTTCAATCTGAAAAATTCACAAGTTTTGGCGGAGTCAGATGATTTGAAATTTTTAATCAGACATACCCATTAAAATATCGAACTAGTGTGACATAATGGTGTTAAACTAGATTGACATTTGCCGTAATCACTTCCTTATCGTGCGGAACAAAACACCGAACACCCACATTTATAAAATCCGAATAATGTTGTCAGTCTTTGAACAGGTGTGGATTTTATTTTATTTAACTCCGAAAGCAAAAGTGAATGAAACAAAACGAAAAGGAACAAACCGCTATTATTATAATCGCATATCATTATGATTTCCTTGTATTCGCATGTTTTTTTCCGACCACTTCATTGACCATCCGAGTATATAATACTTCGTGAAATCGAAAAATTAGGGCCTGATTACACGGTTTTTTCGTTCATTTCATCTTTTATTTTTTTAACATTAAATGTACTTTTCGTTATTTAGATACTCATAGAATTTGGGGTTGTCTTGTGGAAAATAATCAGTTGTAATAATTAAAAATGTTTTTTAATCACTTCTTTTTTAAATACATATACACTACATAATTATGTACGTATGGAATCACGAAAAACAAAACAATTTGCCAATTCAAAAATGTTTGCTTACATCGATTTTTTCTAGCATCGATGAGCGTTGTGGTTGTCAAATCAGAAAAGTCAGAGTTTAGCTAGGTAAAGTCAAAGTCAACTTCAACACCACACAGTTAAATTGTATCGTACACCTTAATCATATTTTCATTATTTCGTGCCAGAAACCAAAAAGTTTTTATTTTTAACCAACTGAATACGGCCCTGTATAATGATTCAACATTATTCAATAAAAGTTAACTAAATATTTATCTAAATTTTCATAAATTTAAAATTTTATCGGGCATTGACACCGCAACACAACTGTCTTTTTTTTAATTGGTCTATCGCCAAAAGTCTCACTACAGAGTGCTTCAATGTGAAGGTCGTCAAAACGTAAACAAAAAACAACCCAAAAATTTGTTTACCAAAATTTGATCAACTTGAAATGTCACCGACTCTTACCATTGTCAAAGCTGCCCCTATAGGAAGATATAAACATTGTTGTTGTTTTTTGTTTATAGATGCATTGCACACACACATGATCAATTTTAAAAACAAAAGCTTTAGTGGAATGAATGAGTCGTTGAAATTACGCAATATTAACAACAACCGCATGGGCCGGGCCAGGAAGCTTTTTATTGCTGTTATGATAATGATGATCCAATGCCCCTGAAATGTTTGTTAAGTTTGCCATAAAGCGGGAGGAACTTTCCATATTATTGTGCTTTGTATTTCAATTGCACAAATATAGTTGTCAGAGGTTCTATTTGAATTTGGATTTTGGCGGGGTCTTATGATAAACAAAAAAGTTTTGTTTACTATCAGTTGTTCTTATCGGATATACGTGAAAAGCTTTATTTTATGATACATATTAGTTCTCGGCTTCTTTTAGATTGAAAGTATAAATAAACATGTTTGACATGTTGATTCGGTATACAGTTCATATCGGTTGGGGGTTGATTAGTGAGGAGATTATTATTTTGTGATCTTAAAGTTATACCTACATTATTATGTCTTCTATGTTTTACTCCTGGAAAATGGGAAAGTTTGTGATTGTTTGTTTATTCGTTTGGAGTTTTAGTGCTGGAATTAATTCCCAAAAAAGTTGTGAGTTTAAAACTGCCATGTTTTTACGTTCCACTTGCTACAACAAAAATGCTTTCCTTATTTCCTTCTATTTAAATTTAAAAAAGACCTTTGAGCCTGATTACATTGTTCATTTTTTCGATCGTTTAGTCTACCGTCTTTTCGACAAGCATACGTTCATGATTATACGGTTCGTGAAAAGACAATACCCCGAATACACGAATGGCGAAAAACGATTTAAACAAAAATGATTGAATTGGAAAATTGTTTTTCGTAATTGAATATACATACGTAATACAAGTATATTTGAGAAGGAAGTGATTAATAAACGTTTTTATTTATTACTACTGATTATTTTCTCACAAAACAACCCCAAAGTCCATGAACGTCAAAATAAAAAAAAGGAAGTACGTACATATATGTAGATTCGTATTTTTGCGAACAGTGTAATCATGAACGAACGTACCTGTCAAAATAACGAAGCGTAGGTATACGTCCTTTCGTAAAGTGGGGTACACATTATCAGATCTGTTTGACAAACCTGTTTGACGTCAAACATCAGACATTATCAAACAAATTTGTGGACAAAGAACGTGTTTGTCAAACAGACAGTACACATTATCAAACGTGAACAGATTTGTCATACAGGTTTGACAATGTGTACCCCACTTTATGTTGACGTTAATGGAATTTGGGGTAGTTTTGTGGAAAAATAATCAGTAGTATTAATTAAAAAACTTTTTTAATAACTTCCTCTTAAATATACATATTAATTCAATTACGAACAACAATTTTACAAGCCAATAACTTTTATTTTCATATATTCACATCGAGGAGCATAAATGGGGCTGTCAAATCAAAAACGTCAAAGTTCAACCGGAAAAAGTCTTTAAATTTTTATTCTTGCTTTGGTTACTTCCCTTCTAATACATTTCTACACCCCTGCCCAACCTATCAAAAAGAAGAAAGACGAAAAACAAAACGAACGAAAAAGGAATCGTGTAATCGGAGTCATAGTTAAAATTAAAAAAAAACACTATTATTAAAGTTTTTGAAAAATTTGTCTTACAAAAGTTGATTTAAATGAATAAACATTTAAACAAAGATAATAGAGCTCAAAATAAATTAGGCTTTCAGTATTTAGTTTATTTATTTTCATAGCGAATAGAAAACCATATTAATTTAATTTATTTTTGTAATTTTTTCGTATAAAGGCGCTCCCAAACCAATGCGAAACATTCGTTGCGGCGAAGAAACATTCGTCAGTCAAAATTAATTCATATGTTTCTCCGCCGCTTTGGTGTGGGCACTCTCAAATATCACCATGTAAATAAATTTTGACATGCGAATGTTTCTTCGCCGCAACGAATGTTCCGCATTGGTTTGGGAGAGCCTTAAATCTTCTTGCTAAATGCAAAATTGATTTTAATTAAAAAAATAATTTATTTATTTGTCCAATTGCACCCAAAATGTGTCAAAATTTCTATTTTGACAGATCCAAATCAAAAATGAATTAATTGTATTACCAATGGAAAACCCTGTATAAATATATGAGGGTCTATACCTACTATAATATTGCATCTTATTTCAGTTTCCTCATTATCCTGCCAAGGTTCTCGTAATCCAAAAATTGTGGGCGGATCACAAGCAAACAAGAATGAGATGCCTTATATAGTGAGCTTAACCCGCCGTGGAGGACATTTTTGTGGAGCTTCAATCCTTAATGAACGATGGCTACTCACAGCGGGACATTGTGTTTGTAACGGTTTGAATAACCTTATGAAACCAGCACAAATTCAAGGGGTCATAGGGCTGCATAGCATTTCGGATTTCCTTAACGGCTTGCAGAGCAGAAATTTTCAACTGAGTCCAAGTCAGATTGAATTCAGATCAATAGTGACACATCCGGGCTATGATTGTAATCATGTTAAAAATGACATAGGTAATCGAAGTCATACAAACTAAAATCCTGTGCGTGCACAATTTTATCCCTCATTTCTCTATTTTTCGTTTTAAGCTCTTCTTGAAATAACCAGACCAATTACATTCAATGAACAAATTAAGCCCACTTGTCTATCAGTGGATACAGATGTTCGAAATTTTGAAGATGACTATGCCACTGTGTCCGGCTGGGGATGGACAAATGAGAATCAAGGAAACGGTGATAGGGCCGATGTATTACGTAAGGCTACAGTTCAAATTTGGAATAATGATATATGTGAGAGGTCCTATAAAACAAATGGAAAAAGATCTAACTTTATAGCTGAGACACAGATGTGTGCTGGTTACGTAAATGGTGGCATTGATTCGTGTTGGGTAAAGATTGTAATATTAATTTTTGACATTTTACTTGACATATTTTTTTTTTGGTATTCATTAGGCCGATTCCGGTGGCCCTTTGGTGACAAAAGATAATCTACTAGTTGGAGTTGTTTCAACTGGAATTGGATGTGCTAGACCGGGTTTACCAGGGATTTACACAAGAGTTAGTAAATATATTAATTGGATGGAACAAGTAATGTCACGTTGAACGTACAGTCTCAACATAATTGGTTATGCTTTAAGAAACAGTGATATTAAAATTAAATAGTAAAGTAAATATATATTTAAGAAGAAGATACATTATACTCGTATTAATGATAGTTTTACCATGTTAACTTATTTTCTATTTTTCTTATTTTAATAAAAAACATAAAAAAATATAATGGAAATTAAAACCTGTTGCATGCAAAATAATTGAAGGACTTGAAAATCTATAGATTATCCAGAAGTGATAAAATATTGGTGTTAAATATAGAGCACATTTCCTATTACCCTTAGTAACTGGTGATACTCTGTTCTATAGCTATGTATATAATACTATAGCTATAATATATACTATAGCTTTATAATATAGTTGTTCATTGGTAAGAATATTTTTGTTAAATCTAGATCTGTCAAAAGGGTAAATTTGACATGTCAATTTTGTTCCAAATAAAAAATTAAAAAAAAATCTTTTATATCCTTTGAGTTTGTCAGGCACATACTAATGTATGTATTTAAAAACCCTGCCACACTATTTCATTGAGTATTCATACATGTCACCATTGTATATAAAACCTATAGTACTATTAATGAGTCGAATTTCGGGACGATAGTCTAGGCCTATAGGTGGAGTGATTGTCGCTAAAGAGATTTAATGAGATTTTCAATGTGTTTTTAACTCTACATTTTTCATTTTTTCTTTGGACTTCCAGAAGCGTCCGGAAGTCTTCTGAAACCATTCCATTGGCACAAAAAAGTACGCTTCTGACGATTCTGAGAAGAGAAATTCGATTCTTGATTTAAAATCAGAATCCACTCAAAAAGCACTAATACATTTAAAATCAAATGTCAAAAAAAACTCACTCAATCGTTTTGACAGCAAATTGTCAGAGATGAACAAAAATTATTAAGACACTTTCATCGATGTTGGCAAAACATCGATGTTAGACGAAAAAACATCGCTTTCAACATTGATAGGTTGAACGAAAAATTTATTTTAGCATTCAATGTCCCGGTCTACATTGAACGATTTTTCCAGTGCCGACAAAAAATTGTTGTTGTAATCGTGTGCGATTGAGAGGTACAACCGACAAGTTCCTTCCAGTTTCGGCCGATTTTTCCATTCAGCACGGGAAAAATCGTTCAATGTAGACCGGGACAATGCTTTTGAAGTAAGTATTAAAATCATTGATGTTCAGAAAGCTAAGACGGCTTTCACACAAGGAAACTGAGTTGCCAGAAACTGGCTAGTTTGTTGGTGAGATGGGTGTGAGGGGAAATTGTTTGTCTTCCTTTTACGCCCTTCTCGCCTAGAAACTAAAAATCGCCGGCAACTCAGTTTCCTTGTGTGAAAGGGGTCTAAGGCACCAATTTACATATGATATTTTGTATAAACGACTTGTTAGATGTTCATTTATGCTAAATAATTTAATATCGATGTTCAAACATTAAAATCATCGATGTTCAAAAAAGGATAGACACAGTTTACAAAAGATTTTTCCTACCTACGACTTGCTGGATGTTCATTGATGCATAATAACTTAAGATCGATGTTCAAGCATTAAAATCATCGATGTTCAGAAAACTAAAGCAGCAATTACACAATGATTTTTTGTATAAACGACTTGCTAGATGTTCATTCATCGATTTTCAAACATACAAATTAGTGAAATAGAAGAAGTCATGGAACTTTGTTCAATCTATTTTTGTATAGAAAATTTGACCTGTACGTTTATATTTTGAGCTCATCGCGATGTTATGGAAGAATTTAACGTTCAAGTTTCAAGAAAATGGTTATAATTTTCAAAACATGAAGGTATTTTATATTTGTAATGTGTTGCATTTTTATGTTGCAAACAAATGTATTAACCCTGCAGTCGTCGCGCACCAAAAAGTCACACCAGTCGTCGCGCGGATTACATATGTAACCCATTTTAAAATTAAAATAAAAACAGTATTTTTTAATTTTTTCAAATTTATTTTGATGCAAAATGGGATTACATATTACTTAAAGATAAAAAACATAAATTATTACTTCATAATACAAAAAAAAAAAAATAAATTAAAAAAATAAAAATTTCAGATTTCTTGTAGAAAAAATAAAATAAAATAAAAATCTATAAACTAATTACTTGTTTCCAAGCATGATGAACATATAAACTTAGAATGGTCAGGACAAACGAATTTCTTACATGTGGTACATGATACCTACATGATACATAAAGGTTAGACCGCACTAGGCGGAACTGCACTGCAGCGGAAATGCGATTCAAAATAATTTGTATGAAATTTTATGAAGTTCAGTTGGCGCTTAGTGCGATATAGCTCATACAAATTCATACAAATAATGTTTTGCCGCGTCGTGAAGTGTAGTTCCGCTGCAGTTGTGTGCGGTCTAACCTTAATAGTTACATCAGTCGTCGCGCGGATTACAATAGTACTCCACTTAACTTCACAATGCTTTCGTGACACAACCACACACGACCCGGACTGGCGGTTCACTGAGCGCAAGCGCAAACTATTTAACTGTAAATACTAAAAGAGACACAAAATAACCACCACTAGTTTTCCGGGAATTCTCAATTTTGCATTGGTGGATTACAATAGTAATCCGCGCGACGACTGCAGGGTTAAAAATATCGATGTTAAAAAAAATAGGTGTTTATGATGGATAATTTTTGACATCGAGATTGCTTTTTCGATGTTGACTTATCGATGTTAACATCGATGATTTTTCAATATCGCTCATCCCTACCACTAAATCTTTGACGATTCACCAATAAAAAGATAAAACGTCAGAAATGAGCAGAAGCATTACAAGCTGTTCCAGTGGATTTCAGAATGAGTGGAACCTTGAGTGAAACCAATCGAAAACGGCATTAGTTTCACCATAACCTCAAACCCTCAAGAGTGGATAAAGAGTTAGTGCCTATCCACATTGGATTTTTAATGCTAGTAGCAACCTGTGAGAGGGGTAGATTTTATGTGAGTGAAAAAGAGATGGGTAGATTCCACCCAAATTGCACCGATGCGCCACTTTCAAACAATATTCTCGGTTCAACATGATAGATTTTTTATTGTGTGAGTGAAAGATAGATAGATTTCAAGGGTGGGAGATAGGGATGGGTAGATTGAACTGAGAGGATTTACTCTTAATCGTATGGACACAACGAACATGTTAACGACAAGCATTAAAAATCCAATGTGGACAGGCACTTAAGGTATGCTTGTTCATCACATCACATTTTTAAGGCCGACCAATATTTGAATAATGGGTGATGGCGCACGTTGCCTTTCGAAACAGAGCAAATACATGCAATTTGTATATTGTACATATAATTGATTTTTGAAAAAGTTTTGTCAATTTTTCGTAAGAACATATAATATGAATGTTTTTTTTTTTGAAAAATTATTTTTTGTTATGGTGTTTTCCATTTGTAAAATAACGTCGCCTGGCGTTTGGGACAATTTTTCAATAAAATTTTTCGCATTTTTTTTTTTGTGAGAATTGTTTTGTTCCACGTGCATATCACGGCGACAAGAGGTAGAGAATATACTAATAAAGTTGAGAAATGGTTTGTCCTACGTGCACTTTTGTTAAAGAAATGCTATGTATGTGGGACAATGATCACAAACAAAATTTTAGTATTGGCTTGTTCCACCTCCATTACAGTTGTGTAGATATTGGGAGACGATTGTATGAAATCAGCTAGTTGTGGCTTGATGTTGAATACCAAGGTGAAAGGACGTGCGATCGCGGATGTTTTTGAGTTTTTTTTTTTTTTTGTAAAGGACACTGTTTCATCTGAACCTCGTTCTATGGCCAGCGGTATCCTTAAGTAAGTACCTACTTATTTCCCAATTTATTTAAATAAATGCAGGATATAAAATATATATTTTTTTTTTTTCAAATAAAGCATGTTTGATGACGAATTATTGCCCAGGGATCTTAGTTCTTCCTCTTCGCCTCAAAAACAAGTAAACAAAGCAGTAAAACTGCTTTAATTTTAGTTGTTTTGTTTGTTTTTTTTTAAGAAGAATGTTAAGTGTTTATTGTTTATTCGATTAGTTAAATAAAAACTTTATTGAAAAAGAGATGTAATGGATTTTCTTTTCAAATATTATCATCCAACTCCATGCTTTCTCGCCTTTCAAATATAGTAGTAGTAGTAATAATTGTGATTTTATTATTTTGTTCTTCATTTCAAATTTTACATAGTTCACAGTAAGCATTGGCTTTTGCCGTCAGCCGAAAAAGAGAGTATTTTCTTAGTTCAAAATTGTACGTTCATAGATTTAGCTAATCACATTCAGTTATACAGATTTATTTAAAATGCTTCATTTATTATTTGTTGCTGATAAGTTAGTGCAGTTTTTATATAATTGTAAGGAAAGTTCCAGTTTCCACCATTCAATATTCCTATCGTTTCGTCCTCTGATTGCGTGATTTTTCCCCAGACTGATATTCGTATCGCCTTGAGCACCGGGCATATTCCAATAAAGTGCTGAATATCTTCAATTGATCTCAGGTTGCACAAACTGCATTCGGGATTTACATCAATCCTATATGGCAGGTAGTTTAGGGGTAAAAGTTCGCCTCTGGCTTTGAATATGGTGGATATCATATCAAGGTTATATTTGTCGTGGAAATAGCTGTCTGTTCCGAGGTCATGGGTTAGTAGCTTGTAAGTTTGCCTGGAATGGCTCAGTTGGCTTTCCATCCGAAACTTGTCCCGATAGCTATCTTAAATTTTCTCGACCAGATCTTGCAGACTTTTCACTGAGACGCAATCGTTTTCATCCAATAAACTAACATTATGCTCTCTTCCGAGTCTCGCCCATTCTCTGTAAAGTTGTATGTTTCTGATTTGAAGGTATTTGGCAATTTTATATGTGAGACGATTTGTAGGTTGTGTCATGACTTTCCGAATATATGCGAAGTGCATTCTGAGTGTGTAAATGTGTAGTAGCGGGAGGCCAGTCTCCAGATGTAACATGTAATTTGGGGTGTTAAATGGCAGTCTAAATATTCTTTTGAGGAAGTATCTTAGCAGCTTCTCGGCTTCTTCGAATTGGTATATGCCAAACTTGTGCGGCATAGCACATTATTGATCTCATCATTGCTTCGAAAATCCTGTACTTTGCACTTGGAGTGATATCTTATCTGCTAAGGACTTCTTTCCAGCTACAATTTATCGCACGTTTGGCTTCAGTTAGTTTTTTTTCTGAAGGTGTTTCCTAAATGACAGCTGAGGGGTATTAAGGGCTCCAAGGTAAAGATACTCTTTGACTTTCTCTAGTTCTTCATTCTGCCAGGTCCATTTCTCATTTCTATACATTTGATGAGAATTACTTGTGGCATATCCATTTTTTTGTGTTCCACGTGTAAAGAAAAAAAAAAAATCACTTTCAAAATGTAGGAGGTGGGACACAAGTCAAAAAAGTGGACTTTTACGCTAATTAACATATCTTGTTAATGGCTTGGTAAAACACTTTGAAAATTGGTAGGTGAAATCCTCATAAGACTAAAAAAAAAAATAAATCGGGTGGCACAACGGCTCATGAAGAACCAGGGCCTAGTGACTAACAACTCGCAACCATTCCTGTGTGCGCCTTTCGACAGGAATGGAAGGGACCTACAAGCACTTATTCGTGACAAGTGATACTCTTGGAGGATTTGTCAATTCCTCGCAAGAGGCAGTAGCCCTGAAAAAAAAATTTTTAGTTTGTAGGTGGACGAGGCTGGGAAGCGATCCCAGACCTCCAGCGTGACAGTCGAACGCACTTACCATTATGCTACGGGCTACTACCTCATAAGACTAACTTCAAGTTAAAAAAAAAAAAAAAAAAAAAAAAAAAAATCCTATCACACAGTTTTGGAGTACCAAGTACGCAAACCTTTAAATGCGTTTTTCTCGAAAAAGTGCCAATGGCGTATGGAACAAACTTATTCTCGGGCGACGATAAGTCAATTTATTTTTGATTTGGATCTGTCAAAACGCAGCTTTTTTATTCCAAATGTTACTCGCGCTCACCGTGCTTTCGATTATTACAGCGCATATATACAGATATAGTTATAGATAAATAAAATTTAATTAAACAAACTATATATTTTCTTTCTGTCCGACACTCACACTATATATATATATATATATATATATACATAAAAGAGAAATATCGTCCGTGTGCGCGCGCATAACTTGAGAACGGATTGTTTGGGCTTGATGAATTCGTATTGTCCCAAAGAAGGACATAGGACACTGTAGGAAAATCCCGAACAATTTTCAGGAAAATTGGAAATCAGGGATCATCTTTTTAATGCATATCTCGAGAACAGTGTCTTCGATTTTCACCGATTAAGGGCTTGATGGATCTCGGAAATTTTCCAGGAAAATTGAAACAGGGAACATCCAGTTTTAAGGGCATAACTCGAGAACGGTAACTTCGATTTTTACGATTTAGGGCTTGATAAATTCGTATTAGTTCAAGAAAAGGCATAGGAAACTGGAAGAAAATCCTGGAACATCCGGTTTTTAGTGCATAACTCGAGAACGGTTACTTTGATTTTCACGATTTAGGGCTTGCTAAATTCGTATTGGCCCCAGGAAGGGCCTGAAAGCATCGGCTTTATTGCAATATGTGTAGAAATTGCAATTGAAAACAAACATGCGAGTCGCTTTATACGAAATGACCAGTTCGCTGCAGATTTCTCCAGGCAATTTATTGGCGATGGGCAATGGCGTGATACCAGTGGACTTAGTCACCGTCCTCATTGAATTTCCACCGAATTTTTGCCACTTTACAACAACGCCGGAAGAGTTAATCGCGAATGTTTTTCCGAATTTCATTCAAAATTATGTTAACCATGATTGGCTGAGTTCACAAGCAATTTTGGTTGCGAAAAACAAGAATGTCGATCATTTGAATTTCGTCATTCAAAATCAAATCGCCGGTGAGTTACATTTATTCCGTGGACTCCGTGATGGATGAAAACGAAGCCACCAACTATCCCACGGAATTTTTGAATTCTTTGGATGTTCCGGGCTTTTCACCACACCATTTAAAATTGATAGACGGCTCAGTTATAATTTAACTGCGCAACCTCAATGCACCAAAACTTTGTAACTGAACGCGTTTGATTGTGAAGTGCATCGAAGATGTTCTCATTCCACGGATTCCGCTTATTCCGAACGATTTGCCATTCGTTTCGTATTAAAGCGTTATACGATCAGTAAAAAGCATCACTAAAAGTTGATACAGTTGAAAACTGGAATTTTATACGTACGGGCGGTTATAGCAATCAGTAAAATCATATCAGTAAATTAATGTCAAACCGACAGCCGCAATCTTTTATTTATTTTTAATGGTGCAAAATGCTTCAGTAATTTTTTTACTGACGAATGGTACAGCAAAAAAATGGAACATAGAAAACTGAAACGAAATGTTCAATTTTTTGTGAATTGGCAACCAGCTGTTCAGTAAAACGAATTTCCATCAGTAAAATAAATAAATGTTTTTTTAACAAAAATTATTCTTCCTTGGGATTATTTTTTGTCAGAAAAAAATATTTTAATCGATTTGCCATCGATTAGTGTCAATTTTATGTTTCAAATCTATTTAAAACACATGAAATTATCCAAAAGAAAATTTTTACTGGTGATTTTTACTGATCGCTATAACTATGGCCCCAAAGTCGCGAGGACAATCGCGGGAAGTTTGTGGCATAAATCTTGAATTCCCATGTTTCTTACATGGTCAATTGTATGTGGTGTGCTCACGTATCGGCAAACCTACCGCTTTGTACGTGTACGCGCCTGAAAATAAAACGAAAAATGGTGTTTACAAAGCTCTTTAGTAAAGAAGCGGAAGGTTGGCCGACACGCCAATCATTATGGTTTCATTAAAACACATCGACACTGTTTATTTAGTTTTTTTTTTTTATTGTATTTAATATAACTTTAGAATAAAGAATTTTAATTGATCGAATTACATGAAACATCGTTGTGCATCATGCTCGGAATTATTATTTTCTTTACATAAATGAATTTAGGCGGAACGAAGTTCGCCAAGCTGTCTTGAGCTTGGCTGCGACCTTATGGTTTTGTTTATTTAATTAAATTTTATTTTATTATTTTTATTTAAGGCCCTGCCTTAGCGATTTATTTTTTGATTTTATATCAATTTTGCAGATCTAAATTTTTCGGCAGATTTACCCCTCCATGCACTTACCCCAACACAATTTTAAGTTTGTCACTTTAGAAATTTGTTTTTTTTTATTGTTTGCATTTTTATTTCGATTAAACGAAAATTGTGTACAAATATAAAGAAAAGCATTTCTGATATAAAAAGGAAGCAGTTAAAAATTAATTGATAAATTCATGAAGCTAATTTTTCTCTTTTGAGAGTGCCAAGTGATGACGAGTTTTTTGAAGTTATGAAACATACATAAAATTACACGAATACAATGACAAAAAAAAATCAATTTGAAATAAATCAATTTTTATATTGAAATCTGAATTTACCAATCGAAAACACTATACATTTTTCGGCAGATTTACCCCTCCATCATTGTATATATACTCTAGAGTATATATACAATGCCTCCATGCACTTACACCAATATACAATTTTAATTTGTCACCTTACAATTGATTTTATTGTTTGAATTTATTTCGATCAAACGAAAATTGTGTTCCAAATATAAAGAAAATCATTTCTGCTATAAAATGGAAGCAGTTAGAAATTATTTGGTAAATTCATTAAGCAAGTGATGACGAGTTAGATAATTTGATTTACACTAGTTGTATTTCTATGTATTCGTTTTTAAAACAACAGACCTCTTAATTTAAAATATACAAATCCACTGGCTGAAAGCAAGGGTGGGAACTATTCTTTGTGGCAACTGAAAGTAGCTTTCCGTTAATTTTTGACATAAGCTACATTTGCTTTTACCTTTAGCTGAGCCTTTAGATTTTGAGAATCGATTTTCTGAAACTAGTTGATAGAAAATTGTTTTATTTCCGTCTTGTCTTGATAATTTAAATTCCAACAGTTTATTTAAAAAATGAGTGCATTTCAACAAAAATTAACAGCTTTCGTTAAATTTTAACTTCATATCCGAATCTAGCTGAATACACTCATCATGAAAAACAGCTGAGTGCGATGTCATGTTTGTTTACAAAAGTTCACCAACACAACCAACAGCATTTATTTTACTTCTCACTCTCACTCTACCGGTTTTTGCTGTCAGTTTTGGAAATTCACATTTGTGAGAATTTCACGCTGATCGTAGCACTTTTCTTTTCGTAATTGAAGTGAATTTTCTCATAATTTTCCACACATTTCCTTTTCCAAATAGTCTATATCAACTCCCAAATCAGTACAACGCATCCAACCATAATCAATATATTCGCAATGAGTGAGACTGAAAAATCTAAACCAAAAGTATCGACGACGACAGCAGCTGCAGTTTCTTCGTCATCATCATCGGCAGCATCAGCCGCAGGCAAGGTGAGTAGTAACTCTGGGAGTGGCAGTGGCAGCGGAAGCACCAATCCAACCACAAAAAGCTCCAGCAGCAACAGCTCTACTTCAGTTGTCAGCAGTAGCGTAAGTAGTAGCACCGGCAGCAACTCCACAAAACATCCAAGTAAGCCACCTCCTCCGCTGCCACCACTGCCGCCGCCTGCGCTCAAACATCTGCCACCACCAGTTCCAGTCAGTCGACCCCCAAGAGCCCATTATCCAACAGCGTCTGCAATCAGAAAAGCATTCCTCAATTTCATGAAAGACCCCGTTTGCCTAGACAAAGCTGCCGATTACCTCTACGAATCGTTGCTCGAAGACGCGGTCATGGGTATTTACCTGGAAGTCCATCATTCATTTAAGAGCGGTTCTTTGGAAGCCCTAGAAGGGCAGCCTGAAGATGATACATCTTTCAAAATAGTTGACACACCGAATTATGATGTTTTCGGTTTGAGCAAGGCCCGCAAGCCAATGGATTGCAATTGTCCAAATTGCGATCGTTTGGTAGCTGCAATTCGATTTGCACCGCATCTTGAGAAATGCATGGGTAAGTGACGATGAATACGTTAAGATATTAAAGGTTTTCATTTGTTTTAAGAAAGAAGTTATGGGTTATCAGGGGTTCTGGGCTTAGGTTTGCTAATAAAACAACTGTGGGGACTTGAACATCGCTCAATGTAAAGCAGTGGGTCTGCTTAGATTGATGACACAATTTAGAGCTGAAAACAGCCATTAAGATATTTACCATATAATTTGTTAACCTTGGGGGTAGAACTTACTCGCTATTAGATGAAATAACCTTGAAAAACTATCACTAGCTAATTAGTCCACGACATAGCGTTTTTTGCCAAGTTCAAGAATTTGCTAGCTGGAGCTGGTGCAAAGCGGAGTCTTCCATGATTTGATATAAAAATGTAGGGGTAGCTACTGAGCATATAATTGAGGAGGCGCCCGATGTACGTTCCTAACAATGAAGCCTTTACATATTTGGAACACTTATTAAACAGATATTGACCTTTATTTTGTCCAGCTAGAGGTGGTCTAAAACATTTGCTTCAAGCAAATAGCAGGTGTGTAAATTCTTACTAGTAGTAGCCCGTAGCGTAATGGTTAGTGCGTTCGACTGTCACGCTGGAGGTCTGGGTTCGCTTCCCAGCCTCGTCCACCTAAAAACTAAAAAGTTTTTTTTCAGGGCTACTGCCTCTTGCGAGGAATTGACAAATCCTCCAAGAGTATCACTTGTCACGAATAAGTGCTTCTCGTCTAGCCGTTCGAATTCGGCATAAAATTGTAGGTCCCTTCCATTCCTGTCGAAAGGCGCACACAGGAATGGTTGCGAGTTGTTAGTCACTAGGCCCTGGTTCTTCATGAACCGTTGTGCCACCCGATTTATTTTATTTTTTTAATTCTTACTAATTGTTCCTCATAGTATAGTGGGTACACTGGTTCGTTGAACAAGGGGCTTGCAATCGCAGGCAAATAGAGAAGCGATTCTCCTCGGTGTTATTTGAATTTGCCAGGATTTGTTTGTATTTAGACTCTGGAGCTTATAGAGTTCCCATTTCTTTTCAATTTAAAATCATAAAAAAATCTCACAAAATAATCGATTTTGTTTTGTTTTCTATTTTTAGGAATGGGAAGAAAAACATCTCGCACAGCTAGCCGTAGGCTTGCCAATGCGAAAGAAGGCAATGCCAGCTATTTTTCATCGAATGTAAGTGATGACGAAGACGATGCAGACTGGTCATCTGAAAAACGAAGAAAGAAAATCCAATCTCGAACAAACGGTACCAAGAAGAATGGGAAGTCTTCCTAATTAAACTATGTAAAAATTATTATCATTAGGTTAATCCAAATAAATAATTAGAATTAATGATATTTCGAAGCACTTTTTAATTAATATTATTTAATTAAATAAAACTAAAAGTTTTAGTCAAAAATATGTGAAAAGTGCTTCATATAAATCATCGGTGATTCTACTTATTTTTTTTTTTTAACATTAATTCGAATTTTAGATTGAATTTATTATTTATTTTATAAAAATGATGATAAAAACTCATATTTCGAGAGATAAGGAAAATTTAAAAACCACATTAATAATTGTAATTTTGCCTACATAAATTATAACAGAAACAAAAATATATTTACTTATAATAATTATTATTATATAGCTCGTGATATAATGGTAATATTGTGTTCAATACAGCCAACACTTCAGACCTCTTAAAACAAAACTTAGTTTTAAACTACAATAGAAATAATTAACACAAAACAGTATGATTGCTTTAATGGTTAATAATGCAAACATTTTTAAATATGCTTATGAATATACAATACATAATGTATTGTATGTATATAAACAATAACGATCAAATTAAAATAGTTAACTATTTCTTCACATAGAAAATAAAACTTGATATTAATGTTTTTTTTTTTTTAATAATTATTTCATACATAATAAAACAATGCCGTCAGAAATTAGTAAAAAGCTATCGCTATCCAGTTTGTGCAAATGGTATTTTTAAATTCATAATTGAAGATAATTGTGAGAATGAATTCAAATAAATTAATGATATTTAATTTAAATGGACAAAAATTTACACTGGTTTTCTTATTAATATTTACAAAGTAGATGGAATTGGATTATTAGGCTTGTTTCACACACATTTGGTTTCATTCGGTTCGGTCTCTATTCGGTTTGTATTCGGCTGTGCCTGATATGCGTGAAACGATAAAACGGTAAAAATAAAAACCTAATAGAAACCGTAGAGCACCGTTTTATCGTTTCACACATATCAGGCACAGCCGAATACAAACCGAATAGAGACCGAACCGAATGAAACCGAATGTGTGTGAAACGAGCCTAAGTATAACATTTATGCATAGTAGAAGCCCGTAGCGTAATGGTTAGTGCGTTGAACTGTCACGCTGGTCACTTTCCAGCCTCGTCCACCTAGAAACAACAGTTTTTTTTCAGGGCTACTGCCTCTTGCGAGGAATTGACAAATCCTCCAAGAGTATCACGTGTCGTGAATAAGTGCTTCTCATCAAGCCGTTCGGATTCGAAATAAAATTGAAGGTCCCTTCCATTTCTGTAGACACGCGTCACAGGAATGGTTGCGAGTTGTTAGTCACTAGGCCCTGGTTCTTAACGAGCCGTTGCGCCACCCAATTTATTTATAATTTTTACATTTATACATAATGGAAGTATAGATTGGACGTACCAGGGCCTCAACCAATAAGTGTCCCCAAACCATCTCGTTTTTTGGCTGTCTTGCTTAGGTATCGAAATATATCTCTTTAATCGCAAAGAAAAAAAATATTTTAGTTACACAGTAAAGGAAATACAACAAAAAATTTAAAAAATTATTGAAAGCAATTGCGACAAAACTAAAGCACATAATTAAATTCTGTAGTTGTTATTTAATATTTTGATGCTTGACAATTACCAGGCATTGACTCAATCAAGTACCTTATGATTTCCTGGGGGATACTTCCAAGTAATTTTTGTTAGAACAATAAGAAAGTCCTTGTTTTTGCAATTATCACGTTGAATCTCGCGATCTTCGATCTCCAATGGGTTTTTTTATGGGGATGAGGTCAGGTGACTGTGCCGGCCACTTCAAAACGTTGATTTTATTTTCCAAAAACCAATTTTGCACTAATTTAGCGGTATGTTTTGGATCGATGTCATATTGGAATGTCCGTTTGAACGGCATTTCTACTTCTGCGTGTGGCAGCATGATGGAGAAGGAAATGTTTTGGCCTGGGGACATTTTTCTAGTCAAAGAATCGGCCCAACTCATAGAATAGATTTTTTGCTTTGCGAGTTAAGAGCTAACTTATACCTACATTAACCAAATAAAATTCATTAAAATATATTCAAGTTTAGAAATTTACCTAAGCAAAATGTAACCAAGTGAAATTGAGTGCTTTTGTTTTGTCTGACACTGTATGTAGGTACATACGCGTGTTCATATATTGCTTAGCTCTAATAGTCCAGAAATGGAAAGTAAATTTAACAGTATTGCAGAATTCCTGCATTTTTGAACTCGGGGTTGATTTCTTGAAAAAAATATTAATTTAGGCAAACGAAAGCTTAAAAAGCGTTGAGAAATAAAATAATACAAAATATTTTTGTGTATACAATTATTAAAAAAAATTATGTTCATCTTCATGATAATGCTCTTTCACACATTACTCCGCACATCATTACTCCTACTTCCTTGTTTTGGTGACGGTTCAGATATTGCACATCTTTCCTCAGATCATCGAAAAAATTGTTATATTCATATTTTTGAGGAAAGAGAACCAATTTGTGAACCGTCATCACAACAGGGAAGGAGGCGTTATGATGTGGAGAGCAATATCCTATTATGCAACAATGAACTTGATAGTTTAAAGAACCAAGATGAATGGTTTCTGTAGTAGCCCGTAGCGTAATGACTGGTGCGTTCGACTGTCACGCTGGAGGTCTGGGTTCGTTTCCCAGCCTCGTCCACCTAAAAACTAAAAAGTTTTTTTCAGGGCTACTGCCTCTTGCGAGGAATTGACAAATCCTCCAAGAGTATCATTTGTCACGAATAAGTGCTTCTCGTCTAGCCGTTCGGATTCGGCATAAAATTTTAGGTCCCTTCCATTCCTGTCGACAGGCGCACACAGGAATGGTTGCGAGTTGTTAGTCACTAGGCCCTGGTTCTTCATGAGCCGTTGTGCCACCTAATTTATATTTTTAGATGAATGGTTTCTAGTCATATTGGTACTACAAAGCGTCGCTTAAATCAGTGTGTCCACATATGAACGATATTTTTGGACGAACTTCAAAGATTTTCAACCAAACACACCTATTTATAGAGCTCGAGTGTTTAAATCGTCAATTTCAAACCATAATGGTCTTTTGCTGCACTATCCCCCTATTCACCAGACTTCAAAATAAAAGAAAATGGTAAGGGATGGCTCACACGAAAAGTATATAAAGTATTACGATGACTGCTTCTTGCCATTATGTTGGCCTTGAGTGAAATTTCACTATTTGGAATCACAGTAAATAACTCTCTGTAAGATTGAATTTTTGAAGTTATTTTGAAAGCTGGCTGCACCACAAACATTAGTCTAATAAAAAAATGAGTAAAAAATACATTAAAACCCTTTTTGTATGTGCTTACTATAAAATTACTTTAAAAAAAAGTTACTCAGCAAACATTTTTATTCTCTTAGCTACTGTTAACATTTTTTCTTGAACTGCAAACAGGTTTTTCTATGGCACATTAATCAGTATTTTTGTGTCATACACAATTTCTATCTGTTTCGTATAGCAGGATTTTTCAAAAATGCCTTCTTCTAACCTAAAGACGAGCAGTGTATGTTTTGTGGTGAACATTTTAACGACTTGTTTTTTTTTACCAAATACCATACATATCTGTTTTTGAAAAAATCTGTTTTTAAAATAAAAAAAAAACGTTTGTTTTTAAAATATGGGTTTCGGATATGTTCGAGCATTCAAAAAAAAAAAACACTAGGATTGCTCAGAAGAAGTTAGAACAGAACCAGAAAACCTGTTCTAAGTTATATACCTAAGAAGCAAGTACAGAAAATCGTGCCTTATTCTGTTCTAAACTGTTGGGAACAGACTTATTGAAGATTAAATCAGAACAATTTGGAACAGAAAATTGTCATTGTAAAGCAAAAAGTTTGTATTTTTCTGTTCCAAACTGTTCAGAACAGCGTCGCTGAACAAGGGGCTAAATAGTAGCATAGAATGCATGACTAGATTGCACAAACTTGCTCGTATAGTTGGGCTTAGCATCATTGTAGACAGACAAATTAAAAGTTTTAATACACTTGCATTTCTATGGAATATTAGAGCACAATAAATCCAAATGTGATCTCGATGAAAAAACAATAAGCTGGATTAAAAACTTTGATCTCCAAAAATAAAATAAAAAAAAATCAGTTGTTCAGTATTTTTTATTTTTAAGGGTTCTTAAAATATTTGTTTTTTGAGTTTAGAAAAATCGGCGTTCATGAGTCCATATTCATCACTCATATTCGAAAGTCAAGTCCGACCCTTTTAATTCCTCCTCAGTCCATTGATCAAATCTTTTCGACATTTCCAATGAAAATATATTTTTCCAGTCTCCAATTTTTCCCTTACGAATAAATTTTTCATTCGAATTATTTCCTTCATGCAAATCCAAACCCTCAATATTCATATACTCCAAATTAACAGCAGGATTTGTTTGCATCCGATCGAATTTTAAATGTTCACAGATCTTTTTTAAATCCCCATCGGACATCTTGTAATCTACTTCCAAGAAATCGGCACATTTTTGGATAATTGCTTTGATATCATGATTCATGTCTTCGTATTTGAGAAACAAAACATTCGATTCGTTGTGTTTTTTCCAAAATGGTAGAACGTGACTAAAATACGGACCAATGGGAGTGGAACCTTTGAGGAATAGTTCAGAAAAATCTTCGAATGTTCCCTCTAAACCATGAACCAGCTTGCAGTAGTAGAAGAATGATACACAAAGATCCTTAGGATTCCGAGCTGTGTAGATTATCTATAGAAATCATAAAAGAAAAAAGTAGTTATGATCGACGGAAATACAATAAACAAGAGGATTAACTTTTTTACTTTTGGGCAAACTTTTTCCAGATCTTTCGGCAATAGATCCCAGGGTAAATGAGACCGTACGAATCTTGGACGTGGCATTTTCTGAACCAACTCCAGAGTATTTCCAAGTGCCGAGCTTGAGTGGAGTGGGTATAAACATTTTCGATTTGAATTTTTAATTAGATACATATATGATGCATTCTTTTAGTACTTACTTAACCCATTCATTGTGATCTTCGTCGAAAAGGGCTGACAATTCAATCAAAGGGTATCTTGTTTGAAGCATCTCTTTGGCACCTATAAAGTCAAGCTTATTAGCTAACAGCCAAATCATTTCTTGAGCCCATGTTGAACCTTAGACAAAAAAAAAAAAAAAAAGAATTTTCTTGTTATTTTGGATTGTTTTTATTTATATATAACAGAAATAATATATATGATCATTACCCGTCCTTGGATAAGACACCAACCAAATGTCATCCTCATAGACCGTTAAATTTCTAATGGATTCTGCAATCTTTTCATATTTTCTCGGTACCAACACATTTCCCGGTGTGACTTTGATAAAACAATCGGATATTGGAAAGAGATTATTTAATTTCTTCGAGATCTCCTCCTCGGGTTTAGTAAATGTTATTTTCATATTTTTTTTGTTTATTTTAGTAGGTATTTCTTTGGAAAGAAAATACAACCGATCACTTCAGCTTCCAGACAACGAATTAAAGTACACCTGTGGATCTTTGGCGAGGAAATAAAATGCAATTTTATAGTGAAAGTTTGTTGTTTGTATTAAACCTGAATGCTAGGTTTGAGCTCTATTGGACATAAACTTTGTGCCCCTACTCATGCGAACGACCGACGCGACGCAATCGAGGTTCATTGACAATGATAATGAAATATATCTACTATAGGAAATGATTTTTCTTGTTGCAGAAATGTTTGCAAATATTTATGAAGATGTTGGTTGAACAACCGGCTAATTTCTATAGATACAAATAGCCTAACGGTTCGCCTACACTAAATCCGACTAACCGGCCGATTTCAGATCGGAGCAACATAATACGGACGAATGTCTCGGACGTTAGTCTGCATACACTACTGCCGTTCTCGCCCGATGCCTGTTTTTAACATGCCGATCGGAGTGTGAAAAGTAAAAAGTAAACGTGGCGCTATTATAAACACAATAAATTAGATATCCACTTTTATTTTATCTTATTTCAATTTTTAACTTAATTTCATTTTGTTCTGGCAAGAAATAACTGACAAACTGACGTAAAATCCAGACAATTTCGGATTGGTCGGTTGATCGGTTATTAACGGCCGACATCGGACGATGTCGGTTGTAGTGGTGTACGCGCTCCACTTTTAGTTTAAACTCCAGATCACCAGTATAAATGAACTCAGTTCAAGGTTTAAGCGGAACTATGAAACTGAAGTGCGTTCTTTTTCTTTCTCTCTCGTCGTTCCTTTATTAACTTTAAGTAACTTTTTGACGTCTTAGAGTTGTTCCTAAACTCAAAGTTGAAGTGTCAAAAAGTTACTTTTGGTAACTTTTTCCAACTCATCTCGTTGATATGAGTTGAAAAGTTAATTTGTCAAACACAGCTGAAATCGGAATGTTTACATTTTGTGGTTAGCTTGTGTTTGTTTTTCGTCTTTTAATTTGGAATTGTTTTCAGTTTTTTTTAGTTATTTCTTTGCAATTTTACTGTTTATTAAAATCTACTACAAAAATGTATTAAAATCTATTATACAGATTGTATTAAAATCTAATACAAAATGTATTAAACACTAATACGAAATGTATTAAAATCTAACACAAAAATGTAATCAAATACAAAATGTAATAAACTCTTATAATAAATGTATTAAAATTTAATACAAAAATGTATTAAAATCTTATACAAAATGTATTGAAATCTAATAAAAAAATGTATATAAATCTATACCAATACGTTTGTACATCGTCAATTTCTAACTATGTACGTGAAAGTTGTTAGATACGAGAGCAAGTTTGTGCGATCCAGTTGTGCAGTTTATTTAATTTTATGTACCTATAATGTTATGTATAAAAAAGTGACAGCTAATGAAAAAAAAATCATTTTGGCATTTATAAACGTCAAAGTGTCATATCGGTTTATGTCGATTTCCTTTCAACGATAGGAGATGAAATCTTTTTTTTTTGTTGTAACGAACTCCCAAAAAAATTCTTGTGTGCAAGTCGGTGTAAATCTTTCTATAACGAAAGATTTGATTTGTTTCGACAAATTGATCTTGTTTTCTAAACAACCCAATTTTGTTTGATTTTTTGTTTACATTAGTATACGATAATAAAAAGATAAAATAGCCATTAAGTGATTTTAACTTTAGTAATATGTTAGGAGATAGTAAGAGTTAAACTCGTTTAAAATTAGCAAAATACCCTTTTCAACCCAGTATCATACTAAAAATGATTTAACATCGTACCAAATCGACTAAAATTTTGCGCTAATTCCTTTTTTAAATTAACTTTTTCTAATCTTAAAAATTATCCTTTGGCAGTTGTATTACTTAAAACATAAAAATAACGATCATGAATATACCGTCAAGACAAACATTTGAATTTGTCTTGAGAGTCAACATTTTTCATTATAAGTGAAAGTGGTTTAAATTTGCTTATTTCAAATTCTAAATAAAAAAGATGACTTATTAAGTGGCCGTTGCCATTTAATTTGTTTTCTTTTTAAATAATAAACATGTACATTATGTATTTTTATTCATTTAAAATTCTGACATTTTTTTATCATTTAAATAAATAAACAAAAAATAGTTAAATTTAATTTTTTGCACTGATTAATTAATGATATGAATTCAAGTTTTCATTAGAATCGAATTTAAGTATAAATAACATCTAGTTAGTCATAGATACCACTGTTTATAAAAATAATTTGATGGATGATTCATTGAAAACAAATTCTTTCACGATATTATCTTTGCAAATGGTAATGGTGGGGGTCATTTTGTACTGTTATATGGTAATTAAATAGTAAATAAACAGTTGACATTTAAGACTATCAAATTCAACTATCAAACATTTCGGCCAGTAATAAATTCTAGGATCTCTACGAAATGCAAATAAACAATTCCTCAGATATCTTTAATTTATTTATGGGTCTTATGAAATAGACTTAAAGGTGGCAACAGAGGTGTTGATGAGAAAAAAAGCGAGACCAGTTGTATGAAATGTGATTTTTTTATTATTAAAATAACTCTTATGCCGATTTCGTTTCAATAATTTTGGATTTGGTGGTCAGACTTTAGATCAATCGCGGTAAAAAGAACTAAAAATGTGATTTGATCTATGTTTGCAATTGTGTGAGTGCCATTTTCTATTGATTTGGATAAAAATGTCACTTTAATTTGGTGTGTGTGCAAGTTCGTGTGAAAATCTGTGTAGATCTTTGTTTTAAATCAAGATTTGCAAAATCGATCTAAATCAAATCAGACCAATGTTCATGAAATATTTGCGATGAAAAATATTAAAAAAAAAAAAAACTGTTGGTTGATTTTTAACTTCCCATTGAGAGTTATTGGGCCATCACACACAGACTCAATTTTGAACTAGACTAAGCTGGGGAAATGAAAGTTTGTAGGCAAGGGAGGTAAAGTGTGAGAAAAGAAACGACTGAAATGTTCATCCTTGTTTCGAGCGGACTAACAAAGTTTAATTACTAATATATACACAGTCGTTTGTTTCTACGCAAAATAAACAAATCAGTTTTCATACAAAAATGCAAATTTTAAAGGAAATTATTTTTTTATTTTTTTTTTTTATTCTCAAACTGAGAGTACTAATACAATTAAAGCAAATTCATGTAGGGGAAAGGTTGGAACAGTGAGACACTTTTTTTCAAACGGTTATAAATCCGAATTCTTTTGAGCTATGAAACTGAATTTTTGGTGGTATCTTACGACATATTTCCCCTACATTTTGCCATACAAATTTCATTGTAAAAATTAAAAACAACTTTCCCATGAGTAAAATTGTTGTAGAAGGTCAAACTGTCTCACTGGCAGGCGGGGTTTCGAAGACTGAGACAGCGTAGGACGCACAGTGGGACTTCAAAATAGTTTTCATAAAAACTCGTCTAAAGCAATTTCTTACCAAAAAACACATAAATTATATTCGTTTAACATATTATTAATTAATTTATAGGAACAAAAACAACGAAAAATATATCAAAGTATAACATAAAAAAAACTAATTAAACTCACATTTCAGTTTACATTATTGTTTAAATAAGTTTTTAATAAATCAAATAAATTCATACTTTTCATTTGTTTCTTTTTTTTTAAGAAATGTTGTTGCAATACAAATAAAAATAAATAAAAAACATTTTTAATGTTGAATAAAAGAAGCAAAGATAAGATAAGACATGTCTCACTGTTCGACCCTTGAATCTGTCTCACTTTTTAATTTTTATAATTTTCAAAAAAAGTTTTGTGCACAAAAAACTGGAAAAAATACCGTAGATTTTTGTTTAAATATTGAAAAAAAAAAAAAACATAATAACAAGCCAATAAAAAAAAGTGCCTGACTTACCTAATAGCCCAGTCAACGAAGACTCAAAATTATAAAATAAATGCAAAAAACAGTGCTCTCTGGATTACTTTTTTATATGGTAGTGGGTACCTCCAGGTATAACATACCCAAAGTCCCCACCCCAGGATCGTGAGCTAAACTCAGGAGGGGGGTTAAAGGTACCCCCTTTTAAATGTTCGTGAATATTTCCACAACCTAGCATGTCAGCGGAAAAGTCTATACTACAAAATTAGACACAAATAAATTGTCTATATATTTTCGCTAGGGTTATTATTAACAAATCCACAAATCCACAAATCTGAAAAAAAACTTGTAATGTCTCAGATATTGAATGTTTTCTGACCAATTTACCAAGAAAAAACAAAAAACGTTAATACACATTCATTCACTGTTGTTTCATCATGTCGTGAAGCTAGATAGGAGTTTTAATTTCCTTTTTTTTTTGTATATATCCGAAACTATATGAAAAAGTAGATGTACACTAAATTAGGCAAAATTTAAATAGCAGGAGTTGTTTTCATATGGCGCCAAGAAATGATAACGTTTTTTTTAACGCGCGGGCGTCAAAAATAAAATGACGCGCGGGCGTCAAAAATAAAATGACGCCCGGGCGTCAAAAAAAAATGACCCGCGGGCGTCAAAAATAAAATGACGCGCGGGCGTCAAAAATAAAATGACGCCCGGGCGTCAAAAAAAAATGACGCGCGGGCGTCAAAAATAAAATGACGCCCGGGCGTCAAAAATAAAATGACGCCCGGGCGTCAAAAAAAAAATGACGTGCGGGCGTCAAAAAAAAATGACGCGCGGGCGTCAAAAATAAAATGACGCCCGGGCGTCAAAAAAAAAATGACGCCCGGGCGTCAAAAAAAAATGACGCGCGGGCGTCAAAAATAAAATGACGCCCGGGCGTCAAAAAAAAAATGACGCGCGGGCGTCAAAAATAAAATGACGCCCGGGCGTCAAAAATAAAATGACGCCCGGGCGTCAAAAAAAATGACGCCCGGGCGTCAAAAAAAAAATGACGCGCGGGCGTCAAAAATAAAATGACGCCCGGGCGTAAAAAAAAAATGACGCGCGGGCGTCAAAAATAAATTGACGCCCGGGCGTCAAAAAAAATGACGCGTGGGCGTCAAAAATAAAATGACGCCCGGGCGTCAAAAAAAATGACGCGTGGGCGTCAAAAATAAATTGACGCCCGGGCGTCAAAAAAAAAATGACGCGCGGGCGTCAAAAATAAATGACGCGTGGGCGTCAAAAATAAAATGACGCCCGGGCGTCAAAAATAAATTGACGCCCGGGCGTCAAAAAAAATGACGCGTGGGCGTCAAAAATAAAATGACGCCCGGGCGTCAAAAAAAATGACGCGTGGGCGTCAAAAATAAATTGACGCCCGGGCGTCAAAAAAAAAATGACGCGCGGGCGTCAAAAATAAATGACGCGTGGGCGTCAAAAATAAAATGACGCCCGGGCATCAAAAAAAAATGACGCGCGGGCGTCAAAAATAAAATGACGCCCGGGCGTCAAAAAAAAATGACGCGCGGGCGTCAAAAATAAAATGACGCCCGGGCGTCAAAAAAAAAATGACGCGCGGGCGTCAAAAATAAAATGACGCCCGGGCGTCAAAAAAAATGACGCGCGGGCGTCAAAAATAAATTGACGCCCGGGCGTCAAAAAAAATGACGCGCGGGCGTCAAAAATAAATTGACGCCCGGGCGTCAAAAAAAAATGACGCGCGGGCGTCAAAAATAAAATGACGCCCGGGCGTCAAAAAAAAATGACGCGCGGGCGTCAAAAATAAAATGACGCCCGGGCGTCAAAAAAAAATGACGCGCGGGCGTCAAAAATAAAATGACGCCCGGGCGTAAAAAAAAAATGACGCGCGGGCGTCAAAAAAAATGACGCGTGGGCGTCAAAAATAAAATGACGCCCGGGCGTCAAAAAAAATGACGCGCGGGCGTCAAAAATAAATTGACGCCCGGGCGTCAAAAAAAAAATGACGCGCGGGCGTCAAAAATAAAATGACGCGCGGGCGTCAAAAAAAAAATGACGCGCGGGCGTCAAAAATAAAATGACGCCCGGGCGTCAAAAACAAATTGACGCCCGGGCGTGAAAAAATTAATTGACGCCCGGGCGTCAAAAATAAAATGACGCCCAGGCATCAAAAAAAATGACGCCTGGGCGTCAAAAATAAATTTGACGCCCGGGCGTCAAAAAAAAAATGACGCCCGGGCGTCAAAAAAAATGACGCGCGGGTGTCAAAAATAAAATGACGCGCGGGCGTCAAAAATAAAATGACGCCTGGGCGTCAAAAATAAATTGACGCCCGGGCGTCAAAAAAAAATGACGCGCGGGCGTCAAAAAAAATGACGCGCGGGCGTCAAAAAAAATGACGCGCGGGCGTCAAAAAAAAATGACGCGCGGGCGTCAAAAATAAATTGACGCCCGGGCGTCAAAAAAAATGACGCGCGGGCGTCAAAAATAAAATGACGCCCGGGCGTCAAAAAAAAATGACGCGCGGGCGTCAAAAATAAAATGACGCCCGGGCGTCAAAAAAAATGACGCGCGGGCGTCAAAAATAAAATGACGCGCGGGCGTCAAAAATAAAATGACGCCCGGGCGTCAAAAAAAAATGACGCGCGGGCGTCAAAAATAAAATGACGCCTGGGCGTCAAAAATAAATTGACGCCTGGGCGTCAAAAATAAAATGACGCCCGGGCGTCAAAAATAAAATGACGCGCGGGCGTCAAAAATAAAATGACGCCCGGGCGTCAAAAAAAAATGACGCGCGGGCGTCAAAAATAAAATGACGCCCAGGCGTCAAAAAAAAAATGACGCGCGGGCGTCAAAAAAAAATGACGCGCGGGCGTCAAAAAAAAATGACGCGCGGGCGTCAAAAATAAAATGACGCCCGGGCGTCAAAAAAAAAATGACGCGCGGGCGTCAAAAATAAAATGACGCCCGGGCGTCAAAAAAAAATGACGCGCGGGCGTCAAAAATAAAATGACGCCCAGGCGTCAAAAAAAAAATGACGCGCGGGCGTCAAAAAAAAATGACGCGCGGGCGTCAAAAAAAAATGACGCGCGGGCGTCAAAAATAAAATGACGCCCGGGCGTCAAAAAAAAAATGACGCGCGGGCGTCAAAAATAAAATGACGCGTGGGCGTCAAAAAAAATGACGCGCGGGCGTCAAAAATAAAATGACGCCTGGGCGTCAAAAATAAATTGACGCCCGGGCGTCAAAAATAAAATGACGCCCGGGCGTCAAAAAAAAATGACGCGCGGGCGTCAAAAATAAAATGACGCCCGGGCGTCAAAAAAAAATGACGCGCGGGCGTCAAAAAAAAATGACGCGCGGGCGTCAAAAATAAATTGACGCCCGGGCGTCAGAAAAAAATGACGCGCGGGCGTCAAAAATAAATTGACGCCCGGGCGTCAAAAAAAAATGACGCGCGGGCGTCAAAAATAAAATGTCGCCCGGGCGTCAAAAAAAATGACGCGCGGGCGTCAAAAATAAAATGACGCCCGGGCGTCAAAAAAAAATGACGCGCGGGCGTCAAAAATAAAATGACGCCCGGGCGTCAAAAAAAATGACGCGCGGGCGTCAAAAATAAAATGACGCCCGGGCGTCAAAAAAAAAATGACGCGCGGGCGTCAAAAATAAAATGACGCCCGGGCGTCAAAAAAAAATGACGCGCGGGCGTCAAAAATAAATTGACGCCCCGGCGTCAAAAAAAATGACACGCGGGCGTCAAAAAAAAAATGACGCGCGGGCGTCAAAAATAAAATGACGCGCGGGCGTCAAAAATAAAATGACGCCCGGGCGTCAAAAATAAATTGACGGCCGGGCGTCAAAAATAAAATGACGCCTGGGCGTCAAAAATAAATTGATGCCCGGGCGTCAAAAAAAAATGACGCGCGGGCGTCAAAAATAAAATGACGCGCGGGCGTCAAAAATAAAATGACGCCCGGGCGTCAAAAAAAAAATGACGCGCGGGCGTCAAAAAAAAAATGACGCGCTGGCGTCAAAAATAAAATGACGCGTGGGCGTCAAAAATAAATTGATGCCCGGGCGTCAAAAAAAAATGACGCGTGGGCGTCAAAAATAAAATGACGCCCGGGCGTCAAAAAAAAAATGATGAATTTTTGACGCCCGGTTAAATTTCTCCCTACCAGCGGCGGTAAGGGATTTTATTTTATTTTAAACACTTTGGAGTATCTTTAGCTACGTTGGAAGATGGAACATTTCTCGGAAATATTAGATAATAACGTGTTTAAATTTGTCAGCGCCCGACAGATGATGATATCACATTGCCTAGAATTGTATTACCTTAAAGAACTCATTAAAAATTTCATAACTCCCGAAATCCATTAAACTTTAATAAAATAAGCCTTGCAAATAAAATATATCAACTTACATTCCCTCGTAAATAAAATGCAATTACAAAAAAATAACGAAATAAATCGGAAACTGCAATAAACATTATTTATTATAACCCTCCAATAAGCCTCCCTGTGGTTTGAAATAAATTTACAGGCATTTCTCGATTTTAACAACTGACACACAAATTTAAATATAATCCCAGATCAATTTAAAAAAATACAACTTAAAAGATGTAAGATAAATCAATTAAATTTACAAAACGTGTAATCTTTATTTTATATGTACATCTTCAGAACTCTATAGCCGCCTGTGCCCCAATATCTTCATTATTTTTAGCAATGGATTATTGGATTATTATCCATTCACCTCTGTCCTGAACTCCAGATTGCTTATGAGTCAAGTTCAAGGCATCTTACTGATAAAAATAAAGAAATACAAAAACCGACAAACTAACTTGTCATACTGGTTTTTCAGTGGAACATCTTTATAGAACAAAATCGAGAGTTCCTTGGCTTTTATAAGTGATTTACTTTTGCATCTGATTTTCTTCGACCAAATCAATATAAATACAACTTAAAGTGACGTTCAACTAAATAGTATTCAAACGAGACTACGACTTCTCACAGCAGCAGCAAGAATGTCGCTGCTTAAATTCACTCAATTCATAACCGTTCTGGTCATAGCTTTTGGTATGACGTCAGCTGTTAAGTCATCCGATAAAGATATCGAGAATCTTCGAAAGCATTTAGCAGAGATTCGTGCCATTACAGATGAAGCCCACAATCCCTGTGCAAATTTTCCCAAATATGCCTGTGGTAATTTCCACAATACCTCGGGCGGAGAGAACTATCCCAACGATCGTGTCTATTTCTCCGACATTGCTGATGATCTGAATCGATTGAAGGACATCAAACTCCAGTCCACACACAAGGCAAAGGACTTCCTGGAATCTTGCACGAAGCATCAGGGTCCAAAGAACATTCTACAGAAAGTTGATGTTTTCAAAAATCCCTCCCAATTCAAACTGGCCAAAACTCTGGGAATTCTCAAAACTTCTGGCATCAATGCAATCATCAGGGCCAACATCAATGCCTTAGATGACAAAAAAGTCCGAATTGCCATCTCTCTGGATCAAAATCTCTTCCTGTCAAATGTTTTCAATGAACGAATCATCAAGCGTAACCTTGAGCTGATGGAAGTCAAAGCCGCCGAACGCGATGAAGCTGAGAAAAAAATTACTGCATTCATTCAAAAGGGAAAATCTATATTGACCAGTTCGAGGGAGAATGCTGTGGTTGGAAATGATCTTAAGGCTTTGAAGAACTTCGATTGGGATGAGTATTTGAACGAATTGAAGAAACTTTCCAAGCTAAGTCAAGCTACTCTGGAATTTGTCATTGAAGATGTCGTGAATCTACAGAAGATCATCGACCTTGCTCATGAGACTGATCTTCAGGTCCTGCGTTTAGTTACAGCTCTAGAATTTATGGCTGAAATCATCGATACTGGATGTGACATGGTAGTGGACTACTTCAGGACACCCCTCTTCGCTGAATTCTATCGTATGTATTTTACGGAATCCGATCAGGCTTTCAATCTTGATGTGTTGAAGGAGTTCGAAAAATCTCATAATTCCATAAAATCAAAACTGGAAAATGTAAGTGGTGGAGGTCTATCGCGAGTTCAAGAAAAACGAAAAATCCTCGAGAGCATGAATCAGATCTTGGATGGGAATAAAATAGACGCTGACTACAAAGATGTCCTCATCGAAAAGGATAACTTCTACCAAAACTATTTATACCTAACCAGATACAAAATCAACAAGTACCTTTCGAAAGCAAACTCAAGGAGTGACCAGAGCGAGGAGTACCTTATGAATATTCTCAATCCAGTTAATAGGAATAAGCCAGTTTTCTATCATTTCGCTTCTCAAGGCCTCTACTTGTGGGAATTGTTCTTCCGCGAAAGTCGCCCCAAATACTCCTATGATGATCTGCGAGACTGTCTCGATAATCAACAAGATAAATACAGGTTATTCGAATTCAACGATTTCGACTACTTTGAGTATGTAGACAATTTTGCTGCAATGAAGCAGACCTATTTGGACTATAAGCGCTACTGGGATCAGGAGTATGACTCAGACCACAAGCTAGACAACATTTTCAAAGAGTTCCATTTAACCAATGACCAGGCATTCTTCTTGAATCTGGCTCAGAGAGAATGCGCTCGAGTGGATGACGGAAAGAATATTCCATTCAGAATACTGTTGAACCTGGAAGAGGCCAGTAAGGCATTCAGTTGTCCAATCGGTAGCCAGCTAAATATTGAAGAGAAGTGCACTGTATGGTAAGATCAGAAGTAGAGAGTTCATTGATAATGGACTGCAGATGGAGAGAATTTTTAATTTTAAGTCATTTCTTGTTGTTGTAAATAATTTAATCATTTTTAAGCTTAAGTAGATCGAAAAACATTTAAATTAAACATTATTTTCTATATAGGTAACCTGTTTCTTCTTATACCTAAAATTAAAATGCAAATTTTTGTTTAAATATTTGTGAGATATTTTGCTTTAATCTGTCTTAATGCGATTGCATGTTTTTGATAAATACACGTTTTTTTAGGATTTTTAAAATTGCAATTAAAACAAAATAAAACAAGTTTAGGTTTAATTAAGATTTAGAAACACCATTATTGTTAGGTTTATGAGATCAGAAATTTAAAGTAACACGAAGAGGAAGAGAATTAGATAGGTAGATATGGTGACAGGAAATTTATATTTTCAAGTTTTAGTTGGCGTGGCAAGTTATTATTTTGATTTCAAGAAATGTTGTTGAACTTTATTCTTTTTCTTTTGTGTGTTGTTGAGAGAAATGGAACGTATAATTTCAAAAGCTTAGAACGACCTTGAATGTGTATTTATTATAAAGCTTATTATTTGTGAGACAGGTTTGAAGACCAACAACTGATCTAATATATCATCTTTCTCATGAGGTTATTATTTATAGCTGAGAACCTATGTTCCTAAGAAATGTACCATTTATCAATTTATTTCATTAAAAAATATAACATTTAGTGAAGCTTGGTAAAAATGCTAATGAACAAAAAATATTCATGCCGATTACAGAATCCACAAAACTCGATCCGCAGTGCAGTGCCTACTTTCTCATCTACTTATGTATCTTAAAAAAGGAAAGAGAAGACTGCATTTTGTATAACTGCAGATCCAGTTTTGCGGATTCTGTAATCGGCATAATTGTTTGTCAATGAAGATGGTGTTCACACTCCTAGGGTCCTAGGGCTTTTTTGTCTTTACAAAAGAAAACGTCTAAAAAAAACACAATTTTTTTACAAAATTAAAATTTTCTTGTTTTTTTTTTATTTTCTTTCTTGTGGTGTTTTCAATTGATGAAATAAATCAATCTATTTTCGATTTGGATGTGTCAAAACGCAGATATTGCTTTCCAATAGGCAAGTAAATCAGATCAGCAGATTCACCCCTCAAATGCACTTACACCAGGCGCGAACGCAGGGGGGGTTTTCGGGGTTCAAATGATTATGAAATAGGTACATAATTAGTTTTTTGTCGATTTAAACCAAAAAAAAAAACCGCAAATTCTTGCGCTGTCTCAGGAATCAGGATGGATTGTAATGTTTTAATTCAGAGAAAATGTATTTTTTTTGTTTAAATAACTTTTGTAATTTTAAAAATACTTTTCATTTTAATCGGAGTAGAAACATTACTGTCCTTCAACATTCAAGTCAAGATTTCGGCGTTTCACGATTAAATATAATATTTAAAAACGTCTTAAATTTGTCAAAACCCCCACCCGAAATTGTTTTCTGCGTTCGCGCCTGACTTACACCAATACAATTTTAAGTTGCCACTTAACAAATATGTTTTTTTTATTGTTTGAATTTATTTCGATTAAATGAAAATTGTGTTCTAAATATAGCCGTGTTTTTTGAGAGAGTTACTAGCAACTCAGTAAAAGTTTTACACGGAAAACACAAAACAAATTATCTATAATAATTTGTTTTGTTATTGTTTTGCGCGTAAAAATTTAGCTGAGTTGCTTGTCACTCTCTCAAAAAACACGGCTTATGTATAAATAAGCAACGAACACCATAGCACAACGGTAAATTTCTTTTTCTCTCCTTCCCACGTCACTCACAGTGCTTTGGCTTCGACACTATATGCAATGGGGCATATTCATAGTCGCAGATAGACCCAGGTTTAACTACTACAGTTAAAGACAATTTTGGCTCAATGAATACAGACCGATTTTAATTTCAAATTGTTGGTTTTATATTTTTATAAGATAATTAACTTGGTATACTACACAAATAGCATCAAATATTTTGAAATGATAACCTTAAAAAAATAGAATCAACGTCCGAAAATTAAAGCTATGTTTAACTTACAGCCTTATTCTGGCAACCTCACTGATGCCTCACAAGTCACAATAACCTCATAACTTGAGGTGAACTCGATTTTGTGACTTTTTTCGTATTCTGGCAAAAACCTCACAACTTGTGATCCTCATAAAAACTTAAAAATTATGATCTGCTCCTTGGCAGATCACAACTCACGTGTACTTGACATAATGATTGAAAAATATAAAAAAAAGGGAAAATAAGAACAAACATGGAATTGAATTTGATTTTGATACATCTTTTGGAGGAAATTTCATCTAGAAATAAAAGTAAGAATTTACATAGGTAGGTATAACGGATTGTAGCAACGAAGAGTCATTCTTTTTACTTGGAAGGTTGTTGTGGCGTTGTATTTAATGGTGTATCCAATGAGGTTGCGGTAGTTTTTTGGAGCATGAACTCTTCTTTGCAGTCCTCATCGCATTCACTTTCATGCAATATATTTATTACATAAAGTAAGAAAAATTAGGAACCGTGAAGTAGTTGATGAAACATGATTGTTATCAGAAAGACAAATGGCCAAAACTAATTACACATCCAGTGCTATTGCTCCAAGACCCTGCAGTGCCCTCTCTTCAAATTCTTTTAATTTTTTGTTAGTTTGTGGACCGTGGACGTTCTGCATTTAATTTCCTTTTTCGAGATCTTAGGGAAATTTTCCAATGCAAAAGTCTAAAAATACATGAATATTCCACATTATGCGTCACCAGATAGGATTTCTGGATATCGCTTGGCCAGCTGCTCCCGCCACGACGCTTGTTTATTTGTCTGACTATCTTGAACATAAAATAGGAATTATAAGATATAAATATCAATTTTTAAACATTTCTCACCAATAGATTTCATTATTATTAAATTTTAATACTTTCCAAATCAGATTTTTTTTGCTTTCAAATCTGTTTAAATCTGTTTGTTTTGACAAATCAGCTGGCCGACCTCACAATTAAAAATTCACCTTCCTGTGGTGAGTTTCTTGTGAGGTTTCTAATGAGGGCTTCAACAGAACAGGAAATTGTGACCGCCTCATAAGAAACCTCACAAAAACAACCTCACAATAAATTGTGACTTGTGAGCCTCACAACGGCAGAATAGGGTTATTAGACCCAGGTCTAAAATGACTATGAATATGCCCCAAAGTGTGTAGCATCACACACAATGTATGTAATCGACTAAGCCATAGCATATCAGATAAATTGCTGTTATTGATTTTGTGTATGCTTTTTTAGGCATAGTATTGTACTGTGAAGTCATTTGGGGCCCAAACTTGATATCAGCATAGATAACTGTCTGATTTGGTTTTTTATGTCTGTTTATTGTAACGGTGGGTGAATTTAGGGTTGACTACAGCAACATTCGGGGACTGAGGCAGAATTTTTGTGCTGCATGTGCCCATACTGTGAAAAACAGGCCAGCTGTTTTGGCACTAAGTGAAACCCAGGTAGGGGAAAATACCGATCACTCGGAATTCAGCCTACATGGTTATAGCTTAGTGCCTCTATTTTTTCCACATCATGGTCTCGCCGTGTATGTTCGAAATGATGTTGCTAATCAGCTTCAACCGCAATATGGTTCATGCTTGAATGCGAACTTTGATTTCATGTGGTTAAAATTCACCATCCATAACCGCATCATCCATACTTGTTTTATTTATCGTAGTCCTAGTTTTGATAGTAATTCGACTTCCAACGAATTCGATGCACGATCCGACTCCACCCAGAGATTATTTTCCATTTTTCGCACAGTAAAATCGTTATTACGGGCGATTTCAATGTACATAATTCTTCGTGGCTACGCTATTCAGGTCAGACAACACCCGAAGGAAGGTATGTCGAGATTTTTGCTGAGATAAACAGCCTAACTCAGCTGGTCGACGAGCCTACTCGGATTCCTGACTTTGCAGGTCAATCCGCCAAACACTCTAGATTTGTTTCTTACCTCTGACCCTGATAAATACACTATATGTGTATTAACGCCTCTAGGCACATCAGACCATTGTGTCATATGTACGAATTTCTCGTGCCACCAAAACACAGTTAAAGAAAAAACTCCCAAGAGAACTGTTTGGCAGTATGAGAAAGCCAACTGGGACGGTCTCAATGTTTTCTTCAGGAACTTTAACTGGTCACTATGCTTCCTCGATAGTGACGTAGATTCCAGTGCAGATATGATTAAAAACTTAATTCTTTGTGGAATGAGAAATGTTATCCCGAAAAGGGTGAAATCTATCAAACCCAAAGAAAACTCATGGTTTGATTCGAGCTGTAAAGAGGTTATAAGGGTTAGAGAAGTAAGCTTCCGAAGTTATAAAGCCAACCCTACTGAGGAGAACCGGAAAAAGTTTCAACAAGCTAGAAAGACCTGTAACGTTCATATTCGACGAACCAAATTTTTACATGATCAAAAATTACGGCAAAAAATTCTACAATGTCCCAAAGGTAGTAAAAATTTTTGGTCATTTGTAAAAAACATACGAAACACCACCTCGTCCTCGGTTCCAACGCTCGTCTTCAACGACACTCCTTTTGTCAGCTCAATCGATAAAGCCAATTTGCTTGCAGCACAGTTTGCGGTTAATTCGTCGCTGCCTGAAAGTGTTATGACTCCTCCTGTACTTGAGAGCGCAAATGATTCTATGGGACAAATCTTCTTCCGCACTTGTGCAGTTGCCAGAGTTCTGAAAGATCTCGATATACACAAATCCGCTGGCCCGGATAGTATCCCTCCCAATGTTCTGAAGAGGTGTTCTTCAACGCTGGCAAAACCACTGCGTAAGCTTTTCCATCTGTCCTACTCTACTGGTCTCTTTTCGAGTGGATGGAAAACAGCATTTGTCCAGCCTTTCCCAAGAAAAGGCGTGTCTTCTTCCTCCTCTAACAATCAACCAATTGCGCTTACGTCCCTTCTTTCTTAGGTCATGGAAACGCTGATTAATTTCCAGCTCAAGAAATATCTCGAAGAACGAAAGCTTCTTAATGACCGGCAGTACGGCCGTAGCAATAGGTCCACTGGTGATCTGATGGTATATCTCACCGAACAGTGGCACAAATCTTTACATCGTTTTGGAAAAAATAAGATTATTGCGCTTGATATTTCTTAAGCATTTGATAGAGTTTGGCATCAAGCTCTCTTATCGAAAATGCGTGCATTTGGTATCGATGAATCTCTTCTTCGTTGGATTAGAAATTACCTTTCGGACCGTTCAATACAAAGTGTATTGGATGGTTTCAATTCTGAAATTCACAAAATAAATGCTGGTGTGCCCCAGGGCTCCGTTCTGTCTCCGACTCCCTTCCTTATATTCATAAACGATCTTTTATATGAAACTTCTAATCCATTAAATTAATTCGCTGACGACAGAACCCTCAGCTATTCATATACGTTCTTAGATTCACATCCATGTCCTTCGAATGTGGAACTCGAACGGCAGCGTATGATAAGCTCATTAAATTCTGATCTCGACAGCATTGTCCAATGGAGAATCAAAAATCGTGTAGAATTTAATGCTGCAAAAACTCAATGCTGTCTTCCGTCGTTAAAATGAAACCCACCCCCGTGCCACTATCCATGAGTGGTACTTGCATTGAGGAAACCGAAAAGCTTTCAGTCCTCCGTATGTGTGTCACAGACGACCACATATTCGACATCGCCAAAAATGCTGCTAAGTGTTTAGGTTTTCTCCGTCGATGCAAGAAATTTATCTCCCCTTCTGATCTGGCTGTGATCTACAAAGCCTTTATTCGTCCAAAACTTGAGTATAACTCCCACATTTGGCCAGGTGCTCCAATAACCCACTGGAGTTTATTGGATAGAATTGAAAAGAGAGCTCGTAAAATGATAGGTGAAAGAACTATAGCGGAAACATTCTCATCTCTTGAGCACCGTCGAAATGTTTCATGTCTTTTGTTATTTTACTGTTATTTCCATTAACAATGCTCTAGTGAAATAGCCAGTTGCATTCCTCCCCTTAAACAATTCAACCGTAATACTCGCGCTTCTAGGAATGCCCATATCAGTTTACCCTTGAGCCCAATTTCGGACGTACTGTTTAGTACAGAGATTCTTTCTGTAGTCGCACTACTCGAATGTGGAATGCTCTACCCAGCTCAATTTTCCCCTCCCATTGTGATCTACAGACGTTCAAAACCAATGTGCATCGGTATTTCCTTTTAAATCTTCTCCAATCTACCTAATCGCTCGTGCTGTGCATATCATCTTAAGGGTAGTCACAACCCCTTTTGCACTCGCTAAACATAAAACAAAAAAGAAAAAAAGAAAAGTATTTCTGATATAAAATGGAAGCGGTTAAAAATTAAATGGAAAATTCATGAAGCTCATTTTTCTCTTCTGAAAGTGCATCAAGTGATTACGAGTTTTTTGAAGTTATGAAACAGACATAAAATAATACGAATACAATGACAAAAATTAATCAATTTGAAATGTTGTTCCATTCACCACGAAATAAATCAATTTGTAGATTGAAATCTGAATTTACCAATCGAAAACAGCGTAACACAGCCGGAGGAGTTTGCACGAAACGAGATTCGAAATGAGGTAAATCCATCCATCAGCAGTCGATTAAAAAAGCTTTAAAAAGCTCTTACATAAAAATGTCAAAACACAAAGAGAAAACAACAAAAACAAACGTTTAACTGCCATTCCAAATTCAAATTGAAATGAGATGTCAAACGAAATTAGCAAATTTGATAATGAAAACCCTTTTTTGCCAAATTCCGAAATTACCTCATTTCGGCTCTAATGAAAACGTAGTAATAAAGGCTCATCCAAACCAACGCGAAACATTCGGCATGGCGGAAAAACATTCGCCGTTGGTGTGCGGTGGGACACTCTAATTTATCACCATGTATGATGTCTCCGCCGCGTTGGTTGTGACACTCTTATTCATTACCATGTAAATAAATTTTAACTGGCGATTGTTCCTCCGCTGCGCCTAATGCTTCACGTTTGGTTTGGGAGAGCCTTACAGCCCTATTCTGCCACTGTGAGGCTCACAGGTCACAATTTTTTGAGAGTTTGTTTTTGTATAAGGCGATTACAATTTCGTGATCTGTGGAAGCCTTCATAAAGAAATCTCACAAGAAAAACGGGAGTTGTGATCTGTCAAGAGGAGCAGATCATAATTTTTAAGTTTGTATGAGGCGAGTTAACCACGAGTTATGAGGTTAATGTGACTTGTGACGCATCAGTGAGATTGCAATAATAAAGTTGCTATTACATTATCATATATATATGGCAAACTTGCCATACAAATACGTTCCAAAAGCTACATGGATGGTGATTTACATATTTATATGACACAATATATAAAACACCATATAAGTCATACATATTTTGTCATATAAATATGTATATCACCGTTGTATGTCGCTTTTGGAACGTATTTATATGGCAAGTTCGCCATTATAATAATAATGATAATGTAATTATAATGATAATGTAATAGCACCTTAAGTCTGTTAATACCTCTTAAGCTTGTCATACACGACCGATCCGAACGGCTCGGGACCAATCGGGACCTAACCTTTTTGACATTATTTTTCTAGTACCTACAAAATGCCCGAAGCCAAATAGCTACGAGCCGAATGTTTCACTTCGATTTCGCGTTGGTTTGAGTTTTGGGAGAGCCATATACACAAAAAGATTCGTGCATTTTCTTATGGATAAATATCAAAATGGTTGCGCGCCACACTATTTGCATTTTTAAGCTGGCGAAAAAACAACGAACCAAATTTGTTGCCAGCCGTTCGATCTTTGTGTACAAGGCCTCCCAACTAACAATTCAGCTTCTTTTAGCTTAAAAATATTGATGTGCCGCAGGTTTCACTATATATAAAGCTTCGGTACGGCCTTCGGCGGAATTAAATTTCTTATACATGAAACGAGCTGGATAACTACTTCTTTAAAGCCGAATAGAAAATAGAAAAAGAAGACTAACCGAGTTTGCGAGCTGTCACTCCAATAGGCTTCTAAAATTGATATTACAGCAGATGATTGAAGATGTCACTTTAAAAAGGCTGCATAAAATTTGTATATAAGTTGCTGCCTTTAAAAGTTTTCTGTAACCATTTTCAATAAGCTTTAGTGAATACTTCGATACGGCTTGTTAAGTCTTACTAAAGAATCATAAAAGAATGGCCACGTTCGGGTGGTAGGCAGACATATGTTATCTACTTTAGCATCTGATACGTTTTCGAACGACCAAAACCGTGTATGTTACCAAACCAAACGAAAACCAAGAAAATAAACAGGTGAGATATCAGCTGTTAGTATGAAATATCTCTCCCAAACCAACGCGAAAGCGGCACGGAACATTCGCCGACAGCAGTTTTGTTTGTTGTTTAGCATTATTTATTTGTCATTTATTTTTTATGATTGTGAATGAATCGCCCTGCATAGCGAATGTTCCGCGTTGGTTTCGGACAGCCTTATAATCCAAACAGATCCGAACATTTTTGGGATAGCCTAAGATTTCTTTTTGATATCAGCTGTTTGGTTCGTCAGCTGGTTTTTTCTTTAGGCATTACAACACCACAAACAAATCTAGATACCATTGGCGACGTACCCGAACGCGGCCAATATGTCAATCTATAATAAAGAAGCTCGAATTTGTATAAGTTATTTTAAAGAAGCTTTTTAAAAAAATCTAAAAACTACTTGTTTCTGTTAATCGTGCTTAAGTGGCCGTGTTTTTTCGGATTGAAATTATCAAAACTTGCATTATTACTTAGTTTATTTTAAGACTATTGATATTAATTTAAGACTATTGAAATGAAAAAGAAGCAAGGGGACTGCTAAACAAATCGTTTAGGTCCATATTTGTTTCCTCTCGCGAAATGTATACGAGAGTTAAAGAAATCTTGTTCATGTGACAAAATTTTTATAGAAGTTTGGATTTATTTAAGGAAAATTTAAAGTTTTAAAAAAGGAAAAGGCTGATTAAGTTTTTGCATCTTTCAAATTATATCTAAGATGGCTGAGTGGTTAGAGTGATGGAGTGTCACGTAGGAGTTCCCGAGTTCGATCCCTGAGGTAAAAATATAGTTTATGTTTTATAATTGTTTCCAATAATATAATTAATACAAAATTGAATTTGATACTTGATTTCAGATAAAATGCAGTAAAAATCACATTAAAAAATAAAAATTTAAATTTCTTTTATATTTTTTTATTTATTTTTGTTCACCTTCTGTTAGACTTGTCTTTTACTTTTATACAACCATGTCCGAAGCTATCTGTCAAGTTGAAGTGCCATTAAAATTTCCAATATCGTTCGTTAAAACTTCGTATCGGCTTCTTTAGGCTTTTATACAATCTGCTATTTTTAAAAGATCTGCGAATAAGTTTATAAGAAGATTTTCCGAAATCACGTATACAAGCTATATTAGCTTGTATAACATACTCCTTTGTATGCTTAAGTAAACTTTACAAATGTCTTATGGAACTTCTAAAGCCTATTCTATTAAGCCGAACCGAAGCTGAAATGTTAGTTGGGCTGGTCCCTGGTCAGCTCTCCCAAACCATACGCACAAGTGGCGCGAAACATTTGCCGACAGCAGTCATTGTTGTTATTTATCATTGTTTACCTGTCATTTTTTTGTTATCATTGTGAATGGTTCTCTCTGCGGAGCGAATGTTTCGCGTTTGTTTTGGGAGAGCCTCTAAAGTCTGATCCACATCTGTGTCGTGTGTTGTGTTGTGGAGTCGTGTGTCGCTGTCATTCCATATATTTTATGCGCCACACTGCAACACAACACACGAGACAAGTGGGGTTGTGATTTTGTTTATCTATCTGCCTAGGAGCAGTTTTTATGAGGTGAGTTCACCCCGAGTTATGAGGTTAATAGGACTTATGTGAGGTTGCCTGTTAATTGTTGTTATTAAGCATTGATATGTATCTACCTGTCATTTTTTGGATCGTTGTGAATAGTTTGGCTCCATTTACGCGTTGGTTTGGGAGTCTAATATGCATTTTAATTTTATATTTTAATTTTTTGCTACTGATTCAATTTTTAAAATCTCTCCCAAACCGACACAAAACCAGAGCGAAACATTTTTGCACATTCAGGAAAACCGGAGATATTGAAGATTTATCTCCTTGTTCTGGACACGGCTCTATATTCACAATGTTACAAATTTGACAACGTCTTTCCCTTGAAATGCGAATGCGAATTGCAAATGGTCGTGAGTTTTGACGTTTCATTCACAATAGTGGTCGCTGAGAGCTACGAATTGTGATTATAAACAAGTAAAATCAGTAAATGAGGTTAAATTCGAGCGGATTATTTATTCGAAAGTTTGTGGAGCAACGTCCTGTTGTTGTGGATTGCGAATTTACAATCGACAGTTCTTAGAAGTATGTTGGTCGCGTAGAAAATATTAAAATGTAGTGTTATGTTATTTATTAAAACACAATTTCCGTAGTTATTCATTTAAAATTTTATAAATAAGATCATTTTGTTCACTTCACAACGAAACTTTTGTCGGCCGTTGGGCTTAATTTGGTGAGTCACATCCGAGTGAGTGTGGGCTTGTGTGGTTGCTCTAAATCTATTTTTCCAGGAGACAATTTCGTCGTTGCACCGAATATTTCGCGTTGGTTTTGAAAGAGCCTTTAATCACTTTTGACAAGAGGTCCGCAGAAAATTTTATAATTTAAGCTTGAACCACACCTGTCTCGTGTGTTGTGTTGTGGAGTAGTGTGTCGCTGTCAGTTCATATATATTTTAAACGCCACACAGCAACACAACGACCCAAATATGCGTTCTACGGATATGAAATACATTAGGGGTATTCATGCAACGGCCGGCGTACAACCCAGATAAACCATATAATTTTATCTCCTCAGAAATTAACTGTCAAAATTTGTATGATACAAATATTCTGTCGACCAGATAATTTGATCTCACGAATTTTATGCGGAAAGCTCAGAAATAAACCTAAATACACTGAAGAGTCACTTGTGACGTTGAATTAGAATATTTCCCACGTTTACGCAAGTATTTCCAAGGGGGTGTTCATGTAAACAACTTGCGGACAGTTATATCTTTCTGCAAAGTGGAAAATTAACTCTCTGCATGAATACCCTTATTGCAGCGATAGCTATATACAACACGAGACAAAGTTACTTTTGTAACATTTAATAAATCACATCATTTTTCAAATCATATACAAATCTTGATCAACTAAATAAAACGATCAACTAAAAAACAACAAAGCTTCATGATCAACTAAATAAAACCGAAAACCACTCCCTTGAGTTTTGAAAAAGTAAATTCTACCTCGAAAAACCACATTATATTTAACGGTTTTTATTTAAAAAGTAACTGAAAAAAACAATCACATCCTAAAAAAAATCAATCCCTATTCTTTTGTTTTCCTATTTGCCCCTAGATGTCCGGCTACATTCCAGCTGTCAAAACATCGCATCGAAAAATCTTCCCACAGAACATCGCATGTTCGAAATTCCTTTTTTTTTGTTGTATCTCTCCTACTCACCACACCACAAATATACTTTGCTCTTTCTACCATTAACATTTCCAAACCTACACAAACAAAATTAGAAAAGACCCACCCGTGAGGAGCCAACAAGAAAATTAAAAAAAAAATCTCACCGTGTCCAAATTCGACAGCATTTTAGTTGAGTTGAAATCGTGAGATAAATTCGTTGTTTCTGCGCCCGTAGAAACAACGTCTCGTCGCCGCGTCAAGAAAATTAAACAAAAAATATTCAATTAAATTATTCATTATTCCCTTTTAAAAGAAAAGTTATCAAGTTCAACCTCAATTCGATTGAAATTGGAAATGTTTTCCAGAACCAGTGAAATTCATTAGGAGAAAAAAAAGAAATACATCAAACCCTCAGTGTGGTGAGCAAAAGAAAAATCAAAATTGAGTGAATCCTGAAAGAAAAAAAAAAAAAATAAGTAAATTTTGAAGAGAAGCACGAAAAAAGTGCAAGTGTCTGTCTGTGCCGTGCCGCCTCCTAGGCACCCATCAAATCTCTGATTGAAAACAATCAATTCTGTAATCTTTTTAGATCACAATCACAAAGAGTGTCCGCTTCCTAGATTTTCCGATCTGATTGAAAAGTAAAATGTGCAAAATTTCCCAGTGAAACATCCCAAATCGCAGTGTGTTTGCAGTGAGTGAAAATCAATCATACTCGCTCACAGTCCCGGTGTGGAATTAACTTCTTTTTTTCCGGAGCTTCCCCGGTGTCCCAGCCCAAACAAGCCCTGTTTTTTTTTGTTTTAATTTTTCTCTTCATATAAATATAATCTGCCTTGGTGTTAAATTTGTTTAGTTTTGTTGTTGTGGGCAGAGCAAAACGAATCGGGGGTGTCGTGCCGCCGCGATAGGCGCAACATCTCATCATCTCCATCATCAAACAACCAACGACCCCAAGAGAACGATTAGATCAGCTCCCCAACGAAGAAGACGTCGACGACGAGGACGAGGAGTAGGAAGACCAGCAACTAGAAAATGTCTTCCACTGCTGCCGACATGTTTTTGGATGTATCGGCCCTGCCCGATGACATCCGGGAGAAATTGGCCGAATTGGATTTGGAACTCTCAGAAGGTAAGTCAATGGGTTTTTATTTTAAAACGAATGTCCTGAAATCATTTTCTTGCTTGATTCATATTTAAAATTATAAAATCGTATAAATCATCATTGAGTTTTTTTTTTCTTGTTTTAATAAATTTATCGAAGTTCTTGTTCGAATTCGACGACCGACGACCACGAATGGGTCGATAAAATTTTATTCGATTTTTCTTCGTTGTGTCAGCTTTTGCGAAATCACACGCGACTTGTCTCTTTTTTTCCAATACGACTTTGTATGAAGTATGTTCTTGTTGTATATAGTTGTTTCGTTCTTTTCGAAATGTCAATTTTTTGTTGTTGTTTTTGTGAAACCGGAGTAAGAGTGGTGTGTCCATTTTGCGGATAAATAAAATATACACACAGATGTTTTGTTGTTGTCATCACTGCACCGGATAGAACCGCAGACGTTTTTTTTTTATTCAAACATTTATTTTTATTTCTTTCCCTTTGTTCTGCTTTTCCTGATAATAGTAACGTAATGATGCAAAGATTAGGATTAGGGGTTAAAATATTATGTTTACTCTTTAATTATTTAACAAAAAAATCTTTGTTATAGGTTGTTATAGGTAGATAGGTACCTACTTTCACGCGATAGAATTGATAACATTTCATTTCGTTGATAATCAATAGGAACATGATGTTTGAATACAACTGGAAAAGGAAAATGATAAGAGCTTAGAAAGAAGTTGTTAGGTGCATAATTTTACTGAGGATTGATTGAGCAACTTTGAAAACTTTCCATAGGAAAATTACTTCAGTATTGGTAGAAAATCAACTCCTCGTCTTCGTTACTTGCAAAATATAGTTAGGTGGTCGAAAGTGGCAAAAACAACAGACTATTTAACCTTCACGGAGATGGTCTATGAAATTGATAAATAGCTTGAAGTAAATCATCTGTTGTTCAATTGTTCAATGAGGTTGTTCGGGATTTTTTAAAACATACAAAGAACTTTTTGTTATTCAAATAAGAACATCTGTTCTAAATTAGGATTTCGGCTTTTTCAGTGTGAAATTTATATTTTAGTGAATTTGCAGGTACAGAAGGTTGGAGCAGGATTTTCCACCCTTGATTTTGGAAGGTATTAACTGTGCTTTTTTGTTTCTTTATCTCCACAACCATATCCGTTTAAAAATAATCTTCATGTTAAATTGAACAATAATTCCAGAATTGTGAAAATTGCTGTGGAAATAATTATAATTAATTAAATGTATATGGAAGTGCACATAAAGAAACTTTTGGAAATAATTTTCAAGTGGATTGGAAGTGATCAAAAACACGGTTTTTGTGTTAGGTACTTTGAAATAAAGTAAGACCGCTTTCACACATGGAAACTGAGTTGCCAGAAACTAGCTAGTAAGTAGGCGAGAAGGGTGTGAGGGGAGATTGTTTGTCTTCCTTTTACGCCCTTCTCGCCAACAAACTAAAAATCTCCGGCAAATCAGTTTCCTTGTGTGAAAGGGCGCTAACAATGTTTTCAATTGGGGTTGTCTATTGTAACTGCCTAGTTAAAAAGAAAAAAATTACCTTTCAAATCCAACACTATAAAAATTGATGATTCATTTTATATTTTTCGCAATTTTTTGCACTTTAAGAGCAGCATGAAAAATAAACGCTCCAAAAAGAATACTTACCTAACCTCAAATTCGATTTTCTACGGAATAGCTGCAAATATAAATATGGAATAATTTGTGTAATAAGGTTATGATTTTCCCAACCATTTTGACAAAAAATGACGTAAACAATTGTTTGATTTGTCATTGCCACAAATTCAATGTGTCACTGCAATATGTTGCTTAGATTTACTCCATATCTCATAAGCTCATCTTTCCTAGCTCAAAGCCTTGGTATGTAGAGCTTCATTGCTTTATTATTGATATTGTTATTTATTTATGTAACAATAAAGTTGTTATAATAATAATACAAAATTATCAACCCTACCTCAAAGAGTTACTAGTTCCCACAAAGATAACAACTTTCGATTTTTGTTAATCTTCACGCTTATCGTATCGTCTACTTAGCAATATTATTATTCCTATTTATGTACTTCTACACCTCAGATCAATTGCATATGTCCTTTTTTTGTTTTGTTAATGATTTCCTTACCGATTGCTAAAAATAATTGGTTTTCGTAATAAGTACAAAATATAATAGGGGTATTCATGCAACCATATAAAACACTAGATAAGTTTACCATTTGCGTAAGTTTACCATTTGGTTAATGAACTGTCAAAATTTGTATGGTAAATGATTTAACACAAATTGGTTAAAATTCCCCATCCAATTTGCTTGGAAAAATGATTTGGGAAAATTAACCAAACGTCATTTTGACTTTTAGAATTAGGCGTGTTCAGAAATATGACATATGATATCTCAGAGAAGTAAAAAAAACTCTGACGATGTTCTATAACTATCGAATCGCGATTTGTTGGCGATAAAAGTTGCGAATATAAAACTACGTTTCCACCAACGACTAAACCGAGATTTAGGTAATGAGATTTATTTGGTGTTTCCACTGCACAAAAAGAGGATTATGGCAAAACGTTCCAATGATGTCTCATTTTTTTGATATGAAGTGGAAGTGAGATAGATAGTTTTTGTTTACATTTCCATCTGTCAATAAACGAAAATAGATCGGTTCCACAATTATTCTTCGAAAAAAAAAGTTTGTTTGATTTGACAAACTAATGTTTCCAAGTAGATTTGAATGAGTTTTATTTGAAATCTTCATTTGAGGAGATTAAAATTTGTATGGTAAATCTTGTAGATTTCAAGGAGATTTGTGATAATCTTGTTAAATCTCGGTTTAGTGTCTGGTGGAAACGTAGTATAAGCGTAGTTTATACAAGGAAAAATAATTCGGACTTCTACATTTACTCAATGATTAGGAAAGCTACTTTTCGAAAATTATTAAGGTAGAACTATAAAGGCTCTACCAAGCCGTCGACGACGTAACTACATCTTCATACATGTTGTTATTGTTGTTTTCTTAGTCGCCAACGAATGATTTGCATTGGTTTGGCAGATTCTTAATAGTCGGAAGCTGTCGGAAGCATATGTCATAAACCAATGAAAAATAGCATACATATATGCGAGTACATAAATTAGTTTGCGAATACTAAAAGCGACTTACGCTTAAAAAACGACTATTGTCGTGCATCTTACACTTTGTATCGTTCCGAGAAATTCGGCTCGAATTTCGCGTTGGTTCGGGAGAGGTTCTCCATTTCAAAAGTAACTTCGAAATCTAAACACGTCTAATTTTTTGCGTTTAATATTTGAATTTTAACGAACAGCTTTATTACACAGCATTTAACCAAATGAATAAAAAGGTCGTTCATGCAAACTTTTGTGTAAACTTACCATTTTACACAATTTGTAAACTTACGACGGTGCATGAATACCCTTAATATATTTGATTTTTATAACTAAGGCCCAATTTGTTCAGTGTTGAGTTAAACTGTAGTTAGTAAGCTCTGGAATTAAATGTGTCTACCTCTACAGTTACGTCAAGAAGCAGTTTTTTATTTTAGGCCGAATGCAGAGTGTCTTACAAAACAAGGAATATAAAATATTAAAAGCATTTTTTAAATCAATCCAGAGGTGAGTTAACTCGGGCAGATAAACTGGCCCTTAACATATTAATGTAAGTTGGTGTTTGAATTGTATTCAAATTGCAAAAAAAGAAAACTGTCCATGGAAAGGATGCAAAACATTTTTTTTTTAATAAATAGGTATGTATCACAAAAATGACTTGGCGTGTACAGATTCTACATATTTGTCACTGTCTTTTTTCTAAATATCTCCCCCAAATTTGTTTTCCGAATGATAAATCACTATTATTTTACTTTCGGTTTTCCGTAGTTTTTTTCTTTTTGTTTGCCGTTTACTAGGTAGGATATACTAGATACCTATATCTTAAGCAAATATGTATCTACAAATACATATGTGTATTCTTTCTGTTTTTCATCAAATAACAAATATCAATATTATATGCGGGTAAAAAGGAATACAAAATACAAAACAACAACAACAAAAAAATCACCATCGCATCGTGCCACCTGTTTTGTTTTTAAAAATCTTAAATCCCCAACTTACTGGTAAAATAAAGTAAACATTGAATGCAAAGAGAGTAAATAAGATAGATACCAAAAGAGACCTCCTCAGATTACGGAATGCCGCTGAATTTTTATTTTATTTATTTTGTTTATGTAGATATGGATGTATATTTTCATTTAAAGTATCTTGGTGATGAAGTCCCAAGATGACATCTTATAAGTTGACAGAAGGTATTTTCTTTTTTGTATTTTTTTTGTGATGCGGGGACGGGGATATTCTAATTGGGTTTGTCATCGTCTATTTTTAATTGATCAGCTGTTGCTGCTAGTGTTACTGCTGCAGTTTGAGTGAAATTTCAGAGTTGATGAAAAGAACAAAAGTGATATTGTCTTTTTTTTTTTGTATGAGATTTGGTTGGACATTTTTAGTATTTTTTAAATGATATCGTTTTAGTATCTTTGCGAACGTTTCGCTCCTATTTAGCTTTTTTTTTTAGGAGAGCCTACATTTTTTAAGTTTTTAGTTGCGAAAACAAAAGATTTATATACATTTTAAGGTGTTCGCGGTTTATATACCGTTGTTTTCTTCGGATTATCCGCATAGTTAAAATTATATAGGGTGCGATTTAGTACTCACCCTAAATTTTTCGCATCAAATTACAATGAGCGTGGTCACCGGGAAACTGCTGTGAAAATTGTGCATTAGATTGAATATATACGCAGGTTGTGTCGCTGGGTAGCCCAGCTTGTTCTATGTTATGATGTTTTTGTAATTGAGGTGCAGGTTGTTGGGAGCAAACAAAGCTCACTACATTGCAGGGTGTCTAAACTTTGAACTGGGCTGACCGCGAGGTGTTAATGAGCGGATCCCATGAACGAGCAAACCTAAAACTGTCGTCGCGATTGATATTTTGATGGCGCTTATTTTCATTCGCCTCGCGTACTAAACGAGGGATGTAATGCCTTTCTTGAGCCAAAACCTTGTATTGGTCAAAATGAATCCAGAGTTTGTCTTTTGGATTGTCCAAGATATGCTTACAAATTGCCGACTCATCCCGCTGTTTTTTGCTAACAGCACTGATGTGCTCTTTTCAGCGGGTGTCAATGCTTCTTTGGGTTTGTCCAACATGCAAAGACTCACAGCTACCAGGGGCTGCATATACGCCTGGTGTTTGGCGAGGAAAGTGGACCTTTGGTGACAAGATTTAGTTTTTACCTTATTCGTTGGTATACATATGGATTGTATCCCATATCTTTTTAACACTTTACCAACTCTATCCGTCAAACCACCTTTGACATTATGACAAAAAAGCTTTTTTGGCCAGTTTGCTTTCGTCCTTTTCCCGTGACACCCTTGGCTTCCATGTTCTTTGCTCTTTGGAATAGCCATTTGCTCTCGGAACGTTGCCAACCAGATTCAGTTCAGCCGTCAGATGATCTTTGTTGAATATTCTGTGGACGCGCTGAAGAACAGATCTTAAATTTCCCGCGTGCTGGCTGGTGAGAAGTTGTATGTAGGTATAATTTTAGTGTGTGTTTCATGCGATAGTCTGTGTGTTCCAAAAGACCATCTATTTGTCTTGTCACCTTTTGATACTGTTGAGTGTTTGACATCAAACAGGTTTGACAAACAAGTTTGATAATGTGTACCCTGCTTTAATCCATGATTATTGAAACTGTGAAATAGTCGAATGTGTTTATTGTTGATCAAATTGTTTCCAAAAAATGCAAAGTATGAGTTCCTAATCATGGATACATCGCTAATAAGTTAACTTTGGTTGATAAGCGTTATTTAATTAGAGCGTGTGAAAGTCACATACTAAATTTAACCACTGTGAACAAACTGGCCCTAAGTCGTTTTCAAATTGTTGCTAGTGTATCGATTTTTTTTTAAATAAATGGAACCATCGTGATGTTGGCTCCTAGCAGTCCAGGTATAATAGGTCGATGGTGTCAGTAATGTGCAAGAAGTTTAATACAAACGTAAAAATTTATCCACTAGTTTAGATTTAAACGAGCTCCTGAAAAACAGTGCTGTCGTTTTACTTTTAGATCTTGCAGTACCTTAAAAAAAATAAGGTAGTACGGGCAGTACAGCAAATAAAACAGGAAATTTGTTAATATTTTTTGTATTAAACAATAACATGCATATTAATAAAAATAGCGATTAACTCATCTGTAACTTTCGAGATCTCGCGTAGGCATGGATTAAGAGATAACTCGTGAATTAAAACGTATGTTTACTTTTCATAGTTAACCCTTTGCTAGCTCGTAAGTGGCAGAAATCTAACTCCTAATCCATGTTTATTAATACGGGGTTAAAAGATGAAAACAAAATTACCAAGAATACAGTTTTTTGATTCAATTAGTTCATTTGAGTACATACATACCTATGAATGTGTGGATGTTTCAATTTTAAAACTAATAATGAAAAAAGCTTAAAATTTAAAATTAAATAAAAGGAACTAAGTTCTAAAAAGGTTTTTTAAATGCTTTAATTTTTTTTAAGTTTAGTCCGCTCCTTATTCTTAACAAAAATTGATATATTTGATTATGTACATGTACATACATGCATTTAGTAGGTACTTCGCGATCGCTTCGGATCGCTTCCCAGCCTCGTCCACCTAAAAACTAAAAAGTTTTTTTTTCAGGGCTACTGCCTCTTGCGAGGAATTGACAAATCCTCCAAGAGTATCACTTGTCACGAATAAGTGCTTCTCGTCTAACCGTTCGGATTCGGAATAAAATTGTAGGTCCCTTCCATTCCTGTCGAAAGGCGCGAGTTATTAGTCACTAGGCCCTGGTTCTTCATGAGCCGTTGTGCCACCCGATTTATTTATTTATTTATTTCTTGCGATTTGATTTTTATATTTTATGGACAGATAAATAAAATTTCACTGCGAAATTCAGTAAATCATTAAAGGTATTCATGCAACGAGATAATTTTCCGCTTTGCGAGATGTTTACAAAAACACCCCTTTAAAAATACTTGCGTAAACATGGGAAATAATCAAATTAAACGTCACAAATGACTTATCCCAGTGTATCAGGTTTTTTATTATGTCAAGTTAGCATTACCACTTCAAAATTTTAAGAATCTAATGATTGGATTAATTACGTCTGTTAAATTAGCATTACCACTTCAAAATTTCAAGAATCTAATAATTGAATTAATTGTCGTGAATCTGTCGTAAATTTGTCGTGAAACAAAAAAATTTTTCGCGCCTATTTTTAAAAATCAACCTTGGGAAATGCTAACTTGACTGTCAAGTTAGCATTACGCAGGACTATTTAAAAAAAAAAAAAGGTCGGACAAATTTTTTTCTTTCACGACAAATTCACGACAGTTATTGGCATTTTCATTTTTTTTTATAAATTTTTTTGAGGGTGGGTAATGCTTACTTGACTGTCAAGTAAGCATTACCCAGGGTTAATTTTTAAAAAAATAGGCGCGACAATTTTTTTTCTTTCACGACAAATTTACCAAAAATTCACGATAATTAATCCAATTATTAGATTCTTAAAATTTTTAAGTGGTAATGCTAACTTGATAGACATAGGTTTTTTTCTACGCTTTACGCATCAAATTCATGTGATAAAATTATCTGTTTTGCAGAATATTGATCCCATCTACAAATTTTGACAGTTCATTTTTACCGAGATAAAATTATATGGGCAACCAGGTTTATCTGGGGTTAACGCCGCCGTTGCATGAATACCCCTATTATATTTCTTTACTTTATTTATGTATAATTCTTTGAATATTTTTATTAAGCTTGATGAAGGTTGCCATTGATGAGTTCTATAGTCACCTTTGACCGATTTGACACAAGTAACCTGATTTGCCAGAAACTTACTAGTTTGTGGGCGAGAAATGTGCCCTTCCAGCCTACAAACTAAAAATTCCTCGCAACTCAGTTTCCTTGTGTGAAAGGAGACTTACAAAGTCTTTGCTGAAAGAATTTTACATACAGTGGAAACTTTGAGACATCTTCAATGGCCTTGAAATTGAAAAATAAAGTTTATTTTTTTAAGTTTACTGAGAGAAAACGGAAGGAAGTGATATTTATTAATATTAATCGGATTTTCTTTTTACTTAAAACGTAAGATTTTGTTTGCAGTACTTCGACAGCCCTGCTGATAAGGTTAAATTTTTGACGACTGTATTCACCTCAGAAATGTCAAAATTTAGCCATGGGATTAAATTTAACGCACCTTCAACGCAATTGACACACGGCCTAAGGTACAGATATTTTTTTTAAATGTTGAAAGTTTTGTGTGTTCGCTGAGTTTTTAAACTTTTTTAAGGCAACAATACTGGTACATATATTAGAATATATCTAGAACAGAAGACCGAAGATGGACAAAAATCGTAACTAAATGGACTTTATTTGACGAGAGCAGACCAAGAGGGCGCCCAAAAAGAGATGGGTTGACGATCTAAACCTTTTCAACAATTATTGGTATAATGATGCTAAAAACAGAGCTATATGGACAACAATGGGGGAGGCTTATGCCGGATAAAACGGATTGGAATTAAAAATCGATTTAAAAAGAAAAATGAAAAAATATTATATACATATATTAAAAATTAAATATCATTAAATGTATATATTAAATGTATTATCTACTTTTTAATTATTTTTAAAGAACTATGTACAAAACTCTAAAATTTGGCGAATAAAGCTTTAAATAATAATAATAAATAATATTAGAATCGCCGCGCCGCTCTGAAAAAGATATTTTTTTATTTGTCAATCGAAAATTATATTTGTTACCTATTGAAATTTTATGTTTGCTTTTTTAATTGTTGAAATTTTATTTTTATGAAGAAATTATGTTTGCAAAAGTATACAACCTAATTACGGTTGTCGTGTCACTAAAACGACAGTAAAACGACAAGTCCCCATAGGCGTCAATTGTTATTTTATTAAAACTCATTTCGTCATAATGATGAGATGGTTGGAGATTGAAGAGAATGTCGAAGATTTAGGTTTATTTAAACGACAGTTGGCGTCTAGAGCCTTGTCGTTTTACTGTCGTTTTAGTAACACGACAACCGTAATAAGGGTGATAGTTTCTACAATTTTAAACTTGTATTTTTTTGAATAAGAAATAAATAAATAAATTGTTTGCAAAGCTAACAAAATGAAATAAACAATTACAGTCTTTTAAGAATATCAAAAATAAATACAAAAAAATAAAAAGCATGGAAGGTTCGAAAAAAAAAAATTTGTAAGCAAATGGCATGAATCATTTACGCGAATCAAAAGTTTCGATCGCATTGTGTAGCAGAATTAGGGCTGATAATTTTTTAAGTAGTCTCATATTTTAAACATTGGCTGTTTTTAATGCTAAAAATTTGAACCAAGATATTATTTTCAGAAAACAGTCAATGAGCTACAAACATTTTCTAAGAAAAGAAGAACATGACTTTGCTTGTTGTAATTTGCCTGATTCAACTAAATCAGTGTTTACATTTTTTTCGGTTTGTATTTTTTTAATAAAAAACAAAACAATATTTAAGTCGAATTGCAAATTACTATAATTCTCTCTGTTATGCTATCAATCACAAACTTGTTTGTCTCCAAAATAACAAACAATTTCCCAGAACAATTTATCGATGCCTAATTATAGAGCCAAATGCACTTGGTTATATGACATCCACATTTTCACAATGCTGTTTTGGTCTCTGTTGTCATTATTGCTGTTAGTATATAGAATGCACAATTTCATGGAAAATAAAATATAAAACGAAAAAAATTATATTCCTAGCACGCTCGTTTCTAATTTAAGTTGACAGCAGCAGATGCAATGACCAAACATGAATGTCACAAATAATACTTTGTCTATCCTATAGGTATGTGGACATTGTTGTACATCATATGGAGAGTGTGTCTCTATAGATATATGTACCCAGCACTGCTGAACTTGCACTTGACATTTTATAATATGTGCCTGAAACAAACCAGAATGGTTGTTGGTGGAGCACGGCATGCACTCTCGAAAGGCCTACAATGGTTTCGAAATGTATAATTTTCTATCTATTTTTGGAATTTAAATTCTTTGAATTTACAAAAGCTGTAAAGTAGAAAATATAATCAATACTCAAAATAAACTAAAAAAAAAATAGTTTCAATAATAATTTAAATCAGAGTCTGAAGATGATGAGCTTTTGTCAAAAAATAGTTCAGGTTTTATGTTTGGAAGAAACAAGTTGCATTGTGTAATGTGGAATTTTGAAAATAGAAATGAAGCAAAATTTGTACAATACAACCTGCGCAGAAAAACAATCTAGTTTTCGACAAGGCACTAGAGAGTTTTACATAGTTTAGGGGCTAGCAAAGGCTAGAACAAGGGCGTTGGCAATTTTTGCCTCGTCAGGCAAAATGTGCTATTTTTGTAAAAAATGAAAAAATCATTTTCCGTTTCAAATGCCAAAAATAAATTAAAAAAACCCCAGGTAGGGAATTAATTTATAATACAACGTACGCCTCCGCATAAACAACTTCCACATTTGTTCCATTGAAAATAAATCTCACACCTAAATTATTCAAAAAATTATATTTTTAGCAAAAACAAAATAATATAAACAAAAAAAAGCAGATAAACAACAAAATAGATTTACGTTTATTCTTTTATAAAAAACAACGACGCAATGCAACAGAAAATTGAAAAAAAAAATTAATTCTGCGATATTATGGTTCGATGACCAACAAAAACATTGATTTATCATTCATATACCTGCGAAATCTACCTATAGATTCAAGATATAATGTCATAGGGTAGGTAACTTTATCTATTGATTTTATTGTTGCTAATCACAACATGACCTAGTTTTTTGTGTGATAGGTGTAAATATATGAACAAATCAAGAACTCGCTAAAAAATATTTTGCACCTATCACAGTTGGTTTAATTAGTGAAAATATGTGAAAAGGTTTTGTTTTAATTTTTTTCTTTCGTATTTAACAATGATTCATTTTTGTTTGTATTAATAAGTCACATTCAATGGTTCTAACTGCAAGTTTTTTTTTTTGTAAATCGTCATTTTTTAAGTCAACAAAGTGTAGTGTCGGGTATAGGACACGATTTTCGCATGAATGAGTAACTCGTTTTTGAAAATGACTTAGAACTATTTTATTTAATAATAACTAGAAATTCTAATTTAAAGGCAAAATCCAATTAACTAAATTATAATGGCCTTAAGGTGTTGAATAAAACTGCAATTTGGAGACAGTTATAAGAATACATTTTAAAGAATCTGGATAAAAAATAAATAAATCGGGTGGCACAACGGCTCAAGAAGAACCAGGGCCTAGTGACTAACAACTCGCAACCATTCCTGTGTGCACCTTTCGACAGGAATGGATGTGTAGCCCGTAGCGTAATGGTTAGTGCGTTCGACTGTCACGCTGGATGTCTGGGATCGCTTCCCAGCCTCGTCCACCTAAAAACTAAAATTTTTTTTTCAGGGCTACTGCCTCTTGCGAGGAATTGACAAATCCTCCAAGAGCATCACTTGTCACGAATAAGTGCTTCTCGTCTAGCCGTTCGGATTCGGCATAAAATTGAAGGTCCCTTCCATTCCAAAGAATCTGGATCCATTCCTTTAATTTGACGTGTTTTTTTTAACATCTATTGATAATTCTTATGTGAAAATTGTACTTACGAACCCGCACAGAAAAACAATCCAGTTTTCGACAAGGCATTGATTCTGGCAAGGGGCTAGCTTTATTATGAACCCTTTTGCTTATGTGGGACTTGATCTTCTGCTTGTCGGTCAAATGTGCTACCCACTGGGCTAACTTGCTATACAAAATTTCAATGTCGAAAGTGAATATGTATCTTATCATATCGCATAACATACAGAATAGAAGAGGATTTTATGCACTTGCTTTTTAGGTAGAAGAACTTAGAAAAGGTTTTAACTGTTGACTCACACTTATAGTAAAAAAGTGTAATATGAAAAAGAAGACAAAGTAAAGAAGGAGAAAAGTCTCGTATCTAACAGAAATTTAATGATGCTTATAAAATGATTGTTTTTGGTGTAGAAGAGACATTCCCAATGGGGTACAGAATTATGTTCATCAATTTTATACTAGGTAGGGCCTCACGAGTGTTGTGAGAAGATTCCCTCATCTTAAAAATTAGTACGTAAATCCAGCAAGGGCTTGCCAAGTATCTGACAAGTTTTCCTCATATAGATTTTCAATACTGAAAGCCCCAACCTGACAGAAACGTGGCATCATTTGAAGAATTGTTTAACTTGATTTTTGAAATTTTATAATTAAATATATAATAAAATATTGTTTTTCTAAGAATTTTGGTTTAATGAAATTTAAACAAAAAAATCAGTTAAGAGCGTCAATTTTTGAATTGGAAACTTTTCTCTAAATTTAATTTCTTACATAAAAACAAAAACAAAAAAATATTAAAATCGGGGCAGGCTCTCTGGGTTCTTGAATAATGCAAACTTTGGAGTTATATTTCCTCCATGTAATAACAGTAGCTGCTTAAAAAAAAAATGTAAGCTCGAGTTTGATGAAAACCAGGACGCACTGAATAACAGACCGTTATTGTTGGATGCAAAAAACCTCTCCGACCCGCCATATGAAAGGCGTGTTCTTTTTTCATTTAAATATGTATTGTTGCTATTTTGGACACAAACAAAGTTATGAGCAGTTTCGTAAAAAAAATTAAAAATAATAATTTTTTGAGTTTTTTTGCAGTTTGGGTTTCGTTTAATTTTCTTGCTTAATATTTTTTATAAAAAATTTTAAACTATTCATCTTGATAGTAGATCTATAGATATCGATATGGATAGTTGGAATCTAAGGGGCCAGTTATAGCGATCATTAAAAACCATCAGTAAAAGTTGAAACAGTTGAAAACTGGAATTTTTTACGTACGGGCGGTTATAGCAATCAGTAAAATTATATCAGTAAATTAATGTCAAACCGATAGCCGCATTCTTTTATTAATTTTTAATGATGCAAAATGCTTCAGTAATTTTTTTACTGATGAATGGAACAGTAAAAAAAATAGAACATAGAAAACTGAAACGAAATGTTCCATTTTATGTGAATTGGCAATCAGCTGTTCAGTAAAACGAATTTCCATCAGTAAAATAAATAAATGCTTTTATTTCAAAAAATATTCTTCCTTGGGATTATTTTTTGTCAGAAAAAAATATTTTAATCGATTTGCCATCGACTAGTATCATTTTTATGTTTCTAATCTTTTTATAACACTTGAAATTATCCAAAAGAAAATTTTTACTGATGGTTTTTACTGATCGCTATAACTGGCCCCTAATTTCCAACAAAAAGTTTCTCAAGTTGAATTCTCAATTTCAGCTAAGGGTATAAGTTATTCCAAAAATATTGAAAATTAACAAGTGTCCCCATTCTAGCTTATTTATGCATGTCAAATTGTTTTTGGCTAAACTTCAAAGGTTTTAAATTCACCCTTTCCGACGATAGTTTTCTGCAGCTGTTTCTAACTTTCTCCAAGTGTTTCGTTTCAAAACAAATGAGGGTTAAATGAAATCTAAGATTACGATGATGGATAAGTCCAAATCATTGACGTCCGTCTGTATCCGCGCCTAGAAAGAATTTCTTCAAATTTATAATCTACATGTCATTTTTATGTGATTCCCTAGAGTAGAAATTCGATTTTTTGTTCGTCCAGCTCATCTACAGCAATTAAGCTTTTTTTCATTTTTCGTTTATTATTTAAAGTTATTGCAAGAAAACTGCTTTTCAGATTTAAGCCAAAATCTTTACTAAACCTAAATATGGGGTTTGACGTTTTTTGTTGATAAAATTGCCTTAAGATATTTACGCATATCTCTTTAATATCGAGACTAATTTTTGGCACTCTGTAAAAATTACAAAAAAAAATTTCGAAAATTGACGAAATAATAAATTTGGTTCATTTGACTTTCTAACACTTCCACAACAATTTAAATTTATTAATAAACAAAATACATTTTTTATGAAGAGTGTACGGTAATTCTTGCACCATACTTTGGGATGTTCTTGTTGGGGCTATATTGTCACTTAGCGCATTAAATACAGAGTGTCGGTTAATTCGTGTGCCACACTTTTGGATGTGAATCTTGGTCGTATTCTAAAAACAAAAATTGTTTTGCAGTAAAGTCTTATTTTCAACTTTGATATCAATTTTCGACGATTTAAAAAAAGGCCAACTTGGGTGTACCCTGACCCATGTTAAGGTCAATTTCTCTGTTAGTACTAATGGAAGAGACCTCATTTTAGATTTTTTTTTGTAGTAGAAATACTAGCCTTTAGAACTACGTGTAAATTGAGCTGATATGTTTTTAGGGTTGCCAGATATTCAATTTTAAATGTAGCAAAGTTTTTCTTGGAGCTCAATTTTTTGTCATAAAATGTGTAATAAATAGGGCTAGGATTCTCATGCACTTAAAAATCGGAAATATGCGCTTAAAATATGCCTTTAAAAATGGAAAATATGCAGTAAAAAACGCAATATGAACTTAAAAAACATTATTTTACCTTATTTTTCTCAAAAAAAAAAAATATTTTTATTCATCTTTTATAATAAAATTGAATTCAATCGGACGTAAAGAGAGCGGTTTTTGGACCACAAATTTTATCTATTGTAAGATTATTAAAACAGATTTCGTTATTGTATCTCAGACACGTACAAAATAAATTAAAAAAATGTGTGGCGCAACGGCTCGTGAAGAACCAGGGCCTAGTGACTAACAACTCGCAAACATTCCTGTGTGCGCGTGTCGAAAGGAATGGAAGGGACCTACAATTTGACGCCGAGTCCGAACGGCTAGACGAGAAGCACTTATTCATGACAAGTGATACTCTTGGAGGATTTGTCAAGTTCTTGCAGGAGGCAGCAGTGCTGAAAAAAATTTTTTGGTTTCAAGGTGGACGAGGCTCGGAAGTGAATCCAGACCTCCAGTGTGACAGTCTAACGCACTTACCATTACGCTAGGGGCTACTACAGACTTATTTAAATTTTCATTATTGAATAGTCTTGGTAGATAGATAGATAATTCAATTAATTATTTGCTTTTAGTTTACAATTTAGAAAAGCCTTGGTTTTTCACAAAAAACAGTCTTAATTTTTTTTAATAATTGCACCAATACGGCCTTTGAAAGAATTCATTTTTGCAAACATTTCCATCAAATAAATCGATTTGATTTTTTATTCCCTCCTACCTTCAAGATTTGTGATCGTGCCAAATATAAAATTATAGTTTGAGCAAATAAATACAATTTCATCACCATCGAATTGGATCTCTTTAAAATGTTTTGCATATTACGTAATTGCTTCTATCCACGTTCCCCATCTATTAAACCAACTCCTCGACCTAGGTTTTTAGTCACAAATATAAACTCGACACTTTATTGAAAATTATGAATGAAAAATATGAAAATATGCACTCAAAATATGCGTTTATTATGAAAATATGCATTTATAATAGAAGCATTTTACATAAAATATGCAAAATATGCACTAACGATTGATTGTCATTTTAAAGGGAATCGCATGATTCGTAAAGATAATTTGGTCTTAGGCTTTTAATTGTTGTGAGAAAAAATATGCATTTGCATGGAAATCCGAGCCCTAGTAATAAACAAAGTTTTCTTATTTTTACATGATGAACAAAAGAATAATAAAAAAAAAACTTATTACATAATGTACCCAAAAACCCATATATTTTACGATACTTGGGAAAATCTTAAACAGGTAAAAAATCGAATTTTGTGTTTTTTACCTACTTTTTTTTTGGAGCACTTGACAATTAGAGTGGTTTTTCTAGAATTGATAGTTTTTAGGTATTTTTTAAGACTGTGCACTCATGAAAAGGGCTACAAGTGTACTTATGCCTACTTGACTTGCTTTCAAAACTCTTATTACCTTACCTCTTCTCAGGGAGAGTTAAATTTGGGGTATGAATGTTTATTGTGTAAATTAACTAAATTAGTGGTAAAAAAGAATAGAAAAATAAATTCATTCATCAGATTATCAAGTTATGTCACGATTACAGTTGGATCAGAGCACTTTTTAAAAATAGAGTCGAATTTTGTAACTGGTTGCAAGAGAGAAGCTTGATGGATGATAACCAGTTTAAACAGAATTCTTTGGACAGACGGATCTCAATTCACAAGAGACGGTATTCCGAATTTCCATAATCTTCATTCATGGGATTCGAGCAATCCACATTCAAGACGACAAAGATCATTTCAGCATAGATTCAGTGTCAATATGTGGCAGGTGTTATTGGAAATAAATTAATCTGGCCTTTCAAATTACCACCCTGAATTTATTCTACTCACTATCGGTAGTTTTTACAAAACAATCTACGAGACCTATTGGAGGATGTTCCACCGCTTCAAATAGCCTCATCATATATTTGCAACAAGATAGTGCTCCGGCCCACTATGGTCGAGAAGTTAAGGATTGGCTGGATGAAGTAAACGGTGATAGATGGATAGGCAGAAATGGATCAATTCACAAGCCCGACATCACGATATCAATAAAATAACAACTTTAACTGAATTAGAACAACGAACGTATTTCCGAAGGATCACTAAAAGTAAGGCTAGAGTTATCGAGAATAAACATTCAAAATTAAATCCAAAAACGGGCTCTTGCAAGCATTCAAAACGCAGGAGGGCACTTTAAGCACTTATTATGACTGTTTTTGTGTACATCTGTACATAAATAAAAAAAATTGCTTAAAACTACAGAAATTATTGTTTTATTCAACCCCTTTACACCTCAGGGCAAAAAATATTTTTTTTTTAATTTGACCTGTTTTAGATTTTCCCAAGTATTATAAAATGTATTGGTTTTTGGGTGCGCTTATTTATGAGTTTTTTTTTTATTATAGTTTTTTGTTCATCAGGTAAAAATAAGAAAACTTTATGTTTATTACGCATTTTTTTTTTTTTAATTGACCTCAAATTCAAATTTTTGGTCGGGCAGGAAAAATTGAACACTATTTAAAACTGAGTACCTGGCAACCCTAAAAACATATCAGCTCAATTTAAACACACCAAAGTTAGCCTTTCTTTTAAATCGTCAAAAAGTGATGTCAAAGTTGAAAGTCAGACTTTACTGCAAAACGATTTTTGTTTAGAATATGAGAATCACATACCAAAGTGTGGCACACGAATAACCGGACACCCTGTATTAAATGCGCTAAGTGACAATATAGCCCCAACAAGAGCAAGTTCTTGCGATACAATCGTGAATTTTTTTTATGTTAAATTTAAATTGAAAACATCATTGCTTCTTTGAATTCTTGTGGGATATTTTCTTGGTTCAGCACTGTGTAGGGTAGGCTATAGCTAGATGTTAGCTACCTTGAGTATTGAATCATAGTTCCTTTTTATAGATGTATAAAATGTGTCTATCCTGAATCTCATATAAGCTGACATTAGTTGAATTCAGTACTTGACTGTAAAATTAAACATGTGTACTTAATAAAATGTTAAGGCTAAAAGAACAGTTTGAATGCTAATTTCCAGAAGTTGCAAGTGGTTCCTAGTTCTTTGATATTAGTTCGACCAAAGGCAAACAGAATTTGTCCGTAGCCATTCAACGTTATAATATTTAAACTTATAAAGATTTCAATGTCAGTAGATACCTAGCTACAATGTCGTCGTAGAGTAACTTCGGAATGCTTCAGCGCATTGTATACATAATCTGTAAGTTTCAGTTAACATTCTCATAGAAAATAAAAAACATTCTATTACAACTCAATACTCAATGTTGATAATACCATCATTGAAGCTTCTTTTAAAATGCCTTCGACACACATTCAAATATCTCAAGAGAAAGTGATGAATGGTTTTCATATCGTAGAAAGAGCTCTGCACCAGCAGCAACAACAGCATTCACTTAGTTTGCAATGATGATGATTTCTATATAAAGTGCACACCCTCTTGACCATAACGATGAAGACCGGACGAATACGAATGCTTCAAGTGTCTTCTCCTCTGATCATAATAGCGATGGGCTATGGAAATGATTGGGAAGCTATCAACAAACGATTTTCATTGACAAATGAAGCAAAAAAAACAATAAGAAAATAAGAAAATAAGAAGAAAAGCTGAAATACAAATGGTGATGCAGGTAGGTACATGTAACATGTCCATTCGAATAAGTGCATATGCATCAACAAGCTGTTCCAATACTCCTCAACACTTGTAATCTTCTTATTTCTGATTCTCGTTTGCGCTCAATTGCCGGCCAAGTCAGTCAGTCAACTGTTCCAATTTAGACTCTCACCTTTGTCGTGGTTTGGTGTAGGTATACCGACCGGGACGGTGGACAACGATTCTCTCCCAAAGACACCAAAGACCATCAGCCACAGCAATAACATCAACACAAAATTTTAATAAAACCGAACAACATTTCACTTGCAATAAAATGAACCGAATTAAGTGACTAATGCACTTATCGGCTTAGTGAGAGGAGGCAAATATAGGCAGTTGCTTGTTATGTGTGCCGGCTCCAAGATCCAAGTGTTGTATATATAGGCAATAATGATGGTGGGGAATCACTTGTTGTTGGTGATGATGTAGCACGAACCAACTTGGACAGGAAAATGACTCATCACACCTCTCTAAAGCTCCAACACACACGCACACACACGGCGACATCTACAATTGACACGACGACGGACGGAATGGAAAGGTGATTATGGCGGTGAGGGTGTTATAAATATTCATTGAAAACGGGAAATGGTTTTGGACTAGGTATAGTGTCATTCAATGAAGTAGGTACATGATGTCGTGTTTTGTGTCCATCATTCGATAAAGGTTATACGAGATGTTGACATGAAGTTTTCATGTAATGATATAATATCCCTTGAGTTTTGTATGTCACATTAGGTCTCCTTTTTTTCGTTGAGAAGGCTTCTGTACAATTTATGAGTGTTTTAAAATTCGCCCTAATTATCAAAAATGTCGCAGATAGGAAATCCTAATAGAAGAAGCTTAAATAGTGTCAAGCTCAAAACCAAACAACAAAACAAGTAAAATACAATAATACAGTAACTATATACATTCACGTATGCGTCAAATCTGGTATTTCTGTTTTTTTTGCTGAGTTGTTTAGGTAATTGGCCTAGTAAATAACCTAAGTTTTCGACCTCGAGCATCGACCGCTTCATTGGCAGAAATCGAAAAAACCGCGAAATTTTCGCGCTTTTTTCAGTTATTGGGGATTTTAAATTTTTTTTTTTAAATAAAAATATTGTTCTACGATTTCAAAGTAATCTACTTTGCTCCAATTTGAGCCCAAAACCATCTATGTAGACCGAATGGTTTCCAAAATACAGCATTTCAAAATTAAGCGATACGAACAAAAATCTAACAAGTAGTGTTATCAAACAGTATAATGGAAAATAAAGAACGGTTGACATAAATGCATCAAAGCACTGGAGCGTGTAGGTTGAGCTAAAATAATAGGACAATCATACCGGAAGAGGGGTCTATATACCCCCGTTAAGATGGGATGGGCAATTATCTAAAAATATGACTTAAGGTAGAAACAACACTATTGAAAACACTATTGAAAAACAACCCACAATATTCTCCTATAGCTTATCTTGAACCCAGAAACCCATTCTTGAATTTTCTTTTGAAATAAAGTTAGTTTTTGAGAAATTAATTTCCAAACTCAACATTCTGAAAAAGAATTTTCTACTATATATTTACTTAGTAGAAACAGGATCCTTGGGGTAAATTTCTTTTTCAATATTTTGAGTTTGGAAATTAATTTCCCAAAAACTATCGATTAAGATAACTTTATTTAAAAAATAAATTCAAGAATGGATTTCTGGGCTTCAGATAAGCTATAGGAGAATATTGTGGGTTTTACTTTACCATTCATTGTCAATAGTGTTGTTTTTACCTTAAGTCATATTTTTAGATAATTGCCCCTCCCATCTTAACGGGGGTATATAGACAACTCTTCCAGTATGATTGTCCTATTATTTTAGCTCAACCTACACGCTCCAGTGCTTTGATGCATTTATGATAACCATCCTTTATTTTCCATTATACTGTTTGATAACACTACTTGTTTGGTATATTTTGTTTGTATCGCTTAATTTTGAAATGCTGTATTTTGAAAATCATTCGGTCTACAGAGATGGTTTTGGGCTCAAATTGGAGCAAGTAGGTTACTTTGAAATCGTAGAACAATGGTTTTATTTAAAATTACTTCTTAAGGACTAAAATCGCTAATAATTGAAAAAAGTCGCGGTTTTTTCGATTTTTGACCATGAAGCGGTCGACGCTCGAGGTCGAAAACTTTGGTTATTTACTAGGCCAATATCCTGAACAACTGAGCAAAAATCAGAAATACCAGATTTGACGCAAACGGTGCCTTCCATACAAACGACAAGGTTACTGGACTATAGATGTAATGTTAAAAACAATTTACAATTAAATTTCGAAATTTTTATATTTAATAGTATTAATTTACGAAACAAACATTTTAAATATCGTTGTACCGGTTTAAAAAAAAATATCTATAAACACATACAAATATGAGTGTCGTTAATTTTCTATGTTTTTTGTGCTGCTTTGCTAACTTGTTAGAAAAGTAGTAAGAACTCTTTACAGGGAATGATTTATAGCTTTATAATTTTCCGTAATTTAGTTGTGACATTTTCAATTTGTTATGCTATGTTTTTATTTGCTGTTTTCATAATTTGATGTCAAGTTAGCTGAGCAACACCTCAAAACGGTGTTTAAACTTCTTATATTGAATAGTTTATTGCTTGATAATTTGTCGTTGATTAGTTCTGAATTAGTTGTGATATTTTCAATTCCGTCTTGCTATTAAGGACTAATCAACGACAAATTATATAGCAATTAACTATTCAATATAAAAAGTTTTAACCCCGCTTTGAGGTGTTTTTTTTGCCAAATGACATCGAAAAAACAAAACAGCAAAAAAAACATAGAAAACATAGCACGATTAAATTGAAAACGTCGCGACCAATTATTAATCAATAAACTTTTCAATGTAAGAAGTCTTAACCCCGTTTTGAGGTGTTGCTTTGCTAACGACATTCAAATAACAAAACAGCAAAAAACATAGAAAACATAGCACGACGAAATTGAAAATGTCACAACAAATTAACGACTAATTAACAGCAAATTATTATGCTTTAAATCATTCACTGTTAACTAGTTTTTACTACTTTTCTAAAAGGGTGCTTAGCAAAGCAACACAAAAAACATAGAAAACATTGAACGACAAATTCGAAATTGTCCGAACTAATTAACGACAAATTATCCAATTAACCATTTTTCGTTTCGTGAATGTTGTTTTGCTAACTTGACACTCATTCTAAAAATTTAATTTCAAAAAATTTCATAAAGTTGTTTTTGAAAAGTCAAATTTTCAAAAAAAAAAAAGAAAAGTTTTTTTTTTCAAATCAAAAAATAAACATTTTTAAGAAAAAAAATTTGAACGCTCATTTCAAGAAATTATTAACAAACACATTAAAATAATATTTTCTAAAGAATTCATTAACGTGTTTTTAAAAATCGAATTCTCACAAAAAAAAATATTTTAAAAATTTTGATATACAATATTATTTATATTTTTAAGGAGCAAAATAATTTAAATTGAATAAATAATAATATTTTGACCAATTATTTGAAATATGAATGTTTATGTTTAATCGGGCTTTTTTGGTCACTTCCTTCTATATGCAAATAACAAAATTCTTATTTCATATTCTTTCCCTACGTTTCTATATGAAAAGTTTCTAATATGAAAAGTGTTTGAAAACAAAATATTTTTTAAATTTTTATTTGGAGCTGTTTTCGGAGAAATAATATTTTTCTTGCCAGTTTTTAAACATTTCTATCGAAGGTACCGTAGTTTTTGAATTTGCAATCATGATTTCTTTCAAATATTTTAGAGGATACAAAGTTTTAAAAGATTGACGAAGTTGTTTTCAAAACATTGAATTTAAAAAAAAGAAAGTGTTTTAAGAATTTTGTTTTACAAAAATGTTTGATCTTTTTTTTCACCATAAAATAAAAAAATATCAACAGAACAGTTTTTGAGAAAATAAAAAATTAGGAACGATTCTAAGACATTTTTTTGGAAAATAAAAAATTACCACAGAGAAGTATTTCTCTATTATAATTATTTGAATTTTTGTAAGAAAATCCGCGCACCCGTTTTTGAGGAAAATACAATTTTCTTTTTTGGCTAAACAAACTTTGTATGGCAGGTACCGCGTTATCTTTGAAGTTGGAAACATGATTTTTTTTCAAATATTCTAGAAGATAATAAAAATGTACCTTACAAACAGTTTAAACAAAATTGACTAAGTCGTTTACAAAAAAAAAAAATCGTATTTGTTTTTTTAATTTGAAATTTGTTTTTTTTTATAACCAAAGTTTTTCGATTTATATTTTTTTTAACAAAATGGACTATACATTCTAAAGCCTAGTACGCTGCTGATGCGGAACGAAATTTTCCTGTGGTCTCCAAAAAGACAACGAACTGCTTACTAAAACACAGCGGAAAAATATTCATGAAGAGTTTCACAAGCTGTAATGGAAGAAACAACAACTTAAAACATGAACGAACCCAAATATCATTTTTCCGCACACAATTAATTGTCAGGGCAATTAATTCTATGCGAAAAGAGAGTGGAGACTTGTTAAAACAATTTGGTATAATCATTAATTTCGCTGGTCGAACAGCGTACCACATAACGAAAGGCACAACAAAATTTTTCGATTATGATTTCGTCATGTCATTTTTGTATGGGATTTTCCATTTCACATCAGCAGCGTACTAGGCTTAGGCTGCGCGTACAGTAGTGCGACAAAGCGATGCGATGCGAGAAGGTATTCGAGATTCGAGAAAAAGTGGTCAAAATATTTTGTGAACGTAATGCTTGCGATAAGTATGTGATAAAATCGCAACACTCGCAGCATATATCGCTTCAGTGTGCCCACGATTATAAGAATAAATGTACATTTTTTTCTCGCACGGAAACATTTCTCGCATCGTTTTGTCACAATTCTATACGCGCAGCCTTAGACAGTAGCAATGAGCGAAAAAAGTTCCAAGAAATATTTTGTAGAAATTGTAATTAGCTACATGTTGCCCATACAACTTTTTTGTCTGGGATAAAAACTACGTTAGTTATGTACGTGTTTAAATGGAATTAACAGTTAACAACAAGATGGCGACATATTGACACTTCGTGCAATCGTGCAAAATGTGATTTTTCTCCGGTGTACTGATATTCTTTCGAATACCGAAGTCAAACTTCGTATTGGACTTTTTTATCAGCAAAACACCACTATTTTGATTGTCAATCATAGATTGATAGTTGATAAATACTGAAATTCGATACTAATCAAGACAGCGGCTAAAAGTTTTGGTCATTGAGAATGATGCAGGCTGTCGTTAATTACAAGGAAATTGGCAAAAATCGATGAATTGAATAATTTGCCTTCTAAAATGCAAAACTTCAATATTTATCAACTATCAATCAGTAATTGACAATCGCAATAGGGGTGAAAGTCTAATTGCCCCGGACTACCTACATCTCTTTGTATCGCAAGTAAAAACAAAATGTGCACACCCATCACGCATGACCTTGGGAACCTCTCTAACCGCGTCTTCATGTTTCTCCAATTGTTTTGGTAAATTTTTTAAATACCAACGAGAAAAATTCCACTAAAGCAACACTGCTGACAAATTGTATTTCCGCCGTTAAAAGCTATCAGCTATTAAAAACTAACTACTTAATCAAAATTCACATCATGCCACCCGCACCAAAAGCGGAAGCTAGCTAGTCATTAAACTTAAAAATCCGTTAATATTTTTTTTTATTATTATTTATTTGTCTTTGAATCCAAAAGTCCATGTATGTCAAACAAAAGTCAATTGAAGACAATAACTCAATTTTATAAGAATGTTTTTTTTTTGTCATTAAATTTCCAAGCTCAGTTAGCAGTATAGCGAGTGCGAGTATTTGTATATGAATTTTTATTTTTATTCATACATTTCAATTGCTAGAAAAAACAAAAAAAAAAAAAACAATTTAAAAAACATCATTACGTTTTTGCCCATAATAGGAGTGCCAATGAAGGAAATGTTACAAGCTTCTCGTTTACTTACTGACAGTTTGGAAGAAAAAACTTCCTCTATAAGAAAATCAATAAAATTTCACCGCATGATATATGGAAACACAAGTAAATAAATGGAAAATGTAAACCCATCATCCCTAGTCGTCAAAAAATACAAAACAAAAAAAAAAAAAACACCATCAGAGACATACTTACAAATTGTTTTCTTTTTTTTGTATTGGTTTTATTTTAAAATATTTTTTTTGTACACATATATAAATTTGGTTTTTAGTTTATGAGTTTTACGAAAGGGTTGATATTTGTATGTACCTATTCCTAAATTTTTTTTTGTGAAGTTATGTGGTTTTGATTTATTAAGGGTTGATTTGGATTTTCTCATTTCCAAAGAATAATTTATGGATTGAAAATTGGGTAAGTTGATATCATACACGGGCAGCGCAGGTGCATAAGTAAAATAACCACACACTCTGCAGCTTCGAGTTTGGATATTTTTAAAATAAAAAAAGAAAACGAAATGTTGGGGGTATTATTTTTAAAATACTGAATAAATTTTGTTCGTCGGAACAAATTTAACGGAATATTATGCGCATCTACACATGAATGTATAATAGAACAGCCCCATTTATAAACTCATGATTGCGGCGAGACAACACTACCATGTGTTTTAAGTCATAATTTGTATTCAATAAATGTGTGACATTCCGCACAGAAAGCCATCTAGTTTTCGACAAGGCACTAGATAGTTTAATATAAGTTCTTGCAAGGCACTAGCAAGATGTAGCAAATGCTAGAACACGGGCCATGGCGATTATGAACCCTTTTGGCTCGTCAACTGGCTTATGTAGGACTTGATCCCCCGATCTTCTGATTGTCAGTCCAATACGCTTCCTACTGGGATAACTCGCTATACAAAAATTCAATGTCGAAAGTTTATAAGTTTTAGGTAAAACAGCTAAGAACAGGTTTTTCCTCATTGAACAATCCCTTGCAGATGTCTCACACCCATAGTAAAAAGTGTGATACGAAAAATAAGACAAAGTAAAGAGAGAAAAAAGTGTCGTATGTAGCTGAAATTGTATAGTGCTTATAAAATTTGTATTTTTGGTGTATAAGAGACATTCCTGATGGGGAACCGATACATGTCCAACAAGTTTTTACTAGGGAGGTCTTTACGAGTGTTTGAAAAGTTTGCCTTGCCTAATTGTAGGTACTGAAATCCTGCAAGGGCTTGCCAAGTATCTAACAAGTTTTCCTTGTCTAGCCTTTCCCTACTGAAAACTTACACTAGGGCCTTGCCCAAACTAGACAGAAACTTGGCAATTTTCCAGCCGGGATGTCGTAGCCAGCAGATATTTTGTAACTATAGTTAGATTTCGAGTTTGTGGAACGGATAACTTCTTAAAGAACACATACGCCCTTTTCACAATAACCCTTTCAACACAAGCTTACTTGTCAAGAATCAACGCTTGTGTGTGACACATGCATTTGAATACTTCCAGGATTTAATGACAAAGACTGGAAAGATATCAGACGTCATAAATATTTGTATGAATAAGTAAAGTTAAAAAGTTAAGAATTACAGAACTTATCAGTCTCTGTCCGTGTGCCAGCTAACAAGTGAGCTAAGAAGCAGGTGGTGTTTTTTTTTATGAATACGGCTGTAAATGTATAAACTGAAGCACATAAGCTATCGAAACCACCAGAAATGCAACTTCAAGAAACAAGCACTAAAATCTTACAATTATTATTTTCAGTAAAGTATATTTAAATCCAGAATTTTAAGATACATAAGTATTGTTGATACACTTAGGTCTATTTTATTCATTTAAAGTTTAACATGACTTGGGATATTTCTTCTATGTACTCATTACATAAATGTGTATCTGCTACATAAATAATGTGTTATCATTACATAAATTAAATATATGCTCAGCAAATAAAAATTATGTTCTCATTACAGCAATCAAAATTATGTACTCATTACAGCAATAAAAATTATGTACTCATTACAGCAATAAAAAATAAAATATGCTCAGAACATACAAATTATGTAATCATTACATAAATATTTACTCATTAAATAAACAATGTACTCATTACATAAACATGTACTCATTACATAAATATGTACTCATTACATAAATATGTACTCATTACATAAATATGTACTCATTACATAAATATGTACACATTACATAAATATGTACTCATTACCTACATGCCTATGAGAGAGTACAAAGACGCTCATCACAATGTAGAAACTGTTGATAGTTTTATGTAATAGTTACAGCATTCTTTTAAGCACTACCATACACATTCGAATCTCTTATAGCTTCGCTGTTTTTTTCGCAGTTGTTTCCTCTTTTATTGTTAGACATTTCTAACCTGCTTGTCACGCAGCTATTTTCATAATTTACTCAACTGGATTTGAAAGGGAGTCCTTCCAAACAGCGAGCAACCAATGAGCCAATTTGAAGTATAAAATTCTAGTGCAAAAATGAAATGAGTTGATACCTGATACAGTTTTCTAATCAGATACTGCTGTCCGCCTGGCGATTTACAGCTTACGTATGTGCTCCGACGAACATCAGGTGAAGCTAATGCCTCGGGTGCGGTTATGTATATTGCAACGTTTTGAAACAGATAAATGTTCATGAAAAGATTTTATGTAAAAACGTGACTAATAGCTGCGTGTCAGATAAGAAAACTTGACTGTGTAGTTGAACTTCAAGAAATATTGTATTTGTGTTAAAATGATGCAATCATTCCTTGCTTGAGAATTCCAATTAATTTGTCATAACTTAGACAAAATATCATAAATTTGTTTATTCAATGAAACTCCATCATACATCTTAAACCAACTTATAAGCACTTTAATTTCATTTGCATTTCCTCTGAAGCCGACGACGAAGTGAAGCGACGCTTGCAGCTATTTTAGGTCAAAGACAAGTGTTAATTAACTAAATGATGATGCAAACAACAAATAATCAAATAATATAGTCATATGCTGAAGTAGTATAGATATGCCTCTTATCAAGTTTATATGTACAAACATGAGGAAATAATATTATAAACCCCTATCAGAAATAGATAGGTATATAGTATAAGCTAACAAAGGCTACTTATCGCCCCTAAGTTAATTTGAATATTTACGCGCAGTGCACACGTGTGATAAGGTAGATATAGGTTTGCCTCTTAAGTTACCCGAAAACCTACCTACCTACCCTTTTTCTGTTTCATATCAAGTAGGTATAATTTGAATATATCATCTGTGTGTTTACACATTGCTGTCACATTTTCAAGTCGATTTTGTTTATCCAAAATAATGTATGAACAAACTGTTGTCGTTTCGTGTTGCGTCGCGCCAGCCGTTCGCCGCCACAAAGCTATATCAGCAACCCCAGTCCAATAGTATTCTGCTGATAAACTTCGTTTATGCATTTGAATAAACAAAATTCTCAAGGCGCTCTTGTACCGATAAAATTCTTACTCTGATGGTGAAAATCAAAATAGCGACTCACTCATATACGATGTGCAATAAATGATATTTATTTTATTATTTTCTCAGATAAAAGTTAAATTAAAAAAAATAAGCATTTTTCTTTCTATTAATTTCTTATCGCCATATAAACTCTTCAAAAAACTATGCCGCAGAACTGACTGAAATTAAAAAAAAAAAATTAATGAAAGAAAAGAAAACTTTCCTGCACTATTTTTAAAACGTCCGAAATGATTATTGAGGTCACCGTGTCCGCTCATACTCATACACTTTATACAACACACTTCAACTTCAACTGATGAATTCACGCGTTTCTTTCGTTTTCGTTTGGTTTTGATTTTTTTTTTGTTCCTCATTTTTTTTTTTCGGATTCAATTTATGGCCGAAATGAAAAACCAACAAAATGTGAACTACTATTGGAATGGTAGCGTCGCGTCGTGCCTAAAAGTCAAAAAGTTCATGCGTGATGCGACTGCAACTCTATGTCTAAAGTGTTGATTATGTTAGGACAAAGCCTCACTATCAAGTCTCTTGGTTATGTTTCCATCACCATTATAGATGATCTTTTTCTGTGAGTTCTTCTTTGATATAAAAATTATATTTGTCAAATAAACGGTGCCCAAACTACCACGTATGCCTTTATTGGGTCATAAACAACTATACCCGGACGACAACAACGCTAAAATACGACGACGGATGGACGGACGAACAACATTGTGTTGTTATACACTTGATCTGTTAATGGAAGCCTCCAATTATAATACTCTCTCGAAATGTTTTCGAAGACAGTCCATCATCAGAGAAGGGAGTTCTAGAGAATTTGATGGGGCATGGCGGAGGAGAGGGAAGTGAAGTTGACCAATTTGTTGTTAGCCTCATAATAAGTGCACACTGTATACACGCACGGAACAGTATAATACTACTTTAATGCGCTCGAAGCATTGAATTGAAATTATTGCTGCTGGACGGCCATTTCCATGATGAATAACAAAATTTTCAATTGAAATTGGAGGTATATACAAATATACGAGTACATTATAATGATATATCTGATTAGGCATCAGAGGGACAATGTCAAATGAAAGCTGATAGCCTCTGGTACATATAATATGTATGCTAACTGTATAGTATATGTTTTGTGAAATTATTAGTTGCATAAGTGCGGTAAATCTAATAAGTATAGCTAGTTATTAACACTGCCATCCTAACAAATAAAATAACTTATGAAATGATATACCAAACTGAAGTCACGTTTATTCCGTGGCGTCATCCGTTGTCGGTCGTCGTTAACTATAATAAATGGTAAGTAAGTTTTGTTGGAACGATGCCATAGTTTGGATTAAATTGTATAATATACGCAGCTTTTAAGTTCGACAGTCAGTATATTATTCAAATTCATTCAGTTATTATATTTAAAAACTGATGACAGAATCATTTATATAGTGGTGATGAACTTCAAAGGATACATACATAGATATGGAGTGAAATTAAAATATTGCCTACTTCATTTAAACTATAAGATCATTATTTTTTTTTTTTTAACGGAGGTGTGATAAACTACGATTTTCTTAGCATCAAAGGAAACTTTTCATATATAGCTCTAAAAGATCAATCTCTCCAGCTTAAATAATTAAATAATATGGCGACATCAATATATTGGTAAAATATTGTAGGATTGTAATTAATGACCGAAGATTGAAATGTTTTAAGCATTTTATCGATCCAATAAATTAAATACCTTTATATCAATTAGTCTATTTTCAGTCTGAAATAGTTTTTTTCTCTATAAAATGCAGTTGCTTGAGAGTTGAGACTATGCATTGAATTCCGTTGTCTGTCAAATTTGAATAATTATCTATTCAGAAAACTTATCGATATAATTAATATTCGAGAAAAATCCCACCTATACAGAAAATTTACCGGAACAGTTACCCGCGCAGACAAAAAATCTAGTTTTCGACAAGGCACTTAAGAGTTTTACATAGATTCTGACAAAGGGCTAGCAAGGGTTAGCAAAGGCTAGAACAAAGGCATTGGCGATTATGAACCCTTTTGCTTATGTGGGACTTGATCTTCTGCTCGTCAGTCCAATGCGCTACCCACTGGGCTAACTCGCTATACACAAATTCAATGTCGAAAGTGAATAGGTTTCATGCTCTAATATTTCATACCATATTGCATAACAAATACATATGTACATAGATACATAATATGTAGAACAGGATTTTATGTACTTGCTTTTTAGGTGGCGTAGAACAACTTGCAAGAGGCTTTTATAAGATGTCTCACACCCATAGTTAAAAGTGTGATATGAAAAAGAACACAAAGGAAATAGAGAAAAAAAGTGTCGGATTATATTGAAATTACATGGTGCTTTTTGGTGTACAAGAGACATTCTTGATGGGATACTAAAACATGTTCAACAAGTTTTTACTACGGACGGCCTCATGAGTGCCTGAAAAGTTTTCCTCGTCAAAATTTTAAGTACTGAAATCCAGCAAGGGCTTGCCAAGTATCTGACAAGTTTTCCTCGTCTAAATTTTCCCTGCTGAAAAACTTACAAGGGCCTTGCCCAAACAGGACAGAAACTTGGTACTTTGCTTGGGCGCCATTTTGGTTAATTTGAATATTGACATTTCATATTTAGTAGAAAGTAAATATTCGACCAAAATTAAATGCTTAAATGATTTAAATTACTTATGGAAAATGTTTTGACTGCTAGATTTTTGGAGGATTTTCCCAAAAAAATTGTCTTTTATCAGTTAAAACATTTTGTTATTCATTTATGTACAGGGTGGCTGATGAATATTGCTACATTAGGAAACTCGAATAACTTTTTTGAGAGAACGTTTATTTTATTTTTGTTCACACAGTTCAAAAGGTAATTAAATTGTATTAAATGTTTTAAATTGTTCTTAAAAATAATAGAATTGAACTGGCCACCCCCCACGTTCACACATGTGCGGCATCTTACTAGAAACTTGTCCATAACCGACTGAAGAGTTGACCACGGAATTGCTTGAATTATTGTTTTGATCGATTGCTTCCGGGTGTTCAAATTATTTGTTTTCGTCTTGTACACTTCCTGTTTGCAATAACGCCACAAAAAAAATCCGGTGCAGTCAAGTCTGGGACAGGGTGGCCAACGAAATAAAGAGTTTCTAAATTTTTGTTGCAATTCTGCCATTACAACCTTGGTTACATGACAACTTGCTTAATCCTGTTGAAACCAGATGGAATTGAAAGGAATTCGCTTCTGGTGCAGTTCTGTGTAAAAAAAAATTCGCTCAGCATTTTTAAATAACGGTCACCATTGACCGTTACGGTACGTCCGTTTTCCTCAAAAAAGTATGGGCCGACAATGCAGCTTGAAGAAATTGCACACCAAACTGTGAACCGATCTGGATGATCTTGAGTTTCATGCAGGTTTTGTGGGTTCGACTCACACCATATTCGACAATTTTGCTTGTTTATATTGCCATAAAGTCGAAGTGGGCTTCATCCAACATGAAAATGTAATTTAGCATATGGTTTGGACCTCCTCTACCACTTGGAACAGCTTTTGGCAGAAATCCAAGTGGACCGGAAAGTCTGAGGTGTTCAATTTGCTTGTAATTTGCACCTTTTAGGGAAAAAAAAATTAAAATCCGTATGCAATGTTGCCTGCAACGTTTGTCTGCTGATACCCAAACGTGCAGACAAATTTCTTGTGGAAACGCTTGGATTATCCTGTATGGCATCAGCTACAGCAGCAATTGTTTCTGGCGTCCGAACGGATGGATTTCCGCGGTAGCTCCTTCAGGCGAGTGTACCACGATCAGAAAAAGATTGAACAAGCCTCATTGTTGTCCATCTGCTAGAAGGCGTGCCGCCAAACGTGCGCCGAAATTCTCTTTGGACAAGAATTATAAAGTCTAGTACGTGATAGCGCCGCACAACCCAAATGCGGATTTCCTCATCCCAATTGTTCAGTTTTATTAATTTTAAAGAACGATCAACAAAATAAAAAATAAAATTGATGTTAAAAAACTCTTTAGGTTAAAAAACTATTCAAAAGTTTTTAAGATTTGTTTTTGTAGTACAATTCATCAGCCACCCTGTATCTTTAATAAAAAATACTAAGCCCTAAAATAATCCTCGTAAAAAGTATATTTAGTTATGTTTATGTTTAAAGGGTTTAAATTTGAAAAAGCGAACTTTCTTGAATTCTACAATTTCGATTCTATTTTTTCCTTATTTTCCTTATAACTAAAGCTTGTCAAAATTCATAAAAAAAAAAACTAGCCTACTAGCCAAGCGGCCGCTCCAAAGTCTTTTGAATGGATCCCTTTTTACTCTTTAGGCAGCCAATTTTTTTTTTTTAATATTAAAATACCTCTTCCCTTCATTAATACCTTCGGAACAAAAAAAAAAAATCAACTCCGGTAGTATTTTTTGTTATATACCCCAGTTTACCCTATGAAACTCAATATTTTAGAAAATATGTTTGTAGGTTCCTACCGTTCCTAGTTATCTCTATAGTGATACTCAAAGTCCATTCTCTAACTTTAAATACACAGGGTCTAGGTGATAAAAGAATAAATGGTTGAGCTCAGCTTAAATTCGATTTTTCGAATGGGTTAAACTTGACCTTAGGCTAAATTCGAATCAAAATTCGTTTATTACTTATAGGGTCACCGAGTTTTTGTTTTTACTCCATTAATAGCTTGATTTGGCCTCGAATTTCATCCTATAAATATTACCATTCAGAAATAAAACTAATATTAGAAATCGAAGTATTTTTTGTTTGGTTTTACCGCATTTCACCCTACAGATATCTTAATTATAAATTAAATAAATATCTTTCTCTTAAGTCCTAAGTGACCTTTAAGTTCATCTACTAAGTATCTTTTTCAGTTAAAACGTTAAAAGAATTTTTAAACTCAGATGTCAATTTCTTGTATTTAGCCCATTTTACCCTATAAAATATCTTCATCTTGAAAAGTATCTATTTCTTTAGGTTTAAGTGATCCCTGGAGTTCATCTTTTAGTATTTTTATTCAAACATAAAAATAATTTTCAAATTTGAATATTCATTTTTAACTGTACTCCATTTCACCCTATAAACAACTTATTTTTTGTAAATATCTATCCCTAAAGAGATCGTTAAATTTTATCCTGTAGGTCGGTACCTAAATATAACAATTCAAACCCATACAAGATATCTTAAATCGGATAGGATTTTTTGGTGTTTACCCCATTTCATCCTATAGTTACTTAAATTTTTTAAAATTAACTACATATCCCTTTAAGTGATCTTAAAAGTTCATACTCTAAATTTGTCCATTAAAACATAAAAGAATTTTTTAAATCGGGTATTATTATTTGGTGTGTGTTTTACCCCTTTTCGCCCTTTAATAAGCTTAGTTGAAAAAAAGTCATCCACTAAAGCCAACATCTTAAAAAATGCTCAAAGTGGAAGTGTATTTTCTGAGAAGAGTCTGAAAGTATCAACAAACAAGCAATGATATCCGCTTTATGAATTTAGATAGTAAATAGCTCATTGGTTTTTATGTTTGTATGAATGTATATCAATAATAAGATTCAATTAAAAAGTACAAGTGACCTCAACTCCAGAAATTATTGTGTTTCGCCCAAGGTATAACATTCACTCCACTTAAAACAGAAGTAATTTCAATATTTTAATATTTAAATTTCTTCATCTTCTTATCAATAATAAGGTTTATATTTATTTAAACAAAAATGTACAATCTTAAAGTAGATATCTCAAATTATTTTTTCATTCGTATTCATTATTAAAATAAAAAAAAGAAAAGAAAAAAAAAAACAAAAAAATATTATAATTGTTTAAATTTGTTAAACAAAACGCTAAAAAAAATTAGGTGTGGAATTTTCTTCAAATTATTTGTTTATGTTTAAAATTTTAATATTACGTGTGAAAATTTCAATAAATATTCCAATAAATATTCTTCTTAGAATTATTTAAGCACCTTCATGAAATTTAAATGAAAGTGCGAACTTGAATTGTCTTTAGTGTTTATTTCCAAAAAAAAATCTGCTTCTTTTCAAAAGTCTTGTGTATGTGGTCTTATGTGTATGATTTTGTTTTAAATAAAACTGAAATTTCTCAAAAATCTTTTTATTTATTAGGTAAAAAAAAAACATGATAAAACTTCGCACTGTTTTTTTATATTTTTTGTTGATGAAAGTGCTAATAAATAGTTTTTAAGTAATTTGAATCAATAATTATTCTTTTGTTAAGAATATAATTAATGAAAATAATTGTGAAAATAAAGTGAGAGGCAGTACTCGGCTAGAGATTTTGATTTTTTTTGACCGACTCCCTGCTGTGTAGAGACTAAAAAAAAAGGTAACAAATTTTCGAAGCATATAAGTTTCGTCAAGTTTTTAACATATTCCTGCGTTCGTACGTCCTGAAGTTCATGTGTCCACAAATCGAAAAGCCCAATCTTTCATATGTCAGCATGTCCATCTTTCCGCACACACGTATGTCTGAACGTCAGAATATTCGCACGTCCAGAATCCGCAGGTCCGAATGTCCGTGCGTCGCAAAGTCCGTGCGTTCAATTGTCTGCGCGTCTGCATGTCCGGACATCCATATGTTCGCACGTACGTACGCCCGTATGTTCGCACGTTCCCACATACGCATGTCAACATGTTATCGAAAAAGACTCAATGTAAAGTTTGTAGGTTATGTGAACTTCTACTTGGGAGCATAAACTTTTTCCCTAAAAACAATAATTTAAATTAAAATAATTGTTTAAGTGCAAAAACTACAGTTTTTTGCTGTTTGCTCTTAAATTTTATTTAAAAGTGTATATACATAGTTGATTATAGAAATAAAACTTTAAAAAATTGCTAAATTGTAGGATATTTTCCTTTTGTTACTTTCTCAGATTACCTATTAAATTTAAAAGTCCAGTGAAATTTTAAAAATACAGATAGGGGGTATATGCATCTTAGAGACGCCATCCCGAATGTTGTCCATTTTAAGGTTTTATTCAATTATCTTGATGCATATTAGTTCTATACAAAATAAGATAAGACAAAAATTGTTCAAGATAAGATTTTCAACAATTTGCAATACGTTTTTTGAAATTCAGAATGTTTGAATAAATATAAGCTTTCCAAAACTTCAATTTTTTCATCAGATTTATAATTTCGTCACAAAGCGGAAACAAATTTAATCTTATGAAAGCTTTGGTCTTTTAAAATAGTCTGTTTAAAATATGGAAATGGAAACATTATCACACTTTTGCGTATAACGCATCAGTTGCAAGATATTGCGAATTCAAAAATTGACAACTTCGAATAAACAGGATTTTGTAATAAATTGTATGTAGGTACAACTATCGGGTTTTTCAATTAGAGCGCTACAAAAGTTTAAATAAAACAAAAACGGTTTTGGATATCAATGAAATTCTTTATTCCTGTGAAAGTAAGTTCGATGCCATTATGTACGGGCACGCTTGCAGAAGTCCAGACGCTGATCTCAATTTTCGACGGTTTTCAAGCATAAATCGGCCGATACTGCTGCAATTTCACGTTTGATATTCGTACGAAGTTCATCAATCGTCGCTGGCTTGTTGGCATAGACCAAAGACTTGACGTAGCCCCACAGGAAACACTCTAACGGCGTCAAATCGCACGACCGAGGCAGCCAAGCGACTGGACCATTTCGTGAGATAACACGTTCTCCAAACTTGGTTTCCAATAAATTGATTGTGACATTCGCTGTGTGACTTGTGGCGCCGTCCTGTTGGAACCACATGTCCTCCAAGTCGATATCATCCAATTAGGGCCAAAAATATTCGGTTATCATTGAACGGTAGCGATCCCATTCACAGTAACGTGCCGGTCTTGATCATCACGGAAGAAGTACGGCCCAATGACGCCGCCGGCCCATAAACCACACCAAACCGTAATTTTTTCGGGATGCAATGATGACTCTTGGAGTACGTGTAGATTGCTGCCAGACATATACCGCATATTTTGTTTATTGACGAAGCCATTCAGCCAGAAATGAGCTTCATCGCTGAAGATGATTTTTCGATGAAAATCCGAATCATTTTCAAGTTGTTGCTCAGCCCAATTCACGAACATACGATGCTTCTGGTGGTCAAGCGGCTTCAGTTCTTGCGTCAATTTAATCTTGTAAGGATGTAGGCCAAGATCTTTTCGCAAAATTCGCCATAACGACGCGACGTCACGGAGATGTCCAACGATTGAGAACGACGTGTGAGAGACACATTTGGGCTTTCTGCAACTGAAGCCTCAGCGGCAGCAATATTCTCGACACTATGGGTACTTCTTTGTCTCACTGGCACGGGAACATTTTGTATTGTGCCTGTGGATTCAAATTTTTCCACTGCTAGGACGATTATGACGACCATAAATTGGACGTAGCGCTCTTAACGTTGAGGCCACTGACTCCGAATTTCGGTAGTAAATTTTAATAATTTCAAATCGTTGTTGGCTCGTATATCTTTTCATCATTACTGAAGAGAAATGTCAAAAGAGCAGCAAGAAATATGGCGTCGTTTGCTGCCCCTGTTGCTCTACTTTTATAGCGTCCTTGTTGAAAACGCCTTTATATTTTCGAAGTTTGACCATTTTTGAAGTCGCAATATCAATATCGACTGATAATATTTCCCTTTAGGGAATACTAATATCTGAAAAATAGGTACAAAATATTTAATTTAAGAGTAAAGGGCCAAAAACCGGTATTTTAGACTTTTGGTGTTTTTATTTGAATGATGATATCGTACAAATTATGGCTTATAGAAAAAAACTGTAAATGCATGCTTATATAATATTACATTATGTAAACATTTTGGTAATTTTATTTTTCAGTTAAGCTAAGGGTTTAAAAGATATATGCGAAAACCCATTTTTTTTTTGACAGTTGACACTATTGAAGTCACAATATCTTGCGACTTATGACTCGTATGTAAAAAAGTTTCATATTTCTTTGAAGAGAATATTATGATATTTAAACTGAGCGTTAGATTTTTTTCGACAACTTGTGCTTTTAGTAAAAATTAAAAAAAAAAAACAGAAATTTGAACTTCTTGTCAAACTTAAAAAAAAAATATATATATATCTTTAAAATGGTTGTTTTTAAGAAAAAAAAAAAAGATAATTCTTTCTTGTAGGGATTCTCATAATGTACAAACTTTGTATTCAGATATTTTCAAAATACGTTATACGTGAAAACCGACCATTTTCGACATTTTACGTTTTTCGAAATGTCGATATCTTCTTAACGGTGGGTTATAAGAAAAAATAGTCCTAACTTTTTTTGGCAAATGACATAATCTACAAGTTTTGGATGAAACACTTTACGAAAGCATTTACCGTTTCCTAGTTTTATGTGAAAAACTGTTAATTTCGACATTTAACCTTGAATATTTATTGACGCGCATACGATTTGGTAATGGACTTTCGCGACAGTATTTCTTATGCCAAAATAAATACAATTGCGTTTAAAAACCTTCACTTGGATTTTGTTTGGCAGATTGTCCATTTTTGTGTAAATTTTGCCTGGTCTATAACGCCAGAAAGATTATGCTCCCATGTAAAAAGTGGCTTTTGTGTGTTGACGTCTGATTAACGGTTGATTTGTTATAATGAAAGAAAAGTCCCAAGATTAACGGCTTTTTCAAATATTTATGCAGGTTGGTATAGACTGAGGTAATGATGACAAAAATAGCAGATGGAATGTCAAAACAAAAGAGTAAATTGAAACAAAAAAAAATTAGATCACTTATTTTTTAAATATAAAAAAAAAACAATTATATCTCCTCTTCGTCAACTTTTATTATACAAATTATTTGCTACTTGCAAATTATGTAGACGTATATTTTTGTGTCAATGACCGATCTATGAACTTTTTCCCCCAAAAATAAAAATAAAACATGCAATTTATACACCAAAAGTAACCTACCATTATAAAATGTGAATATGTCTCTTATTTTTGTTTTACATAAAAATAAACACAAATTCTCACCGATTAGTTCCCACTCAGTATACTTTTTAATAAATATGTCATACCTACATAATTATTATAACTAAAAATGAAAACGAAAATACAAAATTTTCAAAATTAATATTATGGTCTTTTGAACTTGTGCTGCGGTTCTAAATTATTGCATCATCCCACAGAAGAGAATAAAAATAAATTTTTCCTAAAATAAAAAATTTATTAGCTACATGTGGTAGGGTTAGGTGGGCGATGGTCTACAAATTGTGTTCACCCATCTTCAACTCAAGTTTGAGTTCACAATGAAAAGACAACACTGAAAAAAAAAAAAAAAATCAAATCTATTAAGATTTAGACTCATTTTTTTTTAGTTTACTATGTTGTTCTTGTTAGTCTCGCTAATGTGCTTTTTGTTTTAAATGTTGATAATGCCCTTGATTTTGACATTTGACTTGTTGCTTACTAAGTCATTTTTAAAAACGAGCCAATACAATAATAGCTCAGTTTTGAATCATGACATTAAGCTAGGCTGACGATTGAATAATAAAGTACCTTATTGATTTTAACAGATTCTGTTATAAAACAACAGTCGTCTGTTAAAACTACAAACTTAAATTATGATTTCGACCCATAGCTTTTCAAAATTAAAATGTTTCTGTGTTTAAAGCGAAGTTTTTGAAAAGTTTTCTTTAAAATAAATAAAGTTTAATGTAAAAAAATATATATAAACACGTGTAGGTACTGCAATAATGATTGTTCTCAGTGTACATTCTGGTGAAATTGAATTGGTATTTTACGCCTTTTGGCATCGTTGTCGTGGTCGTCGGGGTTTTTCTAACGTCCCTTCTCATTACCCTGCCCACAATTCCATCAAAATGTTTATGCAATTATAATTGGAGCAAAAAAAAAAAAAATAAATCCAAAGCAATCTCTCTGAATCTTGATGTTTTATATTTAATTATTTTTGTATAAGGAATATATAACTAGGTCAGCAGACAAACATCTGGGTGGGACTAGACAAAAATGAAAATGAGACAAATAATATTGATGAGGATTTCTTTATTTTTCTATCACACCAATTTCGGTTTTTGCTTGAACAAGATGATAATATGTTTAAAAGGACTTCTTTTTTTGGTGGAAAATTTTTGATTAATTATCGACCCATTAGCGACTACTTAAGTTTTGTGGAAAACAAAATTATACAAAAAACTTTTAGGCTTTCTAGGTTTTGTTTTGACAAATGATTGATGATTGAAAAGTTTTTTGTTTGTTATTGTTGTTTTGTTCTTGTTATGGAAGAATGACACTCGAAATTGTTAACTAATTGATGGATAAACAAAAGTTTTTGTTTGACAGGTGAATCATTTGGATAAATGGAGCAGATAAAATGGTAGGTACTGATTTTAAGAGATGAGTTCTTGGAACTTGTTTAATAAATCAGGATATTTTTAATATGTACTGACGTTCTGATAAGTTTATGTGTTCTGATAAGTTAATGGCTCAATATTATGGCCCAGTAAACTGAATAATAGTAAAATGAAAACAAGATAAAGCTAAGTTTTTGGTACCTAATTATATTTGAGTTAAACACATCCATTAATTTGTACACACATTTATTAATGTTAAATTCCATTCAACTCGTATTAGAGATGCATAATTCTCACACTCTCCAAATCATTTAGAAGATTAAATCAAAAAGTTTGACCTCCCGAACCTTGATATTTATTGTTTTAGCTAAATTTTTATTCTGTCCAGTTTCTCAAAAATTAAAAGATTTTGTGTTCAATTTAAATTGATAAAAGCATTCGAATATTGAAACCAAAAATAATACATAAATTTATATAATTTTAAACAAAAATTATAGTTAAAAAAGTGTTCATACCTATTCTTTTTTACAAATTTTCAGTTAAAAATTAATTAATCGAAAACAATCCATCAAAGCAAAATTTTTAAAAAATTGAAAATTTATTTCTGGTTTAAAAAAATGCCGCAACCTTTTAATAGTACCTAAAAACATTTTGTTTTTTTGTTCGATAGGGCACCACGAAGAAAGCTTAAATCGGAATTATCGACCATCAACCGCTTGAAGGGTTGCCACCATCGTATTTATGATTTTATCGAAAAGACAACCATTGACCTGTACAAAAAAGTTTTTAATATTTTACGTGTTTATCGACTTAAAGCCAATAAGAATTCTTTCAATATGCTAAGAAAAAAAAAAAAATATTTGATCAAACAAACGTCAATCATATTTTGATTCAATAATTATCTACCGCGCGTTAAATATTCCAAATATGAAAAAAATAACTCAAGTACCTATTTTCAAAATTTTCGAATCCAGTTTTACTGTTCAAAATTCAAATTACGATTGATATTTGACAAATAAAAACGAATAAAGTTTTTTTTTTTTTTTGAAATACAGTGGTGGTCCAGTATAACGAATGCCGATATAACGAATGATCGATATAACGAAACTTTTTTCAAGTCCATTAGATACTCTATTTAACGAATAAATAACGAATTTCAGAAAATGAAAAAAAAAAAATTACTGTAAATGGTTCAATATCAACTAACATGTATGTTCATGATAATATTGGAAGATACATACACGATTTCCCATTACACAAAGTTAGTTTTTTTTTGTCGCTTGCTTAGTTATGTCCTACGTATTCGTCTATTCGTCTATGTGTATGTAAAAAGTTGCTCCGTTCGCTATGCACAAAACTGTAACGGATTCTTAGTCCCATTTTTTGTTGTTTTACGTTTTTTGGCGTTTGGAATATTTTACATGGTTTCTCAGAAAGTTTCTGCAAGATGTCGTCGCGCAAACGTCTTACAATGGAAGCAAAAATTAAAATCATTGACGAATATAAAAGAGGAGTTTCGCTTTCGGACATTTATAAGTTTAGAATTCCAAAGTCTAGCATGCACTATCAGGAACAATGAGAGCAAGGTTCTCAAAAATCTGAAAAATACAGACAGTGGATCTTTTCGTCGACGATTATGAAAGAAGAGTGAATATCCAAAAATGGAAACCGCATTCTACAAATGGTTTATTGCCCAACGTGAGAGTCACATTCCTATTCCTTAAATGTTTCGTTATATGTAAATGAAGTTAAATATGTTTTTTTTTTATTCTATTAAGTGAAGTATGTTTTTATTTTTTTTATGAAGTATGAAATAAAATTATGAAAAATACAAAATACAGTGCATTTTTGCTCACTGGGCAAATCATGTCATGTCGTTCATTAGTCATTCACAACTATTTCTATCTTTTACAACAAAATTCACTTACACATTCAAGACAAACCAGAAAAAAAAACTCACACGCACATGAAACGTCATCTCATGGTCAGGCTTTGAACAGCCCTCCATGTCTTGTTCAAAACGTTATTTTTTTTCGACATGTTGCTGCATGGACATGGATTTTTTGGACTCCAAGGGATTTTTTTTTTTAGACATGTTCATAGTCTGGCCATCGTTCATGGCCCGTAACTATCTTAAATTTGAATCTTGTAGTGGAGGCTAGATATCATTTTATTCAAGAAACAAGGAAACTGCTCCGATTTCGATGATTTTTTTTTTTAATACAGGGAATCGAAATTAGAAAAAAGTTTACAATTCAAAAATCGACACTCTCCACAGACATTTTTTTAAAACTCAAAAATCGAAAATTTAAAAAAAATATATATTTTTGTATTTTGCTTTTAACATATATTTAAACTTAAAAAAAACACTCCAAAGTTTTATTTTTTTTTTCTTAAAACTTAAGTTCAAAACCAAGTACAGTAAAACCCGCTTATATTCACATGCCATAAAACCAATTTTTTAGGGTAAATATTTTAAATTTAATTCAAAATAAATATTATTATATGTTATATTAAATATAAAAGTCCAAAATCAAGTACAGTAAAACCATCTTATATACACACATTTTTTTTTAAATTTTATTTGAAATAATTAATAGCTCTTATTATTTTTATTACGAGGAAATATTTTATAATAAACAATATTAAGAACATAATATTTAATATTATGTTTTATTTAAGAACATTGTTAATGTTGACATTTATGTTTTATTTGGAAAAGCAAAAAATAAATTCAATACATTATTTACATAATGCGTTTTGCTCTTCTATTTCATTTTTTTCGAAATTTATATTAGACTGACAGTTACTACAGCTGTACAATCTTGCGTACAGAAAAGCCCTATTTATCGACAACCGCAATTCCCTCCACAGCCCGATTTAAATAACCAGAATATTATTTTTAATATGTTTTCCGGAGCAGGTGACTGGTTCATGGGATTTGGTATTAGGACGTTATTTAACTTCCATCCCCATTCGACTGGTGATAAACAATTACCTAACCATAATTGAATCTAAAGATATAATTTTTTTTATTTGCAACTTCAACTTTTGAAAATAAAGAATCTATTGCCGTAGAAACGATTAATCTATCAGCATCCGCTTGTTTTGTTGTTATATAATTATTCTCCAGATGTGGGATCAGTTTACTTATAAATCTAGCCTCATTATCCTCATCGGACAAAAAAATTTTCTTGTGCAACTTTTAGCTGCATGTCTTCTTCAAAAGCATAGTAAACTGAAGAGTTTTTTAAAGATCGACGTGTTCTTTCTGCAATTTTTGTAGTTTCCTTCCCATAACCATCAAATACAACTGTGACGTTGAACCCAAAATGTCTTTCTATACTAGATATATCTTATACATACATCTGCCAAATATAGTTGAAAATTGATCATTGATTTGTCATTTATCGCTTTTTTCTTTATCGATGGACATATCTTCAATTTTGTTGAAATTTTGTGAAAATTAAACGGTGCATCATTTGAAAGTGGAGTAGGCCGTAGCGTAATGGTTAGTGCGTTATGCTCGACCTTTTGGCTACTGATAGGCCTTCGTTTCCAAGGAGCGGTTCCTATCTGGATCTATTGTTGAAAGACTCAAGACTGACAATTACTGACACTGTGGGTCAACGACCAAGAAACTGTTTACGAACGATCGAGTACGACAGTGACCACTGCGGACTTGCTGCCGTAATTCAACTTCCGAACGAGCTCGTGGAGTTGGAGGAGTATGTGCCAGTGCATTCTTACAATTACAGTAAGACTCGCTGGCCACGCTTCACCAGCGCTTTATCGAGTGAACTACGAATGAACAACATATCCCCACCAAATGACAGGAATTTAACAAATACCGAAATTGACGATTACTTGGAAAAGATGGACAGTACAATCCAACGAACAATGGAAAAAACAATACCAAAATACAAAGAACGCGAAGCCACAGACATGTACCGCAACGCGACCATCGACGCACTACACAGACAAAAAAGTGGACTCTTAACAAGACTGAAACTCTTGTACAGACGTTTTACTGACATACACGATCTGGAGATTAGGACACTGAAGTCGTCAATTAAAAACATCAACCAATTGATCAAGGAAAATTACCGGTTGTCTATTAATTTGTATTGGGACAACAAAATTCGGGCCGTTAATTCTAGCGACCCGAGTATGTTTCCTCAAATTAATAAAATATTTAGACGGAATGATCAAAACGAACTTCCGTGTCTTAAGCTTCAGAGAACGACAGAGAACAGAGACGTACTTCTGATAGCAGGCATAGATCCAGAGGAAGCCGTCTTGGACGATGACCTCTTTATAATCGAAGATCCTCGTGAGAAAGTGGAGGCTGTGGGGGCTGCTTTCCAGCAAGTGTACAAGGTGAATGCTAGCATTCGCCCGAACCATGACCTGGAAAACAGAGCCTTGCTTCACCACTTCTACCTTCGAAATGAAATGACGCAATGGCGATCAGAGAATCTCGGTTTCACCGGGTTCAATGAAGAACACTTGGCAAACGCCACCATCGCCGAGCGAAACGGGGCTAATTCCCTGTTAATTTCGAAAGTTGAGCTCCAGCTCATCTTCGCTTCATTAAAGAAAAAGAAGTCAGCAGGAATCGATGGTATATCCAACGTTGTACTGCGACATCTGCCTCAGGAAGCAGTTGACATTTATGCCACACTGTTTAACAACGCTCTGAATAATGCATATTATCCAGGGCGGTGGAAGACAGCTGTGGTTCATCCTCTCCCGAAAAAGGGTAAGGACAACTCCAATCCGGCGAATCTCCGGTCGATAAGTCTTCTTCCGAGTATCAGTAAGGTATTTGAGAAAGTTATAAATAGAGCTCTGTCCAAGTGGGCGGAGGACAACAATATCATACCGGACAATCAGTTCGGTTTTAAGGCGGGACATGACACCATTCATGCCGCGTCTAAGCTCGTTTCTGATGTCCAATGGAACAAATCTAAAAGACAGTGTACGGGTGCTTGTCTGGTTGACTTGGAGAAAGCTTTCGACACCGTATGGTTAGAAGGTCTGTATCTAAAGCTAGCTAGACTGGGCATAAGTAAACCGCTTTTATATATGCTTTATGATATGCTCAATGGTAGAAAGTTTGTTGTCAAAATTGGCAATGTAACTTCTACCGCAACCTACGAAATTAAAAATGGTCTTCAACAGGGAGCGGTGAACTCACCGATTCTATTCAGTATTTACACCAGCGATCTGATAGGTAGTCTAGCCCATGCCATAGCGTATGCCGACGATCTAATTGCGTACAGAACAGCTCCAACAGTTGAGGTCATCAGAATTCTCTTACAGCGTGACTTCGACAAGATTCAGCGATATTGCGATGACTGGAAGTTGAAAATAAACTTTCAGAAATCCGAAACCATTCTGTTCAGGACTCCATTGCATGGAGCCCCTAGGGATACAAGAAAGAACTGGCGCAAGCTGGTGATCGTAGGGCCACATGGACATCCACTGGCGAATAAAAGTGTAGTAAAGTACCTTGGCATCTGGATGGATCAGTTTTTGTATTTCGACAGACATATAAATGCTGCTCTGACCAGAGCCAGGGGAGCTTTTGCCCTGACAAAACGGTTGTTTTATAGCAGCCGTCTTGACAGCAGGGTTAAGGTGATTTGCTACATGGCCCTTATCCGGCCAATGATTGCCTATGGATGCCCGGTGTGGTTCAACGTTGCCCCATCTCAAATGGAAAAGATTCGGGTGTTTGAGAGGCAGTGTCTTCGACGCTGCCTTGGATTACACAGAACACCAGAGTCGGAGTACAAACATTATTATTCCAACGAGGTTCTATACAATGGAGCCAACATTAACAGAATCGATAATTTTATAATCAAGCTGATTCGGGGTCACATTGCAAGAGCGATGTCCTCAGCCAATAGCTTAATTTTTGGGGCTTACTACCCCAACACCGATTACTACGAGAGTGTGCGTTTAAGTGGATTTATCCCACCCGATGCTTTCCTCTACTTAGACAGTCGAGGGCTGATACAGGATAGAGCGGCGGTTCCGCTAATCTACCACGTCGGCCGCAGAACTGTAGATAGGCGACTCCTTTATAGTCGAGACGTCCTCGCACAGGGCGGAGCAGAGCGCCTTCGGTTCAGTAGGACTGTGTCCGATCGGGACCGGAGAGACAGGGTAAAACAAGAGAACCAGTTTTGGTGGTTAAATCAAGAAGTAGATACTAGATAGTTGACTTAGTTTTCTCGTCTTGGCCGACTTACATAGTTTTAAGTGTATTAATTAAGTAGGGACAGTCAGGGTGGCACAAAAAAAAAAAAAAAAAAAAAAAAAATCAAACCAAAAAAATAACAAAATTGAAAATGCTTGCTGTGGCTGTTCTAGATTTAAGGTAGTTGTAAGTAGTTTTATAGTAGTTTAAGTATAGTTTTAAGTAGTTTTAATTAGTTTTAATTAGTTTTAATTAGCTCTTAAATAAAAATAAAAAATGATATTGTGTCCAAGTTTTTTTTTAAATCTTTCTTGGGAAAAATAAAACCAGGATAAGATATTAATTTAAGTAGTTCGTAGGCCGAAAGGCATTAGCATTAAGTTATTGTTTAATTTAGAGCGCCCGCTTAGGGCCAGTAAGTTATTTTTAAGATATTGATAAGTAGGCTAGTTTTTCATGAATTTTTGTCTAGCTTTAAGATAGTTATAAGAAAATGAATAAATAAAAATGAATTAAAAAAAAAAAAAAAAAAAAAAAAAAGTGCGTTCGACTGTCACGCTGGAGGTCTGGGTTCGCTTCCCAGCCTCGTCCACCTAAAAACTAAAAAGTTTTTTTTTTCAGGGCTACTGCCTCTTGCGAGGAATTGACAAATCCTCCAAGAGTATCACTTGTCACAAATAAGTGCTTCTCTTCTAGCCGATTGGATTCAGCATAAAATTGTAGGTCCCTTCCATTCCTGTCGACAGGCGCACACAGGAATGGTTGCAAGTTGTTAGTCACTAGGCCCTGGTTCTTCACGAGCCCTTGTGCCACCCAATTTATTTATTTGTTATCATTTGAAAGTTTTTACGGGAAAATTTCTTATAAAAGTTTAATTTTCTATGTAGTGAATGGAATTTGTATCAGAATAAGTTTCTTATATCAGTGTTCTTCTTTTAAACGATTTTCTTATATGAGGTTTATTTAACACGTATCTTTATGGGAATGTGCATGGTGTTTTGGAATGTCTGTCTTATAAGCGTGTTTTTCTTAAATGAGACTTTCTTATATCCGTCATCTACTGTATTAACATTTTTTAGCTGTCATATCCTATTCTTTTGACTATAAGCGGGTTTAACTGTGGTTTTTTGGTTTTGGACTTTTATAATATAACTTCAAAAAACCTTTCTATAATCTATGGCAGTGATATTTATTAGTTTAAGATTATTTTACAAATAAAATTAATTTTTTTTTTTTTAGTTTAAAAAACCTGTGCATAGCGTCGATTTTTGAATTGTAAACTTTTTTATAATTTCAATTCCCTACATTATAAGTAAAAAGTGAAAAATATTCCAGTAACATAAATCGAAGACAAAACTGAAGTCTTTTCAATTTTCTAAAATAGTAAGCGACTCATTTTTTTTTAATATACACCCTAACATTCGTGTGGACACACCTTCATGCGATTTTTATATCTTTTATATAGGTAAAGTACAAATAAATGCAAACCTTAAAAAAAAAAAATACACATTCAACACCAATCACCTAGTGTAAGTACAACGACTCTACAAGGTCGTATTTTCATTTTTGAAGTTCAAGTCGAAAGTTTCGTGTTCAATTTAAAAAAAAAACACAAATAGGCTTGGCTTCATTTTGCCATAATCAACAAAAAAAAAAAAAAAAAAAAAAAAAAATAGGGTGCAATTCAAATGTATGTAACTTGTATAGCAAATCGATTTTATTATTCAATCAGTCACTCAACATAAAAAAAAAGAAATCATTTAGGGCATGTACGTGATGTTTTGGAAAATTTAAATTGATTTTAAAGAAAAATTGTATTCCTTATGCGTTTTTTTTTTTACCTGCTAACATCTTTTGTTTCTGACACAGATGACAATCAAATTTACCTTCTTGTATGAAAAGTCTTCAGACAACAAAACAAAATGTAAGTTTAATAAGAGGATTACCTATTACAGACAAAAAATAAACCTTATATTCAAAGTTTATCGTTCGAGGGGAGAAAAGAGATGGAAAATTTTCTTTTTTTTTCTCTGCTTTGGATTGGGTATCGCTAATCCAGCAATCCAAATGAAAAATAAAAAAAAAAAACAACAAAACGTATTTTTTTCGTCTGGGTTATTTAGTAGGTGGAATATTATAAATACTTGTAGTTATAGACATATAAATCTCGGTGAATAACCGAGACGACTTCAATTTCTTCAGTCGACAGCAAAAAATAGGAAAAAAAAAATAACAACAAATGGGGGAAAAAAAGGATACCATAATACAAAATCAGGGAAAAAAAAATAGAAAAACACGACTCTGCAAAGAAATGCCAGAAAAGATGCTTTGTCTACACTCCGCACACCCTCTTGGTTCTGCATCTGCTGCACTCCAACTCCACCCTTCTATAATCACCTTCCACTGCTCTTGTTGCAGGACAAAAATCAGAACAACTGTGTTATAGTGCAAGGAACTTCAAGTAAATTTCTCGGGGTAACGGTTTACCTTCCATTTTCCACCTACTACCTACACATATGTATGAAGGTATAGCATTGCCAGTTGAACTCGCGATTCTATATATGTATGTATGTGACATATTTGTGGGGCTGTGTTGTAATAGAATCGGGTGAAGTGAAAAAATAAGTACTCTTTGCCTTCTACAAGGAGGGCGCGGGTGCTCCCTTTTTATGTTGCATACATTTTTGGACACTTGTATGTGTATGTGTTTATTTTTTATTTTTTTGTTTGTTGCTTTGTACTTGTAGAATAATAATATTTGTGAACAAAAGTTTGTTTTTCTATGGATGAAATAAAAGTATAAATTCGCACGGTTCACTAAACTTGCAAGGGGTGGGTGCGGTTAGATTTTTCTTCTTTTGATTTTAACCATGAAAAGTATCCCTTATTTGCATTTCGTCCTTGCTCTTTATTATCATTGTCTGTAGACGTCAGCATGGTGATAACTTTTTTTTTTGTCTGAGTGACTTGAGCAGTTGGCAAATTTCATTTATTGCTGTTAAATATTGGATTGAAAAGCAATTTTGGAAAATTGTATTTGTTTGTATTACTTTTATTTTTGTTGTGTGTAAAATTGTGAAAAATAAAAAAATCTTTTTTAGGAGACAAAATAATAAATAAACGTTTAATGTGGTGTGAAATAAAGTTACAGCAAGAGATGATTCAAAGATTTTGTTGATATGGAAAGTCATTTCAATATTTCAATAAAATAGTTTTGGAATAAAAGTTTTGAATAAATTAGGTAACATACAAATTTTGTAGAGATATAGTAAACTTAACTATAAGAAATGGAAAATTTACTGTAAAACGACTGATGGGGTTCTAAGGCTTAGTTTTTCAGTGACGAGATTAAAGTTCAACTGGGTTAAGCTGGGTTTAACTTTGAAACTTGGATTATCTCGCCACTTAACGTTTTTTCTTCTATTTTTACTTGCAATATACATACGTAGTATAGGGCATGTTTAGGATTCATGTAAAAAAAAAAATTCGAGATAAGAATTTTCCCTAACATTACGATGATAGAGAACGCGAAAAAAGTGGGTCTCGCAATTCTGTCTGTCTGAACGGCTGAAGCGATTTTCTTCATACTTTGGACTTAAGGTTCTTATGTGATTCCCTAGAGGGGAAACTGAAATTTTTTTTATCTCAAAAAATAACGGTGCCTGTCATACAACCAATATACAAAAATTGATTTATTTCAAAAACGGCTCTAACGATTTTCAAAAAAAAATTACAAGTTACTTAAATTACTAAAGTAAATATTTTGGTAGAAAAAATTTTATAACGGTATTAACGGTACTTATCATACAGCTAAATTTCAACCAAAATTTTTATACAAATGGTCGCTTACAATATCTTGAAAACGGGCTAATGATTTTTTTTTTAATTTTGTGAAAAATTGTACACTATTAAATACTAAAAGTTGGCATACCAAATTTTATTTTAAAAAGTGTTCAAGATTTTTTATATATAAGAAATTAATTTAGAAAAAAAAAAACCGCTTTAACGATTTTTGATTTTTTTTTTTTTCATGCATTCATATTTATTAAGCAAATCAGATGGCATACTTTTTTTGAGCTCTACCTGTTTTATCTTTTCATATAACTAATTTATAATAATTCATAGTAATCATTTATATTTTAAATTGTTTTTAAAACTTTTTTGTAATGATATCATAAAGTTTTGGAACCAACAAATATGAACATTGTCTATTTCAAGCTACGTTAAAGTTGTTAGCCAAGAAAGCAAGTTTTGTGCGATCCAGTCGTGCCCATTTTTTTGAATAAATTTGCTATTTTTGTTTATAAAATTTGTGACAGAAAGACAGTAAAAGCTAGAAAAATTGGAGAACATCCTCACTTTTTCATAAATTCAAACGGCAGTGTTTTAAGTTCACACTTTAATTTATAAAATCCTTTTAAAATTATTTAAACATGTATAATGGTCAAACTTCTTAATAAATGTATCCATTTTCTTTTTACTTTCAGGTATGATCCCTATATAATGTATTGCTTTATGTATAAGTGTAATTTATTGGTAAGCAGGTTTGTCCTTAATTTTTTTGTTTATGAAATTTGTTGATATATTCTAATTTAGGTATTTGCTACTGTTTATGCTGGAAGAACAGTACCTTAATCATCATTGTTTTTTCTTTGGTTTTAAATTCAAATTCTGGTTTGCCCCGTCGCTCCAATTTGTCTCCGAATCTCTTCCTCTTTTACCAGATTCTTCCGGTTGAACCAGCGATATTTTTTGTAAAAACTGCTCATCCATTAAATTGTTTTGCTCAAAAGACAGTTCTCTAAGTTTTTATATTTCTAGACTTACACATCTCTGTTCTTTGGCTGTTGAAATTCATCATAGGCAGCGAATGATAAGCTTATTAAGTTCTGTTCTCGACAGCACTGTCCAATATATGGAGGACAAAAAACCGCATAGAATTAAAAGCGGAAACCCTCCAGCCATGCCGCTATCTATGAGCGGAACTTGCATTGGGGAAACCGAAAAGCGTTCAGTGCTCCAGGATGTGTGCCACAGATCCTGTTCTGTGGGACGATCAAGTCATTGAAAAGACGAATTCTCAACCACCCTTCTGATCTGGCTGTAATCTGTATTAAGCCTTAATTCGTCAAAAGCTTGATGTCAGTCAAGCAGAACAAGACCAGAAGTAAACAAAAACTACAAGGCTCTTACTAAATGTTAATTAAGGCCTTGTGTCCCAGTTTAATTTGATCCGTTTTTATAGGGGTAAATAAAATTGAAGGGTTTTGCTGTGTCAATTGCATTAAATGGATTTTTTTTAAAAACATTAATTTCCCATCGACGTTTCTTGCGTTAAGAAGACCATCCGGGACGGTGTGAACCTATCCGAAAATGTTCAGATACCTTGATTTGTTGTTGCAATAGCTTTTATTTCAGAATCGCTTTAGATACGATCTTGAACGCGGAAATTGCATTTTGACAGTGGCAGTCATGAACCTAGTATACCTGGACTGCTAGTCGATCGTCATTCTCATACATAAGTTGCATTGAAGATTGTTTCACCGATTAAAATTGTGCCGCGCCAAATGTTTCGCATTGGTTTGGGAGAGCCCTTAAGGTGAAATATTCGCTAGCCAAAATTTATTTACATGGAGATAAATGAGAGTGCCCAAGCCAATGTCGAATGTTTCTCCGCCGCACCGAAAGTTAGGCGTTGCTTTGGAAGAGCCTTAAGCAAGGTACAGATTATCAAACCTTTTTCACAAATCTGTTCACGTTTGATAGTGTGCACTCTCTGTTCACAAATTTTGTTGGTACTGTTGAGTGTTTGACAACAAACAGGTTAGACAAATAGGTTTGATAATGTAACTGGGAAATCATCGAATGTGTTTATTGTTGATCAAATTGTTTTCAAAAAATCCAAAGTATGAGTTCCTAATCATGGATATCGCTAATAAGTCAATTCTAGTTGATAAGCGTTAGTTAATTAGAGCGTGTGAAAGTTACATACTAAATTTAACCCACTATGAACAAAGTGGCCCTAAGTCGTTTTCAAATTGCCGCTAGTGTATCGATTTTTTTTTAAATAAATGGAACCATCGTGATGTTGGCTCCTAGCAGTCCAGGTATAATAGGTCGATGGTGTCTTTATGTACAAGAAGTTTAATACAAACGTCAAAATGTATCCACTAGTTCAAATTTAAACGAGCTCCTGAGCAGGTTGAATTTAGACGACTGTATTCACCTTAGTAATATCAAAATTTAGCCATCGGATCAAATTTAACGCACTTTTAACGCAATCGACACAAGGCCTAGGTGCCAAAATGTAAAATTAAACGCTCCGTTACTTTTGAAAATAACTAATGTTCTTCTTTTTTTTTATTTTTTGATTTGAAATTTGTATCAAATATGTATTGAAAAATTGAATTTTGTTTGTTTTTATATTGTAAAAATATGTAGACACAATAAACGTCCCCTGAAGATGCTGAGAAACTCCAGCGAAACGTCGGGATAAAATGTATGTACGTGTTTTCATTTGCATAATTAAACAAAATTGACCAAAAAAGCCCAATCATAATTCTACAATTCTTTAATATATAAATAATTGGTCACATATATAATCTCAAGTAATGTTCTGTTAACTTGATTTCAAGTAAGCAGACCAATTCTCGAAAACACTATTATTTTACACTGTTACACTGTGGCACAGTTACACGGTTACACGGTTACTCGGTTACATGGTAACACGGTTAAACATTATCACGGTAACACAGTTAAACACTTACAAGTTGCACGATTACGCAGCTACACGGTACCGTGTGTGTAACCGTGTATCGTATAGTGTGATTAGAGGCATTGAAATTTGTTTACACTACCGTCGCGCATCCTTACTACTACGCGAACTGGTTCGCTTAAGAAATCAGGATTTATTGCATTCTCATTTTGAACTTACAAAGTTTATAATTTCACTTTTAATTTCGCAAAATCATTCAATTTTTGCCCTTAACTTTGACCTTGCAAAGTTTTATTTTTTTTCTCTGTCTCGACCCAACCTACACTCTCTAACTTTTTGTATAAGTAATAATAATTTAAAATTAAATCACCCTTTATAATTTATTTTTCTAAAATTTTATAAAACTTCTGTTGATCCTAACCTACGAGTACCATGTAATTTATTTTTCTTAACAAAACCTACCTCTTTTACTTGGCTCATATAATTGACTTTCTGATGTAGCTGTGTATGACGTTTTCAATTTTAAAGCTTGTATCTTAATTTCACAAAACATTAAACCGACTACAATAATAATTATATTGTTAGTACTGTACCTTTCCTTATTTTTATATAACTAGATGGGTATATGGTTTCATATGTGGGATTGAAAATTTGCATATTCCAGCAATTTGCCAGCCTCCAAAAAACCATGTCACCAAAACGCACTTAGTTAAATCACAACAACTAGGAATACTGCTCCCTCTACAGACGTTTACACTCCACACGCAATCTAAAGCATAGAAAGAATAAATACATTTCAGACTTCCCTCTATGAATAAAGTAGACGACCGAATGGAAAATGCTATAAAAAAAATAAGAGAAAATTACTAACATTTAGGGTAAATTGGTTGATTGTTGGCAATTCCTAAAAAAATTGCCGGCATGAATAAAAACTTAAACACACTTATCCTTTATTTTTTTTTTAAATCACATGTTAATGATAATACATAATTATCTGAAATAAATAAAATAAATAAATTGGGTGTCGCAATGGCTCATGAAGAACTAGGGCCTAGTGACTAACAAATCGCAACCTTTCCTGTGTGCGCGTGTCGACAGGAATGGAAGGGACCTACAATTTTATGCCGAATGCGAACAGCTAGGCGAGAAGCACTCATTTCCCTACTGAAAACTTACTAGGGCCTTGCCCAAACTAGACAGAAACTTGGCATTTTTCCAGCCGGGTAAGTTAGGTACCTTTTACCACGAGACGAGAAAAGTCTCGGTCTCGATCTCGGTCTCGCATGACGAGACCGAGACGAGACTGACTTTTAAGCAACCGAGACGAGACTGAGACGAGACTGTTTATTTGTACCGAAATTTATAGAGAGACTAATAAATAAAAAAATCCAATTTCAGTTAAATATTTATTTCCTTCTGCACGTATTCAAACTATAATCGAAAATATGTGTAATAATAATCAACAAGTTGGCCGGAAATCGTATTTTTCGGAGACGAGACCGAGACGAGACTTAATTATACGATACCGACACGAGATCGAGACGAGACCGAGACGAGACTGAAAATTTTCGATTTAAACGAGACTGAGACGAGACTTACAAAAGTTTCGCAGAGTCTCGTCTCGTGGCCAGCCCTAAGTTAAACATTTACCAAGTCAATAAAAATAGTGCCGTAGCTATACCCGCGCAGAAAAACAATCTAGTTTTCGGCAAGCCCCTAGAGAGATTAGCATATGTTCTGGCAAGAGTCTAGCAAGAGTTGGCAAAGGCAAACAAGTTCTTACTAGAGAGGTTCTTACTAGAGAGGTTCTTACTAGAGAGTGTTTGAAAAGTTTCCTTCGTCTAAATGTTTGGTACTGAAATCCAACAAGGGCTTGTGAAGTAGGTATCTGAAATTTTCCCCGTCTAGATTTTTCCTACTGAAAACTTACTAGGGCCTTGCTTAAACCAGACAGAAACTTGGAATTTCTCCATCCGGGTAGGATTTTGACATACTTAACTAAAATTTCGAAGAACATAAAAGTTGGATGTTTCAAATAATGGTCGACTACTAGAAAAGTCGTGTTTTTTTTTTTAATCTAACAAACAGTCTTACTACCTTTTAGAAAATGTTTAAAATGGTTGACTAAATTTCAAATCATTTACGAATTTGTATTGTGGAATATGAAGAACTGACTGAGAGTGCGACGACAACGTAAAGTAAAACAATTTGTCTTAAAAAAAGAACTACAAACAAAAACTTACTGAAGATTGTGGCATTTACCCTATTAGATTATAATCAGAATTTAAAATTCAATTTAATCACCATCATCAAGCATCAAGGATCGCTGCCATCCATTTCAATTTGAAAATATACTCATAGTCATTCCATCACCCCTCCCCCCCTAGCGAGCGTTTGCCCTCTTCTGTCACTGATGTAAAATGGGCCGAAGGGGTGCTTGAAGAGTGTAAAGCTACTTACTCACAATGCAACATATCCACTTAAAAATAATAACAACAGTTAATAATGCCAGCCATTTTGCATTACAATAGTGATATTGGCGGCGGAGCTTGGTGAGGTATATGAAGATCCATATTTGTTACACATTTATGCGTTTATTGTTATTTATGTGTCGACGGCGATGACAATAACAACGTCGATATGACTACGACGACGACGTAACGTCGCGTCTTTGTAGCATCTTCGTGTTGTTTTGTCGAATCTCTGCACTTCGTGTTGTTTCTGGACAAGTCATCTGATGGAGGCATTCCTTTTCGTCTTGATCTCGCACTAAGCGATCTCAATTACACGCCTGACGCGTCGATGATGAAACTCTTTCTGGGAGGAGGATGATGATGATGCATCTCCTTTGTGATCGTTGTAAATAATGCGCGCTCTGTGATGGTGGCTTTGAAATTGAGAATGGGTGTGCATCAGCTTTGGGGAATCAAAAACCCACGCGCATTTGGTCATAACTTTTGTTTGTTATGTTTGTCAATTGACAACTTGCTGAATTAAAGAGTCCTTGGAGTTTCTGTTGCAACAATAAATTTTAATTTTTTGTATTGCTCTTTTCTGATGGCGCGATGTCGATTTATTATAAAGTGCTGATGCTGCTTGGCTGTGATGATGATGCTGCGAAATATTGCGTAAGAATTGTATGGAGGGAGAGACCTTTTTTCCAATTTCGTTAGTCTAGTTAAAATAAATTTAATTTGTGTTTGTAGATGTTGGGATCTTCATCTCCTTCTTCGTCTTTGTATATTTTTTGTATTATTATTATTTACTGACAGAGGTGTTCATGTTCATTTCTATGGAACGAGGCAAATTGGCAATTAGTCTTATTAACCTCGTTTGAACTCTCACTCTATGCTTCGCGTATTATATACTTTTTATTAAAAGGAAAAAATAAAGAGAAGTGTTTTTTTTGTCAACAGAGTGCAATAGGTTGAATTAAGCGAACATTTTTATAAATTAATTATAAATAATTTATCGTTGATCGTAGGTCGGAATGTGATTTTTGAAGTAGGTACATAACGTCGAATTTTAGTGAAATATTTAAATAAAATAATTATTGTAATTATGTATTAAACTGGCGTTGCAAGCGTTTATCGCGGTAGTGCCCAGTCAAGTTCTGGCAATACACCTTTTTTACAGGATCTAACTCAGGTAATTTCGGACCCCCCTCTTACTTCAGTATCAATTAAGTCAGAAACATCAAACTCGCAGCAATTGCTAAGCCCACTAGGTTAAGGCAACTCACCAAATTTAAATTTTTTAGCATCAGTGGTTCCAGAGAAGTTGCAAAAACCATAACTGACTGACTCACTCACTGACAGATCATTAAAATTATGGACCACTTCCCGACATCGTAGAGTCTTGTTATTTTGTACAACGGTAGGCCTTGTGGTGTTTACAAAGGAAAAAATCGACAATTAAAGATTTCCCATTCAGGGGGCGTGGTAAGCGCCCATTTTCATAGAATTGATATAAATTACTTGGAGCACTTCTGATTGTCGTAGATGAACAAATTTGGTACAGGGGTAGGGCTTAAAGTGCAGGCAAAGGAAACATTTGAGATTTTTATTCAGGGGCGGGCGTGGTGCCCGCCCATTTTATCAGAATTTTTATTAATTATATGGATCACTTCGGATAGTTGCAGAATAATCAAATTTGGTAGACTGGTAGATCATTTGGTCAATACAAATGAGTTATTGGAAAAATGTAACCTAGCTTTTTAGAGGCGTGGAACTCGCCCATTTTCTCAGAATTGATATCAAATATGTAGAGAACTTCTGATTGCCGTAGAATGATGAAATTTGGTAGAGCGATAGGACTTGACATGCAAGCAAAGGGAGATCTTACATTCAGTGGGCGTGGCAACCACCCATTTTCACAGAGTTAATATTAAAATATGAAATTTCCTAAAGCGGTTAGTTTTCAGGTGTATGCAAAGAAAAAGTTAAAATCATGCAATTTTTCATGCAGGGGCGTTTCACCCACTTTTGTGGGTCAAAAGTCCATAAATCAATTGTGGACTTTTGACCCACACTGATGGGCCAAAAGTCCACAAAAAAATCTTGTGGACTTCTGGCCCATTGATTGTGAATTTCTGACCGACTTCAGTGGACCACTTTATAGATAGTTTTCTTTAACAAGAGTGCTTTGGGCGGGTTGAAAGGATTATAACTCCCTTTCTCGGCCCTCTGTCCCGCTCCCGTGACTCGGTCGCTCCGCTTAGGGTATGCTCAGTCGTCTGGCTGGCATGGCGCCTATGTTGTCAGTCGATCTGTTATCAAAGTTTCTTGTACTAAACAGTACCTTGGGTCCTTGGGTGGCCCGCTTTGCGGGTGTAAGGATTTGTACTCCCTTATCGAATCCTCTGTCCCGCTCACGCGACTGCGTCGCTCCGCTTAAGGTATGCTCAGTTGCTACGCAGGCGCCTATATTCACAGTTGGTGTGCTTTAAGTTTATGTGTAATAAAGATTAAACAAATTAATTCTTAACAAAATAAATACAATTTTAATTGTTCAGCTTTTTTCAATATTTGAATATTGAATAATTGTGGACTTATGACTCACTTTCTTTCTAAAATTAGTTAATATTGACCCACTTTTGTGTGGACTGTTGACCCTTCGCCGACCAATTACTGAAACTAGCTGACATTTTATCATAAATGAGGTGCTAAAGGTTCAGAGCCCTACTTTGAAGAAAATCCACCAAGCCTTGAGGAACAGACAGAAAGAATTCATCTATTTAACACCTATTTAAAAATTTAAGTTTCCTTTATGTATGGGACACCAATCCATTGAGTCATATGTGAGGATCGGTGGTAAAAATAAGAACATTTTTTTTTTTTTTTTAAGAAAGTAAATTTAGCTACTGCAAAAACTTGAAAGTCAATCATAATTTTTCCTTTGACATTTTATCAATTTATTTATGTCTCCCCCTTTCAATGTGAAAAAAAAAATCTAATCAAATTTTGTTTAATATTGCCTTCCTTCAAAGGCAGTTAAACTATGCTTCCTCCAAATCACATAAATTGAAAAAAAAAAAAACATCAAACATCGCAAAATGGTTGTGCCGGTTGCTATACTTCCTATATTCCTACGTCAACAACACAAATTTACTCCCTGTCATCATTAAAGTTCACGAGTTTCTATCAGGGCGTCATAATGTTTTTTTGTTTGTATCATTGTTCGTGGAGAAAGGTTTATATTATGTTGGAGTCATCAAACTCCGAATTGATCTGTGTTCCGATAGACGAGTTTTATACAAATGTACCTACCCTCCGTACATGTACGTACGTATGTAGGTAGGAAAGTTTTGCCTTGTTATATGTTGATGTGAATTTAAAGTTTGCCTTGGAACGAACAAATAACGGATGGACACTCTAACGAATTAATTTCAGTTCACTTAACACAAAGCTTCAATGTTTATACTGTTGATGATGAGGATGATGTTGATGATATGCATACATGCACAAGTACATATGTATATGAAGGTAAAACTTAAAAAAAAAAAAAAACATTAAATTAAATCTAGAGATTGTTTTTTTTTTTTAATTTAAAAACAACGTTAAAAGCAAACACTGACAAATTTCATTGCAAAATGAGGAACTTCTAGATACAGCCCTAGCCCCACTCACTTTGTCGTAGTCTAGTCCGTCATCAAAGAGGATGAGTCACATTGATTTTTGTTTAAAAATATTTCCATATGTAGGTACGGTACCTATAATAATGGTTGGACAGACAATTTTATATTTAATCATGACTGGCAATAACGATATTTGTTTGTTTGCAAACAAAAAAACAAAAAAAAACTGTAAATTGAAATCAAAAATTGACAAACTTTATAGAAAAAGTTTTCGCATTTTGTCATAGAAAAGTAATGCGATGAACTAGTTTTTCTCGAGTTTTTTTTTTCTTAAATTTAATTTGACTAAAAAGTTTTTTTTTGCATAAATGTGTGGATGTGCGAGGTTAACCATAACTTTATAGTCTGAGAGGCAATGCTTTGAATTTTAAATGACAGTTTTATGTTAAACTTTTTTAGAAATCCAAATATCCATTTCTCTATTTTTTTTTAATTATCTAAGTAAACGGTTTTTGGAAAATTAATTTTCAAATTCAAAATTTATAAACAAATGAAAATCAAACTAGTTCTTTTTTTCAAAATTGTACTATACGTACTTGTTTTCAAAATTCAACGCCCTTATCAATTTAGTGAAAAACTAAAACAGCATGGGTCCAGGATTTTTACTTTTAAAAATCTTAAGAAATAAAAGAACCGACTTCTTGATAAAAAACAAGAAATAACTTAGTGGACGATACTATTTGACCAGTTGCTGAAATGATTATTTGGTCGAATTCTTCTTATTTTGTATGAGAAAATGGGTTCCTTAATGTTAAACTATTTTGAATACTGAACGTTCTAGAACCATCCGGTTTTCAGTTTTTGACTAAGAACTGATAGAAGATTGAAAATTAATTTTTCAAAAACTGTTAAGTAAAATAAATATGCTGGATAAAAATAAAATAAGGGATTTTTGGCTGAACAAAAAGAAATATGAATGTTTGAATGTTCAACAACCACTTAAGTGGGCTACCACCATTGTATTTGGCTGGAATTATTGCAATTTCATGGCTGCCACACCAATCATCAGATTCCTTATTATTGGTGCTTAGTCTTTATGTTCAATTTTAATTTATAAATTATTAGTGCCGTCAATTGGAATCGAACCTAGACCAGCTACCTCTGAAGCCTATGCACTACGCATTGCGCCAACGAGGTCACCTGATCATGCACATCCAATGTGGGGTAATAATAAAAATAAAATAATATAAATGACGTGTTATCACACAAAAAACCCAATTAAAAGAAATATAATTATTACCGTTTTCAACTTTTTAGAACATTTCCGCTTGAATTGAATTTATTTTAAAAATCAAGAAAACATTTTTTTCGAAAATCATAACTTTTGGTTCGAAAAACAGGTTTGTTCATTTTTTCTTTGAGAATATGATCAAAATTGTCTTTATACGATGTATAACAAATTTTCAGGTCATTTTCGAAATATTGCAAACAAAAAATTTTGAACTTCATTTTATAATAAATAAAATTTTGCATAATAAAATTGAAAAAAAAAAAAAAATGAACTGCACCGTTTTTAAAGAAAATCAAAATAATAAGGAAATGAAAATCAAAGTACCAAGAAGTAGACTTTTTTTTAAAATAATTAAGTGAAATTCTTTTAAATAACAACCTTAGTATCCGTTTTTGGCAGAATTTTTTTTTTCTTAACCATGTTCAAAATGGCGGTATCATTAATGTTGGTCCTTAACCGAAATTTAAAACGTGGGAAAAAACATAAGCTGTCAAGTTTGAAGAAAATCTATCTAGTGGTTTAGTCTGCAGCCAGACAGACAGATAAAAGTTTGACACTGAGTTTTTTCGGTTCCCGGAAATTACGCCAGAATAAGAAATTACGCCCGATTGTTTTTGAAATAAAAAAAAAACAGAAAATTGTATTTTTTTTGTACTTGTACTTTTGGACAGTATTGGTTTCGTGTCACAAAAAATAGCAAAACAGTGATAATCTGATAATCAATCAAGCCAATGAGAAAGCATGAGAAAATACAGCTAAATAAGTATAAAAAAGACAATTTTTTCAAAAGAACTTATTACTTTATTTCTATTTTTCGAATTTTTGGTAAAAACGTGGATTGCAGTATTAGGAGAACTGATCTAGAGTACACATATACAAAGTTTAATCAAAATCGTTGGAGCCGTCTTTGAGAAAATTTGATAAAACCTAAATCAAATAAATTATTTAATATTTGTGACCTTTTTATCCATAAAGATAGATATAACTTCTAGTGGGCTGTAGGCCAATAATTACAGATGTTATTTATATTTATTTTATATTTATACGTTTCGAGCATGTTTATGCTCTTCATCAGGCCTTTATTTATAAGAAAATATAAAATTAGTAATTACATACATTAATATAAAGAAATATTATATATGACGGCAAGTAACTTATAAACAATATTCAAAGATTTAATTTAAGAAAATCACTTATTATACACAATATTCTCAAGTAACAAAATCTATTACAAAGAAATAACATTAATTAGTAAGTTTTTAAATTTGAATTTTAAATTTACTGGTGGTGGTCATATTTCCGAATTTGAGAAGAAAAGGATGACTACTTACATTGCCAGCAGCCCAAAAATGTATGGATTGCCGAAAATTCATAAGGAAAACATACCTTTAAGACCCATTTGTGCTTCTACGAACGTCCCTTGCTATGAGCTTTCGAAGTTTATCGTGAAAATTCTTCAGAATCTGACACATGATTCAAAATTTAATGTGAAGACTTCGAAAGACTTCATAGGAAAAGTTACACCTCTCAGATTGGAAAACGGAGAAATATTGGTTTCATTTGATCTGGTGTCCTTGTTTACCAGCATTCCAATCGGGTTGGTTTTGAATATCATAAAGATGAATTGGGACAAAATTAAAGAATATACCAGCATAAAAAAAGTGAAATTTATGGAAATTATGAGATTTTGTGTTATTGAAAACAATTATTTAGAGTGTGCCGGTACCATTTATACACAAAAACATGGTATACCCATGGGCAGTCCAGCTTCTCCAATCCTAGCGGATTTGGAAATGGAAACTTTGCTCGAAGATGTCTTGGGTAAATTGGAGTATAAACCCAAGATCATTACCAAATACGTTGATGACCTGTTTGTTGTCATTAAATCTCAAGAAGTGCAAAAAACACTAAATGCATTGAACTCTTTCAACAATTAAATTAAATTCACGGTCGAAATGGAATCAAATGGTGAACTTCCATATTTGGATGTGAAAGTCTTGAGGCGAAATGATAGGTTGGTTTTCGATTGGTATTAAAAACCTACTTCTTCAGGTCGCCTAATTAATTTAACAACCGAAACCAATAATTATCAACACGGCGCAAAACTTCGTCAATCGTGTTCTTGACACAAGCGATGTTTCCTTCCACCAGAAGAATATAAACATTATCCGGAACACCCTGTTATTCAATTCCTTCCCCACCATCATTGTCAACAAGCTCATCAAAAACTACCAACAAACCGAAAAAGACAAAAAAATTGATGCCCAACAAGTAACTTTATACAAGAGCGCACTTTTCATTCCCCACCTCTCCAACCGTATCGTCACCGCACCTATAAGAGCCAAGACGAAGACAAAAATAGCTTTCCTGCAAATCCCTGAAATCCCTGAAATCCCCTGAAAGACAAGGTTTGCACTAATATCAAAGGGGAAGTGGATAAGATGGAGAAAGCCAACATTGTTTATAAGATAAATTGCTTTGGTGGGAAAGAGACAACTTGTTCATTGGTCTATATAGGTACATCCAAGCAAAAACTAAACGGGGCTGCACAAAAAACTGCACTAGCTCTCCACTGTTTGCAAGAAAAACATAAACCAGATTTGGATAATGTGGAGATTTTGCAAAACAGAGCAAGATTATTCAAAGAGAATGTTGCTGGAGATGCTACATATTATTAACAACAACAATTCTGTCAACCCAAGATCAGACTGTGAAAAGCTCAGCAGCGCATACAGCTAACTGATTAAGCGACCAACAACACACAACAAGTATAAGTGATTGTGTAGAGAAATTGACGTTTTTTTCCTGTCCACCAGTAAATTTAAAATTCAAATTTAAAAACTTACAAATTAATGTTATTTCTTTGTAATAGATTTTGTTGCTTGAGAACATTGTGTATAATGACTGATTTTCTTAAATTAAATCTTTGAATATTGTTTGTAAGTTACTTGACGTAATATATAATATTTCTATATATTAATGTATGTAATTACTAATTTTACAAATTTAATTTTTATTAATTTTATATTTAATTTTTATATTTTTTATAAATAAAGGCATATTAAATAACATCTGTAATTATTGACCTACAGCCCACTAAAAGTTATATATCTATCTTTAAAACCTAAATCGTTGTATGGCAACTACCCTTAATGAGCTAAAACAAAAATTTGAACTTCTCCTCACATAAAAAAGGCTTCACATCAAATTTGAAGCAAATTTATTCAACCGTTTATGCTCAAGCTCCATGGACATCAGGTCGAACAGAGGCACATACAAACAGACCGACGGATGTCTTGACGAAAATCACTTTTTTTGGACTTCTCCATTATCGAAATGTTAGTTTTGATTAAAACTTAGTTTGCCATCTAGTTATTATATACAAATCTATGCACGAAACTATTACTTGCTCTATAGAGCAAGTACAATAACCAAAAAAAAAAAAAATGTTTATGAAAAAATGCCTGAAAATCAGAAATTTCGCCAGAAAAGTTTGAATTTTAGCATAAAGAATTTTTTGGCTTTTTTTTCCAACAAAATTTCCGAGAGTCACTTTTTTCATCTTCCCTATATCCTAAAACCAAATTTGATCAAAATCACGAGTTAATTTTTCTTAAGGATTCATAACTCTCCAAGTATAACGAAAGTCTTTTAATAATCCTTTCTGTATACTTAAGTTATGGTCTTTTACAGTTAAAAAAAAAACGAAAAATTAAAACATTCATGCTTATTCCGCAATGCGTTTTACTAAAACGCCATGGCTCTCGAAGCGACAATTGGCGTTCCAGAAAAACAACTGAAGTATACTAATGGAGAGAATGCTGAAAAGAGGATGTAACGAAGAAGTTTTATTGTTTCTTTAACGCTGATTGTCGTTTCTAGAACCTTGGAGTTTTACTGGATTGTTAGTAAAACGCCTTGCGGAATAATAGTGATTTGGTCCGTTTTTTGTTGGAATAAAATCTTATGTCACAAATGATTCTGAAACACTTTGTTATTATGTTTTTTTGAAGCTTACAAAATTTTTAGCCTTTGAAATTTATTTAATGCAGAAAAAATGGTTTTTACGATGTATTTTTTTTTTTCTTTTTTTTAATGGAGGAAAGTTAAGATGAATAACTGTCCGGCGTTATATAGTCCAATGAACTAATCATTATCTATGCCAAAAAAATATTAAAACTATTTAATACAAAAATGTCATAATGAAATTGGTATCTTATGTACCTGCAACACTCCTCTCCAGACTATAAATTGATTTTTGTAATATTCAAAGCACAAGTAAAATATGAACTGATACAGAATATAATTTTTGCTTTCGCAATATTTTTTTTTCATAATTCGAACAGTTTGCCTCTATCTATTTCCATAGCTACATTCTCCATGTTTGATTTGGTTTTAATGATTATTATGCAATTATTGATAGAAAATACGAGTACATCTAAAAAAATAAAATTTTTTTTTAAGAACCCATCAATGTTATGAAATTTGAGATGTGAAGAAAATTTCAATTAAAAATAAAAGATTAAGAAATTAATTCTCCGCACAACCTTCAAACCATTATGTTTATTGTTTACTCATATTGAGTTTCTAAGAACAGTCTTCATTTATAGGAGTCCAATAAAAAAGGTGAGTTTAATTAATTGAATTGAGCAATTATTTTATTCTATATGAGGAGGAACATAAATTCAAAAATATAAAATTAATCATAAACTAACAAAATTGAAATAGAAAACCACAACAAATACATTCAGAATAGAACAGGATTTTGTATACTTGGTTTCAGGTAGAACAACTTGAACAGGATTTGACAGATGACTCAAATCCATAGTTAGAAGTGTGATTTGAAAAAGAACACAAAGGATTTCGTATGATACTGAAATTGCATGGTGCAAAATGTTTGCTTGTGGTGTAAAAGAGACATTCCTGATGGGATACCGAAACATGTTCAATAAGTTTTTTTTACTAGTGAGGGCCTCAAGAGTGTTTGAAGAGTTCCCCTTGTCTAAATTTTTGGCACTGAAATCTAGCAAGGGCTTTTCAATTATCTGACAAGTTTTCCTCGGCTTTATTTTCCCTACTGAAAACTTACTAGAACCTTGATCAAACTTGACAAAAACTTGCTATTTTTCTAGGCGGGTATTTATATATACAGAATCGATGGTTCATAAACTTAATGTTCATACACTACCGATCCTGAAATTTTGTTGATAAACATCAAATTTTTTTTTTAACTGATAGATTCTCATAGGTATGTTTTATGTATGTATGTATTAGTTTTATCCATTTTGAGCTTAATAATGATCACTTGAGAAACTGGCCACAACACTTATACATAAACTCACTCAATCGTAAACTATTAAATATTATGCGTACGAGTAACAAGTAGGTATACTTGGTTGCACACCTGTCATCACAATTTTACAACTTGTATGAGTTATGTGTAAAATTTAATTTATACACATAATATAATAATAATCGGTTTAAAACAAATTAATAGGTTGTTGTTTTTTTTTTTTGTTCTCGTTATTGTTGGAAGTCTTAATCTTTGTTTTCATATAAGTAGGTACATCTCCAAAGCTTATACACGTTACCCATCTGCTTCCAAGTACAAGTTCACTGAACCAAACCGAGTCGGCATCCACGTCGTGCGACAAGACCATCATCATCTCTCGCACAGGAAGTCTGTACTGTGCATTACTTGTTGGTAGCATAGCATTCCTTTGTGAAACTGATTAATTGAGCGCAATGGAGAAATGCGCCATCGCCATATAGTTTGCCAGAAGCTATAGAGTACAGAGCCAGAATGTGATGTGTGAACAAAAATCGTACATACTTCATTTTTATTCGCACGAATAACTTTGTAACATTTTAAAAAGAAATAAAGACAATCTTAAAGAAAAGAAAGAAAAACCTAATTTATTTCATATTGTAATATGGATGTCTTTGATAGGAGGTATAGGTATGGTATTTGCATGGAAACATGTGGTTTTTTTTTTTGTCTTTGTCCATATTTGATTTTTAACTATTCCAATTTCTTCTTTCTTTCTCTTACGCGCGAAAACAATTTCAAAATAAAATCAAATACCTGAAAAATAGTTTCAAAAATATAAAACATAGGTATTTTCAAAAGACATCAATTAATGTTTTACCAGAATTTTGGCTTTGTTTGTTTGTTTTGGATTTTGAAATTGTTTTCATACATAAATTGGATTGAAGACGCAATTAAAGACAAAATTAATATGAATTGCTTTCGTGTTTTGTACAGAGTCAAGTCAATTAAGGTTAATTAAATAAATTTAGAAATTTTCAGCGTGTTATAAAGTTCAATGAACAAGAAACTTAAAATAAATTTTTTTATTATTTAAATTAAATCAATTAGCTGAAGTTGTTATTGAACAACATATTTTCACATAGAACGAACTAGTTCACACTTCAAGTGCAAATGAAAAATTCCTTCAATTTTGACGGTGTAAAATTTTCAATTTTATGTTTCATGACTTCTTTTTTTCAATCAAAGCTTTTTTATTACTTTTCCACTTTGTGTGAGCTTATTATCATTTATTGGAGTCATGAAGGCTTTGAGCTATAATTCCCTAGAACTTTTATACTGAATTAAACCGCTGGTCTTCGGCGACGGTTTAACTAACTGCATTATATCTAGGAAGATTTGTACCAACTATAGTAAAACCCAAACAATTGATTTTATTAGCAGGCCTATAGGCGAGACATAGCCAAGGTCTATGTAACCTGAAGCTGGAACTGGCCAATATAGGGTGGCATAAAGTGGAGCTAGGCATCTCTGGCCAAAGCTAGAGCACAATAATTCGGAAGGTAATTTTTTGACGACATTGACGAACTTTCGGGAGTTGAGATCAAAGACTCGATCTCTTTTCTAAAAGGGATGAAATGGCTCTAGGACGAACTTTGGCTTCTTCTGCACCACACCTTCCGTCGGATTACTATGATCGCAAGCTAGTGGAATAGCAGGACGATTCTGAAATGTGCGGCGGATCGCTTTCATTGGCGGACTTGTATTTTCTTATTCTCAAAAGCGCAAATTCATTCATATTTTCATTTTTTATTTCAATTCGCCAATAATCCGTCACCTAGAAACCTATCGCTTTCAAACAAGAGCGAAAGTGCTTTTGAGAATAAGAAAATACAAATCCGCCAATGAAAGCGATCCGCCGCGCTTTTTTAGATCCGACCTCTATCGTTTTGGCGGGGGTTCACGTTGCACAGCGACCGGATGATCATTCCATTAGATCTGGTAATTGGACTTCGGGCTGGGCTGCCAATAGCAGCCCTTCCATACTCAAGAATTGAAAATATGTCTTTATTTTATATATTTACTAGCTGACCCGGCAAACGTTGTTGTGCCAAATAAATTATTTCTAGTAAATATTTTGGTTGTTAAATAAGAAATAACGAATATATTGTAAGTGTGTTTAGATTTTTATAATATTGATCGAATGTGATCGATAAAATAGAACGATCGTTAATCGATGAAATCGAACGAATGAAGATAGCTCGGTTAACTTCGCACTTAATTTTTTGGCTATTTTTGTGGTGCGTAATTATATAAAGATGATGGTTTTACGACTCGCGAGCACGCGACGTATAATTGCCCATGCACGAAACAGGGAAACTCTTCTTTGATTCCGCAAACTTCCAACGACTGGTCTTGCCTTATTTATGGGAAATTGTAAACGCTTAAAATCGAATGGCAAATCCGTTGAAATCATCGGTATACGCGGGATCAAAACATCTTCTCCTTTGTATTTTCCGTTGATGATCTTGGCCTCGATGACGTTGTTCATCAGGTTTTTCACAGCCAATCTCGTTCCATTGCAGAGTCGAGGTTGATTAAAGTTACGCAGCATAATCACAACTGATCCTACTTTTAATTGTTAATTGTGAGGTGGTAGTCCAGGCGAATCCAGAGAATTTAAAAACGGAAGTTGACACGCCTCACGGTAAGTCGCACACAAATATCCATCAACTGTTCTCAGTTGTTGAAACGATGTTGGACCACGAACATTCATCAACAACAATCGAAGATAATAACATTCATCGTTATTTGGATGTACTGTGTAGATGTGACCTAGAGCGTCTGAAGTAAATACATTTGGGTGTCCTTCAACTGGTGTTCCTTGTTTCCTACGCTGTAACGATCTCGTTGATGCGTTCCACGCCGTGTAATAACGTGGCATATCAGCATACAACAAAGTGCGAGCAAATTGACAAATTGGGAAGAAGCTTGTTAATGTGGTCGATTGTGGACGTGCCGCTCTATCTGCCGCGTTCTCTTGATTGAAATACACTCGTTGTCCGCTTTCTAGAAGAACTGCCAAATGGACTACTGAGGGTGTCTTTCGTGGACCGCTTATGAAAATATGCACCAAATAGCTTCGTTGCTGCTTACATAGCGACCCATCTGATACTAAGATACTCCATCATTTGCATTAGTTAAAGCAAAGATGGACATGTCGCTACCTTTGTTAACATAAATATGTAGGTACTTTCTCGATTTGATGGAGTTACAATATTCCACATTAATGTGAGCTTCAAAATAAGCTTGGGACAGCATTGGCGAGTTCCCACATCTGATTGGCTTCGACGACTAAGTCAGGTCGTCTTCCCCTTGGCATTTTAAAACAATAACAATAAAACTGATGATAATAGATCGTCTTAAATTTATTTTATTTTTTCGAAAATCAACTGAAACTTTTATACTTTTACATTTTTTTTTTCTGAAACAGAAGTGTTTTGTATACCAACAAAATAGATAGTTTATGTTTTTCACCGTTTAAAGCTTCCCTGAACATCCACAAGTATTTCAAGGTCAAAATTAGCCAAATCGGTGCAGCCATTCTCGAGTTTAGCGAGACAAACGAACAGCTATACATAAGAACAGACATAAGAACTTACTTATGCCACAGTTTAAACTCAGGAATAACCAGAACATATAAGTATTTAAAGCTCACAAGAGGTAACTTTAGTTAAAAAATCAAAAGGTCACGAAGAATGGAAATACAGTTGACGCCGCTTATAGCAACCGCCAAGGGACCAGCCAAATGAGGCCGCAATAGCCAGCCGTCGTTATATCAGACTTACCACTTAAAAGTTTGTTAAATTTATTCGCAAAGAAAGTAATTTCTGTATTTTCGAACATGCTCAGGCTTGAATTCTCAATTAATAACTTTTTTTTTTGTATTTTTCAGCATTCCGTCATTGTAAGCGGCGAAAACGAAGTATTTTTTGTCTGAAAATTGTCGTTATATGCACCTTGTCGTTATAGGCGACGATTTCAAGACTTTATAACCGACGGGCGACGATAGTCTAATACAAATTATATGAAAATCAACCAAATGAAAAAAAAAAGTGGTCGTCAAAAGCGTTTCGTCGTTATAAGCCACGTTGTTATAAGTGGCGTCGACTGTAATTTATTTAAGTTTTGTATCAACAAACGGTTCTTAAAGTAGTGGAATGAATTGATTTTTCATTTTTCGAGAGGTGAGTGGGTACCAGGTCATCAGCTTAGTTTTCTGTACAAAATAACTGAAGGCCTAAATTCTTAAGGCCAGTTTTTCAATGCGAGATCATTCTAGTTTCAGAGCAAAATTCGAGTTAACCCTTCGAATTTAACTTTAATCTCATGACACAAAAAATTGCTATCTATTTTCTATTTCAATTCCTTTTGAAAATCCAAGAAACATCGGGAACACTTTTCAAAACCTTCTGCAATGCTCCATTTATTGAATTGCATTCCAAGGATTTCCAACTCAAAAAATGAGACCATCATCACCTGCTAACAAACGCAAACAAATACCCTTTTACACTTACAACGAAATCAATAACGGGTAAACTGCAGAGAAAAATCTAAATCTCAGACTGTAATTTAGCGTCATCTGCTGTAAGTAAATGACGGCGAAGTCTGCTATCTGGGACTGTAATACTGTAAGTTATTCACGTCTGCTATTTCAGACTAAATAAGTGGCATCAGCCATCTCTCACTGTATTTCATCCCCATCTGATATCTCAGATAATTAATGACGTCTGCTATCTCAGACTCTAATCTTGTAAGTTAGTCAAGTCTGATATGTATTTCAGAATGTAATTTAGCGGCGTCTGTCATTTCAACCTGTACTTTAGCGCCGACAGCTATCGGAGACTGTAAATTAGTGACATCTGCTATCCGAGACTGTAATACTGTAAGTTGGTTGCGCCTGCTATTTCAGACTGTAATTAAGTGGCTTCTGCCATCTAAGAATTTAATTAAGCGACTGGCTATCTTAGACTGTATATTGGTGACGTGTCTTTCTGTAAGTTAGTCACGTCTGATTTTTAAGACTGTAATTTAGTGGTGTCTGTCATCTCAGTCTGTAATTTAGCCCCGTTTGCTATTTTGCACTGTATGTTACTGTCATCTGCTATCTTAGGCTGAAATTTAGCGGAATCTGCTACCTCAGATTGTTATTCAAATGCGTCTAGGACCTCTGACTGTAATTCAGTCAACCCTGCTATCTCAGTAGACTTTTTTCATGGGGAATCAACTGATCGGTGGTGTTCGCAATTTCGCTTGCTGGTTTCAATCAAATATATTGCACATAGTTTTCTTATTATTATTATTACCATTTTAAAGAAAGGGGTAATTTTGTTCAACCTCTATGTGGTCACCTCTGTAGGGTCCTACCTTAGTGAATCAATTTAATTTTGTACGACTCATCTATTGAAAAGTGCTCCTTTTTCTCTCAGTCCAATATTAATCTCGAAATTCGAGTACATAAATCGTGTTATTTAGGCTAATAATTAAAAAAATAATAAAGATAGATGTTAAAGTATTCCACGTTCTACTTAGGGCTGGCCACGAGACGAGAAAAGTCTCGGTCTCGCACGAAGAGACCGAGATGAGAAGAGACTGCCTTTTAAGCATCCGAGACGAGACCGAGACGAGGCTATATATTTGGACCGAAATTTACAGAGTCTAATAAATTGGAAAATCCAATTCAGTTGAATATTTATTTTCATCTACACATATTCAAACTATAATCGAGACCGCGAAGAGACTTAGTTATACGAGACCGAGACGAGACTTCATAAGTATCGCCGGGTCTCGTCTCCTGGCCAGCCCTAGTTCTACTTTTGTTTTTTCTTGGCCAAAACGTAAAGTGGATTGTTATGGAACATTTTGGATCGTATTCACTTTTATTTTATTTTATATGCAGTCTTATTCTGCTATTCCCGATTGGATTTAAAACTTAAATTTGCCTTAAATTAATTTTCAAGAAAATTGAAACTCGTATCATCTGTTCTTTACAATTATTTTGCTCCAATGATTATTAAAATTTAGTATTTAGGTCCACACCATAACAATCAAATCTTCATATGAACTGAAAATGGGAAATTCCTTGCTGTTCATTCGTTCCATTTCCTTGATAATTTCTCAACTATCTCTTACATGTCGAAATTATTTTTTCCTAATCTGTGTAATAATAAAGAAAAACAAATTGTAAATGGCATTTTTACTGAACTTAATGGAAGAGATAAAAAATTAAAAAAATCAAATATTATTCAAAGTTAAGAAACACAAGAATTAAGTTAATTATTTGTTGTATTAATGTTGTTTAGCCTGCAAAACATTCCGATTAAAACTCATAAGTTTATTTTTGCTGAGATCTATATATTTCGGCACTAAGTGCCATCATCAGAATCTAACAATAAAAAGCAAGAAAAACATTATAAGTAATATAAAATTTAACAATAAATATTAAAAAGATAAAATTATATACAGTGTACCTAGTATATTAGTTATCACTAATTTAAATTATTTTTGACAGTGACTTTCGCATCTGTCAATGAATGCTTGGAAACATTAAAGACAATAACACAAGGTAGAAGTCAGCACTGATTATGCTATGCAGTGTTTACACGGTGTGTGTCTCGATGCGATCTTTTGTTTGTGTTAACACAATGTGATGCTCGTTGTGAATTTTTTCCATTAGTATATGAGGTGAGATTGACGTATGTATTTGTGTAATCTTTTTTGTCCGTTTTAAAATTACATACATCTTCTTCAAATTTAACTATTTGGTTTACCTCGTGAACTTGTAACTTGAATTTATTGCGTTCAAATTTTAATATTTCAGTATTATCAAAATTGAAAGAGTGGCCAGTTTGGTTTTTATGGTAAGCCAGTGCTGCAATACTTTTCAAAGATTACACAATTACATACGTCAATCTCATCTCATATGCTAATGAAAAAATTCACAACGAGCCTCGCATCGTGTAAACACAAACAAAAGATCGCAACGAGACACACACCGTGTAAACACTGCACAGCATAATCAGTGCTGACTTCTACCTTGTGTTATTGTCTTTAATGTTTTCAAGCATTCATTGACAGATGCGAAAGTCATTGTGAAAAATAATTTAAATTTGTGATAACTTTATACTAGGTACACTGGATACAATTGTATCTTTTTAATATTTATTGTTAAATTTTATATTACTTATAATGTTTTCTTGCTTTTTATTGTTAGATCCTGATGATGGCACTTAGTGCCGAAATATATAGATCTCAGCAAAAATAAACTTATGAGTTTTAATCGAAATGTTTTGCAGGCTAAACAACATTAATACAATAACATTAACCTTATTCCGGCAATACAAAATCTTAAATAAATTAATTATTTATTTTATACTACTAACTTTATACTACCGCCTTTGAAACAAAATAAAAGTATAAATTGCTTAATTTCGTAAATAACAAATCTTAAAAATAAAAGTACCTATGTGTGGATGTACCTATTCTGACTTAAGAAACGAAAACAAAATTATAAGAAATATTTGTCTAGAACTTATAGTAGGTAGCTTTTGTGTTAACTTAAATAATTTGAAATCACATTCTTGGTCATACCACGCATATACACAAATAATAATCACTCCATCATAACATAAACGAATGAACATTGTCGTTGTTGGTTGAAAGTGAAACCAACCGACTTAAGCCAATGAACCGTCCATTACCGCTAGACTGTGCCCCGCAAACACAATGCCATATGTAAATCTTGCTGTACGTAACAGTACATCACAAATCCTTTGGTTTCTTGTGTGTACTTAAATAATTCGTGTGTGGGTTTTTTCCTCTTTGTCAATAAGAAAATAATGAATAAATATATACCTACTTTGTATATATTTCATCAACTGTATACACATAGCCTGGTGACTACCCTTTTGTTAGTCCTGGGACATTGTGCTTTCTGCTTTCATCTCTTGTTTTTATTTTTTTACGTTTTTTTAATTTCTGGGCTTATTTCGTCTAATAAGCCGAAATTCCTGGCTTAAATCTCTACATATACACGCAACACAAAATACAAACAAAAAAAAAAAAAATGGAAACAAAACAGACCGAGAGTACTTGAAATTGAGTGCAACCTAATATCCCTTAAACAGTGGAACAATTTCCTGTGCCATATTCATGTGTCCAATACCACAGGCGACGACGCAAGCCATTGGTAAATAGGGTTGCCACATGGATGCATAAGTAATAAAAGTGTAAGGCAACTTTTAGTTTTGAATACTCTTGTGATTATTTTGAATGAATTATTTTGTTCTTTCCAAATTTTTATCTGCTTCCACTTTCGTGTTAAAGCCTTTGAACGCATTCGACATTCGTCTAATAGGCATATTTAAAATGTTTTAGTATGCAATACAAGGCAAATAGCTGCTACAGTGAACACACATTTTAACTTTAAGAATCAATACATTTTGATTTCAATTACAAGATGTGGAAAGTAAATATAAAAATTTCAATACGACGATTTTGTATGAATACTTCATTTTCACTAAAACTCTGGGCTAGACTTTGAATAAAAATATATACATTTACATAATATTAAAATACTTCTGTCAAACTTCGAATAACCTTTTTAATTTACTAGTGTTTTGTAAAAAAAAAATAAAAACCTTATACTTGTCAACCCTATGCTGATTATAAACGGCAGTGCCTGTATGTGTATGGTGAAAGCATCAACACCAGCAGCACAGTCGCCGGAACCACCCTTCTATGGATGAGACATTTTTTGTGTGCTCTTTTGGTCCTTTAATTTTAGCAAAATCTATATTTAAGGAATGCTCTAAGTCGCATATGCTTGTTTTAATTTAATTATTTATTCTTTTCCTTTTTCCGAAGAAGACAAAAATTGAAACATATTTCACTTTTCAGGTGTGCAAAGTTAGAAAAAAAAAAAAGCTACAGACCTTCCCCAGCTGTGAAATCAAAAATAAATACGTTCCACATTACGTTTAGCTTGAGAAAAAAAGGCTAAAGGCTTTTCTGGAATTCTTGGTCGCATTAACAAGTTTAATCTTCATTTTATTTAAGGGAACATTTTCGTAGTACTCATCTCGTGAAGTAAAAAAAAAAAATGAATACGTTCCAAATATTTTTCAAAAGGCATATTTGAATTTCAAATCATCTGATTAAAAAGAGAAAACCCTCAGGTATTTTAGAAAAGTCAAACCTCTGAAGAATACTGACTTTGTGTCGAAGAAGTAAAAGTTTTGATATGTCAGATTTGACTTCAGACGCTTTTCGCTTGATATCCAATGCTTAAACAAATTTAAAATATGGCCATTCGAAGATTTTGACTCGCGTTTATTTTTCACAAAGGTGTACAAAGTTTAAAATAAAAGTTTTAGTAAAAAATTTTAACTTTGGTTTTTTATTTTAATAAAAGTTTACGAAACCTTAATTTAGCCAAAAACAAAATATATATGTGTAACTCATGTCGTTACTCATTGCTAGGTAGGTAGGTATAGGTAGATAATATGGAGGTAGGTACTTGTGCATAGAAGAGTATTTTCGTAATTAAAGACGGAGCCGACTGATGGGTTTTCATAAAATTGAAAACATACGGGAGCGTGTTGGTTTTTGTTCTTGTTTCAAGGTAATTTAAAATATTTAACAGTTTTTTTTATTTTGTTTTTGTTCGTTGTTTTGAAGCCAGCTTGCCAATAATCATATTTAATTTCCGTTGTATACCATTAAAAAAAAAAAAAAAAAAAAATCGGGCTGCTGAATAGATTTATCTATTTATTTATTTTAGTTCGAATTGACTTATTTAAAAAAAAAAAATGAATTAAAAACTTTATGCAATAATAAGAACTTAACCATTTTGCAATCCCATTAAATTCAAATGTAAAAGTTGGACAAACTCGTATGTTGTATAGCTTTTAGGCCGTGACAGAAATCAATATTGTATGGAAGGGAGGAGGGGAGCTATAACCTTAGAACATGCGAAGTTTTATGTGAAATCCAACTTTTCTTAGTACATCTTTAAAAAAAAATGAATGAAAATAAAAATATCATCTGTCGATTCTTGATTATCTGCACTAGAATTCCAACAAGTAGGTACTACTTTCAGAGTTCGCATTTTAAACCCAAACGATTGAATCTGATTCTTAAGGTTGTTGGTATATTGGCATCACACTATCAAATATCTCTATACGAAAAGAAGAGATGAAATCTTTTGAGTGGTAATAGTATAGGAAAAGTACGTTGCAAATCACAATTTGTTTCTATTTATTTTCATTTATATTAGTGTTAGATTGAACAAAGCTTTGTTTTTGATGATAATGCTTGGGGCTCAAAAAATTCTTGTAAAAAAAATTTGCCCACATTTTTGATATTTTTGATAATGTTGCACTCGGCCCTGGAAGTTAAAAGCTTGGATTCATCATTAGGACAACATCATAAAAACAGGCAATCAATCAAATATCTACTATGTCTAACGCATTTTTTTGAAAACTTTTGTTTTTGTTAAATTGACTCTTGTATTGGAGACTTTTACCAATAGCTTGCTATTGACTCTAGATACAATAACAAGTTATACCAATTTGAAATCCGCATTTAACGCGCATATTTTTAAAATAGTTGGCCACTTAGGTATTCATGCATTTTTTTTTATACCAGAGATGGTTTTACTTTTTCAAAAATTATTTTCTTTCACATTTTGCATTGAAAATCAAAGTTAAATATTTCTTTTTCTAAGAAGTCCAACAGTAATTATAATTTTCTCTACCAATGTTTTGGCACAAATAATTTTAAATATTGCTACGAAAAAAAAAAAACGGTGGAATTCATTCACTTGTAGTCATGGTATTCAAAAATGTAAAGTAAGGCAAAAAATAATGCACTGAACAAAAAAATGCATATCTTTTCTTGTGGTTGGGATAGAACTTTTTTAAAGGTTTTCAGGACGGTCTTAAAGTCTACTATGAGCCTGTATGTATATTAGGATGGTCCTTTTAAAGATTATTGTCTTATTTTGAATGACATACCCACCTTATTTATTTTAAATAAATAAATAAAAATTCGTGTACAATTTTAGCTCATTATACATATTAACATTAACCCAGCCCAAGACGTCTGAAGTTTTGTGTGTAAAATTCCATGTATTTTTGTAAATACAATTTTGAAAATTCTTAACTTTGGTAATGATTAATAAAAAATTTAATTTTGGGAAACATGTAGTCACTTTTTCATATTTATAAAAATGTGTCTGAAAAAAAATGTATGGCAGTTACTTCCATATTTATAGAGATTTAAACAAAAATATAATATTTTTTTTTATTAAATTTTGAATAGCTATATGTTGTTTGTAAAAGTTTTTCTAATAAATTTTTTTAAACATCACAAAAGTAACAGCGTGTGTGCCAAAATTCAATTTTATTTATCAGTTATTACCAAAGTTATGAAATTTTAAAGTTGGATGTACGAAAATACATGGGATTTTCCATATAAAACTTCAGAAATCTTGGGGGCCGGATTAACGTCAAATGAGCCAAAACTTTACAGAATAGTTTTTCTTATTTAATTAGAACAAATAAGGAGTATGCGTCATTCAAAATAAGGACATATAAGGACAACTTGAATATACATACATACCAAATAAATGGCTTGTAGGTTGGTTCAAGACAAGATAAAACTGACAAGGAGGCCTATTTTAATCCTATTAAGCGTATGGGCAGTTTTCTAAAAAAAAAACTTAAATGAAAAATAAGTAAAAAAAAAAAAACAAAGGCAACACCAACATTAGTTTGCTATAATTTTCTTTAAATCCAAAACTCTAATCTTTTATTTAAAGGACAATGGGCAAAAATGTATGGAGCGTGGGCCCAGCACCAATAAGAACGGCCTTCATATCGTATATAGGTACATGTTTATGCATTCATTATCCGTTAACCGTTTGTCCAAATTCGCTGTGTGACAAAAGGTATTTAATTTTGATTAAAATGAGTTTAAGGGTCACAATTCCTTTTTTCCATATTTTGTGTATTATTCGCCCGAATTAAGCCTTTTTTGGAATTAAGTTCTTTGTACCCATGATACACTACCTGAATTTTTTCAGATTTTTAAAATTATGTTTAGGCATCAATTTTATGCAAAAATTCCACTATTTAAGGTTATTGCAGACGGTGAAGAGATGATTAAGACATTGGTACAGGGTGACCAAGAAACAGCTCGCTCGAATTTTACAAATTTGTTGCAGAACTACATGAGAACAGAATCAACACCATGTTTTGATAAGTTTATTCACAAGGTTTATAGGGATGCGAGGAAGTTCCTGCGACAACATAAAAGTGTTTATATTGTGCCGGCAGATAAAGGGAATGTCACGGTAGCCATGTATAAGTGTGATTATATGAACAGGATGGAGGCACTCATGGCTGACAGAAGAGTATAGCGTGTATTACGAAATGACCCGACAACTACCTTGCAATCGACAAATAATGATTTTGTGAAAAAACTGTTTGAAAAGGATATTATATCTGAGTTTGAAAAGAATCGCATGACCACATATACTGCAAATAGCCCTAGGATTTATGGTTTACCGAAGTTCCACAAAGCTAATATGCCGTTAAGACCTATTTGTGCATCTAGAAGTGTTCCTTGCTATGAATTGTCTAAATTTATGGTGAAATTGCTACAAAAAATCACAGAAAACTCATCCTATAATGTCAAGAACACCAGCGAATTTATTAAATTAATATCTCCACTTCGTTTAGAAGCAGATGAAATTCTTGTCTCTTTTGACGTGGTTTCATTGTTTACCAGTATACCTATACATTTAGTTTTGTCAATAGTCGAGAGAAATTGGAATCGTATTAAGGAGCATACGTTGATTAAAAAGTTGATGTTTATCGAAATGTTGCGGTTTTGCATCATTGAAAATAACTATTTGTTTTTCAACGGCTGAATATACTAGCAGAAACAAGGGGTTCCAATGGGCAGTCCAGCATCACCTGTTCTTGCTGATATAGTAATGGAGGCATTATTAAATGAAGCTTTAGGCAAACTTAGTGTGAAACCGAAAATTGTAACTAAATATGTTGATGATTTGTTTGCTGTTGTTAAATCGCCTAAGGTGGAGGAAACGTTAAATGTACTCAACTCCTTCAATAACAAGCTTAGGTTCACAGTAGAAGTTGAAAAACAAGGAGAGCTTCCAAAAAAGTGATAAGGAAGATGGACCGTTTAATTTTTGATTGGTACATGAAACCCACCTCGTCAGGCAGGCTCATCAATTTCAATTCAAAACAACCAAAAGGAGTTATTTATAACACAGCACAGAATTTTATAAATCGTGTACTTAATAAAAGCAATATTATTTTTCATAAGAAAAATATTAAAATTATTCGAGACCCCCCCCGTGGTTAATAGGCTAATATTAAACCATGGCAAAGAGAATACACCCACGGTAAATGTACAACAACCGACAAAGTATAAAAGTTCGCTGTACATCCCCCTTCTTTCGAACCGCTTGCTACTTGCAGGGGTTGAAATATTTTAAGCTTATTTTTTATTTAATAACGAACAAATGGGTATTATACTTATTACGGGCTAATCAAAAAATAGATTAAAAAAAAAAATATATAAACAAAAAATATAAAATTTAAGTTTCTTTGCGGTTTTTTAAAGAAGAATGTTAGTCTCTTTGCTATCATATACAAAAACCACTAATCCAGGTCCTTATTTTACACAAAAATCACTAAATATTCCAGAATCAAAGCCAGTTCGCCAGTTTTGAACAAGTAGACAAAAAAAAACATATTTACACTAAATCTTCGATTTCATTATCGTTATTTTAGATAAACTGTTAAACTTGTACTTGATTTTGTAGCTTGAGCAAAAAATGTTGTATATAAGAAAAAAAGGTCTACCATTCTTCTTTGAAAAACGACAAAGGCACTTAAAATCAGTAAAAACCTGACTGAGTTAAAAATCGTTTAGTACCATAAAAAGGAAAAAAAATATTCTATTTTTTGTTAATATTTTTTTTTATCTAGTTAGAAATCACTTCGTAAAAAATGTAAAACCATTTTCTTCGTTACTTTATAAGAAATAAGTTTAAAAAAAAAATCAACCCCTAATAGTATTATATATATTGTTGGTTTGTGGGTGTTTTCGTGGGTTGTTTTGTCCAAGTTTTACGAATTGCAATTTAAAACCTTGAAAATAATACTCATTTTTATTACAATAAATGAGATACAAGTTGATGTTTGTTTGTTGTTTTCCAGAGATGATTTTTACAACAAAAATATTATTTAAAAAATATATTGTTATTTTCTACAAATTAAATACTCCAAAAACTGCTTTTTGCATAAAATTGATGCTTGCGGACCCCTAAACATAATTTTAAAAATCTGAAAAATTCAGGTAGTGTAGGTACCATGGGTTCAAAGAACTTAATTCCAAAAAATGGCTTAAATCTAGCCATTTTTTATATTTAGCGCGTGCAAAAGGGGTTGTGACTACCTTTAAGATGATATACTCCATCACGAGCGATTAGGTAGATTGGAGGGGATTTAAAAGGAGATACCGATGCACATTGGTTTTGAACGTCTGTAGATCACAATGGGAGGGGAAAATTGAGCTGGGTAGAGCATTCCACATTCGATCAGTGCGACTAAAGAAAGAATCTCTGTACTTAACAGTACGTCCGAAATTGGGCTCAAGGGTAAACTGATGGGCATTCCTAGAAGCGCGAGTATTACAGTTGAATTGTTTAAGGGGAGGAATGCAACTGGCTATTTCACTGGAGCATTGTTTATGGAAATAACGGTAAAATAACGAAAGACATGAAACATTTCGACGGTGCTCAAGAGATGAGAATGTTTCCGTTATAGTTCTTTCACCTATCATTTTAAGAGCTTTCTTTTCAATTCTATCCAATAAACTCAAGTGGGTTATTGGAGCACCTGCCCAAATGTTGGAGTTGTACTCAAGTTTTGGACGAATAAAGGCTTTGTAGATCACAGCCAGATCAGAAGGGGAGACAAATTTCTTGCATCGACGGAGAAAACCTAAACACTAGCAGCATTTTTGGCGATGTCGAATATGTTGTCGTTCCATAAAAGGTGGTCTGTGACACACATACCGAGGACTTCAAGCTTTTCGGTTTCCTCAATGCAAGTGCCACTCATGGAGAGTGGCATGGGGGGTGGGTTTCGTTTTAACGACAGTAGACAGCATTGAGTTTTTGAAACATTAAATTCTACACGATTTTTTATTCCACATTGGACAGTGCTGTCGAGATCAGAATTTAATGAGCTTATCATACGCTGCCGTTCAAGTTCCACATCCGAAGGACATGGGTGTGAATCTAAGAACGAATATGAAAAGCTGAGGGTACTGTCGTCAGCGAAACAATTAAATGGATTAGAAGTTTCAGATAAAACACAAAATATTAAGGAAAAACTATGGAAAATGGAATTGTGACCCTTAAACTCATTTTAATCAAATTAATAACTTTTGTCACACAGCGAATTTGGAAAAACGGTTAATGGATAATGAGTGTATAAACATGTACCTATATACGATATGAAGGCCGTTCTTATTGGTACTGGGCCCACGCTCCATAAATTTTTGCCCATTGTCCTTTAAATAAAAGATTAGAGTTTTGGCTTTAAAGAAAATTATAGCAAACTAATGTAGGTTTTGCCTTTTTTTTTACTCATTATTTATTTAAGTTTTTTTTTAAGAAAACTGCCCATACGCCTAATACGATTAAAATAGGCCTCCTTCTTGTCAGTTTTATCTTGTCTTGAACCAACCTACAAGCCATTTATTTGGTATGTATATTATATATTATAGTGGTCCTTATTTTGAATGATGCATACTCCTTATTTGTTCAAATTAAATAAAGGAAACTTTTCTGTAAAGTTTTAGCTCATTTGACTCATTTTAATCAAAATTAAATAACTTTTGTCACACAGCGAATTTGCACAAATGGTTAAATGCATAACCATGTACCTATATAAAGGCCGTTATTATTGCTGCTGGGCCCAATTTGTCCATTGTCCCTTAAGAAGAATTTTTTTTTTTAATTTTTTACTTCCCATTGGAAGTTCTTGTAATTGGTGCGATTATTTGTCGAATTGAAAATTTTGACATATCTTCACGTTTTGAGGTATCTAGAATCAGAATCCGTCTATTTTAGCAAGATGTCTGTATGTTCTAACGTTCGGGGTACTTTTTTCGTCCACCATAAGAGCGAATAAAGATATCGACTTCGGATGAGTTTTATTTAACAGATAATATTGTCCTAACGTGCTGAAAAGGTTTTCTAACAAATTTAATTAACCGTTTTTTTACTACAGCAATTTTAAAAGGAGCTGTAAAATGTCATTTGTCTCGAATATCTCGAGAACGGAAAAAGAAATTCACTTCAGACTAATTTTATTCTACACATAATTGCGCAATACAAAATTGGAAAACATTTAAAAAAAAATTCAACGGGCACTTTTTTTTTTAAACTAAGAAAAACTGTTGAAAAAAAATTTTTCTTCACAAATATTTCAAGAATAAAAAATGATTCGGAACCCAGTCTATTTTTAACATATAATCACGTAGTCAACAACTGGTATTTTTTTCAAAAAAAATCAATAAACAGTTTTTTTTTAAATAAAACAAAAATGAAAAAAAAAAAACTCTTAACTCTTCAGAAAAAAAATAATGATATCAATTTCAAAATGTTACCAAAAATAGAAAGATCGTTTGTATTTTTATTATTATTTTTGTTATTTTTTTAGTTTGTTTTTTATTATTTATTATTTTTTTTTTTTAATTTCAAGTTTTCTCAGAAACTGAAAGTCATAAAGGAATCTATTTTTTATTTGAATACTTTTGTTCAAATAAAAAATAGATTCCTTTATGACTTTCAGTTTTTGAGAAAACTTGAAATTTGTACAAAAAATGAAAAAATTATAAAAAGCAAACTAAAAAAATAACAAAAAAAAAATAAAAAAAAGTATAAAAAAAAATAAAAAATATAAAAAATATAAAAAAAATAATAAAAATACAAACGATCTTTCTATTTTTGGTATCATTTTGAAATTGATATCATTATTTTTTTTAGAGGAACGAGAGTATCGAGCAATCCACAACATTATGCAGTAAATATGGACGATAAAACCGAGGGACACTCGGGCGTATACGCACTTTTTTCTTATTTTATTGAATTTTCAACAAAGTTTAATTTAATATGCATGTACATTTTTGAGCAACGATTTTCCTCAACTTATTTGTTATATCAAATGTGATCGTTAAAAAATCAATAAGGATCAAATATATATACCCGAAGGTAAAAGACAACATTACCTCATGAAATATATAAAATAAGTCTGCGCTAATGATAGAGCTAGCTTGAGCCTATCTATACATACCTATTTATAAGTGGACGGACTTGTTGTGATTGAAGAAGTATATCAAGTGCGTTTGTTTTGGTACACATTGTCATCTGGTTTTATTGTCCTGTTGTCGTTGTTTGTGCATCCAGATTCCAAAGTTGTTGGTATTGAATAAAAATCAAAGACACACAATTTCAGATAATAGGGCTGACGGACGTAGAGACGAGTATAAGCTTAGTTTATCTTCATTATTTGTATTTATTTATGTGCGCGGATAGAAGAAATACAACAGAAGGATTTTTTACATAGAACTGGTTTTTGGATTTATCGCATCAACTCTCGATTGGGAAGATTAATTACTAAGGAAAGGGGTAATTGGCTTAGAATATTTTTATATAGCAAGCAAGCGAACCGGAGGAGGAAACATTCATGGCACAATGACCTATGATTGTTGTTATCTTTATCTTTATTTTTGTTGTTATTTTCTTTTTGTTTTAAGTAGGTAGTTTTATTTTGAAGTTTAATTTGTTTTGTTTGGTAATTTTTTTTTTTATTTTGAAAGCAAAACATAAATTTTTTTAATTATTTAGCTTGTGAAATAATTAAAGTTTAATTAATTAAAGCTCAACCTAGCTACTCACCTTTTGTGAAATGAAGCATGTATGCGTTCCACATTTTTTTTTATTATAAACGTAGCTTAGAAATATTGAGAATTATCCATTAAAATTCGTTTACTGAAAATTCGCTTAATTTTAAATAGGGCTGGTGACGAGACGAGACTCGGCGAGACTTTTGTAAGTCTCGGTCTCGTTAAAATCGAAAATTTTCAGTCTCGTATCGGTCTCGTGTCGGTCTCTTATAATTAAGTCTCGTCTCGGTCTCGTCTCTGAAAAATACGATTTCCGGACAACCTGTTGATTATTGGAACGAAATATTTTGATTATAGTTTGAGTACGTGCAGAAGAAAATAAATATTTAACTGAATTTGAGTTCTTTAATTTATTAGATTCCAAATATACAGTCTCGTCTCGGTCTCGTTTTAAATGCTTAAAAGGCAGTCTCGTCTCGTCTCGGTCTCGTCATGTGAGACCGAGACTTTTCTCGTCTCGTGGCCAGCCCCAGTTTTAAACTTATTTATCCATTTTAAAATCTATAATTCTAAAAGTTCTTAAGCATTCCCTTAACTATTTTATATTCCACATAATAATTCAAGTGAAAAATAGCCGACACTAATTTAATGAACATACATATATGTATGTATGTATATACCGATGTGTGGCTGGAAGCTTTTATGACGACAAAATAATCCAAATAAATATGTCCTAGTTATGCATCATGGTGCAGCGTTCCTCCAAAAAGAGATAACCCGTTGTTGTTGAACGGAAAGTTATAAGGATATGTAGATATATATTTTTTCGATCGTATTATGGATGAAATTTACGTTTATCGTGTTTCGCTTTCTGTTTTCATTTTAACTGTTAGCAATCTATAAAGAGTTAAAGAACTCAGGCGAGTAGTTAGGGGGAAGGTGGAAAGTCTAATGGCCAGTTGCACAAAGCTCTTTTTAATACTTTTTTATCGGTTTGTTAAATTTTAGAATGTAGTAGCCCGTAGCGTAATGGTTAGTGCGTTCGACTGTCACGTTGGAGGTCTGGGATCGCTTCTCAGCCTCGTCCACCTAAAAACTAAAAATTTTTATTTCAGGGCTACTGCCTCTTGCGAGGAATTTACAAATCCTCCTAGAGTATCACTTGTCATGAATAAGTGCTTCTCGTCTAGCCGTTCGGATTCGGCATAAAATTGTAGGTCCCTTCCATTCCTGTCGAAAGGCGCACACAGGAATGGTTGCGAGCTGTTAGTCACTAGGCCCTGGTTCTTCATGAGCCGTTGTGCCACCCGATGTATTTTTTTTATTTTTTTTTTAATTTTTTTTTTTTTAATTTTAGAATGATATTTATTAGTTGCTCCGATCACTTACGCGAGTAATTCTTAAAATCCAATAAAGTAAAGTTCCATTTTCCTCCAGTTAAATTTTAAAAGCCAAATGATCCAAAAATAAACTAATACAAATATTTTTCAGTTTGTTTGAAAGAAACCAGAATATTTTAATTATTCACTTGACATTTATGACAGTATTTTTTTTTTTGTTGGAAAATTTTCCCTCAAGCCTAAAAGAGATAAACTAGACCCCCTTTTACGGTTTTTGCCTTGCTTTAAACCAATCTAAACCACGCCTTAACTTTTTGACTTATATAATTCCAATTACACGGACTTGTCAACTACCTAATTTTGATTGTTTTTTGAATGAAATGAGTGTAATTTATACTCAAGTACTGGCTGTTTCTAAACGGTAAGTTTTATTAAACTAATTTTTCTACTTAAATAAACATACTAGCTAACCAATTTCTGGATGGTTCAACGCACTTCAATATTTTTTCCACTTTTTTCCATAAATTTATTATGGAAACAACAAAATGACTTATTTTCTTTAAAACATTTAGTTGAGTCGAAAGCAAAACTCCGGGATCTTAGTACCTCATATTATGGCAATACGATTTTAAGCACCTCATTTATAGAATATTTGCTAAAAAGTAGAGCATTTGGAAGGTCACTAACGTCATAAAAGGTCAACTTGTTACAGAAATTGGGCAGTCATAGATTTTTTTTTTTAAAACATACAAACATCAACATCTATAGAAATGGCTATGGTGCTAAGAACCAGAAGACTAAAAGCAACCAATTTTTCATGGATAAACAGATTCAAATGAACTGTTCAATTTGGCTCTACTGAAAAATTATTTTAATACAAAAAACTTTACATACAAAAATATGAAGTAGGAGATACGGAGATACTTTTCTTTTGCCTCAAGTAACATCCAAATTATGTTCATTTGTGTATATCAACTACAGTGCTGATCAACAATATTGAGTTGATGTGAACGTGTAGATCAACAGAGTCGATCAACTTTTGTTGACCCGAATGTCACCCGACTCAAATGGATAGAAGTCAACAATGTTGATCAACACTACTGTCATTTGTTTTGCGCATGCGCTGTCTGCGGGCAATGTAAGTATTTTGTTTTGTATTTTTATTTGAGTAGCAGCATTGTATTGGCACATGGAGTCACGGCACCTAGCAGCCAGCGCGTGAAACTAACAAACGAGATAGATTTCTTTTCCATTTGACGTTCAATGTATTTCCCATAAGAGAAAAACAAAAACGGCTCGTAAAAACATTATTTTAACAAATTAATTTTATATGAACAGGTGTTTGTATTATAATTGCAATAGAATAATTAAACATGCTAGTTTGCAAATCAAACGTAAAATATATCCAAACTTATTACTAATTTGCTTTATTTTGCAGATGAAATATGTAAACAAACGTGCTCTTTTGTTGTTGTTTTTCAAAATGGATGCAAGGCATCAGTCAGAACGATATCATGTGCGAAGGTAGGTAGTAGTTTAGGGGACTAGAGTTTCTTATGAATTTTAATAAAACATTATTTTTTATTATAAGTAAAGAATGAAGTAGAAATGTTAAAGGTCCACTTTAGTGATCATAAGAAAAAAAGATAATAGGTACCAGGAAATTATGTGTTGCACCAATAATTGCGGTTTTCTATTTTTCGATTAATTTCGTTCACTTTTGCTTTCGTAAAAATAGAATTATAACAGTCAAAAGCGCTCACTTAAGTAAATGTAATAAGCCAACGAAAATTAGTTTTCCAAATTATCAAAAGGAGTCACCTATAATGCACTTAAGTGATATAAATCTTCATTTTATTTTTTTGTATTAGGTACGCGCAGGTTAATATAAAGTTTATATAAATTATAGGGGCATCATTTGATTTCTCTGTGTTCGTTTGTTTTATCCTATCTCGTAAGTTTCTTTCTAAGAATAATTTTTTAACGTAATTTCGGGCAAAAAAAAAACTTTTATCCTCCATTTAAAAAAAGGTTAGCACTCTTTTAAAGTAAACTCTTCTTAAAAATAGAACTAATTAAGAGTGATCGAGCTTGACCTTCATTCATACCTTGCCTCTTTTGTAAACCAAGAAACAAGTGTGTAAATAGCCAATTGAAAAATATTTTTTTTAACAATTTTTTCACAAGAAGATTTTTATTCAATTACGAACGATAATATTTTTTTAATTATCGTGACTACGCCTCTGCCTTTCTCTATTTCTAATGGAGTACTTTTGTTGTTGTTTCTGGTTGTAAAGGTGGTTTGTTTACATTTTTCATTTACAATGCAAAGCATTTTAGCTATCTATTTTAATATATTTTCGGGTTGATTTATAAGCTTACACATTTTTTGGTTCTATTTCAATCATAATATGGATACACGTTGATATAAAATAATTTGGTACAACTAATTTTCATCAGGCGCTTTTTTCGTTTTCTGTTATGGGAAATACATTGAACGTCAAATCGAAAATAATTCTATCGCCTTTTGAAGCTTAAGCGCTTGAGATGCAGGTGGCGTGGAAAGCAACTTACCAGGTGTCAATATGAAAACTAAAGTAATATCATCAGAAGCGTCGACTACTGAGTCACGTAGTGTCGAAATCCACCAACTTCTCTCAACACTTTTTGTTGAGGAAACAAATTTGAAAGTCGAGATCTAACTCCCTTACAATATAACAAGACTTACTCTTTCTAAAAATTAATGTCTACGCTGTCAAAATCATAGAACATGTTGCAAACACATGCGCCACCAGCCGTACAAATCCAGCGACAATAAAAACGACTCCATGAGAATACTATAGTTTTCATATACAATGGTAGCAGATACCTACTGTTTTGTTTTCGTTTATGGTCTTATTTTTATTGTTGTTTAATCGAGAGCGAAAACATAAACGAAAAGGCTACGAAAAAAATGTATTGAGAGTTTTATCAGAAATGTGTCAAAATATAAAAAAAAAAAAAACAAATAAATTTTGAAAGATATTTTAAATTATTCATACAAAAAATATTTTTCAATTTCTGTTTGTGTTCTGTTAATAGTTGTAAAGAATGGTGTGGTTTATTATATACTGATTTCTTGTTTAAAAAATTTAATGCAACTAATTATAATTTTCGTCCATTTTATTTCTAAAAAAAAAAAACAAAAACTGTCACTTTTTCACCGGCAATAAAGTTCCGGTCAAAAAATTCTGTGCGAAAAGACTTGACTCTTTAATCTACTACGATTTTCTATTTTCCCTATCGAACTGCGTACTGCTGAGAAAAACGAGAACAACATTTTTCGTTTACGATTTCGTTGTCAATTTTTGTATGAACATTTTCGTTTCGCTTCAGCTGCGTACTATGCTTTAAAATGAAATGGACGTGTAAAATTGAGTACGTTAATGATTGTTTCAATAGAAACATGACAGTATACACTTGATTAGTGTGTTGATGGACAATGTTAATCAACAATTTTGGACGGCGCGGCGTAATGTAAACTTTAAACAATTCAAATAAAATTAAATTACATTTTTAATTTACTCACTTCATACCCAACAAAAGCATTTTTCTTAGAGAGAAGTTTTTTCTTATCTTTCCATTTTTTTGAAATAAAAATCATTTGTTTTTTAAAATTAAAATTAAAATTCCTCTAAAAATTACCTATGTAAGTTCCACAAAATTATTTTAAAAGTGTTTAAGGTGCTGTCATCAAACTTCAAAATAAAGCTTTCTTAAAGTGATAATTACCTACTGCATTATTACATATTTCTTAAAAAAATAACCTTCATCTGTACGTCAGGTAATAACGATTTTTTCTTAAATTTGGAGTTTCAAAATTAATTCCATTTAACAGTTCAATTTAAAAATAAAATGAATTTCTTTGTTAAAAAAAAGTAAACTTTGTACGAATCATCCACAAAAAAAAAAAAAAATCTCGACTGGATAAAATGTCGACTTTTTAAAAATTATAGATGACGTAATTTTTTTTTGAAATACTAGCTGACTTGTGCTCGCATTGCTTCGCAAAATTATAAAAATTATATTTTTTTTGTTGCTAGAGGTATAGACTTCGATTTTGTCGAAGTGTGCATATCTTCTTTATCTACATGTATTTTTTTTTTTTATTTTAGAGCTTCCCGATACACAACGTGTTAGCAATTTAGCAATTTAGTAATATTTATATGAAGTGTTTTTTTTTTTAAATGAATTCATTTGAATGGATTCCGAATGTCTTCCTTTTTAAAATGTCGACCAATCACTAACCCCCATATTAATAAACGAAGCCAGCGGCGAGTTATCTTTAACTCGCGGATTAGGAGTAAGATTTCTGCCACTTACGAGCTAGCTAAACCACCAAGGAAGGTAGTTTAGCGAAGGATTAACTACGACAAATAAATATACCTTCCTTAATGGTTTAGCTAGCTCGTAAGTGGCAGACATCTTACTCCTAATCCATGAGTTAAAGAGGCTCCGCGAAATTAAGCCCCAGGAAATAAGGCCCCAAAATAAAAAATGAAATAATGCCCCACTGAAATGAAAAAATGGCCCAAAAATAAATGAAATAAGGCCCCAACTTGTTTTGACTTTTTTTTTGGAAAAATGAAATAAAACTCCAATTTTCCTTTTTCATATTAAACTTTATTCTAGGAAATGAAATAACATCACAAACTGTTAAACAAATACTTGAATTGCATCGCGCGATTTTTTGCAGCTATTCTGGCCTTATTTCATTTTTCATAATTTACATGAAGATGCTAAAATAACATTGTGTTTCACAAAAAAAATGTGTGGAAATCCGCTAATCGGGGACCCAGAGCTGGTTAAGTACCGCAGACTGCTAAGCAAGTACTTGATTTGTATCGCCCAATTTTTTGCAGCTATTCTGTTACCTACTCATGCTTTTCTTTCAATGTAAAGATCGTGCTGCAAACCATCAGGGATTAACAGAATAGCTGCAGCTATTCTGTTACTCCCTCCATTCCTGTAACAAGCGCACACAGGAATGGTTGCGAGTTGTTAGTCACTAGGCCCTGGTTCTCCACGAGCTGTTGCGCCACCCAATTTATTTATTTTTATTCTGTTACTCCCTGATGGTTTACAGCACGATCTTTGCATTGAGAAGCATTAGTAGGCAACAGAATAGCTGACAAAAATTGCGCGATACAATCCAAGTATTTGTTTAACAGTTTGCGGTACTCTACCAGCTCTTGGTCCCCGATTAACAAATTTGCACTAATTGTTTTTGTGAAATACAATGTTATTTAGAATTTTCATGTAAATTGTGATAAATGAATTAAGGTCCCAAATTGTTTTTAAAATAATATGAAAGTAAGCCCCAAAACTAGTATTGGGGTCTTATTTCATTGGGGCCTTATTTCATAATGAAATTATGCCCCAAAACAAAAATGAAACAAGGCCCAAAAAAATGAAATAGCACCCCAAAATTTTAGAAATTTCGTTGTTGTTGTTTTGTGTGCTTTTTTTTGGGGCCTTGTTTCATTTTGTTTGTTTTTTTAGGGGCCTTATTTCCTGGGGCCTAATTTCGCGCAGCCGTTAAAGATAGCTTCGTTTATTAATATGGGGGTAAAGGGCTGGCCACGAGACAAGACTCGGTGAGACTTTTGTAAGTCTCGTCTCGGTCTCCTTAAAATCGAAAATGTCTAATCTCGTTGCGGCCTCGTGTCGGTTCTTATAATTAAATGTCGTCTAAGTCTCGCCTTTTCGCTAGAAAATTTAAATTTGCAGTCTCGGTCTCATATAGGTCTCATCTCAGTCTTATGTCGGTCTCATCTCGGTCTCATATCGGTCTCATATCGGTCTCATCTCGGTCTTACCTCGGTCTCAGCTCGGTCTCGTCGCGGTCTCGTCTCCGAATATACGATTAAAGGGCAACATGTTGACTATTGGAACGAAATATTCTCGATACATCAAAATATATTTTGTCCCCCATATAGTTTGAAATGAAATTGGATTTTTCAATTTATTAGCATTTTTGAAAAAAAAAAAAAACATTAGCTGCCCCTTGATTGCTCTTGAATAGAACTATTGGATACAAATAATTTTAAAAAAGTTGATAATTTAAAACATTTATCTACTTATTCCTTGCTTCTATGTATAGTAAAGAAAAAGTATTAAGGGGAATGTGGCCTTAAATTGCCCACCAAGGCAAAATGGCCCCCTCGCTTGAAATCGTAGAATCGAACAATATTAGAAGGTTTTCTGAACACAATTCTTTAGTTTATCTGACAGCAGATTTAAGGCCAACTTCCCCTCACTTAAAATATTCGTAAGGATATTCCCTTTATCTAGAAATTCTTAGTTAGTTTTTTTTTCCTGTAAATATCACAACGGTGGATTTGAGAGTATAAACATAAACACCCTTATTCATAAAGAAAAAATAGTTATTTTAGCGCCCGTGTTTAGAAAAACTGCACCGTGGAATAAGAATGTTCCAGACTCAAATAGAGCAGTAAGCAAATGCCTTTAGTTTGAGCCCAGAAAATTCTTATTCCATGGTGTAGTTTTCCTAAACACGGGACCTAAAATAACTATTTTGTCTTTATAAATACGGGTGAAAGAATATAGTAATTAATAAAATTTGTTTCACGAAAATCATTTAAATACTTTTTTGAGATTGCCCGGACGAAGAAAAAAAAAAAATGATTGTGTCGTCTTTATATAATAGTTTAAATTTAAATAGACTTTACTTAATTTCGACTGCCTTGAAAAGAAAAGCCGATACAAGTATCTAATTACCTATAAAACAGTGTTAAGTTTTTAAGTGATACTAGCGGTTCTTAAAATATGGCGACAAATTACGAACAAACTCTTTTTGGCGTCCAAATAGGATGGGGGCCTCAATCCCGGAAGAGATTTTTATGCTCACATTGAACATTGAATAAAATCTTGTCCTACCCAAAAAGAGAAGGTAATTATAACATTTCAATGAACTATGTAGGGGGTGTATACTCAAGCAATTAACCTCAAAACAGTTTAACAACTAAAAACTTAAAGCGATTCTGGATCCTTCTTTCCTCGTTGCTATTTAAGAACTCTTTAAATGCCTTGCGAGGACATCAGCGGTCGAAGAAGAAAAAAGCGCCTTCGCTGCCAAATTGCTAAATCACCTGCTCGATAAAATCCCAGATACGGCCCTGCAGCAGGTATGCATAAATCGTATCGTAACTTCATTGCACTTTGCATCCAATCAGTGTCTGTGGCAGTGGGAAACAGCAACAACGATTGGCCAGTGCTGCACCATTCCACTCACCGAAATTTCCAAAAAGTAGGTCATTCCGGAATCCGAAGTTTGTTTTTTTCTTTTTTTGTTACTTTAATTGCTTCGTTTCCTTGTCCGTCTCAATCTCTTTTTCGCTGTTTGTTAGTTTTGGACTGTTGGTGTTAGTGTTGTGTTGTTTTTTATTTTGTTGTTGTTTATTTTAAGTACCTTACAAATCCAAAACTTTTATTTGCTGCATCAGATGGAAAAAAGCTGCGCTGCTGGGGGGGGGGGGGGGGGGGTGGTATGGCACAAAGACGTCTACGATGGCTTCGGCTACGACTACAGCAACGAGGAACGATGCCGCTCACTCAACTGACGGACGACCCTATATAGCTGATGGTGTCGGGCTCTACGTCCATTAGCTCAATTTTTCACTATTAACTGGTAAATTCCATTAAAATCAGTTCGAATGAGTTTGTATCATTTTGACTGGAAACTTTTTTTTTTGTTTTGTTTATGTAGATAGGTAGGTATGTACTTGCTTACTTCAGCTGTTTTCTTCAGCTTTGTAAATTCTTCGTGACAGGAGGTGGAGAGAAGTTGGTGTAAGTAAGTATAGTTGATGGTGGAGCAGAAAAGTGGTCTCACTTTGATGGAAGTTAATTGAAAATGCACTGCTGCTTCTGCTGCTGCAGAAAAAAGGCAAAACAACAACAACAAAAAAAAAAAGAAGCACTAAAGTTTAAATTTATTTGAAAATTTGCTAGTATTTAATAAGTAAAACTATTTAATTCAGGTTCAATTGGTCTGAAAAGTTTGTGTTTGTATTTTATTTCATTTGTTATTTTAATTTCTGTAAGTTATTCTTGTATCGCCTTGTTCGGCATAGTAGGTACATACTACCTACATAGAAGGTATGCAACCGCCACTCAGTTTGAGTGATTTAACACCTTTGTTGCAAGTTTTATTTATTTATATTTTTTTTCGTTTTCTTTTTTTGTTTATAAACTTGTCCTTTGATAGAAGTTGAATGCATCTGCATATAATTTTGTGCATTGAAAAGCATTTCAGGTGATGTGGCTTCTCCCCTTTTTTTTTTGAAAGGTATTCCTACCTATATCATTGAAAATTTATAATATTCATGACGTTGTTGAAGTTGAGCTGAGGTGAATATAAAGAAGTTTTCTTTATGAACCTACGCTGATAATAAATATAAATTGATATTCACGTTGAATGTACAATTTTTAGGTTGAAGCTTCTATAAAGAGAGCATCGATGGCATAGATAAGAAAAGCAGTCAGTCAGTCTGTCTGTCTGTCTTTCTTTCTGTGTCTGTACTTAAATTTTAATATACGTTCCTTGAATGGCACACATTTAAAAAAAAAATCTGTTTGAAAATATACCTATGTTTTTTTTTAATTAAAAAACAAAAATCTAATTCAAGAAAAGTCTTAATTGATGTACCTATATTAAGTTATAGCATTACATTTGTAGAAATTAAAACAAACAAACTAAACGTGCAGTTAATTTTAGATTTTTAGTAGTAAATTATTTGTGGAGAGAAATAAATTCCAAAAATTTGTTTACCTTATTTTATTTTTTATCCGAATTAAAAAAAAAAAAAAAAATCTAAATGCATTTATTTAGTTTATGGACTGAGATCCCAGTCCCACCAAATATAAGTACATTATTTTATCATAGAAAAGATTTCTTCTGTGAACATATACTGTGATATGTAAGAACAAATTTATGTGAAGAATTTTGAATCTGGAGGACAGTTAGGAGGTATCGAGTGTTAAGGTTTCAAGCAGATGTTGCAACATTGCGTTATTTGGTGAATTGAATATATAGCCAGTGGAGCATCTGGTAGCAAAGCCTAATTTTTAATACGTTCTTTGGCAAGCTATTTAACAATACATAATTTCCAATCCCAATGGTTTCACTTGGTTTTTATCTACATCTGCTTCGAAACTTAAATCATAGGATCCGAACCCTGGTAGCTGCACAGAATTTATTTCCAACAAAATCTTTAAGATTATTTTTAGACAGAAAATTAGGTTTTCCTGAATCCATATTTGTTTTAAAATTTATTGTTCACCCCCTTGGCTTGTTATTTTAAACGGAAGTTTTATAAATAAATTATAGTTTTAAATAATAGTAAGCAATTAAAAAAAAATGTAAGGATTAATGAAAACTCAATTTCCTCCCTAAAAACATTATTAAAAATTTTGTTAGAAATAAATTCAGTGCATTTACCATGGTAATTTTTTTATTAGTTTGTATATTAACCCTTTCGGTACGGATGTGGTACAAGACAAAGAACATTTATATGGACTTGTACCACATCCGTAACGAAAGGGTTAAATCAAAAAAAAATTGGTAAATTTCGTTTGCCAAACAGATATTATGGAGGAAAGTACCTTTAGGTAATTTTGATAAAATACATTTCGTTTTTAGCAACGGCAACACCAACAAATTCATGCTTCTTTAAATCAAGTTTTTTAAGTGGTCTTCAATTTTTGAAAAACAAATTTTCAAACTCAAAGTTTTTAAGAAAACAGTCAAAAAAAGTTTAATATTGTTTTTTTTTTTACGTTATAAAACTTTAATCTAGTTTTTAATCTTTAATGAAAATCATTTTAAAATAGTTTTTTTAAACATCTTTTTTTTGTCCAAAATTTTGAGTTGAAAATTAATTTTCAAAAACTATGCACTTAAAAAAAAAAAAACTTGCTTCAGGTGTTCATTGTTTTTTAAAAATATTTTTTGTAAATAGGGAAAATAAATACCCGACTGGAAAAATACAAAGTTTCTGTCTAGTTTGGGCAAGGCCCTAGTAAGTTTACAGTAGGAAAAACCTAGACGAGTATAACTTGGCAAGCGCTTGCTGGATTTCAGTGTAAACACAAATTTAGATAAGGGAATTTTTAAGGCCCTCAATAGTAAAAACTTGTTGAATATTTTTCGGTACCTTATCAGAAATGTCTCTTGTACCTTCACCAAAAACACAAATTTTATAAGCACCAAGCAATTTCAGTATCAAACGAATCTTTTTTCTCTCTCTTATTAGTCTTCTTTTTCATATCACACTTTTTTCTATGGCTGTTATGCAATATGGTATGTAACATTAGAGTGTATGAAACTTATTTATTTTTGACAATGAATTTTTGCTTTTGGTAGCGCATTAGACTACCAAGCAGAAGATCGCAGGATCATGTCCTTTATGGAGCCCAACTTTTTTTTATTTGCCTAACGAGATAAAAGGGTTCATTATCGTCAAGGCCTTTGTTCTAGCCTTGTCTTACCCTTTCTAGCCCCTTGCCAGATTCTATGTTAAACTCTCTAGTGTCTGGTCGAAAACTTGATTGTTTTTCGGCACGGGTAAGAATACAAAGTTCCGACTCTCATCTAGAAAGTTTTTCGAATTTAAGTAAACACAAATGTTGAATAAAAACATCATTAAAATCGGAGATACCATTCAGAAGAATATAATCCATCCAGATAATATTTTACTCCATCCAGATAATATTTAACTCAACCATTTGATTAAATCGTGAGTTCAATTTATGTTTATTAATACAAAACATGTCTACAAAACAGTAGTTCTGTGTAGTTCTTTGTTTTTGATATGCTGTCAAATTATATTTGATAGGTGAAAATCGAAAATTTCCTCAACTACGTGCGTCGCCTCTCCCCTTTTTATACTCTTAAAACCACAGAAAATTGATTTTTTTCAGTTGTTTGCCTTTAACTTATTTATGGTGTTTTTAAATGCAACAAAAAAGTTATATGCCAACTTGTAGAAGATAAATTTAATCCAAAAGTAGTTTTGAACAAGAAATACCAACTACTTTAAATGGCTACAATTTTGTATTTTGTAAAACATTTGATTTCAAAGCAAAATTCTACACCTTCCATATTGTATGGAGAATTGTATGACTTACAATTTGTATTTTTATATTTTTTTTTCTTATCAAATAAAGATTTTTTTAAATGATATGTTTTGACCAATATCTTGTTTAAAAACCGCATTCAAAAATTAATAAAAAAAACTTTATTTGATAAGAACAAAAAAAAAAAATTAAAAACTTAAACAAAATAAAAATAATTAAAATTTTGAAAAATCGAAATAAATTACTTCTAATTTGTTTTCATTATTTTTATAACGCAGTTTTTTTTTGACAACTCTATACTTAATCATCAATAACAAAAACAACAAAAACTGCTGAAGATCGAGATAGAAAAAATAAGAGAGCCCCGTCGATTGTAGGTATATTTTAATGAATTAAATTTATTCCAGACCGCTTTTCTAAATCACACTGAATAAACAAATGAATAAATATAAATTATAATATTAATTTTAGCTACAAAAATCTCTACCTACTCTTTCCTGTATTGTAGGTATAATTTTCATTCTGATCTTCCATACTGAAACGACCTTGTCAACGGGCTGAAATTTAATCTTCTTTGCATATGCTTAACACTCTTTAAGTTCACCGGCTGTTTTGATTACGATGAAAATAATAAACACAAAAAAAAAAGCGGTCTAGAAGGTAGGTAGGTGTGTATGTAGAGACAACAAAAGCCGCACAGACTATTGTTGAAAAGCATGAGTTTTCTCATGTTTAACATTTTTGTTGTTGTTGTAACCTGATGTCTGTCTCTGGTAACACAAAAGACTCAAAAACAAAATTAAATTTATAATAAATAAAAACCAACGCAACACTGTTTTATATTTTGTTTTGTTTGATATTTGTTTGAAAAATATCTTCAATTTAAATTGGATAATCTGTATGAGCTTTCTAACTCAAAATCATTTTTCTTAAATTGAATGCAAAGCCGAGGCGATTAATTGTGATTAGCGATATAGCGAAGCGATTCAAAGATTTTTGCATCTGCTTTGGGAACTCGTATCCTCTACAAAACTTTTCAATCTATGTACCTACTTCTCCATCGAACCTTTTTTGCATTCAGACTCAATTACATTCATGTAACGTTCGACTGACTTTGCGGTATTTATTTTATTTTTTTTTTCTGCTCAAGACCGCAACAATCTTTTGCCGTTGCGTTCGTTTGATGGTAATATTACCTACTGTCCCCCGTTTGTCTGTCTGTTATATTGGTGGGCAATGCAGGCAGGCATCCCACCCAAAGCAAACAAAACAGAAAATAGCACACGCGTTTGGTTAGGTTTATAGGTAGGCATATACAATTTGGAACGTTCCAATGCTCTTTTTGAGTTCCTGTTCATTGTTTATGGTGGGTCCAACCGATTGTGATGATGAAGATGACAATGTGACCGAACCGACCAAAAGGTGTTCATTCTAGCAACACATACCTACATTGAAACAAACTAGATATCGAACTTTAGATATATAGATAACCTCAAGCTACCCAGGCAGCTTAGCCCTACGAGGTTTCATAAAACATACCTACAATCTTACATAGAAAAGAATGATGCAGAGGCTTTTTGATGAAATGTTGTGATATTTTATTATGGACACTTCTGTGGTTAAGGGATTTTAATTTGTTTTGTATTTTAGTTTCCCTTTGTTTATTGATAGTTTTTTCTCCGACAAAGGTAAATAACTTTTTATTTAAGAACCTTGAATCTTCTTTAGAAAAAAAAGGTTCTAAAGCACCCTTGGATGTGTATTTAAACCCTCATAAATATAGTGGAGAATTAAGTGACACGTTCTTGGTGATATCTTTATAGGTAGGTTCTTATGTATCTAATGTCTATTTTTAAGCTTACCTAACCTTTTTAGCAAGGTGTGTTGGCCCTTTCAAAAACTTCTTTTTTCAAAAATAAATTTAAAAAAAATTGTTAGTTCGCACGTCATTTCCCTAAGCTGACATAAGACTAAAAACAGAATAAGACACGGGGAACTAATTTAAATAATGCAAATTATTCAGATATTGGAAACTAGGTACCTACTTTATCTATACTACTTGAAACAATATGACACATTTTATTGTATACATTTTGTTGTCGTCATCGAACATAGTCAATCGAATTGCAAATCAAATATATGGGTTTTTATAGCTTTGAACGTTACAAGTATTTTTATGTATTTTCTTATACAAAAAAAACGAGCCCCTACAGACTAAATATAGTGAAATAAATCGAAAGGACTTTGAAGAAAGGAACAATTGCGTTCAAGGGTTTTTATTTTTGAAATTCGACCAAATTCACCCATGCATTTATGAGAGAATGGTCACACTGGTCATTTTTCAAATTTTCGGTATAACTCGTATAATTAGCCGAATTTGAGAATTTACCCGAAAACACTTTGTGCGAATTCGTAATCGTCTGACCAACTTAGTTCTGCAAAGTTTGTGTTCGTAAACAAAAATTGAAATCTGACTTCAGCAGGCCTGCAAAATAAATTACGTTCGTAAACATCAAAAGTACGCAGAAATCAAATTGGCGTCGGGCAGTTTGTGCAGAAAAAAAAAACATTCTGCTGAAAAAAAGTAATTTCTGCTGAAAAAAAGAATTAAAATTAAAACAGGAAAACATGTAAAGGGTGGGCCATCTAGGGGTTTATTTTTGAATCATGTGTTATTTTTACACTGACAGTTGTTTCCGAATCGAAATCTTGACGGGAAGTCAGTATTATACCTCCGAGTCGCTTCACGCTTGAACAACATTGGGAAATATTGAAAACTTATTTCCAAAATGAGTGCCGTACCGCACTATGGGACCAAATGATGAAATCCATCTCAAAAATGGTTTTGATGAATTTCGTAATTTCAAAAAGCTAATGATGGATTCACATATTAGAAAAGTGGTTCTTTACGACACAATACTTTTTTTTTGATCCTGTGTTTTTAAAAGTACATAAAATGAACTTTAAAGGTGACAGTTCGATATTTTATATCATTTCTTATTATAAGAATTAATTGTTTGAATACAATTATTTCGTAAGTTTCTGAACAGACTTAATTAATGTTATACATTTTTGAAAAGCCCAATTCTTCTTCTTTACAAAACCGTAACTTTTGTTATAACTAAACTTAACTGTAAAATAATAAAAAATTATGAGTAAAATGCGTTATATTTATTTTGTTTTGTTTTTAATTAAAGTTTTCTCTGTTGCCTCCGGCTACCTCCGCTAATATATTGCTTGTTTTGTATTCTAAAAATATTGTTAATTAAGGAAATAATATAAAATTTTGCGCATATTTGCGCTTTTATGTCTTAGAAGCAAAAACGTATCATGAGAAAAAAAAAATAAGTCATTAAAATAAAACTTCAAATTCTTATAACTTTGACTAAAAAAAATTAAAATTTATATAGTCACTTTTAAGATATATAAAACTGTGTATTAGAAAAATTCTAAGACCATTGTTTTCTTACTTCTAAATCAAAATTGTAAACAAAATGGTGTATGTCTAGAATAAAAAAATATAACTACTTAAAAAATTTTAAACTATAATTTCTTACATACCTATACATACATAGTGCCAAATTTTAAATTTTTTCGTCGGTTATTTTAGTTATAAAAATTGAAAGAATGATATTATAAAAAAAAAACAATAATTTCCCATTTAAAATTTCCGTCGTCTTAGGGATCATATCAATATTTAAAACAAATTCATGATTATTATTTTGTTAATCAAAATTTAAAAATTTCATTTGTTAGGGCCACCCTAATTATATGTGCTATTCACACAATAAAACAGAAAGGAAGACAATCTGCTTATCTACAAATTAACATTGAAAATAATATTATTGAACTAGGTATAAATTGTATTCAAATTTAACTGTTATCAAAAGAAGAGAGCTGCATAAAACATGGAAACTGACTCAACAAGATCAAAAGCAACAACAAAAGTAGTCGAAAAGAGGCAGGGTTCATAATGTAATGGCTATTGAACTTTTATTCTCATTAAAGCACTTGAAAGAGTCAATTTGTAATGGACGCGACCTGTGTAAATTAATTATAGACGGAAAAAAATATTGTGAAATGGTTGATTATTTGATTGACATTTTAATTTAACGGAATCCGTCGTTGATATACACCCTTATTGCGATTTGCGATTGTTGATTGATTGTTAATAAATAATGATAGATATTTTGGATTTTTAAACAATTTACTGAAAATGTGATCAACTATTAATATTGCTATTTGTCAATTTTTTATAATTCACAACGGTCTGCATTATTCCCAATGACCAAAACTTTTTTCGGTTGAGTGGTTTATTATCGAATTTCAATATTTATCAACTATCAATCGACAATCGCAAATCGCAATAGGGTTGATAGTGATAAAAAGTATTCAAAAATAATTGGTCTCGCAATGTAAGCAACGGCTAAATGATGACTTCAGATTTATACTGGATTCATGTAGCTCCTTGACCTCTACACATGTGAAAATATATCTGAAGATCGTAGTAGGCCCTCAAAACCTTATGAAGAATGCTCTGAGAATACACGAAAATGGAAAAACATGCAATTAATTCAGGAACGTGGAATGGAGTAATATGATGAAGCTTCGTCGTTTATAACTTTCCTTAGAATTATGGAAAAAGATGCAAAAAATAATCTGCTTCAAAATCTTTTACGGAAGTCAGATGGTGTATCGTCCTAAACGAAGGAAAAGGCTTTAAGTATCTACATTTAAACTGACCTTTCAAGAACGCAGTCCATTTACTTAAGGAATTTTCTTTCCAATAAGGACTTGGACTATAAAGCTTAATAACAAAATTTGTTCTTTTAAAGGACGTTGAATAAGGAAAAATTCAGAAACACATAAAAAGGAAGTAGAGGCTGAAAAGTGGGTGGAAAAATTACATATCTCATGCCAAGTTAAAAAAAAACTCAGTTAATTTTGTTAGACTTCCTAGGCATGTAAAATAATGATATTTCAAACAAATGGGCGTGGCAGTGGGCGGATTTTATAAAAAGTGCCTTTAAATATTTTCATCGGTGACAGAAGTAAACTGTACAAATTTCATCAAAATCGCTCAAATAGTTCTTGTTTCAACATGATTTACACATATAGATTGAACAAGATCTACAACTTTTATGTTTTATATTATTTAAAACAAAGAAAATAATAAATTTCAAATTAAATTTTTTTCTTTATTTCAGTTCTTAGTTATTCAAGTATACGTGTGCAAAATTTCAAAAAAAAATATTGATTAACAAAGAAGTTATGAATTTTTGAGATGGTTTTGAGCATTTGGTCCCAGAGTGCGGCGGCTTCGTTAACAAACGAAATTGCCGCATCTAGAGCTTGGAAAACCCGCACACATTACTGTCGAGAACCCAAAGCATCCATAAAGAGTGCAGATTGTGGAGAGGTGGCATCATTGAATCATTTTTCTTTGAAAACGAGGCTGGGAACAACGTTTCGGTCAACAATGGTCGTTACAGAGCCATGTTGACCGACTTTTTCTTACTAAAATTAAAGAATTGGACAACCTTTGGTTCATGCAGGATGGTGCGCCGCATGCCACACAGCCCATACCACAATCGATCTTTTACGCACCAAATTCCAAAATCGTATTATCAGCCGTCTTTGCGATCTCAATTGGCCGCATCGGAGCTGCGATGAATGTTTGTTGTTAGTAATAAAGCCATACTACATGGACAAAATTAAACTTTGTTCACTTTATCGCATTTTTAAAAAGAAACTTGTGATTGACCCCTTCTGTATATGAAATGGCTTCGAAGTATATAAATCATCAGGATATTTGTCTATCAACGAATATTTCTTTCCAAATGTCACCCAAAAACCCTAGAATCGCCTTATTTTAATAATCGTATTCTTATAAATAATTTTCTGCGCTGCGATGTTTACGAACCAAAATTTATTAAAAAACTGCCGCCTGCTTGCTTTCTGCGGACAGAAGAAAAATAAAATCGATACGCAGAAGCTAAGCAGGCATGCGGCAGCTCTGCCGCATATTTCTGCGATTACGAACACGCCTTTTTTGTAGGAAATTAGATTTTCTACCATAATTGATAGTTTAAAAAAATGTATAAAAAAAATTAAACAGACAAATGTAACAAAAATCAACCTAAAACAAATCAGAAAATCATTGATTTTTATTTTTTTTTTTTTACTAAAATGCTCATAACTTTTGTTTGGCTTAAGATAGTGGTAAGACATGTGTTAATAAAAAAAAGAAGAGACTTAAGTCTATAATATGGTGCATAGAAATTTGTATGTTATTTTTGCTTTCTTTTGTTCGTTAATCTGTTTTTTACTTGCATGCATTGGTACTGTTCTTGAAATAGTTTTAGGTCGAGATTTTGATTAAATTAACCATTACGATAATAGAGAATACAAAAAATGTGGGTCCCGCAATTTTATCTGTCCGTCTGTTTATTTGTATGCACTCAGGCCTACGTGTACGTGTACAGATGGGTCGATTTATTTAAAACTTGGTACATTGTGTTTTTTAGGTATTTTATAAAGAATATTGGATTTTTTTTTCAAAGGTGTTTTCTCGTGATAACACTTGCAGTTAGGCTGCATAGCTTTTCGCTCCGTCATATTTAACATTGAAGGTTTTGAATGAACAACAACCACTTGTGTTGGCTGCCACCGAGTATTACATTTTTGGCTGGAATTATTGCAATTTCATGGCTGCCAAACCAATCATCAGATTCCTTTTAGTGGTGCTTAGTCTATAGTTCCAATTTTTGTATAGGATATTTTTTTGTTGACCAAAAATAACGGTACATGCAACAGAAAGGTAAGCAATTTGCTTGTATTGACAAGAAGAATCTCGGTGTTAATTTTTTTTTTAATGTTGGGATGCAGAACTGTTAAGGTTATAAAAAATCTATAATGTACCACATTTCATTTAAATAAGTTAAGTCGTTAATGATAAAGCCGCAAATGTGAAAAAACTGTTGTATGGCAGGTACCTTTATTTTTGGTCAACAAACAAAATCCAAAATTCCTTATAAAAAATACCTAAATAAACAGGCGGACATATAAAATTGCGGGATCTACATTTTTCGTATTCTCTATTATCGTAATAGTTAATTTGATCAAAATCTCGACCTGAAATTATTTCAAGAACATAATACCAACGCATGCAAGTAAAAAACAGAATTACGAGCAAAAATAACATAAAACTGGTTATTTTCAAATGGGTATATTTTCGCCAATTTTGGTAGAAAAAAAATCTATGCACCATATTATAGACTTGAGTCTCTCCTTTTTATTATTTACAAATGACTTCCCACTATCTTTAGCCAAATAAAAGTTATGAGCATTTTAGTAAAAAAAAAAAAAAAATAAAAATCAATGATTTTCTGATTTTTTTTAGGTTGGTTTTTGTTACATTTTTCGGTTTGATTTTTTTATAAACTGTTTTTAATTGTCAATTATGGTAGAAACCCTAATTTCCTACAAAAAGTGTTTTGAGGTAAATTCTTAAATTCGGCTTAGTTTACGAGTTATACCAAAAACATTGAAAAATTACCAGTGTGACCATTCTCTCAGAAATGCATAGGTGAATTTGGTCGAATTTTGTGTTTTGAGCAAGTTTAAGTTACAGACAAACAAATTCATAAATAGAAACCCGTGAACGCAATTGTTCCTAACTAAATGGTATATTCGCTAGCCTATTAGTCAAGTTAACGTAGGCCGAAATAGTGGGGTTACTATATACAAAAGGTCGAGTAGATCTAATTTTGGATTTGTTGTTAAATATGGTTGGTAGATAAAGCTGACTAAATTCCACAAACACGCCCTGTTCACCCCTGTGGTATCTTGTAAAAAACACACAAAATTAACACTTTTTTGCCTAAAACTTCATTCTGAAAGTAATTTCACAACTTATTGAATACAAACCTCACTACAAATTATTTCGTTTTCATATCTATCCGATTTTTCGTATTGCAAATCTTCTTCAATTATTGGGTAGTCATTAAAGTGTAGAAATCTAAAGAGGTTATTTTACAAAACGAATACTGGTACCTATGTACCTATATACAATGTATACCCAATATCTTCCCCGTTTAGCATTAAAAAATCTATGCACCACCCCCTCCCCCCCAAAGAGTGTCCAAAATTTAACCCCAATAATTTGTATGCAATTATTTTTTGAGTCACAAGCAACCAATTTTCGAAGCAATTTCGTTCAATTTTAATCATATACATATATCAATCATATATTAATTTTGTTTTAATTTCTTTTAAGCGGGTTTAAAAACCTTTATCCCGGGATTTAGGTTTAAGATTTGTTAACGACTATCAGTATTCTTTCGTTTCTAAACAAAAAAAAAAAATAACACAGTTAAATTTATAAAAAAGGTTTGACCATTCTCATATTTATCCTTATTTACCCTACCTTTGAATTTTGATAAAATCAGGAGATCCTTATTCACATAACTTTAAACAAAATTTCGTTATGACTTTTAATTAAAATTACACTAAAAATAATTTAAATTCAAATCTAATAATTTATGTTTTTTATTCTTTTCGTTCTAGGTAAGCAACCGAACCAAAACATATCATCATCATTATCCTATAATAATTTTATAGCCATAGAACGAATTCATTGGACTTTAAATGGAACATAAACAATATAAACAGTATAACTAGCGTGCCAAAGCAATACAAACAAAATAATTAAATATGCACCATCCATAATCTATAATTAGCCTTATCAAAACAAGTAATAAATAAGTACGTGTCCGTCTAATAAAATGTCTAATTAACAATCGAGCACTATAAATATATAAGAAAATGAGGAAATCTGTGCCAGATTTCACTTTCAATTTAAAAACAAGAGCGCAGTGCTACATATAGGAGCAGCAGCCAGCAATAGCCAGAAACACAACAACAGTATTTTACTGCTCCATGTTGCTGCACAGCAGTGCAATAGTAAACCAACCATCTGATTTGACCCCATATAGTTATTAGTCGCCTTTGGAATTGCTGAGTTGGTGGCGAGATATACTCACCTACTTCTACTTTTTTTGTTTGTTGTTGTTTTGTTTCTATCTATCGGATGCCATAACAAATTGAGGAAACCATTAACAGTGCTGTGGGCCCTACCCGGCACAATAGGGCGTATGCCGCCACCGCCGCGTATATGCAATAACCTCTGACAAGCTATTTATTTTATAAAGGTATAGGGAATGACTTGTTTAGGTTTTGTTATAAGTTAAATTGGACAGATAACAAAATGTAGGTACCTATTTGAAAAATCGTTTGTGTTTTTTCATAAAGAGAAAAATTGTGTTTATTTCTTGACCGGTGCTAGATATTTCACCTTCCTTTTCGTATGGTAGGTGAATTAATTGAGTGGGAAAATAAGATGAAAACATAATGAGCAAGAACAAAAAAAAAAAAAAAAAAATACTTCTGGAGTGGGTGTAGATATAAATACTTAACTCTACACGAATTTTAATGCAAAAGTAGTTGGAAGGATAATCAAGTATGGAAACCTCTGCAAATAATCAATTTTGGGGAAAAAAATTCTTACATGTCCTAAATAAGTCCCACCCTGATGTATATAAATAAACCTATGCAAGTTTATATGTGCATAAAGTGGTCAGCCAGAATAAAGCCTTTAACCAAAAGATCCAGTTGTGAATTAAAAATTCCATTTTATAGAAAAACACTAAATATGTTCATTTTAATAAAAGGTACCTTCATACCTAAAACCAACCCAAAACAAAATTACAAAGTATTCAAAGTCGGAATTTAATAACAACTACACATGACGTGTAAATTATTCACGGTTTAATAAAAATAACCGACAAGCTGTAACTGTGCATAATTTATAAACACTTTATGAACATTTAAAAATAGGTAGCTTGAGCTTGCATGGTAAGTGATTGCATTTACTAATTTGATATGACAGGCTTAACTTATACATACCTACTTTCTGACAAAAAATGTGTACTATGAGCAAAGCAAAAACACAGTGCCAAGTGACGTTTTGTTTAAAATATCATAATATTTACATATATAATCTTAAAGATTAACAGCCGAATCTATAAAGAAATTTTAAAGGCTTCTTAACTCTAAACTACCTCTAAATATCACTTAAGTATGAAATCGGTATCTATAATCAATTTCCACATTTAAGCAACGTAACTTAAACACCTCTTAACTTAAACACCATCCAAAGCGTTTAAAGGCTACGCAAAGCCAACTTAAATATATTTTGACACATGAGAATTTTTTTTTTTTTTTTTATCAAAACAAATTGTGCGTAGGTTGAGTGAGGAAATATTTATGTGTGTACTATGATGGCCGGGTTTAAATTGTTTTGTTTTGTTTTTTTTTTTTGTTAAAGAAAATAATATAATAATAATATAATAATAATAATAATAAAAAAAAAATAAAAAAAAAAACAAAATGGAATGGTTTCATTTCTTCTGTCTTCTGTGTTTGACGATGCACACACATACACCCAGTTGCTTCTCTTTCTGTCTTATTATTTGTGCACTCTTTTGTGTTTGCAAATTTTTTTTGCAATCTGACAGAAATAGCTTGAGAGTGAAAAATGTACTAGAAATTTGTATCAGATTTGTCAATTTTCTTGCGTAACGTTACATTACGGTTGTTTAGTTAAGTATGAAAGAAATATTGATTATAGATAAAAATTTAAGTAACGTGATTTAAAGGCAACTTTAATATTTAAGCAAGCTTAACTAAATAACCTCTAAAAGGCATTTTAAGACAATTTTATAAATACGGCTGTAATTAAATAACATAAAGTACATTTTTAGTGCAGCGACGGTGGTGACGTGAGCTTAGTAGCTTGATTCTGCTCTATACAATTTCTGTTTTTCTATATATTCCAGTCCGAAGTCTTTCCATTTTGTGCTAACTCAGAAAGGATTTTCAGTTGGGCTGGCCACGAGACGAGACTCTGCGAGACTTTTGTAAGTCTCGTCTCGGTCTCGTTAAAATCGAATATTTTCAGTCTCGTCTCGGTCTCGGTTCGGTGTCGTATAATTAAGTCTCGTCTCGGTCTCGTCTCCAAAAAATACGATTTTCGGAGAAAGTGTTTATTATTGGAACGAAATGTTTTCGATTATCGTTTGAATATGTGCATAAGAAAATAAATATTTAATTGAAATTTATTAGACTCTCTGTGGATGGCTTACAAGCCGAACTATTTAAATCAGCGGGAGATGAATTGGCTAGGAGCATACACCAGCTCATCTGCAAAATTTGGTCGGAGGAAAGTATGCCCGATGAATGGAACCTCGGTATAGTGTGCCCCATCCATAAAAAGGGAGATGTTCTGAAATGTGCCAACTACAGAGGAATTAGTCTCCTAAACGTCGCTTATAAAATCTTGTCGGCCATCCTGTGTGACCGCTTAAAACCTTTTGTCAACGATCTGATCGGCCCCTATCAGTGCGGTTTTAGGCCAGGCAAGTCAACCGTCGGTCAAATGTTCACATTCCGACAGATTTTAGTTAATATGGGAATTCCAGATCGATACACACCACCTTGTAATCGATTTTAAAGTCGCGTATGATAGCGTGAAAAGGGACGAATTGTACAGAGCCATGTCGAGTCTCGGCATCCCTGCCTGCAGGATGACGATGGAGAAATCTCGCTGCTCCGTCAAAATTGGTAAGAACACCACCGATTCCTTTGATGTTGAGAAAGGATTGAGGCAAGGTGACGCGTTATCATGCAACCTATTCAACATCGTTCTTGAAGCCATTGTACACAACGCACATTTCAACACCAGCGGTACAATCTATCAAAAGTCCGTTCAATTGCTTGCATATGCGGATGACATAGACATTGTCGGCAGAACGAAGCGAGCTGTGGCAGGGGCATTTGCGAGCATTGAATCGGAGGCGGCTAAAATGGCAAGCGAAAAATTACGCTTGCCAACCGCTGTTTCTTCGGTCTAAGAAGGCTTTTAAGTTGTAAGGAGACTTTATACAAGACCCTTATCATCCCGGTCCTGCTTTATGGTTCAGAAGCTTGGACACTGAAAGATTCGGATAAAAATCTGCTAGGGTGCTTTGAGAGGAAAATTCTTCGTGTGATTTTCGGTCCGGTGTGTATCGAAGGAGTATGGAAGAGAAGATTCAACGACAAGCTATACAGCGACGTTGACCTGGTCAAAAAGCTGAAAATACAGCGGCTGAGATGGCTGGGGCACGTGGAGGGTATGGACAGCAACGCACCTGCCCGACGAGTCTTCGAATCCAACTCCGATGGGGTACGCAGCAGAGGAAGAACCCGTAACAGGTGGCGCAATCAAGTGAATGACGACATCAAAGCATTCGGTGTGCGCAACTGGAAGCGGCTAGCTAGGGACAGGGCTGGCTGGAGGGGCTTGTTAGTTGAGGCCGAAGCCCATCCTGGGCTGTGAGCGCCATCAAAAGTAAAAGTAAAAGTAAAGTAAGTAAGTAAATTTCGGTCCAAATATCAGTCTCGTCTCGTTTCGGTTGCTTAAAAGGCAGTCTCGTCTTGTCATGTCTCGGTCTCGTCATGCAAGACCGAGTCTTTTCTCGTCTCGTGACCAGCCCTAATTTTCAGTAATTTTTGTTTTTGAATTTTGTGGACTCACATTTCTTCCCAAGACATATTCTTGACGGAAAATAATAAAAATTTGCAAGTGCACTTAATGAATGATTTCTCAGTAACAAGAAGTGACAAGACTTCTTCAACTCTTTAATAGATAATAGCTATTAAACAGTTCTTTTACATTTTCTATCAACTAGGTACTGTCAGAATTTTTATTCTGGCGCCAGATGCAAACAATGCAATTAGAAAAAAAAATATGCACGACTGGATCGCACGAACTGGCTCTCTTAGCTAACCAATAGAATGTTGCTAAAAAGGCGGTGTAGTTATAAAAAAACATGTTAAAATAGCAATTTTGACATTTTTTGATTTAGTACAAACAAATTTAAAAAAAAATTGTTGATTTTATATTTTCGTAAAAAAATTATTCATACAAATTTTAAATGCAATAATTGTTGCTTAGTCAAGTACCAATTCGCAAAATAATGATAAAATCAACCAAGCCAATGGCGAGTTATGAGTTTTCAGGCAATTTTTTCAAAAAAAAAAAAAAAAAAATAAAAAAACCTATAACCATTGTTTATGAAAACTATAGTAATATCATCAGAAGCGTCGACTACTGAGTCACGTAGTGTCGAAATCCACCAACTTCTCTCAACACTTTTTGTTGAGGAAACAAATTTGAAAGTCGAGATCTAACTCCCTTACTCCCTTACAATATAACAAGACCTACTCTTTCTAAAAATTAATGTCTACGCAAATGTCAAAATCATAGAACATGTTGCAAACACATGCGCCACCAGCCGTACAAATCCAGTGAAAATAAAAACGACTCCATGAGAATACTATAGTTTTCATATACAATGCTATAACTTTATTTTCTTTATTTGAATTTTTTTGCTAAAAAAGAGGTATGCAGTATAGTAGTTCTAGTCCAGAAATAACATAAAAAAAGTTTAATCCAAATCGTTAGAGCCGTTTTTAAGAAAACTTGATAAAACTGCAATCAACCAATATTGGAATTCCTCCTCTAGGGAAATGCTTCGCACCAAATTTGAAGCAAATTCGTCCAACGGTTTGACCTCTAGTTCGATGTACATCAGGCAAACAGACAAACCGAGCGACAAATGTCTTGACGAAAATCACGGTTTTGGACTTCTCCACTTGTTTTTTTTTGACACGAAACCAATACTTGCCCTATCGAGCAAGTTAAAATGAAAAAAAGACTCCTCGAATTAGCCCCAGGAAATAAGGCAATAAAAGAAATAATGAAATTAGTTCCCAAATTAGGTTGTTTTTGTCAGTCAAAGCGAAATAAGGCCCCATCGAAATAAAAAAAAAAAAAATGCCCCAACAAAAAAATGTAATAAGTCCCCAACTAGTTTTTACTTTTTTTTTTTGTAAAATTATAATAAAATCCCAATTTGCCTTTTTCATATTGAAATTTATTTTTGCAAATGAAATAACTCTCCCAGGTGGTTTTCAGAACAATCTTTATATTGAAAATCATAAGAAAGCACAAGGTGGTGTATAAAACAGCCAAGAATGTGACTCGTCCTTTGAAATGCCAAAATAATTCCAAATCAGATACCAGTTGGAAAGCCTCAATAATTTTAAGCGGTTTTCTCGATGAAGTAATAAATATTTTGTTTACGAGATACTGAAGGCCTCTTCTTATCTTTGAAAACGATAAGTTTTGCTTTTCTTTCTAAAATCTTTTTACCAAAAATATCAATCAATAATATCAAACATACAAGAATTTGTATACTGCCTAGAAGTAAAAATAATTCTTTCTTAATAAATGTGTTGCGGAAAGCCACCGATTAGCGGGTTTTCACAACACTTTTGTGGAAGACAATGTTAAGGTAGCTTTTTCATATAAATAATTAACAATGAAGTAAGGCAACAAATTGTTCTTCAATATAAAATGAAATTAAGCCCCATAACTAAATTTGGGGTTTTATTTCATTGGGGCCTTATTTAATGAATAATGAATTCATGCCTCAAAAAAATAGTGAAATAAGGCCCCAAAATATGAAATGACACCCCAAAATTTGAGAAATTTCGTTGTTGTTTTGTTTGCGTTTTTTTTTGCCTTTTTAAATATTTTTTTTTTTTTGTAAGTTCCTTTCGAATTTTTCAGGAGTACATACTGAGAAATGGGTTTGTCCATTTTTAACTTTAAGAATTGTCAAATTTCTATCAGATTCGATCAGATGTGGTCAATTACAAAAAAAAAAAAAATCAATCATCATCAAAAAAAAAACAACCAACATCACACAAACTATTTCTAATCACTTGATAATTTTGCGAAATATTTGGAGTAGGTACATTCTCTTTTTTTTTTTTATTTCAGTAATGAAATGGTTTCGTTTTAAGTTAATTCAAACATAAAATTTTATAAATTCATGTCTGTGACAAGGTTTTATTTCGAATTTGGACCTTTCGAACCATATTCTGGCCTTAACTAACACACCTATACAAAATAGAAGCATCACTGATTTTTGTGTCCTCAAAAGTGTATCAAATTCATAAATTCCCGTCAAGAATTGGCATAAGCAAACATTGGTTTTTTGTATAAACGCATTTAAAGAGGTGGAGAGGGGGAGGAGGCGGTATTTTATCAAGCTGAACAATTTTGTTATAATACAATCTAATCATATGACACATGTTTTTAGGGTGCTTTTCAATGCTGCTTCTAAAGAGACTGAAACTGAAAAGATACATGTATCCCGTAGAAAGTAAAGTACTTTTTATGGAATGATTACTTTTTTAAGTTCAACAAGTAAAATATTTCGGGTAATATTTTACTTGTTGAACATTTTAAAATAATGGGATATTAATGAGATTTGGTATAAATGTTTCATTTGGCTTGTTTACCAAGAATCAAAAGAGTCTCCAAAAATATCTGTGGTTAAAGGGTGTTTTTTTGACGGAAGCAAGTGAGTGACCATAACACCCATGAACAAATTCTGACACTTATGAAATTTGCTAAAAATATTAAATTTATATTGGCACCCAAGGATCAAAAGAGTCCATACAAATATTTAAGATCCAAGTGTGTTCTTTGGGGGTGTAATGTTTTATCTGTTTAACGGAAAAAGCAGTAATTTTTGCTTCAAAATTAATCTTACTTTTTTTAGGGTGCTTGTATCATATTGGTTTTTCTTTTATTAGATTCAGCGTTAAAAAAATACCTTCAAATCATATATCATATGTCATATGTATTATGTCGATTATACGAAAATACAATTTTTGGTAAGACCTAAAAAAAAACTTTTTTGATCAAGTTACTTTAATGGACTCTTTTGATACTTGGAAACCATGACATATTTAATATTTTAAGCAAATTTAATCAGTGTCACGACGCACTAACATCTCGGCCTACAAAAAAAACACACTTTTACCACAGATGTTTTTGGGGACTCTTTTGATTCTTGGTAAACATGATAAATGGAACATTTATACAAAATTTCATTAATATCCCATTATCTTAAAATGGTTTTGGGTAATATTTTACTTGTTATACTTAAAAAAAGTAATCATACTATAAAAAGGACTTCAACTTTCTACAGGATACATGTATCTTTTCAGTTTTGGTCTCTTTAGATTTAACGTTTTAAAGCACCCTTAAAACATGTGTCGTATGATTAGATTGTATTATAACAAATTTTCAGCTTGATAAACTTCCACCTCCTTTCCCTCTTCACCTCTTTAAATGCGTCTATACAAAAAGCTAATGCGGATATTTTGGGGGATATGTCGTTGAGGATAAAATTCTGCATCGATACCAGCAATAACATTTCATGAATTAATTTGTTCCCGTCAGATCCTGTCTTTCTTAGACTAGATCGCCTAGTACTCTAGTCGTGTCTGCCATCTTGAATTTCAGTTAAATTGTTTTTTTTTTGTTTTTGATAAATAACTCGCTCATTTTCATTTTTCAATTGAAAGGCTTATTTGAATAACATGATAAGCCACACTTTTTCAAAAACACCGTTTTTTAGCTAAATATATTGGTACATAGTATATCTACATACACTTTTAATCTTATGGCTATTTCCCTAGAGAGGCCGTTGTTATTCACTAGAGTGACTTTTTCAATTAAGACTTTTCATTGAATTGTTTAGTAGTTACGTGATAAGCCACAAGTGTAAATTTTTATAAAAAAAATGAGTTTTCTCGAAGAATCCATTGATAGCGAAGATTTTTCGGAAGATTGCGATGACAGTATTGTTGATGCTGATTTTATCATCTTTTTTATCATCAGAAATTGCTGAGGTATGTGCGATATTATTTTTTTTGTGGCTTATCACGCTCAAATTGTTTGATTCTTTTTGTCTTAACTTAAAATGCTATTATCTCGAGATTTTGAAAATGTGGCTTATCATACTTTTGCACTAAGCCCTTCAATTTGACTATCTAACAAAAAGTGTTTACAATTTAATTTTCTACAGTTTTGGTCATAATATATTGTTTTGTACTGTTTTTTTGTACATTTCGACTGGGCTATTATGAAACAAAAACTTTTTCTGGATATGCATATAAGCTTTTTTTTTAATTAGTCAAACAGTACAAAAATACCTTCTTTCAAAAATCTTGTCTTAAGTTTTTCTAAAGAAAAAATGTATAAAATAAATAGCAACAAAATAAAACGTAAACAAAAATACATATTTTGTTTTGTCATGACCTTCGACAAAACCACAGGTTTTATTGCTTTAAAAATTCCTTTAATCAGTAATAAATTAAAATTTAATCGAACGTGGGATAGGACAAAATATATCCATGATAAACTGAAAACAAAAACTGTAAAATTTCATTAAAATACTGCGCGGTTTGTCTGCAACAGATCGTTTTTATGTTTAGGTAAATTGCAAGTATGACGTCATCGACTTTTATGACTCGACATCAATTATTCAGGTCCATTAAAAGGTGCAGTCCCGCCTTAGTAAAAATGCATTTTTAGTCTTCCTCTTCTTCTCTGGTTATATTATAAATACGACGCGACGTGTATGTACCAGTTCATACAGTGAGTTATTTGTTGATCTTGTGGTTTTCATCTGCGCACACTGAATAATCGTCTGACACGACCTCTTATGATGAAAAAAAAAAATAAAATTACTTTTTGACGTCTACGACAACGATCTTGCGCTCTGTTCGGCGCGGCGGCTGTAATTATTCAACACGAGCGTTCACCTGCTTTTTGGCCACCGTCATCATAGTAAGTCGCGTGCGATGAATCTTAAAAAAAAGCTACAAAACTACAAAAAAAATCATAAACGACCGACGGTAAATTGAAGTCGGAATAAAAAAAAAGGTAACTTACCTATGTAGTGAGGTTTTTTGTTTAAATTGCTGTGGCGCGAGAAGCGAATTATTACTCTAAGCTTCCGCAAGTCTAACGTGACTTACCTGAGGAACAAGTCAAATTAAACCAATTTAAGCATACCCTAACTAATTGCTATGTGTACTCGTTTGGATATAAAATGCTGGTAACTCTGTACCATCTTGTTGTTGTTGTATGCCATTTTTTTTACATATCAGAAATTGAGCATAGAAAGTCAAAATACCTATCAACAAGTATGGACTTTTGATCATCTGATGGCTTCTGAGTCATCCGCATCTTCCACATCAGGTCAGAGGCACCCGGTGTCACTGACTTCAAATTCTGTGGAATAAATAATGAAATCTAGTCATTCCATAAGGTTCTATGTATTTCTTATTATGAAGCAGGGACTGTTTTAAGTGGTAGTTTTTATGTTTTCTGGTAGTTGCTATTTGAAATTGGTAGTTCTAAATCACGTTTCTGGTAGTTGTTATTTAACACTCAGCCCTTTCTTCGACCAGTTTAACTCAAAGTACTTCTACGAATGTCAGTTTTCAATCATAGTGTAGGTTGTCTATTTTAATTTCGAGTGATTTATTTATATTCATATTTGTTAGGATTATCTAAGTACAGAAAACATGTTCAACTGTTATCTGATCTCAAAATTTTAAACGGATATACCTATTACCCGCACAGAATTGGGGTATTTGGTTTTGTTGCTTCAACAACTTTACAAGCAATTTCAATTGAAAGTAAAAAAGAAATTATTGAGCTTCTTATTTATAAATCTTCAACATCTTTTTTCAATTAATAAACTGCGTCAAAAATAGTTAAGCAAGCATATCAAACAAATTTCAGCATCAGCCTTTAAACAGCAAAAGTGAGGAATTTTTACAAAATTATCAAATTTTAATTACAAAAATTTAGATTTGGCATTACTTTCTGCGGAACAAACTTATATTGAATCGCTTTTCCAAAAATTAAATATTTTATTGGAAAGTGTTTCAGCTAGCGCGGTAAAATCACCCTTGCTAAGAACAACAAAATTAAGGAATTGTCGCTAAAAAAGCCAACCGATAAACGGGCTACGTATAAGAAACTACAATTTAAATCGAATCGAAACGAATTTGTTTTTTAATTTTGTGCAATAATGATTTGTTGGTAGTTCTGAATTTTTCTTAAAACAGTCCCTGTTATGAAGTTCAGTGTTTGTTAACTAAAGAGTCATAATTTTATTATAAGTTTGACCATATTGATAAGTTTTATATATGTATGATTGTTTTGATGACTTCATTGTTGCAAGCCGTCTGATGTGAAAAAAAAAGAAAAAAAACACAAAACAACTCATTGTAATCATCTGAACTACGAAGTAATGCATTATGTGAAAAAAAAAGCCTTGAGTCTTCGGAATTTACTCGAACTTAAATTTATTGCAATTGCGTAGTTTTTAGGCATGAGTTGGGATCAATTTTTGGTGGATCATTAAGCGTTATTTTGTTATTTAAATAAATTGCTACTATTCATCGGAGCGTAAAAATATGTCTATATTTAAACACATATAGGTACCAGGTACCTACATAAAATCTAGTTCAAATACAAAAACATAGGTTTGAATTTAATTATTAAGGTTTGAATTTATAATTTTTCGTGACGTGTTAGAAACTACGATTAAATATTAATTCAACCTTTCGAACTACGAACTACAATTGATACAATCAGTTCCCTCACCGAATTTGTTCTATAGCAACTACCATCATTTTTAAATACAATGAAATCATATTTTACTAAATTTAAAAATCTAGTTTAAATTCGCCGTATCTTCATAACCCTATTTTTAAGCTTAAGCAAGGGTAGCAGTGGATTTTTTGGGAATAGTCAAAGCTTTGCGGATGGTGACCTACATTTTCTCCAATTATATTTTAAGAGTACCTAGTTATAATAAAGTTGAGAAGATTTATTTTTTGTCAGCTTTTGCGTATCTAATGACAAGAACATTATAAATAATAAGAACATGCATAAATCCGACAAAAATAAAAAGCATGAATGGATTGCTTGAACTTGCTTTTATAGTTTTTTGTTTGTAATATTTGTTTTTGTATTTTTGTTTGTAAAATTATAGAGTGCAATATTATTAATACTCTTAAGAAACTCTTGTTTGTGAAATTTAAACAAAATTGAATAAAAAAAACCCCAACAAAAAGGCATTTTTCTAAAGCAATGCCAAAGTCAGTTTTTCGTTTATTAGTGATTTTTTTTTGTCAGAAACCTTTACTTTAAAGTATTACCTCTAGGGCAGGTTATACAAATTCTATACACAAAACTTGAACAAAAAAAAATCGGTTAACATGTTAAGGCCTTAACCCGATGAAAATGTACAGTGGACGCATATTTGTTTTTTTTTTTTTATATCTTGCAAAGTAAAACTCATAGGGGCGTATTCATAGTCATTTAAGAGCTGTGTCTAAGTAAAACATAGGTTTAGTTGAATTTTCGGACGTTGATTCTATTTTTTTAAGTTTATCATTTCAAAATATTTGAAGGTGTTTGTTTAAGATATACCAAGTTAATTACCTTATAAAAATATAAAAGCAACAATTTGTAATTAAAATCGGGCTGTATTGATTGAGCCATAATTGTCTTAAACTGTAGTTTAGTTAAGCCTCTGAAACCCGGTTCTAACGATTTTGAGACTTTGTTTTGTTGATTTTTTGTGTTTTATAATTCTCAAAGAAAAAGACGATAAGATCCTCTTAGAAAGCTTATATCTTGAGAACAATAGAGGTCGAATTGCCAAGATTATGTAAAGGAAATGACAGAGCATCATGGCATATATTTTTTTTATTAATTTATTGAAGTGGTTATACTTCTGATAAAAAAAAAACTTAAAAATAGCTATTTTCAAACCCTCGCACCCGCCAAAGGCCTAAAAAAAAACCTGCCAGACTTTTGTTTTCGAAACCACGATATATGCACCTACAAGCCCTCATACTCAAACTCCACTCCCAAAATTTGCTGTCGGCTCTTGGTCTATAACGGTGTGGTGAATATTTTGGTAACATTTATTTATTTTATTTTTTACCAACAACGGTTGCTAACGTAGGATTGGATTGGATTTTTTGATTTGCAAATACATATATCCAGAATGGCTTCACCCATTTCGAACATTTTTTTTAGAAAAGAAAAATGTAAACAAAAATGGCCAACAAAATCCAAGTATTTTGATATTAAAAATACTGACGCGAAATTCCATTACCAAATCGTGTGCGCGTCAATAGTTATTCAAACTTGAATGTTAAAAATATTAGTTTTTCGCATATACGTAAATCTGAAACGGTAAATGCCATTGAAAAGTATTTTACAAAAATCTTGTAGACCTTGCCATCAGCAACAAAAAAATTCAAACAATTTTTTCATACCATTTACCGTTAAGAAGATATTTAAATTAAAAAAAAAAATTCGAAAATGCTCGTTTTTCACGTAAGTTTCATTTTTTCAAAAAAAAAAAAAACTCAAACACAATGTTTGTACTCTATCGAACCCCTTACATAGAAAATTAATTATTTCTGTCTTAAAAACAACTATTTATTTTAAAATTTTGACAAAAATTCTAAATTTATTGTTTTTTTGTGTTTTACTCTTAAATGAGGATGTTATCGAAAAAACCTATACTCCATTATTTGTAAACGATAATATTCTCTACAAAAAGATTATGTCGATTGTTTCCATACAAGTCATAAACCCCAAGATATTGCTACTTCTATTGTGTCAAATGTTGAAAATACAGGTTTTTTTTGCAAACATCGTTTAAACGGTAAGTTTTATCGAAAAAATATTTTTACAGATTTAAACCTTATGTTAGCCTTGAATTAGCAATTTTTTTGTATCAACCATAATTTTTATGATATCATTATTTAAAAAAAAATCACTAAAAGCAATTAATACCGGTTTGTAGGTACCTCTTTACTCTTAAGTGACGAATTTGACTAAAATATTTTAGACTTATTTTGTAGCTTTCAATATTCTCTAGAAAAAATATTATGTAATTTTTTTTTACATATAATAGATCAGTTGGAAAATATTGTGACCATAAACTCACTCAAAAAATAACACGGCTAATGTGTTGCCTTGAAAACGGGTTAAAATTAGCATCCCAAATTTTATATTTTTTAAATGTGAAAGAAATTTAAAGATATTTTTTTTATAGAAAATTCATATTTATCAAACAAATCAGATGGTATTTAAAGACTTTTGGCTTCCGAAAATGTTATAATACTTCATTGTAGGAGTTGTCGTTGTAATGGCTACGTCTAGAGTGGCAAACAATCGAAAATCTCACGAAAGACTCCTTATTGAACCCCTTATAAAGATTCAAAAATACCCCCATCTAATTGTTTACATTTTTTTTTTGTTTGTGTTGTGGAAGTAAGTGTGAGAACCTCTCGGTTTTTCGTGATTCAAACTATTCTATTTGGCCGTTATCTTCGAAAAGAGGATGTTAATCTATTTTGTTTGCATGTCTTTAGAACCACAAGTCTCTCAAACAAAAATCAACTCCTATTTCTATAGAATTAAACTGCTTACAGTGTTGGTCAATATGCCTTTTTCTATTTATCGCAAAATTGAAAATAAAAAGTCATAATTGACAACAGACTAACATTTTGAAACTTGTTATTTTTGTGTGGGTTTCTGCATATAAAAAAGATGGGCCATATCTAAAGATTGATATGTTTATTGAACAAAATAATATTTACAATTTGACTTATAACTTGTTAGATATGATGATATTATACATTTATTGGCACATAGGGGGCCTAATCTTATACTTTGTCTTAAATTTAAAGGATTATAAAATACATGTTAAAAAATTAAATCTAAAAATCGGCTGACTTTATTGTCCTCGGGGTGTTCCTTCCCGGTTGTCAAGTTGTAGTTTTGGTGGGGGGATGGGTTGGCATTTAGCCGCGGTGATATGCTGACACTGTGTCAGCGTAGAACGAAACTGCTGGCTCGTCGCACGTGATGATGTTGTCAACCAGGATTTCCATCGTACTGAGGTATCTCGGCTCGTGGTGTCGCTGCTGACTGGCCATCCTTCTCATCAGTTGATTTGGGTGACTGTTAGTGAGTCCTGCAAGCTTCTTTGCTTGAAGCAGTAGGTACCTGTCTAGAGGGATGATGCTCGCCTCTGTGTAAAGACGCTCGTTGCTGTGATGTCTCATTCGCTGCCGATCAAAATGTAGTACGGTACAAATCCTTAGTAACTTTCTTTCGAACATTTGAAGTTCCTTCATGGCCGTCTTCGAGATGGAGAACCAGACTGGGAAGGAATAGCTGATTACAGGCCGCAGGAGTTGCTTGTACATAAGTATCTTGGTCTTCTGGCTTAGTCCGTTTCTGCGTCTCATCAATGGGTGGAGTCGGTGGAAGGCCCAATTGGCTTTTTTGAGGACGTTTCGTAAGTGTGGGTTGAACCTTAACAACTCGTTGAAGTGGTTGCCTAGGTACTTCACGTTCTTTTTGGCTGCTATTGTAGGGCCATATCTAAAGGTTTCTTTTTAAATCATAGGTTATTTTGACACTGACAGCTGTTTGCCGCTCGAAATCTTGACAGAGAGTCAGTATCATACCTCGACTTCCGACGAACGAAATGAGTCGCTTTACGCTTGAACAACGTTGGAAAATGTTGAAATTAGAGCAGCTTGAATTGGGCAACGATTTTGGGCGAAAAATCAGCTTTTCTGACGTGACGAATTTTTATCTCGGGGGCTACGTTAACAAACAAAATTTCCGCATCTGGGCCTCGGAAAACCCGCACGTTATTTTCAAGAAGCCAATGCATCCACAGAGAGTGGCAGTTAAACCAATTGGTGCTGAATGTGGAGTCTTGGCATCATTGGACATTTTTATTCGAAAATGAGACTAGGAACAACGTTTCGGTCAACTGGGAGGACTGGCCACGAGACGAGACTCTGCGAGACTTTTGTAAGTCTCGTCTCGGTCTCGTTAAAATCGAAAATTTTCAGTCTTGTCTCGGTCTCGTTAAATTAAGTCTCGTCTCGGTCTCGTCTCCGAAAAATACGATTTCCGGACAACCTGATGATTATTGGAACGAAAAATTTTCGATTTTAGTTTGAATATGTGCAGAAGAAAATAAATATTTAACTGAAATTGGATTTTTTTAATTTATTAGACTCTCTATAAATTTCGGTCCAAATATAGGTACAGTCTCGTCTCGGTTGCTTAAAAGGCAGTCTCGTCTCGGTCTCATCATGCGAGACCGAGACTTTTCTCGTTTCGTGACCAGCCCTAACTGTGAGCGTTACAGAGCCATGTTACAGAGCCATTTTTTTTTACTGAAATTGAAGATATGACTTGGACAACCTCTGGTTCATGCATGGATGGCGCGCCATGCCACACATCCCATACCACAATCTATCGATTGCTCACCAAATTCACAAAACGGAGCTCCTCGGAGCTGTGATTTTACGCCTTCGGACTTTTTTTTTGTTTGGGAACCTTGAAGGACCGATGTTATGCCAACAATCCGAAAAAGATTCAAGCACTTAAGGCCACTATCATCCAAGCAATCCGTGAGTTACAGCCCGAAACCATCAACAATGTCTTGGGAAATTGGAGTGACAGAAGGCGCTACTCCAAAGCTAGCCGAGGCAGCCAATTGAATGACGTTGTGTTACATAATTAATGGGAATGTTTGCTCTTACTTATAAAGCCAAAATACATGGCTAAAATTAATTTTGTTCATTTTTTTGCATTTTTTAAACCACCCTTGTATTTGGCCCACCCTGTATATAATATACAGCTTGCCTCACGGATAATACAAATTTTTTTGAAACATTTAATAATTGCTAGAATAACTGAGAGATGTTAACATAATACTCTTATAAATAAATAAATTGGGTGGCGCGACAGCTCGTGAAGAACCAGCGCTAATGAATTATACAGCTCGCAACCATTCCTGTGTAGGCGTGTCGACAGGAATGGAGGGGACCTTCATTTGTATGCCGAATTTAACGGCTAGACGAGGAGCACTCATTCATGACAAGTGATACTCTTGCAGGATTTGTCAATTCCTCGCAAGAGGCAGTAGCCCTGAAAAAAAAACTTTTTAAGTTTTTAGATGGACGAGGTTGAGAATTAAACCCAAACCTCCAGCGTGACAGTCCAACGCACAAACCATTACGCTACGGGCTACTACAATGCTCTCAATTCCTCCAATATTCACCAAAAAAAAAAAAAAAAAAAAAACGTTAACCAAAAAAACATTATCCCTTATGCAAAAAGTAGTTTCCCAAAACTTTTTGTTTTAATTTCCTTTCAACTTGGTATGTAATCAATATTTGGTTTTTAATGCAAAAATGGTCTTTGACCTGTTATTGGTTTCCTCTTAGCCAGTTCCAACAAACTCACACCCAAGTGCTGCAAGATGTCGACTTTTTTCTTTTGGTTAAAAATACAAGAACACAAGAACATACTCGGAATATACTGTCTTCATATACCTACTGAGGACCTTTGTGGCCTCTTCTGTGGATCTACACATTTTCCAGTTGGACTTCTTATGAATTAAAAAACAAACAAACAAAAAATCAAGTCATAGGAACCCGTGCCGTAGCATTTAGTTAAATGTCCATCATCAGTAACCTCCATGATGACTTTTTGTGTGTTCATGAGCTCCTCCATTTGGTTATAGCAGGGAGATTCCACTATTCTATTTGTTTTTTTATTGAAAAGAAGAACGCTTGACAGTTGTTTTGTCGTTAATACAAAAAAAAAAACATCTTTAACAAAAAGAAGACAACAACTTTACCATATATGCAAATGCATATTTGTAGGCAAAACATTAAAAAAGTTTTGTACCTTTTTGTTCCTGGAAAGCAACAACTTCAAGGTACATATATCGTCATCGACATCGACAACTGCAGAGACACGCAGCGGTTTGTGTGTGCGCACAAGCAACGCTTTTAGCACGCTTATATGAATATTAAGTGTTAGAGACCTCTCTAAAGGCCCACAAAAGATAACTAACAACAGGCTCTGCGTCTATACTGCTGATGATGTGTACTCGCACTCTCCGATCATGGTCGGTGTTAAACGAGAAGATTCATGTAAATATATAGAAATTTTTTCATTTGAAACGCGAAGGTCATTTGGAAATAATGTTATTGTTACACCGAGCGGTTGTTAGTTGTTTTGTTATACGACGTGAGTGCTGTTATGATGTCAGTTTGTCACTCAAGTCATCCAGCTCCGCTGCCGTTGTATCCGCGCTAACACTTGATGGGTGATGGAAACTGGAAAAGATGTACCTGATGTGCGTAGGTTTGTAATTGAGATGTGCTTAATTCTTAAGAGTGTTCGTTTGCATTAGGGGGAAAGCTATATCTCATTTCTCATGGATAGGTGTTCTGATGAAGTGTCTAACTTAAGGTATTTTAAAGCCATGTTGTAAATTTCTAATGAAACTTCTTTATTAAGATCACACGTCGCGTCGTGTCGTTTCAGTGATAAAAAGGACAGTAGCTATAAGATGATTGTTGTGTTTTAATTAGAATTGTATTTTTTAGTGTTTGTTTTATGCTTGGTCATTTGGAGAAAACAAAATGAATGAATAAATGAAGCTGAAGCTGTTCTATTTAGATGTTAGGTATCTAATTATATGATTTTCTTTTCATAGGAAATAGGTTTTTGTTTTCAGCGTAAAATTTCAAGCTAAAAGGGGTACAATTTTTATTTCTGATGTTGAATGCTATTTTAATTAATTTTGTTGGGCTGAAGTTGTATCTTATCATGATATCTTCACGAGCTCTCTACATTAAAAATTTAGGTATACCTTTAGGTGAACCGTAAAACCGTTCTACTCAATTAAAATAAAAATACACAGTTTATTTTGCCTTGTCTCCCCCAGTTCTTCCACCGTTTATTCTCTTTAAATAAATTAAAAAAAAAATGTTTTGCTGTTTTACTGATAATAACCGTTATTGGTAAAATTTTGTTTACCGAAATATGTACCATACCTACCCTTAGTATAAAGCAAAATTAGATAAAAAATGTCCCTACTTCGAAAAAAATCCGACAAAGCTAAATTATTGTGGAGAGCTTCATTTAAAAAAAAAAATAAATCGGGTGGCACAACGGCTCATGAAGAACCAGGGCCTAGTGACTAACAACTCGCAACCATTCCTGTGTGCGCCTTTCGACAGGAATGGAAGGGACCTACAATTTTATGCCGAATCCGAACGGCTAGACGAGAAGCACTTATTCGTGACAAGTCATACTCTTGGAGGATTTGTCAATTCCTCGCAAGAGGCAGTAGCCCTGAAAAAAAACTTTTTAGTTTTTAGGTGGACGAGGCTGGGAAGCGATCCCAGACCTCCAGCGTGACAGTCGAACGCACTAACCATTACGCTACGGGCTACTACAGAGAGCTTCATTTGTACTTCATTAAAATTTTCTGTGTTTCGCTCTGACAACAACGTTGAGCTCTTCAGTAAGAATTGTTGTTTGCCTTTCTTAGACATCTGCACATCTGCACTATATGTCGCAAAAACCTTTCAAATTAATATTTCATATTAAAAAGTGGACTTAACAAAAAAATAATTTTTCTATTGTTATTGTTTATATTCTTCTTATTGTAGTTCATTATAGTCAACTTATTATAATCAGCCCTATTGTGAGTTTCACCCGGAAAACATTTCGCTCGAAAATGTTTTGTTCGCCCTGATTTTTAAATGCTGTTGCGAGTTTCACCCTCCATTTTACAACAAGTGTGGCCTCGTTCGCTAGCAAAAATTATGCAATATTGCTGCTGTAAATGACATGACATATTTCACACGAAAAAAAAAAAAACTGTCAATAGTGCCAATAAGGGAATTTTTACGAACAGAGATTTTTCCCGGGTGGATTTTCTTTCACGCGGAACTCACAATAGGACTGAATAAAATTATATTTTTGGCTGCGGAATCTTTTTTTTTTTTGTTGTGTTTGGAGTTTTTAGAGCGATACTGGAAAGAAATTGCCGCCTTCTTGAAAAATTATTTTTTTTTTTTTAAATTTGTTTAATAACTTCTGAGTATTTCATTTTTTCATACAATAAACAATTATCCACAGAATTTCATATCATCCACATCTGTTCGTCAATTCGTTCTTAAGTTCTAGCGTACTAAAGTTCAATTGTTCGTCCCAATGGGCGTTGGAAGGACTGTTTTTTCGTTCACAACAAATTTACGATACATTCACGACAATTAATCAAATTATTAGATTCTTGAAATTTTGAAGTAGTAATGCTAACTTTACAGACATCTTTTTCTGATATATCTCAAATACCTTTTTTTTTGATAATACTTGAAGGCTTTTTTTGCAGTGCTATTAATAAACTCTAAAATTCTTCCTGTATCATGAATATCGGACAATTGATGTACCGTCAATCCAACTCCAAAGTACATACTGCGTGAGTCAGAAAAAGTTTTTTATTTTTTTTTTTTCTATTTTCATATAATATCCCCAGTAGACATCTAGATTAAGCCCAATATTAAATACAAGCGATGTAAGGAAGACAAAATTTATTTAAATCAGAATCTTAACTTGTTTCAACGCACCATATGCCCAAATGCCAAAAACAATATCACTCAATTCTTAAAAAAAATACTGATGGCTAAACAGATGTGCAGCGTGTCTGCACGCATGCAGAGCTGCACACGAAACACATGTGCATAGTTTCTGACATTCATGATGCATAGTTATGTCAAACAAATAGATGAAAGCACAGCGTTGCCGATGTCACACAAAAGTGTTGGAATGAGATTTTCTTCGTTGGACGATGGTAGGGTGGCAACGCCGGCTTCATGGATTCTTAAACAAAAATCACCAACACAAACAAATTTTTTGAAAGAATGGCAGGTGATGTCAATATGAGTGATGCCAAATAGCAATTATTTAGAAATTTTCGTTTTTCAGTTGTGGCTGCAATGAAACTAGGCAGCAAATTTAGAAATAGAGACCGTGCAGCGCTGCGCTGCATGCAGACTTTGAGTGAATCTGCTCCCATTAGAACCTGTGTAATTTAATTTCGCTGCATGGAAAAAGCTGCTAATCTGTTTTAGGCATGAACCGCAAACATTGTTGGTGAGATAAATAAGGAGTTCTGAAGATAAATAAAATTGTACTGTCTAAAAGTTGTTCTTTGATCATTTTGTCAAAAAAAAATGAAATTCTTAGAAGTTATTAAACAAAATAAAAAATCAAAATTTTTCCAAATGGCGGCATTTCCCTTCTCTACTACACCAAAATATTGTTTTTTAATAGAAAATACTTTTCCAAACATAACCCAAAAAAAAAAAATCCCCATCGAAAAATATACCTAATTTTATTATATTGTTTAGACTAAATATACCAATGTTTTCGACCGTTTTTCCCCATATCTATCAATTGTACGAAAAAAAGTCTCGCAATTTTTTCTCCACTCCAAATTTAGAGTGTGTACTTTTTAGGAAGTGTTAAGGTCCGTCAATTGAAGCTTTCCACTAGTGCTTGAAGTGAGTGCGGATATCCGGATCGTATCCAAAAATGCGAATCAGATCCGGATTCAGGGGCCGAATTACCGCGTCAGTGAGTGAGCAATACGTTACTGAATTATCTGCATTTGGGATTCCTTCCTAAGATATCGAGTATCGAATTCGATTTTTGGCTATTCCTCGTCAGTGATCGAGTGTTTTTTCATACGATAGATGCTAGGTAGACGAGTGAGCAGTAAATGGTAGAAAAATACAATTATTCTCTTTTCTGCAAATATTCCTACACAATATCAATTAATGGTGTTTCAGGGTGAATTAAAATAAATCAAACATCACCCACAATATTATTATTACTTGATTTTAAGGCACAATAATTCGATTTAGCCAAAAAATATTTTTGGCCAAATTAAATTTTAAATGCAAATGTAAACAAAACATGAGCCCAACACAAGCTGCTGTGGCAATCGACCAATGAAAAGTAAGGAATATTGACGTTTAGGAAAATGTACTAGAATTATCCTAGTACAATACGAACTTAATTCGATACGTGATACTTCGTATAACATCATACCAATGTGATTACTCGATAGTTCAATAACGTGTAAAACTTCCTCACTCGTTCCTTGAAGACGTAATTCGGCCCCAGGATCCGATATCCGAAATATCCGGATAATCCAAAAATATCCGGATAGTGTGGGATCCTCGGATCCCGATCCAGATCCATTGTTGGATCTGGATCCGAGATTTGGATCCGGATATCCGAATTATCCGGATATTTCGGATATCGGATCCTGAATCCGGATCTGATTCGCATTTTCGGATCCGATGCGGATATCCCGATAGTTCGATGATCCGGATCTGATTTTAAGCTCTACTTTTCACCGAAATTCAGCTTTGTCGAATTTTTTTCGAGGTGAATATTTTTTGTCCTTGATCATAGTATTATGTATTCGTGTTTTTGTCATAAAAATCGTTAGAGCCGTTTTTCAGATAAATTATTTTGAGTATATTGGTTTTATTTTTAAACAAAAACTTAAATTTTGTTGTTACATACCGCTAATTAAAACAGATACTGGCAACACCGGTTCATAATTCAACAGCTACATTTGTATCTTTCTATCTTTGCATATATCTGTCCTTCTTTTCTTTTTCTCTTTCTTACTTCTGATCTTAATCATACTTCCAAACACATTTTGATTTTCGTGAACGGCAGACGCCTCAAATCCAAGTCTTGTTATTTTAATCGGAATAATTATATTAATAAAGTACAAAGTACAACAAATTTCCCTTCTAGGTAACACACTAAATACTTTAAAGTCCAAAGTTAAAAAAAAAAATCGCTTCAGGGGCTTGAGCTGCAAGTCGAGTACATACAGGTAGAATTATGGCACTTTTTTCGAGTTCTCTATCATCATAATGTTAAGTACAGGGTTTTCCAATATGAGGGTTCGTTTTGATATTAAAAAAAACGAGTGTTTTTTAAGATAACACGACTACGGTTGCAGCACCATATTCTCTACATGAAATTTTCCATGACCATAATTCGCACATTTGCGGCTGTATGTCCTCGATAACTTCACGAATTCCATCTTTAAGGTCTTAAATCGATTGTAGAGCATTGGCATTGGCATTGACTTTTCTAGTCTATATATGTCTATATTGTGATCAACTCTTCGAAAAAATAAACGTCGTCACGTCTTGTTGAAAATAAACGTCGTCCACATCAATATCTTCCAATTCCGGCCATACAAAAATCATTAATTATAGCTTGATTTTCGAATAAGTAATGTCCAATCACACCGCCATCGCTAGCCCAAAAACCGCACCGAGCCCCAAATGCGACAATTCTGCTTATAAACGTAGCCTTTGAGGTTAAAATCCTGGTTCATTTTGATGCATTTCAAGGACCCAACAGCGAAGAAAAGGAGTTGCTGGTGATTGACTTGCTTGAGTTTTTGTTTACTTGTCAAAAGATGACAGTTCCTAAAGTGACAGCTTCCCATATAGTTTCAAAATGACACCTCTTATTGGAAAACCCTTTAATTAATAATTTTTAAATGCTCGTAGATCTTGCTTAAATAAGAATTTTGAAATCTCAAACCCTGTTTTGTTATTGTAAGTACCTTGAATGACTCGTGTTTTTTTAAAGCATTTGTGATAGAAATTCCTGGAAATTTCTTGAAGACAAGAACAATGTCGTTGCAGTTACTTAAAGCCCACTTTTCATATCGACGTTGATTTTCAATCGAAAGCCAATTGAAAGAATTTAAATCCAGGCAATTTTCTTTTCCTTAAATAACTACATATGTATGTTCTGTCGTTATTTTACTGAAAATAATTCGTCATAATTCGTATTATACCTAAAAGCATTTTGCATTGACATAGCAGCAAACATTATATTTGAGAATTCTTTTTCTGATGATGATTCACTCCACATAAGCGATATTGCTCCCAAACCAGTTTGCCTATATTAAAACAGGATTGCAGGCTATAAAAAATTCCCAATTTCCCATAGGACACAACGATATGCCTACTACCGAAGTGATTTTATAGTTTTATTTTAACTTATCTCACAAGACTGCGACAATGCCAATGATCTGGCATTAAAGTTCTCGAGATAATGATGTCTTGTGTGCAACAATTCATTCGACTTACTACGACAACGACAAGCACGACGACGTTCCACCTTATCTCATTTAAAAGTATCTAAAGCCCTAAACAAAAATGATTAAGAAGTTAAATTATAAATAAATGTAAACAGATGAGTATGTGTCCGCTGCCCGGCCGGTCCAACTGACCAACAACCGTACAAAATTCAGTGAATCATTTAATATGTAAAATAAAAAAAAATTAACAAAAATTGAAACAAAACGAAGAATGGTGATGCTTTGGTCGAACGGAGGAATGGACAGAAAAGACCTGCAACCAGCATACCTACTTCCTCAAACAAACTTTTAAAATATATAATGTGAACACAAATTACGTAGATATCTCAACACACGAATACAAACATATTTGCGAAAAGTTGCAGTTTTTGTTCTTTTAACTTTTTTTTTTTTAATATGCAATTAGATTGCGGTGTTTAATTATAGTAAATTCGTTAAGAGCACCGCAAGAGGGCACTCAAAGCAATTACCTGCACGATTTCGCATATTTATTTATTTTCTTTGGTTGATGCTTTCTTTGTATTTTTTTTTTGTTGTTGTAGGTATTGCATTTTTGTTGTCTGTCTTTTTCCATTTTTTCTCAAGAAGTGAGTGCTGCCTGACGTCTCTCTGAGAAACTCTACTACTCAGTGATGTCAGCCAGCTGCTGCTGCTGAAGCGCAATTTTTATTTTATTTTTTATTATTATTTTTAAATGAAATGCACTTGTATTGTGATGATGACGACTTAAAGTCACTCGATCATTTCCTATTATAGTGAATGACTGAGTGTAGTTCAGATTGAGGGAGAGGCTGAAGTTCCGATTCCAATGTTAAGTTGAGCTTTTGAGTGGAAAAAGAAACCGCAAATTGAAAAGCTTTTGGTGAGTGAGTACTAAATGATCATGAAATTTGATTCGTTACTTTGAAGAAGAGATTTTTCGTTGGTAACAACTGGTGGTAAGCTTCAACTAGTTGGGAGAAGATGTCACTAAAATGGTTTATCATAGTGAATGCATAAACCTTGAATCGGTAAAAGATGATCTAAAAATTTAAATTGTAACGGCCGTTTCGACTGTGCATCCAAAGCAAGCTTCGAAATAAATAAGAAAAAATAAAATGTTCCCAATAAAGGAAGTTCCTCTTAACTAAAATACATACAAACAATAGGTAACAGAAACATGTCTTATTTTTTTGTTTAAAGGCGATAATTCAAAGGTTTGTCATAATTTAAAAGTTAAGTGGACATACTTTTGAAGAATGGAAAAGACTAAGCTTACCATAAAACCGAAAATAAATTAATGTGCCAGAAATGGTCTCCATCTCTTTTCAAAATAAACGTTAAATCTATAAAATTTCTTTTCTAAAAATATTCCAGTCCTAAAAATAATCCCAATAATACCGTAAAAATTGTATGACCAAGAAATTTGTTTCTGCAAATCGAAGCACACCTCATGAATGGTCCTAGGGACTGGGATGTTGTGGTTCTGTTCTAAAATTCTGTTATTTTCTGAACAATTTAAGTAGGTAGGTACAACTTTTGTCCAACAAAACTACAAAAGAATATAAGATGTTATTTTAAAATGTTCATTAAGTATAATTTTGCTCCAACATTTTAATTATACATTTTTTTCAAAAATTAAAATTTATTCTTAACTATGTGCTATGCTTTGTTTTGATTTTGTTTTCATAATTCTATAGTTTTCGTTAAAAAATAAATGTACATTATTAGGTATATAGTTTTTGTAACAATTTACACAGCCCCATATACGGGGAAAGTTGTACCAACATGGTTTTTCTCCGTTTTTGCTATATTTTGACAATTTCTGATAGACTTCATTAAAATTATAGTATAAGGTCTATTATCCTCCGTTTAGGCGGGAGGGGCAATTGTCTAAAAAATAGACTTAAAACAGAAAAAAAATTATTTAAAAACAACGGTATAACTTGCAATGCCCTGCCATACCTTTTTGGAAAGTCAGATATCTATTCTTTATTTTTCATTTTAAATAAGGTTGCGTTTATGAATAGTTTTAAAAAAATTAATTTTCAAACTCGAAAAAAAAAATTAAAAAAACAATTCCAAACTAATTTTTTTCAAAATTTTATGTAATTAAGTACTATTTTTGTTGTCAAAATTCAATGCTCTTATCAATTTTTAGTCAAACACTAAAAACGGGATAGATCTAGGACTTTTAATTTATACGAAATTAAAAAACGTAGCATTTCTATTAACATCCTTTAGTTATGATGTTTTTCTGTCTGTAAAATATCTACATTAATGTAATCAGGTCTATGTCCTTCATTTATACAATGTAAAGCTAAAGCTGTTTTTTGTGAAATTCCGTTATTTATGACCTTATATACGGTTTTTTAGTTTTTGCATTGATGTGCCAACATATACTGAAGGACAACTCAATATTCGATCACCTAAACATTTTATTTTATATACAATATCTGACTTATCTTCTTTTAGGAATTTACGTTTAAGTTTTGAAAATAAAGATGTTCTTGAAGTATTAGCTGATTTAAAAGCTATACGTACATTTTCTTTATTCCATATTGGAGCATCTAATATACGATTAGAAAGATTAGGAATATATAAAACACTTTTATATGTGAATATATTGTTGAACATTTGGTTGTACATTTGTTTGTACTAAGGGATTAAAACACCTACATATTTATTAGTGTTTTGATTATATTTAAATGGAATAAATTCGAAGTAAATGTATAAATAACGGAAATTCAGAAACAGCTTTAGCTTTACATTGCATAAATGAAGGACATAGACCTGATTACATTAATGTAGATATTTTACTGACAAAAAACATCATCGCAAAAGGATGTTAATAGAAATGCTACACATTCTAAACACAGAAACTACAGTTAATAGACAATCAGACTGTGAAGGACTTAGCAGCATATATGGTCAACTCATTGAGAGGCAATAAACTAAAAACAAGAATTTATATTTAACTTGTTTTGTAGGTTAGAATTATTTAAAATATTTTGAATTATTATTCAAAATATAATAAATTTAGTTTGAAATATTTATTATTATTCAAACTTTTGATTTAAAAAAACGTCTTTTTCAAGACATATCGTAATATTGAAAAGAATAATAATATTGCATTCAAAAACCAAAATAAAACCAAAAGAGGATTAAACCTTGATATTATTTTTATAAGAGAAAAAGTTGTAAGTACATATTCTATAAATTTATTTAAAATTGAAGACATAAAATATTAATAACTATATGTTTTAGAGACCTGAAGAAAAACACGTTTGAAACGTCTCGTCTGATTTAGATACTAGATACAAATATAGACCTAAAGCCCATTTAGAATTTTGAACATTTTAAGAAAGGTCACGAAGAAGGAATAATTATTCTCTTTAACTAGGTACCTAATTCCATGTTTTTTTATAAATGAAATTTTTAAAACTCTAAGACACTCGAATTGTAAAAGCTACTTGGTATTTTACAGAGTCTTATTTGATTTATTTTTTTGTAACTTAAAAGGCTTTAGACATTTGATACGGTACGTACTCGTTTCCGTACGTTTATCCGTGTAATTTGTAGATATTTCTTACACCTAGCAAAAAAAAAAAACAAACACCAATTACCCACAAACTTGGTAATTAAAGATGTTGAATTTGTTTCTAGTTAACATTAAAACATCAGTCAATAGGAGCCACTGAGTACCTACACGATACGAGTTCTACACTTAAAAAAAAAAAAAACAAGAAAATATAACCGCTATCCTAGGTTCCAATAAACATTTTTTCATCCCCTTTTTTTTTATGGTTAAACATACATATAAACACGTTTTGTAAGAGGATTAATAAATTAAACTAAAAAAATAGACTTAAATACGTAAAAATCCGTTTAAACCGTACAGGTTTTTTTTTGAGTTTTTTTTATAAGGGTTTAAAAATATTTTTTGTTTAATCTTCGTTTCGGAAAAGAAAAATGATTATTTATACATATTTATGAGTGAATTTCAATAAAAGATAAAAAAGAAAGATATTTTTTTAAGAAAAAAAATAAAAAAATCTAATAATAAATATAGCACAGGAAAGATGGATTATTTTGTGAAACGAAATATAGGACGGCATAATTTTGTGTACGTGAAAGAAGACTATTATAAAAGATTAAGTCCTTTTTTCGTGGATGTGGTATTGCATCATCCTCAAAAATATATCAAAGTGTTTGAAATTATATCGAAAGTATAATTCTCGTAAGTTTCCGCAGTAACGACAAAAATGTATAAATGTCAAAAAAAAAAAATAAAACGATAAAACGATGTAACCTTGAAAATATTGCCCACGCCGAAAAAAAATATATGTATAAGTGAAAGATGACTTAATTATTCCCTACAACCTTGGCCTTACAGTTTTTCTTGAGATCAATAGTTTCGGAGATATAGGCTAATTTGCATTTTCCAAAATGACGGATTCCGCCATGGTCATGACCAGTAGCGGATCTAGGATTTGGCTGTGGGGGGGGGGGGGGGGCTTTGAGTTTGGAAATCCAGTTTGTACATATGAAGTTATACCTAGGTATAACAGAAAAAGAATTTTGACATCACTTTTTCATTAATAATAGCAGTGTTTTTAGTGCCTTTATATCCGTTCCTATCGCGCTTTAAATTCTTTTCAAAATAAAGCACAATATCAAGAATTTGGGATTAATGTGTTAAGCATGGGAATTATTTTTAAGCGAAGCTAGAAGCCAATATTAAGACTCAGCAAAACATGGTAGTATAACTAATTTTATTACTTCAAGTTCTAGCCACGTTACAGCCTCAAACCATACGAAAAAATTTGTTTATTTATATTGCTTGATAATTCATTAGGTATCAAGTGTCCACCTATGTACATTATGTAGTGTTTGTTTAAATTAGCTGAAGCTATGCTTTGAACTTCACCTTTTTAACAAAATTTAAAAACTGTTTGTAATGCTAATTCAGAAAAATTTTATTTAAGTGGTCTTACTGGCAAAAGCTCATATGTGTTTTGACAGTATCAGTCCTCTGAGATCTCATTTTCTTTAATTAGCCAAATCAACAAACCTATGTACCTGTTTTCTTAAACTTCTTACTGGAAAGCACGAAAATAATATTTTGTGGATCGAAAAATAAAATATCAAAATTTCAAGACTTTTAGTCGGGCATAAGAAACAGCTGCTCTAATAAATAAGCTGCACGGCCAATTCTACAAGTGTTAATGAATTTTTGTTTACGCTGCACCTACATACACTTTCTATTCCTGCTCAAAAAATGTGTCGATAAATATGTAAGTCACTCCAGAGTCTATAGAGATTGTAAATATTCGTGTCCACCTGCAAGATTTTTCTGAGTTCACAGAGTTTCTCACGCTTTTGGAATTTGGCTCCTCGACTATAGAATTTGTATTGAATTGCTTAGCCCGAAAATATTTTCTATGTATTGCCTTATTGCCCCAAAATTATCAAAGCCCAGCCAAGGCCACTAAGATACAGCCTCTAAGATTAAGCCTCAATTGCGATTCTTTCGTTAAATAAGCTAAGTTTGTAGTGTAAACAGTTGTTGCTTTTGACATGTAAATGTTTTTTTTTTTAATTATATCTTCAAGCTTTAGCCCCAACTTCGGACATTGACAATCCTTAGACTTATGCCGCAAAAGCTCTCTGGAATAATGTTAGTTTTTAGGGCGTTAGTTGTTTAACCCTGACTACTTTTTTTGTCCAATATTCTCAGACCTTATTAGTCCCAAGTTGTTATTTTTTTTTCAATTTTCTGGGTTTTGTTTTAAGGGAAAATTGTCGTTTCATGAAACATGTCCATTATTCATAACCCTTAATTGGTTTTTTTGTTCAACTCACTTAAAGATTTAACCCCGACCTTAGGGCTTAGAAAAGAAGTTGCAGAACATGTAAATTGTTCAGCCCCAACCACGTTATTTTGTCCATCAAAATGCTCATCTTAACAATATTTTAGACGAATATTAAACTCTACACGTTGTTATGTATTGCTTTCTACATTTCAAATTATATTAGCAATCGGCTGTGGGGGGGCTTTAGCCCCTATAGCCACCCCCCTGGATCTGCCACTGGTCATGACGTCCCGAAAACGCGGAAATAAGCTTTTCTAACAGGCCTCATTCATGTATAAAAAAATCACCTTACCAGTATTTCGTTTTACGAAAAAGTCCATCTTCACTGTACTATATCGACTCAATTGATTTATCACCCAAATTTCCAAAAAGCTGTAACTTTGGACTATGGGATATCGCATCGTCTTCAAAAATATATCAAAATTTGTTAAACTTTGTGCTCTAGAATTGTATCATAAGAACAATTTACATACCTTTCTTAGGGGTCAGTTATAGCTATCATTGAAAGCCATCATTGAAAATATTAATTGTCAATTTTGAGAGATTTTGAAGACAAAATTTATGATTATTTTGATGCCAAAGTGAAGCTAATTGACTGAATAATTATTTCTAGGTAAATCAAAATTCAATTTGGCACAACTTTTCTCATAAAATGACTTTTAATTTTTCAATGATGAACTATTTTACCAATCATCATTGAAAAAATTGAAAGTTTTCTTATGGGGAAGTCATAGGTCAAAATGATTTTTTTTTTGAGGAGAAATAATTTTGAATCCTTAAGATATATTTCTGCAATTAAATATTCAATGATTAAACAATCTAAGGGCCTCAAAATCAACAGCTAACTTTTTCAATGATGGTTTCCAATGATAGCTATAACTGTGGCCTTAGGAAATAAGAAAAATGTGAAAAAGTAAAAAAAAAAAATAAAACAACGTAACCTCAAAAATATTGTCCACACAGAAAAAAGTTTTGATGGAAAATAAAAATTTTATTTCCAACAAATTTAGTTATGACAGCTCTCCACCTCAAACTGATCGTTTCGGAGATATAGATCAATTCGTGTTTTCCAAAATGTCGGAATTCCCCAGGGGTATGACATGGCGTCCCAAAGAACAGGGCTTAAGCTTTTCTATAAAGGCCCTTTTTCCAGTATAACAAATTCAGCCGTCCTATATTTCGTTCCATAAAACGATTGTTTTTTTGACCAATTTTCTTGTACTAATATTGATTTTACCAATTTTAATTATTTTTGCGGTCTTAAAAGAAGAATACTTGTACATATTTGTTTATCGACAAATAAATAAAATAAATTGTATTACTTACTTCTGATTTGTCTTTAATATTTCCCTTTTATAGGTATTATATTATTGTCTCAAACAAATCATCACCATAAAAATGTTCGATACTTTTAAATACTTCTCGATACAATTAAAAACTAGTTCCAACGATCCAAATGTCTATTTTATTTCTCTGAGTGTGTTAAAAAAGAAAAAGTGAAAAATGTCCCACGAATGAAACCCGATAATTGCACAAAATGATTAATGTAATTTTAGACCGCAGTTTAAACATTTAATTCATGCTCATGTTGTTTATTTATATTTTTCTTATTTTCTTTAATTTCCGATGGAAAAGAGGAAAAATGAATTCTATTTTTATTTTACATTTTCTTTTGAAAAAAAAAAGAAGAATAAACTAAAATTATTTTGCGAGAGAGAGAATGACGAGACGGCAGAACATGAATGTTAGCTGTAGTGGCAGGAAACCACAACTCCAAAACAACAACAACACAAATAGGCGTAAATTGTAATTAGGAAAAGTGTGCTCTGATTATTGTGTTGGATATTTAATTTAAAAAATTCAAAGTAGGTACCTCGTTGTTCGTATGTTGAGTTTTTGCATCTTTTTGTGCTGTGAATCGATGCAAACGCAGTCAAATTAAAAAAAAAAAAAAAAAACTAACTAGTCTACATAGAGAGAAGCTTGGTTAGTTTTTGTTTACCTACATGAAGGTTGATTTTAATTAGGTATGTATGTAAACTAACATCGATTTTAAAATTCAAAGTCAAAACAATTAGATTTAATAAAAATGAAATTTAAACGGTTTGTCCTTCAATTCCACAGCTAGATCCAAAGTTTGAAATAAAATACGCTATTTACCTGGGTGGGTTATGAGTCGTGGAATTACCTGGGTACCTTGCCCTTATTAAAAAGATTCAAAAACAACAAAAAATTGGGTTAGGGTCAGAATTCTGAAAACCGAAATCCCGAAAACCCAAAATCCCGAAAATCCAAAATCCCGATAATCCAAAACCCCGAAAATCTAAAATTCCGAAAACCCTCAATCCCGAAAACGCAAAATCCCGAAAAAAAACAGAATCCCGAAACCCAAAATCACGGAAACCTAAAATCCCGAAAGCCCTAAATCTCGAAATCGAGATCCCGAAAAATTATAAAAATGAAAAATTTGGCAAATTTTACCACTTCACGATTTAGTACAATTTTAAATAGTAAAGGAGCTCATGTGGTGACAAAAAGCCCGTTCTGATCATTGTCATGAGTCCTTTCCATATTACAATTTTGAATTTTTATGTAGGTATTTACTCTTTCTATTTTATTTTCGCGATTTTGGCCTTTCTGGATCTTGGGTTTTCGGAACTTTGGGTTTTCGGGAATCTGGGTTTTTGGGATTCTGGGTTTTCGGGCTTTTGGGTTTTCAGGATTTTGGGTTTTCAGGATTTTGGGTTTTCGGGATTTTGTGTTTTTGGGATTCTGTGTTTACGGGATTCTGCATTTTCGAGATTCTGGGTTTTCTGGATTCAGAATTTCGGGCTTGTGTCCGTCTCCCAAAAAAAAATTGCCTCGAAAGTATTTGCTTTTTCAGAGTTTCCTCAAACATGAGACAAATATTTTTCTTTTCTCTTTTCAAAAAATATAAAGTTATCTCCGCTGGAATAACAGCTTTATTAAAGGAGAATTATTTATTTAAAAATATTATAATATAATATACAGAGTGCCCCATAAAGAATGGATAACCCTGAAATGCCTCATAATAGACTTTATGGCCGTCCTGAAAACTGATAAAAAAAAGTTCTATATTAACCACAAGAAAAGATACATGCATTTTTTTGTTCAGTGCATTAACAACAAAACTGACTATTGTATTTTTGAACAACAATCTGATGCTTATATGTAGAACAGATGGATATAGAATTCCTTCCCAAAAAGTAACACTACTTGAAACACTATAAAAAACTTATCTGCCTCCTGTGTCGATGTTATAAAAAATTAGGCCATATACTTGCTTTTGTGTTCTTTTTGGATTGTTTTATAATACCGCACAATCGCTAAACATTCTCTCAATATAGAATGGTCATTGGTTGCTGCTGCTGCTGCATCAGTAGGCCAACAAAACAACTATAAATCTATTCAGATGCAACGTGTGTGGACTATGTGCGGTGTGTGGAGAGGACTTTTTCAATATCCGGCATATCTGCGAAGTAGATTTTATGTTTTCAATGAAATTCCCCAAAGTTGCAGTCACATCAGCTATAATAGCTAACAGCACCATCACAGCAACTTTGCTGCAAGCGCAACAAAACACACAAAATCAAATACCTACTTATATCTATTCGTATAGACAATACATTCATCAACTGTAGACTCTTCAGTTCAGAACTTAAAACACTTTCGGGTTTTGTCGATGGTGGTGGCAGTGGCAGCGGGCGAGCGAGGATCAGTGTGCCCCAAAGGTCAGGACAGAGATATACCTAGTCACATTGTATGGGGCGAGATAAATTCCGATGAATAGTTGTTTCTATCAGGAAACATTTTGCAGTTGAGGGTACACATATATCTACACAAACTTTGGCCCCTTGGTGTGTTTGGTTTGAGAGTTGAAAATGCCAAATTGATTTTGGCATCATATACAACACAAACACAAAACATACTAACAAAGATGGACAGGGACAAAAATTCAAGTCATTTCGGGAATATAGTGTTCATGGAGAGGGGGAGGAGGTGGGTAGGTTAATTTTGGATAGGTTACCTGATGGGATTGCCGGGCCTAACCTGCCCGGTTATGCAGTAGTAACAGTTAGATAAAGTTTTGTATACCGATGTAAGGAGTTTTAGTGGGGAGAGGGAGGTAAATTGTAATGATTGCGTGTCTTGCTGCATTGTTTATCTGCAGAAGACAATATGAAGCCTTCTTCGTTGAAGCTATCATTCTGGTGGAGTTTTGTATCCGATAATCATGCTCATATAAAATACAAAACTTTTGTAGCAGGTTGTTTTTTTGTTCTGTGACATATTTGCTTTGGAACATATTCTATTGGGCCAAACTTATAAGAATGTTTTTTTTTTGTGATTTATATTTATTGACAGTTTGGTTAGATAACCGAAAGAAAAGTCTTCTAATAAATTTATAAGCGAAAGCCCAAAACATATTTGTTATGATCCGAATTATTTATAGGAATTGCTCATTGTCATGAGTAATTTAATGTGTGTGGTGTGTGTAGAGTTCATTGCCCAAATCTATATGAACCTATAATTAAATGTAGGCAAGAATACAAATTAGTTGCTTTTGACACAACAAATTTCTATATAAAAATAGGCTCCACAGTTTGAGCCCCAGTCTAGGTTGCATTCTTTTCTATATTACCCAGTTTCAACTGGAATTTTATAAGATAATAAACATCTTATTCTTAATCCACTGTGCCCAAAAAAATCTTTCCTTTCCTTCTATTCTTTCTAACTAGTGCCGTGCATTGCATTTGAAAGACCTGATGTCTTACAGGCATATAAATGGTGGTCCAAAAGTCACTTCCTAATTTAAAGTGATAATAACTTTTATAGATTTAATTTTTATTAATAATTTAATTAAGAATCACAAAGTATGGTTCATGGAGATGTTTTTGGGCTAAGTATGGAATATAATGTCCTTCAAATGGGCACCAGCATCATGCTCACAGGGAAGAGCTTTTTTTAGAGCGTTTTCCATAGCTTCGTATAGGATATCTGGGCTCAGCGCCTCTTTTTCATCGCTAATGTTCTGCTTCAGCTGCAGGATAGTGGTGGGTTTATTAACGTACAGTTTACTCTTCAAATAACCCCACCGAAAAGAGTCTGATGCAGTCAAATCCGCAGAACGTGGAGGCCAATAAAATCCTGATTTTTTTTGGAAATTATTCGGTCGTCGAAAATTTCCCTTTGTAGCGCCATCGCATCGTGGCGTGAGCAGTTTGCGCAATAGCTCCATCCTGCTGAAACCAATCAATGAGAGGTGGCAATAGTCTTATACGATCTTGACATTTTAAAAGAAAATACAAACAAAAAAAAAATATTATGGCTGAACAGTAACAGAAACTAATACACTTTTAATGAGGTTTCAGTAACCTTTCAGATGATTAAATATTGTACACTTATTTCAAAAATGAGGTGTTAAAAATCGCTTTGACCTTGAAAAATCTTTAAAAAATGTATTAAACAAAAATCTATAGCTGATCAATTACTGAAACTAGCAGAATTTTTCTCACCAATTACTTACCTTTTAGACGACATGCTTGTTTTTCTTATTTATTCCTTAAAATAGGTGCTAAGAGTCTTATACTGTGACCTTGAAATATACTTACAAAATAAATTCATAAAAAAACCTATGACTGACCATGACCAATTACTAAAACTACCTTGCCTTTTATGGCAATTTGGTGGCCATTCGAAAAGTATACTTTTAAACGAATATCCCTTAAGGTGCTGAGCCGTGCGTGGCTTTGAAAAATGTTAACATTGATTAAAATTTTCTTATGGCCGACCAATTTCTAAAACAACTTAGTCCTTTTTGACAAATTCTTAGATTTTTTTTTGCAACATGTGTATTGATTCAAGGCAAGAAAAAAATCTTATTGCATGGAAGTATTTCTTTCTTTTGTTTAGTCATTTTCACACAAAACAATACTTTAAAAACAAATTATTAAAAAAAAAACAACGGCAACACTAACAATATTGTGCTATAGCTCTTTTTAAACCCAAAAACTTAAGATTTTACTAAATGTTTAGTCCAATTATTTTAGAGAATATTTTCACAATTATAAATTTGTACTGGACCGGTAGTGGCCTGTAGGGTAGTGCGCTGGACTGTCACGCTGGAGGTCTGGGTTCACTTCCCAGCCTCGTCCACCTGAAAACAAAAAAGTTTTTTGCAGGGCTACTGCCTCTTGCGAGGAATTGACAAATCCTCCAAGAGGATCACTTGTCATGAAAAAGTGCTTCTAGACTAGCCGTTCGGATTCGGCATTAAATTGTAGGTCCCTTCCATTCTTGTCAACAAGCGCACACAGGAATGGTTGCGAGTTGTAAGTCACTAGGCCCTGGTTCTTCACGAGCCGTTGCGCCACCCAATTTAATTATTTTATTTTTACGGGACAGGTAAAACCAGATGCTTTTATATGTCTTTTTAGAAAAAATTGAAAATTATGAAAACTTATTTTTTTCTTAAAAAGACCTCTTATAAGATTTGCATTACTTTTTTAGAATTTTAAAATTTTGTGTGTGCTGTTAAAAAAAAACGCTGTTCTCCATTGTACCATCAAAATATTTTAGAACAATACACTCCTATTAATTAAATCAAAATTCCTGGTTTTAAATTTACGAGTAATAATTTCTTATTAATCAGTGATTTGTTGAGAACATCTACTAATAAAAATTTTGTTACATTTTCACTATCAAATTTGAACTTTTGCATTTGCACTTTCGCACGAAATCGAAATTTTGCCATTTTAGCTTGTAAAAAGCAAACAACTAGAATTAACTTTCTCTGGGCAAAAATTATTATTCCTATAATTCTTGATAACCCGGTAACTTCCCGAGAAACCAACACAATACGGGGTATGTAATGCCATAAAGATTTCGCGTATAATGGGTAATTAACTTGCACATTTGGGAAATACGGCTAAACTACCCGGCTGATTTGGGCAAGGCCCTAGTAAGTTTTCAGTAGGGAAAATCTAGACGAGGAAAGCTTGTCAGAGGCAACCCATTGCTGGATTTCAGTAACAACAAATGTAGACGCTCATGAGGCCCTCACTAGTTAAAACTTGTTAAACATGTTCCGGTATCCCATCAGGAATGTCTCTTATACACCAAAAACAAACATTTTATAGTTTTCATACAATTTCATTCATTATCATACGACACTTTTTTTCTCTTTCCTTTGTCTTCTTTAACGTCAGACAAGTTAGAAAAGAAAGATTGCGGGATGAAGTCCCACATAAGCCAACTTTTTGTTTGCCTGACGAGGCAAAAGGGTTCATAATCGTCAAGGCCCTTGTTCTAGGCTTTGCTTACCCTTGCTAGGCCCTTGCCAGAATCTATGTAAAACTTTCTAGTGCCTTGTCGAAAACTAGATTGTTTTTCTGCGCATAGGTAGTTAGTTCGGTAACTAAACTGAAAATCTATGCACTCGCTCAAAATTAAAGTCATGCAATTAATTCAACCATCTCTATTCTTACATCGAAAATCTCTGTTCGTATTCCTATGTACCTTTTTTACCAAAAAAACTCCTACCTCCTTGTTCTGAAATGCTTACCCATTATAACCCAATGTCAATCCGTCACGTTTTTGTCAGATCAAAGCTTAAATTTATATTTGTGAATATGGGAATGGGGATTTATTTATAAATAATTCAAACAAAAAAAAAATGCATGATCGACATTTAAAAACAAATAAAATCTTTGTCACGTATCGGCCCATATTTCCCCAGGCTCGCATCTCACACTCGTCCTAAAATAAAAAAAAAATATGTTTTTAATTCCCCAGTTGCAACCAAATAACTATGATGCACATACATTTTCTATCTTTTATGTTATGGATAACTTTATTTCGTCCATATCGAGTGTGTTTAGCAAACAATGTGAACGAGCTTAATCACGTAGGTAACTACTACCTACATCCATATATAAGTATTTAATAATCTGACTATACGGATGCCAATGATTCTCCGGCAACGCGTCGCGGCGGCAGTAGCAGAAGCTTCATATCGGTAGCGCCACAACATACAATTTGAAATAGAATCGATATCCATAGACAACAGCAGAAAAACTCGCAATATTGGTACCAGTACACAATTCTCATTCATAGCTACCAATGTACAAGTACATACATATAATAGAGAACCAGCCAGAAGCAAGCATATTGTATCTGTACTTCGGATTCAGTAGAATACACTTCTGCTGCTTTTATATATTTTTTTTTTGTTCGTTGTCAAAATGTCATCCGTTACCCGTCAGAGTTGGTGCACAGTGGGGTAGGATGCAATAAAAAGTGGTACTGAATTCTGATATAAGAATAATACTTAATAGTTTCTGGTAGGTAGCTATTTTTAACGCGGATATCTATTAAACATAACATTTGGTGAACTTTCTATGTTTTCTGTATAAGAAGAGAAGTCAATATTCTAAAGAAAAGATTTTAATTAAAAAACAGGTTCAGAATTTTGAAATATTTTTACATATTTTTTTTGGACAAAATGTAAGTTAAGCTTAACAGACGGCTGGTAGTTCATATTGTGAGATCTGTTAGACAAAAATGTGTCTTAAATGTCTTACAACCACCTGAATTTACAAGTTTGTCTGAAAGCACTGCCAAGCCACTGTAATACGACCACATTGCCCGTTGACAGTTCTGACAATATTGTAAAATCTGACGTACTTAGCTTTACTATAGGCTTCTTAGGTCCAGTTTTTCAATGCCAGATTAAAGATTTAACTCGAGTTAATTTCCGTAATTTGAAGTTGTTACATTATTTGAGCGTATCTTAATTATTTTCTTCCTTCATATCTTTTTTTTAACCTTTGCATATTTTAGATGTTCCTCTCTTGAAAAAATAGCGCACAATGAAAAACCAGACCGTGCTTTTGAAAAATGCAAACAAGTAAAGTTCCCGATGTAAAGTTCTATGTTTTTAATTTGATTACCATTTCTAGGCTTTCCCACCCCACTGTGCGACAATGAGAATGCAATATCTGTAGTATCATCGATGGTGATGGCATATGAATCGATATATTTTTTTTTTTCTCTGCTATTTTTCAAAACATTGTTATAATCGGAGGAATAAAAAAAAAAGAAAAAAAAAAGACAAGCCTGCATTACTGCAAACTATCTAAACGATTAAAGTTTAGTTGCGCCAAAACGACAATGTTTTTTTTTATTTATTTTTATTTGGAGGGTTTTTTGTCCGACAGCGATGTTGAGTTTGTTGGAATTGTTCATAGCTCGGTTGTCCGATAATGTCACGATTGAGTTTTATATAATTTTATTGCAACTTTTTTTTTAAATAATGAATAAAATTGAAGAGTTAAAAAAAAAGTAAATTCTAACTAAAAGAGATTAATTTAAAATTCTTTTTAAGGATATTACATTTTTAACGCTTGTAGCAAAGGTTTTTTATTTATAAACCTATCTACAGATTATTGTGTTCATTTGAATTTAGTCACGTATCAAAAGACAATCATAAACAGGTATAATAATTTAGACGTTTATTTCCCTAATCGAAATATATTTCGACATAAATTGAATTAAAAAGCTTTCGGATTTTGTCTAAATTTTGGCTTTCGAATGATAGTAGGAGTTAGGATAAGGACTATATCTTTTTACAATAAAGTACCTCTGAAAGAGTTCCTCGGTAGATCAGGTGGTGCAGCGCGTAACCTATGAACCGCTTTCATATGTTTAAAGAAAACCTTTTTTTTTAAAAATTTAAAACGAAAATTCAATTTTTCAAAAATACTTTTTGAAAAAGAAATTTAAAAAAAAAAATCATATTTGAATCTTTCAAAAGTAGGTTTTGAAAATAATTTTAAAAATTCAATTTAAAAGTACAAGTGACCTCAACTCCTGAAATTAATGTGTTTCTCCCAGTGAGGTCTTCAGTCAGTCTGTTATACCCTAAGACACACACTAAGACACAAATTTTGGTCGATGTTTACCGACTCCTGTAATTGAATTATATTCATTCGCTTCACTTAAAACAGAAGTAATTTTAATTTCTAAATTTCTTCATATTTTTATTATAAAAAAAAAAACCTGACCAATTAATTATTTTCTGGGTCCACGAATTTAAACAAATTCCCTTAGAATAATAAATTCCACAGTATCTTCTTGCTGTGATTTGTATAAGAGTCGGTAAACATCTACCAAAATGTGTTTCTTAATAGAGTATGACAGACTGACTGAGGAGCCAACTGTCATATCTGTGTCCCTCAACTTAGCAGAGCAAAGTCAGCAGAACAAAAAAAAATTGATGGTCTTACAAGTTGACGAAAAAATGTTGAATTTTCTGGGAAAACTCGATTTTAAGTTAGCAGAGCAGGTTATGTATGGGAAATTAAATATATTTTTTTTTTATCAGATCGTGGAAAATCCTTGGGAAAGGTCGAGCACCTAATTTTACTATAAGAGTACAAAATTAATAAAAAAAATTTGGATGAAAAAAGATGAAATAAAAAATATAATATTTTTTTTTTCAAAATTATTAAAATATTTTTTTTTTTTTTGTAGAAAAAACAATTTTTTTCGAATTTTTTTTTTGGATTCGTAGCACTTAAGTAGCTCGTTAACATAGTACTTACCCGATTTTTCTACCTGAAAGATTAAAGATTTGGTCTGCTAACTTGAAATCAAGTTAGCAGAACATTCATTATTTCCAAAAGTACTGGAGCACTTAATTTAATGTTTGGGTACTTAATTAGCGCTTTATAAGCACCTTGTAAGACCATCAATTTTTTTTGTTCTGCTGACTTTGCTCTGCTAAGTTGAGGGACATACATTTACACAACCTTTTAGTACGAAACTTTTTACCCCACCTCAATAATTTTTGTTTTTTAAATTTAGCCACATTTGTAAGCTAAATTTTGAGATCTTAATTTTAAAAATCTGACCAGTAGAAATGAAGTTAGAATTTTTTAAATGGAAAAAAGCCGTTATTTAATTTTTTTATTTTGATAACCAGTGTTTTACTGAAATAGCCAGTTACAATCCTCCCGTAAAATAATTCAACCGTGATACTCGTACTTCAAGGAACGCGCATCAGTATACCCTTGAGCCCAACTTCGGACGTACTGTTAAGTATAGAGATTCTTTCTTTAGTCACGTTACAAGAATCTGGAATGCTTCACCCGGCTCTATTTTTCCCTTCCATTTCGATATTCAAAGGTTCAAAACCAATGTACACCGGTATTTTCTCTTTAATCCTTCCCTATTTTCCTCCCGCTGCTGGTAAAATGTGGAGGAAATATTAATATTTGCTTTCAGATTCCGTTAGGCCTTTTATTGAAGAAAAAGTATTTTGTTTCCTTATAATATTCCTTAAAAATAGTGAAATAACGGTATTTTTGAACTTTCAAGTTAACAAAACTCGAACTCGTCTGCGAGAAGCAATAATTTTGAAGTCGGATTGGAATTCAGAAAATTTCATTTATTTTCTGCTTATCAAAATACATCATCGACACAGCTCAATCAAGAAAACATACAGTGTAACATGGTGCACCACACCATATTGTTTTAATTAGTTTCTTTGAATTAACTAAAGTACCTACCTCTAATCTATACGAAAAATAAATTATAAACTTCTGCAAATACCAACTCATTTATAGGAACTAATATCAAATAATTACCCAACCAACTTTGAACGTCGCATCAATCTAAAATGTTTGAATTATTCGACTGTAAATTCTTATATTTGTGTACACTATACAGCTCTAATGTACACGATATGTAACCAAAAATGCAAGAAGCTTTTGCTGTCATTACCTTACGATGCTAAGGTATACATCGTCTGACCCACCATCAGACACTTTATATCCTCCTCGAGGGCAAGTCAAACCAAAATTAATAGTTTACTGAGACAAAAAAAAAAAAAACAAAATCAAAAATCTTCAGTCGTATCTCTTGGGTGATATTTTGTATCTTTATAGATATAAAACATAAGACAAGACTGCTAGGGAATGGCTAAAGGGTGTTTTTTTTTCAATGTCATAACTTTTGAATTAAAAAAAATGTAAAAACAGTCAGTTTATTGTTATTTGAGTTTAAAAATGTGTTTCATTAAACTGGTGGCTACATTTCTAATTTCGTTTGTGAACTTTTAACCCTTTTTTCCAAAATGTAGGTATGTTTAATAATAGTTGTGCGAGTGTTATTCGCTTCAAATGGCTTATGCTGCAAGATTAAAATAATTCTTTTCTGAAATAAATATTTCATAAAAAACTTAACTGGCGCCCAACGCAAGTCTCATTTTTTTTTTTTTTTTTGTGTTAAATATCTAATTGGAACCGAAAGAGTTTCTAAAGGTGAAAAAGCCATCGAAACAAATCACATTTAAATGTCATATATCTCCATAGGATTTTAATCATATGTTCAGGAAAAAACACCCTTTACTTAAATTTGCCACAACCAATACCTTTATCTTACGTATTACCACGAAATTCATTTACTCTGGAAGAGAACGACAGACGACATGACAGACCCACAAAGTATATATCTATCTATCCATAATACCATCAGAGGAGAGCAGTTCACTCCTCTGATGGTATGATGGTACTTTTTTGAAATATCATCACGACATCTGAACTACGATTATACAATTTCGACGACACATAGTGGAAAGTTATTCACCATAAAGTATCTCTCTCTAGCTTCAAAATAATATAAATAAAATCCAATGGCGGTAATAAATTAATTCGATTGTATATTACGAGTATATGCGATTGCTATTATAGGACTCCTAAAGAAGTTAAGCGGTGTTTTTTTTTTTTTGTTGATTTGTGTTTGCTAGGATTGTCTCTCTTTATCCCTCTGGCGATAAACTCGTGTAGTTAGTTATACACACACACCACTGCGGTGCACTGGCTGCCAGAGGCATAAGTAGATCTATGAACCGTGCAGATGCGTTTTGCAGAAAATTCGATTTACGAGGTCAATTAAAAGGTTAATTTAAAATAAAAAAGCAAAAGTCTATTTTATTGTACTAGTACGAGTATATGTCGTACAGTTATAAGAAGACATGATGGGAGTTAGTATAAATTAAATTCTGTAGAACAGTTTGTATCTATAAAGCTAATTTATTGCGATAGGGCTAAAAATATATTAATGCCTCAATCCTTATTTGTGCACGCTTATTTGTTTTCTTTTTTGAAATTAAGAAATCATTTTTCATTCTCGAGACATTTTCAATTGGCGCCCAATGACAGGTTCATAAATAGTTTTGACTTAAGTCTACTTTATTGTGATTAAGAAGTTGACTTTGTGCAGGCAATATGTACATAAGCGCTCGAGTTTGATGATATCGCCATTTTGCTCTCAATATTCTTAATGAAAAGAAAACTATTAAAATAATATTTAACTGGCGCCCAACGCGAGTATTTTTTTTTTAAATCACTCTCATTGATATGTTCTCTGAAAATAAAATATATACTGATAAATCACTGTCGCAGCAGAGAATATTCCTCCCAGTTTTTTTTTTTAAGTTTTAAGAGAAGCAATTGTGGTATTATTTCATGTTTAAAATATACCAACCTATAAATAAATTTTGTAGTAATATTTTCAACGTGAACAGACTGTTTTTTACTTGTTAATAAACGATCAGGGGTCTCATCACGTAAAACGAAAACGATAGGACGATATCGTTTTCAATATTGCTATCTCTATCACTTCAGTAGAGAAAAATAAAGACAGCTATCTCCAAAACGATATCGTTCGATCGTTTTTGTTTTACGTGATGAGGCAACAGGATATGTTTGCTCTTATATCATTTTTATTTTCATTTGTTCTTCATGTTTCTCGAAGAGAATATATTTAATTGGCGCCCAATGCAAGTCTCATATTTTAGTTCAACGTCTTAGGGGACCAAGCCTGATATATCCTCCAACATTCAATGAATTTAAATGTCACGCGTAATGCCATGCCAACATTTGTTCTTCATTTTACGAAGAAAATATATTAAATTGGCGCCCAACGAAAGTCTCATATTTTGGGGAACTTGCCTGCTATATCATAAAACATTTAAAGAAATTAAATGTCGTCCAATGCCACGTCAAGTATTCTTTATTTTTTGAGAATATCTAACAATTTAAAAAAAAATTAGTTGGTCGTTAAGAAAAAGAAAACCGTCCACTGCCACTCCCACTTTCTGTAGCTTGGTTTCTCGGAATAGGCTCCAATCTATTGATATGGATGCCATTTTTAGAGTTTAAGTGACACGACAACCTGCCACGCTCACCTGCCAGCGTTAATTGGGTCATCGAGCGAGGATGCTTGTGACCGCCATCTCTACCTACGTACCAGTTACAAATCTTTCGAAGACAACTTTAATTAAGACAGCTTTAATTTTTCAAGCGAAAAGGTTCGCTGTGATGAAATGAAATCGTAACTTGATTAAAGTGATTTTAAATAAAATACCTATTGCAACTATGCATAAAGTTCGTTAGCGCGATAGGCTTCAAAGGCGTCATTAAATAAATTGATTTTTCTACAAAAATTCATAGGCGTCTGATCAATTCCTAATTCCTTGTAATTGCATTTAAAATACAAGTAAAAAATAAAAAAAAATCAAGTTACCTGCTTGTCATCGACCCAGCCAATTATAACAATAAACAATTGCAGAGACACCGGTAACAGTTGCAACAATGCAATTATTTTATCATTGTTGTCTGTGTATTTGTTTATTGTTGCCTTGTAGAGGCCCTCTGTTTAATCACTCTTCTAATAGCAAATAGTTTCAGTTTCAATTGCACTTAACACACGAAGACGGAATTAAAACGCTGCACCTGACTTGACTGTTAAATCACCGGTCATAAGTTTAAATTTAGCTTTAAATTGCTGCTGCTGCTGGGCTAGTGCCTACTGCGGCTGCTCACCTGGCGCATGTAAATGGGTGGAGTGCCGGCCGGTAGGTCGTGGTGATTTGAGCGCATCATAAATGAATGAATGAGAATGTTTGCAGTCTTCACCATCATCATCATGTATAAATGAAACGTCACGTAAGTTTATTTTGTATTCGTAAGAACTCGCTATTAAATGTGTACCTATGTAAGTATGTGCACCTTTACGTTTGCGCATATGGCCATATTATAATGTTGCATAAACAGTTGCAGTTGAACATTTTCTTCTTAAATACACGCGATGACGACGACGCGACGCGACGATACGGACGCAATGGCCGGCGCAGGTGATGAGCTGATGACCAAGTTCAAGTTTACCCACTCCGATAGAGATTTAAAAATATTAAAATTAAATAAAAAAAAAAATAAATAAAGAAACTGGATTTTGATTACCGCCATTGATGCAAGCAGGGAATTCGAATGAGATAAACGGGAATTGGCCAATGGTTTAATCGGTGTCAATGAATTGTTTATTGACTTTGGGCTTGATTACTTGTGCCGGCTTATAGCTTGATGTTTTATTTCCTTACTTTGTTAAATAGACTATACGTTTGTAGGAGTTCATTTACTTACTTACTTAGATCCTTGACCCCTCTAAGGGGCACAGGGCAATTTGCTTAGAGTTCATTTGCTTAGATGTTGTTATTAAAGAACAATTTCTCTGTATTTCATATGAAATTTTTTAATTATGGATTTTAGAATTTCTAATTATTTTGAGGTCTTGTTTTTTTCGCTCATCAAGTCTATGATAACAGCTTACTAACATTCAACAATCTCCTAGACAACATAGAATCTGCATTCTCATTGCTTGAAACAAAAAAATTTGTAAGTTCTATAACGAAGTTCTTACTTCTTTACGACCTTCTGTTACAAGCTACAGCTCATAAAAGAAGCAAATCGCTTCCTTAAGTTTACTTTTATTAACATGCCTAGAAGTATTATTTATTACTTGAAGTCTTTTTACAAGTATTATTATTTTCTCCACTTAAAAAGAACTATTTTAAGCAGATTGAAAAAAAATCCTATATGAAACAGCTTAGTAGAAACTAACTTCGGAAGACTTCCTTTCAAATACACATAAGTAAATTGTAAAACTGCATAACTTCCATAATTTGGCTTTATGGACATTTTACAAAAGCCTTAGCTTATCAGAGTAGCTTAAATAAAAGCTACAAAGCAGAATAAATTATCACTTGTTGTGAATAAAACATTAAAATAAGGAAAAAGTATCAATTTATAGCCCAAGTGTATTTATGTATAATGGAAAATCACCTTTTTAACCCAAAAACTTCTCTCAGCCCCCAACATGTTCCGAGGATATTTTTCATTTAAATGTTTTACTCTTAACTAACCATCGATCGTGTTTGTTATGTTGCTCTAATTTGTATTACCTTGACAAGCTAGTTAGCTACGGCTTTTATAAAATTTCAATATAGTCAAATTACGGAAGTTATGCATTCTTTCAATTAATATTTATAATTATTAGTTTCTGCTAAGATACTTTGCACAAGATATATTTTGAGTCCACTTAATTCGCTCAAAGTTGGCTTCCATAAAAACTCCAACTGATAATGAACGCTTCTATATGTTTGAAATTTTTTAAGGTTTTGAAATCATTATCTGATTAGAAATAATATCCTAATAAGGTGTTACGTGTTTAAGGTGTTTAGGACCTTCTGCAATTAGTAGGATAAAAATGTTACAAATATTAGCTTCTATATAGGCTTTATAAAAATCTTATAGAATTTTTGGTAAGAAATACAAATGAAAATTCATATCAGCATAAATTACTTAATAGGAAAATGAATACCGAATCCATAAAGCTATGTCTTTTTTTTTTGTTTCAATGTACCGTTATCAGAAAACAATTTATCTTGCTATGTAGCTTTCATTTCTATTTAAATGATAAATCGTAGATTCTATAAAATTAGCTTAAAGCCAAATTATGGAAGTTAGCCATTTTCACGATAAATATTATACAACGTTAGCCTTTAGATATAAGTTCCTTCTAAGCAGTCACGTATAAGGTATTTTTGGACCTGAAAAAATGTGGATTCAAAATGTGGAAAATAATAGCTTCTATGAATGCTTTGGAAGATTTTATAGAACCTGAAGTCTATAAAAATAATAAAAATCAAAGTTAAAAATGTGTGTACGTTCTAGATAAGAATGAAATTTTAAATAAAGAACATGGGTTCATTTACATTTAAAGCTCTGATAACCCAAATCTGACATACCGAATCTGTTAAATTTTATTTAAATGTTCTTCTCTCAACTAAAAATTAATCATGCTATGTGGATTCCGTGTGTATTACATTAGTAAGTTTTACCGACTATAAATTTCCATAAAGCCAAATTAGGGAAGTTATATATTCTAAAATTTTATTTAAATGTTCTTCTCTCAACTAAAAATTAATCATGCTATGTGGATTTCGTTTGTATTACATTAGTAAGTTTTACCGACTATAAATTTCCATAAAGCCAAATTAGGGAAGTTATATATTCTAAAATTTATATCAACAAATTTTAAAAATATGTTCCTGCTAAGCTGTTACGTTTAAGGTTCTTAGGACGTGCTGAAATTAGTTGGCTCAGAATGTCGAAAATAATAGCTTCTATAAAGCTTGTAACTAAAAGTCAATCCATCTAGAAAACAACTGGACCTTAAATTGTTCAACTTTAATTTGCAATAATTTTTGTTAAATCGAGGCATTTGGTACAACGGTTTATTATTTCAGCGAGTTTCATTCTCACAACTTTGTATCTCCATAAAGAGGGCGGCCTTTATTATCGCCGGCATATTATACAGATGAAATAAACCAGTCAAATGACTTCATTTCAAGCATTTTATGTTAAAATTCCTTTTTATCATTCATCTGTACCTAAGTACCAGAATTTTTGACCCCGTTTTTTTTTTGTTGGTCTTGCATCGATAATGTACTTTCTAATCTACATAACCACATTGCACCGTTAAATTATTCAATGTCCAGAACCTATATAATAAACCCACACGTGTCAATCTAAATTAAACTGCAATCAAAATTTAAATATAAATTCCTCAGATTTGTTTTGTTATTCGTTATAGTCCCTGGGTATTATAGCCAAGGACTGTTAACTATTTTGCTATAGCTAATCATCCAGCGGGAATATTATATAAACGGTAAGCTGCTGTTCGTGTCAACTCTCATTAGGAGAGCGAATTGCAAATACTTATGTAGGTTTATGTATGTACGAGTATTATGCAAAATAGACAATACGGTCAAAAGAACTCAACACACTTTCCAACGAACGAGCAGCGAGTACAAAAGATATTATTTCTATTTTTCGTTAAATTTGTTGCATTAACCACCAACAGCGCCACCAAGCACCCAACCAACAAACGTCTCACTATAGAGACTCTGCGAGAAGTCTGTAACTTTAACTGGTTCAAATCGTGGCTACGGACGGCTACTAGCAGTAATTTTCTGCATTCTATATATTTTTTTTTTTTTACAAAACAGCCTATGCAGCGAGTTGATGGTTGCTGCTAGGCTACCTACTGCTGTTGCTGCAGCATTAACCGTGCGCTTCCATTTTAATTTTCAATTGGAATTTTGATTTATAGCTTTTAGTGTAAGAACTACAGACACGCTGCGCTGGCTGCTGCTGGGCAAAAGATTCAGCTCTTGAAGCTCCAGCTATAGGTACCTACACCGAAACATATTTCGTTCTAAGGTCGTTGCAAATATAAGAAAACATCTAGCAAAAGGTCGTCGAATATAAAATCATGGGAGGGGGGGTTTAAAAAACAAAAAAAAACAGATTATACTGAAATACAAAACCTATGAACAAGAAGAAAAATAAAAAAGAAAGACTTTAAGATTCTACGAGAAAATATTTAGTGGCAGACAGAATGAAGAATCGAAGTTCACGGTCCACTCACGAGATGATGGTGATGATGATGATGATGGTCTCTCTTGGTTTTTATTTTTTGTTGGACTTGCGTCCCCGTCATATAGTTTTGCAGAAAAAAAAAAACAATAAACAAAAAATGGGTCGCGAGGAGTTCATCGTTTATTTAATCTTTTAAATGTCAGGTTAAAAAGAATGGGTACATTTGTGTTCTATTGTCATTGTCATATATCACATGCATATATGGTTGCGGATGCGGACCATATTGAGTGATTATTGTAACAAGAACAGTTCAAATAAAAATGCAGTAATTATTGAAGTTTGTTTTTGGTAAATTATAAAGTTTCTGGTTTTATTTTAGTGGCGTTATTGAAAAGTTATATTATTGCAAGCTCAAAAAAACTCCTCTAGAATTAGAATGCAAAACTTTTAAAATTAATATACATAATGTTTAAGGAACTTAATTGTTAAAAAAAAAAAACTACATCTCTCAAGTTTGCGGCTCAAGTAAAACAAAATTATTCGCACTTAAGTACGATTTTGATTCAAAATTAAAGAATGCAGATTCATTGCCAAAGGCTGCTTTTTAGTAATAAATTTGTTCCAAAAAAAAAAAAAAACCGTGTAGAAAAACAAACTAGTTTTCGACAGGGCACTAGATAATTTTACACAGCTTCTGGCAAGGGGCTAGCAACGGTAGCCAAAGGCTAGAGCAAGGCCCTTGGAGATTTTGAAACCTTTTGCCTCGTCAGACATGCTTACGTAGGACTTGATCCCGATCTTCTGCTTGTCAATCCAATGCGCTACCCACTGGGCTAACTCGCTATACAAAAATTCAATGTCGAAAGTGAATAAGTTTCATACTCTGATGTTTCATATCATATTGCATAACAAATGCATTCAGAAAAGAACAGGATTTTATGTAAGTGTTGTATGAACCTGAAATTGCATGCGGTGCCTATAAAATTTGTGTTTTTGGGGTACAAGAGACATTCCTGGATGGGGTACCAAAACATGTCCAACAAGTTTTTACTAGGGAGAACCCCACAAGTGTTCGGAAAATTTTCCTCGTCTAAATTTTTGGTATTGAAATCCAGCAAGGGCTTGCCAAGTATCTGACAAGTTTTCCTCGTCTAGATTTTCCCTACTGAAAACTTATTAGGGCCTTGCCCAAACTAGACAGAAACTTGGCATTTTTCCAGCCGGGTATAATTGGAACTGTATTTTTTGAGATTGTTATAACTGATTTCGAATGATTTTTTTTTTTAGCATACGCCTCTAGAATATGTCAATAGTATTGGTTGTACAAAATTTTCAAAAAAGGCGAATCAAAGTGAAAAACGATTTTAGAGTCAAATTAAGTCTTAAGACGAGTTAAATCTATAGAAAATTCCATTCTAAATGCGTCAGCAGAACAAACAAAAATTGATGGTCTTACAAGGTGCTTATGCTTATTAAGTGCTTATTAAGTGCCCAAAAATTAAATTAAGTGCTCCAGTACTTTCGGAAATAATGAACGTTCTGCTCTAACTTGATTTCAATTTAGCAGACCAATTATTTTACCGTTAAGGTAGAAAATTGGGGTGAGTTCTTTATTAACGAGGTATTTAAGCGCTCTACGAATGAGAAAAAAAATCGAAAAAATTGTTTATTGTACAAAAATTTTATTTTTAATAATTTTGAAAAAAAAAAAAATATATTTTTTTTTATTTCAACTTTTTTTGATCCGAATTTTTTTGATTAATTAAGTATTCGTCAAGTTGGAATTAAGTGCCCCATTAAAAAAAAATGATTTCATTTCCTATACATTACCTGCTCTGCTAACTTAAAATCGAGTTTTCTCCCCACCCCCCAAAGGCACGATAAGCTTCTAAAAACCCTCATGCTCATATTTTGGTTATCAATCCTCTCCCAAAATTTGCTGTTGGCTCAGCTGTGTGAAATCAAAATGTTTGCATGGGGTTTATCAGAATCGTTTGTCCATCGTTTGTCCACGTTTATGCACCCTCAGGGAAAAAGTTATTAAGCTTTTATTTATTATAGCAACTCCCCAAAATCAAAATACTCATCATCCCCATAAGATGAATTAGGAGAATGAGACTAAGTGCGTTCGTTTGTCCAAGATTGTTTAAGATTATTCACCAAAAATAATTTGTTTGCCACCCTTAGTTCAAAAGTTATTCCACATTTCTTTTTTATAGCAGCACCATAAAAATTTAAATTATTTTTTAGAAAAATCGTTTTAATCCCAATCAATTGTCCACCGTTTGTCCAGGTTAATCCAGCAAAAAACAAAATGTTCAACCTTCGTTCAAAAGTTATTCAACATTTCGTTTTTATAGCAAAACCCCCAAAGTCAAAAAGCTTTTCCATCACCCCAAATGATAACTTACGATAATGAAACTAAGTGCATTCGTTTGTCCACCGGCTGTTTAAGATTATCCATCAAAAATAATCTTTTTTCCACCCTGAGTTCAAAAGTTATTCAACATATAGCATATCTTCAAACTCAATAATTAATCCACCCAACGGTGGACAAACAATTGGAATTAAAACGATTTTGCTAAAAAAAATAATAATTTTTATGGTGCTGCTATAAAAAAGAAAAGTTGACTAACTTTTGAACTAAGGGTGGAAAAATGATTATTTTTGATGGATAATCTTAAACAGCTGTTAGACAAACGAATGCACTTAGTTTCATTCTCGTAAGTTATCATTTGGGGTGATGGACAAGCTTTTTGACTTTGGGGGTTTTGCTATAAAAACGAAATGTTGAATAACTTTTGAACGAAGGTTGAAATTTTTTTTTTTGCTGGACTAACCTGGACAAACGGTGGACAATTGATTGAGATTAAAACGATTTTTCTAAAAAAAAATTTAAATTTTTATGGTGTTGCTATAAAAAAGAAATGTGGAATAACTTTTGAACTAAGGGTGGCAAAAAACACCACTTCACACAGCTTGTTGGCTCTTGGTACTAAAATTATTGAAAACTAAGACCAGGTGATCTTTTTATCAGAAACGTATGAATTAAATTATGGATATGTCAATACCATGGTATTATAATAAAGCTACCCTACTTGTGTTTGTTTTTTCTAAAACTAGGGCTGGCCACGAGACGAGATTCGGCGAGACGTTTGTAAGTCTCGACTCGGTCTTGTTAAAATCGAAAATTTTCAGTCTCGTCTCGGTCTCGTATAATTGAGTCTCGTTTCGGTCTCAGTCTCGCGTTTTCTGCGAGAAAATTTGAATTTGCAGTCTCGTCCCGGTCTCGTCCCGGTCTCGTCCCCGAAAAATACGATTTCTGGAAAACTTGTTGATTATTGGAACGAAATACTTTCGATACGACAAAATATAATTTGTCACCCATATAGTTTGAATATGTGCAGAAAAAATTTAACTAATTTGGATTTTTCAATTTATTAGACTGTCCGTAAATTTCGGTCCAGATATATACAGTCTCGTCTCGGCCTCGTCTCGGCAGTCTCATCTTGGATGCTTAAAAGGCAGCCTCGTCTCGTATCGGTCTCGTCATGGGAGACCGAAACTTCTTTCGTCTCGTGGCCAGCCCTACCTAAAACCGCATTTCCCACACTCGTATTAAAGTTTTAAAATGTTTTAAAAAAAAAGTCATAAATCTCTAATTTATCTGCACTTTATAACACAAAACATAATCAGTTACAACGCGTTTGCCACTTGTCTTGTCTCATAGTTAAAGATAAAACCAATAGGTCAAACAAAGTTACTTCCTAATTTGATGTTCTGTGAAATGTATATACATTATACATGATTTTCAACTTAAAAACATTGCATGATGTCCTTACAACACTCACTTGACTCTATTTCAGAATAAATTATCTGTCGCAATAAATCTTCAACTTCTGCGTGCAACAGCAAGAACATACAAACTACATACTCGATACTCCTCCTCTCCAAAAAAAAAAAAAAAAAATACAAACAAAAAAGTGTTAGTTCAGAATTTATCAAGCAAAATTCTATTTCTATGTGAAAATAAAAATTTCGTCTGGAATTTTTCTGTAAGATTTATTGCCAACGGAAGAAAGAAAAATAGTTCAAGAAAAAATAAAAAAAAATCAGAAAATAAACAAAATAAGGAAGTGAAGAAGAAGCTTTAAGATATTCGCATTTTTGTTCGTTTTCATTTCTTTAGCACTATGCGCAAATGTGGATTGAAAAAAGACTTCGATATGAAAGCTGAAGTTCGTAGAGATATGTATGTACCCCAAGTTTAATTAATTGAATCGTAAAATGTTAATAAATCAGCAACAAATTATTCTGAGTTTGTTATAGAAAATTATATAGACCTAGGGCAGATGGTTATAAATAGTTTAAAGTTAAATTGAAATATTTAGGCAAAAATAACAACCATGCCAAAATTTATTAGTCAATCTTTTAGAAGCTTAATTTACAAAAATTAAATTTATAAAGACTTGTTGTAGATACTACGTTTGATGGATTATATACTAATTGATTGTCTTATTAATTTCATTCGATTTATGTACTTTTTCGGAGCTAAGTTTTTTCCTGAACTCTATAAAATATAAACTTTAAAATGACTTCTTCATACCTACTTTGAGGGCCAGTTTTACAGTGCGAGCACTTACCGGAATAAGTTGCACTTAAGTTTTGCATAATGGTAGGTGCTTTTTGGTAATATCTGCAATCTGAGTTAGTGACAATCTGAGCCCAATACGGGATACTTAGGTGCAACTTATTCAGGTAAGTGTGCACTTACATAAATACCACTACTGTTACTGTGTGAAACTGACCCTTAAGTTAGTACCGGTGACGTGAAATAAGACCCAACGAAATAATGCCAAAAATCAAAAATTTATTTCGCTATAGAAAACGAAATAAGGCCAATTTGGCTTTACTTCGTTTTCATGATTTTTTTCAGAAAACTGCAAAACAAATCGACGGTTTGTTGTTTTCATTAGGCGCAGTGCATAAACGCGCACGAATATAGCCCCGCGGTTGTTATTTCCCAAAAAAGAACCCGCGTGGGTTAATTCCACCACAAAAAAGAACTAAGAACCGCAGTTGAGAATTGGCGAAGCGGGCCACCCAAAGTACTGTTTAGTACAAAAAACTTTGATAACAGATCGACTGACAACATAGGCGCCTGCCAGAAGACTGAGCATACCCTAAGCGGAGCGACGGAGTCGCGTGAGCTGAACAGAGGACCCGAAAAGGGAGTTAAAATCCTTGATCCCGCGAAGCCCGCCACTCAAAGTACTATTTAGTACAAAAACTTTTAAAGCATATTGTCTGATAACATAGGTGCCTGCCAGATGGGGTTTCATTCTTATTTTTTTTGGATCCCCTAACTGGAAGGCGCCTATGCTTCAAAGTTTTTGAACTAAACAGTACTTTGGGTGGCCCGCTTCGCGGGTTCAAGGATTTTAACTACCTTTTCGGGTCCTCTGTCCCGCTCACGTGGCTCCGTCGCTCCGCTTAGGGTATGCTCAGTCGCCTGGCAGGCGCCTATGTTGTCAGTTGGTCTGCTTTCAAAGCTTCTGTTATCACTAAATGTTTTCGTAAAAACAAATTTGGTCTTACTTCCATATGATGTTTGGCCTTATTTCGTTTTGGAAATAGAAATAAAGCCAATTTGGCCTTATTTCCATTTTCAAACCGAAATTAGGTCAAATTTGAGTTTGGTCTTATTTCGTTGGGCCTTATTTCACATTACCGTTAGTATCCCGGCTGGAAAAATGCCCAGTTTCTGTCTAGTTTTGACATGGCACTAGTCAGTTTTCTTTAGGGAAAATTTAGACGAGGAAAACTTGTCAAATATACGTCAAGCCCTTGCAAGTTTTCAGTAAGTAAAATATAGACTAGGAAAATGTTTCACACTCTCGTGAGGTTCTCGCTAGTAAGAACTTGTTGGACGTTTTCGGCATCCTATCAGACTAAGCACTATCGTTATCGATACTTAATGCTAAATTTTCACTAAACAAATTGAATCGATGAATCGAAAAATACAAATTTTAACTTTTATTATAATTGATCAGTTTTGATTTAAAAAAAAAAAAAGTTAAAAATTTCACGCTCTTGCAAATCTTACCAAGATAATCATATAGGTATTTAATTTCGAAAATCCCTATTTTCAACCACCCACCCCCGCCTAAGGCTTTTTGAACTTTTCATTAAAATTAATCAAAAACTATAATTTACTGTCTTAAACTATATTTAGTCAATACCAGATGGTTCATCTCAACTGGTTCATATCGGTTGTTTTTGAGGTGGGATGTAGTTTAGATGAAGCGCATTTTTGTACACGATACTAAATCAAATAATATGATAATAAGAGTATTTTACAAAAATGCCCAGTATCATACTAAATTTGCTTTAATATCGTTTTAAATTCATGAAAATTTGCGCTATTATTTTTATTATTCAGGTTTTTATTTTTGATCTGAGTTATTTTACTATAGGATCACAACCGATACTAAAATACCCTTTTTTTAATGTTTCTAGCAAAAATATGAACAGATCTAGTTTTTGCTTGTCCGGGGCCTAGAGTGGTTTTTCCGATGAGGCAAAAGGGTTCATAATCGACAAGGCCCTAGTTTTGGCCATTAGTCAGCCATGCTAGGGCGTTGCCAGAATCTATTTAAAACTGTCTAGTGCCATGTCGAAAACTAGAATGTTTTTCTGCGCGGGATTTCATATAATTTTTTTTATTTATCTTTCCTTTGATGCTCAAAAGGAGCCTTTTACCGGATTTATCTTTATAAATAATTTTTATATTTATATAAATAAAACTTAATATTAGTTCTTAATGTCAAAAATAACTAACCTTCTTTTTGTTTTTCTTCCAGGTATGTTAATTATATATCTATAATACAAAAATCTCCAAAGGTAAGTCCAAAACGTTTACCGCGTTAAAGCTGTTGTTTGAGGAAATACAACTCGGCTTATCCTCGTTGAACAAAAAAGTGATTTCATTTTATTAAAAAAGGATGCCATCACTCATATCCATACCTATACGTATACCTACTATAATAACAAAGTTGTGTGTTCTTTCTTTTCTTCGCACGATATTAGAACTCTTGCGTGTGTTATCAATTTACAAAATTTATAAACATACATATATCATGATATTAAATGAGTTAAGCATACAATATTATTTAATAATTGGTTCCTTAAGTTGCGTGACTTTGAAAGAAATACATACCGACCACGACCTATCGTGCCTGAATCCGAAAAAAAACACAACTCTTATTTCATTCAGTTTAATGTGAAGTGGAAAAATTAACTAAAAACAACACTTTTCATCAGGCGGGTTAATTTTATCATTAATTTATAATTTTCCATAAATAGTTTTCACGTTTTGTATATTTAAGTTCATTAATCAAAATATAAGTTACAGGTTAACGCTCTTAAAAAAATGTTTAAAACAAAAAAAAACGTTTTAAACAAATAAATTGTTTAGCTTTAATAAAAATATTTACGCATTTTAGGAAAAAGTTTAATTTCAAATACAAGGATTATATTCAAGGAATGTTTAAATATATTCTGAAATATTATTATATACCTAAATTAAAAAAAAAAAAAACAGATTTTTCTTGGGAACATACAATTCAGCTCCCTGAAGCCTCCAAACTCAGTACTCAGAATTTGTCTCCCTTTCGTGGTATTTATACACCGGACACCGGTAACTTGTGTGCCATACTTTGGGATGTGATTCTTGGTCATGTTCTAAGTAAAAAATTGTTTTACAGTAAAGTCTGATTTTCAAATATATTTTGACATCACTTTTTGACGACTTAAAAAAGGCTAACTTTGGTGTACCCTGACCTATGTTCAGGTCAATTTCTCTGTCAGTACTAATGGAAGGGACCTCATTTTGATTTTTTTTTGTAAAAGAAATACTAGCCTTTAAAACTACGTTTAAATTGAGCTGGTATGTTTTTGGGGTTGCCAGATATATGGTGTCCAATTTTTCCTGCCCGAATAAAATTTTGACTTTAAGGTCATTTTTTTATAAAAATCCGTAATAAACATAAAGGTTTCTTATTTTTACCTGAGGAACGAAACAATAATAAAAACAAAAACTCATAAATAAATGCACCCAAAAACCCATAGATTTTATGATACTTGTATATTTAACATTAAAAATTCAATTCGTTTTTTCGTTTCTGTCTCAGATGTGGCAAAAATTTCAACTATAATGATTTTGAACCTTACAATTGACCTTCTAAAGGTTATTAGGTTTTATTTATATACTACATCACGAAACTGTTGGTACTTAAAAAATGTTTTTATGCGTTAAAAAAATAAATCGGGTGGCACAACGGCTCATGAAGAACCAGGGCCTAGTGACTAACAATTCGCAACCATTCCTGTGTGCGCCTTTCGACAGGAATGGAAGGCACCTACACTTTTATGCCGAATCCGAACGGCTAGACGAGAAGCACTTATTCGTGACAAGTGATACTCTTGGAGAATTTGTCAATTCCTCGCAAGAGGCAGTAGCCCTGAAAAAAAACTTTTTAGTTTTTAGGTGGACGAGGCTGTGAAGCGATCCCAGACCTCCAGCGTGACAGTCGAACGCACTAACCATTACGCTACGGGCTACTACTTTTATGCGTTAAAGAACTTACAATTTAATGTTAAAAAGGCATTTTTTGAGTGACCGCGACCTTAACGGTTTTGAATTTAGTATTTTTTTACCAATTTAATGTATGTTTCAATTTAGCTTTGAAAAGTTGAATGTTTTTTGTAAACATTTTTTGAAGATTTCAATTTGAACAGCATTTTTCAGGATTCTTAAGTTTAAAAATATAGCTTTTGATACTGAACGAAATGAGCTCTTGTTCATTAATATTTATGAAAAATTGTAAATGATTTTTGTGATTATAACTTTTAAAGTATATTTTCGTGATTGATGTATATGACTACTTAACCGAGACCTTCAAATTCAAGCGGGTTACTTGAACATTTAATGCAATTCACATTTCGTACCACATACATATTAACTTACTTACAATTTTTCGATGAGTTCGTATAAAAAATACTTGCCAGACAAGATCTCAGTTTTAAAGATTAATTAATTGAGCACCAAAAACTGCTTCAATAACGAATTTTACTGCTCGTTTACAAAAATATGTTAGCCTATGAACCAACAGAAATTTCAAGTTATCATATTTTTTTTTTATAGTTATATTTCAGAAAACGAGTATGTATAACGAAAAATAGTTTCGTATTTGAATCACAGAAACCAAGCAAAATATCAAAAAATCCAAACTGTTCTAATTTGTGTAACCCATTTACATCCATGTCAAATGTCGATGATTGTCAAAAGAAAAGCTGTTTTGCTAATCTTTCTAAAAATTAAAATTATTTTCAAAAAACGTCACGCCGATTTTTAGTAATTTTTATTTATGCTTTTAAACGGTCAATAACTCCATGTTATAGATTTTTAATAATTTTTGTCTATACTGTAAGAAAAAAACAAATTGATACAGAGGTCAGCCCACCCTCTTATTTAGTTACACGTACCTACCTTATTATATGTGCTAAATTTGAAATTTGTATCTTTAAATTTCGTACGCAGATCGCGCTTAAATAAGTCTTACTTACAAAGCCAAACTCACTATAAAGGGTGCTGATCTTCAACTAAAAATATAAAAAACTCTGATGCAGAAAAAGCTGTTGTATTTAAAATGTTAGGTAACTGACCTTTAATATAAAAAAAAAAAAAATCAAAAACAATATTTTTGTAATAAAGTGACAGTTTTTGTAATTTTCAATTTTCTCCAAACCCGAAAGACATGAATTTATCAAAGGGCACGGTAGTGCCCAGCCAAGTTCTGGGACTATACCCTTTTAACAGGATCAAATTCAAGCTATTTTCGCCCCCTCTCCAACTTAAAGCCTAGTACGCTCCTGATGCGAAACGAAATTTGCCTGTGGTCTCCAAAAGTCAACGAAATGCTTGCGAAAACACACCGGAAAAATATTCATGGAGAGTTTCACATGCTGTAATGGAAGAAACAACATCAGTTTTCCGCACTCAATCAATGGTCCGGGCAATTAATTCTGTGCGAAAAGAGAGTGGAGACTTGTCAAACCAATCTGGTATAATCATCAATTTCGCTGGTCGAACAGCAGAACGAAATTTTTCGTTTATGATTTCGTCATGTCATTTTTGTATGGGATTTTTAGTTTCACATCAGCAGCGTATGAGGCTTAAACACCAATAAATTCAGAAACTTAAAACTCGCAGCATTTGCTCAACTCTCCAGGTTCAGGCAACTCACCAAATTTCAATTCTTTAGCATTTGAGGTTTCCAAGATATAAGACTGCAAAAATTGAAAAAACCATAACTGACCGACTCACTGACATATCATCAAAATTATGGAGCACTTCCTGACATCGTAGAATCATGTTATTTCGCAACATGTTATTTCAAAGGAAAAAATCGAACATTTTAAATTTTCGATTCAGCGGGCATAGTATCCATAGAATTGATATAATTTATTTGGAGCACTTCTAATTAGTTCAGAATGATGAAATTGGGTAGAGCGGCGGTAATTAAGTGAAAGCAAAGGTCAAATTTTAAGATTTTACATTCAGGAGGCGTGGCATTCGCCCATTTTCGCAGAATTAGTATCAATCATATGGAACACTTACGATTGTCGTAGAATGATACAATTTGGTAGAGCGGTAGGCCTTGAAGCTTGAAATGCAAACAAAGGCAAAATTTCTTTCAAATTCAGAGAGCGTGGCATCCGCTCATTTGTTCAAAATTTATATAATTGATTGATGGAAATTGGAAAAAAAATTAATAATTAACTGTCAAAATTTTAATTTAAAAATAATATTTACGTTTACATTTCTGGCTTTAGAAAAAGCTTGCAAAAAATATATTTTTACTTTCGCTCGTTTTTATTTTTCTTGTTTTTCAATATTTAGACAATTTATGACAAAAATTGCTCTCCCCCTTCTATACAATTTTTTTCTTGGCTTGATTTAACCTCGTGATCTTGCTTTTGTTGTCATATTGTCTGAATCACCTTATGAAAAAGAAGATTTTAACTATACTCTATTCAACAAAAATTGTCAGTACAGGGAAAATAGGACGTTTGTATATCTGTCTGGTCGCATTGGCTTGCATATACCTATCTCAAGTTAAAAGCTCTCATAGGGTTTTCGTACTTAGCATTATTTCTCATCTTAATTAATTCTGTTCTCAAAAGCTTGAAAACAGAAATCTATTTTATAAAAACCACTGGGAAGCTCTTTTGCATTGCTTTCTATATGTAAGGGTAACTCTTTTTTTTTTGCTCACACAGCCACAGTAGAAACGATTATATGATCAGTGTGCTTTGGGCATGCAATGAGGACGGGCATGGTGGAGTGTACGATATTTAGGGCAATTTCTGTACGTTGTTCAGTGGGTTAGAATCTTTTTCATTGGCGTTTTTCTCAGTTCAGTGTCGTGAAAGTAGACACAGGCGCCACTGTTTTAAAAAAAGATCGCCCATAATCCCTGTACTGACAATTTTTGTTGAACAGAGTATAGAGATTTTAAAGAAAAACTGAAATTAAAAAAAATATTGCACCACCCTAATGTTAGTGTTTGTAGTTATTAAAATGCTAATTGCAATTTTTACTAAAATAAGATCATAAACCCTACCGACAATATCGATTGGACTTGAATTAAGAGAATATTTTTTCCAGGAGAACTTCATATGATTTTTGTTCAAGGAGAATTTATTCCTAGGAAAAAAAGCATTTGAAATTCCCCTGGAAAAAAATATTACCGATACCAATAAATCCCAAACAAAACTTTCGAGCATCATTCACGTTCACATTTTTCAAAAGGATTTTTATTCGCAATTTTTTTCCAAAATTATAAGGGTTTTTTATTTTGAAGGTATCTGATGTAAATTAATATTAGGTAAAGCAAATTACAGGTAAAATAAAAATTGAAGCTTCACTAAATCCTTCGAAAAAATAGAAATAAAAAACTTTACCTTCATGAGAGTTGGTAATAAAGTTTCATCTACAATGAGAATGAAAAGTAAAAATACTGTATACAAAATATCCGGTAGTACAGAGTGTTTTTTTTAGTGGAAATGAGGGGTTGTTGTATATCTTGAGAATCAGCGTTGAAAAATATCTTTTTCGGACGGTGGAAATTACTATATCAAGTTATTTGGTACTTATTTAAATTATTTGGTGTTGAAATAAATACAAATTTAAAAAATAGGTATATTTTGTTATGTTAATTAAATTAATAACACATCAACTTGTCTTGCAAGAGGGATTCGAGTATCATCGGAAGTTAAGAGAGATTGGGCCTGCTTAATGCAAGCAGTTGAATAATAAAAAAAAAAAATCAAAAATAAAAATAAAAATTTAAAAGTAAAATATGTTAACAAAATTACAAAATAAATATGTATAAATATATGCAAATTACAAAAAAAAAAAAACTGAAACCGATCACGACAGTAGATACCTTTAAATCATCTACCATCTTGCTTGTATCAAAGTAAAATGTCAGTTCAAAAAAACACTTGTTCTCTGCACAGCTAGCATTGGCACCACGGGGGCTATTCGATCTTATCCAACAGATGCTTTAGGAGTTTTTCTACATCTTTTACCACTAGAACTACACATTTAATACCTAGTATCTTGCAGCGCGATAAGACTAAAAGAATCGAACTCCTGGTTTGCCAAACCCTATGGGCACAGCAACATCACGGGTTTAATTCCAACCGAAATGTTTTCGACTCCCAATTATTACTGCACCCCTTCAATGAGCCTCGGTAAAGATTTTGCAGTTATATTCCCATCCAGAAAGGATTGGAATGATGACGTCTTGACGAAAGACTTTAACACAACTATCTTTACTGATGGGTCAAAGACGGAGTACGGCGTTGGTGCGGGTATTTTTTCAGAGTCCCTAAATATATCCAGGTCATTTCGGCTACCTGACTTTGCTAGTGTCTTTCAGGCCGAAGTACTGGCAATCAGGGAAGCATGCAAGCTACTTAAACAAAATCCAAACCAGAACCGAAATACAGCTATTTTCTCAGACAGTCAAGCGGCTGTCAAAGCCATTAATTCGGCTACATCATCCTCAAAATTAGTACGATAATGCCAGGATGAGCTTCTGGACACTAACCTCAGGGTCACTCTAATGTGGGTTCCAGGTCACAGTGGCATTGAGGGCAATGAGGGCAATGAACGGACTGACGAGCTGGCCAGGCAAGGTTCAGGCCTTCATAACTCACTTGTGGAAAGAGTCAATATTCCTCTCAGAGTTATGAAGGGCAATATATTCCAAATTTTTCTCTCAGAATCTAATCGTAGGTGGAATAGTTTAACTAACTGCATTATTGCTAGAAAAATCTGGCCTACCTATAATAAATCCCGAACAATTAACCTAATGTGCAGACCCAGCCGAGACATAGCAAGGATTGTTGCAACATGCACTGGACACTGGCCAATAGGAGAACATGCGGCGAAGCTTGGCATCCCCTACAACATTCACTGTCGTAGTTGTGGGGACCAGCAGGAAAAGGAAACAGTCTTTCATTTCCTCTGTAAATGTCCCGCTTTGGCCAGAATGAGACAACAATCTTTTGGGAAGCCCTTTTTTGACGACCTTCACGAACTCTCCGGAACGAAGATCAAAGATTTGACTTCTTTCCTCAACGCGACGAAATGGATCTAGGATTTACTTCGGTTTCCTCTTGCACCATCTTCTTCCCCAAACTCCTATGACTGCGAGCTAGCAGACTAATGGTTTTTGAAGGTGGCTAATGATGCACGAGGACCGGACGATCACACAATACGGCCGATCTCCGCTTCAATACCAGTCAACAAGTGCCTAGGTGGCACAATGTAGATGGCTCTTAGTTGCGAATTTCGATCCTTTTGAGTGTTTTCCTATGTTCAAGTCCAAGAAAGTTTCAATGGATCAAGAATTAACTTCGGTTTCCTTTTGCACCATTTTCTTCCTCAAACTCCCATGACTGTGAGCTAGCAGACTACTGGTTTTTAAAGGTGGCTCATGATGCACGAGGACCGGATGATCACACGGTTGTGCCAACCTTCGCTTCAATACCAGTCAACAAGTTGCCTAGTTGGCACCGTGAAGATGGTTTTTAGTTGCGAACTTTGGTCCTATCGGGTGATTTTCCTATTTCCAAATCCTTAATAAGTTACATCACATGTCTTAATCCAATAAAAGCGTCTGGTCATACAGGCGGGTGGTACTTTCTCTGGTAATCACAAGTCATGTTGTGCAAACAGACGGAGGTGTACAGAGATTACCATATCCGAGTGTGCGACTAGATTATCACCCTAAGGGATCAGATCGTATGCGTCCTGGGCTAATCAGCAAATTGCTTAGCGTAGCATACTGCAGCCGAGCTCGGGCGTAGGCGATGATCCGTTGGGAGATCTATCACCAAATACCCTCATTATCTTAAAAAATGTTCTTTTAATCCACAGGTCAAACTAGTTATGGTATCAAAACGGCGCATTACAGCGTTAATTGGGTCATCGAGCGAGGATGCTTGTGACCGCCATCTCTACCTACCCATAAAAAAACACCCTTTTCTCCTAGATATTTTTAAAAACTTTTGATTTTTGAGTAGCATTTTGTTTACTAGTGGTTTTGGTATAATCCCATGTTTTCCACTCCCTCTCAAAAAACTACTATTTTACCATAAATGTTTTGTTGCATAAAGACATAAAACATTTATACCAATTTGAACCCACGGACTATTATTTGCAAAGTGTATCGGTAATAGTTTTGCCTGTTGTACTGAAAGCCTAATCATCCTTAAAAGAAAAAAGCCAGGGCATTTTCGTTTGAGGTAGTCGTATGGTCTTGGTTTTTAGTTCATAATAGATTCTGCACAGGGAAAAGCCCTGAAATCCTTTATCATATACTAAGATTCAATCAACTTTTTTTTGTTTGACTAACCATTAAACCCGCCACTATCTCTCCTTTCTAAAAAAAAACAGCATTCCCTTTAAACAAATTGTTAAGATTTGAACATTTTCTCAAACATTCATGAGGCTAGGTATTTTATTTATATTTATAAAGGTTGTATTTTACTATACACAGTAGGTATTAAAAATTAAAGAATATAATATAATATGGATAAAATTTAATGCTAGGACAATATCCGAATGTTCCACCCAACAACCTACAACAAAACACTAAGCCATTTCTCTTTGTTTTTTATTATTAAACATAAAAATCGTATTTCTTAAAGTACCCATTCGTATATACATTATGTACCTACCTACTTAAAATTCACCTCACTTTATTAGCTATACCTACATTAATGCACATCAAATTCATATTATACTCTATCCCATAAAATACACCAAAAATACAAAACCAAAGATATACCCAAAGAAAAATACCTAAACTTATACCTAAAACAACAACAACAACAAAAATATTTAAAATAAATATAAAATAAAACACAAAATAAGAAAAATGATATCTACTGCTCCTTTGCGACCAAAATCAAAATACCAGTTCTTTTTTTTTATTTCTTCTCGTGGGGGCATATTGGGCGCATTAACAACCAGCAACAAAAAGAAGAATACAAAAAATTACAAGTAAACCTAAGAGCTATGTACTACAGAGCTAGCTATATAGTTTCAACTCGGCAACTCCATCATCATCCTCCACAAGATTGTCTGATGCCGTTTTATACACCAAATGCACCATCATCATCATCATAGCATCTTCTTCGGCTGTCTTGGTATTTTTCAAATTTTGTGCGATTTTTAAGCTTGGGTATTTTGTGTCTGCTGCTGGCTATGGATTGGATAGTATCGTAGTCTAGCAAGGTTGCCAGATGACTGAAAATATATAAGTTGAAAAAAAAAAATTAAAAATAAAAAACCCTGACTTTTTATTCTATGAAAATAGCAGTTGTGGAATATTGATTTTTAGCCTATAATAAAGTATTTGGGATGCCTCATGGAAAAGACCTAGTTTCAGTGTCGCTAGCTGATTTTTGTAGAAATCACGATTTCATTGAAAATTTCACTCAGTTTCTTCCATTTTTTCTGTGAAACACTAAGTCCTTACTTCCTGATTAATTAATTTCACCTTTTTACTAGTAATTGCCATCTTCCCTGCTAAAAAAGATCCCCTTTAATATATATTAAAAATTCCTAACCTGGCAACACTATTAGTCTAGGTTCATTGGTCCAGTGTGCGGATGCTTGAATGCACGTTCACTGTGTTAGGCTGGTTATTCTTTTTTTTTTTTTAGAGACTTTTTTGGTTAGAGATATAGTGGATCCCTTGTGGTGGACTTGGGCGATATACCTACCACCATATCTATATTTCGAGGTGGTGAAGAACAGGTTCTATAGTACCTTTTCTGTAGACAACACTCAAGTTAGGCGGTCAGGTTAGGGGAGTTTTGTATTTGATTCTGAATGTTTTTTTTATTTTTGTTATTTGGTTAATACCATAAGAACGATCTCTCCAAGAATGGGTGCAGAAAAGTCGAAGGAGGCAAATGTTATGGCCATCCATGAAACTATTCGTGTACGAGAGGTATGCGGTTTTGGTTTCATTTTTTTTTTAAGTTTTGCTTGCGGGTATACTTTCGTCAGGGTATTCCTCCATTTATGCGAACGAACGAACAATATGCACTTAGAAGTGAAGAAATGCCAAGAAAACACTAAAGAAAACACCAAAATGGCTTAGCCTCAAGGGAGCCCTGATGATGGCCATCATGATGAGAAGGAAGACCTTAATTCGGGGATAGGATTTGAGTGGCGGAATTTCATTCACCCCATCCCATAGGATTAAAATCTTGTTATTTATAAAATAAACTATTGCGTTCTTATAAAAATTTTATATTATTTCTATCTTTTCAAAGAAGCCATACTCGTACAAAAATTACTTTATTTCAAACGAAACATTAATCGTGAGATCTAGTTAATGTACCTTAAGCTAGTTCTTGGACGATTCATGTGTTCCAAAGACATTCATATTTATAATGTTTGGTACAAATGTATGTGTACTTGTGTACTATAAGTAGTTAACTAACAAATGAGAGAACATTGTGTTTGTGACAGATTATGCATTCTGATTCATGTGTTACATGTCACATGCAAGTTATAAATGAGGAAAGTTAATAACTTCGACAAGAAAGTGAAAACTGCAGTAAATTAACAATGTGCATATGTTGCTACTGTTTTTGTTGTTGGAATTATGTTGTCGGCAGCGTGTCGTTCGTCGCGTCGCGTCGTCGGTCGTGAAAGAATAAATTAATTTAATGAACATAGAGAGAGAAGACACTTTATAATTCGTGTGGTAAAACATATGAATTAAAATGAAACGAAAGCGAGTGAATAGTTTTTGGCGAAGGAGTTTAGAATTTCGTATTCTTCCTCTAGTGTACCTACTCGTGTCCGTCAATGAGAGAATGTAAATTATTTATTTCCTGCAAGAAAAATAGAGAATGGTTATGGCTTATGAGTTATGAGTTATGAGTAATGATTAATTGGCGTTAGGGTCGATAAGTTCCGTTTGATAAATTTGAAAGGAAGACAGGTTTTGAACGAATAAAACTTAATAATAAGTTTGATATAAATAATTTATATTCAAAATGTTTGTCCGTCATGATCTCGAACGATTCTTGACCGAATTTACTGAAATTCATTTTAAAATACCCGTTACTCTTAAAAGTGAGTTATTGGCTTACTTGTTTGTTGCTAGAAAAAGACGGGGTCTTACAAAGCTATGAATGTAAGTCATTCAAAATTTTAATTGACAATCATCGCTTGAGGTCAAAAGAACGGTCAGTCTTCAAAATGTATGGAATAAATTGAAGCAGCAGTGTAGGTAAATCCATGATGATGTCATCAAGTTTGTAGTTTTGACTTTTGATAATTTTTTTTTAAATATTGACTTATGTTGCTATTTTTAAGAAACACACAATATTTTTTACTTGGAAAATATGAACCGTTTAGGAGTTACTTTTACTTGAAAAAAAAAAAAAAAAAATGAGAATTTTACGTTTTTTGAAATCTCGATATCTTCTTAATACAGTGATTCGTAACAAAATATTGTTGTTGCTTTTTTTTTTTTGGATTATGTCATTGGTGAATGCCATGATCTTCAATTTTTGTATGATGTACTTTTCGATAGAATTAACCATTTTGAAGTAATAAGCGAAAGACTGATATTTTCAAAATTCAACCTCGAATATATACTTATTGGCAATGGACTTTTGCGACGTTACTTCTAGTTCTAATACAAAAAAAAAAAGATATTTGCGTTTCATATTCTTCTAACAGAAAAAAAAATACAATCCGCCTAGGCTCATTAACTTTGCATTTCTTAAAGTATCTGTTATGTTTTTGGTTAAATTTACACTTAAAAAAAATGCTAGATCGAAACTAAGACCAAACTTCGGTTGAACTAGACTAAGATCATGATTTTTTTTTGTAAATTTTACAAGAGAAGCTGCAAAGTAGTTTCATTTCAGTTTCGCGAACAGCAATTAAATTCAAGCTAGGAGATGCCCTGTCCCGTAAGCTCCAAACTAGTTTGAGCTATCTTCGTGCGATGTCTGCCATCTTGCCAAATTGAGCGGAAAACGTCAGGTAAACATTAAACAAGAATCCTGTTAAATTAACAATGTGCACTTTCTCATATACTCTAATATACATTATATAATATACTCAAAATTTAACACAATTTGAATAACATTTTAGCATAGTTAAATTCAAAAGGAGTCTATTTTGATGATGGAAGATACCATGTTATTTCAACATGATGTTATTGTAAATAAAAAAAAATGGCAAGATTTTGACATGAACGAAGTGTTAATTTCTACCTAGTGTGTGCTATTTTGACATTGTCTCTTAAAATTTAAGTTTAACTAGTATGCATGTTAACTTAACGTTTCATATAGTTAATTTGACAATTACTTACCCGATGAACTTAACCAGGTCTGGGCGCTATACCATAGTTTATTTAAAAATAACATCGGACTAATGTTCTCAAATTGTATCATCCTCCAGTTTAACAATCAAGAATGTTAATTTGTTACCTAACAGTTCATATTGGCTCTTTTTTCAAAAAAAAAAAAAAAAAAAAAAAAAAAATCCATGCAAGATAAAATGAGTTTAACAGAAATTGTGTATAATTACAGCATCCTCCACTAGTCCAAGTGAGATCTGCCAGACGACATTAAATGCCTTTATGAAAATTTTTTTTTTTTTTTATTCAGTTGTATTTTTAACAAAGTATAGGTTAATCAAAATTATGAAAATTAAATTACAGTCTTCCTCGCTCCTGATTCTCATGCAAGCATTACAGGTTTAATATGGCAAAAGGTCAGGTAAACTACACAGGAGAGCTTTAGTTAAACAGCGTGTCATGTAAATTCCATACCTTGCTCTCGTTCATAGTTGATGCAGTAGCTGTTCTATTAAATATTGAGTCATATTAATAAAACGTTTTCAGTTTAATGTAAAAACCAAGTTAATTTATTGAGATGGTGGTGCTAATTTAACAGGATTATTTTTTGTTGGTAGTGTAAAGTTTACAAGTTCTCATTTAGATTTTACAATATTAACTTGTATTGGTTCAACACAAAGTTAAAACCTTTAATCTTGTTTGATAGTTTAAACGAGTAACCGTGTTGAAAAATGAAAACCTGATAATGATGGTTGGAAAATTTTAACAGATTTTTTTCTTTAAGTGCACAGGTTAGAAAAAAAAAATGATTGCTTGGGAAACGCTAAGAGCAAGCAGCAGTGTTAACAATATAGTATGCGAGATAACCGTTGGTTTACCTCTCATCGCCACTGTTAGAAAAATTGATGATATCTTACTATAAGCAATCGAAATAAAATAAGTCAGAGCTTTATTCTTAACATTAAGGTCGGACAAGGGTTTTCATGTTGCTATGGATAAAAAACGAACTTTTTCGGTTGGATTTTGGGCTTATAGTTTTCCTAAACCAAGATGGATTTTTATAAATGGGTTATCAAATGAAAGCTAAGACTGTCCTCTTTACAAAACCAGCGGTCAGACATACTTTTGTCTATTACTGCGGCGAGTCAGTATGCCGAATCCGAACGGCTAGACGAGAAGAACTTATTCAAGACTCTTTTTGGAGCATTTGTCAATTTTTCGCAGAGGCCCTGAAAAAAAACTTTTTAGTTATTAGGTGGACGAGGAATTCACAAATCCTCCAAGAGTATCACTTGTCATGAATAAGTGCTTCTTGTCTAGCCATTCGGATTCGGTATAAAATTGAGGGTCCCTTCCTTTCCTGTCGACAGGCGCACACAGGAATGGTTGCGAGTTGCGCCACCCAATTTATTTTTAATTTTTGCGGCGAGTCAGACAACCTTTGTAAAAACAGATCCCAATCATATGGTAGCAGTTTAATTGTTTAATTGATGAAAACATCATGATAGTTGTTTTTGATCAAGGCTTTTCGTAAATTAAAAAATAATATGTAATACAAAAGTTCACAGACTCTTCATAAAAGCGCCCTCAAACCCTATTCAGTTTAAAGTTCACTAGTTCAAAATAATGAGATACAATTTTTTCGTTCTCTCTAGCATCGTTTGCTATGACAAATTTAATAAAAATCTCATTATCGAATATTACATTTGTTCTCTTAAAATGTTCGTTTCACGAATCAACATCATGTACAGCCATATTATTGAGTTTTTCAAAACTAGTTTAAAAGCAAAACTAGTTTTATGGAGATTTCAAGTTGCAAGTTTTATACATATTGGTATTATTTATGAAAGTTTTGGTATCCCAGTTTCAATATTTTGAGTTTAAAATACCAAAACTTTAGTTAATAATACCGATTTGTCCAAATATTGGAACTTGAAACTTCTATTGAACTAGTTTTGCCGTAAAACAACAATGTAAAATGCTCTTTTAAATATTTATCCAAAAAAAGATCCACTTAAAGTTTCAAAACCCCGCAATTCACCTCTTTGAACTCAAAAAAAAAAAAAAAATTCTTGCAATATCATTCCATAAGCATTGATCTTAGTTTTTCACCACAGTCTCAGTCGCAGACTCAATCTCATCAGCTTCAGCACCCCATACCTATACAGAAAGAGCCCCAACAAATTCAATTCAAATAATAATATACAACTCTCATGCGATTTATACTCGTAATGTTGTTGGATTTATAAGACACAACAGTAATCCAAAGCTCAGAGCTCGATAGCTCCACATTGCCAATAGTATCTCATGACTTTTTAGTTGAATCGAATCTTTCAAGCCGTGCGCACATAAAACCGCGTTGCGTCCAGCGTCGTCTTTTGTTGATGCTGTTTCTGCTTATTATCTCTACCGCACCAACGTTGCTTCGTCGTGCCGTGCACGCCGCAGTGGTCGAGTCGGCGGCGAATAACTCGTTTTTCTATCATGTATTTTTATCACAACAACAAACAGTTGTCTTGGGTGCATCCAAACTATTAGTTTTTAAATAGAAGTATCTTTCTTTAACAACTGCATAGACAAAATTAAAGTATCTTTCTTGCAAAGAAAAAGACTTAACTTTACGATGCGAACGCGACGATGAGATAATTCCCGGTTTGTGTTGCTGATGGTGCGTTTGGTGTTGCAAAAGTTATACCTACTCTCGATGCGCAAGGCACTCGACGGACGGATGCCCGCAGATACAACTGCTTCCCAAATATACACTTCTTACACATTCGTGTGCGCAAGGCCGTTTTGCAACAATTTCGGTTACGGTTAGTCGGGCAGTTCGGATGAAAATTCTCGTTTTTTTTTTTCAATTCTCTCAAAGTTTGCGTCACAATGATCTGTAAAGGGCTTGAGAAACTTAATGAAGATGCTAATATATGCTGAATTCTTAATTAAAAAAAAAAAATAATAAACCTGTAATTCTAATTACAATAGAAGAAGAAAAAAAAAGTATCTTTGAAATTGAAATAAATGCGTTGGTGTTAACTTGAAGTTAGTTTGCAGTACATATACCATATACGAATAGCTTGAGAAAAGTGCGGCTATTGAATAGTTGTTAAAGTTGTTCGTCGTTGTCCATTCTGGACCAAAGAGTTTTTTTTTTTTTTTTTTGTGTTTCTTGTTGGAATATAACTGACGAAGTGGTTTTACCACTTTGGTTAACCACCAAGAAATCCGTTTTTCTTTCTAACGTATTCTGTGTGTGTTTATTTTTTTTATTTCTATCTTAAGTGCTAATAAAATATCTATAGTGTGTGTCTTTAATCCGTCGAAGATGGAAATTAGAAATAAATGAAAAGAAAAGAATTAAAAAAAAAATGATTGAAAACTATGACAAAGCCTGGCTCGATTCAACGCCAAGCACGGATTCTAAGAAGTAGTGTACACTCTCGGATTATGTATGCTTCTTTTAAGTGGCGGCGCATTTTATTGGATTTATTCATTGCCGGATAGCGTAACTATTTTTTTTTTTAATTATTTATGATTTGATTTTTGTTTATTTATTTTTTTAATTTTTGTACTGCAAAAGAGGTAAACAGAAAGAGACACAAAATTAGGAATGGCAAACAAAAAAATAAAGTATCTTAATCTCGTAAAATATTTTTTGTTTATTTTATAAGTTGTTTGACTCGTATTTTTCGTGTTATCAATTTAACAGTATTTCGTGTACTGAAATAAAAAAGTCTACTTAAATAAACATAAATTTGTATATTTTAATTTATTAGCACTTAGATATTTTCTGGGTCAAATTAAACACAAGAAAATAAATAGATGTCTTGTGTTTTTTAAGTGTTTGAAAAAATATAAATTATATAATGAAGCCCACTTAGAAAAAAAAAACCTATAAGCACTTAAGAGAGACTTATCTAATGAAATTTTTCAGCCAAAAATGTTGCCCTTCTGGCTTGCAAAACATTTTAAGAACATTTCTCATAAAATATTACAGCAAGCTTGTTCACTAGGTTTATAAGGATCCTTTTATCTTAATCAGGTCCCGATAATTACGGCCCTTAAAGTTAAAGCAATGTTTTTCAACACAGGACGATGCAAGCTTACCCGTGTTTATTTTCGAAGATCACACTCATAAGCAGGAAACAAATTTTGTTTTAAAAAATTGTTTTTTGTTTGCAGTTTTTGATGTGTTTGTTTGTGCATTTTCGTATGCGATCAACCAAATTCTCATGTTTAATACAAAAGCAGTACGAAATTGCAGGAATTTTTTTTTATATTTAACAGGAGGTTTTTCTTCAAGCCCAGATGCAATCATGCAATGCATTAAAAACACGAATTTTAATATATGACACGATTGCACACCTTTCAAAAAAAAAAAAAAAACTATAACTTCCCCTGCCCCATTGCTTCCTCCACTGACAGATATACATATAGCCCAGTCAATAGTTACAAAAAAAAAAGTGCTAAATTCGCAAAGCGCGATGTAGTTCTGCATTTTTGATATGTTGTTGGGGCATGTTAGAGTAGTCTATAGCCAAGTTTGCAACTTCGGAAAACCTGTGCTCGCTGCAGGAAAAATGCAACAGTGAAAAAAAAACGCAAAATTCACCCCATTTTTTCCTTTATAACTTTGGAAATATGCAACTTAGGAAAAAACCGTCGACCATAAACTTGTTAGTTATAAAAATTTCTACAAGACAACATAAGTTTTAAATTCATGCATACTTTCAAAGTTATAAAGGAAAATGTCGGAAAAAATGGGGTGATTTAAGCGATTTTTTCACCGTTGCTTTTTTCCTACAGCGAGCACAAGTTTTTCGAAGTTGCAAATATTAAAAATGCAGAACTACTTCGCGCTTTGCGAATTTATTGTCGAATTTGACTGGGCTAACAATGTTCGAACTACGTATATATACAAACATAAGTGCTAAATAATATGCACACAAAATTATGGTTAATTTTAACAATCAAATATGTTTATTGGTATGTTGTCAACTTATCACCATATCTAGGCTAAAAGTTTGTATGTAGTTTTTATGTATTTTAGCTACTCTTATATTCCATTTGTGATTTTTTGAAACCAACATTTATTCAAATTGAAAACTTTAAGTACGACCTTTTAGGTTAACCATTGAGATCACTTCCTGTTGACGTTGGTTACATTTTGTTTTTGAGAGCACTGTGGAGTGCAGTATCTCTAATCCGATTTCACAAACACCTCTTTTATCGTGAATTTGTTTTAATTTAATAATAATTTCGTTAGTTTATTATTTTAAGTTGAGCAGGATTGGTTGCTGCAAGTTGTAAGTCACCAGGCCCTGGTTCTCCACGAGATGAGGTTAAGTTACTTAAATTTTCAAGATCGAAAAATTGGTTTAAGTATCGTGAACTTGTTGTGAAAGACCAAATCTGTCCCTCCTCTTTGAAAAAAAAAAAAAATAAATAAAACAAAAAACCATGTGTAATGCTTATTCGACGTCAGTTAATTTTAACAATTCTTGTTAATAATTTCTTAAATATAAAGTTAGTTAGTTTAGTTTTTATAACTCTTTATTATTTCATAATATCAAATATAACATGATTTATTTAAACTAAAAACTTATTGGTTTGGTCTATAGGGCCGTCTAGCAGACTGACATTAAATATAAATACATTATGCATATAATAGAAACAACAATAACTGTATACTTAAGATAAGCCTGTATTGTTTTAATATTAAAAATCTCCTTCAATAATACATTTTCTATATTGCAGTGCAGCAACAACATAACTATAAAGAGCATCCCACCCTTCCTCTCCATTAAGTATACTGATCAATTCAATTTCATCCAGGCTGGGCTTGCTGAAGCATCTCCTTCGAAATTCCCTTAAGACCGGGCATATAGCAAGAAAAGAATAAATATCTTCACGCGCTTTCATATTGCAAAGACTGCATATTATTGGTAGATCAGGTCGGTGTGGCATACAATTCAAATTCAACAACTCTGCCCTTGCTTTAAAAATAATGCTTATTTTATCAACTGAGGTACAGTTAAGCAAATATGTTTTGGTATCTAAGTTGAAGTTTAAACGACTGTAATAGGATTTAAATAAAGAGGCACTGGCTTCTGATGAGTAGGTATTGCTCGTACAAGACCCTTCCAAATTTTTCAAGTAACTTGTTGAACTTGGTTCTTAACTGAGACGGGTGTTCGTTTGGAACTATTTCCAGATCAGTATCGCATAGCATGGCGAGGTTCTCCCATTCTGCTACCATGTTGTGTCACACGAATTACTTCGTAAAGGATGATTTTTGGAATTCTTTTATCCTCCATATCCATAACTTTAACAATGTAGTTGAAATGCATCGTAATGGTATCCATAATCAAGGGTGTTGTCCCTGTTTCCAAATGCAGCATATAGTTTGGCGTATTTCTTGGCAGTCGGAAGATCCTTTTAATAAAATATCGAAGGAATTTTTGGACCGCTTCAAATGAGCAATAACCCCATACTTGGGCACCATAGAGAAGGATTGATGCTGCTGTGGACCGAAACAACTTCAATTTTGCACTGTGGTCAATGTGTTTACTCTTTGCGCACTGCTCCCATAACGAAGAGATTGCTCTTTTAGCCTCGGCTAATTTTCCTTCTAAGTGCTTATTCATTTTTATGTTTGGCGTAATCACAACTGCCAGGTATTTGTACTCACGTACAATCTCAACTGCTTCTCCGTTATAGAACCACTTTTCGCTACGTGCTTGCCTGCCACCTCCACCTCGGAACACCATTATTTTAAATATATATATTTCTTAAATATGTGTATGATTTTTTATTTTCTAAGAAAAAGTTAAAAAGCGGATTCTGGATTTCGTTGCCCCAATGATAAGTCATTCGTAATTCTTAAAGCTGTTCATCAAACAATGAATTTTCGTTGAGTCAATGAAATAATTTCTTTGGATGAAATAAAAGCCCATTACCAAGATTTTTTGCTCAGTCAATCAATTAGTTTCATTTATTTACGATATTTTTCGTTGAGTCAATGAATTTATTTCATTAATTAGCGTATTTTACATTGATAAATGATTTATTCGTTTAGTCGATGAATTTTTTCATTATGATATCATTATTACTTTTTGCATTGTTATTATACTGGTATATGTATATGTTAATATACTGGTATTACACTTTATTCTTTTTAAAAACGAAACATTAAATTGCGAATTGACGAGGGGCCTGCTAAGTCAAATGATTTTTCAACCCTTAAGGTAAGATTATAGATCCATCTATTTTGTTGATTTCTATGCTTTTCCAATTTTCAAAAAGGAAACATTGTGCGAAGGAGTAATTTGTATTCTTTTCGATTTTCAAACAGACTACAGTTGTAATGTATTGCAAAGCCTACGAACGGACCATTTTATAAATTATGAATTTCCTGACAGACATCTTGTGTGTCTGATGGTGCTGAAATATAAAACACCCAATTTAATTATTTATTTACCATGTGTCTTCAAAATTTCTACTGCCAAATTAGTTGGAGTCCTACTCTAAGCAGCATTTTTTACTATATTCTCCAGATTCAAATAGATACCATCGGTGGAATTTCATGAGAAAATTAACACCTTATTTCTCAACCCACTGTGCCAACAAAAGTTCTTTCCTATCCTTCTATTCCTTCTAACTAAAGCCAAAAAAGTTAAAATTATTTTCATTATTATAAGGATTTTTAAATGTTTCTAGAACATTTCTGAAATTTTTTCTTCAAGCATTTTGTAATGTTTTCTATTTTTTTTTTTAAATGTTTCGTCAACATTTTTTAAATTTATCTGCAACATTTCTAAAATGTTTCTTCAACATTTCTAAAACAAAATTTTTATCCTCTCTAAAATGTTTTCAACGTTTCTTTTACATTTTAGAAATGTTTTTTCAACAATTCAGAAATGTTCCCTCAACATTTCTAAAATGTTTCCTGTTAAATGTTAAATGTTTTTTCACGGTTTCTATAATTTTTCTGTAATTTTGCTTCAATTTAAAAAAAAAAAAAAATGTCTCCAAAATTTCATAAGTGTTTCTTCAACATTTCAAAAATGTTTCTCCCACATTTTCAAAATGTTTCTTCCACATTTCTAAAATGTTTATCATATCAGAAACGTTTAAACAGATTCTATTGTTTCAAAAGTCTTTCTTTAGGTCTTGTTGGCTCCAGTTGATTTAAAAAACAGAAACATTTCACTACATATTCTAAAACATTTCTAACAAAGGTAGGTAGGTAGAAATGGCGGCCACGGGCAGTCTAGCCCATAGCTCAATAAGCGCTGAAGTGCGCCGTTTTGATACCATAACTCGTTTGAACCTGTGGATGGAATTGAAGAGAGAGAATATGGGCATATCCTCAGGATATCGTCCCTTTTTATTTGAGTTTAGAATAGCATTTTGTTGTAGCTTTTAGCACAATCATCAGAAAGTGGATCACTCAAGTGGATCAGCACCCGCACCCGCACCATCCACAGTTAGCCCACTAGGAAGTTCGTTGGCTGGCACTGGAGCGTCCACTGATCTGATTGGATGATCATCCGGCCGCTGTGCACCACAAACCCCCACCAGAACCCTAGTCCACTATCTTGTGATCATAGGGAATCGACGGAAGGTATAATGCAGAAGTAGCCGAAATTCGTCCTAGAGCCGTTTCGTCGCGTTGAGAAAAGAAATCAAGTCTTTGATCTTCATTTCAGAAAGTTCGTGAATGTCGTCTAACCTATACATATTTTGAATTGTTAAGATTGTACTGTACCCAATATATTCGACTCAAGTCGAATGTTTTTAAAATCACTTATGTCGCGGTTTTAAGAAAATCAAACAGCGGGGTTCGAATAGAGCAACATCTCAATTCAACACATTTTTGACATTTTAGCTGAATAAAGCTTTGTGAGCCATAAACGGTAATGCCAAAAGTCAGATTCGCCAAATATTTCTTGCGACTTCGATTCATAGTAGGTACCTTAAGTTCCAAATACAAAATTGAAAAATCAATTATGCATTCAATGTAAATTGTCTTTTCATTCAAGGTTCGTTCTTTCCGAAAATGGTATAACATTTTTTTTTAGATAGAAATTGTTAAGAAATTATTATTCTTTATTAACGCACGCTTAGTCAGTCACCTAACAAAATAAAAAAATACGTACAAAAAGATTTTAAAGAATCGATAGGTAATAATAATTACACCCGAGGTATTTTCTATTATGTCGAAGAGTATAGGTATAGGTATACAATAAAGATAAAAGATACACACATCAGGGTCAATGGATTTTAAGAATTTCACCTTGTTGGTTGCTTTTTTTTGTTGTTGTTGTTTTATTATTATTTTTGTGTTTTGTTCTTTGTTTTGGTGCGCTGTTGACTGTTCTGGTACACAACAAAAATGCTGGGGAAGATTGAAAATTGAGATTTGTAAGGGAAAAAATGCCTTGGAGGGTTGTTGTGCGTATACACTCCAAGTACAACAGGAGGTTTCAGTGTTTTATGTTTTGTTTTTAAAATTTTTTTCTTTGTCTAAAGAGTTAATAGGTTTGTAAAGTGGAATTTTTGTGAAGAGTAGATTATTTTTATTCGAAATGATACCTAGTTGTAATCGGTCTGTGTTTTGGTAGTTTTTTTTTAATTATGTTTCTGTTTTTAGATGAATCATAGTTCGAAAATTTCATTTGTATGATAATTTTTTTGAAAACACAATTCCAAATGGAAACAATTCTTGATAGTGACACATTGTTTGAATCCGGCTATGCAACGATATACCGTCAATTTAAGTAGAGATGAGTGCTTACTCAATTATAAATGTTTGAGTTTTAGAATATTAAAATTTAAAGTAATTTCTTCGGCAAGTTTCCATTGAGCTTGTGTAAGAAAGATACTCGTAGCCATTTGGAAGCTAAAACGAGAAATAATTTGTCGAACAGATTTTAGCCCATTGACAAATTAGCGGTGGGAATGTAAATTAAAAGTACACATAATGTAGATCTCATACCGAAAATCTGAAATTTGTTTTTATATTTTCATAAAACTGATGTTTTTTATTGATTCAAAATAGCTTTTAACGGCCTTTATGGCCAGTTGCACCGAAATGCTCTAAGACCAGTGTTTGCTAAAAGGCTATTTAAATTTATCGACACCATAAATTAATCTGAGTTGCACCAACCATCATCACAGATTTTTTAGCTAAAATTGAGTTCATTAACCATCCCTGCATTTTAGCAATGCTTTCAAAACTTAAAGAAAAAGTTCCAACTAGTGCAACTGAGATAGCAATACGAGAAATGTCAATGAAAATAAATAAACATTGGGATGTGCTACGTACCAATCCATACACACATACATACCTGGTACCTGGTACATGCAATGCGAAAATAAAAAAGAAATTGTGAACTTATTACTATAATTTTGGCTGGGGGTCAGGTCATTAATATTTATTTTATATTATTATACTATTCGTTTTCATTTAGTAGGTATTGTATGGGGTTGTTTTCCACTTCACTCAAAATATATAAAAAAAAAAATGGACTTGAATTCCAACTCATGCATCATTGTTTTTCACCCTTCCAGTTGTTTTTTTTTTTTAAATTTATTTCTGGGTTCTGTCCAATAAAATTAGTTTTAAAATTTAACTGGAGGAAAATGGAACTTTAGTTTATTGGTTCGTTTATTGGCCTTTTAAAATTAAAAGTAGTCCGTGCAACCGGTAAATGTCATTTTAAAATCTAACGAAGCAATACAAATTTAAAAGAGCTTGGTGCAATTGGCCATTAGTCCTTAAAAATTGGCGTTTCGTCCCGGCGTTCTCACTTGCACTCAAGACGCAATTTGTATTAATTTCAGTCCAACTTACACCAATTTTACAGCCAAAATCAATTTTGGTGTTTTTTATGTTTGAAAAATTGTTGTTGTTTTTTTTGTTTTTAATTTCACACGGACTGTGCTCTCAATGCCATAAAAATCATTAACAGTATCTCGTGTATATTTCTATTAGACAACTATGTATATTATTATTAAACAATAATTACTCATTGTCTAGATGCATGATATGATTACCTTGTTCGGTTCATAATTATTTTTTTTTTTCTAATTTCAAGCATGAAAACAATTATTATTGAAATTGATATTTTTTTATAATTTCAATATTCATACAACACTGAGACTGGTATTAAGTCCAATTATTTGCAAAAACAGTGATGCACCGCACTTGTGCAAAAAAAAAAAATATGAAATAAAAAAAATCAGAAAAAAAACTATCTCTCATAAAACATGACCAAAAAGTTCTTTTTCTTGTGTATATCGTAGAAACCTACTCGCGTTTCCCACGATAATTTAATTTTATGAAATAAAAAAAAAAATATAAAAAAAAGAAAGTGTGGCACTATATTAAAATCGTATATATATATTTTTCGCAAATTGTGACAAATTAAAGTAGAATTAAAGAAAAAAAGTTAAACGAACGATAGTGATGGCAGAAAAATGGTTGTGTAACTTAAAATGAGTAGGTATTGTAGCAACGCCGTATCATTTAGTGAAAAAATGTGTGTGATTTAAGTATCTACTACATACATATGTGCATACATGTGTACACTGAGCAGTATCACCAAATGTGCATTAAAAAAAGGTCTTTTATGAGGCATTAAATTGGACTTTTGTTTTTCGCAATAAAAAAATGGAAACCATTTTCAAAAGAATTACACCTTTTTAAAATAGTTTTTTTTTTGTCTAGTGTGATAGAGATAGCTTAGTTCTGCCTTTTTTCTTAAAGACAATAAATTCGTTTTTAGTGATAAGTTCTTTATAATCGCACGATATACCTTCGCAAGCAACATCTTCGCAATTAACATATTCGCAAAACAACACCCCCAAAACGACACAGCCTCGCAACGACACATCCCCGCAATGACACATCCTCGCAACACAACATCCCCGCAGCGACACATCCTCGCAAACAAAATCTTCGATGCTCGGCCGGCGGGCGTTTGAATTGACAACAATCAGGACAGATGATGTTTTATAGCAATGGGTTAGGTGATTAATCAAAAAGCTTTTAAAGTAGAAGACGAGTGGAATAGCGAATATGAAAATAGGGGGCGATCATATGTGATTAAATTAAAAACATAGTCGGGTACATATCCTTGAGGAATCTACATATAACAGATCATAATGGGAAGATTGGGTCGCAATGGGGGAAGTTTTATGCAAAAACGGGCTGGATTGTGAAAATGTAAACTTCGTTGTTCATTGACGAATTTCGATAAAATTGACACAGATAGAGTTATGGAAGAAAAAAATATTTTTAGATTAGGGTGGTTCAAAAAATGTTATTTTCGTTGTTCTCGGACCGATTTAGTTAAAATTAAAATATGTTCTAGGGGAGAATTATGGAAGAAAACTATATTTTTGAATTAAAGTGGTTCAAAACATTCTTTGACCGATTTCGATCAAATTGAAATATGTTATAGCTGACATAGAATTATGGACTTTCAATTTTTGTATTCCTAAAAGTCTAAAGCAAAAGACATTGGTTCCATCTCCCCCAATCGCCCATTTAGTCCCTTTAAGAAAATTGACTTGTGGTAGAGGGAATGTTACTTAAATAATATCTAAAAAAAAACATTTGTGTTCTACTTCACTTCTCAACATCGCTGACCTTTAAATAGACCAAGGTCAATCCTTTATTGACCGAAATTTGTTTAAAGAGGTAAAAGGGGGAATCACTCAGTTTTTTATACTTGAAACAATACTATATTTTTTTGTTTGTTTTTATATTTTTAATTCATAAATTGCACGACTAGGACGCATGAACTTGCTATTACGTTCAAATGGCTTATAAAAAATTTCAAAAAATTGTATTACACATACGAGTATTAGCAAACTTTTGTTTTAAAAAAAAATATTTGTAGATAATATGTATACAGTTTTGAAATTTTTTTAGCAATCAAATTTATAACTCCAATTTTTAAGTTATTTTAATAATTGACAGAGTTTTTGAAAACTGGTATTTTCAAAAAAAACATAACACATTTGTATGTTAAAAACCGTTGTTTTTATTTGAGAAACATGATTTTTTCAAATATCTTAGAAAATTGTAAAAAATTATACCAAGATTTAAAAAAAAATTACCACATCTTTTTCTAAATTTTAAATTTTCATAAAAAAATGTATTAGTTTTGTTTTTAATGGCCAACAGTTTACAAAAAATTTGTTATACCTTCATAAAGTTTTTTATTTTTAGGAAGCTCCTCCGTAAAAAAATAAGAATTGAACCGTTTTCGAGTAAATCATCCAAAACCAAACAAATTTCAAAATATTTCTGTATAATATACAATAATAATGAGAAAGTCGAAAATATTATATAGGAAAGAAATTCGAGGGAAAGTAAGGCTACACAACAAAAAAAATAGTTTTCCATTTTAAAGTAAGCTGCACTTATTAAAGAACACACACTTTTTGATGAATATTCTTTCAGCCGTTTTTGAGAAAAATTAGATTTTTTCTAAACGAGTTTTCAACATTATTTTTACAGTTATCGTTATTTTTGGATATAGAAACATGATTTACATATACATATATATATATCTTAAAAAATCATTTTATATCAAGTTTGAAAAAAAAAAACTTTTAAGTCGTTTTCGAAATATTGATTTTCCAAAAAAAAAATTTAATATTTTTTCTTAAATTTCAAAATAAAAATCGTTGAGCCGTTTTTGCGAAAAATAATGTAGCTCTTTTTGGCTAAAAATTTTTTTGCAGATACCGTTGTTTTTGGTCACAAAAAATCAATAAAATGTGGGGACATATTAATCAAAAATCAAAAGGTACACATTTTGAAGACAATCCATCAAACAGTTTAAGCTGTTTATCCGCGAGGACGGACAAAATTTCGTGACACACTTTTTTTGTCTTCCCTAAAAAAAAAAATAAATAAATCGGGTAACAACTCGCAACCATTCCTGCGTGCGCCTTTCGACAGGAATGGAAGGGACCTACAATTTTATGCCGAATCCGCACGGCTAGACGAGAAGCACTTATTCGTGACAAGTGATACTCTTGGAGGATTTGTCAATTCCTCGCCTGCTGCAGTAGCCGTGAAAAAAAACCTTTTAGTTTTTAGGTGGACGAGGCTGGGAAGCGATCCCAGACATCCAGCGTGACAGTCGAACGCACTAACTCTATATCATCGTAAAAGCGAGTTTCATCAAAATCTCTAGTCAATTTTATTTACGAATTCATAACTTGCTATACATAAATATTAAATATCTTAGGAAAGTTATAAAAATTCCGATACCAAGTTCCATTTCGATACTTAAAACCCACTTTATATTAAGCAATCAAATATCAATTACCTGATACATTAAATTTTACAAACCTAACCTTATTTTGATGGAAACCCAACCCAACCCAAAATGTTTTAAAGTCTCATTTAATAAAAACAAAAAGTCACCAAACAATATTTCCGTAAACAAACCGCGAACCGACTCCAAACATATATATTTTGTTTTAATAGCCTTAAGCTATAAAATCGTAATTGCTTAATGCTTATAGCTTATATCTACTTAACTAACAAGTGTCCATTCGACTTGCCTTTTACTCACCTTATTGAGCAAAACAAACTCTTAACCCAAGCAAAACGAATTGACTTTTTTTGTTTTTCTTTTTTGTTTTAATAATATAACAATTTTTTTTATTTTTTTTTGATAATAATCTGCCAATTACTGCTGGATTATTATATGTCAAATTTAAAAATGACCATTTCAAAACAATTATTTTTATTAATCGTCACTATTTTACCTATGTACCTATTGGAACGTAAATATTTCCTTGATATCATATCGAACGTCCTTCAGAGCAGATTTTGGTAGACCCGACTCGCAACATAAAAAAAAAAAAATACAAAACTCTCAGGGGGCGTTTTGTCATATCGGATTTCGACAAATGTTAGTGTTTTGTGTTATAATACAAATAGTCAAAGAAGTATTGTTGCAATTACACTGAGAGAAAATTGTATATGCACTAATTACAGAGATTTGTGACTGTAAAATATATGTACTGAAGTTGGCATGGGATTTCCATGAAGGCTGTAGTTACTGAGTAAAGTTAAGATGTACTGGTTATATTTTAGTCTATGTGACGGATAAAATATAACGAGTACTGACTGAGTCAACATTTCTAAAGGAAGTCTATAGCAAATTTTTCCCTTGTATTGAATCCAGACGATAAGGACTCAACATAACTAAACTATTGACCAGTCCTGGCTTATGTAAAAGCACCTTGTATTTATTCAGCAGTAAATTACTTATCATAGAAAGTTATGTTTTAAAATATGAAGCAACCTGTATTCAGTCTCTTTGTAGAATTACTGTATTTATTATGTAATGAGTCCATAAAGTCTTTTAAATTAAATTCACCCTTTTGCAAATTAAATTCACCCTTTTGCAAAATAAATTAGTCCTTTTGGAAATCGATTCCAACTCTTTGCAATTGAAATTAATCCTATTGCAAATGAAATTCATCCTTTTGAAAATCAAATTCACCTTTTTGCAAATAAAATTCACTTTATATGAACAACAACAACTTGCACGGGAAAGGTGAATTTGATTTTCAAAATGGTGAATCCAATTTGCCAAGCAAAATTGATTTTCTAGAAGGTGAATTTCATTTACAAAACGGTGAATTTAATTTGCAAGGGATTGAATTTAATGTGAATTAAAATTACAAAGTAAATGAAACGTAATTTCCTCGATAATAAGGAATTGCAAATTAAATTCACCCTTTTGTTTTATGAAATTCATCGTTTGGGAAATAAATTTCATACTTTTGCAAATAAAATTCACCTTTTTGCAAATAAAATTCAACGTTCATAAACAACAATGTTGCTTGAAAAAGGTGAATTTGATTTCCAAAATGGTGAACTCCATTTGCAAAAAAAAAAAAGAAATTAAATTTTTTAAAAATTGAATTTCATTTGCAACAGGTTGAATTTAATGTGAAACGACCGTATGTATTATTGAATTAAAATTACCAAATAAATGAAACTCTTTTTTCTCGACTATTCAAATTTGCAAATTAAATTCACCCTTTTCTAAATAAAATTCATCCTTTGGGAAATTAAACTCATCCTTTTGAAAATCAAATTCATTACTTAATTAATTTACTTAATATGAACAACGATTGGTTTGCAAAAGCTAGACTTCATTTGCAAAAAGGTGAATTCGATTTGCAAAAAAAAAAAAGGTATTCAATTTACCAAAGGGTGAATTTTATTTATAAAAGGGTTAATTTAATTTGAAAAAAAGCTGAATTTACCGTTAAAACAATGTTATTCTTATTGAATTAAGATTATCAACCAAATGAAACGGAATTTCCTCGGCTATAAGGAAAAAACCCACATAAAGTTTGCTATAAATGTTCACTCTATATGGTTTAAACGGAACGTTGCCAAGCACCTCACTGGGCATGGATCGCCTCCAGACATGAATTCTTCCCATTCATATGCGTTGCAATTTTCCATCGTCTTGTGTATTTTTTTTTTGTTTTTTTTTTTTCAAATTTTTGTTTGTTGAATAAAAATTATTACAAGAGGGACTACATACAGACAAAATTATTACATTTATTATTATTATGTACATATTTTTGGATTAATAAAAATTATTACAATAATTTTATGAGATGCGGTTTGGTGTGCGGTTGTTGGTTGTTTCTTGTATCTATAAAACCGGAAAATCAAATCAATGAATGTGGTTACCTATAATACGCCTTCTATGAAAAGTCGCAGCCGGCACCGTTGGGTTGTTGGTAAATGGTGGTGGTCCGTATAGTCGTTTGTCCGTCCGTCCGTTTGTCCGTCGGCATCTTAGAATCGGTCCAAAGCAGCAACAGCAGCAGCATAATCAGAAGCAGTTAAAGCCAGACTCAAAACTCCATCATCAGCATCTCGTCGAAACTGGTATCTTGCAATGATTAGTTCAACGGCCATTTGAGTTGTTTTTCGTAAGAACTTGTTTTTTTTTATGTATTTTTGTTGTTGTTTGTATTTTTGTTTGTTTGTTATTTTATGTATTTGTTTAAACATTAAAATGAGTCGAACAATTTTTATCGGGTAATTGGAATGTGAATTCAATGACATGCAAGCTAAAGAAAGATCAAGTAGGCTAAACGATTGATGACTATAATGATGATGATGATGATGGAAGGAAGATTGATACACGATTATATACCCATCATTTATTTATAACAATCGTTATCATCGCTCTGTTTACCAATTTACTTCTGATGCGATGGGTATAGGAATATCTTTTCATCATTGAGAAGGGAAAATAAATAAAAATAAAGTGTGTCATTGAGCTGGGAATTTGCAAATTTCAATACCGATGACAAGTATTGTGTGTTTTTTTTTTTTTTTTTTATTGTTGACTGATTTTGAATTGGCATTGAAATGGAAAGCGAAATTGATTGAAGGAAATATATAGTATCTACCTTTAGAAATTGAAGAAAATATTTTTAGATGGTTTTAAATTTCTCTAGGGAATTTAGCCTGATGCAATTGATGTGCAAATTGCATTGGAAAATTTGTTCCATATTTTCTCTATGAATTTAAAAGTCATTTTATTTTGCGGCCACTAAGTCAGATAATGGAAAATAAAAATTCCTCAAGGAATTGATGGAGTTTTTAAGCTAAGTTCACACTTAGATATACAATTTAATTTAAGTCAGTATATTTTTAGTGAGTAAATTACCTTTTTCCATTGTAGGCCTACATAATAGACCGGTGAATCTAGACACCTTTCAGTAACAAGCAATTGTGCTCTACAGGTTTTATTAATATAATATGTTTGTTTGGCACGTCACCCTATAATTATTACACTGAAAAATGTTACCAATATTAATTGGAAAAGTTTTCAGAGAACGGTAAATTCGGTTTTGGTATAAATCTCGCAAACTAAGCTAAATTTGAGTATTTTTACTCATACAAATTTTTGAGTAAAATAATTGAATTTGAGTTTAAAATTTATATAGTATGTAAGAAAATGGTTAAAAGATATTTTATGCGCACTGAGGGAAAAAAATATATTCTCATCCCATACATTTCTGCTCTTTATGTACTCATTAAATCATGAAATCTATACTGTGTAAATACATTTTTAAGCATGTTGTAGTTAATACAGAATTCTATAGACCCATCACATAAAAAAAAGATTTGCCGGGGAGTACCTTAAGTTTCGATGCACTTCTTTATGCGTTCATTAAATAAATATAAATGTTCAATGTACTCATTACATAAATATGTACCGATTGTGAAATGAGTATGTACAGTTTCCTTTTATATTCTATGCACTCATTCCATCCGTAATCATTACATAAATCAAATGTATACTCATTACAAAAATCAAATGTACTCATTACAATTACAGTATGTATTCATCACAATGGGATGTTTATAATGTATATGTATTGGCTACAGCTCACACGGGCCTTAAACACGTTTCTTCATACGGAACACTTAACTTTCTGTAATGAGTAATATATACATAAATATTGAATGAATACACGCTGCCTGCAATCGGGTTTTAGATTTTATTTAATTTATAGTTTCCTGCAAAATGCGATGTTATTCAATAAGGGCTATCGGGAATTGTGTTTCCCATGAAATGTTTCCCATATTCGAAAAATAGGTATCGTGAACATCTTTTAAAATTAGGGAAAAATTCCGACAGAAAAAGCTACCGATCGTGAACAATTTTTGTATGGGAAATTTTTTGCTTTTTCCCTCGGAATATTCCCCTGTCATTTAACGTGGGAATTCAAAACAATAAACAACAATTCTCTAAAAAAAAATTAATAAAACTAAAAAAAAAGAATTTATTTAGATCAATTTCTTCAAATTTGAAGCAAATAGAATCTTTAGTTAACTCAATGGAAAAAAAGCGATGTTGCCAATGGATTTACTACAAATAGACCGAAGAAAAATGTCCAACAATTTTGGAAAAACGTTGAAAGTGATCACAACTCTATTGGCCCTCCAGTAAAATCAGTTGCCGAGTGGAAAAAAGTGTTTACTTATTTTAATAGTGTTTTGAATGAAAAAAATAATTTAAGGTTTGGCTTGATAAAAAAAAGTGAGGAAAAACATGTCAGAAAATTTAAGAAACAAAACAGCGACTGGCGGAGGCTTTGGCAAAGAGTATAAGACTTTAAGTTCAGCTCATTGGAAAAACCATCATTAGGATTTGTGCAATGGGCGAATCAGTGCAAGGATTTCCAAATGCTTCTATTTTTGGTTTATTTGTTCATTTGCATCTTGATCCATAAGGGGCAAATTTTGTTCTCAAAGAAATCCAATAAATTTGAAAAGACTTCTGAAAATGAAGATAAAGCCAACCCAGACTCATGGCCCTTTCCCACTCCTGTCTGATACCCACCTTCTGCAAAGAAAGTATCAATCAAATGTTTAATCAATGGCTTGTTAACTCTATAATAACGATGGAATCTGTAGATCAAAACGATATCAAAAATGAATGAGTCAATTAAATGTTTCAATTTACAGTGGTTCTGGTAGCTCTAAAGGATTTTAATGATCCTTTTAGCCCCACCTTATTGTTCTCTGCTCATTTCGTGTTCTTTGCTCTATCTCGTCAATTAATAATAAACACCATATTCTTTGCATTATCTATCAATTTGTTTATAATTTAAACACTGCACAGAATAAATAAACTTTTATTTTTAGTTACTGCAAAATCAAACTCTTCGAAAACAATATTCGAATATTTTTGTTTTCATTTTCATGTTGGTAAAAGTTGTTCCCAGGGAAAAGCATTCCGTGGGTAGTTCCCGATAGGAGGAATGCGTTCCCGGGAACTATAAAATTCCGTGGGAATTTAAATTCCCAAGGAATTTCCGATAGGGCTGAATAAATCGTAAACTGAATTACAGTAAATTGTTTCTCAAACACCCTTTTACCATTTTTGATGTTTAAACGTTCATATCTCGAGTTATAGATTTTTGAAAATTTTTGTTTTAACCTACATTTTTTGAATACAAAAAACAACCTATCGATTTTATAAAAAAGAAATTCTTTATTGTTTCCCGTTTAGAAAATCTGTGATTTTTCTACGTCCACCCCAATTTAACGTACTAAAATCTTAAATTTTGAAAAAAATCCATATTTGATTATTTTTAAATTAAGTTTTCATTCATATTACATTTTTTTATATGTAAAATGTTCACCATATAAACTCAGTCAGATAATGGAACAAGCCCAAAAATTTAACTTCAAACATGGCAACTCTATGCCTGATCACATTTTTGTATTTTACCCATGCGTAAATTGTTCGCTTAGCCAAGCTATCTACAAAAAAAAATTGAATATCCTTCCCCCCACCAAGAAGTCAAACGATGAGAAATGTCGTCCTATGGCGGGATCTAAGATTATAAGGTATTAAGAATATGTGTCAGTGTTCAACAAACTCGTACACTTTCACAAAATTTTTGAGTAAATTGTAAAAACTAATTGTAAATTTTGCATTTAATTTTGTAACTTATCCAAATTATGCCCTTTAAAATGGACGTCTTTAATATGATAATTTCTCGTGAATATCTAAAACGATTATATTAATTTATTTTATTTTAATTTTATAGTAAGTTTTATTTTATCTCAGAAAAATCATTACAACCAAGCTTATGGTAAATTTCTTTTTGTTTCTAAACAACGAACCTTGTCCAATTTTATGTTTACAACGTTTGTTAATTATAATTCAATGTTTCTTTAACATAAACCTTTTTGTCTTATCTTAATTCAATCATTTTGTAAACAATAAACTTTTTGTATGTTAGTCGCACGAAGTTGTTTAAATTAATCTTATTATGAAGGTAGCACATTTTTAATCAAGATGTTGTAACTCGCTATTTGCCTGATGTTGTTTGTGAAGGTTAACTCAAATCACACCCTGGCCTGAACTGTATAATACACCATTTTGGATTTAATGTCAATATAATCACGAAATGCGTTAATAAAAATATCTAATTGACACAATGTCAAGTCAAGACTTTGATTTATCTCATTTTAAATAAAGTAGTATAATTTCTACGACTTGATGGTATAAGCAAATGAGCTCCCATTCCATTGTCAAGCAAATAAAAAAAAAAAAGGTTCAAGAGTGTCAGACTCTTTTGAAACCATTTGACTCTGTGCCCTATCATTAGCAAAGTACTTAGGTACTTTGTATAGAAAATTAAGTTCATTACATAAAATTTGTAAAGAAACCTTGACTTCAGTTAGGTAGGTAAGGTACCCTCTACCAGTAAATTGCATCAGTTAAATTGATTTCTTCCATAAGCTACTGATGGGCACTCAATCATTTTTTTCGTCTTTGAAATTACGAGTACCTACCTATGTGGGTAACCTGTAGAAAGATTTATAATTCAAAGTATAAATCTTCAAATTAGTTAAAGTTGTGAATTACAACATATTATGTGTCATAATAACCACAGGTTAAGAAATTGTTAAGAAAAGAGGTGCATTTTAAGCTTTTATGAGCTCGAATTCAGTCAAGTAATTTTCGTCTAATTGATTGATAAGTGAAATGTGGAAAGCGTAGATATCACACGTTTTTTTGACGTGGAATATTACGGAACACTATTAAGGTTAGGTTATTTACAGGCGATAATGCTATATTTGTTTGAGAATTCAATCAGGTAGAATGATAATATGCTAAGTTGAGAACAAAGCATACAGTAGTATCGGAAAAAAAGTACTTTCGTCAATGAATGGGTCAAGAAGAATAATTGGCCTTATAACAAACCTGTTTCCCTCCAACTTATCCATTTCCATTTCACGGTGTTTGTTGGATATTTTGGTACGAACTGAACATTTAAGAAGGGTTTATGTTTTATTTGTCAGCTTCTAACGGATCATCTTAAATTACACCATTCCATTTTGTCCACCATTTTTAATCAATGGTACATTTTTTGGCTCCTAACCTTTAGCACCTCATATATGGGATATTCGCAAAACAAGTATGTCATCTGAAAGGTCAGTAAGTGGTCAAAAAAGGTCAACTAGTTTCAGAAATTGGTCAGCCATAGAAAATTTTTAATCAAGGCTTTTACTTTTTTTCAAGGTCACCAACTATTTTTGGCACCTTATATATGGCATATTCGCAAAAGAAGTATACCATTTGAAAGGCCAACGACTCGTGATAAAAGGTCAGCTAGTTTCAGTAATTGGTCAGCCATAGGTTAATTTATACGATTTTTTGAAATTTTTTGTTTTTCAAGGCCGTATAAGACTTTTAGCACCTCATTTACCGAATTTTCCAAAAAAAAAAGATACTATTTGAAAGGTTATTAAATCCTCATAAAAGGTCAACATTTTTTCAGAAATTGTTCAGCCATAGGTTTTTTTAATGAATTTTTAAAGATTGTTTCAAGGTTACAGTATAAGAGTCTTCATTAAAAAGAACCTATGCCTGACCAAACTAGCTGATCTTTTATCACGAGTCAGTGGCTTTTCAATTGGTATACTTTATTTGCGAATATCCCATTAATGAGGTGCTAAAAGTCTTATACGGCCTTGAAAAAAAACAAAAAAATTCAAAAATGCATATAAAATAACCTATGGCTGACCAATTACTGGAACTAGAAACCAATTACTGAAACTTTCAAATGGTATACTTCTTTTGCGAATATCCCACAAATGAGGTGCTAAAAGTCTTATACGACCTTGAAAAAATAAATTTTAAAAATTCAATTAAACAAAAACTATGGCTGACCAATTACTGAAATTAGTTGACCTTTTATGAGGTCTAGGTAACCTTTCAAATGGTGTATATTTTTTTCGAATATCCCATAAATGAGGTGCTAAAAATTTGTTTGACCTTGAAAATTTTTAAAAAAATTATTTAAAAAAAATCTATGGCTGACTAATTACTGAAACTAGCTGACCTTTTTTGACCAATTACTGACCTTTTAGATGGCATACTCATTTTTGATAAATTCTATAAATGAGGTGCTAAAGACTTATACTGTGACCTTGAACCAAACTTTAAAAATTCATTAAAAAAAAAACCTATGGCTGAAACTAGCTGAACTTTTATCACGAGCCGGTGGCCTTTCGAACGGTATACTTGTTTTGCGAATATCCCATATATGAGGTGTTAAAGGTTATGAGCCACATTTTTTGTACCTGTTTTACTGAAAATACAGTTATTTCTGGATAAAATTAACAATTAATTTTTTAGGATTATTGTATCGCCATAATGTTCATACCATTAGATTAGAATTGAAAAATACCCTAAGGTCATGTATCATATGTTCCAATTGTATCGATATAAATTTTTAATTTCGGCAAGTCCATACCTCCCCTCTTCTTCCCCTTCATTGAGATCATTTAATTTTGGAAACAAAAATTACTAGATACTTACGTGAAATTTTGGTAGTTTGTTTTCTGTTTTAAGTAATTTTTTTTTATAAAATTGCCTCTTCTGCCTAAACGTCTCACCTCAGCGTACATAATATAAAATTTTTGGAATACATTTTAAGAAAGAAAATTTGGAGCACCAAATTAAATTAATTATTATAGCACATGGTCGAAATTTTACTAAAAATAGAGTGAAAAAAAAAATTGAAAATAATCAAAACGAGAAAGTCGAAATTGTGGAAAATGGTTCGATCGAAAGTATTTTTAATTTTGATAACAATGCAAACTAATTTTTCTTCAAATATAAGAAAATCAAAAAAAAAAAAGATCAAAAACATTTTGAACTAAAAAAAAAATAATAAAATATTAGTTATACAAAGTATTTACTTTGTAGAAGTTTCTCCATAAAAGAATTTCCGAGAAAATCAAAACCAAAAAAATAGAACTACTATTAATAACAATTTTTTATTTTTTATTTGTCTTTGAAAAAAAAAATGGTGTAAAAAAGTGCAAAATAAATAAAAATAGATTTTTTTTTTAATTTTATTTGTTCGCTAAAAAAAATTTGTATACAAATTTTAAATGCAATATTTTTCGATTAAATTAAAAGACCCAGAACTCAAAAATATGACAAATTCAACTAATGCTTTGATGAGATATTCAGGAATTTCACAAAAAAAGCCAATTGTTCGCATATTAAAACTATGCTAGAGATGACATCTATGATGTTTACTCAAAATCGTTACATTCATTTTTGAGAAACCTTGATAAAACCGAAATTTTTGTATGGTAGCTATCCGTTCTAGATGAGCTTAGACAATAATTTGAATTCCTCGTCGAGGAAAAAACATTAAAATGCTTCACACCAAATTTAAAACAAAACCGTCTATTCGTTTATGCTCCAGCTCGATGCACCTACATCAGGACGCACATACACACATACCAACGGACGTCTTGTCAAAAATACTTTTTTTTTATTTCTCCGCATCATCCTGATGTTAGTTTTGATTACGTGAGTTTTTTGACACGAAACCAATACTTACGTCTGTGAAGTTAGCAGGAAAACTTTCTTTCTTAAAAGTTAAAATGCAAAAAAAAAAAGAAATGCAAATTTAAAGCCCCACTGCAAGTTCCTATCACGTTGGTTCACGAGGTTCACTGTGACCTGCTATATTTACTTTGAAGTCAGCAGGTCACTCGATTACACCCACTGTTTGATGGACTGCAAAATCGGAAATAGAATTTGGTAACGAATTCATACTTTTCATAAATGTTGTGCGTTCTAAATGTAACAGTGCGTTCCAAGTAAACAGTTATATAATTTTTTTTAATGCACTAGGGTGGCCCTTATTAAGGTCAATGTCTTTTTTTGAATGACGCACCCCCCTAATTTGTTCTAAATAAATAAATAACCCCAAGACGTCTGAAGTTAAAATGGGAAATCCCATGTATTTTTCAAAATCCAAATTTGTAAATTCTTAACTTTGGTAATGTTTTATAAAACAAAAAATTGAATTCTGGAACACATTGCAATTTCCAGCTAGAAATACATACTCAAATATTAAAATGCTTTTTAATAGTTTTTATTCAAAGTTTATTCCAAGAAAAGTCAAAAATGTGCTTCTCGATGACAATTCAATACAAGAGTCATAATTAATAAAATGTATTAGACAAAAATTTACAACTTGTTATTTCCCTACTTATAGACATTTAAACAAAAATATTTTTTTTATTTAATTTTATTTTTAACAAATGTTGTTTAATTGTTTCTAATTTCTTTTTTTTTTTTACATGACAAAACTGACTACATGTGTGCCAAAATTTAGTTCATAATTACTCATTGCCAAAGTTACATGGGAAATACATGGGATTATCCGCATATAAAACTTCAGACATATTGGGGGCTGGGTTAATGTTAATATAATGAGCACAAATTTTACAGGATTTTTTATAATTTATTTAGAACAAATAAGGGGGGTGCGTCATTCAAAATAAGACAATGACCCTTATAAGGACCACGCTAATGTGTACAAATCAAATCATCACATTTCTAACACACACCCCACACTCAATCTCTAAACAACAATTTTCTTGTTTTAAATAATTCAACTAGTTCTTAAATTAATTGTTTCAATAATTTATAATTTGAATATCAATTTGCAAACAAAAAAAAAATTAAGTAGGCGTCAAAAGGGCACTAAATTTACATTTGCAAAGCTTACTTTAATATTTAAGTATATTCCGGTTATATTCAACACTTATGGCAGTCTTGGTATATGAATGGTGTTAGAGAGTCTAATTTACATAGATATTTTTTAATAAATTCAATATGATAATATTATTGAATTATTTTTTTTTCTCGCTCTATAAATATTAATGAAGGTTAAGTTCAAGATATACAATAATAACACAGCATATACAAATAAATAGGTAGGTATATTTTATGAAATGTCATTCAATCTCTTAGATACTTTTTTGCTGATTTTATCAAATTTGTTTGTATTCATTTCTTTTTTTTTCTTTCTTCAAAATTTTGAAATGGAAATATGATCTGATTTCTTATTAACAGATAATATACTCATACAAATCAATTGTCTATCATTGTTTGTCAGACAGAGTTGTGTATTTTCTTGGAAGCTTAAGAAGAAACAAAAAAAAGGTTGTTTATTTTATTTTAAGCTTTAAAACGGATCTCTCTGGATTTGTTCTGTTTTTGCTTCTAAAAAAAATCACAAATTGCCACAAATTAAATCCAAACTTAAATGACAATTCTCTAAAACAAATTTATATACAAATAAATACATACATAGGAATATCCTGCTTCCGGTAAAACAAAAAAAAAATAAAAATCACTACTAAATACATTATAACAGTCTGTTGCTCAAATTATATTTATTTTTTTTTTATTTTTCTGTCTGTTTTTTAACTTCTGACAACACCCAGAAGGATCAACCGACCGACACCTTGTTGGGTTTATGGCTTTCTAGGGTTTACTCGAATGATGGCGCAATACAAGGAGTTTAATATTCTCACTACTCATTTCAGGCAGGAGTATATACCCGCTATGACAGACACACATATGACGGTGGCACTAAACTTCAACCGTATACCATTTATATTCAGTTTGAGAAATTCAATTTCCCGCATCCCTGCCATGTGGAACTCGGGAAATATGGTTTCATGGTGTTAAAGGATGTGCTGCTGCTGCAACACCTTCAGATTTTCGTTCACATCACTGTGAGACAAGGTGAAATAAATGAATCGTATTAAGATGATGTCTGTCTAGGTTTGTTTTTTTTGTTTTCTCTTTTTAGTTTTTGAAGGATTTGCGGTTGAGATTGAAACTTTGTTGGCAGTGGAAATTTGTTACAAAAATGTATCTTTTCTCTTGAAATTCATTTTTTTTCGGAAGAAAGAATGATTGAAAGATATATGTTTAGTATATTTTTGAATCTTTTACATCATTTATTGAAGTGCATTACCAACGAATTATCATGCATCACTAACGTAAAGTTCACGTGAAGGCTATTATGCCATATCAACAACTTAACCAAAATTAGTTATCCCAACAAATACCTAATTGATTCAACGTTTTTTTGGCTAGACACAAAATGTAAAATAGTTTAACCATCTTACAAATTTTAAACTTCTCTCAAACAAACTACCATCGCAACTTATTCAAGTAAACTTCAAACAAAAAAAAATAGGTATATTCATGCCACGAAAAAGAAGAAGCTTGTTAGAGAGAAGGAAACACAACAAAAATAAATAATCCGCATCGACTAACATGAATAGCTAAATGCCACATTTGAAAGTAAAAACTTACTGCAAAAGACCGGTTAAGGTTAGTTGTAGTTTAATGTAGGTACGAGTATTGTATTTTTGTATCTTTTTTTAAGGTCTCTAAAAGTTATCTTCTGTACCATTATCCACTAATCCAATTGGAACGTAACCGAAAAATATGTACATGCTGCATCAAGAAGCATGCAAATAGTTTTATAGTCCTCTGTGAATTGCGCCTCAAAACTTACAGTGGGATTTGATAGAAACAACTTGACAAAACCTAATTTTTTGTTAATGAAGTTCTATTTCAAAAACGAACACTAATAGAGTTTATAGGGCGAAGTTGATCCCTAATTTTGTTCTGCATAAGGGCTAAGGATTTGTTGCCATTAGACATTAACTAGTTTTTAAAATATCGAATTTTTAAAAAATTATTTTGAACTTTTTTTAAATCAAAAACATCTTTTTATATTTCTTAGATTATATTTAAACTACTTAGAAGCTTCATAATAAAATAATTAATTTAATCGTTTTATTCGACTATAAGAAAAAAAAGGATTTTGATAAAAATGCGGGTTTTAGGGAAAGGTAGCTCTTTGGAGACAAATGGCATTTTTTTTTAATTTCGAAAAATTACCGTAACCATTTTTAAATAGTATTTTTCGATAAGCTAGAGCTATTTGAAATATAGGTAGCCATTTTTTTAAATATGCCTTGTTTCTATCTTGGAACAAAAAAAAAGTCATTAGCAATTAGTAAAAAAAATCATAATCAACGATTTTTCAATTTTTTTAGGGTGGTTTTTGTTAATTTTACATGCTCAATTTTTTTTATAAAATTTTTTTAATCATCCGTTTCGATAGAAAATATTATTTCCGACAAAAAATCATTTAAATTAAACTCTCGAATTCGGCTTGGCTTTCGAGTTATACCAAAAATTTTGAAAAGTGACCTGTTTGACTATTCTTTCAGAAATGCATTGGTGAATTTAAGCGAATTTTGTGTTTTAAGGGAGCAAAAAAACTTATTCAATAATAAAAACCCTTGACCGCAATTGTTCCGTTCTTCATTTCATATTTCGGTATAATCAAAGCCTGTATTAATAAGGCATTTTTGAAAATTTTATAATACAAACAGAGAAAAAAAAACTAAAAACATTACATCTATGAATTTTTTGGTCAATATTGTTCAAAAATATACAAATTGAACTTTTTAAAGAAATCGTTTTATAAGCCCTATTTTTCAAACTAATTTTTTTTTGAAACTGAATAGTCCAACAAATTTAAGGTTGGTATGGTAACAAGTTGAAATATTTAAAAAAAAAAAATAATAAATAAAAAAAGTTACTTTTTGAGGACACGTTTTTTTTTCTGCTCATGGAAATGTAGATTTGTACGTGTTTTGTTGTTATTAAAATTGCCTTAATTTTGAGTAATTCGGTAGTGGATCGACACACATCATCGATTTTTTTTAATGTTTATTATAATTCTTACTAAATACCTAAAACAGTGTTTTATATAATTACAAAACATTTTTGGCAGGTGTATCAGAGTTGCCAGATTATGTTTCTATCGTAAATTGGACAATCTTTTTCCATCATATGTGAAAACAAATTGAAGGCAGTACCTTTCCCAATTTTATATTATTTAATCATGTAGATTGTAGATATCTAATTCATTTAAAATAATTTGTGTTCCTAAATGTATCTGCCCTTAAGCCGAGTACGCTGCTGATGCGTAACGAAAAATTCCATACGAAAATGAACTTATGTCAATAGGTTTATTCCAATACATTTGTGGAAATTCAAAAAACATAATATGCAGTTAATTTAGCTTTTTTTTTTTAAGAAAAAAATCCAAAAATTGCACGACTAATTTTCTACTAAAAAGCTACAAATAATGCCAAGTTTTTTTTCGAATTTACTTTTTTAATGGCTGAGTTCACAGTGTCAAGTTGGCACTACCTTACCTTATTTGTTTAAAAAAAAGTAAGGCAAACAATTTTTGAAATTTTTTTTTCTTACCACAACTTATTTAGTACTAAAAAGCTTTATTGAACTGCGTACTTAGTTTTTGGAATTTAAGAAAGTGTAGTGCCATGTTGATATCAAGTTAGCAGTACATACCGCTTTTTTTTTTTAAATAGTAGAGCTATCATTTTTTCCACAACTTATTAACTACTAAAAAGCTACAATTAACTGCGTATTTACTTTTTTGAATTTCCACAAATGTAGTGTTAACTTGACATACGCCAAAAATGACATGAATGACATCGAAATTGAATTATACCAGATTCGATGTCTCCACACTCTTCGCACGTACCATTTATTGTGTGCGGAAAATTTGTCTCTTGTGTTTGTTTGGCTTTCTTTCATTTTGTTTGTTTAGTTTTTTTTATTTATTTACAATTCTTATTTTTCCGATGTGTTTTCGCTATCATTTCATCAGCGAAATATTTCGTTTCCTATCAGCAGCGTACAAGGCTTTAACAAAAATTTAATTTTGAATAGATTTCTAAAAAGAGAAAATGTATACCAGTTTAATAGCGATTTCAGGCTACGCAATAATTTGTAATTTAGGCTGTTGAAGTGCTTGAGACATGGCAACCCTGAAGTACATTAATTAGTTTGAATATAGAAACCAAATGCGGTTCCAAGATTCGGCCAAAGAAACGTGATCTTGTTTTTTTTTTGAAACACTATTCAGCAGATCATTGTGAGAACACTTTTTTTTCTGTGAAGTGAAATGTCATAAATAGTGTTCATAAATGCAAAGTTAATCACATTTCCAAAGCCAATTTAAATTTGTACGGCTAGCTTAAAAAAAAAAGGTCACTCCCTTAACAACTTAGGTGATACTTTGTAGGACCCTAAAAATTATACCTTTTTTTCCTGCAACTGAAACATTTTAGTTTTCTAAATTGTTTTATTGATGAAGGTTTTGTTAAAAAGTTGATTAAAAAAATAAATCGGGTGGCACAACGGCTCATGAAGAACCAGGGCCTAGTGACTAACAACACGCAACCATTCCTGTGTGCGCCTATCGACAGGAAAAGGGACCTACAATTTTATGCCGAATCCGAACGGCTAGACGAGAAGCACTTATTCGTGACAAGTGATACTCTTGGAGGATTTGTCAACTCCTCGCAAGAGGCAGTAGCCCTGAAAAAAACTTTTTAGTTTTTTTTTTTTAGCGAACCCAGACCTCCAGCGTGACAGTTGAACGCACTAACCATTACGCTACGGGCTACTACTAAAAAGTTGATTAGAGTATTTTATACCAATCAGAGAATGCGCAAAAGATAATATGTTTAATGTCTCCGTCTACTATAAATTTTGTTTAAGCTTTCAAAATATTTAAGCATAGTTAGTACATCATCATTTTTGACTCTCGTTTTGTTCGATCTGAAACAGTTAGCTTTTGGATTATACCAATATTCCGTTTACATCAAATTAGTCCTTTCAGACAGAGTTTCATATTATTTTATTAGAATTACTTTCAAGTGTCATCTGGTGCTGTTTTAAGTCAAAATTAAATGAAACGTTCACCTTAACAAATTTTATGAAATTATTTTTGGTATTGGTATAAACTGGTATAACTTTAATGCTAAATTGGTCGAATTAGAAAAATGTAAAGCAGTACATACTTTCAGACTAATAACTTTATATTTGGTTGTTTACAGTTGTTTGCCAGTTTATTTATCGGACTATTATTGGTATAAACTGGTCTAAGGTCGATTTTTTTTTGTATTATAATTTATTATATTTAATACATAACGTGAGTCTTCAGCCCTAATTTATAGATAAAATACCCTACCGTACATTCATTGCATCCGCAAAAGATACTCGAACTTAAACATTTAGATACACTTCTTATGCGGCTGTTTGTTGTTATGTGTTGAATGTTAAAATGCTTTATTAGGCGAAAATACCATCGGTTTCAACATCAAATTTAAGCCATAACTTTATCCTCTCTCTCTTTCTAACTATGACGATGATGACGATATAATATAAAAAAAAACGATGAGGCTTCGAGCTTCTTTTGCGCGAAAACTTGGTGGTATTTTTCTTGTTCATGCGAAAAAAAAAACTAACCGAAATGTAGTCGCTTATACGATTAGGGAGCAGGAGCACCTCCGAGCAATATTGTATGCATTTTGCATATTCATTGAGCTCTGAAAGATGTACAGGGTATTGTTTTAAACATTTTTTTTATTTTCTTGTTGTTGTAGAGAGTTACCTACTTCCTCATTTCTGATTTGATGATGATTATGGCAATAGATAGATGACGATGGTTTGCTCACAGGTTGAATGTGGTTTATTATAACATTTTTTTTTTTTTTATTATTATGTTGCTGCGCTATTGTGTTGTTCTTGTTGCATTTCTTTCATCAGCTAGTCGGGTAATGGTCGAGTGAATACGCAGTCAAGATGCTTTGTCGGGTTTAAGAACTAGAATTATTATATTATTGGCAATACATACATACATTACATAGCTATAGGTAATCAACGAGGTGAGACTTTTATTTTTTTAAATAAATCAGAAGTGTTATACGAGATGGTTATCTATATTTATTTTAACGAAATGCGGAAAGGAAAAGAAAAATTAGAATAATAAAGGCATATATTTAAAGGTGTGATAGTTCCTTGTTTTTCAATTAGATTCCGGATTGGTTCCAGAAATGCGGAATAGGCGATAATTTCTTAAAGAAATGCTTATGTTGCTCATACAAAAAATTATAAAAAAAAAAATCATAAGTCCCCTTATTAAAAAAATATTTATTAAAAATGGGAAGTTTAGTTAGATAAATGCAAAAATTGAAATCCTTTTTCATTTTGAAAACGGGCATCTCTTTATAGTGTAGGCAAATAAGATATTCACTTCGAAAAAAATTCCGACAAAGCTGAATTTTGGTGAAGAGCTTCATTTTTACGTCCTTAGCAGCAAACAATTTTAAGAGGTGGTGGGGAAAGAGGGCAATATAGAACTTTGGATTGCTAAAACTTAAAAACGAATTGACGTACAGAGGCCGTTAATTTTTAGTTTTTAGGTGGACGAGACTGAGAAGTGAACCCAGGCCTCCAGCGTGACAGTCAATGTTGCCGCAAGGTGAAATGAGAAGTCGCTATAGGCAAACCTTCAAAAGTCGCTAGATTGGGTGAAATTTGGGGGACAAAAACTTGCTAGAAGTCGCTAATCAAAATTTCGAAAATGTGTGTTAAAAAAAATTTCTCTTTGAATAACTATTTATTTTTGTTCAAAAACTTACATAGAACTACTTTTTGCAAAAAGTACAAAAGTGAGAAATAAATATCTATACTGAAGACACCTGTTTAAAAAAAAAAAAAAAAAAAAACAATTAAAATTGTGTATGGTGGCTTAATTTATATGTCAGGACAATTTTCCTGTTTTTTTTGTACACATCGAACATTTTAATTTGTCACTTTTGTACTTTTTTTTTTTCAAAAGGTAGGTCTAAGTAGTTAAGCCTTAAATTAAAAAAAATTTAGGAGTATAATAAATTTGAAACAGATGAATTGCTTAAATCAGACTTCTGCGCTCACTATCGCACTTATATTTTGCATATGTTTTGTGTAGTGAATTTCAGTACCCAATTATTGGAAATAGAAATTGTCAAATTAATTTAAATGCTAGGAATGTAAAATCACCAGGGCCATCACATATAAAAAATAGTATTTGCGTGTCTAGACTCACAAATGCTTACCTTCAAAAGAAATAATCCAGTGACATAAAAATATTTTTTGTCGCGGAAGAAATTGAAATGTCGCCAGATCTAGCGATTTTGTCGTTACAGCGGCGGCATTCTCTTCTAGTTCCACTTTCAAAACTTAGTTTTTTAGTAGATAATATTTTTCCAAACATAGGTAAACCAAAAAAAAAAAAAAAATACCCCACCTAAAAATATAAGGTCCGTTCCCTTATTTTAAATTTCTGTGATTTTCTGTGCATTTGTGTGATTTTCGGTCCAAAGCCGTTCCCGTACTCAATAATTTGACAGTTTTTTTTACAAAAAACAACGCTCACGAGAGATTAAATAAAAGTAATAATTTCCCCTCCGTAGAAATTTCTCGGACTGAAAATCACAGCACAGCAAAATGTCAATTTGAGAGCAAAAGAATGAAAGCCAAACATCGTGCCTTACTTGTCCAGCACATTAGGTAATACGGAATTTGGTTGAATTTGCGTTCCCGTACTTTGGCACAGTTATGATATTTTTGAGAATATATCAACGTTGCTCTCCAAGATCTGACAGTTTGTGATTTTCTGTGCACAAAGTAAAGGATCGGACCTATAATTTTATTACATTTTGTTGACTAAATTACTACATTTTCTATCATTTACTATGTTTTCGACAGTTTTTCTCCAAATCTTATAATTGTAGAAAAAAAGTGTTATAATCTTTTTTTTGTAGAATTACATGAGCAATAATGTGTATATACAGCTTTTTTTCAAAAAAAAAAACTGGTAGTTTTCGAGTAATTAAAAAAAAAACTGAGCCTTACCCTCTCCCTCCCTTCTTAATTTTTTTGCTCCACTCCAAATTTTGGGTTGTTTTTTTGGAAGTGTTAGTGACGTGAAAATGAAGCTTTACAACAAAATTTAACCCTGTCGGAATTTTTTCGAAGTAGGGACATTTTTTTATTTAATTTTGCTGGACCAATATCGATAAAATTAGAGCACTGTGATTTTTTTAAAACTGTTTAAAATTAAGACCTTTGAAAGCACTTTTTTCTGAATTCAAATAAAAACTTAGAAAAGCAAATTTGTATGTACCTAGAAAAAAAAACACATTTTTTAAATTTAAATATTTTCATATATCTTAAACACTAATCTGCAGAACATACTGTTTTCAATTCATCAAATAATAAAAACCAATGCTCCGTCTTTGTGCCACCACACCTTATAGTTCTAATTTTATAAGGTATCCACAATCCACATGCTTCATATACAAATCGTATACCATCGTATTCAAAGGCACGGCAAGAGTGAGTCAGTAAATTAAATTCTCATTTATAATATTCACGCATTTGAATCATTGTGCAAAACCAATCGATCAATACGAACGAGTATAATATAGGATTTGATTAGAATTGGTAGAAGATATGTATAATTATTGTTAACCAATTTTATTGTATATTGCAGATTAGAATTGCAGATTCAAGATGATTATGTGTATTGAGAGAAGCCGATGATGTGCTGTAGTGGCTGTACGATTGTTAAATTAAATTTACCTCAAATGGCACATTTGAATGTGTGAAAATAGAAGAATACCTAAATTGATAATTAAATTTTGGAGAATCAAATTAATTGCAACTTGTTGCGATTTGCGGTGACGGTTGTTTGATGAATTTGTGATTTAATGGCATTGCAGATTTTAGTTCGTTTAATTAGTAAACATTATATAGGTAATCATTTCACATTCAGTCCTAACTGTAAAATAAATTTCTAATTTTAAAGTGTTAGATATGAAAAATCAAAAAGAGATTTGAATATTATAAACATATTATAATTTTCAAAATCCACCTAAGTACATATAATTCAGTCAATTCTAACTCTGTTTTCAAAAAATGTATGTATTAAATGCAATGGAATTAAATGAAGTTTAACAATGTCAAAGTGTTCCCATCAAACCGCATTGATTGACTTGTCGGTCAACCTGATTGTTAACAGAAGTGCAATATTTTTCCGTTCTTTTCCCGGGCGGATTCACGTATACAAAGCGGACTGTTTGCCGACAAGTGAACAAGCCACATATAATTGACCATCATGTGAGAAATATGGGAGTTTAAGATTGATGTCACATACATCCAACAACTGTTCTTGCGATATTAACTCTCGTAGTGAAATCGATATGAACGGGAAATATAAGACGCTTAAATAAGAATGGCAAACCGCTCGGAATAAGTGGAATCCGCGGAATGAAAACATCTTCGCCTTTGAATTTTCGCTTCAAAATCATCGCTTGAATGACATTTGTTTTGATATTCTTTATAATCGAACGCGTTGTTTTACAAAATTTCGGTGCTTCTATTTCAAATTGTGTGGCCGCCAGCAATTTTCATCCATCAAGTAGTCGACGGATTTGTATGACTGTTACTTGTCGGTGATTTGATTTTGATTGATTAATTTCGAATGATCGACATTGGACATCCTTATTTTTCGCAGCCAAAATAGCTTGTACACTCAGCTAATTATGGTCAGCATAATTCTAAGCGATATTCGGGAAAACTATCGTGATGTGCTCTTCCGGTGGGGTCGTGATAAATTGGCAAGAAATCGGAGGAAATTCAATGAGGACTGGAATCACGCCATTGCCTATCACCACCAATTGACTGGAGAACTCTGCAGTAGACTGGTTATTTCGTAAAGCGGCTCCCATGTTTGTTTTGAATTGTTATTTGTTCACGTATTGCAATAAAGCCTTCAGGCAAGCGTTCTATTCATCTGCTGAAAATCGTTTGCATGCAAAATCATTGCGCCACCGAAACAGTTTTCATAATTTCGTAAATCTTTCAACCTGCGATTCAGGGTTTCTAATGCGGGTTTTTGAGCCATTTTGCACTCGTCCTCGATGCTAGTCTTACAATGCTGCAATAGTTGCGCCATCGCATACTTATTTGTATGTAGGTTCTTCTTCTACTGGCAATTTCATTCAATTCTAATGGCAATTTCAATGAACAATGGTTCGACTGCCTTCCAACAGCATTCCATAAAAGGCGAGTACTAAAGCAATCTCAGATCTCGTATGAATTGTAGCCAAAATCAGTGAATTCAAGGCGCGAATCCAGGAGGTAAATGACACTATTTCCGTTATCGACTGCTTGCATCAAACTCATTGTACGTTTGCTTTTGTTCTGGGTTCAACACTAGCACCATTTGTTCGAATATATTGTTTTAATGCGACTCGATCGAAATCCATTTCTCACTCCAATTCTCGATCAAATTGGAAGAAATGTATACGAAAAACCGGAATGTGTATAAAGTTCGCAGGGCAACTCTGAAAATTCATAAAAAAAATATTTAGTCCTGAGTTGCTAATATGTGTCGCTCATTATAATAGTGAATTATCTCCAATCAATTGCAATCCGAGATAATGAGCTTTTTGCATAATTACGCATAGTAAAAAAACAAAAACAATGCGCTTTCAGTTAACATTTTTGTATTGTTCGTAAAAAGTCAAAGACTATAAACACATTTACAGCTAAGAAAATTACAGAAAAGCGAAATAAATAAATTAAATTAAACTTTTTTTTTTCTGGGAGTTACTTCACTTTTATAGTTATTGTCATGTGATGAACGGTCATCAGTATTATTATTGGAACGAGTCGTTATTTCTAAGGGAAGGTTTTTGGTGGGAAGACCCACAAAATAACCAAACGCAAAATCCCCAAATCCTTAAATCTCCAAAATTAAAATCTCTAAGCCCAAAATGATTATATTCTAAATCCTCAAAACCAAAATCCCCCCAAAAAAATCCCCAACAATAAAATTTAAAAAAGTACAAAAAACTTTGATAACAGACCGACTGACAACATAGGTGCCTGCCAGACGACTGAGCATACCCTAAGCGGAGCGACGGAGTCGCGTGAGCGGGACAGAGGACCCCAAAGTAGTGTTTAGTACAAAAAACTTTGATAACAGACCGACTGACAATATAGGCGAAATAATTTTTAAATTTCTCAATTTTTTATTTAGTCAAAATATTCTGGTGCTTGGAGATTTTGTAGATTTTTAATTTGGAGATTTCGGTTTTGGGGATTTTGGTTTGGAGATTATGATTTTTGGAACTCGTCTACCTAACCCAGGTTTTTGTAATACTGGTGATGAATTTGTGGAATGTATGGCAGAAGATCAAGCTTATCTTTCTTCTTTGCAGCAGTCACATGTCTTCTTGATGTATAAAAAAGGTCCTGGTCAATGCTGTTTAAGTTGATTTGGTCGTCCTTGCTTTTTTTTTACTTAGATCAACTTCATAAAATGGTGTGTCTGGGTTAAGGGTTTCTTTGAATTTAAACTGCAGAGGATAATTTTCTTCAAATCGGAGCCATCTAATATAAAGCTAAAGTAATTACCACATTTTGTTTTTTTTTTTTCTGTTTGTGATGTATGCTACTAATACAGCAGTGCTTAAAAATTCTGTGTTATTGATTTCACTATCTATAAAATGAGGTGCTTTGTGTTTGGTATTTCTTATGATGTCGACCCATTGGTCTGGGCTATAAATTTAAGCACAGCCATCATTGGGAAGATAAGAATGCCCTGAAATCAGAGTCACTAGAATCTTCAGTTCCATTAAAATTAAATATATTTGCACTGTCACACAATTTTGTCACACTCTGAACTCTGTGAATTTTGTCAGTCAAAGTGGTCGAATGAAATAATTACCTCGTATAACGGCGCCTGCCCACAGTGGTTCGTTGGCTGAATTCTGTGGACAAAAATTATTTCCCACAGCATTTGTCACGGCTCTCTGTAGAATTTTTACATTTCGAACTATGTATGTTGTGACCCAAATTGTGAATTCCCATAAAGAATAAAAAAAATATAGAATCCAAAAATATTGTATTTTGCATCCCCAAATCATTAAGCGTACAAAATTTCATTAACTTCCGGTAAAAATTGGTTTGGGTAGTGATTTTGTCGAAACAATCCAGAATTCAACAAAAAGACTATACTATAAGGCCGCTCGAAATTACCGTTCTTATTGTTTTTGTTTGTACCTAATCGTTTGTGTTAGAGCACATTTGTCACAATAAAAGTGAATCAACTCCTGATTTACTTCAGTATTGAACTGACTTATTACTTACTTCACTTTAATAGTGAAGAGTTGCAATAAAGTTCACTATTAAAACAAAAAAAACATCAACTATCGAAAATATATTGCGTATTTTGAGTTGATTCCCTTTTACATTGAAAGATATTAAAAAATGTGATAACATTAAGCAAAAAAAATCTTTTTTTAGAAACATGGAGTTACACCACTATTATTAAAAGCGACACATATATTGCTAATTTCTAACAAAAAAAAAAAAATATTGCGCTTTTGGATTTCGAGATACGCTGTTGAATTTCAAAGATGTAGATAAACGACCCGGGATTGGATAAATGTTTAAAAATAAATTATTGCTAATTTGTAAGGAAGAAAAAATATTACGTTTTCGTTTCGTTTGCGAGATACAGGGGTACCTGCTAACTTGAATTTAAAGTTTTTCTTCTTTACAAATTAGCAATAAATTATTTTTAAACATCCATCCACTCCCGGCTTGTTTATCCACATTTTGACAAAGTTGACCTGCTAACTTGACTTGAAGTTAGCTAGTATCCCCGTATCTCGAAAACCAACAGCGCAGTACATTTTTTTTTTTTGCTAAGCAATAAATTAGCGAATGAGGATAACATATTTTTTTTATGAATTTTCAGAGTTTTCCTGCTTATTTTTTATCACAAGACCGGATCTTACCGAATTTCTAAATTTCCTTTTGAAATTTCCGGGATATTTCTCCATTGTGTCCTTCCTTAATCCAATACAAATCCATCAAACCCAAAATCGTGAAAATAGAACGATCTATTCTCGAGTTATGCGTGCCCAGTCGGAAACCACCGAAAAACTGTTGAGCTTCTATCTAAAACGACAAATTCGGCTACCAGACACAACGCCGAACTATATGCTACTTTTAGAAACTGGATTATCACCTCTCTATCTTGAATCGTTACATTTCAACTACATCATCAAACTTATGTACAGCCAAACGGAAAAAGTTGCTATAAAAGATTGCAATCTCAATAATAAGATCCCAAAGCTCATGGTTTGAAGAATGGAAGAATTTGGCAGACATTTGTGGTCTTTGGTTCAACCTCAATCTAAATAATCTACAAGAATGGAAGCCGTTTCTTTAAAAGCTACTTGAAAAGCTTCACACCAAAGTAAGGGAAGACAGTGTGGAAAAGGCAAAAAGTTCACTCCATAGGGAAACTTACCCTAAACTTCTTTACGATCTGGGTGAAAATAACCGAAACAATGTCTTTGATATTCCGAGCAAGAGGAGAATTGCTGCCACTTAATTTTATACCCCATCGTGACGACTTACCATTAAAATGCTCGTTATGTAACACGAATGAAAGGGAAGATGTAGTGCATTTCACCGCAAGATGACCAATTTTGGCAGAGATAAGGCGACAAGTCTGGCATCAAAACTATTTGGAACAAACGGATCTTTTAGCTAAATTAAACGGAGGAGACTGGCAAAAATTATCGCAATTTATTAAAATAGCACTTTCTTATAGAAGAAGAATAACAAGAGAAAACTTTTAATTTCAAATTGTTATCAAAACTCAATTAATTTACAAAATTTGAAAATTTTTTTTATTACGGCTATCATCAGGCTGACTGCCCTTCAGGCCATGCCAAAAAGATTTATGTTTAAAAACCAACATTGTAAATTTTCTTTTTGAATTAATGAATAAATCAAAATCTAAAAAAAATCTAATCTTATGCGTGTTTCAACACATATGCACTTACAACGCCACCTGTTGAGAATTTTCCGACTTTTATTTTTTCCTAAACATGAATGTTGAAAAATGTTAATCCATATCTACACATGTATGGTACTTGAATTGACAATATTAATTTTTGACTAAACATAGTACCCCTGGTTACAGTCACGCCTTATACTTTCGTTTGTCGAAGAAACAGTTTATTAAAAAGTGAGAAACTACCTAGTTATACACAAAAATTCGCCATACTATTAGTGGCCGATATTATTATTAACCTGTTTAATAAACCATAAAGAACATGACATTTGATATGTGTTGTGTAGGTAGCTATCTTTAAAATTGCGCCTCATTATAATCCCTCTATACATCAGATATGTGGACAACAGAAATATCTATTTTAACTTCCTTATTGCACTTTTTCTTATAATTAAGATATTGCAACACCTTAAACAAAAAAGCCTTTTTCAACCATCACATGCATAAAGAAGGTAGGTATGTACCATATTTAAGTTGAAAGTCATAAACTTTCAACCTCATGATGGTGTGGTTACACATTTGAATGGGGATTATAAACAAACAAAAATATTGTATATGATTTCTTCCAGTTTAATGCCTTTTTAATTACAACACTCTATAAAGCAATGCCCGCATCTTACATAATGCACTAATCTCTTTCAGTTGTGTTTTATTCTCTGACAATCATAACAATAATAACATCAACAACAACAACAACATGAAACTAAAAACTGAAAACTGTGAAAATAAAATGCAGCTGTCACAGCATCGCATATACACACTACACACATAGTGCTTCAATATACAGTAAGGACCAAACATAAGTGAACAATTTTATTAAACCTTTCATTTCCGGTTCAGATATTCTAGACGAAAAGGTTATGATCATATGACTTATAAGAAACAATTCTTCGCTAAACTTTCTGATCTAAAATGATGATTGGAATTATATGAAGCAACTCCTGATAAGGTACCTACTCGTATCAGAATTAAAAAATAAAAAGAAAAATAGAAATGTTTTATAAAATCAATAAATAGTGTTTTTTTTTTTCTTTCTAATTTTTAACTCTGTTTTGCACATCTTCAATAGCTTTTTGTAAATTCATAAAACTATTATCAACGAATTTATGGCAATTTGGACAGGAATCAGCTACACCCTTATTCATGAAGAAAAAATAGTTATTTTAGCTCCCGTGTTTAAGAAAACTACACAATGGAATAAGAATTTTCTGGGCTCAAATTAAAGGCAATTGCTTACTGCTCGATTTGAGTCCGAAAAATTCTAATTCCATGGTGTAGTTTTCCTAAACACGGAACCTAAAATAACTATTTTTTTCTTTATGAATAAGGGTGTAGCTGACCGAAAGACATTTTCCTTTCCAAATTTCAATAAATTCGTTGATAATAGTTTTATGAATTTACAAAAAGCTATTGAAGATGTGCAAAACAGAGTTAAATATTAGAAACAAAAAAAAACAGAATCTAATGACTTAATTTCTTCTGAAAAATTAATTTAAATTGATTCACTTTTTTGTTTATAATTCATAATACCCATTCGACATTTCAATGCATTTCTTAGTTAAATCTGAAAATATAATTTTAATTTTGGTGTCTTGATGTATATAATTCCACAAAATGGTCGACTTCAAAAATGTATTTAAGTTTATCGGCTAGAAATTGAACGTGGAATCCTCACAGGCAATATTTATGGCGAATATTCTGTTAGATCATCTTCCAACAATTTTAATTGCAATTCCTGGTGAAGCAAGTAAAACTGCAATTTATTTCTGAAATTTGTTCAATGTTTCCTTGCGTAAAAACCTTCTTCGGATATTTAAGAATATTCTAAGAAGAAAATAAAAGCTCGAGTGGATCGTACGAACTTGCTCTTGTAGTTAGCTTGCCCAACAAAAATAGTCAGCCTATCAATCTGACTGTAATGCATTAGACAGGGCTGCCGTAGTAAACGTGATAAATAGCCACAAATCTGTGAGAAATATCCGTAGGGTTACCATGTCGTAATTTCAATTTCAAATTGTCCTTCGAAGAACTTGAAGCCATTTTTGATGTCATTATACAAAACAAAAACCAATATCACCTCAACGGAACTTAAAATAATATATTGCAATGCACTTTTTAGATACACAGACGTAAAACATCTTTCTTTTGATTTATGTTAGTAGTATCAACAAAAATTTATTTGGTATGGAATTAAAAATTACATCAAAATCCCTGCAAACAGCTCTTCCTCATAAAGAAAATAGTCAACCATTTTACTACAGCATTTTGTCGGATTTATCACAGAGACAAGTAAACATGAAAACTGAAAAACGTAAATTTCCTTCTTAAGTTGAGTTATTTGGTCTCAAAAGCTCTAATAATGCATAAATCTTTAAACTTCCTTATCAAAAACCAAACAAAACCCCTCAATCATTTGTATCAACGTGGCAATGGTAACTCTCATTCATTGTGCTTACACACAAAGATTGCATGAGAAAGCACACAAGCAGCAGTCTACAGTTTTATTTTTGTAGGTAACTCCTTTCTGTCAATTTCTTTAGTTTAGAAATCATCATCATGGCTCGAATAGTGAGTTGTTGCGAGTTCATACAAAAATCAATTGAAAAAAAAAAACATTTTGTAATCAAATTTTCCGGTTAACTTTTCTAATTCTTCTTTTCTTAAAAACTCTTTTCTAGCTGCTGCAATCTTTTTATAGAACAAATAAGCGAAATCGGTACAGCCATTCTCAAGTTATGCGCTTAGCAAGAAACAGCATATCATTTTAATTTGTATTAGAGAAGAAAGAAATGACTACAGCGGCCCTTATATCGCTCAAATACGAAAAGAAAAAGTGCGTATACGCCCGAGTGTACCTCCTTTTTATGGCATGTTTTAAAAAGAATAAAAATACGACATGTTTTTGTAGTTTGATCGTTTCTCCATTAATTGTTTAACATTTTTGATACCAACATAATAGCCGTGTTTTTTTGCAGGTCCAGATAGAATTGAACAAAAAAAAAAACGACATCTGAAATAAGCAATATAAACGTAAATACAACAACAACTGAAGTCCATATGAATTTTAAAAATGATAGGTGAAAGATCTATAACGGAAACAATTACATCTCTTGAACACAGCCGTAATGTTTCATGTACTTCATTGTTTTACTGCTTTTTTTATAATTAGTGTTCTAGTAAAATAGCCAGTTGCATTAGTCCCCTTAAAAAATTCAACCGTAATACTCGAGCTGCTAGGAATGCCCATCAGTTTACCCTCGAGCCCAACTTCGAACGTACTGTTAAGTACAGAGATTCTTTCTTCAGTCGCACCACACGAATGTGGAATGCTTTACCCGGCCCAATTTTCCCCTCTCATTTCGACATGCAAACACTCAAAACCAATGTGCATCGGTATCTCCTTTAAATCTTCTCCTACTTACCTAATCGCTCGTGCTATGTTAAAAACATTTTAAGGGTATTCATAACCCCTTTTGTGCGCGCATAATATTAAATGATTAGATAATTAAGGCCAGATAATTTTCTGTTCTTAACTTAAGTTCCGATACAGACAGTAATGCCAGCTCGAATTACCATGTTGTTATCGATAGATTGTATGGAAACGTCAAAATATCTCAGCCAACGAATTAAAAGATCTTTTATAAAACAAAAAAATGAACGACGAATGTTTTAAAAATTAATGGGGAATATTCATAGTCGCAGATAGATCCAGGTTTAACTAAACTACAGTTTGAGACAATTTTGGTTTAGTGAATACAGACCGATTTTAATTACAAATTGTTGGTTTTATATTTTTTAAGATAATTAACTTGGTATACTACACAAATAGCTTCAAATATTTTGAAATGATAACCCAAAAAAATAGAATCAACGTCCGAAAATTCAAGCAAAGCTATGTTTAACTTAGACCTAGGTCTAAAATGACTATGAATATGCCCCAATATGTTTTCCTGATTTAAAATTGAGTTTTTTGATTTTATTTCACATTTTTTCTTTGTTACATTATTGAAGGGAACAACTTTCTAGGAAAGATTTAATTTTATTTGAATGTATTTATTTTTTATTTCGCATGCTTGGCACAAACTGAAAGGTTGGAGATGGCGTTTTCTGAATTTCGTGATGGTGATGGTTTTTTTTTTTTTTATTCGAGGACTTTGCTAAGTTCGGATTTCGTCTTTTTCGACAATTCTATCTGAACTTGCAAAAAAACACGGCTAATATGTACTGTAAACTTTGCTCCACACAAATACAGAACTTGCTGATAACTCTATTACAGCGCCACATCTCAAATGCAGGTTTGTAATTTTATTTTTTGACACTAAACCAATATAATATTGCAAATGTGAGTTATTTTGCTCCATAAATATATAAATAGGTGATAACAAGTCGACCACAACGCCATCTATCTAATATTAATGTTGTATTTTCCTTTTTGCAACGAGAACAATTTAGGTACCAATGTTTTGAATATTAGTCATTTGCATCAATACACATAGAATATATTAAAAACTTGACTTCTGTTTATACATATAACAACATTTTCAGCGCCATCTATCGGACCCAATTTTTTTTTTTTAAATAATCATACAGAATCGAAGAATCATCTAAAGCGGTCGAGCCGTTATCGAGTTTTCGCGACACTAACAATCAACAAATTAATCTTTATAATATAGTATTTTGATGTTCTTACGTGAATAACATCATCCAAATGTGGAATTTCTTCCAAATTTGTTCAAGCGACATGTTAAAGTAAAAACTCTAGAAAAGGCTAAGATTACTTATATGTATAATACAATTATTCTTTTTGAACATTTTGCACAATAAAATTCCTCAGTGTTTCGTTCATTTAAATTTAAACAAACTAGTTCGATAAGTTTTTTTAACAATTTGTTATCAAATCAGTCAATATATGTTGAGGCTTTCAAAATAAGATAAAAAACTTTAAAGAATTAACTTTTTCTTCTTTTCTTAAAACATTTTAAATCTGCTAACTGCTAATTTGGTGTTCACTTATTTTTGACGCTTGCTGTAGTTGTCGTAGATAAACAAAAAAATCTAAAGAATAATCAAATGTATCTCAAGATTAACATTGAGTTACCACCACCGCCCATCTTTGAGCGATAGAAAAGAAAGTAATTAAGCTGTGTTGGTATACACTTGTTGGGGCCTATCTTATAAGAGCTATGATTGTGCCCCCGGGTCGGACAAGATGTAATTACTATAACTCGCATCCGTTTGTCAGCTTTAAAAACTTAAAACAATTTCTTTGCCCATAACCATCATCAAGAGAGAAAGGAAAAATCGCTCCTTAAGATGAAAATTGTATTCCTACCCATTTTAAAAGATGAGCGCAGTTCTAAACTGTAATTAAGCTTCCGTTTAACGGTGCTATTAAAAATAAAATAATGTTGCAACGAGGAGAGTGTCCGTGTTGTCGGTATCGGTGTGTTTTAGTCCGCAATGTCCAGTCTGTATATCCTATCCACGTCTCCCATTGCCATCATCCACTCTCACAGACATCGAACTCCGTTTAATTGCATAACAGTGATAACGATGACATCAGCTTTAATCAATTAATTTTCCAATATAAGGCAAGATTCACTCGCTCACTGTCAATATAGATAAAAAGGAAACCTGATTCGAAGAAGATATGAATACGACCGAGGACCGACCGACAGGTGGTTTGGTTTGTTTTGGGTTAGATGGTGATGCTCTCGTGCGCTGATGCTGATGGTGAATCTCTCCTCTCCTCCTTGATCCGATAATTATCTGGGAAACCGCAAGAAAACTATAAGATTTGAGTATGGAAGCAGCCACTCCAGACGCGGCTCAATCACAACAAATCATCACCTGGCATTAACTTTAAGAAGACGCATAACAAAAACCAGTACCAAGTAGTTTTAAACCAGAATCCAAAAGGCATCGGCATTTTTTTTCTCAAGCCTTAGAGTAGGAATGTCTCTATACCGCTACCGTCATCGTCATAACGTTGTACCTGTATACGCGTTAGGTTTGATGATCTTGTTTCATTTGAGCGGGATTTCAAGTTTTTTTTTTCTTCTATTTCTTTGGTTTAGTTTTGATAAATAGCTGAAAAGCCATTAAAAATAGACAAATCAAAATGTTAAATTGGTTAAGAGGTAGCAGGTATACCTACATATTTTCAATTTGGAAGGAGATAAATGCGAGCGTCACGCGCAGAAATTATTCAGAAACAAATGATGTGGTTTTGGCTGACAAAAAAAAAAAAAAAAACAATTGGTATTATGAATTCCACTTAGCGAGTTTTTGTTTGGGTTTTCTTTTTTTTTTTTTTTTTTTTTTTTTTGTTTCTTGAAAAGATGCATTTAATTTATTCACTACTCCAAACTATTTAAAATTTCTGCTTCCTGATGGAGCTAATATTTTAATGCAATTATTCAATGTCAATTTGTTGGCTAAAGGTGAACTAGATAAATTATATTCCTTATGAAAGCTGTACAGCGCGTGCTGAAGATGGGACTTATGTTGATTTTAGTTCTTTTAGGTAACCATTCGGGCTCATTACTTTAAAGACAATCAAACATACAGGTTGATTCACTTAAGATGTGATAAAAACCTAGGGCGTGTAAGTTGGGTCAAGAAAATACAAAATAAAGAGAGCAACTTTTTACTACAAACAAGGAAAACACAAACGAAGTTATTGATTTATTAACAACTTGAACGGTATAAAATTAAAATTGTTGCTGAACGAATTAAATTCCAACATGAGCAATAATTTAAGTCCTCTTCCAAATTCTAAAGTTCTTAGTGAACTGTCGGAATGAACAGTTATTTGTTTGCTGTTTAGAAGTACATCCCCTGACATTTTTTATTTTGAAGAATATCGAAAGTCAGTCGGCTGACTTCGTGATGGTCTTTTTGATTTGAAATTTCTGTTTATGAGAATAATCAGACGGCTACGAGTTGAGCCCTATAATAATTTGAGTATTGTGAGTGCACATTTTTATAATGGATTTTTCGCCTGACATATTTTGGTTCTTCAAATCTTATTGTGATTTAAAGTGATCTTTCGGCCACAAAAAAAAACAATTTAATTTTGACTAGGCACAAGAGAGTTTTACATAGATTCTGGCAAGGAGCTAGCAAGGGTTAGCAAAGGCTAGGACAAGGGCCTTGGCGATTGGGGCAACAATGGGCACGACTGGATCGCACAAACTTGCTCTCGTAGCTAACAACTTGATAGTAGCTTAAAACTGACAATGTGCATATGTAGTGGTTCTATAACATTATGATATCATTAAAAAAGTTTTAAAAACAATTTAAAATATAAATTATTACCAAAAATTACTATAATTTAGTTTTTTTTTTTTAGCTAAAACAGATCGTGTTCGAAAAAGTACGCCATCTGATTTTTCTGATAAATATGAACTTATGAAAAAAAAAAAATGAAAAGATCGTTAGATCGTTTTTTTTTTTTACATAATTTTTTATACATTAAAATTCTTGAAAATAAAAAAAAAATAAAATTTGGAATGCCAACTTAGTGGATATTTAATAAAATACAATTTTTCACAGAATTAAAAAAAAAAATCATTGGCCCATTTTCAAGATATTGAATTTTCAAAAAAAAATCAATATTTTTTTTTGAAAAATTGCATGCTAAATTGTTAAAATTTCAGAGCACCTCTTACATAAAAAATTTGGTTGAAATCGATAAAGCCGTTAACGAGAAATTTGAAAACCAAAAAATCGGTTCTTTGACAGGTACCGTTAATAACCGTTATAATTTTTTTTTTCTACCAAAATATTTATTGTAGTAATTGTTGTAGCTCGTATTTTTTTTTCAAAATCGTTAGAGACATTTTTTAAATAAATCAATTTTTGAATATTGGTTGTATGGTAGGTACCGTTATTTTTTTGAGCAAAAAAAATCAATTTCTCCTCTAGGGAATTACCTAAGAACCTTAAGACCAAAGTTTGAACCAAATAGCTTCAGCAGTTTAGGCTGCAGGTCGATGAACAGACAGACGGACAGATGAACAGACAGACGGACAGACAGATGGACAGACAGACGGACAGACAGACGGACAGACAGACGGACAGACAGACGGAAAGACAGACGGACAGACAGACGGACAGACAGACGGACAGACAGTTGGACAGACAGACAGAATTGCGAGACCCACTTTTTTCGCGTTCTCTATAATCGTAATGTTAGGGAAAATTATTATCTCGAATTTTTTTTGTTGCACGAATCCTAAGCTTGCCGTTTACTACGTAGAACATACATATCGCAAGTAACAAAAAGTTGGCTTAGGGTATAGCGATCAGGAAAACGAATCAGGAAAAAATTTTAAATGGATTTTTTGCACTATTTTCATTCGATTTGAAACGCAAATGCAAATACAAATAACTCAGAATTTTTTGATCAAATAAAATTTTCAATTAGAAGAATTATTTTTTGTTAAAAGTATTTATTTATTTTCCTGATGTAATTTCTCACAAAATGGAACATCAAATTCCAATGATTTGAATTCCAATTTCACTGAATCCACTGACAGAATTGGGGACGAAAAAGTTTTTCGTGTGCATTTCAATCAGGAAAACTTGGTTGTAGGTAGGCAGACTGACATTTTTTTCCTGTTCGCTATTAACGACCATCAGGAACAAATATTCAATTTCATACTGTTTCAACTTTTCCTGATGCGTTTTCCTGATCGCTATAACTGGCCCCTTATCTGGGACTTGCTCCCGCGATCTTCGGCTTGTCAGTCCAATGCGCTACCCACTTGGCTAACTTGCTAAACAAAAATTCATGTTTCATACATCATAACATTATTGCATAACACATTCATCCATATGTGATGAGAGCCCAGATGTCTCACACCCATAGTAAAAAGTGTGATGTGAAAAAGAAGACAAGAAAAGAGAGACAAATGTGACGTATGATACTGAAATTGCATGGTGCTTATAAAATGTTAGTTTTTTGGTATGCAAGAGACATTCCCGATGGGGTACCGAAACATTTTCAACAAGTTTTTACTAGGTAAGGCCTCACGAGTGTCTGAAAAGTTTCTTAATTTTTGCTACTGACATCTAGGGCTGGCCACGAGACGAGAAAAGTTCGGTCTCGATCTCGGTATCGCATGACGAGATCGATTCAAGAATGTATATTTGGACCGAAATTAACAGAATCTAATAAATTAAAAAATCCAATTTCAGTTAAATTTTTATTTTCTTTTGCAAATATTCAAACTATAATCGAAAATAATTCGTTCCAATAATCAACACGTTGTCCGGAAATCGTATTTTTCGGAGACGAGACCGAGACGAGACTGAAAATTTTCGATTTTAAGGAGACCGAGACGAGACTTACAAAAGTCTCGCAGAGTCTCGTCCCGTGGCCAGCTCTACTGAAATCCAGCAAGGGCTTGCCAAGTATCTAACAAGTTTTCCTTGTCTAGATTTTCCTTACTAAAAACTTTCTAGGCCCAAACTATACAGAAACTTGGCATTTTTCTAGCCGGGTGCCTCTTGCGAGGAATTGACAAACTATCCAAGAGTATATCATGAAAAAGTGCTTTCTCGTCTAGCCGTTCGGATTGGAATTACTCGCAACTTTATTGAAAAAGTAACCGATGCTTCATTTTCTTTTGTCTAGGAATTCCAATTACACATACAAAAATTTAAAAGAGATGCCTATAAAATGTAGTTGTTGTTTATTTAAATTCCATTTATTTCAATTATCCATACATTCACTCTTCATAATATTTTCTAGTCTGCCTCTGTAGCCTTGTCTAAATTGTAACGCCAATCAATATATAAACACAAAACGTTATACCCAGAGGCTATAATCGTTAATTGCTTTAATTATTTTTTACTTTTAGTTTGTTAGAAAAAGAGTTCATTACCATCATAAAAAAATCTGGTTCAGCATATAAAATAGTTTGAGTTATTTCTGTGTGTATATTGTATATGTTATGCTTCATGCTACATTTAAGTCCATTGACTGCATGACGGCTAAATCATAAATTTGCAAGCTTCATGATTACTTTGTATCTGCATTGGAATTTTAAAAATCTTACCAGTTACAAAGTTAGAAATTAATTTACCACTCACTTAATCTATCAACAAACGTGTTACATGGAGAAGAAACAAAAATCTGACTCGCCTCTCCCATTAAAGACAATCATCTTTTAACATTAGCTTTTTTACCATGACAAAATTATCTCAGAAGTAAATACCTATCTATTCAAACCAAATCATAGTTCGTAGAGTAGTGTTGCAAATTAGTAATGTTTTATCCGACTTGACAGAGTTTAGTGTATTCATTTTAGGAAACAACAATAGTCCATTCAAATTAGCAAAAATATCTACAAAAATTTTTTTGGCTATTCTAAAACCTCGTCCGCAATTTTGAAAAAAGCGTTTACTCGATTTTCCCGACCGCTTTAAGTCGTAGAGTAGTTTTACTTTTATAGGTAAGATTATTCCCTACAAATCTTGTCTTAAAAAAAACTTTTGATACCTCCTTCCAATAAAAAGTAACTATCGAAAAACCGTCAAACTTTCGATTTAAAAAAAATATTTTTTTAAAGTTTTTCTTATCCAATGTCCATCCGGGCTAAAAATAACTTACCATTTTTTGTATATAACATTAAATTTCCTACATTTCTGTATACTGAGATTTCATGTAAAAGAAAAAACGTAAAAAGAGTACGACAAAGTTTCCAATATTATAAAGTAAAAGGTCGATTGATTTTATTAAGCTGCCCCTACCTTTTTCCTCTCTTAGATAAAAAAAAATATCAAAGAACTTAAATATTTGTAGAAAAAGGTTAGACCTATAATTATGTATAATTTGTTTTTTTGAAATTTTAAAATTTTTGAACTAATTTTGAAATTAAAAAAGTAAACAAACATAGAGCTTACTAACACACCCTTTTAGTATGATATTTTTTGCCCATCCCCCATTATTTGTATACAAAAATTTAGCAACATTAGAGCTAAATTTTGAGATCTTAATCTTAAAAATAAGAGCAGTAGAAATGAAGTCAGGTTTTTTTAACAGGAAAAAAAAACCGATTAGAAAATAATTATTTAAAAAAAAAAGCTTGTTTTTCGAATCTGCGTTTTTCCAGCTAAAAAATCTTAACTTCATTCCTATTGCTCTGATTTATAAGGTTTTCGAATTCGAATTGGTAACTGAAATATAGTCGTACGAAACCGGCTGCAAAAACGCCAAATTTCTGTCTAGTTTGGACAAGGCCCTTGTAAGTTTTCAGTAGGGAAAATATAGACGAAGAAAACTTGCCAGATACTCGGCAAGCCATTGGTGTATTTCACTACCAAAACTTTGAACGAAAGAAACTTTTCAAACACTCGTGAGGCCCTCCCTAGTAAAAATTTGTTGACTATATTTCGCCCAAGTAAAATTGTTGGAGCTAGTTGAAGCAAAACTGCTCTTCTACAGCTCTTATATAGTGTAATCTAAGACTATAGCTCTGTAAGAGTTTATAATAGAACTCTCTTTATTTTATTTACAAATTGTGCTCTATAACAGAGGTTCTGGAATTGTTTCAGCTCTAACAACTAATGACGTCTCAAGATTCAAAAATATGCTCCTTAATAGATTTGTAACATTCAAAATGGATCATTGTCTAAATATTAGCGCTTAACGAGTTATTACAGAGCTTTCAACAACACATCATGGACAAAATATTAACGCATGCGCCTACCAAAACGTCGAAACATAGCTGTAATAGAACCACACGAAAAGTGCTTATAGAGCTGAACTCTAATACTTTCACACAAATGGTTCACAATAAAAATATTACGCATGCGCATTGTAAAGTGTCAAAAAAAAAAGCATTTACAATTTTGTAGGGTGTTACAAACTTATATAAATTCAACAAAATTAATTTAACACAAAAACAAAACAAAAAAATAGTCATGAGTCTAAAATAAATAAATTAATTTCCCTATAAAAGGGTTTTAAATTATAAGGAAGTTGTATTAATAAATATAATTATTTATAATTTTTTTCTATACCCTAAGAAAGTTTTAAAACTTATCGAAATTTAACTAAAGTTGAATCACAAAAAAAAACTTGCTCGTTTAGTTCAAAGTGCATCTCAGGGAACCCTACTCTTTAAATAAAAATATACTATTTGCTGTGCAGAATTATTCACTTTTTCTTTTATTTTCTAAAACCCCCTATTTTATATAAAGCACTGAAAGCAAATCTGTCACCTTGTGGCTACTAGTTCTGAAATAGCGCTATTACAGCTCTGACGCGCTATCACAGCTCTATTGAAGAGAAACTTTTACCCTAGTAAACATATGGCGATGAAAAGAAAAATGAATCGAATTACAATTTTTTTCAATTTTGAAAGAGAAAAGGTCTCCGTCTTCGCTTAAAAAACACAACACATTTTTTAATTTTTAAACAAAATATTTTATTAATAATTGACAACAGTTCTTAAGATTTTTTTTGTTTTGTTCAGATTAATTTTTTTCAAAATCTCAGCGTAATATTTATAATTCCGGAGGCGTGTTTTATTTTCCCGAAGTACCTCCAACACATTTGTTATAAAACAAAACGCGCACTTAAAATTCACTATTATTTTAACCGAAAAATATTACATATATATAATTCTCTTATTCTGTTCGAATATAAAATATAACCTATCTTGTTGACATTACGCACTGAATGAAGTTTTACAATACTTATAAATACTTCAAATAAAATAATTTATCACACAAACATAAAATATGTTGTGCCACTATTATATTTTTATTCTTCGATTGTATTGTGCACACTTATACCAACAAAAAGCTGTGAAAGGTGCTCCGTATTAGATATAAAATGCATATTAAACACCTTAAAATCTACTAAGTCGCTGATAACGAGCTGATTACGAACAGAAATGTGCTCCAAATATTAAAGCATTCCCTGTAAGAGAGGTCTTAAATGGCTCTAAAGGTGCAACTAGAGCTAATTTTCGAAGTGACTTGCTCTGGAAGTGCTGGTAGAGCATTTAAAGAGCTAAATTTGTTTCTTGGGCGGTACCCCATCAGGAGTGTCTCTTGCACACTAAAAACAAAAATTGTATAAGCAATTTCATGCAATTTGAGTATCATCCGACACTTTTTCTCTCTTTTCTTTGTGTCCTTTTTGATATCACACTTTTTACTATGAGTGTGGGACATCTGTTAAAACCTGTACATAAAATCCTGTTCTATTCTGTATGTTATTGTTATACAATATGCTATGAAATAGTAGAGTATGAAACTTATTCACTTTTGACGTTGAATTTTTGTACAGGGAGTTAGCCCCGTGGGTAGCGCAATGGACCGACAAGCAGAAGATCGCCGGATCAAGTCCCACATAACCCAACTTTTATTTTTTGTTTTGCCTTGCGAAGCAAATGGGTTCATAATCGCCAATGCCCTTGTTCTAGCTAAGCCTTGCTATCCCCTTGCCAGAATCTATGTAAAACTCTCTAGTGCTTTGTCAAAACCAAAATTGTTTTTATGTGTGGGAGTGCACTTTGTTTATATTTTTTTTTTATAAAAATATGCGGGCCTGAACAATTTTTTGTTTGCTAAAAAGAATAAGCAACTAGAAGTACATCAGTTGGCATTTTTTATTTGTGAAAATTGAAAGCAGGTCGGTTAAATTCGCGATGCTATCAAAAACTCGATTATTTAAATATTTAACGTAGAAATAAAAATTCATTTATAGTTTATTTTGCATTAACATAATAATTCGATGAAATGTTTGATGAAAAAACCTAGCTTATTTCCGCTTACTTTTGTTAAATAAAAACACTAGTTTACAGTACATCTGTTGCCAAAGAAATTTTAGTTGTTGTTGACTACACATGATATGATATTTCCAAAAATATAATTAAAAGATTTGTATCAGCTCTAGTTTCCGAGATTCAACTTTGTAGGTATAAAACAGAAAAAAAAAACATGTATTTACCAAAAAAAAAACTTTATTAAAAAAAATTAATCGTTGAGTTCTAAAAAACTTCGTTTTAAAGCTTTTCGGTGATATGTAGACTTTGGAAAGTGACGCATTAATGACAAACAATAGTCAGACATCATGTTCTTATCCCAGAAACCCTGGTAGCGCTCTTCCATGACTCGTAAGTCTTGATGCATACGCTCTCCCTGCTCTTCGCTCATATCTCCTAAATTTCCGGAAACCTGTCCAGGTGACTGTGGAGGAAGTTGAGTTTTATGCTCAAATCGCACCCCATATTTTTCAACTGTAGCAGAAGGTCTTCTACGAGCTCAATATAATTTTCGGATTTTTTATTTCCGAGAAAATTTGAAATTACAGAGACGAAAGCTGTCCAAGCCTTTAGTTCTAACTCAGTCATAGAATTTATAAATTGGGTATCTTTCGTCAGTTGTTTAATTTGGGGGCCATCAAAAATATCGGCTTTAAGCTTTTCCATAGTGACCTGAGGAAATTTTTGGCAGATGAAAGCAAAACAGTTCCCGTCTTTATCTAGTGATTTAACAAGCTGTTTCATGATGCCCAGTTTTATATGTAATGATGGAAGGATAATTTTGTCACGAGCTACTAATGAATTCTGGACTATGTTTTTCTTTTCAGGCTCCATATTTTCTCTCAACGGCCAGTTTCTCCTTATCCAATGCTCTTGCTTAGCTCTACTGTCCCAAAGACATATAAAACAGGGAAATTTAGTGTAACCACTTTGTTGACCGAGAAGAATGTTCACCATTTTTAAATCGACACAAATTTGCCAATTATGCTCATTGTATTTAATTTTGTTCAAGAAATGTTAAAATATTCTTCCTTCAACTTGGTACTGTGGGCAATAGGTACCCCAGCATATTTGTTTCCATTATGTAAAAGAATACATTTTAGGCTTCGTTTTGAGCTATCAATGAATAAACGCCAGTCTTTTGGTTCATATTTTTTCAAGCCCATTTTTAACAATAAGTTTTTGATATCTGAACAAAAGGTAATATCGTTTTCTTCGTAAAAATAACACCGTAATTCTTTATCTCTTTCACGATAAAAAGTTATTTTAGTATCTGAGGAAAGCACATTTTGTTCATTCAATCTTGATGCTAGGAGTTCTGATGCTTGTTTAGACAGATTTAAATCTCTTACAAGATCATTTAAATCCTTTTGGGAAAAGCATTTTGACTCATTTGACATATCTTCAAAATCAGCATCAGCATCAGTATCATTTTGTGATGAGCTTGGTCCTTCAATGTCTTGTTCTAAGGGTTCAGATATATTTTTAAACACTGAAGAGTCAGGTGAACACTGCCCTGGACGTTGAACACAACTAGTACTTGGGTACTGCCATTTAGTTCGAATTTTAGTGTTTAAACCATTTATATTCACACAACAAAAATAACAGTCCTCGAGATGATTAAGTGGTTCTCGCCAAATAGTCGGTGTTTCAAACTTGAAGGCACGTCTTTTACCACTTTTCCATAATCTTAAATATTCTACACACGACTTACAAACACAATTGGGAGCCCAGCACTTCTCATTTTAATCCAAGTGGATCCCAAAATACTCAAAATAGGTATTTTTAACTAACTCTGATATAAATTTGTTACGATTTTTGAACACATATTCTCCGCATATGTAGCAAAAATGATCTCGGTTGTTTAAACAACGTCTCTTTGAACTACTCATGACGCAAAAACTTGAGATAATAATCTTAACACCTTCAAATACGTCTACTATCGATTAATATACAGGCTTCAAAGATAAAAATCAAAACCAAAGTCACGCGAGCTGCTAAAAAAATTTTAACGGTAAATTTGAAACAAACAAGTCATAAATGAGTACAATCAACTAGCAAATTTTGTAGACCAGTGAAATGATTGCCGATGTAATATTCCAATGTAATACTTTTGTTTGGATTAAGGGATAAGTGAATGTCCGGAAGGCTATTTGCTCAAATACCACCTTTCAATGACTTTCACATCTATTCAACATTCATAAGTATGTTTATAAAATAAATTAAAAATTAATCGGGTGGCACAACGGCTCATGAAGAACCAGGGCCTAGTGACTAACGACTCGCAACCATTCCTGTGTGCGCCTGTCGACAGGACTGGAAGGGACCTACAATTTTATGCCGAATCCGAACGGCTCGACGAGAAGCACTTATTCGTGACAAGTGATACTCTTGGAGGATTTGTCAATTCCTCGCAAGAGGCAGTAGCCCTGAATAAAACTTTTTTTAATTTTTAGGTGGACGCTGCTGGGAAGAGAATCCAGACCTCCAGCGTGACAGTCGAACGCACTAACCATTACGCTACGTATGTTTAAGTTTATTATTTATAAGAACCTCACTAATTTGCTCAGACAATAATTAACTCATCAATTTTTGTTTCAAAGAAATGCCAATCGATTCAAGACATCACCTATGCAATGGTAATTAATTTAAATGAGGCAAATGACATTTAAAACAAAAAATCAAAATTTATCAAATCAAACAAAATAATTAACATTCTCAATCTCACTCAATCATTTACGGAATTTGTCTGCTTTCATTTAACCTCGAATCAACTTAAAAATAGGCAAACACACTTTTTTGTTTAAACAAAAAAAAAATAAAAAATTATAAAACAAATCTATTTAACCGCACTGATTAATTAAGATTCAATTTAAATTTAAATGGGCGGTTTGCGGATATATAAGTGGTTAACTATATCCCCTGCCCCAATTCACAGGCCAAACAACAATTAAGCCAATCATAGTTTATCTGACAGAAAACAAACTCAAAATATATACCTTCAACCTCCACAAAATATACATATACTCGCATATAGCCAGCCACCAATTTCACACCGTAATTTACAATATTCTGAAATGAATCGACAGCGCGGGCCAGGTCGGACTGGATACTGGACTGAGGCCGGGCGGGCATCCCCATTCGCCATCCATGTCATTATCAATGCCAACCCGAATGTTTTTGTGTCTGCGAATCCAAATAGATAATCAACATAAATTATATCTGTCCGTTCGTCCATTCGTTCGTTGGTCCGTTCACTCAAAGACAACTCAGAAAGACAAAAAAAAAAAAAAAAAAAAAAAAACAACAAAATTATATAATTAACCGGCGAATGTCAGTGAAACGCTTCATCGCATTTCAAGTGTTTTATAGGTATCTATGACTAGGTTTGGTTCAGATATACATTCAACTGACCGCCACAGATGCACACTTCAAGATAATACTCGTACATGAACACCAATGCTGCCAATATAACTGGAATACCTATATAGATATAAGTATAAATTGAAGTAGGTGAAATTCAAACATACAAAATTTTTCGCATTGTAATTCTTATGCGGAAAAGGATTTGTTTTATGGAAATGCAGAGAATTTTCTTGAATTCCCTGTTGTAGGTGAGCCAAGCCAACACAGCAATGCACTGAGAAAAAAAATCGTGCACATTCAACAATTCATTTAAATTTTAAACCGTTTATTTACCATATACAAGAACTCTACTCAATTTTCAATAATATACGTTTTGAAGTCATTGACTTCAAAATGACTTCAATAATATGAAATCTGAAGTCTTAAACTTACTGATTTAAACACCCCCAGTTCTTAAATAAGCATTTTGATTGCATTCGAAGTCATTGTATTTAAGGCGACTTCACCTGCCTAAAGTCGCTTTACCCAAATGATTTATGCTTATAAAATTCTAAAGTCATTTTAAGTTTTTGATTTAAACACCTTTAGATCTTAAAATATGCATTTAGCAGCCTAGGTCTAAGTTTAATTTCATTTGAAGTCATTAAATTTAAGGTGACTTTACCTGGCTGAAGTCTGAAATCACTTAAACTAAATGATTTGTATTTATTCAACTCTGAAATCATTAAAATTAATTGATTTAAACATAATCAGACCTTAAATAAACATTTAGCAACTTAAGTCTTAGTTTAATTTCATTTGAAGTCATAGAATTTAAGGCGACTTCACCTGCCTGAAGTCTGAAATCGCTTTACCCAATTGATTTGTATTTGTTCAACTCTAAGTAAAAGAGCAGAATTCCTAAGGTGTGAAGCTTTTATTTCAGTACTTCGAAGTTATTGACTTCAAAACTTCAATACAATCGTGAATATAAATGCTTGAAGTCTGAAGTCGAGTTACTTTTTGTTTTTTTGTTTGTTCAAGTCATTAAAATCTAAGGGAATCGAGCTCTTTAACAATTTGAGGTCCGCTAACTTGAACTTGTTGACGTAAAAAAAATGAGAGTTAAACGGCATGAAGCCATTTCTATTTAATCTTTTCATCCGAACTTTATGAACTTATTTATTTAACTAAATAATTTGAAGCTTATACATTTGTTAATTTTGCATTCAATGACTTTAATTTCCTGAAGTCTGATGTCTGTTTTGTACCTGAAATTGTATAGCAGTCGTTAGAACGGTTCGATGAACTTCAGTCTACCATAAACGTTCTTGACAGACATCTGACCGTGCGACTATTATCAGGTCGGAAGTGCGTTGAAAACTTCTATGAACCTTACGACACGACCGAAAGAGTCGTACGACCGAAATAATTAGTCTACGAATAAAACTCTATAAACGTGTATAGGAGACAAAAAAGTAAATACAAATATGGAAGCAACTATTGAAAAAAATTTGTGGTCATCACAGAATTCTTCTTGTAGCAAGAAGCGTACTTTCGACCGTTGTTGCGACCGTGTGATCGACAGCCTTTGCGACTGTCTCAACGTGAAAGGCCGGCTTAGCTTATTTCAGCTCTTGAATAAATTAGAACGTCAAATCAGAAACCTATGACTTCAATTTCCTTATGTCTAAAGTTTTTTTTGTTGTACCTGAAATTGTTACTCATTTCAATTCTCAAGTTAATTAGAACAATACGAAATTTGATATCTGTAACTTCAATTTTCTGAAGGCTTTTTTGTACCTATTAAAACAATGTGAAATCTGAAATGTTTGACTTCGTTAATTTTGACTTGAAAACTAACTGGAACTCAGTTCCTGAAGACTCTGAATGAGTTAGTCAGTATCAAAAGTCCAAGTTTTCTTTGAAACAATTAGACATTATTCAGAATTGAAGTCTGAAGTCATTTTTGATTTTTGTTGTTAAATCGTACAAATCTAAGGCCCAGTTTATAAAAAAGGAAAATTCTCATAAGGTGTCTTTCGAATAAGAAAAAAGCTGTCTGAAGTTGTGTTGCGTCATAAATGTGATGTGAAGTCATTATAAAGACAATAAGATATTATTCATGTAGAGATAAACCAACATATAAAGGCGGAAAACTATATTTTTTTTGAACAATTTCTTGTTTTGTAGGCTTTTATTATTATTGCGAAAAAATAAAATTTAAGGGATTTTTAACTTCATTTTGAACTTGTTTTTTTTTTTAATTTAATTAATGAAGATTTTGTTTTCAATAATTTTCTAAGTTTAGAATTAAACATTATTCGATATCATACACATGTATGTACAAATTTGAGGCTCAATTAATTGTCAGTATTTATAATTTGTATTTTAGTTGATTTAAAATGTATTTATTTTAATAAAGGCCTGGTGAAGGGTAAACATACCCGAAACGTAAAAAAAAAAATGACCTATAGCCTACAAAACAAGAAATTATTATAATTTATAAAAGGTCACAATCATAATTAAAGAATTTATATTTTTTTTGTTTATTTATTCTGTATTGAGTAATTTAGCACTGATGCGTCTTACGACTTCACTTTAACTTCATTTAACCTAAAATAAATCAGACTTCAAATTTAGCAACATGAAGTAATTTTGAGCTCATCAAAAATCTAACGAATTAGACTTCATTGACTCGAACTCATTGACTTCAAAATGAATGACGATTTCAAGTTAAAAATTTGAAGTCATTTGGTAATAATTGACTTCGATTTGAATTTCAAAAACAAAATCTTCAACTTCAAGCGAATTCTGAATCACTCTCCAAAAGCCTGATGTATGAAAATTATTGACTCTTTGACTTTAAAACAAATGATCATTTCAATTTAAAATTTTGCGAGACGAGACTTAATTATACGAGACCGACTCGAGACCGAGACGAGACTTACAAAAGTCTCGCAGAGTCTCGTCTCGTGGCCAGCCCTAATCATTTCGTAATAATTGACTTTAATGAGATTTTCAAGAATTTTGAACAAAAATTAACTTCGAGCGACTTATGAAGTCAATCGATGAAAAAAATTATTTTTGTTTGAAATAATTTCTTTAAGTGCATAAAGTATACAAGAAATCTAAAACTTGCCATAACGGCGCGTGTTCGTTATGATTATGACCATCAATTCTACTTGATGTTTTTTGTGCTCACGAGGTAAGAGTGGTAACGTAACTACTTGTATCTATCTATCTATCTAACTATAACTTCCTTTACTCTCTTCGAGCAGCAATGATGATGATGGACATAATGATTCTGGTTTCTCAGTGCCTGATAGAATCTATTCAATAATGTCCATGTCCACTATTATATATACCTACCAACGGCCATTTTGAATATTAATATAACACACACATTACAGGTACAGTTATTTTAACGTGCCTGGGTTATTTTAACAATATTGTTTGATGCTTATGATCTCCTTTCTATTTCAACATTGAGAAAATTAATTTTGTATCGGAAAACAAAGGAATCATTTGTTACTTGAATATTCATTGTTTTAATTGAATTGCTTACATATGTACCTAATTAGGGAAATATAATATGTTCAATGTTCATTTTATATTGTAACCGACACTGTGTGAAAACAAAAGATATCGGTAAATTAATTATTTGTTTTAAGATTAACTTAAATAAGTAATTTTTGGCAATGAAAATTTGGGCAAGTTCACATGTCAAGGAGTACTAAAGGGTCTTCCAATAAGGGGTGTTAATTTGATATTCAAAGAAAAATGGCATTTTTTGAGATAAATCATGGGATGTTTATTTCAATGTAAAGAGGAAAGTATGTCATTAATAATGGAAAACAATATCAGCCAAATGTCCGCCACTACTGCGCTTACACAACAATATCCTTTTGATGAAATTTTCCATCACCAAATCGCAAAGTGGCTGCTGTATGCCCTCAATAGCTTCACGAATTCCATCGTGGCCCCAAAAGAAGAAAAGGCAAGGTGTTAAATCACAAGATCCCGATGGCCAATTGTGATCACCTCTTCGAGAGATAACACGGTCCGGGAACTTTTCCCGTAGAAGATCGATGGTTTCGTTGCTTGTGTGGCACGTAGCGCCGCCGTCTTGTTGAAATTAAACGTTGTTCAGATCAATACCATCCAATTTCGTTCATAACAAATTATTAATCATCTCTCTATAGCGCAATCCATTCACCGTAGCTGTTGCTCCAGCCTAATTTTCGAAAAAGTAAGGTCCAATGACCCCGCCGGACTATAAACCGCACCAAACAGTAACTCGTTGAGGATGGAGAGGCTTCTCAACAATAAATCTTGGGTTTTTCGAGCCCCAGATGGGACAATTTTGCTTGTTGACGTAGCCACCGAGGTGGAAATGGGCCTAATCAGTCAAGATGACAGATCATTTTCATGCATTTCAAGGACCTAATCAGCAAAGACTTACGACGGCGACGTGATCGTGATGATCGGCCGGCTTGAGTTCTTGTGTTAACTGAACTTTATAAGCCTTAAGACCCAAGTCAAATACGGTGTAATGACGTTTGTGGAATGCCCAATTCCAAAGAACGACGAGGAATGGACAAACCTGGGTTTTCTTTAACACTTTGGGCTACACCAGCAATATTCTCAGTTGTTCTTGAGCGACGTGCACGGGTTTTATTCTTCACACCGCTAATGTGCTTAACAGATGTGCAGCGTTTTTCATGCAGCGAAAATAATTTACACAGGTTCTTATGGGGGCAGATTCACTCAAAGTCTGCATGCAGCGCATCGCTGAACGATATCTCTATTTCTAAATTTGCTGCGCAGCATCATTGCAGGCACAACAGCAAAGAAAAAATCTTAAATAGTTGGTATTTGGCATTACTCATATTGACATCACCTGTCATTCTTTAAAACAAAATTGTTTGTATTGGTGACTTTTAAGAATCCATGAAGTCGGCGTTGCCATCGTACCATCGTCCAACGAAGAAAATCTTGTTCCAACACTATCGTGTCACATCGGCAACGCTGTGCTTTCATGTATTTGTTTGACATACCTAACTATGCATCTTGAATGTCAGAAACTATGCACATGTGTTTTGTGTGCAGCTCTGCATGCATAGATGCGTGCAGACTTGCTGCACATCTGTTTTAGCCATAACTTCTCCAAACAGCTGACATTTTTGCATTAATTTCTGAATTGCGGTCCGACAAGGTGCCTCACGACGACCAAAAAATGTTTTAGTTTTACGAACCGTCTCTGCCAAATTTAATCATTTGTATAGTGAATTTTAATAATTTAAATGCGTTGTTGTATCGTTCCATTTTTATTAATGGCGTAGTTACTACTTGTCAAAAGTCAAAAAATTACAGCTTCAAAAGTGACAACTACCGAAATAGCGTGCTATTCAAAATAACACCTCTTATACCAGACCTATAATAATATAGTTACTAAAAAGCAAACTAAAACATTATATGGTTTAAATTAGTCCTTTGCTGATTGGTATAACTCACATAACTATTGATAAATTGTTTCTTCGATCCCAAAAAACTCTAGCGTAGTAAGTTTATTAAATACATTATTAGAAAGATTATACATAGATAGATTTTATGTCAATTTTCCGGATGACTGGTATAAATTGAGAAAAAATTGTAGCTCATAGATAGATGGATTTTTGTTGCCCACTGGTTGTTATAAATTGAAAAAAAATTAGAAGGGGCACCCATTGATTTTGTTTGCTTGCTTATTGGTATAAATTAGGAAAACAAAAAATTGGTCACACCGAACAATTGGTGGAGCCGTAAATTTTAAATACAATCACTTCGTAGCTTAAAGCTTTTGATACTTATTGTGTTAGATTTTTTCATTCCACTAATTCTTATTCTCTTAAATTGTATAAAAATATAATCTGACTGCCTTTACCACGAGTAACTTAGCGAAGTTCATGTTTCAAAGATAAGTTGAACTGTTTCACATATCAAGTGGCCCTATGTCCTGTAGTTAAAGGGAGGCGAACATTTTACATAGATTGTTTTTTGTCAATTTGCCCTCTGATTGGTTTTAAATTCGGAAAACAAACAATTGGTCGAGTCTAAAATTTTACATACAAACATTTTTCAAACTTAAAGCTTTTCATATTTAAGAGTTGAATATTTTTCTAGTTTAACTTTATTTAACTGCCTTTACCATGAGTAACTTTAATAAGTAGATTTCGCAGCAATAAATTGAACAGTTTAACATTTTAAGTGGTCCAGGTTCTCTAGTCAACGTTAGACAATAATACATAGATTATATTTTTTGTTTCACTGATTTGTATAAATAAGGAAAAGATACAATTGGTCGAGGCTTAAATTCTATATACAATTATTTAAAAGGTAAAACTTTTTATTTTAATTGTGTTACATATTTTTGATTTTAATTTGCTTTATTTGCCTGAATGGTATAAACAACAAAACTGACTTGATATTTTTTGTCAATAACTTGACAACAGCGCCACCTACAGTATCCGTTCATAATTTGAAACTATTATCTAACAAAACTTAACATATTTTGTGAATATGAGTTCAATTGGTCACGTGTAGTTCCGAAATTACATGATAAATAAAAGATGCATTAACACCTTCCCTGCACGCGATATAAATGTTTGCCCCTACAATAAAAGATAGTACTCATCGAGACCTTTAAAATGATATACGTCACAATGTGTTACACCGATAGGCCAAAACACCCATCCTTAAAAACTCGACTTCAACGCCACCTATCGGGTCTATATTTTGTGATATTATTTTCTTGCAATAAACCAATGTTACATTTGAATATGAGCGATTTTCTTAATAAATGGAGAATTTTTGTCAATAACTTGACAACAGCGCCACCTACCGGATCCATGTTTCAAAGATTTGCTTTTTTGCTGATTGGTATACAAATTAAAGTTATGATGCAAGGTAGGTAGGTAGAGATGGCGGTCACAAGCATCCTTGCTCGATGACCCAATTAACGCGGTAATGCGCCGTTTTGATACCATAGCTCGTTTGACCTGTGGGTTAAAAGAACATTTTTAAAGAAAAAGAGGGTATTTGGTGATAGATCTCCCAACGGATCATCGCCTACGCCCGAGTTCAGCTGCAGTATGCTATGCTAAGCAATTTGCTGATTTGCCCGGGACGCATATGATCTGATCCCTTAGGGTGATCGTCTAGTCGCACACTCGGATATGGTAATCTCAGAGAAAGTACCACCCGCCTGTATGACCAGACGCTTTTATTGGATTTAGACATGTGATGAAACTTATTTAGGATTTGGACATAGGAAAAACACCCGATAGGACCAAAGTTCGCAACTAAAAACCATCTACATTGTGCCAACTAGGCAACTTATTGACTGGTATTGAAGCGAAGGTTGGCACAACCGTGTGATCCTCCGGTCCTCGTGCACCATGAGCCACCTTCAAAAACCGTGAGTCTGCTAGCTCGCAGTCATAGGAGTTTGGGGAAGAAGACGGTGCAAGAGGAACCGAAGTAGTTATGATGCAAAAGCTCGTAGATCACCAGGACCTAGTTAACAACTCTGAGCACGCCCTGCGAGAATATTATTAGATTCCACGAATGGAGGAGATTTGTCTGCATATTACAAACGGCTAAGGAGAAAAGCACTTCGCAATAAGCACTACCAGTAAAACATTGGTTGTGTTTTTAGTAAAATAAGCTGTGTTTTATGTGGAATAGGGTAGGAATCGATCCCCATACCTATAGCGTAAGGAGCCAAAGCACTTATCAGTACGCCACGTGATTCTACTGATTGGTATAAAACTGGTCTAAAATTTTGAAAACTAATTAATCGCATAATTTCATATAGTTTTTGGCTCTAAGATGCTGTAGGTATGCTTTCTTCTTTTTTCCATATTAGAAATATTAAAACCAGTTCTATTACCAAATCGTCAGGGTGAAGTGCAATGCTGATGTCACTAACGCCCTAACTAAGTAGAACACTTTAACGCAAAACAAACATTATTTTATTATTCAACCTTATTACGGTTGTCGGTTCACTAAAACGACAGTAAAATGGCACGTCCCTGGAGGCGGCTATTGATGTTTAATTGAAGCGAATTTTGGCGTAGTCATGAGATGTTTGGAGATTGGAGAGAATGTCGAAGTTTTGGTTGTATTTAAACGCCAACTGTCGCCTCTAGAGCCTTGTCATATTGCTGCCGTTTAAGTAAAACGACAATCGTAATAGGGGTGAATAACTATTTGGTTGATCCTTAAAACGTTCCAGCAAAAAATATTTTCTTTGCTAATTTAGCGTTTTAAGATTGAAGTATCTCGAAAACGCTTATTTGGAATAGTACGACTAAATAAGTATCTACCTGTCATTTTCTTATTCATCGTAACAAAAAAAGTTTAAATCACACTTTTTCTGTGTACACTTGATAAACTTAATATTTATAAACTGACTTAGAGATTATCACCATCAGAATTATTTATTTTAATTTGCAGTATTTAAGTGCTAACATTAACATCTTAATTTCCTTTTCCATCAAAGAAGAGAGGCCCAAAAATGTATTCTCCATCATCAAGTCTTTTCCTTTAGCTGTTACCTATATCACGTTTATCCTGGGTGAGAAAATCGTTATGTCAACGTGCAATGGTCAACTTTGCCGAAACGTGATATACAAACTTCTTAAGAATAAAAAAAAAAAATTCACTTCTCTTGTTTATCGACAGGTCATTATAATGACATACGAAAAGAATACAATTTATTGCTTGTCTTGCAACAAAAAAAAAAAAAAAAAAAAAAAAAGAAGACAAAAAAAAAGAGATGAAAACAAAATCATTATTTACTTCATCTTTACCCAACCCAAATTCAGGCAAAAAAAAATCTTAAAATAAAAAGATCAAGAATTTATGAGAGATGAGAATTTTTGTTTGTGCTTATTTTTCACTCAAAACCCGATTAGATACGTGTCAGGTTAGCAATTTCAAAGATTTAAAAAAATAAATCAATGCTGATGGTTTTTTTTTAAAATGAAATCCTTAAGTGCATCCTGGAAAGTGCATAGAATTATAGGGCAGCTAGAGAGGTTTCTGCAGAGTTGTGGTATCCGTCGCCAATTCGTCTTTAATAACCAGTTAACCTGAAATATTGAGAAGACGCGGATTTGCTGTCTTCTTCCTAAACTGCGTACGAGGATACGTTAGAAGGATACGTTAGAAGGATACGTTAGGAGGATACGAAATCCTTAGTTTGAGTTTTCCATTTTTTAGCGCAACTGCCACAGTTTAAAACGTTCAAATAAAATATTTGCCTCTAATATTCACCAATATTATTCGGGGAAACGAGGTTTAAATACAAACATTCATTATCGAGCCTGTAAAACCCATTTGCTGTTACTTTCAATTCTTAAGATATGAATGGACCCACGCAGAAAATCAATCTAGTTTTCCAAAAGGGACTAGAGAAATTTACATAAATTCTGGTAAGGGGCTAGCAAGGGTTAGCAAAGGCTACGACGATGGCCTTGATGATTATGAAGCCGTTTGCCTCATCAGGCAAAACAAAAAATTGGCTTATGTGGGACTTGATCCCGCGATCTTCAGCTTGTCAGTCCAATGCTCTACCCACTGGGCTAACTCCATACCATGTATTGTATAACAAATTCATATAGAAAAGAACAAGTTATTGTGTAGTACTTGATTTTTAGGTAGAATAACTTAGACCCGGTTTTTACAAATGTCTCACACCCATAGTAAAAAGTGTGAATGAAAAAGAAGACAAAACATGTTCAATAAGTTTTTACTAGGGAGGACCTCACCAGTGTTTAAAAAGTTTCCCTCTTCTAAATTGTTGGTACTGAACTCCAGCAAGGGCTTGTCAAGTGTTTGACAAGTTTTCCTCGTCTAGATTTTCCCTACTGAAAACTTACTAGGGCCTTGCCCAAACTAGATAGAAACTTTAAAAGAGATAAACCAACTAATATCTTCCTTCTAGGAGTTTCTGTTACCTACATTTTATGAAGAACATAACTTCAATAATCTAAAATTTGTAAGCTACGTGTTAATACTTTGGTTTTATATTTTCAACGCATTTTTCACCCTTGCCAAAGGTCTCTTAAATTACCTCTTTTGCAGTTTAAAAATGTCTAAATAAATAAATTAAGAAAAAAAAAATTAAATTATAATCATTTACCCGCAGAAAAACTCATAAATAAAGATGGTGATCAAAAAAAGACTTAAACTATCCATCATAAGAAATCTAATTAAAATAACAATTTTAGATAAAAGTGATTTAAGATAAAAAATTCAAACAAAATAAAATTATAAAAATAATAATAGTGTTGAAATAAAAAAAAACTGCAACAAAGAAAATGAAACCGCTGACATTTGAATCAATACGAAACTTTCTTCGCACGAAGAAGAAAGCAAAGGATAAAGATGGCATCGGTGGCGGCATCATGGATGCCAGTTTCAAGCGTAGCGATTCATTCAAGCGAATCAGCATCCGAAAGAGCTATCTGGATCGGGGTCGTAAAAGAGCTGCGTTACGCGCCAAAGCAATTGGTGCCAATACTGGCAGCAGTTGTAGTGGTAGTGGCAGTGTTAGCGGCAATCATCATCTTCATCATCATTGTTCGCCAACAACAAGTGGGATGATTGTCGAAGAATTTGAAGCAAATCCAATTTTCAAATTAGATCGAAGGAACGATAACTATCATCAACACCACCATCATCATCTTCTTCGGCCAGCACCACCAACTGCATCATCGATAGCACAAGCTAAAGCCAATAATCTTCCAGCGGCTATGATGACTGTGCCGGAGGTGAAGAATGGCATATTCATTGGATCATTGCGCAGAAATTCTGTTGCTGAAGCTGAAGACGAGTATATTGATGAAGATGATGATGACGATGGAAATGTTTATAATGGTGCTGATAATTTGCATGTAGGTGGCTGGGAAGATCCCAGGATGCCACTGCCAAAGCAGGAGACTGAAGTGCAAGTGGTATCGGTGGATTTTCAAAATTCCAATAGCTCCGAAACGATTTATAATGATGTTTTGGAAGAAGGCTATGGAGCAGGTGGTGGAGGTGCTAATGTGTCAACTGTTTCTGTGGGAAGCTTACAAGACGACGATCGTTCTGTGATATCTGAGGAGAATATCTACGAGAAGGCCGATTCAGTTCGGTTAGATCAACCAGAATCGCGGGGCATCACTTTCAAGACCTTCACACCTGCAAAGAGCTATCTTGAGACAAATTTCGATACTTCTCAGGAGGAACTGGATAATTTTCCCACCGCAAGTTCGTCGAAAAAGTCTGACTTGTTGACTCGGCCGAATGTTTCGAAGACCACACTGATCTATGAGGATCCCTTCGATCATATCCACCGAAAACAAGTTAAAAACTACTCCGGCGAGAGTATAGTTATTCACATCTCAGGGACGGATAAGTCCAACTCTGAGCGATCACCACCCGGATACCCACCGAAATTAGATGCATCTCCGATAATTCAAGCGAAAGAAATCGCTGATCATTATCAAAAAGAACTTCTGGGAAATGCCAAGTGCACCTATGAAATCTTTAAGGAGTTGCAAATGTCCAAAAAAAGTCTTATTAGCAGTCCTCCCAAGAAAACAGTTTCCAGAAGTTCTTCATTTTCTGAAGTGCACTATGGGATCAGTACGATATGTGAAGATCCCGCACAATCGCCGGAATACCAGAAATATCAATCGTTTTCATATGATCCCGAAGTCGAAATGTACGACGATGCTGACATGATCTCTCCGGACAGTTCAATACCCTACCCGCTTAGAGTGAAGATCAATCCATTCACCCGACAGAAGGAATTGTATGCAGTGAACTTGGGTAGAATCTGGAAGCAGTTGAATCTAGGTCAGGGGGACGATTTAGACATGCGGGGAAATTTCAAGAAAAAGAACGAATCTTTCAAATCGATGTCCTCCAGAGATTCCGGCTTCAGCTTGACCCTGACGAAGCCGAAGAACATTTTCCGAAGGCGACATGCCCCTGAGGGAAATAAAGACTTCCGTTTCCAGCGAAATTCTTCGAGGAAACGAAAGTCCCGTCGAACTCTAGCACCCATATCATCTCCCCACGAGCTAAATCCGTCTCAGGATCACTTTGTCAAGGAGTTCGAAGAATTCTGTATGGCTCGTCGAAGACGGATGAAGGCACGAAAGGAATATGCCGATGATACATTTAACCAGGAAATAAACGATCTCGAGGCATTTTTCGAGGAGCATCTGAAGCGTCTCAAGGAATACTATCTGCAGCGAAAGAAGATCAATGATGCCACTTTGAGTGAGATCTATGCCGATATGTCGTCCCCTTCCGAGCAGAATTTCGAATTCCCCCATCCCGACAGGAGAGTGACAAACAACAAAAAGAAGTCCAAGTGTTTGTTTCAAGAAGTTCGAACATTCAACGACGAGGACCATCACGAGGAAGATGCCTATGCCAGTATCGGAAACCATCGGGATACTGAAGACCTATTCCACTATCCGAAACATTGGCGAATGACTTCGCCGAGAAAACGGACCCTAGGGCGAGGTCGAAATACTGGACGTCGCTACAAGAAGTCCGATGCCTACAAATCCCGCAAGGAGATCTCTCTGGCCAGTGTGTTCCCGTCCGTGTACGAATCAGATGCCATACCGTCCGCCGCCGCCGGCCACCGTGGTGGTGGACGTCGACGACAGCAGAAACTAACCCCACCTACAAATCCGGACGGCACCTGCTCGTATTGCTTCAAACGACTGCGAGATGCCTCACGTCGGTGCTCGTCAATTGCCAGCGATGAGTTCAGCGAGCAGGAATTCCTATCGAACTGTGACGTCTGCTGGAACTGTGATAATCATTTAGCCGATTGTGTGTGCGCACCGATTCCCAGTAGTGACTACTGTTCCTGCCGACATGCTTCGTTGGCAGTAGCGAATTCGGGAAGCCCATGTGGTCGCAACAAAATTCGTCGGAAAAAGTCCAAACGAAAAGTTGGCAAGAATCATTCAACACTAAGACGTCGCTGCACTGGGAGTAAGTTTTCAAATATTTAATTATATTCTATAAGGGGGTTTGAGGGGGGGGAGGTAAGGCTTTTGGGGTGTTGAGTTGAGTTAGGAAGAAGAACTTTTGTAAAAGACAGAGATATATTTCTGGATAAAGTGGATGCACTTGCAATTCATAGAAAACTGACACCTCCGCATTGAGCTCTTCAATTTTGAGAGGAGTTTTCTCATATTCCGATGGGGCAATGGTGGACAAAGTTTTGCATTTCGAAGTGAATTTTCAATGAACAAGAACAAGTGCAGTTGGGAAAAAGTAGTAGCAAACAATTATTTTTTTCTTCGTTTTTAATTTTTTGATTTTGTCTACAATGCTGAAGAAGAAGTCCTTTCATAAATTTTGTGATGCTGGAGAGAATCCTTACAGAATTTTTAGAAAATTTATTTCAAGCATGTATGTAGTAGATAGTGGCTTGCTGAACTAGAAGATGAACTAGAGAATAAGGTGGGGGTAGATAGGGGTGCATTTCGTGAAGAACAGAAGAGACTTCCGTCATTTCCTAAAGTCAATAACAGTTGATTTTTTGTTATATTTTGTTTGTCTTAGTTCGCGGTGAATAAAATGAAAGAAAATTTTAAGTAGAACGCGAAAGTTCTTTTTTTTTTTTGAATCTTTGAAGTTTGAAAATACTCGTACCTACAGACATAATACATAAATATAGTTAGGTATATATTTCAAGGAAATTTAAATGACTCTTAATTTAAATTGTCTCGTCGTTGGTCGAAAGAGGAGGGTGGGTATATGGTGGAAATGTATGTGGTAGAGAAGAAGAGGAAGAAGATTTAATTGGATATTGGAACATTTAAAGGGTGTAACACAATTGAAAGTTTATGGAAGAATTTTGGATGTAAAATTAATGACAATAGAAGATAGAAGTTTTGTCTCTTAACTTTGTAATAAAGTTTTGAAAGGAAGACTATCTTTTTTAGGCGGGATAGTGATTTTTTTGTAATTAAGCCTTTTATTTAAAAGTTAAGTTGGTGGTATTTATATTAACTTTAAGTTATACAAATTGGATATTTATGCGAAAGCATTTATTTCTATTTTGGTGGCTTACAATACCCCATCGTGATCATAGTTTTTACTTTTGTGTTTTACTTGGCGGATTTTGATAAATAACCGCTCTTATACAGAATTACTTACTTATAGGCAACAGAGAAGCGCACTGTGCTTGCTTGTATGTTTATCTCTTATGCACTTTAGTCACGCAATTGACAATTAAATAATATGCGTTAGCTGCCGTTTGCACACAAAGCGTCTCGTCATAGTAGTCTGCAAGATTCTTCATTCTTCATGCAGTGACAATTACTCTACGCCTCTCCTTTTGCACACGAATTTTGTCTTTGAAAAAAAAAAAAAAAAAAAAATTATAATTTTGAAAATTTGTACTTTATAAAAGGTTAAATTCGTTTTTTTTTTTTTAATAAAAAATCGTACTTATATATTCCAATAAAATATACCTATATTAAGATAAGATAAGATATACCTATATAAAGATACAGAGTTGCTCATTTAATGGAAATTTGGAAAGTCAAATACTACCTGAACACCAAACTGCATCCAAATCATTACACCCGTTTGTTCTTTTAGTGTTGCTTGGTACCCCTGGATAACATCTACAAAAAAAACTTTAAAAAAATCATTTTTTTCGTTATAGCAATTTCCGAGTAATCAAAAATAAATAAAAGTTCGCGGATTTTACGGAACCATGTTCCTACATTTTGTTCTAGTTTCTCGTTTATAAAATCAAAATCTTAAAAATTTACTCAAATCTTTGGAGCCGTTTCCGAGAAACGAAAAAATAATGAATACGAACGTGCGAACAGGCGGATTTTTTTAAACCAACTTTTAAAATTTGTGGCTTGCTCACAAGAAAAAAAAACTCTAAAAATCTCATTAGTTTTTAATTTTCTTAAAAGCCATTTCCGTTATAGCCATTTCCAAGAAACCAACAAAAACCAAAAGTGGGCGTCGCAGTGGGGGATTTCACCAAACTCAATTTGTAATTTTTTTCACATTTATCTAGAATAAGTCCTGAAAATTTCACCCAAATCATTAGTGCCGTTTCCAAAAAAACCAACAATTATCCAAAAAGGGCGTGACAGTGAGGAAATTTCACAAACAACACTTTTTAAATTTTTTGGCATCCGTCGTTGATTCCGTTTCTAAGAAATCAAGAAATAATAAAAGTGGTCGTGGTAGCAGGCCGATTTTAATAAATTCGATTTAAAATGTTTTGATTCATTTCCAAGAAATATTAAATTTGATTTGCTCATAACAACAAACTCTAAAAATTTCGTCAAAATCTGAATAGCCGTTTTCGATAAACTAACTAATAACAAAATTAGGCATTGCAGATGGTGGACTTAACCAAAACAATTTTTTTATTTGTTGTTCTCATTTATAAGATCGTTCCCAAGAAAAAGTTGAATTTCCGAAAAGAGCAGCAACAAGAAAAGTTGGTGTGTTAGTGGGCGCATCTTTGCAACTCTAGTAAGTAAATCATCGAATGCCTTTGTTAACCATAACATTTTAATCAAAAAATCCATAGTATTTTGAGCTTTAAATCATAGAAAACGCTATCGGACATTTTTTTGTTAGGTTCAAATCTTGATCACACGGTTGGGCTGAACGCTCTCTGACACTGACTTACATTAAGGTTCAGTTCTTCAGTAACGAAATTAAACTTGAATTAACCACATTAATCCACCAAATTAAAAAAGACACCTGAAGTTGAACCCCGAAACTCGGACGAACTTGCATAGGGTGGAGTTAATTATTTCACAGTGGGTTAAATCTATTATTTTATTTTAATAGGCTTAACGATAACTTAATAAAATCGGTGCAATAATTTGTGCGTTAAACGCATCAAATTTTTAAGTACTTTATTTTCTGATCGAGCTTCTGTCATGATCCAGCTGTCATAAAATTAAGATGACATTCAGTTACGTTTAGTGAAGTTTAGTTACATTTCATATGAATTTTCAGCAAGAAAATACCGAAGGAAAATTCAATTTCTATACAAAATATAGGTTCTCCATACAACTGACATTTCATAAAATTTTGCATTCGACGACAAAAATTAAGTACTTTTTTTTTCATCAGTTGTCATATTTGCATTAAATGTATACCCAATGTTACGGACAATGAATTGTGTCCGGAAAAAAGTGAACACTTGACTCTAGTAATCTACTACGATTTTCCATTTTGACTATCGAACTGCGTACTGCTGAACAAAATTAGAAAAAAAAATGTTCGTTAATGATTTCGTTGTGTCAATTTTTGTATGAAAATTTTCGTTTCGCTTCAGCTGCGTACTATGATTAAGCAAATAAATTATGGATTACTTGATTAAAACTCGGGCTTAAGAAATCGCTAATGGATTACTTGATTAAAACTCGGGCTTAAGAAATCGCTAATCAGTGAATTTTGATTTATTAGCGTTACTTAGTTTGAACCTGTGGACGTCCCATCACAAATTTATCCAAATTTATAATAATTGGAAATTAATAAACTCGCCATAAATATGTAGTTTTGCTCTGACGGAATAGCGCTAATCAACTGAAATCAGCTGATTAGCGATTTCGATGATTAAAAAATCAAATTATGGATTCTTTTATTAAAACTCTGGTTACTCGGATTTACTATGTAGTTGGAAAAGTCATTGATTAAGTATTATTAACTTTAAACTGGACATAAACCTACGTGTGTGAAGTTGGCAGGGCAAATTTCAGTTAGAGTAACGGAACGAACGCAGTAATTTGCACTTTTTTTCCTTTTTTTTTTTTGCATTTTATTCCCGATTTTCCAGTTCACCAAATAGTGAGTGTAATCGACTGACCTGCTAACTTCACAGTGAAGTTAGCAGGTCACATAGTGTAACTCGAGAACCAAGCATGTTGGAAACTTGGAGTAAGGCTCCTAGTTTGCAGTTTTTAATTTTTAATGTCAAGAAATACAAGGTCAAAATTTTCCTTTATTTGAAAAAAAAAAAAAAAAAAAAAAACTAATACTGCCATGCTTACTTTACAGTGAAGTTAACAAAATTTTGAAGTCCTTATTTTTAACAAATAAAAAAATAAAAAAAAATGACTTCAATTTGAAATTAGCAAGTCAAGTTGTGTAAAAAAAATTCATACTGCCCTGCTAAATTCACTATGAAGTTAGTGCAAATTCCTAGCATAATTGGTTTCATTATGGGCCTTCCTTACTTAACTGTGAAGTTCCAGAAAACTTTGAATAAAGTAGAACCCGGCTAAAGCCACGTTAAGTTCCCTAGCCTTGTGACTGGCATTATTGTATGTACCTATGTCGATTGGTTTAGAGCTTGTGTGCTGTGACGATTATGTGCAGTTTCCTATTAAAGTTAAAGCAAGCTACACACAAGTTGCTCACAAGACATAGAAAAGCGTAAAGCTCTTATATGACTATAGACACTTCATGTGCACAAAGCCTTATTTGCAAAAAAAAAAAAAAAAAAAAAAAAAATGTGAAAGTGGACCAATCTCGCACCTTAAGTTACTTCATCTGTCATGATGTCGCTGACTTCTTGTTGCGGTTCATTTTAAAGAATATCGAGCTCTGTTATCTATCTTCAGAAATATCGTATACTATAGAACTCTTGGCCTTCTATGTTCTTAATTGTCTAAAGTTTCTCCAAAACTTCTTGAAACAAGGACTTAATTATAACTAATAATTGTTATTGCGCTACCAAACCGACCTAAGTTATAACTTTTGCCTTGAACGCTGGTTTTTTTTTTTTTTTTTTTTTTGTTTCTATTTATGTGTCAAACATTAAAACTCGCACGCCTGAAGGAGCAATTAATTTGAAGGTGATAATGACGGGTTTGGCTTCCAATGTTTCTGTCTACAAACAATTTCCAGTTCATTTGCGTTACATTGAAACGCTATACACTCGCTCATGCATTGGTACACTGTTATTAAACAACTGGCAAAAAGTGGGCGTTTTGTCATATTGACGACAACACTAAAAACACCCACTTTAGTTAAAAGAAGACAAAAAAAAAATGAAAAACTCTTGTCTCTATGCCAACTGCCGCGCACTATTGCGGTGGAATGCAATTTGGTCTAATGAAAGGCGTGTGTTTTCTCATTTACATGCATAAACAATTGACTGTGGGAAACACACAGAAAACACACCTCGACTTTTTGGTGACATATTTTTTTTTGTTTTCAATTTGATCTGTTTTCTAACTCTTTTGATGATGGCCATACCTTTGCTGCTACCACCCGCAACAAAATTGAACTACATCCACTTGGCAAACGTTCACTTAAGGACTACATATTTTCATTTCGTTTCCAATCAACCAAATTCCTAATTAACAAGCTTCGCGTGGTTGCCGTTGTGTTGGTTTGCCAATAAAACAAAAAGCAAGCAGAAAAAAAAAGAATGTGGGCAAATTTCATCATCAACATGCGTGATGTCTCCTTTAAGCCACAATTTGCCATCAGATTCAGCCGCCAAAATAATATACCTTTATGTGTAGTGTACTGTAGATACATCTCGATCGTTTCGGGCTCGACACCTGAAAGGGTGTGACATCCGTTTGTGGTTTGGTTTTCCTTTTTGTCCCGCAATCTCGAATATATCCAAATCCCGATCCCAAACCCGCCGCAACTAGTTACTCAATCACACAATTCAATAATCACGTGGGCAGAGACGACAACATCACTACACTACACTAAAGGATAGTGGCAGCAGATTTTATTGCAATTCGCATAGTGACACTTGGGTGTAATTTTTGTGCGACACACAGTGGGGCATTTTTAATCAATTTTCTACCAAAATGTTTGTAAGTTAATTTTTTTTTTTTTTCAAAATAGACAAATTGACATATAATAAACATTTCATTAGGCATGTTGAGCTATTTATCTTTCTTTTTCATTGTCTTACTCCTAATACCCGCATATGATTTCTTGGAAGCATAGTTAACGTTTTCGAACTAAATCGCACTAATATGTTTCTGCCGTGCGAATTTGTTGTCCTTAGCGATTTTTTATATAACCCCTTCAGGTTACATGTACAGCTAAGGCTAAGAATGTATATGCGATTTTTTGTCGCTGCAATAAAAAAAATGGTTGAAAAACATTAATTTATCTTTTATCAGTTATCATCTGACTTATCTTGCGAGCGAAATTGAATGTGTATTCGTATTGTAACCTTGCATACAGAGCTGCTATTCATCGCGTTCACACGCGATTTCTATCTCTGTTTCATCGATAACTAAGAACTTAGATCGTTTGAAAGCTGCGATTTGTCTGTAATTGCGACAAGTTCTCATCTTTTTCACGCTTGTAATGGAAATCATGTCTTACAAGTTGTCAAACTTGCAATTTCGATCATCTGTATATTTAGTCGCCAAAAATAAAACACATGTTACCAAGAAATCGCGACGATTTAAAGGTAAATTTGTCTCATTTTATCGATATTCACAATAAGAAATAGGCTTGCGAGCACTTGTGGTTTTTGATCGGATGATTTTTTCAGCCGCGAGAAATGAGGCATAGTATTTTAAATGCGAATGTAGGTACACTTGCGACTTACAATCGCTACGTTAATCGTTAAAAGCAGATTCAGGTTCAATATTTTGAACGTTTTTGTGTTTGGCGATTACCTATATGATCAACAGATGTTCGCAAGTAAGTGCATGTGGCGATATTTTGTTACAATTGTAATTTTTATACCGAATAGAAGCTTTTAACAAGAACCGCAATCTAAATTTTTTGTCGTTGCGATTGAAAAAAAAAATTGGTCTGATTTCTTGTGTTCACCTAATGCCGAATAAAAATCCCGTTAAATTTTATCCAGAGCTTAATTGTTGCCACAAATGAAGTAAATATGTGTATGTATATTATGGAAACGTCAAAGTTTTAACTCCAAAAATTAGATTGTCAAAAATTAAATTAAATTCGCAAACAGCTTTCAAAACAGCGCGACTAAATTCGTAAGTGCGTTAAGACCGGTGTGCATTCTTAGTCACTAAAAATTGAATACGCAGCTTTAAATCTTAGGGTCGACTAGTGTGATTCCTAAAAATCACAGCTCATTTCCCAACGAAAATCGCAACAAAAGAAAATAAAGAATCGTTTGATAGAAAGCCATAAGAAAAGTACCTAGCTACATGGTTAAATATTCTTTGGACGACATTTTTTAAGAAAACCATAGATAATCGCAGCCTAAGGTTGGGATCATAATTCAATTTTTGTGCGCTCAGTAACATTAAGGCGACTTTTTTGCGACTGAAATTGCAAGTGTTATCTTAGCCGTGAGAATTTTTAGTCGGAAAAATTCATAGTTTTAAATTTGTGTGCATACATTTAAATAACACTTATAAAAACTGCAGCGCAAATAAAGATTCGTCCTATTTCGCGACGAAAATCGCAGCAAAAAAAATATTAATGAATCGAGTGCAGAAAATCGGATGTAGGTATACCAGTCCAAATTTCTTTCGACTACAATTTTGTAACGAAAACCGGAGAAAATCTCAGAATTGTGTGTAGGTAGAGTTATGCTAAAGTCACATTTCTTTTTTGTGTGTTCATTTAGACTTTTTGTTGATACCGAAAAATCGTGCAACGGAAATCGCAAGTGCATTTCTAGCATAAGCCGGTTTAATTTAACGTTGTTTCAGGTGAACAATATTTTAGTATTGAATGTCCCTAAATGTGAAATGAAAATAAATAAATAAGAACTCTACTTTTTTATTTTCATGTTCCATTTAGGATTTTTATTCTACCTTTAAAACTCTCCCTCCCCACTGTTCAATGCAAATAAAATCATTCAAATTTCTATTTAGGCCTTGCAGTAGGACCAAAATCGAAAAATTATATTCAAAACTAGTTCCCGTTGCATCAGACAGATTTCCAGATTCACAGATATGTGTACCTATACATTTATGTTCCCAAAAATTCACACAAACACACACCTGAGACATTTGACATGGAAATTTGAATGGCTGGTGGTGTCGCACTATGGCTTTATAATGCGAAAACCAAACAACATCAGATATGAACGAACGAACCAACCAAATGGTACAGTAGGGCAGTCAGGTAGGGGGTTATTGGGTTTTGCGCAATGCCGGTGACTGTGACACCTGGCGCCAAGCCTTAATTCTCCATCACTCTTTATAATATGCATGCATATTGCATATATGTTGGATGCATGTTCGTATTATGTCCTCCTTCAAAGAACACCTTTGTCTATTGTTTTCAATTCAATTTACTGTTACGGCTCCATATGTACCCACTGTACACACACTGAGATATGTGTCAAGATTTATTAGATCTCCATCCATGTTGTTGGTTGTACGAATTATTGAGAATTCTCTATAAACCTTTGTGTGCTACTCGTGCCAAAGCAAAGTCCAAGATATATTTAAGTAAGTAGTGCAGTAAACTTTTGAGCTGTCAAACTAGACTCACATATATTTTGTGTGTATATGTATAATTTGACATCAAAGATTGACTTTTCAATGGAAATATTCGTGCAACGAAAATTTGTTCCAACTGGATTCTGTATGGTCGCTGCCGAAAAAAAAAAACAACAACCTATAAGAGCCAAATCGTTTGTGTATACTCAGAGTCACATATTATATGTAGGGTTGGATTTTGTAACTTATTTTATGAATTATTGATCAAGGACATGGTTCAATATCGGTCCATTGATCTTTATATTTTATGCATCGCATTAGTTTTGTAAAGAATTTGGTTCAAATTGGCCGCTCGGCAAAAACTTGTTTAAGTTTGTTTTGTTTGCTTAAGTGATTAATGGAGTAAAGGTGCTTGAGGTTAGGTATATCTTTAACAAATGGTCTAATTTTGTTAAAGATATAGGTACCTTACATCACACAAATGTACTTTAAATTGATATGCTTAATTGACTTCACAGTAATCAGGGAGTCAAATTTTATATTTTTGTTTTTTATCAGCACCAGAAAATTAGAGTGTTTGAAAAAAAAAATTTTTTTTTTTTCAAAATGCCAGATGCCTGCCAGACGAGTTCTTAAACCAAGTATTATCTATTCTCCACAAAACTAGAAATCTTATTCAAGATGTACATATGTACATGTTTTAATCATGTGTTTTGAGCAAATTGATTTACTTGTGAGGCACTAGAACGATAAGTATGTTGGTACAAGTCTGCCATTTATAAAAATTGAAGTATACAGGGTGTCGTCAAGAGTATTTTAGGGTATGATTCTGGGGTATATTCTAAGAAAAAAAATTGTTTTACAGTTAGGGCCTATCTCCAATTTTGATATCATTTATCGGGAATTTAAGAAAAGACTTACTTTGGGGTACGTACTTATGATAGAAACTTCGTTTGGGCCTTTATTTTTAGAAGAAATACCAGCCTTTGAAGTTGCTTTTAAATAAATTTGATACCTTGTCTCAGTCCAGTTTTTAGCCTTTTTCAATTTTCTTGCCCATCCTAATTTTTTTACTTTGGGGTCAATTTTCTCCAAAAAATGTGTTATCAACATGATGTTTTAATAATTTTTTTTAAAGTATGTAACAATACGAAAAATAAAAATCACCTACAAGTTTGCCGAAAAACCCATAGATTTTATGATAATTTGGAAAACCAGCGGCAGGTAAAATTTAATAAAAAGGTTTTTTTTTGCTAAACGCTCGAATGGCTATGAATAAAAAATGATATGTGTGGTTATCGATAATTTTTATATTATGTGTGAACCAAACCAGTTATTGCAGGTGTAAAAATGAGTCCTCTTTGATTTTGTATGCATGCTATAGCCAGTTTTCGTATTTCACTGATATTGATATTAATGATTTTAGCTACTGCCTTACTTCTGAGGACACTTTTAATATGCGCTCTTCTAATTCACTAAAGTTGCTATTTTGGTTGAATAAAAGATTTAATTCATTATTCCACATTCAAAATCATCCAATATTGTAGGGTCAGGTGATCTTGCAGACCATTGAACTGCTCTTACTTTTTTCTATCCAACGATTACCGCTTACTCTTCATCTTGTCTTTTTTAACCTCTCGAGCAAAGTGGGCGGAAGCACAATCAAGTTATGAATGAGATGAAGCTAGTTGAACCTATGGAATGTCCTTCAATAGCTCTGATAAATCACTTTGCAACAACTGCAGATAGTTTGTAGAGTTCAACTTAAGTGGCTACTTAAATTAGCATGTATTCTACCCAAGGAATGTGAAAGTGCACCCGTTATAACTGCTTTAGTAAAAAATACTCAAAAAATTATCTTAAACCACACAAATAATTTTTATTCATAGCTTTTCGAGCTTAAAGCTAAAAAAACATTTTTTTTTTTAATTTTACCTGCCGCTGGTTTTCCAAATTATCATAGAATCTATGAGTTTTTCAGCAAACTTGTTGCTGAATTTTATTTTTAGTATTGTTACATACATTAAAAAAAATTATTAAAACATCATGTTGATAACGCATTTTTTGGAGAAAATTGACCCCAAAGTCAAAAAATTAGCATGGTCAGGAAAAATGGAATAGGCTAAAAACTGAATATCTTAAGACTGAGAAAAGGTGTCAAATTTATTTAAACGCAATTACAAAGGCTGGTATTTCTTCTACAAATAAAGGCCTCAACGAAGTTTTTATTAAGTACTTTCGGCGCAATTATCGGTAACATGGATCAGGGTACCCAAAGTAAGACTTTTCTTAAATTCCCGATAAATGATATCAAAATTAGAAATAGGCCCTAAGTGTGTAACAATTTTTTTCTTAGAATATACCCCAGAACCATACCCTCAAATACTTTTGACGAATTAAGGGACACCCTGTATAAGTGACCAAAGGTCTGCCAAAGGTGACTTAATGAAAAATTATTGGAACTATGTAGAATTTAATCTAAATGCAGATGTTTTTTATGAGCTTCTCTTATAACATAAGTGCGAGTAGTTTTGCTTTGCAAAAGGTATTAATCACTGCCAGGCAGTCTGAAATAAAAACAAACTCCAACATTGTGCTCTTAAATAAATATCCCCAATATTCTAATAAAATAGGTAAATACCATTTTATTATAATAATTTTTATAATTTCGTTTAAAAGAGTACATTTCGGGATTCTAAAACCCAAAACTCGAAAAAAACCATTCGTCTTCCCCCGCCGTTTTGAAAAAAAAAAAAAAAAACTCTAAAAAGTGTACTCGATTTTCTCAGCCATTATAAGTGGTTGGTTTTAAAGTTTATCTCATCAATGTCCATCCGAACAAAAAAAAATACAGTGTCCCATTAAAAATGGTCCAAAATAAAACTGTGGTGAAAAGCTAGTTCATAGTACCTATCAGGATTTTGTGATTTGTCCAAACCAAATCATAACGGCTTTCGAGTAACGGCTATTTTTTGAAATTTGAAAAAACTCTTCTTTGCACAAGGTTTTTGCCCAGGCCGTTTTTATTTATTTTTACAATTTTTGCACTCGAACAATTTTTTTCATTGGCATCATGGCACATTTGCCTTGAAATCAGTAGATACATTCGTATTTTGACCGAACTTAATTTCTGATCTCAAAGTAGCTCCCTGAACAAAATTCGTATGACTCAATATCGTCTTATAATTTTCTATTTTCTTGAAGTTTTTAAAAAGATATAAAACTTACCAAAACTATGCGCATATGGAAAGTTTTAACCATTTGAACTCAATCAAACAGGTTCACATTCAATCGAAAGTAAAACAATGTTGTACAAATATTTCTATAAAATAAGGTTTACACTTCAAAAATAGCAGTTTTTAAGCTACAATTTTTTTACAAACATTTCGTAAAAAAAGTTGAAGGTTTTTGAGAAATTTGCTAAAATTCTGGGTGTTTCCCTTTTCAACCCTCAAAATCGAAAGGCCTTGTTCAAATGTATGGGTTTTCTCTAAAATGCTTTAGAAATCAAAGTGAAGCAAACAGAGCCTTATTTAATCGAAATATTTAAACAAAAATATTTTACGTTTGTTTGATTTTGAACCTGTTTCTTGAAGCAAAATGACAAGTGGAAAATTAGCTTGTCTTTGAACTGACAAACACTGTTTTGTCAATGAAAGATAACGAATTTGAAAGACAAGTGGAAATGTCACTTTGTGGTTAAAAGACAAATCAAATTGTTTTTTCCTTTGTCAATTTGACAGCTATTACGGGAATTTTTGTTCCAATTGAAGTTGTTTTTGTAATTTGGCGTGTAAAAGAAAGTTAATACAAATAAAACATTTCCGCAAAATGGTTGACCAGAATATAAGCTATCCCAATTCAGAGGTTGATAATATTTTAGAAGCTAGGAAAAGAAAAAAGAATTTGCAAGTTTATAGTCTACTCTTTAGTGGACAAAGAAGATGACCCGATCTTTAATTCAAAAAGTACCAGCAGTTCAATAAGTCAAGAAATTGCCTTAGAAATTTTAATTCTAAATGGTGGGAAAACAGATGGCAATAAATTTCAATTAATTTTTATTTCTAAATCTTAAAGTTTATTTCGATTTTGAGTGCAGGAATTTGTTGTAAAATATTATTTTTACTAAATTACGAATCTTTATCCATTTTATAAAAAAAAAAACCTGTACATGTTTTTACATCTACAGAAATTTCATCGAAGATGAAGGTGAGCTGTGATAATTTGTTTCATTGAAAATGAGTGTCACTTCGGAAAAGACAATCCAAGTGGAAATAGTTTTCAATAAACTAACAAAGGCATCCGTTTAAAATTCTTAGTCTTTGAAAAGGCAAATTTAACTATGTTATTAAATACACAAGTGGAAATAAACTGGCAATAGTGTCGTTCAAAGACCCAATTGACAGCTGTCCAACTGTGTCAATTCCGTGACAAGAGCATAAGATTGATGGCAACATCAAGGATTTATGTTATTGAATATGTTTGTGAGGGTCAGAAGCTTCATTAAACACACAAAATTCATGGCAATTTTCCCGTGCAATTTTGAGAGAATGGTCGCACTAGTCACATTTAAATATTTTTGGTATAACTCGAAAACTAGACCAAATTTGAGAATTTTACTTTGCAGATTTTTTTTGTTGGAAATTAGATTTTCTACTTGTGGGTTGTTCAAAAAATTTAATGACAAATTAACAACATAACATTAACTAAACCACACAAACATTTTTTGTACAAAGATAAGAGCAAGACATATCAAGCTATTAATATGACCGATCAAAAAAGTTTTTTGAAAATTCTGTAAAGGAACTATAAAGGAGCTGATAGGTACATACTCTATGTTCATTTGTTCAGTGGTGAGTTAAATTAGAGTTAGGTAACTCTGGAAATAGACTTGTCTATAGATACTTCATGAAGCTGTTTTTAAGTGGAGGATAAATGCAAAATGGCTTAAGATATCAAAAGCAAGTGTTAAGTTAACTTACCAGGTTTGGTTGTTAACTCGATTTAAACTGTATCCCCGCATTAAAGAACTTGCCCTTAGTAAATATTTTAAAAGTCTTGTTTATAAATTATATTTAAATATTTATTTCGGTACCTTCGTAAAAAAAAGTTAAGCAACTCCTTTATAATATTCTGACTAACAAAAAAAAAAACTGCGAATAAATCAAAAACATGATGGATGGTTTTTGATGCGTCATTTTAAAGACTTGAGAATCTTATTTATGTTCTTTGAATGTGAAATTAAAATTACTAATATTTCGGTTTCTCAAGTCGTTTTTTGCTAATTTTTCTTGCTCAGATTTTTTTTTTTTTATAAAATTTTGATAACATTCATCGAGTTACATTATCGAGTCACCCTTTCAAAAGTTTCTTGGAGTAACATTAAAGTCTGCTAACTCAAACCAAAGTGTTTTTTTTTTTCAAATTTTAAAACGCTAATTCTCTGCTTCACATTTATTTTAATAACTTATTTATTTTTTCATTTTTTTTTTCAGGTGATATAACACAAAAAGGATATGAAAAGAAACGATCAAGACTGTTGCAGCCATACATGACAAAGGGCAACCAAGGTACAATACAAATTCTACTTTTCTGTTGTAAAATCTCATAAAAAAGAAGTGAATCAATATTCGTGTGAGTGTATAATGTATGAATGACTGTATAAAGTATACTAATTGAATAATTTAGTTTAACATCGAAAGAGAAACGTTAAAAAAATGCTTTAATGTATTTTTGTGTTCTCTATCTACATAAATAGTTTTAGTTTACTTTATCTTAACACAACAACTAACAACACACTTTTCTCCTTTAAAAGCGCACACCCAAAGAGCCATCACATATTTTATACTATATGTTACTTTAAATACATTTACATTATTTAACTTAAGCAAGGAATTGGTATTAGTACAAGATGTGGGCAGTTTATAGCCTAAACTTAACTTCAGCATCAGTCCCAATCCATCAGGCAGTCTTCTTGACCACCATCAAGCATTAATCCTCATCTTACATTAGGCCCAAGGAAGAATTCTGTTTTTTTTTTTTGTAAGCTTAGAAATAGGGTAAGTTCGATTTTGATGCATATTTTCAAACGAAATACTAAAAACAACCGAATGCTCTAATGTGTTTGACAACAAAGTTGAATGCCTTCTTTAAACTATGTAGATTCATAGGTATCATTTTTTTGTACGCAAAACATATTTTTAATTTTCCGCTGATTGGTATAAACTGGTTAACCTTATATCGCCAGGAAAAATATTCAAGGCAAGAAAGGTTGAAATACATAAGACCATTTCAACTTTATTGGCCTTATTTCCATTATATTATATGTGTCAATCAAAACTCACCAACATATAGAAATAAGAACAATTAAAATATTTTAGAAAATTATAAAAAAACAAGTTTTTTGTAATTCTACCAGTCAAGCGCACATAGCATATGTATATTCAAAAACTATCTAGCATATTATCAAATATAAAATTACTGAGGAAAAGTTCTTTTTAAAATCAAAAAAATTGGTTCATGTTTAAAATTCAAGAATCCTCAAATTTATTCCTTAAGTACCACTGACTGGTATAAACTAATAAAAAATGATAAACTACGCTACAAAGCTACCTAATCGCAATTTTTGAGCAAAAATATTCGCGTTCTAGTGATAAATGTGTCACTAAACTTATTTCTTTTGTGAATGTATTTTCTAATTGGTATAATCTAGTCAAAAGCATAACGCTAAGGACTCACAATTTCACAATTTAATTATCAAGGAGATTAAAGTTTCCTCTTTTAATTTTGTCGTTTGTTAGGTTGCTTCTTTATTTATGGAGACACGACTATGTAGTAGTATCAGGTATCACTGACTGATATAAAAAAAGATACTGATAAATTGTTTACGCTATGAGCCTAAAAACATACCATTTTTGAATTCAAATACAATTTTTGTAACTGGTATAAGCTGGTCGAATGTACATGTCAAATAAATTCTCACACAAAATTTGTTTCCAAGAAGATTGATGTTAATTCTCTAAATTAGCTTGTTCTTTAACTTGATTTTTTGTCTTAGACTACTACTGAGTGTTATAAAACTGATTGATATCCATTGTTTCCAGCTTCCAAAATAAAGTTTTTTGGCTCAAGAGAATATCAAACTAATAATCATTAAACGGACTTTTCAAATTTGTTTATTTTCTAACTTGTAAACACTGCTTACTGGTATAAAGAACTGATAAATCGTCCAAGCTATGAGCTTTGTTCGCAAATGCTTCTTAACCTAGTGAATAAAATACGAAACACATCATATTTTACAATTCAAATACATTTCTCCTAATTGGCACAAACTGGTTGAATACACATGTCGAATAAAATCAGACACAAAATTTGTTTCCAAAAACATTGATGTCTTTTTCTCAAAATATTCTTATTATTTAACTTTCTTTCTAACTTAGACTGTCACGACTTGTACCTACTACTGAGTGGTATAAAACCGGAAACTGATTGATAACCAACGTTTCGAGCTTCCAGAATACATTATTTAGGCTCTAGTGATAAGCATTCTAAAAATCATTAAACGTTCTTCTGAAATTTGCTTATTCTCTAATTGGTATAAACTAGTCGAAAGAAAAAATCGTTCATTTTTCCCGATAAGATTGAAATTTGAATACGATTTCATATTCTCGTTAATTAACTTGTTTTCTTGTCTTTGTCTAGCTAGAAACGAACTTGTGCTACTGACTGGTATAAAAATGAACTGATAAATTACATTCTCTATAAGCTTTCTAAAATAATTTATATTTGCTCTGTCAAGAGAATACTAAAATAACAATGCACATATTTTTCGATTCACACATCTCTTCTGATTGGTATAAACTGGTCGAATGCACATATCAAATAGAGAATCATATAATTCTTTCTCAACCAGATTGAAGTCTTCCCTCTTCATTTTCTTGCTAGTTAACTTGTTTTCTTATCTCAGCCTTGCGATACACGACTCAATAATACCATCCTCTCATTCTCAAGGCAGCCTATAAGCTCGGTGAAATATGTTACCTTAGATCATTTATGCGATCTACGATGGCACATGTTGGTGATTAATTGGCATTTTCTTCTTCGCAGGCGAAGAGTAGGGCTACAATAAAAAGAAAAAAAAATTAGAAGTGAATATCCTATAGGTACCTACTGCTGATGTTGTCACACAGAGTTTCCTGCTGTCCATTCCACATTCTTTCAAAAAAAAAAAAAGGTTTATTTCTAAAAATAGGACAACATGCGAGTACATCGTAGGACTTCTCTCAATCTAATGAATTTTTGCTCTTTAGATTCTTGTTCCGAACTATCGCTGGGTATGGCTGACCATTGGTTTGGTTGGTTTTATTATGTGGTTATCCTTTAGTGCGTGGTCGTAACAGCTCTGTTCTCAGTTCAACAGCGAGGAAACGGACGATGTTTTGTAGTTATTTTTAGAAAATTGTATTTTTAGTATCTATCTATTCTAACTAAACCTACATGAAACAAGTTCGGAAGGCACATCTTTCCTAAGCACAAAAAGTTAAAACAACCATATGTAGAAGTATCTATGCATGCATACCCAGCAACCAATTAACTCAGCCTAAAGTTGCACGAGTATAATTATTTTACTTTGTGTCCCTGCAAAAAAAAAAAAAGAACCATAGAGATTTTGGACTTTGTCCTTCCGAATGCCTGTCGCTGAAGGTAAACGTGACCACATTTTCAATTTTCATTTCAGGGATGTGGTTTAGCTTAGGTTTTTTTTTCTTTTTGAACAGATTAAGTTTTGTGATATAAAGGAAGGCAAATTTTAAGATGAAAATGGTTTCTCAAATCGGAAAGACAATCAATGATCTGCGACATGAAGAAGGGTAGTCAGCATGATGGGAAATGAGGTTGATTTTATTAAATTAAGTGGTTGCAGTGCGGTGATGTTATATGAAAATGTTGATTAAGATTATTTGATTGATTGGGGAGATATTAGTAGGCCTTAAATGGAATAAAGAGATTGCTTTAAAATGCGTAAGACATCAAAATGAAGCCCTCCACCAAAATTCAGCTTTGTCGGAGTTATATTTGAAAAGATATTTCAATTTTATCGATATACTTGAACAAAAATGTTTTATTTTTGTTTTATTTTTAACCTGTTTTATTGGATTCAAACGGTTATAACTTTATATCTGAGCACCGCCTTAGCAAGTTGTATACCTTTTTAAAAACTACAGAAAAGCGGGATATTTTTGGAATATAAAACCTGTATTGTGTCATACGAATTTTATTCATGGAGCTCTTAAGAAGATTGAGGTCAAAAATTAAGTTTGATCAAAGTTTGATCAAATATTCGGTAAAATAAGTCAAACTATTTACCAAAGTTTTAGTGTAAAAATTGTAAAAAACTAAAGTCAATTATGGATAGGGTGAGCAAAAAACTGGTTCAAAGTAAAGTTTTTTTAAAATTTCGAAAAATAGCCCTTACTCGAAAACCGTTATGACTCGGTATGAACAAGTTGCAAAATTCTGAAAGGTCATGACCTGGCCATATCACCATATTCAGTTTTGACCGTCCTTTACGGGACACCCTGTTTATAAAAAAAAAATTGTACGATAAGTCGTTCTCGAGATATAGGCTAAATCGCGTTTTTCGAAATTGCGGCTGACGCACAACAATTAAAGATTTTTTTCTAAACTCAGTGACAACCCATTTACCAATTTCAATCATAAAATTCGAGCGGTATTTTTTTGCAAATTAAAAAACCTGCCGACTGGCCTTTTTGTTTTTTTTTTTCGTTTTGTTATACCTAATGCTAGGCAAAAATAATTGGCTTAAGAACATGAAAAAAAAACATCGCCTCTAGAGATTGGAAAACTAAATTTTTCTGTATACTTTTTTTCTACGTAGCATTCGTTGATCCGAAGGTATAAGGGGTTTTAGTTCTGTTGTTCTTTTTTTTATGTTTCATTGTTAAAAACGCTTGGGCTGTTCTACACAGCGCAATTTTTTTAACCGTTAGTTTGGTCTATCTGCTCGTTTAAAAAAAAAAAGTAAATTTTAAAATGTTAAAAACTAATTTAAAAAAAATATAACGGGATGTAAATTTGAAAAAGTAACGGACATCGCCCCTGGAAAATTATTTGCACAACATTTTGGTATTTGAAATTTTGCAATATCAGTGACACTTTTCGAGGTCTGCTACTTCAAAAGAAAATAAAAAAGAAAAAAAAGGCAGCGATCTTCAGCTTCATTTTATTAGACTCTCTGTAAATTTCGGTCCAAATATACAGTCTCGTCTCGGTCTCGTCTCGTCTCGTTCTCGTCATGCGAGACCGAGAGTTTTCTCGTCTCGTGGCCAGCCCTATACATTCCCACAATTTGTTAAATTTTGTTTTTTCATTAACGTGTATTAAAAAAATAAATTGGGTGCCCAACGGCTCGTGAAGAACCAGGACCTAGTGACTAACAACTCGCAACTATTCCTATGTGCGCTTGTCGACAGTAATGGAAGGGACCTACAATTTTATGCCAAATCCGAACGGCCAATAGCACTTTTTCATGACAAGTGATACTCTTGGAGGATTTGTCAAATCCTCGCATGAGGTAGTAGCCCTGAAAATAACTTTAGTTTTCAGGTGGACGAGGCTGGAAAGTGAACCCAGACCTCCAGCGTGACAGTCCAACGCACTTACCCTTACGCAACAGTCTACAACATAAACGTTTACTTTCATGAGATAAAGAAATATTAGAAAGCATTTCATAAATTCACATCGAAATTTGTGCTCTATAATTAATTTTTATTGAAATAAGTTGCTCTGGTTTGAGTGTAGGGAGATGCATAGGTGTATAAAATGGTGCGTGTAGTAATTTTGTTTTCATGTGAAGCGACTATTAAAATGCTAATAGTTCAAGTTCAATATGTTCAAATTAAAAAATCTAGAATTCCTATTACTGCATGCAGTACTGCAACTTGAAAAAAACAATGTAACAGTATTTTTTATCTTCGCAAGTGTCACAGAAGAGGTTGTAGGTCGAGAGCCTATCACAAAACCGTAGTTAAAAATATTTCTTTATCCTCAAATTGACAATTTTATGTTAAAAAACATCCGTTTTTGAGTGGTATTGCGCCCTTATCGACTTTGAACTCAGTTATTTTTTGACCGATTATATAAGTTTGGGGTCAGGTAGCCGAAAACCAAAATTCCAACAAAATAAAATCCCGGAAACCCAATACCAAGTTAACCAAAAATCCAAAAAACCTCATTATACCAATTTTGTTCCCAAAATGGAAATCACTACCAATTATATAAAATGGAAAATTCTGGAATTCCAATAACCAGAAAACACAAAATTCCAACATCCGGAAAACCCTTTTAACGAGGTTGTATGTCACAAATCCCCAAAAATAATAGCCAATACAAAATTTTGAGTCAAACAAAGCATTTAAGTACCGAAGATCAAAATTCCAAAATCCCGAAAAACCAATATCCAGACATTACAAAATCTCAAAAATCCGGAAAACCCTTTGTACCTAGATTTTGTTTCCCGAAGTGGAAATCCCCAAAAATTATATAAACTTAAAATTTAGGGTCAGACAAAGTGCCTAGGTACCAAAGATCAATAGTCCCAAACCCGAAAATCACGAAAAACTAATATCCAAAAACTACAAAATCACAAAAACCCTTTTTAAAATAGTGATCCCCAAAAATTATATAATGTTAGAAAATTGGGAGCCCGACGGAGAACCTACCGAAGGTCCAAACACCCCAAAAAAAAAAAAAACAAAATTTAGCAAACACAAAATCCCAAAAGACCAAAATCATAAAAACAGAAAATTCAAAATCACGAGAACCCAAAATCCCAACAGTTCCAGTTCGGGTGCTTCGGAAATAAATTTTATTTATTTTTATTTTTTTAATGTTCAGCGCTTACGGTAGGAATATTTTGTTTTCTTGGTGCTTCACCGTAATTTATTTTCTCGATGCAAATTTCACACGGATGGGCTCTTCCTCTAAAACAGAAATAAGCAACTTACGTTCAAACGTTTAAAAACATTCCCTGGAGAAAATTCAGAATTTGGTTTTTGGGGTCTTACGATTTCTGAATTTAAGGTTTTTCGAAATTATGGATTTCAAAATTTTGTCCAACTTCAAATTTTGTATATTATCTAGGTACATACATTTCCATTTGGGGAACAAGATTCTGTGGGATTTTATGTGTACTGGAATTTTCTTTTTTCGAGAATTTTTATAAAATTTTTTCCGGAATTTTAATTTGCGACACAGTTTCGGGATTTTGGGATTCTCTGGATTTTGGGGTTTTCGGGATTTTTGATTCTTTGCGACTCCCAAATTTTTGATTTCATATAATTTTAGACAGCTTACAGGGTTTTAGGTTTACTAAAATTGTTGTCTTTTTGGAATTTTGTGGTTATTGAAATCTTGGATCTCGAGATTCGAGAAAATTAGGTTTCGGGAACTTGAGTTAACTGGATGTTTGGTTTTTTATAATAATAATAATAATTTTAACTATATGCCTGTAAGACCTCAGGTCTTTTAAATGCAATGCACGGCACTAATTAGAAGGAAAAAAAAGATTTTTGTTGGCACAGTGGATTGAGAATTAGATGTTAATTATCTCATGAAATTCCACGGGTTGCATCCAGTTGAAACTGGGGAATATGGAAAAGAATGCTACCTAGACTAGGGATCGCACCCACACGTCTAGGTTAGCAGTCAAACACTATCCACTGTGCCATTGCCATTATTGTATTTCTTCGGGATTTAGAGTTCTTGAGATTTTTGATTATATAAAATGTAGTTCAATTAAAAAGTACAAGTGACCTCAACTCCAGAAATAATTGTGTTTCGCCCAAGGTATTTATTTTCTGGGTGCACGAATTTAAACAAATTCCCGTAGTATCTTTTTGCTTTGATTTTTATAAGAGTCGGTAAACATCGACCAAAATTTGTGTCTTAGTAGGGTATAACAGACTGACTGCAGAGCCCATTGTTATACCTTGGGCGAACACAATTATTTCTGGAGTTGAGGTCACTTGTACTTTTTAATTGAATTTAATTCATTCACTCCACTTAAAACATAATTAATTTCAATATTTTAATATTTAAATTTCTTCTTATTATTTTTCTTCTTATTATTTTCCGATTCTGTCGAAATCCCAAACGTTTCATTTATTTTGCGGGAAGTTTATTTCGAGACAAATTTTGGTTAATGGATTTTCAGTTCACCAAATTGTTGACTTTTCGGCATTTTGAAATTTCTGGATTTTGGAGTTTTTGAACTTTTGGATTTCGAGAATGTATCCGAATCTCAATTATTATTAGTTTTCATATAATTTTTCGGAAAAATGGGTTTTCTTAGTTTTGGTTAACTGGGTTTTGGGTTTTCTTTATTGTCTTGTAAGGGTTCTTTAGGATTCTTGGGTTTTTTGAGATTTAGGTTTTGTGTGTTTTGGAGCTTACAGATTTTTGATTTCGTTATTCGGTCCAGCTCATAATTTTTATTTATTTTGCGAGAATTCCATTTCGGTAAAAAATTCTGTATATTGGGTTTTCGGGATTTTCAGCTTTCCGGATTTTGGAGTTTACGGAATTTTGAGATTCTGTCTGATTAAAGTTTTTCATTTTATTTAAATTTTCAGGGTTTCCATTTGGAGACAAAATGTCGTGGTAATATGTGTTTGAGTTTACTCGATTTTTATGTTTTTCGGGATGTTGACCTTACGTGATTTTTTGGGTTTTCGAATTTCGGGGTTTTTAGGTTTTTGGATTTTGACATTCTGTTCGACTCCCTATTTTCATAGGCTTCAATTTTACGGTTAAATTATTCTTTTCCAAGCTTGTTTATGTTGACCTTACGTGATTTTTTGGGGTTTCGAATTTTAGGGTTTTTATGTTTTTGGCTTTTGAAATTCTGTTCGACTTCCTATTTTCATAGACTTAAATTTTTCGAATAAATTATTTTTTGCCAAGCTAGTTTATTAAAAGTCTATACCGAAATAGAACCACAGATAAGATTTCTATAACCAAAGAACCCTTTAAGACTGATGTACATATGTTGTGTGTATGCCAAGAGAGCATACAATAACTTTATCCTTCATCGTGTATTGTTTGCTGCCTAAAGGATAAAACTTTGTAAATAATTTTCACATCAATCTCAAAATAAAGTTAATTGAAAAAAATGTATATCCTTTGTTCAATTCAAAAAAAAAAAAAAATACAACACAACAACCCGCTTGAAGTCTGACTTAGGGCCGGCCGGCCTCTGTCTTGACTTGTATACGTACCTATTAATAAATCAAAGTAAACTCGGTCACTGCGTTAAAATGTTAACCGACTAAGAATCAACTAGTTCTAGACCAAGTAAACAGCCAATGGACCTCAATGTAAAGTGAATACCTTTACCATCTTGCCAAAGTCTGTTCTTTAAAAAAAGAAAAAAAAAAAAAAACTATGCCTACAGGCTTTAAACAAGCGCACCATCTTGTCAATTTATTTAATTTTTATCGCTGGTTTTCACAATCGTAAAATCCGTACTTGAAAATACTTTGTCGGTTATTGTTGTTGTTGTTGTTGTTGCTGTTGTTGTTTGTTGCTTGCTGCTGGTATGTATTCCTTGGGGCTATTTAGCCTCCTTTTATAGGATGTGTTGTTATTTTAAGCGTCTACAACACATTCTACTAGGATAATGGTTGGTTGTTCTTGTTCGGAGGTATTTTTTTACGTACCTATAGTTTTTGCCACGCACTCGTTAACTCCATATTCGAGGATATACAATTCATCTGTCAATATAAACCTTGCTAAGACTTGTGTGTGTTTCCATAATTTTATGTTTTCTTTTGTGGCTTGCGGGAGTCATTCGTTTGCTGAGATGGCTTCAAGGTTGCAAAAATGAATGTTCAGGATGTTTGTTTTTTTTTTTTTTGTTATAGCTTATAGCCCATCTTGCAAAACCGTTGTGGAATTTTCAATTAAAAATGAATTTTCTTTTCAATGATGATTATAATGATGATGGTGATGGTGATGACGATGGAGATGAGAATTGCAGTAGCAAAATGCGAACAATCTCGTTGGTTTGATATTTATCTGAGACATTTTTCTTTCTTCAAAGCGTTGTGTTACATTTGTCCGACATAAAATGTCCATACACTGGAAGAAAAAAATTATTTCTATCAAAATCACTTTCTCGAATGGATGCATTTTACTTTCGTTGCATCCCTTAATATGTGTATAATGTTGATAAAGTTTGATTAGAAATGAAAAGTAATTAAAAAAAAAAAAAACAATAACATTCTCATTTTACGGACGAATATTATAAATTAAAATTTTTTAAATCGGTTAAGTAATTTCTGAGATCATTCAGGACAAACTTTTTGTTTTGATTATATATTTTTTTAAATAACCTCCGTATAACATTGTGTACCTAATAACTTTTCAGATGGATGTGTTGCGTTGTTATAATATGAGTATAATGTTGGTAAAGCTAAACTAAAGTTGAATGTTTGTTAAAAAAAAAAACAAATATAGCCTATAACATTGTCATTGGAATGAGGAATATTATTAATCCAGATTCATTCAAATCGAATAAGTATTTTCTGATATCATCGAGGACAAACATTTTTGTCTAAGTTGTATTTTTTTTTTTAAATAACCTCCCTTTATCACTGACATTTTACTGAAGGGTATTATAACTCTGTAGTCATTTAAATCGGTTAAGTATTTTCTGAGACCAACGAGGACAAACATTTTTGATTTAGTTGTGTTTTTTTTTATAAATCACCTCCCTATAAACACTGTCATTTAAGTGAGGAGTATTATAAATCCGTATTTATTTAAATTGGCTGAGTATTTTCTCAGATCATCGAGGACAAACATTTTTGTTTTAATTGTGTTTTTCTTTTTTTTTTTTTTAAATAGCCTTGTTATAACATTGATATTTAAGTGAGAAGTACTATAAATCCGAATTCATTTAGATCGGTTAAGTAATTTCTGAGATCATCGAGGACAAACATTTTTGTCTAAATTGTGTGTTTTTTTTTTTTTAAATAACCTCCCTATATCACTGACATTTGACTGAAGGGTATTGTAAATCCGTGGTCATTTAAATCGGTTAAGTATTTTCTTAGATTATCGAGTACAAACTTTTTGTTTTATAAACAAGTAATGGGTACCAAATGATGAATGTTCAAGTCGTCGAGGGCAAATTTTATTCAAATACCTGAGTTTTACAAATGGAGATGCCTTACATTTTCTTTTTAGATTAATATTTAGATTGGAATATATATTAGATTGGAAAATGTCCTTATTTCCACCAAAAATAGTGCGAATTTTTTTTATTTACAAATGTGATTTCTATTGAAGTTTTTTTTTTGTTCCAGTGTATCTCATAGCATAGGTATTATAAATTGTATAATTTTGTAATTATGGTCTGACGTTGTGGTCCTGATGATGGTGTGTGTTTTGTATACTTTAAAGAGTGGATGAAATATCGGCGATTTAACTGACAAGTTGTTGACGTTAAAAAATTACTCTGGGAAAACGAACGTTCGAACGAAAACAAAGCACAAAAAAAAAAAAAGAAACAATACAAAAATACAAAATTGTCTTTAAATGCAATTTATAAGAAGGATTTAATTTATTTATAGGATTATAAATAAAGTCCTTCTTGGTTGAGAAAGGTAAAACAGTTTTAATCGGTAAAAATAGATAAATTGCTTGTTTTTCTTTTGTTGTTGTTATTCTTTTTTTGTGGAGGGCATTTAAAGTGAGAGACGATAGGTATCATGTCGTTTGTACATCAGAAATGGTATTGTCGAAGGAGAATAAAATGTTATTGATGTTTTTTTTTTTTGTTGCAGAGAAAAACTTAAGTACACCCATTGATGGTCGCCCGGCTGGCAAGGCCCTAATAAGTTTTCAGTAGCGAAAATCTAGACGAGGAAAACTTATCAGATACTTGGGCAAGCCAGTACCAACAATTTTGAACGAGGGAAACTTGTCGAACACTCGTGAGGCTCTCCCTAGTAAAATCTTGTTGGACATGTTTCAGGCCCAATCTCTCTTGTACACCAAAAACAAACAAATTTGTTATCTTACCATTGAATTTCAGTATCATACGACACTTTTTTCTCTCTTTCCTTTGCCTTCTTTTTCATATCACACTTTTTTCTATAGGTGTGAGACATCTGTCATATGGTATGAAATATAAGAGTTTGAAACTTATTAACTTTCTACATTGAATTTTTGTGTAGAGAGTTAGAACAGTGAGTAGCGCATTAGACTGACAAGCAGAAAGTCGCCCGATCAAGTCCCACATAAGCCAACTTTTTTTTACTTGATGATTCAAAGGGTTCATAATCGTCAAGGGCCTTGTTCAAGCCTTTGCTTACCCTTACTAGCCCCTTGCCAGAATCTATGTAAAATTCTCTAGTGCCTTGTTTAAAACTTAATTGTTTTTCTACGTGGACGGTGGTCATGAAATAAAGAAAGAAAACACACTCGTTTTATAATTAAATAGAACAGTGTAATTAACAGTGTTCCAAATGTTCAATGCTTTTATTTTTAAATTCAAACACAAATGTACGGACTTACAGAATTTTAAAATAAATATTATATTACAAAAAAAAAAAAAAAAATATTCCTCAACGTTTTACTTAATTTTTAAATTTCACTTGATTGACAATTTGCTTCAACTATGTGTATCAATTAGGTATCATCAAATTTAACCCATTTTACGTTTCTGAACAACACTCCCATCAAGTAACATTTCGAAAAAAAATTCCTTTTCCACTTTACCGTAAACTTTAAGTGAAAATTTAGTTTCTGGTAGATATGGTGGAAATTTTTCAGTATCAATTTTAACATTTTTTAAAACAATGTTGAAGTCCTTAAAAAATAAAAAAAAAAATTAATTGTTTGGTCAAAATATTAAAGGCACGTAATTTAATTCTCGATTAACACGTGAACTCACTTTCGGAATAGGACATTTTGGTAAGTTTCCAGATTCTATCAATGCATCTCTATAAATATTTATTAAATTAACTTCACTTCTTCCTCCAAGAAAGATACATCCATCGCCATTTTGTATATTTACTAGAGTCAAACGTTCAGTACTACTTCTAATAACAGCAATTTCCAATGAATAATTGAATCCTTGAACTTCATGGGCCATTTGTATGTCAGCAAAAGCACGACCTTGTTTTACGGTTTTGTCAATATAACAATCGGACTTACTTATAAATTTTGTATTAGTTGTGCAGTTAAGAGAATCCATTATTATTTCAAAACCGCGCTAAAATATATGAATTAATATACTGTTTGTATAAATTTCGAATGAATTTTAAATTCTTACCTTTCCAGAAGTTATTTGTATAATAATACAAAAAAACACAAAAATCTTTAATGTTAAGTTCATGATGTCAAAATTTATATTAATTCTGATGAGAAGAGGAACCTAACAAATTTATACAAAAATATAGAACAATTGTAAATTTATCTAAATTTAGATTTAATTGCTTTAGGTATTTAAAACAAATAAAGATACCATATTAATATTAAGTCATTTGGTGACATTAAATATTTATCTATTTAATTGCAAAAAAAAAAAACGTTTAATTTAGTCAATGGTGTGGAAAAAAATTATTTTTAATTTTATTTTGTTGTTTCACGCATAAACTAAAGACTACATTATGATCACAATTTTAATGAACCTCTGCCAAATAACATCAAAGTTCATTAAAAAAAACGTCTCGGTTGAACTTAAATTTGCCAATAACAACCACATATTGTTTCAATTGTCAATTACGCGGCAGAATTTAATTTAATAAAATAAGTTTCAACCGGAATTTAGTAATCGAAGAACAACAAATTTCACGAAGCATTACAAGAAGACAACATCTGCAAAAACTGATAGAAAATATGCCAAAATTGAAAGTGAAGTGTCAAAGTTAGTGCAAAGCTTCAGGTTAAACATAAATTTACACTGAGTAAATAGCCCAGGCAAATTGTACTTTTTCTGCCAAAAAAATCCAAGTGAAGGTTTTTAAAAGCTATTGTCTTTATTTTGACATAAGAAATACTGTCGCAAAAGTTTATTACCAAATCGTGTGCGCGTCAATAGTAAGTTATCCAAGGTTAAATATCGAAAATATCAGTTTTTCGCATAAAACTCGGGAACGGTAAATGCTATCGAAAAGGGTTTCATCAAAACTTGTAGATGATGTCATCAGCAAAAAAAAAAAGTTAAGATAATTTTTTTCTAGCAGCCCATCGTTAAGAAGATATCGACATTTCAAAAAACGTAAAATGTCGAAATGGTCGGTTTTCACGTATAAGTCCTAAACATTTCAAATTTTTGAACACATCTGAATACAAAGTTTTTTCATTATGTGAATCCCTACAAGAAAACATTGTTATTTTTTTTCTTCTTAAAATCAACCGTTTAAAGATAAAATTTTCTAAAAAGTTGGACAAAAAGTTCAAATTTCTGGGTTTTTTATTTTTAATCTTAAAAGCACAAGTTGTCGAAGAAAATCTTACGCTCAGTTTAAATATCAAAATATTCTCTTCAAAAAAAATATGTCACTTTTTTTCATACGAGTCATGAACCGCAAGATATTGCTATTTTAATAGTGTCAACTGTCAAAAAATCGGTTTTTCGCATATATCTTTTAAACAGTAAGCTTAATCGAAAAATAATATTAAAAAAATGTATACGTTATGTAATATAAAAATTTCTAGAAGCCATAATATTTATGATATCATTATTTAAAAAAACACCAAAAGTCGAAAATACCGGTTTTTTGCTCCTTACTCTCAAATTACGAATTTTTCGAAAAATATTTTATCTCTTTTTTGCAGATTTTAGTATTCCCTAGGGAAAACAGTATCAAACTTTTTTGCGTATAACGCATCAGTTGCAAGATATTACTACTTCAAAAATGGTCAAATTTCGAATATTTTTGAATACAAAAAAAATAAAAAACGTATTTTGTTTAAATGATATGGAATTCGAAGTGTAAAATTATTCATGAAAGGCTACAGACGGTTTGAGAAGGCTAACATTTTTGTAAAAAAAAATCAGCTGACCCGGCAAACGTTGTTCTGCCATATAAATTATTTCTAGTGAATATTTTGGTTGCTAAATAAGAAATAACGAATAGTTAAGGCGTTAAGGCCACATTTTAGGTCAAACCTTGCACTTCATTCTGACGGTATGAGCTTTAGTACACTAGTCCACATCCTAAATTTACTTTTAAGAAGTGTTGCCGCGGTGGCAACACTGGCAGACCGGAGATATAAGCGTTGCCTTCTGACCATGTTTTAACACGAAATCTATATATATACAAAAGAATTGTTGTTCGTTTGTGTTCTTATATCTCACGTTTGGCAGCTCCGAATTTGGTGAATTTTTTTTTGTTGAAAAGGTATTATTCTGTAGCAGGTTTGTATGTAAAAATGACTTTGTGACCGCTTACAATTTTGCCAATTCCAAGTAAAAAAAAAACAACAAAACGAAGAAAAGTCAAATAACATTTGTTTATAGAATCAAAACGGAAATTCAGATTTTATTATTTTCATTCGAAGTAAAAAATCAAACAAAACAACATTTCTTTATAGAATTGAAACGAACATTTAGTGAAAGCTGTTTATGATGAGAAAGGTGGATTTTATTTTTTGGATGACATTTTTAATTTCACTGATTTTAGCATTATGTACATATGTATTCGGTCGCAAAACAAAATAACATTGGCGCTGGCTTCATCGGGAATTGCTGCTACCTTATTGGAAGGTGGTCGAACTGCACATTCAGCACTGTAGGCGTAATCTGTAAAGCGTGGCGGATCGCTTTCATTGACGGATTTTTATTTTCTTATTCTCAAAAGTTCTTTTGCAGTTCAATTTTTGTTTGAAATCGATCATCAACTTTTCAATCACCTAGAAACCTATCATTTTATAACAAAAACTGGAAAGCGGAAGCCAACTGGAAAGCGGAAACCAACAAAAAAAAAACTGAAATGGTCAAATGCAACAAACAACACCCTATATGAAAACATAAATTATTAACATGCAATAATTAGAACAGTTATTACGTTCACTCAATTTAGTTACTCATTTTCTCTTATGCTCAATTATGAAACTCATTATTAAACTCAATATTTTAACAGCAATCGCTTGTTATTTGTAAGGCAATTATTGTCATTCTAACGTTGAGCAGTAAAGACCCTTTTTTCCTTATCCTAAATTTAAACAATTATATTTTTTGGTACAGTCAAACAGTTATAAATTAAAGTAAAATACATTTGAACAGTTATACATTGTAATTAAAATAAAATCAAACACGTTGTCTTATACATTCATACACAATTACACAGTTAATTAAACATTACAAATTCAACAACCAGTTAACTAATATTATTGATAAAACACAAATCACTTAACCTTACCAACTCCTAAGATCACCCCCAAATAGTAAGATTATTGTGTGGGATGAATGCACGATGGCTCATAAGAAGTCATTGTAAGCTTTGAATAGAACATTCAAAACAATCAAAATTTATTTGGTGGTGTCTTTATATTATTGGCCGGTGATTTTCGACAAACCTTGCCCGTAGGACCACAATCAACTCAAGCGGATGAAATTAATGCGTGCTTGAAATCACCTTATTTGTGGAGATATGTCAAAACAATCAGATTTACAATAAATATGCGTGTCCAATTGTAAAACGATTCATCGGCCGTTGAGTTTTCAAAGCAATTGTTGATTATTGGAGATGGCAAAATGCCCATTGATGATGGCTTAATAACACTGTCGAAATTTTTTTTGTGAGATTAGGTACCCAAACTAAAAAAGAATTGATTAAAAAAGTTTTTCCAAATATTGGACAGCGATACAAAGATCATGCTTGGTTGAGCGAACGAGCAATATTGGCAGGAAAAAATAAAGATGTTAACGATGTTAATTGGGATATTCAAAATGGAATAATTGGTGGATTTCTTAATTCACTAGATTTACCAGGAATGCCACCCCATAATTAACGATTTAAAGTCAGTGTGCCAATCATCATGCTTCGGAATATGAATAAACAGAAACTTTGCAACGGAACTTTACTTGCTGTTAAGCGCTTAATGAATAATGTAATCGGAGCCACAATTTTAAAAGGAAACAATAAGGGGGAAGACGTTCTTATTCTCAGAATTCCGCTAATTCCATCTGATTTTTCAAACGGCTTCAATTTCTAATTCGCATTGCTTTTACAATGCCAGTCTTTAGAAGTGTGTGGCATAAACGTAGAATACCCAGTATTTTCACATGGGCAGTTATGTTGCATGCTCCAGAGTAGGCAAACCATAAGCGTTATTTATATGTACGTATATAAATATTGTAAACCAAAGAGCGTTACAATATATAAATGTTGTATACCAAAGAGCGTTACAATATAAAAACATTTTGAAGAGAACTTTGAGTTTTTATTAACGACCAGCGAAGCGGTCGCGGGCACCCTAGTTTCACATAAATTAGCCTATAAATCGAGAACCAAAATAACTTTTTCTAGGGAAATTACATTGAAATTATTTTGATTGCATAAGATTGGGCATTAAAAATTACCCTATGATCATGTGCCATATGCTTAGATTATACCAAGACAAATATATAGTGGTTTGATATACTGCCACCTTCCCCACCCATTTTGAAAGCGGTTATACAATATACTAATACATGTATAAAAATAGACTTCGAAAATGATGTAAAGTATAAAATTCTACGTCAACGCTCATCTTAAAATTTAATGAATATTCATTTTATAACCATTATTTTCTGACTAATAAAAACCCTTATCCGCCGAGGGCATTTTGCACCCCCCGCATTCAAGGGTGGGAGAGGGGCCAAAAACTGAACATATTCCTATGGCTTCAAGTATTCTAAATCCAACGAGATATTCCACGATATCAACCAATGTGTGGTTCTCGATTTATAGGCTAATTTATGTGAAATTTCGTGTTAAAACATGATCAGAAGGCAACACTTATATCTCCGGTCTGCCAGTTTTGCCACCGTGGCAGCACTTCTTAAAAGTAAATTTAGGATGTGGACTATTAGTGTACTAAAGCTCATCCCGTCAGAATGAAGTGCAAGGTTCGCTCCCTTTACGCCCTAACTAGAACGTATTGTAAGTCTGTTTGAAAGTTTTAAGGATCAATAAAATTGATCGAATGTGACCGATAAAATAGAACGATCTTGTATCGATAAAATTGAACTCTCCATTCATATTTCTCTCACAGACCTCATCCTTACATATAGTTTTGGTCTTCATCAAATAATGGACCGTGCGTCTTCGTGCTGGAATTTTTCAATAACACACAAATAGACCAAACTGTTGTACTTACAAATGAAAAATGGTATGTCCATGTGTATTTGATATTTTAGTATTTTACCATCCCTTTCACAGTCACAAAACACGTACACATTTCTTGTAAATTAAAATAAATCGTACGAAATTTTGTACGCATTTCATTGTGATACATAACAAATACAGAATTAAATGTTAAAGTGACGCGAAACTTCACATCAATGAAATATCGATCAGGCGGACGTAGTGCCATCTGTCATTCAATAAAACATAAATAATTTCGTTCCATTTGTTAAATTATTTGAATATTGTTCATACAGAAATATGTACTAAAATCGCGATTAAAATAATAATGAGTGGGTGGGGGGTGTGGTATGAGGGTGGGAATTTGGGGTTATAGGTATTTTGTTGATTCCAAATCTAAAAAAAAAATAGCGGGATGAAATATACTTTAAAACCTATTCTTATACCTACCAAATATTAACACAAAATGTCATAAAAATCGGTCGAGCCGTTTTGGAGGACTTCGACCACAAACACCGTGGAACTAGATTTTTATGGATTAAATTTTTAAAGTTGACCTTATCTACTCACCGTTACTGTTTATGTATAAAACTCCCTTGTTCATCGGAAAAAAAAACAAAAATCCCTGTAACATAACCTCAACCTTAATATGATTTAAGGTAACTAATTATTATACTTAAAACAGAAATTCGTGTCAAAGAATAATACTCAAGTCAACTTTTGTCATAATTAAACGTGTCAGCAATCACCTAATTTAGTCCTTCAAATTAAAAAAAAAAAATTTTAATTACAGAAAAACATTCCACACACTTTCACCCAGAAACAAAATGACCACAAAAAAAAAAAAAAAAACAAACACACGTTCATATTGTACAATGCAACCTACCAACGTCCTTGTGCTTGTTTCTCCTTACTGACATGTCAATTGATGTACAAAAAAAAAAGGCAAAAAAGAAGAAAAACCTACAGGTCACACCATGGGAAATATATACAACAACACAGAAAAGAAGAGTCCTTTTCAAAAGTTAAGCACACGACAAAATGTCATTAAACCCGCATGTGTTGCTTAAAATAAACTCAAGAATTATTGTTCACACCCATTAAGCTTCTGTCTTTCCTTATTTATACTTAAAAAAAAAAAAGTATCTTCATCGAGCGAGATATTTCCTTCCCTTGCCTCCATCCCCTTCACCATTTTTGAAGGATAACTCGCTGGGATTTGTACTCTAAAGCCTCCCCGTCCCCATCACCTAAAAAGAACCTACCTCTCTGTACTTGTTACGTCATTTTGAGTGACACATCAAGTTAAGCTAACTACTCTCGTCGAGGATGTCATTTTGATTGAAATTACTTTTGACTCTAACACATTTACATATTCACCTAAAATAGGACATCCTCTCAGCCTTGTGTCCTTATTCATTAACATAAGCTGTGTTGAATTTTTCCATTTGGTATATACGAGACTAGGGTAGGTTCTCTATGTGGTTGTTGTTGTTGTGTTGGCAACCGGAAATAGGTACTTGGAATTATCCCAAACCAACCTTGGCAGGTAGATGTCGCTCTTTGGTGTGTGCTGCTATTTGGGGAACGTGTCAAAAAATTGACTGCTTGTTGTATGTGTGTGAGTGTTTGCATGAAATTTGTCGTATGTCCTAATTCATTAACAGTAAAACTAACATTGTGTATCCAACATATTTCTAAAACAAAAACAAACAAAAAAAAAAAATTATAAATAAAGGTGGCGGTGGTGGTGCTAATAATGCCGGTAATGGAAGCAGTAATAATGGCGGCGTTGGTGGCGGTGGTGGAGGAGTAGTAAATATGCCTCCCTACTACAATCTAAAGGATCAACATCTGCAACAACAAACCGGAAATGGTGGCAGTGGCAATGGTGGAGTGCAAATTTCCAGCGAAGGATACAGCTATGTGACTGAGGTTCCGTCGTTGCCATCGTCCCACCATCGACACTCGAGCTCACATCACAAATCCTCATCGTCCCATCATCATTCCGGAAGTGGGGGTGGAGGAGGTGGTGGTGGTGGTGGTAATAATGGTGGTAGCAGAGAAAGTGGTGGTGGCGGGGGCAGTAGTGGAGGTGGCGGCGGTGGTGGTGGACATCATCAGAATCGAACACGAAGGACACAACGAAGAGTTACCCACAACGAGAAGCGATATCATTCAGGTCGGGGTCGCTTTTGTTTATTTTATCTCTCTACACATTTTGTTTTGTTCTTCTTGTGTTTAGAGAGATTACACTTTTGTTTGGATTTCTTTTTTGTAATCTATAAAAAAAAAGAAAATACACCCCTCCACCTTTTATATTTCATTTTCTCCAAATCACGTTGGTTTATTTATTTTTGTTCAAAATTATTTTTTTTATCTATTTTTACTAAATGTGGTTTTATTGAAATGGTTTGTTTTTAATATTTTGTTTTTAAATGAATACTTTTATTAAGAATTTTGTGCTTTATGAATGAATGGTGTATGAGTTATGTATATATAATAATAAAATTTGTAGAATGCATGATTGTTTTTTTTTTGTGTCTATACATTTTATAAGCACGCTTTGATTTTAATTATTTTAAGTTAAACGTTATTGAAATTGTCAAAAGATAGAAATATTTGCTTTTGTTTGTAGGAACCTAATATAAATAATTTTAAATTAAATTGAGTGTAGAAAATATGGTAAGTAAAAATGTTAAACTATAAAACATAATTCTAGTTAATAACTATAACTGATATTAAAGTCCAACTTACGAAATTAAATTTTTAATTTAGATTGGTAGATAGGTAGGTACCTTACTGTTTAAAAAGAAATAGCAGCATGAGGGCGTGTTTACATAACCTAACACTCCATTCAACGAATAAAAAATAAATCCAAAAAATCATCTTGTTTATTAAGCACCGCCATTTAACATTATTTTTCTTTTTATCTTAGTCGTTTATACTTTAGTGTTCAATTTTAGTATGAAATTAATTTTTCATGGTGCGCCATATTACACAAAGCAAAATTATATATAGACACCCAGAACCGGTTATCTTTTTTGTTTACTTTTTGTTTTTGTTGTACTAAGCTAGCCCTATAAACTTGCGATTTAATCTTAACCCGGCACGTGTTCGGTGAAGACAGAAGTTTGTGCATTGTTCTTATTTTAATTGGAGTTTCGGAAGTGTGCTAATTGCTATTTGCCAGTTGCGTCATAATGTCCACTTCGCCATAATACCCGAACTTTCCCTACTAGTATTTGAAAACATGCATACAAGTATTTAAAAAAAATGTCCGCCTAATGTAAACATTTTCAAAAAGTTATTTTTAAAAACTGAAGTTTTGCGCTAAAAACCAACCATTAAGACTCCCGGATTTAGAGAAAACTAAATATTACAAAAACTCGTTTTTTGTTAAAAAAAATATTCACTTTTTGTACAAAATTTAAAGGTGGGCTGCTCTCTGTGTCAATTTTTAATTTCTTTTTTTTCCAGTGTATCTTTGGACCAACCAGTAGTTTAAGATGGTCCAAAAAGATACCATTTGATTTCTTGAACAAATATTTATTCTTGTAACAAAAATTTTAAAATTCGTTGAAACGTTTGAAAAAAATAAAAAAGTTGTCAAACATTAGCCGAGTTTATTTTATACTCATTAATTACTCACTTTTAAATTTTATTTGCAAAACAAAAACAAAATAAACACTTTAAGTAAAAAAGTGAGTAATTAATGAGTATGAAAAAAACTCGGCTATTATAAGGAAATAAACGGAACGGCAATTTAATATAAATTTAATTTAAAAAAATTAGACTTTTTTTTTAATCAATTTTTTTGAGATTTTGATAAGCAGAATTATTTATGCTTTAAAGAAGCTTCTGTATAAAAACAATTATTTGAACCGGTTCATCCAATAATGACAAAGTCCAAAATATGAAAACTGGTTCTATTGGAATAATTTATGTAGAACCTATGTTTATTTTTTAAAATTGCAATAATTGAGCCGTAATAAGAAGTTCTAAGAATAAGTTTTTTCAAGTACCTACATATTCTATAAAGCGTTAAGAAATCACTATTTATAAGTTTCAAAAAAAAAAAAAAAAAAACCAAACAAGTTTTACATATTTCGTAGTTAAAAAAAAAAAAATACATTTTTGTAAAAATATTAAAAAATATTTTTTATAATAAGCTTGTCAAATATTTCCCAAGAATTCTTTTTTATCAAAATCGTAGACCTGTTTTTGAAAAAAAAAAAAAAAAAAAAACATATTTTCCTCAGCGATTTAAAATTTGTTGGGCCCTGCAAAAAATGGGCACGACCAACGGGATCGCACAAAACTTGCTCTCGTAGCTAACAACTTTAACGTAGCTTGAAATTATTAATTTAAAATATAAATGATTACTATGAATTATTATAAATTAGTTATTTTAATAGCTACAAAAGATAGAGCTCAAAAAAAGTATGCCATCTGATTTGTTTAATAAATATGAATTTACAAACAAAAAATCAAAAACCGTTAGTGTTTTTTTTTTTTTATAAATTAATTTTTTATACATATATAAATATTCTTGAACAATAAAATACAATTTTTCACAAAACTAAAAAATAAAAATTATTAGCCCGTTTTCAAGATATTGAATTTTCAAAAAAAAAAAAAAAATCAATATTTTTTTTAAAAATCGAATATTTATATATACAAATTTGTTAAAATTGTAAGGGACCTTTTGTATAAAAAAAACTTGGTTGAAATCGGTGCAGCAGTTTACGAGAAATTTGAATACGAAAATATCGGTTGTATGACAGGTACCGTTAATAATTATTATTAATTTTAGTAACTACTCGTAATTTTTTTTTGAAAATCATTATAGCAGTTTTTGAAATAAATCAATTCTTGTATGACAGGAACCGTTATTTTTTGAGTTAAAACAAAATTTCAATTTTCCCTCTAGGGAATCACATGAGTAGCTTAAATCCAAAGTTTGAAGAAAATCACTTCAGCCGCTTAGGCTGCAGGTCGCGGTACAGACAGACAGACAGACGGACAGACAGACAGATACACTGAACCAAATCCTTACGTAAATACAACGTCATTGTTTCTACGATTTTGTAGTTACAATTCAGCCGATGTTGGGATTCGTTATCTCAACGATTAGTCATTCGTTCTTTAATGAAGCCGTTCATCAAGCAACGAATTTTCGTTGAGTCAATGAAATATTTTAATTAGACAACGTAAAAGCCTATTAACGAAATTTTTCGTTGAGTCAACGAATTTATTTGATTAATTACCGATATTTTAAATTGAGTCAATTTCATTTGTTCATTAATTAACGATATTTTCGTTGAGTCAATAAATTTATTTCATTGATTAACGTAAAATGTTTTCTTTGGTTAATGAATTATTCGTTAATTCAACGAATTTAATCGTGATGATATTATTAGGTATAGTTTTTTTTTTGCATTATATGTTAGTTCAAATATTCTTGTTAAAGAATCTTCTAGTGAAGAAATAAAATAAAAATAGCTTGATGTTAAGGTGTACTAGTACTGATTCCCAATAAGACCTTAGAAATCATACAAATTATACGGCGCCTTGCCAACAGGCATTTTTCATTTGTTTTTTGTTCATTTATATATGTAGATTCTTCGACAAGAATTTAGTGTGAACTATAACAAAACAGATTCAAATTCTATTTGCATTAAAATATGATTTTTTTCGACGGTTAAGTTATTTTACATTATCGAACGTAATTTTTCGTTGAGCCATCGTAAAATAATAACATATTTTCGCCAATGTTTTTCGTTGTATTATGAAAGCTTTCATCAAAATAAACTGGTGGCTAAAGAGTTAAGGTAAAAAGTGTATGATCAACCAACATATTTTTTTAAAATAAAGGTTTGATTGGGCCAACGAATTTTGCGTGAAGTTAACGAAAACTCATCCAACGTAAAGAATTTCATAACTCTACGAAGAATATTATTTTCAGTGTAGACAGAATTGCGAGGAACGTTAAGGAACTACCTATATTTTTTTTAACCTTCAATACTCTATCTAATTTTCAGTTGGATTCTGAAAAGCATCAGATGGCCTTGTGTCTTTTTTGTATTTAATAAAAGTGAAAAAGGCGGAAACTACTTTTTCTTAAAAAAAAAAAAAAAAAAAAATTGTTTGCTTTTTTAAAGCTCAACCTTGATTTTTGATCAGAAAAGAAGCAATGATGACTTTTAATATTGCTGGATGATATAATTTTCAGTTTCCTCATAGCCTCTCCCATTTGACCTTTTTAACCAAAATCTGGTCCTAGAAAGACAAACATTTACTTAAAATAAAGGTTGAATGGGACCAAAAAAAGCATTAGAGATTTTTTACCATTTTGTAAAATCGTCGACAAGACGTCTATTAATCTTCACATTTTTCTTCTTTGATCGCTTGTAAGCACTTCTGCATGGCAACATACTTACTTACTTACTTACTTAGATCCTCAGACCTATTACGTCCCTGATGTTTCCCTTACGGGACATAGGGCCTTCACTACACCTACGCGCCATCGTGTACGATTTCTTGAAATATATTTCAGCTCTCTCCAACTTGTCCCCAGTCGAGCCGATTCCTGTTCGACCGTTCTTCGCCATGTACTTCTAGGCCGGCCCACTTGTATTCCCTCCTGTGTGAGCGGGTTCCACAGCATTGCTTGAGATGCAATGCACCGATCGCCTTTTCGAAGCGTATGGCCAATCCACTGCCACTTTCTTTTTCGTATAATGGAGTCTATGGGCTCCTGACACGTTCTCGCATGAAGTTCGGTATTGGAGATACGGTTGGGCCAGAAAATCCTCGAGATATTTCGTAGACATCTATTAATGAAGGTTTGCAGCTTTCTAGTGACTTTCCAAGTGCTGCAGCCGTAAAGTAGCGGAACAGTCGTAGCTTGGTCTTTAAGCTAAAAGAGTTGTTTCTCCATATTTTGGACAGCATTCCGAACGCAGCCTTTGCTTTTCTGATTCGGCTGTTTACTCCCAGTTCAGTTCCGCCACCCGTAGAGACAATACTCCCAAGATATTGGAAATCCTCTAACATCTCTACCGGTTGTCCAGAAATATTTACTTGGATTGATGAGAAAGTTCCAAGGCTGATCCTTTTAGTTTTTGACGAGTTGATCCCTACGATTTCTGCTTCTCTCTCCACCCTTGCTGTCATTTGATGGAGATCCATGATCCTATGAGAGAGTAAGCATACGTCTTCCGCGTAGTCCAGATGTTTGAGGTGAGATTGCAGAGTCCACTGAATTCCTCCATTTGCATTTGACTAAGCTGCTCGCAGTACGTCACTTATCACCAACAGGAACAGTATTGGTGACAGTATACAGCCTTGCCTAACTCCACTTTGGATTTCAAACTCCTCTGACAGCCTACCTTTGTGCAACACGTGACACTTGGATCCATCATATGTAGCCTTGATAATAGCAATCAATTTATCTGGGATGCCCCTCCTGCGCAAAGCAAGCCAAATAAATTCTCTATTGACACTGTCGAACGCCTTTTCAAAATCGATGAACAGCAGGTGAAGTGGTGATCGATATTCAACGCACTGTTTGATAATGATCCGCAAGGTGTTCATGTGATCCACACAGGAAGATCCAGTGCGGAAACCTGCTTGTTCGGCGTCGAGTGTATCTTCGAGGTGGTCTTTAATTCGGTCCAATACTATCCTTGCTATTATCTTGGCTACTGCAGGCAGAACGCATATTCCTCTCCAGTTTTTGCACTGTGTGCGATCTCATTTCTTGGAGAGCTTGATAATCATTCCTTTTTTCCACTCCTCAGGAAAGCTCTCTGTTTCCCAAGCTCTCTTAATAAGTGGGTGCAGTAGCTCGTTCGATGTCGTTGGGGCTGCTCCTAAGAGCTCTGCAGGAATACCGTCAAGTCCAACCGCTTTGTTGTTCTTCAGTGCTTTGATGGCGGTGATAATTTCTTCTTTACTGGTACGGTGCGTATTCGGGAAATTGTTACTTCGGGTAGCTCAGTGGGAATAGGGTTCCCTTCACTGGCGAAAACGCGGTTTAAAACCGCAGAAAAGTGTTCCTTCCACCTTATGAGCTGATCCTCATCCGAAATTAGCAGGGATCCGTTTGTGTCTTTAACTAGGTGTTGTTTAGAGCTCTGGACACCATTGAGCTCTTTGGTAATTCTGTAGACGGTCCTACTGTCACACCTACTAGCGGCTTCTTCTGCTTCTGTAGCCAATGCGTTGATGTAGTTACGCTTATCACGCCGCACACTACGGTGAACTTCCCTCATCTTCATGCGGTACGTAACTTCAAGCTCGATTGTCCCTGCTGCTGGGGTAGCTGCGATGCGAGTTTTAAGGTGTTTCCTTTCTTCGATCCTTGCCCAAGTTTCGTCGGAAAGCCAAGCACTATTTCTTCCTTGCGCCCGGCCGACTATACTTTCAGCACCGGATATGAACACATTTTTCACAGCACACCAATGATTTTCATGGCAACATGGGATCTAATATAGAAGTACCATTCACATTTAAATTTGTTAAATTTTTTCAGTTGTCAAAATTGAAAAAGAATCTCAGTAATTTATACTTTTACCATCCACTTCATAAAGACCAGATTTCAACTTAACAACGTTCGTGCCCACTAGCCCTGCATTTTCATAAACATTTTGTACTATATCATTAACAAAAAATAAATTTCAGCTAAAAGGGTTTTAACTTAACATATTACTTTGAACTCCCACAAAACTTACACCAAATCGCGTCACAAAATATATAATAGGTTCTACGTTCTCGCTATAATTTAAGCTTTCACACAACCCTCCCTTAAAAAAATAAAAATAAAAAACCAAAGGTTAACAAACAATAAGTATTATAATGGAGCTTATTTTGCATATGCAGTAAGTGAAACACGTCTCAAGTAACCTAAAGTAAGTAAGTACCCGTCAGAGGCAACCCTTTTATAAAATTCACAAAATGTTACAAGAAAAAAAAAAAAAAAAAAAAAAAATGTGAATAAATGCAAGTAGCCTTCTCTAACGCCTGCAATTGTGTGCGAACACTAAAATGTAACAAAATGAAGAAAACAAAAAAAAAAAAGGAAATAAAAGAAGCTAGAGTCTGCAATTTACTTCCAACTCTTGAAATATACAAAGTGTACCTATATATGCATTGCATTCCATTATGCAATATGCAAGTGATAGCATCTTTGAAATGCAAACTTTGCCATTTATACCATGATAAGGCAACAAAAATCATAGAAAAATTAGCTCGAGAGAAAAAAAAGTGAACACACAAATTGGAAATAAACTTGGAGGAAATGCAATCTATGGTTTAGATACTTTTCCATCTTATCTCGGTGCGACGAGGACGACGACGCAACGCACGCCAACAACTCGACGGCAGAGTATGAATCTTGTTCTAGCCATATACGTCTTGAACACTGTTATGGGAAATGCGAATTCCATTATTACATCACTCGCTTTACCTACTTTGGTTTTGCCGCGAAAAAACTTTAGTCTTCTTGTTTTTTTTTTTTTTGCTTTATGTCCGATTTGCGTAGATGGAAGATTGTTAGATGATATACTTGGAATAGGATGCTATCTGATTGTTAAATTTCGATATGTATTTTACAACTCTTAAAACATTATGAAATCTTAAAGAGTTTACTAACAGTTCGCTTTATAGACGACACTCTTCCCCAAAACTGAAGGTTTCTCTTCAAGTTAACGACTTGCGCTACGTACCAAGTCGAAAACACGAAAGAACACAGTTAACTAGGTAATTAGGTTCGGAGATATTCCATGAAATTCTTTAATTTCTAGTCCTCAAAGCAGATTTCAATTAATACTAATTAATATTAAGGCTCTCCCAAACCAACGCAAATTATTCAGGACGACTGTCAAACTGCATGATCATTGCGGTAATCGAGAGCACTCACGCCGAAGGTCTGAAGCGAGGCGCCTCGCACCGAAAGAAGTTTCGTTGTGGCCCCTTTAATGTAAAATATTATAAATTGTTTTGTTTGTCACGCATGATCTCATAAAGTATTTACCTGATAAACGTGATATAAGTTTTATAATATTCTTTAGTTTCATTACAATGTTTAAAGCTATTAAACATTTGTTTAATTTGTTTTTGAAATACTAATACAGTGCTTTGGATAAGTATAATCGCATCTTTAAAAACGCATTTTATCGAAAACTGGAATTGGAAGCGACACCTTACTAATTTTTTTTATTAAATGGTATTAGTGAACAAGTGAATTGAGCAAAAATAAAAGTCCCGTTATTTTCCCTTGCGTTGATTAGAAATTAAAGACAGATTTTTCGTATTGCAGAAGTATAAACCCACCATGCAAATCTCTTTTAAGCTTCATTTAATTATGCGTTTCGAGATGACAAACAACGAATCCGTGTGATACGGAAAAAGCCAACATTCAAGAATGTCGGTCAAGTGGCATAAGATTTAGGGCTATTCGAAGGAAAATTTCGAGATCTGGTAATTTTTCCGTAATTTCATCCAGAATCTTTTGGAACGGAAATAAGATTCGGGGCTCCGCAGATGCTGACACGTCGCGATAAGAGCAGAACAATCAATGGTGCATCTAATTCGGTGCATTTTTGGCGGGAAATTCGAATTGGACTTTCATTTTCGACGGTTTTTTGTACTTTAAGAAACAGTGGAGTGATTTTTCGGGTCAAAATGGCGCCAGCCCCAAATCTGACAACTGCGCACAAACAAGAAATATTGGAATTTGTCTAATTTTAAAAATTTATTAATACCATCATCTAATGCCTTTTTTCTTAAAAAGATTATTTTTTTCAGTGACAAAAAGAAGTTTAGTCTTAATGGTCCATATTGTTTTAACGGCTGTTGGCACAAAAAATGTATTAAATTGTGGCATTGATTAATAAATTTTTAAAATAAGAAGAGTTAAAGCGTTATTTTTTTTTTTATGTAAATAGAGACAACCAAACAAATTTGATTAAGACACAGAATTTTCAGCGCCCCAATATTTTTCCCTTGAGAAAAGAGTCTTATCTTAATAATTGCCCTACATTTTGATTTTCAAAAACCCTCTACCATACTTATTCTTTATGCCATTTGCAAAAAAAGGGTGTCACAAAGTCCAGCATGTCTTTTGAATTCCAAGAAATATGCCCCGAGTTCGAGTTCATATAGCAAATAAATGCTTTTCTATCCTTCCTTCTTTTCACACACAGATATGATAAGTTTGACATATTTTTTTTTCAGAAAAAAAAAAAAAAAAAATAATACAATATCCTTCGAGTGCATATTCATTCCAATGAATGTTGCATACCTACTAGTTCGCATAGAAAAGAAAACTTAACCTTCGGGATTGAAAGACATCAAAAAAACACATCCCCGGATATTGCTGTTAGCCATCAAATGACATATTCTATTCATCTATATTTCTATAGCTTCCGAAGAAGGGTAAAAGAACTCCCTCAATCTGTATATTTTGACCTATTTAAGGGAATCTTGTGTGTGCTTAACATAAATCTTTAAGAATCTGTCGAAGTCGATAGACCACAGTTAATCTTTCATATTCAGTAGTTTTTTTTTTTTTTTTGTGTCTTAAGGCAAAGTAAAACGTGTAACGAGGTCTTACAAAAATCCATATTGGCTAAATCAACAGAAAATTACATCAAGGACATCATACACACTACGTCACGGGATTTCGTCCGAATTTTCAAGAAAAACAATACATTTTCTGAAAATAGTAAGGAAGTTTAAAACAACTTATTTTTCGTTTTTTTAGGTCGTTTTTTGTTCACTTTTCATGATCAGATTTTTTATAAAATTTGTCAACCATCCACTTCAATAGAAAATCTTATTTTCTAAAAAATATCTCTTAATTTCAATTCCAAAATTCGGTTTAGTTTTCGAGTAATACCAAAAATATTGTTTTGGGAGAGCCTTGTAAAATATTATAAATTATTATTATATGTATATGTTTGTCACGCATGATGTCAAAAAGTATTAAACTTATTTGCGCGAAACAAATTTTATAATATTCTTAATTTTTGTAACAATGTTTAAAGCTATAAAATGTTTCTGTAATTAGTTTCTTTAAAAAAAAAATATAATATTGATTTTGTAAATTTTTTTTCAACTTCTTTTTGAAATTTATCTACTTATACTTTTAAACTTGTTGGATATTTCATTTTAGAAAAAAAGTCAATTTAACGAAAATTGTAAGCCTAAAATCTGTTCTTGTACTTAATTCCTTGGTTTAAATTCTCAAATTCGGTTTAATTTTCGAATTATACCGCAATAATATTTAAAAGTGACCACGACCAGTTTTACCATTCTTTCATAAATTCATGCGTTTATTTTAGCGAATTTTTAGTTTTAAGGCAGCTTAGGTTCCACACAAGCATATTCAATAATAAAAACCATTAAACGCAATTGCCCCTACTAAAAAGATTATTTGCTAGCCTTTTTTTTTTTTTTGTAAAATATCAAAATTAGGTAGATTTTCATTTTGGTTTTCATCTATTTTTTGGGAAAACCACACCGACTTTGCAAACTCACGATCCAAAATGTAAGCCTTTAAAAAAGAAAGGCAATTTAATTGCCTTTGCAAATATTTTTGACAAAAAGTCTTTATTTTATAACCAGAAGACCCAGACCAGAAGGCTTTAAATTTTCAAATAGAATGTTTGAAAGAAATAAATAAATTCTTTTTATTATTGATATGAACATATTAGTTTTACAAAACCTCTTTGTAAACAATATTTGATGTAAGAATGAAATCTTTTTGAATTTTTTGTTTATCATTTTCTTTAATAGATACATATATGTATGTAGATATGTTGTTTTCACTTTTTTTTTGTTAAATAAGCTTTTTTACTATTAAACTTAAATCTCAAACATACATCTCTCAAAAATACAGATAAAAATTCTTTTGGGGGCCCAGCATTTAGCTATCTCACTGCATTCCGACCCTGTGTGAATGCATTTGTGTTTGTGTAACTCACACTATTTTGAAAAAAGCCTCACTTTTTCCTCGATATGCCCGTTCCTCTATTTCTTCTTCTAAGATTTTAAATTAATGAATTAATAAATATGTTTCTCTCATTCATGTAATCTAGTGATACCTAATAAATGCATTCGGCTTTTTATAATGAGAAAAAAGATTACAAACAACAGAAGTAGATAACAAAATTGTTTCTCCACCACTCACTCAATGTGCAAGCGGAAAAAGAGGATTATACAACATTATAAAAGTAATAAATATGTTTCTTTCATTCATGCATGGTGTAACTAAAGAATGTTTCTTCCCCACTAACTCAAGGTGCAGCGAAAAAAAAAGAGAATTTTAAATTACAGAAGTAATACATATTTTTCTCTTTCGCTCATTCAATGGGTTAAAAGTGAGGTATTCCTTGTGTCAAATTTTTCAGTTATTGAATTATTTGAAATTTCCGAAATTTAAAGAAAATAGTGTGGTATAACATAAAGTTTTTGTGCAATGTCATGAGTATGTGTAAATTCCTATTCAGTGATATATATTTTAGTGGATTTGACTATTTTATAAACGAGAAAAAAGGAGTTTGACAACAGAAATAATATATATGATGATTTTACGTGACCTGCCCAATTTGTATGCCAAGTCAAATTTTTTAGATTTTATTTTAAGCCTTTTGGCATAAAGACGAAAATACATGATTTGTTTTTTTTTAATGTTACCTTCATAATGTCACAAGAAAGATTGATCTTAAACAAGTGGCTCAGAGTGTTATTCTGGATAATTTAGTAAAAATGTAAATATTAGCTGTATTCGATTTCAGTTTTTGTGCGGCTGCGAGGAAGTTGAATTTTGACATCGAATTCATCATAAAATTAATCCATACAAATCATTGAAGAGAAAAGCTTTTATTATTATAGAAGCACTTACACTAAACATATTAATTTAGATTGGATGAAGTTTTGGTTGTGCTGATGGGCATAGTTTATATAACTAATGTGCGACATATACTTCCTCTTGTGTACAGATGAAGTTTTCTGCGAATGCAGACAATTTAGACAAGCATCACACAATGAAAAGCAAATGAACTTCACTTCACTCCCCTAACTGAAAATATTGATTGGAAATTAATTCACAAAAGTTATGGGTTAGGCCAGATGTAGAATGGAAGCTGTGTTCCTGAGTAATGATGTGGTTGAAGTTAGGTTTCAGCAAAATGTAGATTTTCAAACTAATTCAATTTGAAATTGTGGGTTAATTTAATCACTTTATGAGGAAAATATGTGGGCATTTAAAATGCTTTATTTACAAAAATAAAGAAAAGTTTTAAATCAAAAAATATTTTTCTTCATGAAAACAGAAATGCTGCTATGATTGAAGTCAGTATACCTACCATAGAAGGGTTATTCATGCGTTGTAGTCTAAGAGCCGGGAGCAGATTTTGGTCGTGAAAGGAAACCAAAAGATATGAATAGTATACGTAGTCCTGGTGAAGATGATAACGAATACGTTCGTCTGCCAGCATGTAGTGGCCCCGTTACCACGTAAAAGTGCATCAAAAGTACAACTTTTCTGAAAATTGAAATCGGGTGGGAAACCATTTCAAATGTAATACAACTTGACGCCATCAACTCCATGATTACAAAAATGGTTCGACAGACATCTAGGCGGCCCCAAAACCCAGACAGAGTCCCCGAAACGCGATTTTTTTTTTTGGCGTTTTTAGGCTTTTGGCAAACCACCTGAAATGGATCACAACTTTTAGCCATGGACTCCCTGAGTGTGAATATGTACGTGACAGACGTCTAAGTGGCCCCGAAACCCCCGACAGACGTCCCTGATAACGCGTTTTTTGTCAAAATGGAAACCATTTGAAATGTATCACAAACGAAAGATCTTGACCTCATGAGTGCGAATATGTACATGACAGACGTCTTAGTGGCCCCAAACCCCCCGACAGACGCGATTAAAGTCGCGGATTTTTTTATTGAATTTTTTAGATAATTGATGTATGCTACCAAAATGTATCGCAATCGGAAGGTCTTGACTACCAGAGTTTTAATGTATAAAAAAGGAGTTTTTAGTGTCAACCAACAGCTTGAAAATCGCGAAATAAATCGCGGATATTTTCTTTTATTTTTTTAGTAAGAGGATTTTGAGGGAAACCACTTGAAATGTATCCCAATCAAAAGATCTTGACCAAAAAAAAAAAAATAAAATGTAAGTGACAGACGTTTGAGTGGCCCAAACAACTGACAGCCGCGATATAATTCGCGGATTTTATTAATTTTTTTTTTTTTAATTGTATATTAGTGGTAGCTTCTTGAAATGTGTACCAATTAAAAGGTTAAAAGGTCAAGAAAGTGAAAATATAAGTTACAGGCGTTTGAGTTACGCCAAACTGCTGAAAAACGCAATAAAAGTCGCGGATGTAATTACTATTTTATCAAAAAGATTAAAGATACAAATATCTTGAAATGTATCTCAATTTAAAGGGCTTGACTCCCTGAGTTGCAAAATGTAATTGACAGACGTTTTGAGTTACGCCATACTGCTGAAAAGCGCGATAAAAGTCGCGGATGTAATAACTTGCTAATCAATTAGATCATCAATACAAATCCCTTAAAATGTATCTCAATTTATAGGGTTTGATTCCCTGAGTCGGAAAATATAACTGACAGACGTTTTAAATTACGCCAAACTAATTTTAATTAAAAAATTAATTCGCCTTCGAATATAATTATTGTTTTTTCTTTCAATTTAAATGGTACCTACCCAATTTAAAGGTTTAGACTAGCTGAAAAAAAGAAATTTTCAAGGTGTTAAGTAACAATTCCCCATTTTACACTCTGGTTAAAAAAACACCCTTTAAAAATAGATATTTTTATAAACTTTTTTTTTTTCATGGTTCTACAGACAAATGCAACTTTAACACTAAGTTATATCAATGGGTCAAAAGGATTTCGTTGAAAATTACCTGTTTTACTGAAAATATACTGATCTTTACATGTTAAAAGGACTCTAACTTTTTTAAGGGGAACTGTATCGTTTCGATTTTTAATTTGTTGGATTCACCATTACCCTTAAATCATGTGTTATATGCATTTATTTTACCAAAGCAAATTTTTCAGCTCGATAACGGTAGCCTCTTGTTTGTGCCGCTCAAATAAACACCCTTCCCTGCATTTTATTTGTATAGACTCTTTTGAATAATGTCCTTTTTAAGATTTTAACCAAGTTTCATCAAGGTAAGATTTTGCATCGAAGGTTTTTTGGTAACGATTCGCTATCTTCCTCTCCCCCTCAAAAAACACCCTTTAATTGTAGATATTTGCATGAACCCTTTATATTCATGATTCGTAGGCCAAATTAAATACGTATACTAAGTTTCATCAATGAGTCATTATTTTAAAAAGGATTTCTGTGCCATTTACTTGCTGTGTTGAAAATATAATATTCGCTTCACAAAAAGGACCATAACTTTTTTCAGGAGAGTGGTATTGTTTTGGTTTTGATGTCACTATATTGAGCATTAAAAACTATCTCTAAGTCATGTGTCACATGTTAATATTGTGCCAAACTAAATTTTTCCTTTTCATACACCGCAACCTCCCCCCCCCTTTCCCCTTCAAAAAAATTACCCTTTGTCACGAGATATTTTTATAGACTCTTTTGATTCTTCATTCTTATGGTAAAAGTAACGTTTTCACCAAATTTCATGAGGGGACGAATTTTTTCATATTTCGAATGATTTTGTGTACTATTTTACCTGTACTATATTATTGAATGAACTTTTTAGTTGAGTCATCTAAAAGTTGAAACATATTTTCATGAATGTTTTTCGTTGTATCATGAAAGCTTACATCAAAATAAACAAGTGACTTTAGTGTAAAGGGAAAAAGTGTATGAATTCACTTTCATCATCAACTAACATATTTTCTTAAAATAACAGCCCTTTTCTGCTATTCATCGGGGGGAATTTTACTTGAATTTTCACTAGTAACTATTCTGCTATTCATTCCAAGTAAACGTGGATTTACGTTGGCAATGTCGGTAATATGGTGTGATATTCTCTTATTCATGTGGACGGACTCATTCTATACAATTCAGATCCACATATAAAATGTTGCGGGTTTTCAATTGTTGTGTGTTTGGTTAGAGCTACGGAAAATGTGAGCAGAAATAAATTTTTAGCTTAACCTAGAATATTTGGAAGTGAGAAAAAAGTTAAAACTTTCCATATTTGTTTCTAATTCTTAAAAAAAAAAATAATCAACCAAAAGAATTTATTGAAACTTCTTAAGATTTTCACTTGCACATGGAACATCTGTTTATGTGTATGTCAAACTCGCTGGGGATAATGAAGGATAGCAGAATGGAAACACAGGGCGAAACGGAATCGAATGGGTGAATCGAATCTAGGGTTCACGGGAATAGCAGAATAGGGCTGTAAGTTTTTTATTGGGTCAACGAATTCAGTGTGGAGTCAACGAAACCTCAACCAACTTAAAAAAATACTCTTATTTGAAGAGGAAGTGTATTTATCCCCTCATTTCCCGGAGGAAAGGAAATGTTCTTTAAAAAAATGTAGTTTTCGTCTTTTCCAATTTTCTCAAAAAACTACGAGTAATACATCCACTTACTTTCTTTTTAATTCGATTATCAATTAATAAAAACGTTAAAAATCAGTATTTAATTACCCACGTAAAATTTTAAGAATTAATCGTGATAAAAATCTGAAATATTAGAGAATTATTTTTTCATCCTAATATATGTAATATGTACCTTAGGGTGGTCCTTTTAAAAGTCGTTGCCTTATTTTGAATGACGCACTCCCCTAATTTGTTCTAAATAATTTTATTAACGTTAACCCGGCCCCCAAGATGTTTGAAGTTTTATATGGAAAATTTCCATGTATGTTGGTGAATCCAACTTTAAAAAATCATAACTTTAGTAATAATTGACAAAGAAAATTGAATTTTTGCACAGATGTAGTTACTATTGTCATGTTTAAAAAAATTTATTAAAAAAATTTTACAACATTTATTAAAACTAAAATTAAATTTAAAAGAGGAATGTTTTTGTTTAAATGGCTATAAGTAGGGAAATAACTGTTGTAAATTTTTTTCAGATACATGCCTATAAATATGACAGAAGTGATTACATGTGTCCCAAAAATCAATCGTTACCAAAGTTAAGATTTCTCAAATTTGGATTTACAAAAATACATGGGATTTCCCATATAAAACTTCAGACGTCTTGGAGGCCAGGTTAACGTTAATATAATGAGCTAAAATTTTACAAGAATTTTTTTTAATTATTTAGAACACATAAGGGGGGTGCGTCATTCAAAGACAATACCCGTGTTTTTTTGGGATTCTATAAATAGTACAGTAGAAAATTACCAAAAAAACTCATCCGCAGTAGCCTGGTTTTTTTATTTCAAAATTGGTTTAACTGAAAGAACACCTGTCAGAATATTAAACAAAAATATAATATTTGTGAGAATCAGAAGTAGTCAAAATTAACTTCACGAAAAAACTAATAGTAACCAACATTTGAGAATGAAATCACCAAAAATCCATTCGAGACTCGGAAAACTATCCGCAGTATGATTCTACTTTAACTTTTATCGGCAGTATTCATACTGCCGATGTTGATTGTGATTCGATGTAAAATCCTACTATGGAATACTACTATGGACAGCTTTTCCAATAAAACACAGGTTATGATCCTTATAAGGACCACCCTAATGTAACTACACATTTATGACAAGTTATAAGATCGTTAAAAAGTGAAACTCGAATTTTTTACAAAACTTGACATCACGGTGGTAAGGGAAATATTACAAGTGGGTCGTGCAACAATAATGGCATAATGGTTTTTCTTTACACTTTGGGCCTATTATTATTTTTATTTTTTTAACACCTCCACAATTTTGTCTTGAAATTTTTAAGACCAAAAATAACGACAGCTGGCATACAGATTTTCTTAATCGCTAGGGCAAATATTAATTTTGATTTTGATAAATAAAATTCAGTTAAATTCCATTGGAAGAGTCTTCTTTTACATGGTGTCCGCTAAACTGGAAAGTCAGGGAAAGTCAGGGAACAAAATTGGGTCAGAGAAAATCAGGAAATTCGGGAAGCGGTCAGGGATTTTTTTCTATATCAATTTTTAAAAAAATCACTGAACTCCTTTTTCACTTTCTCTCATAAGAAACTTTTTTCTGATAGAACATTTCGTTTTGATCACATCTCTATTTAAAATTTTTCATTTCGTATCTTTTGCCATCTGTGAATATGTCAAAAAAATGAGTGAAACGCAACTAACTTCACTTCATAGTATTGTGTTATTTCGTACAGTAATGGCCGCGATCGCGATGTAGAGCTATCCAGATAGGTTCGTGTTGTTGGAATCCCGTGTAGAAAACAGCTGATGACAAAACATCTTTTGCTGTTGGATAGCTATCCATACTAACAGAAAAATGTTGGTAGATATACGTTTGTATCCCAAGCGAAATGTCAAAAATAAGCAATCCGTTCGAAAACCTTAATGGATACGAAACTATCTTAAGATCGAATAACAACGCTACGAGAAAACGCAACGTGAGCGTGACGAGAACTCGTCGTAGTTGTCAAACCGATTTCAAACCAAGTAAGTATACGAGGGAACGCCAGAGTATGCACAATGAAACGTTTCTCGTCGTCACGTCACGCCAAAGTTGGAAAAATTGAAAATAAAGACGCTCTCGTCGACGTTGTTTTTATATTTGACTGATGGTGGATTTACATGTATCTTCGTCTGACTTCTGCAAAAAAAGGGGATGCAAAATTAAAATTTACATTTGTTGGATAGAGAGGGAACACCGAAATGCAGAAGATCTTCGTACATGCAGATTATATGAAGTGCCATAATGCAGATATGAAGACGAACATTTTCATCTTCTTGATGGTTCTCTTTCACACGCTCAGAGTTTTGGAATACATCTGTCCCGCTCTTACTTTTCTTAATATTTGCATACGAAGATACATGTAAATCCAGCATGATGGTGAATTTTGTGAAATGGTAGAAAAGAATAAAGAAAACAACAGATAAGTGGAAATTAACAACAACAAAAATTAATTTAGTTGAGAATGAAATTATATTTATAGATCTATTCGTGTTGACAATATTATAATGTTTTATTGTTTTAATTTCTTTGCATTCTAAGCCGAAAATCGTTTACCCTGCCCAGCTATGGACAAACACAGTTATAATATTTATGTCGTTTTCGATTGCTCGTCCGGAGTTACTACATTTTCACTGTGTCTGTTCCATTCATATCGAATATGGAAAATCTGGAGTAGAAGGAGTAACTCCGAATCGTCCACTCGAAACCGACATTAAAAAATAAAAGTAATTTCAGTTTGATTTTTTTCATTATTTAGGACGCACACTGCACAGCCAGAACATAAACAATAAACAATTTAACGCTGTCAAAAAACTCGTCGTAAAGAAACTCTTCGCATTATAAATTGGGCAACGATTTTATAACTAGAAAAAAATGACAGCGAATCACGTCACGCCCTCGTCGCGTTTACTCGTTGCATTGTGAATCGACCTTTAGATATGCTATCGTATAGGTTTCCTATCGCGGCCAATAAGAGACAAAACATAAACACCAACTGTTAAATTTGACTTTGAGAGTTAACCAACGCGTCCAAGTTTATATTTCAAGAACGATTATTTCTTCATACTTTTCCTGAATTAGTATATTTTGATTTATTTAAAAAAAAAATAAACTATTAAATTTTAATATCGCAAATATTATGATTTAAAATCATTTCAATACTATGAACTGCATTGCATAGTCGTCACTTTTGTTAAGCAAAACAATTTTTTTTTTTAAATTCATGCAGTTATTATTTTTCACTTTCAATGCAATCGGTAATGAATACCTTCAGATAGATCTTTGAAAAATACAAGTTGAGTTCTTCTTGCCTAAGGTTTAACTAACTCCATTCAAATATGTATATTTTCTACCACAATATTTATTTAATACGTACCAACTCATGAAAAAATATTTCTTTAATTTATGGTCAGGGAAAGTCAGGGAAATTTATTTTGAAAAATAGTGAACACCATGTTTTAGGTACAAAAAAATCCGAAAAATGATTATTCATGGTTAGGTATGTCTAGTTGATATTATTCAATTTTGTATACGTACCAAAATTTGCAAAAAACAATATTTTAAAACTGAATGCGTACTAAAAAAACTAAACTTGGTATAAAACAATTTTTTAATACTCTCCAGAATACTAAAAAATAACTTATTACTAAAACCAAAAACAAATTTACTATACCTACTATCAAATGTTAAAAATCAGTAAAAAAAGTAGTATATTTTTATCGAAAATGAATTCGACGATTTAAAAAACAAAAGGTGTAGAGCATTTTATATTTTACATTAAAGAAAATTACTTTGATTGTTATTACCCTACTTCGCATAGAACTATTTTTCACTTTGTCATTATTTATAAACGATTGTAAAGCCCGGTTTATTCACAGCTTATCATCCTTAAACAATGATTATTGCAACTGGTAAATCCTCGAATCTATTTTGTTGAGATTTTTGGTGTCAAAAAATCCAAAGTTTGAGTTATAAGTCAGGGAAATGGCTAATCACACAATTTTCGTTGATGATGAGCGTTACCTAATTTGAACCAGTTAAATAAATAGATCACAAATTTAACCCACTACAAACTGGCCCTAAATTTGTTGCTATAAGCCATACAGTAACAATGAGTCAGATAATCTGACAACACAAACATATTCTAATGTTGTCTTCAGTATTGTTTGCCAAAAAGCCGATCGGTGGTTGTTTGATTTAGTAATGTTGTTGGTTGGAACTCACAAATAAACCTAAACCGAAAAAGCTTTTTTTTAAAAATTCATTCAATTCATTTTCCACCGTGAATTCTGAAGAACGCTTGTTCCTCTTTTTTATAATAAAAACAGTTTTTTTTTTGTTGTATTAACGAAATTAATAAAATTTGACAGTCATGTCGATTACAGACTCCCCAAAATTGTATTCCCGGCGAGTTGGCTCGATCCGCAACAAATTTGGTGGGGATTTTAAATGTCAAAAGTTATATGGAATGTCGGTAACGTAGTTTGAAAAACCCATCCGCAATCCATATAAGCGTTGGCATTTCAAATCCGCACCAAAGTCGTTGCGGATCGAGTCAACTCCCCGAGAATACAATTCTTCGGATTCTGCAATCGACGTGAGTATTTTTTTTTATCATATACTCCCCCGATGAGTAAGAAACATATGGAACTTTTTAAATGCGAACATTGTTAAATACATAAATCGATTATATGCTGAGATACCAACAAACTGATGAAAAAAATAAATCTCTATTTAAACACACATTTTAAAATCCATACAAAGTGTAGTAAATATATCTTCTCTGAATAAAAAACTACTGTGCCAGCAAAAAGGAAATTTTATTGTTCATTTTCCTTCTTTTTTTTTTGTGTAAGACTCATTTATCAACCGCCCTAAGGATATTGTGAGATAAAGAAGTGCATTGACATGAAAAAATATAAAACAATGATAAAATAGTGCAAGGCATTATACTAAATACCATACAAAGGTTCACTCACTGAAATAGATTTAAGGACTTAAAACAAAAAGGAACTCTCTCTCTCTCTCTCTCTTTCTCTATGTTGATTGATGGTATATGCTCGTAAGCAGGGTTGTAAGTGTTTTAAAGAGCGAAATCGCCAAAATTAAAATTTAAATCGCCAAAAAATCGCCAAATTTCAACATTTTTAACCCAAAAAATCACCAAATTTAAAAATGAAAAAAAAACAAATCCGCAATTTGTAATTTTAATATCAAAACAAATCATATTTAAAACAAATAAATAAAGAAAACAAAAGCAAATAAAAATTCTATATAAAAACTTAAAATTAAAAAAAAAAAAATACTCTTTTGTACTTAGTCCTCTTCAATATATTCGATGTACATATGTATTCATAGTATTTTATCAATGGGATCCTTTTTTAGCCTTTGGAACATGGCAAGAAATTACAGCATGCCGGCCGTTCTAAATCAGTTTTGAGCGAACGTATATTGCAGTCGCAAATTTTGCAATGTGCTAATCCATCTTTCTTTGATTTGGTTAACTAACAAAGTTGTTTGTTTTGACATACATACATCATTTATTTTAGGGATAAAATTTCAGTTTTGGGGTGCGTTCAGCGCAAATAGCGATGAAAAAGTTGTAAGGTTAAAGTGAACATTTGAGAAATTAGAATTTCGATTCAAAAAATTAAAGTCGCCAAAACCTTAAAATATCACCATTTTTTGGTGTACATCGCCAAAATGATTTTCGTGTCGCCAAATGAAATTTCAAATCGCACTTTTGGCGATAAATCGCATAATCTGACAACCCTGCTCGTAAGTTGTAAGTAAAGTTCTCTTTTGTAGGGCTTTATGTCACCGTTTTGTCATTTTTTTTTTCTTTCTCTTCATTGTTGTAGGTTTTTTTTTTTCTTTTTAGATTTTGAATAATTCAATTGAATAAAATTTTTGTTAATGGAAAGTTTTAGGAAAATGTCACTCAGATTAATTCTTAAAGCGACAGGAAGTCAGTCATTTTTGTTCATTTTGTGTTGACCTTTATTTAGCTGTCAGATTCAAGATAAACATGGATAAGGACTTATCTTTTGGAATGACAATAAAAAGGATAGAACAAGGATTTTCAATTAAGGACTTAATATATGATGAATTTCAACTATTTTAAAAGGGATTACGTAACAACTTAATCATAAAGCTGAAAAATATTCAAAGAAAACAATTTCAATATTTGAAACGTCCTACCTAGATTTGTAGAAAAATAAAGAAATATTTAAAAGGGATAATTTATGTGTGGTGTTCTTAAAGAGAAATCATTATATGCACAAGTTTCAATTTATCCGGCAATAAACAAAAGGGGGTCGGTGTCTGAGCGCAGTTTACCTTTAGCGAAAGTAGGCGATCATTTTTGTTTATTTTTTGTTTGTTTTTAAAATGGCCATGTTTCTTGTATACGCCTATATTATGTATGTACAAAATTATACTTTAAATAAATTTGCAAAAAAAAAACAATGTGGTAAAAAATTATCATTCAACGGTCAAATTCATGGATCAAATCAAATTTATGGTTCCGTTTGTAACTTCTCAGTATTTTGACTTGCGTTATAGTCCAGGCAAATTAGGATACAATTGAAGCATATGTGGATGTAACACAGCGTCTTAGATTTGTGTGGGATTCAATCAGAAAATGTTTAAACAACGAGAATATGAGGTTGCTCCCGCTCAAAAAGATGTGCTTTATGCAGGAAAAATCAAAACGTGCAAGAAAGTGCATTCTTCTCTCTGTTTTTTTTTCTTTTCCCATATAACTTGGGAAACATGCATTTAAGGAAAAAAACAATCAGATAAAATTTGTTTGTTATATAATTCTCCACAAGATGACATTTATATAAATTTTTTTGGTGTTATATTTTTGTTGCTATACAGCGTTGACATCAGAAAAAAGCTGTAAAAAATCAGAGTAGTTTTGTAGCACTAAACTGACAGATAAAAAATGTTCCACTTCTACTATAAATGTGGACTCAGATACTCTAGGGAATTACAAAATGAAATATTGAAACCCTATTCAAATCGGTCTGATCGGTTTGGCATGAGAGGTAATGTTAATTAAGTGCACCGCAAAATATTTGCATCAATGCTGTGGTCAAAGTTAGACATTTAAGCTGGCGCAAATTTGTGTACACATACTCGAAACCCCTTACTATAGTAAAGTATGGTTCTAATATTTATTTTATTTTATTAGTTACTTTTGTAGCAATTTTAAAAGAGCAAAAATCGTATGAAAAATGCTTTTTTTAATAAAGAAAAATAATTAACTTATTAAAAAAACATTTTTCTTAAACAAGCATTTTTCTGTCTGTCCTTGCGGCTGCAACTGAACTCTATAGATTTTGAAATTGAATTTTAGCTTAGCTCAGCAAAATAGCGGAGATACAACCAAAATACAAAAAAGTTATTTTTCTCAAAAACGGCTATAAAGATTTCGATAAAAGTACTTTCAAATACTTTTTTAAGGAAAGCTAAATACTTTGGCATAAAAAAAATATTATCAATAACGGTTGGTTATTAACGGTACCTGTCATGGAACAAATTTTTGGATTTTCAAATTTTCTCGCGCGCAGAAACACAATCTAGTTTTCGACAAGGCACTAGAGAGTTTTACATAGATACTGGCAAGGGGCTAGCAAGGGTTAGCAAAGGCTAGAACAAGGGCCTTGGCGATTAAAAACTATTTTGGCTCGTCAGGCAAAACAAAATTAATGTTGGCTTATGTGGGACTTCTTCCTGCGTACTTCTGCTTGTCAGTTTAATGCGCTAACCACTGGGCTACCTCACTATTGGTACAAACAATTCAGATGTCTCAAACCCATACTAAAAAGTGTAATATGAAAAAGAAGACAAAGAAAAAAGAAACAAAAGTGTCGTATGAGACCGAAATTGTATGGTGTTTATAATTTGTTTGTTTTTGCTGTACAAGAGACATTCCTGATGGGGTACCGAAAGGTTTTCAACAAGTTTTTACTGGCGAGGGCCTTACGAATGTTTCAAAAGTTTCCCTCGTCTAAACTTTTGTACTGAAATCCAGCAAGGGCTTGTCAAGTATCTGACAAGTTTTCCTCGGTTAGACTTTCCCTGCTGAAAACTTACTAAGGGTTTGCTGAAAACTAGACAGAAAATTGTAATTTTTCAAGCCGGGCCGTTAACGGCTTCACAGTTGCATTTTATTAAATACTAAAAATTGAAGCACCTTTTTTTATTTATTAAAAATGTTCAAAACAAAAAGTTTATAATAAAAAAATGTATTAGAAAACCGCTCTATTTTTTTTTTCATACTTTTTTTGACCTCTAGCTTTTTAATTTTTTTTTTTTTAGCTATTTAAATAATTAATTTATAAAAAATTACATAATAATTTATATTTAAACTTTTTTAACACTTTATTTTTTTGTATGTTTTCCTGCTACGTTAAAATTATTAGCTACGAGAGCATGTTTGTGCGATACAGTCATGAAAATTTAAAAAAAAAATGGTTCAAGGAACGGGTACTATATTAATAACGGTTTAAATTAGTTTCCTAAAAAGAGTGTATCAAAATTCTTTGACCCCTTTTCGAGAAAAATAAGAAATTATATTAATGTTTTTTTTTTATTTGTGTTGTACATTTGCTTATTTTAATTTTTGAGTCAAGAAAATCTTATATAAAAACGTTCAACCTTTATTAAACCTAGTCTGTCCAGCCTGTCCCTAACAAAGGCGTGTCTTCTTTCCCCTCTAACTATCGACCAATTGCGCTTACGTCCCTTCTTTCCAAGGTCATGGAAACGCTGATTAATTTTCAGCTCAAGAAATATCTCGAAGAACGAAAGCTTCTTAATGACCGGCAGTACGGCTTTCGTAGCAATAGGTCCACTGGTGATCTGATAGAATATATGATATATGATATGTGATCTGATAGAAAGTAAGATTATTGCGCTTGATATTTCAAAAGCATTTGATAGAGTTTGGCATCAAGCTCACTTATCGAAAATGCGTGCATTTTGTATCGATGAATCTTCTTCGTTGGATTAGAAATTACCTTTCGGACCGATCAATACAAGTTGTATTGGACGGTTTTAAGTCTGATATCTACAAAATAAATGCTGGTGTGCCCCAGGGCTCTGTTTTATCTCCGACCCTCTTTCTTATATTCATCAGTGATCTTTTATCTGAAACTTCTTATCTATTAAACCATCCATTTGCTGACGACAGTACCCTCAGCTTTTCATATTCGTTTCTAGATTCACATCCTTGTCCTTCGGATGTAGAACTTCAACGACAGCGTATGATAAGCTAATTAAATTCTGATCTCGACAGTATTGTCCAATGGGGAAACAAAAACCGTGTAGAATTTAATGCTTCAAAAACTCAATGCTGTCTCCTGTCTAAATTGTAAATTATTCCAATCAAATTAACAAAAATATCTACAAAAATTCGGGAGGAGAATTTTATTGTTTTATTTTAAACAGTAAATACCTCTTGGGGATTCTAAAACCAACAAATTTTAACCCTATGCGTCGTCCGCCATTTTGAAAAAGCCATTTAAAAGCGTTTACTCTATTTTCTCAACTCCTATTAGTCGTAGAGTAAGTATGTGTGTTTACTTTTGTAGGTCAAGATAGTCTCTACAATTTTTGTCTTAACATTTTTTTTTTTTTTGATAGCTCCTTCCTATAAGAAATTATTGTCGAAAAACCCGCAAATTTTCAATTTAAAAAATGGTTTTTCAAGTTATCTCATCCATTGTCTATCCGAACGAAAAATCACTTAAAATACTTTTTATAGAACATTAAATTTCCTACATTTATGTTATTTAGATTTCATGTAAGTCAAAAAACTTACAAGATAGAGCACGACCGACAGTTTCTAATATTATATAATAAAGTGTCGACTGATTCTATTAAACTACACCTTCTTGTTCCCCCTTAGATTACCAATATATTTGTAGAGAAATGTTGTACCTATAACTGTGTATAGTTTGTTTCTTAAAAATTTAAAAATTGTTCATCAAATTTTGAATTTAAAATAGTTATCTTAGGGCTAACTTTAACACCGAAAGTTGCATTTGGGCACCAGCCCTTAAAGTTGACGGCACATTTACACACCCTTTTAGTACGAAACCTATCTTTGCGCAGTTAAAATCCATTTATATAATAGTTTCTAACTCTGTTTTATGTTCGCTTAGGAAAATAAGCGAATATATAATCATATCGTTGAAAATTTTATTTAATCACATAATTGCGAAGGACATTGTCTCGAAAATTTGTTTGTTTTTTTTTTTTTTACAAGTTGAATGAATATCTAAATAACTGTCTTTCATTTGAACACTGGCAAACTTAAATCCAAACAAAAAATATTTATAGTAATTAATGCTTTCTGAATATAATCTGCCTGACAGTCATATCCTTGCACAAATATTTCAAGTTTCTTTAGAAAATAATAAAGCATTATGTTTTTTTCGAGACAGTAAATCCTCTCAGCGAATTATATAAAATCTCAAAAGCACCTGCTAACTTGGCACGAATTCATGTCTTTTATCTTATTCTTTTCTTCTTATTTCTTCAAACAAAATCAAACATTAATTTCCCAAAAAATCTTCAAGCCGCTCCGTCCGGGGGAAAAACATGTTTTTGCATCAATTTTTGTCTGTCTCGTTTTTATTATGTTCACACAACTCAGACACTCCATCTATTTTATTTTTACTTTCGTTTTAATTATTTTGATCCTGAGACATCACATTGTAATCCCTTATACTCGTACCATATGTGAAGGATGTCCAAAAATAAATAAAAATAAAAAAAAAAATAATTATAATAACAGAGTGTTGTTGATTTAACCTAAAACATTTTGATCCAGGGGGATGGGAGGAATATTTCAACACAATTTGAAAGATAAATCTTTCGATGGTAAGGGTTCACCTCCAATAAACCCCAACTTAATTGAAATGGCTAGACTTTCTTTGAATAAATTTGGCGTGGGCTTAGGTTTGGTTGGTTGAGAAGGGAGTTCGCACGGATGGCAAGCATAATAAATTCAAATAATAAATCTGCCCAAGGACAATATTTTAGCCTTGGACACCACGAGCTTATTGCAGGCTTAACCTTTAATTCTAAGCTTCTGGAACACAACATGAATATTTTATTTTTTGATCCCTGGTGTTTGTTTAGATTTTCTAAAATGAAATTTGATGATTTATGAGGCGATTAAATAAAAATCTTGTTCAATGTTCATGCTACTTTCGACTTCTAATGGGTGATTTTTTAAGAGGTTTAGAACTTTAAAAAAAAAAAAACACAAAAAATTCGAAAAAATGAATGAAATATTTATTTGAATCGATAGCTTGAACCTTGCTATTTAATGTTTAAAGATAATTTCATGCAAATGTTGACCGCGGCTGCGTCTCAGGTAGCCCATCCGCTGAGTCCAATTTTGGCATACTCTTTCACACATATCTGCCGGTATCTCACGAATGAATGCATGGATGTTGGCTTCCAATTGCGTCAATCGAAGCGGGCTTGTCCCTATAGACATTAGCCTTGACATTCCCCCACAAAAAATAGTCTAATGGTGTCAAATCGCACGATCTAGGCGGCCAATTGACCGGCCCGAAACGTGAAATTAACTGTTCACCAAACTCGCCTCGCAATTGCGCCATTGTTTCGCGTGCTGTGTGGCATGTGGCACCGTCTTGTTGAAACCACATATCATGCAAGTCAAGAACTTCCATTTCGGGCAAAAAAAAGTTTGTTATCATCGCTCGGTAGCGTTCACCATTGACAGTAACGCTGCGATTCGCATCATCTTTGAAGAAATATGGCCCAATAATGCCGCCGGCCCATAAACCGCACCAAACAGTGGCTTTTTCGGGATGCATTGGTAGCTGTTGCAATGCTTCTGGCTGATCTTCACTCCAAATGCGGCAATTTTGCTTATTTACGTACCCATTCAACCAAAAATGAGCCTCATCGCTGAACACAATTTTTCGATAAAAAAGCGGATCCTCGGCCAGCTTTCCAAGAGCCCATTCACCAAAAATTCGGCGTTGTGGTAGGTCGGCTGGCTTTAGTTCTTGCACCAGCTGTATCTTAAAAGGCTTTACGCCCAAATCCTTCCGCAAAATTTTCCACGTAGTGCTGTAACAAAGGCCTAACTGCTGGGAACGGCGCCGAATCGACAGTTCGCGGTCTTCTGTCACACTAGCTGATACGGCCGCAATATTTTCTTCACTACGCACAGTACGTAAACGTGTTGGTGGTTTAATGTCCAACAAAGTAAATTTGGTGCGAAATTTGGTCACAATCTTCCGAATAGACTGCTCAGAAGGTCGAGAATGCCGACCATAAAATGGAAGCAGCGCGCGATGAACATTTCGAACCGAGCACGAATTTTGATAGTAAAATTCAATAATTTGGAAGCGTTGTTCATTTGTAAGACGATCCATGGTTAAATTGCAAACCAAACTGAAGCTGTTTGACAGTGACACAAGGTACTAAACACACGTCAGCTGTCAAAACCAGTGTTGCCAAAACAAACCAGCTAAAAAATCACCCGTTACAAAAATGTCAAACCTTGAAGAAAACACCGAACCGATTTTATACTATTCAAATGTCCAAGACTAAGCCCTCCAAAAGTCTTAAGGTGAAGTCCGAAACACCCTTTGTCTGGACATTAAAATTTTGTTTAGTTCCTTAATCCTTATAGAAGAAGCAAAGCAAACAAAAGCCAATCCATTCAGTGGTTGAAAATACATGAATGTTATTTTTTTTTTGTGTTTTACATATCAAGGATACACTTTCAACGTTCATTAGTTGCGTGTCCCTGTTTTAATTTTTTGTTTCAGTTTTTTTTTGTAGTTTTTATTATTTTTTGAGAGCTAATTTCTTTGTTGCAACATAAGGACCTGCTGAGCCACTAAAATATTCTAGTAATTTAATGTGAATTTGTTGATGCTCTTAAAGCCTCATTTAGAAGTAAAATATGAATACTTTTGGACACTTCAACCATCATCATCAGCATCAACATCAGGAGTAGAGAAACAGAAACAGAAAAGAAGCACCGCAGCACATTGAGCCTTCTGGGTACTGCAGGGAGAGAGTTATAATACACAGAGCCTCGTGCTTTATATCCTAGATCCTACTATTGTTTTTATGTTTTCTTTTTTTTGTCTTTCTTTTACAGTGTGAATGAACTTGCATATAGTAGCTTAGGTATAGTCATAGTGCTGCAGCTCATTCACATCATCATCCCCGTCGCGGTCGTCGTCATCGTCGTCATAGTCACCATCGCCGTAGTCAGCGTTCTCGTCCTTATTCTAAAATGCAAACTGAATGATGACAGCTTTTGGTTTATTTTTTTATATTTTTTTTTTTTTTGCATTTCAACTCTTTGGAACATTTTTTTAACATTTTGCTCTTGTTTATGTATAACGTGTGAGATTGTCTTTCCCATGAGAGTCCTTTGTGTATATATCTCTACATACTTTCTTGTGGAGTAATATTTTTCTAGGTCGTTACTTTAGAAAGATGATTATGTTGCAAGTTGCAAGGTGGTGTTTTCTAGTATTTTTTTTTTTGTTTCATTTTTTTTTTTTCAATTTTTAATCCGACTGCTTTAATGACAGTAAGGTATATCGCCTTAAGGTTTATGTTCTGTTTTTTCTGTTGCTCCTTTTTTTTGTAATAGATACATGTTATGTGACTTTAAGGACTTCTTGCTTTATTTGAAAAGAGATTATCTTTCAAAAGTTACTTAGATTAATATTCTCTCTGTTACTTTATATGGGATTATTTTAGAGCAAATCTCTATAAAGGACATACATTATAGCCTTTCGAGGTTAAAGTTAATATGAGTCCTTTTATTTTTAATTGACTTAATAAAGACAGAGTTATAAAGTCCACGAAGTTTTTTTTTTAACTGTAATAAAGGGACGAGGTGTCTGATAAATACTTCGACATACAAACGGTGCTATATGGTTAAACGTAAGATATCAATGCTTAAAGTGTGAGATACCTTGAGTATTTTTTTATGGTACCTGTCATAGAACCGATTTTATTTTAAATTTCTTTTTTATGACTTAAAAGATTTCGACCAAATTTTGTATGCAATAAGTCCTTAAGAGCTTGAAAATGTTTGCATATAAAAATTTTTGAAACAATTTATTTTTTGGATTTTTAGAGAAATATTTAATTTTTTTTTTTTTGAAAATCAATATCTTGAAAACGGGTAACTGAATATTCTTTAATTTTTTTTTGTTTAGCTTCGTTTAAGTTTTTAGCTTCGAGACGAGTTCTTGGTGAAGCTTTTACAAAGTGTTAGCATTATTATTTTTTTTATTTACTTTTTTTAATAACAAAAAAAAATTTAAAAACCTTAAGGTGACTAAACACAGTGCGAGCGTAAGGAAAATAGGGAAGAGTTAAAGAGGAGATACCGATGAACAAATTGGTTTTAAAGTTCTGCATATCGAAGTGGGAGGGAAAGATAGAGCCCGGGTATAGCATTCCACATTCGTGTGGTGCGGCTAAAGAATGAATCTCTGTACTTAACTGTGTGTCCAAAATTAGGCTCGAGGGCAAATTGATGAGCATTCCTAGAAGTTCGAGCATTACGGTTGAATTGTTTAAAGGGGGATAGCAACTGGATATTTCACTAGAGATTAGAGCACTGCCTGTTAAATTATCGTTAAAATAGGTAAAGGAAAAGAAACATTTCAACGGTGTTGGAGGGATGCAAGTGTGTCCGATATATTCATATAATTTTAAGGCTCTTTTCTGAATCCTATCTAAGAGACTCAAGTGAGTTATTGTTAAGAAATATTTTTAAAAAACTTATTTTTTTCAAAATTTTAAAAAAGATTTTTTAAAACAATATAATTTTTTTTTTTAACGCAATATTTTCAAAACGACAGTTTTTTTAAACTTGGTTTTAAGTAGTTTTTTTTTTATTCTTCTAGAATATTAGGAAAAATCGTGTTTCCAAATTCGAAAATGACGGAAACTTCCATACAAATGATAAAAAATCGTTAAGAAAAATTTATTTTTTCTCGAAAACGGATTCAAGAGTTTTGATAAAAAATTGAGTGTGATATAAGATAAGAGCAATCTACTTTAAAATAAAAAAAAAAATATTTTATTTTGCATTCTTATTAACAGTGATTTCCATTTCTTTTTATATTTTCGACCTTTTTATTTTAAACGAACCGATATAAATAATTTTTTGTATGCAGATGCTCATACAAAATATAAATAATATTGCTTTCGAAATATTTTATTTTAATTTAAAAACAAAACAAGTTTCGAATTTCTTCCCCTAACATTTTTTTTTTACTTTTAATTTTATTAAAAAAAAAAAAAAAAATTATTTTTTTTAAAAACTTTTCACTTCAACGACTTTTATTTTTTTTTTTTTTTTTTTTTATAAATTCGTATTCCTTTAAGAAATAAAATAGAATCTCTTTTGTTTAAGTCAAACAACTATAGTTTAGTAATTAAAGCAATAAAACAAATTAATTTCATTAAGCATTTATGGCGAGGCATTTATCTGTGTTTTCCTGTACAAAAACCCAAGAGATTTATTACTATAAACTGAAAGGTTGTTGAAGAGATAGTTGCCCAAGTATAGAACTGCAGACCAGCGCCAGCGTATAATATTTCCAGATTTACGAAGAATTCGCTTATGGCAAGTAAAGTTGTATCATCAAAGTGTATAAAAAAAAACAAACAGAAATGGACCAATAACCTTTCCTTGTGGGACACCATTATTTTTTTCCCCTAACCCCATTCGGGCATTTCCCCGAATGGTTTTTGCATTTTTGTTTGAACCAAAAGTACCTACCATATAAATTTTGCTAGCTTCTAAAAGAATCTTGTTTTTTTTTTTTTTCAAAAACTTGCCTACTTATTTTTCAAACAAGCAAATTCGTTTTTAAAATGCAGTTATAGTACTTGGTATTTTTTTTGTATGGTGCCTCTCTCACCCCGAGGCTTCACGGGCAAGTACTGGCAAGCAAGTTGGCTACATAGATTGACTGTCAAATTCCTATACGTAAAAATGCTGTAACGTAGGCGGCGAGCATATTGGCAGGCAAGTTGCTTTCAATTTGCTTACTGGCTCCGTTCTGCTTTTAAAAGGATAGCCTTTTTAAGGTTCTGAACTTAAATTTTTATTAAAATTGCTTAAAATAATGCTAATCGTACTTTAATGATGAAAATGTAAATACAACCACAAATTCGCAATCTCACATGGGTTGACCTTTAGCTGCATCATAATTTCGGTTTTTTTTAATTTAAAAATTTAATATCAAAAAATAATAATTTATAGAAAATTCCGATTTTTCGGATGTTTTTTAATCCATCATCATCGTAGCCAACCTTTAATGGTATTTGACAGTTCGTACGTTGACAAATAGGTAAGAAACTAAATAATGTCGGGAAAAGGAATATTTTTGTCCAAATGTCATCCAAAGGCCCTAAAATCGCCTTTTTCCCGCGCTACCTTAACCTTAATCTCAAAAAATTCAGATGCCCTTATTTTTTCAATACATCATCTTTGTAGCAATTCTTTAATTTAATTTGACAGTCTATAGCGTGACAAATCAGTAACAGAATGTTCCAAATGCCACCCGAAATTCCAAAAACTCTCATTTTTCCCAAGCAAAAAATATGCTCTCAAAAAATTGCGGTTTTTAAGAAATTTTGTAATCCATCGTAATCATAGACATCCTTCCATCATATTTGACAGTTGCTTGTTTTCGAAATGTTTAAATTTCTTGGCCCCTCCTCCCTTTAAATATTTGCTTCATAAAGAATATCTTGAATTCCAAAAATTTCACGAAAAGCTATTTAAGATCTGAACGAGTCCACTTGCCTTTCAACTTGCTTCTCTACTGGCTTCAGAATTCCATGCCAGTAGACGAGTAAGTTACTTAGGTTTGTAGGTTAGGAAATGTTTGTGTATAGCAACTTGCTTGCCAATACTTGCCCGTGTAGCTTCAGGGTCATGGAACCATATTTTTGAATTTCCTTAAAACAACATAGGCAACACAGTTATACAAAAAAAACTTTTCAAAAATATAAAAATTTATAAGGGTATTCATGCAACGTCATAATTTTACACAAAAGTTCGCATGAACGACCTTTTTATTCATTTGTTTAAATGGTGAATAATTAAATCATCTGTTCGTTTATTTGACAGATTTGGTGTCTGACAGATTAGACGTGTTTAGATTTCGAAGTTAATTTTAAATGAAGAATCTCTCCCGAACCATCGCGAAATCGGAGCCAAATGTTTCCAACGATAAAAAAAAATTTAAGATACACGATGGAACTACAATAGTCGTAGGCTCACGGTAGTGGTCGGACGAAAATGAGCGAATACAAAAAATATTATATGGTGCGCCCATAATGTCGGTTTCTTCATTTGCGTAAACTATATTGCTTTCGGTAGTGCAGAGCACCCCCGAGTGCACCGCACGGAAATGAAACTCTTTTCATTGGTTTATGACATCTGCTTCTGACAGCTTATGACTTTTAAGGATCAGCCAACCCAATGCGAATCATTCGTTGACGAAAAAGAAAACAACAATAACAACACGTTGTTGATGTAGTTTCGTCGTCGTCAACGAATGGTTGGCTTTGGTTGGGGACCTTTATTATTCTATCTTAATAGTTTACGAAAAGAAGCCTTCCTAATCGGCCTAACTATTTTTTCTTGCGTAAACAACTTACGTTTTAAGTGACAACTTTTATCGCCAACTAATCGCGATTCGATAGCTACAGAACACGGTCAGAGTTTTTCTTAGTTCTCTGAGTGAGATATCATATTATGTATATCATATTTCTAACCACACATAATTCTTAAAGTCACAATGACGTTTGGATAAGTTTAAACAAATAAATTTGGTTAATTTTCCCCACCAAAATCCCTGAATAATTTTAACCAAATTGTGTCAACAATTTCCAATACAAAATTTGACAGTCAATTAACCAAATGATAAATTTAACCAAATCGTTAACTTATCTAGTGTTTTACAACGTTGCATGAATACCCTTTATATTTATTTTTGAAAACTTAAAACTTAGAAAACTTGGAAGTGATCGGTTTTTAACACTATCTACCTATCTTAATTTAAACAAACATTATCTGTTGCCAAAATTTGTTGGTATAATTATTTTTTGGTTAAAATTCGTTGGCTCAATGAATATTTCTTAGTTTTCGGTTTGCTTAGTAATTAAATATCAATCAACAAAAAGTGTTAAACGTAAATGAACAAAGTAATTGAATCAAATTTTAAAACCAAACAAGTAAATTTCAGTGGAGTTAGTAGAAAAGGTGTATGTATTTTTCGACCAGGCACTAGAGAGTTTTACATAGAGGGTTAGCAAAGGCTGGAACAAGGTCCTGAATCCAGCAAGTGATTCAAATTATCTGAGAAGTTTTCCTCACCTAGATTATCCCTACTGTAAAGTTACTAGGGCCTTGCCCAAACTAGATAGAAACATGGCCGGGTTGAAATAGTGAAACTTTCATCAAACAAGGATATTTTAAATGAAGTGGTTTATTGGGCTATAATGAGCTTGTGTGTCAAGTAAAGGTTTAAAAACAAAATAGGTCTGTTATGAATAAAAAATAAAATAAACTCCAAACAAAAATATGACAACCAAAATGAACTCCTGAGACGTGTCAATTCTTTCATTTTAGTGTTACCTAAATGTATTTATTTTTTAGATTTTTTTGTTTTTGTTTTAATATTTTGTTTTTAATTTTTATGAGGTAAAAGTAAAAAAAAAAATATTTAAATAAATTGTATCTTTCTATCTTTTGACAATTTCTCTACAAAAATTATGCATGTTAATATTATATTTAAATTTTAATAGAAAAACACACACACAATATTTTGTATGTCACGAATGTTGCACTTCGAACTGATTTTCACTCAAAATTATTTTAATATTTCAATTTTTATTTATTTATATTTTTTCATTTTTTTTTTTTTCTTTTGTTTCATATTTTCTGTCGTTCTGACGATTCTTATATTAAAAATTCACAAAACAAAAATAATTCCACACCAACTATAATTTCAAAAAAAATAATAAAATATAAATAATAAAAAATCCATCAATGCAGCTGGGCCACTTACATCAAATGTAAAACGTCCAGGTGTTGACTTAAGCAGTCAGCTGGCAGCCCTATCAGCTGAAATAGCCGCCAAATCAAATTTCAAAGGATGTCGTCCTTACAAAAACGAACAACAACCACAATCGCCATTATTGCAAACACGCAAATATTCAGGCAGCGGTGGCAGTGCTGGCAACAGCAGTGCTTCGTCCAGTATGGAAAAACAACAATTTGCTGTTAGCAAACAACAACAAGTGCCATTAAATTCAAGGACTCAACAGGTGGCGGCGGCGACGGTAGCGCCGCCATCACATTCGATATTACAATCTTCTGCCAATCTGCTGGCACCAAGTGCAATTTTGGCAGCTGTCAAATCGATGCAAATCAATAAAGTGTCTAAATCAGCAAGTGGCAATATTAAGACGAGCAACAGCAATAATAATAACAACAACAACAATGCTAGCAGCCGAAGCAAGTCAGAATCACCAAGTGGTACAGTACTAGGTAGCAGCGGTGGAGTAGGCAAAGGAGGAGGACAAACTGGAGGTCCTGGACGAGCTGCAGGATGTGTAGTAGGTAATAGCGCTGAAAGAACTGTCAAATCTGATCAGAGTAAGAATGCCCAAAATGCCAATGCCAATGCACAAAGCGCACAAAATAATCGACCCAGTCGACGCTTGGGAAGGCACGAAAGTCGCTACACAAGTGGTAAACGCAATTTGATATATTTTGTCTTCCCGTCCCATTTTTTTTTTTTTAAACCAAACAAGTAATACACCTAATATTCATCCTTTTCTTATAAACGTCCCTATGATGTCCACACACTCATTTTAATGTATTCAAAGTTTTTTTTGGCAAAACTATGTCTTTCCTTTCATTCCTATTCCTTCCGCTCTTATATAATCTGTAAGCCATTGTTTTTTATGTATTAACCCTTAACGCATTGACATACTATTGAAATGGACTGCTTGTTAAATTTCAACGCTATCAGTAACTATAGCAGACATATCCACGATGGATTCAAAAAAAATGACAGTGTTGTTTACACAACTTCCAATTCGTTCGATTATAATTGCTGTAATAGCCAATCTTATTTTGAAAAACATTTTCACCCTAACAAAGACTTGATTAAAGAAAAAAAGCTTCATTTCTACCAAATACTTATGTAGGATTTAATTTAATCTGCCTATAATCATGTTCAAATCCTAATATCACGCAAACAAATTCAATCTTCTGTCAGTGTACTGTCAATCTTTTTCTTAAGACTGACATTTTTCAAAATCGAACAAACCCGTTGCACTGAAGGCATTCATTTCAGACGCTACTTTCATATTTGACAATAAAGAAATTGGGTCTGTTCGTTTACCCCCAAAACTACCAAATTTCTGACAATTTTAGTCAAAAATCCGATCAAAGTTTGTAAAAAAAAATTACGGGAAGACTGTTTGTGTAATTTTGGGAAGTACACGACCAAACATAATATCAGTCAAATGAAATAATGCGAACACATAAAAAACCTATTTCATGTTGACACTTTTTCTGTCAAAGCTGATCAACTTTTAAATCTTTTTGTGCTTTGAAGTAACTACCCAACATTTTCTAAGGCAAGTAGAACAATATTTAAACCACGGATTAAAAATTTGAATTCAACGATTTCGTTGGATTAACTGTAGTTCAATAACAGTTCAAGTATTGTAATAATTATTTTGACTTTACTTAAGCCCTGAATCCTGGTTTAACCTCAGTTAAACCCCCGAAATCGATGTGCTGAAATCTTTAACCGAAATTTAATCACCACATTTGTACAACTGGTCCTTAATTTTTTTATTTAACTGATTTGATTAGGTATTGCTTGAAAAATAGCATAACTTAATCAGGTTAATTTTTAATTGACTCTTGGCAGTCCATAGAAAATTATGTCAATGTATTAATCATTTTCTTCTTCCAAATAGAACAAATTTATTAAACTTGCGTGTATCGCTTGGTATGGTTTCGCTTGAGAATCTAAATCGCCCAGCAACCTATAAATGTTTAGTTGCAATATTAACAATCATTATAGGTAGGCATAGGTATCAATAAACAATAGCAATTAAAAAACTACATACTACATAATTTGTAATGCTTCAGCTAACATTAATAACTAATTTGTGTAATAAAACATTCCTAATCCTAAAATGTTACCAAGTCGTAACTTTCATTCATTCACTAATAATAATCGAACGAATATGTTCCGGCTATCATTTTATTCTGGGACATAAGTTTGTAATTTTTCACAAAAAATAACACAACTCTTAAAAGAAGTTTTCAGAATCATAATAATTTTGTTTTACAATTTAACTAAATTTTTTTTTTTGTATTAATAATTTCTCACAACATTGACAATTTGTGTCAAATATGCGCGAATTTTTATCTTTCTGGTATCAACTTCGCGTAGCATGAAATTCTCTTAAAAAAATGTGTGAGTGATGACTCAAGGGGAGGATGTGTAAACAAGACATACCAAACATCCAGTTGGTTGCCGTCCTGTGGCACATTACCTCAATTTACTCTACTCAATGCACGAACCATTGGATTCCATGACTCAAAAATGTTCGGTAAACAAAATGGTGCGGACCGGATATGTAATGCTGTATTTGTGGCTATCCTACTTTCAATTTTACCCATACCGAGAGCTAAGATGTTTACATATCAAAAATGCGTATTTCTTTAATTTCAGTTATTTTTTTTGCAAATAAGCGATTTTTAGCGGGATCCAAAATATTTGGTGTGTTTTTTTGGTAACGCTATCGGCAGTACAAGACGATTAACTAAAAAAACGTTTCGCACTATCCGCAGTTGTGAGTTTTTTTTTTTTCTTAGGTTGGTATTCTTGGTTAGTTGTCAAATACCTAATTGAATAAAAAAAAAATAACCAAGAACTTATTTTGCCGGGTCGTGAGGATATCAAAATTTTTAATTCGCTAAAAATTTTGTTTCTATAAATATATGTTGGTTTTATTATTGGTTTTACGATTTTAAATCAATTATTATTTAGCTTTTTTTAGTTTCCATTTGTTTCGGTGCCATTTGTTTGAAATTTCTTTTGAGTTTTGCTTACTTTTCTTCTGTTAAGATCAAAACAAAAGTCAAGGGAAGTGTTCGCAGAGTCCCGATCTACATTGCCCAATTTTTCCAGAAATCTTGTGAAATGTACACACAGAACGATTTTTTCCATAAGATTTTTTCCTTGTCTTCTTCGTGTTTTTATTGCTGTGCTCTTCGTTTTTCATTGATATTCACTCACACCATCAAATGAACGGCACACTGTCACCGACTAAACACAAAAAACTAGAAAGAAGGTGAAAGAGAACATAAACAGACTTGAAAAATCTTTCGAGTTTTGTGGAACACACGATTTGATCCCTATCCCTCACGTCCCTTCACCAACGAACAAAAGATCGGCACTGGAAAAATCGTTCAATGTAGACCGGGACAGACTTTGATCACTTTTGAATCTACGTTTACATGCTAAATTGAGTGGTCGGGTTGAAGTCTAGTTCAGACCTGCATGTAAACGGAGTAATTAAGCGATTTGTACACGATGAATTAAGACTAACGCGAAATATTCGCTGCGAAAACAAAAAGTGATGCGTTTTTCTAATAAGAACCCTGTCGAGCAAGCCCTTTTTAAGAAGAAAATAACTGATCAAAGAGTGCAAAAAATTCATTCTCACTTTTTAATAGCAAAAGAAAGAAACTCTCAAGAGGAATAGCTTTTATATTTATAAAAATAGGGAGTTTTCTGAGATCTTGTTAATATAAACTGGCCAACTAAAAAAATAGATCGATTTTTTTGTCCAATGGAAATTAAGAATTATAACTACTCCATGAACACATCCATCGAGACTCAATTTAACTACCAATCGTACCAATTTCCAAAACAAAACAAACACTATCCAATTCGGGACTCGAATGAAAGTCAAAATTCTATCCGCAGTGGGATTTTACTTCTACTTTTATCGGCAGTACGGAGTTGTATTTGTAATACGTGTAAAATCCTACTGCACTGGGGACAGCTTTGCCAAAAAAAAAACACACCTATTGCATGTGAAAGAAATTTGCACGGCTGCTCGACAATAGAGTATAGATTTTGAGAAAAATGTGCGCATAGGCATCGGTGTCGTAATTATCACATTAAAATGAAAACATTTGGTCACGTTTTTTTTAGAGTCTGGCTCTAACCCGAACAATTCTTTGAATCTTTTGTTTGTGTAGAATTTTATGAGCTTCAATTTTTTGAGTAACATTTCTTTAAAAAACTTTCGAGATGTTTGCAAAAAAAGTGAATTTTTACCTTTCCACCCCACAAAATTAAAAGCTATTGTCTTAATTTAGATTATTTATTAAAAAACGCTAGGCATCAGAATGTGGCTCTCCACCAAAAATCAGCTTTTTCGGAGTTTGTAGTGACAGCCTAATCTTATCTTAATATTTGAAAAAAAAAAAAAAAATGATTCATTTTTGTTTAATTTGTAACCATATTTAGTTGGGTTCAAATGGTTATAATATAACATTCCATCTAAGCAAAATGTTGGCAAGTTTTATATATGTATGTATTTTTAGCATACAAAAAATTAGAAAATTTTAGGAAGATAAAACAGCATTGGGTCGAATTTTGTTCAGGGGAGCTATTCAAAAGATTGAGATCAAAAATTAAGTTTGGTCAAAATTCAGGATTGTAGATTAGTTTGTAGACATTTGGTGATGTCAATGAAAAATGTTTTATTCAAAAAAATTATCACCACTTTTAATCGAAGTTAAGTGCAAAAAATTTTACCGTTATAGTATTACGAAAAATCATGTTTATCTCTACCGTCTGGCCTAATCACCCCAAATCAGTTTCTTAGTTTGTGTGGTCGATATTTGTTGACCGGGCGAACTTCAGTGGGTACCCATCGAGTTGTGGCCCGTTAGGATTCCAAGTAGTAGGGATAAATGAGATCTGCCTATCTTAAGTATGTACTCTGTTTTCTTACGCGAAATATTTGGCCATAGATTTCTTGAAACCCGACAAGTGTCGATTGATGACCATCTGACCTCTGCGGCCTCAAGAAAGCTCTGATGAATTCTACTCTTTTCCTGCTCCAGTGGCAGAAATACCGAGTTATCGGTTTGGCTCGGGTCTAGAGCTGACCCGATTTTGGCCAGTTAATCTGCTATTTCGTTAACGAGATAAATCGAAATCTAAACTGAGTGAACAGCTGATTTATTTACTCAATAAAACAGTTCTGAATTAAATTTAATTCGTAATGGACAAGAAAATTATTGAAGATTTATTAATTATCGTGTTTGTTGCTGTAGCTTTAAATGCTATTTCGGATCTATCTCTATCTGAAAGAAAAAAAAAACAAAGGTCGTTTTGCAAAAGATGAAAATAAACTATTGACGAAAATAAATGTATTGAACATTCTTTCAAGCGCTTAGTTTAAGTTTAGATCGTAAGACCGCTTTCACACAAGGAAACTGAGTTGCCAAGGCAAGGAAAACAATCTTCCCCAACACCCTTCTCGTCTACAAACAAGCTTGTTTCTGGCAACTCAATTTCCTTATGTGAGAGCGGTCTAAGTTGCGTACTGCCAGGCGCTTTTCTTCAGAGGAAAGGAGAATGGGCAAAAATATATGGACCTGGTCTACCTAGTGCCCAAAAACGAGACCTATGAAAATGATAAGGTACTATGGAGTGTACGTGTTTTTTGTTTGTCCTAAACAATGGGAGTTGGCTAAAATAAGCGACCAAAAAAGTAAGAAAAACACTTTGCAAATTCGAAAAAAAAACGAATTGTTTTATATTTTGTAAAATATTCTGCCCAAGCCCCATGGTTTACAGTTCTGTGTCCATATTCAAAAATGATGCTCTTGAACTAAGCTTTCCAACGTTGTATATCTCAATTGTGGGATCTAGACGCCCAATTATTACCATTCATTAGATTCGCTAAGTCGAATAAAAATAAGTAGATTTTTTATACTGTTAAGTGAATTATTCGCCAACCATGATGTTATTCGCTAATATTGGCCACTGAAATAAAAGTTCATATATTTTGGGGTCTTTTCAGTTCATCGAAAGTGACCAATAATGTCATTTCAATGGAACACTATTACAATTTATTTTTGCTCTAATTGCAATCTTTGTTACCATATACTGCCTAAACCCCAAGGTTAACAGCTTTGTGTCCGTACAAAAAAATTATGTACTAGAGCTGAGCTTTCCAACGATATACATACATCCCATTCGTGGGCAATAGTTAGGCAAAATGCGCTTTCTCCTTTGTATTGAAGATTCATTTAAGCGCTATCTGCGTACTATTCTTTAAATGATAAAATATCAGGCTTCATTCCGTAGAAAAATTATTAAGAAGGTTAAACAATTTCATATTAAAACTGGGGCAAAGACCTCGTCCATTTGATTTTAACTTTTGTATATTCAAAAGCTGATAAAAAGAGAATTCAGCTCGTGCAAAAAATTCACATACAACCCTGCTTTTGACATTTTTAATAAACGTCAAAGTGTCATATGGATTTAGTATGATACTAAAAAGATAAAATAGCCCTTTGGTGATTTTAACTTTAGAAAAATGTTAGGAGATAGTACGATGCTAAATTCGTGTAAATTTGCAAAATAGAATATTTATCCTAAAACATCGTACTAAAATTGATTTAACATCGTACTAAATCGACTAAAATTTTGCGCCATTATCTTTTATTATAAAAAAACATAATAGAATTATATAATTTTTTTATATCAATTCAGCTTCAACGAAAGTTCTTCAATAACAAGAAGCGTCAAAAATACCGGTTAGTGCGATTTTTAAGATTCAGAACTTTTCTGAAGCTAAATGTCTATTCCCACTTGACTTAAGTACTACAAGAAAAATGTTCCAATTCTTTGGGGTAGTGTCCTATAAGAATAGTTCCAAAAAATCTCTCTGAGCATTAAGCATCGTAATTATATTAGACGAAACGTGTTTTGTTTAAACGCTGTATAGACTTTAATTGGAAATAAATTTAGGAGTATGAGGATTAAATCACCAAGAAAAATAAATGATTAAAATATTACATGCAAAAAGCATTAGCCAGGGGCAACATTTTAGTCGATTTAGTGCTATTTTTAAGAATTTCTTAATAGGTTATTAACTTAAAAAGCACATTTTATCTTTTAACATTATATTAAAGTTAAAATTTCCAAATGTCAATTTTAACTTTTATGTTTGTTAGTTTTCTGTAGGAACTGTCACTACCTTAGACGTGCTTAGCTGCATTTAATAAAGAAAATAAATGCTTCTAGCACGATACCAGTTAAAAAGTATTTAAAATGTATCAACTTTTAGTAAACTGCTAAGTTGTAAATTAATGCCACTTTCAAAAAAAAACAAAAAAAGATTATTTAAAAGTTTACGCCATTTTGTTTTATTTTATAAAGCTAAATTTTGTCTCAAGATTTCAGAGAAAATTAATACCATATTAAAAAGCAAGAATATACCCAGCCCACTATAACAAATAAAAGACAGTTTTAATGAATCTAACTTTTAAAACTTCCGCTCAGAAGAAATAACCCAAAAATTTTGTATCACTTGCCAAGTAGATAAATAAATACAGTGCTTTGCATAAGTATAAACGCACCTGTAAAAATGCGTTTTATAGAAAACTAGAAATGGAAGCGACGCCTTAATATTCTTTTATTTAATGGCATCAGTGCACAAGTGAATTGAGCAAAAAAAAGTCCCGTTATTTTCCCTAGCGTTGTTTAGAAAATAAAAACAGATTTTTTCGTATTGCAGAAGTATAAACGCACTATGCAAATCTCGTTTTAGCTTCATTTAATTATGAGTTTCGAGATGACAAACAACGAAGCCGCGTGGTGTACATTCAAGCAATACCTATGGAAAAGGCCAAAATTCAAGACTTTCGTTCACGTATCCTAAGATGTAGGGCTAGATGGATTTAACGGTTATTGGCACAAAAAATTAATTAAATTGTGGCATCAATACATTTTTAAAATAAGAAGAGTTAAAGCGTTAAATAATAAAATGTTAAGTACGGTTTTCCAATAGCGGTCCATATTTTGACGGGCAAATTCCAATATTTTTTGTTTGTGGGCTGTTGTCAGATTTGGAGCTGGTGCCATTTTTCCCCGAACAATCACTCCACTGCTTCTTAAAGTACGAAAAACCGACGAAAATGAAACGCCTTACCCCAATTCGTAACGAATTTCCCTCAAAAAATGCACCGAATTAGATGCAACATTGATTGTTAGGCTATTATCGCGACGTGTCAGCATCTACGGACCCCCGGGTCTTATTTTCGTTCCATAAGATTCTGGATCTTGTATGAAATTACGGAAAAACTAACCAATCTCGAAATTTTCCTTAGAATAGCCCCACATCTTAGGATACTTGAACGAAAGTCTTGAATTTTGGCCTTTTCCGTATCGTTTAAATGTATACCACGCGGCTTCGTTGTTTGTCAACTCGAAACGCATAATTAAATGAAGATTAAACGAGATTTGCATAGTGTGTTTATACTTCTGCAATACGAAAAAATCTGTTTTTATTTTCTAACAACGCTAGGGAAAATAACGGCACTTTTTTTTTAGCTCAATTAACTTTTTTACTGATGCCATTAATTAAAAAAATAGTAAGGTGTCGCTTCCATTTCCAGTTTTCTATAAAATACATTTTTACATGTGCGCTTATACTTATGCAAAGCACTGTATTCCTCTTCCCTAAATTTCTCCTTGCATTGTTTATTTTACAATTGAAATATAACCGCGACATATTTACAACTTAAAAATGTAACAAACATCATAAAGTTAACATAGTTAAACAAATAACTTAAACCTAAAAAATAATTATGTATCATCTTTGTATAAAAGGTAGCTATAGATTTTGTATAATTTTGTTTTAAACTTTATCAAATAATTTATCTGACTTCTGAAAATTGTAAATTTATTTTAATATAAATTAATTATTTATTTATATGTAGGTACCTTTATTTTTTTTTTTTCAAATCATTTGTAGATTTTGTTTCTTTAAAATTAACTACTTTTTATAATATAGGTAATAAATTCTTTGTAATGCGCACTCTTTAACAAAAAAAAAAATTAATATAATTTTTCACGCTTTGCTTTTTCACTTGCATACACAAAATAGTCTGCACAATTCCACACGTACTTGTCACTAATACCTTAAAATATTTTAGCTTGCATATTTTTGCATGCAATTCATCATAACCTCATATGTATATAAATTATTATTTCATTCTTTAATTTTTGTTTGTTAATTCCTTAATTTTATTTTCTATACATATATTTTCTGTTCACATGCATTTTTGTTCATTTTCAATCACTCTTATAGGCCATTTTCTTCAAATTTCTTTGATTTCCTCCATCATATGCAAATATATTAATTCATTCATTTCGTACACCTTTCAAATTGTAAAACATTCCGAACAAAGAAAAAAATTAAAAATTGAAACTCATTAAAAATTTGTTTTTTATAATGAATTTATTTTTTATTTATTTTTCTCATTTAATCTCCTCTTTTTCGCAACATAATTCGTGCATCTCGCTAAAAAACAAAATGTCATCTTCCACATCACTGCAAACAAACAAAAAATATGAAATTTAATTCAAAATTATAAAACAAAAAAAAAAAAAAAAAAAAAAAAAACTCTTTTGATAAAATCCGACAGAAGTTAGACAGGAAGCGGTGCAACAAGCTCTGGCCGCTCTTAAGAACCGGCCAAAGCCAAGTTTACCGATGCCATCGAAACGTAGTTCGGTTTTAAATCGTAGTCCTGATCGGGATCATGATGATACAGGTGAGGAAAATACAAAACAACAAACAAAATAAAAATAAATTGGAATATAATTTGTTTAAGAAATAAAAAAAAAAGAAACAGTTGTACAATATTTATACGGGGACAGAGTGTTACAATGCCAACGGTACCTTTTCCTTACCTCCTAGCATGCTTTTCGACAATTTTGATTTTGGTTCAGCCTTAAGAGGGCTTATTTAGGACTTCCAAAACCTCTAGAATTTCGGGAAACGTATTAAGGACTTTAAAAACCTCTAGAACTTCCAAAAACATATACATATTATTTCCGTTATATACAAATTTATGTATATCCTTGATTGTATCAACTTTTTTTATTAAAAAAATGTAGATCCTAGGAGATTCTAATCCAGTTAGTCTCAAGCTATAAAAGGTCACTTAGGTGTCACCTCTGTCGAGATATGGGGTCCCAAAAAATGTATGGAACTTCTGTCCCACACAGCTTTTTTTTTCTGAGATAAGTCTATAGAATGTATGGATCATACGAAAAGTCCAAACCCTGCGTACTTTAAGTACTGTAAATGCATACCCCCCACCCCTTCGTAAAGCCAAGGCTCAAGTCGCTTACCTCCTTACACGATTCTAGCCTTGTATGACCCCAACAGAAAAATATAATATATTTTGTATGCCCTAATGTCCTCTACATCCCTACGCCAACAATATCAACGAACCATCAAAGCATCCCTTGTAACACTCTAAACCCCTAAATCAAAAAAAAATTAAAAATTTCCTATACAAACCAGAAAAAAGGTATGTCTCCCATTTAGTCGAAAAAATAGATCGCACATTCATTTCAGCCAACTCATTCTTCATTGAGCGTTTTAGTATTAAAATTGTTTGCCTTTTGAAAAAATTGATTATCAAAAAATTAACTAAAAAAACTGAAAACCAAAAATATAACAGTTGTTGTTTTATTTATTTTAATTTTAAATAAATTAGTTTTTAATTTAAGATTTTGTTCTTAATTAATATTTAAATAACACAAAGAATGCCGTGATTAATGATTAAAAACAAAAAAAAAAAATAACTAATTCACTACTTTCACATTAAAAAAAAAAATAAAAATAAGAATTAAACAGCAGCAACAGCAAAACAGAGAGTGTGCAACTATATTATATTTTTTATTATATACAACTTATTCATTTAAAAACTTATTTAGTATTATTTTTCTTTACTTTTCTTTTAATTTTGTTTAAATAAAAATTATTATGTAAACTCAATAAGTATTATAACAAAATACATAATATTAAAATAATTATTATTATCAAAATGGCTGCTATGTCCTTGTGACGTTTTTTTTTTTTTATTTTTCTTATTTTTATATTAATTTGTTTTAATGTCTTGCTGTTTTATTGATTTTTTGTATATTTGTTAAGTTTAGTTTTTTTTTAATAATGCAAAAATATTAAATACATTTTCCTAGTAAACAGTCTCAAAATAAATATTTAATGAAAATCTATTGCTTTTTGTTTTAAAATATAAAGATACAACAACCGATGACGAATCAATACCAGAGGAAAGAATTTCAACGCCAGACAGGGAATATAATTATCCACGTGATCATATAAATAATTCCAGAGAACAAATTATAAAACCACCAATACGTGATTCTTCAGTTGGTGGTGGTCATAAGAATTTTTCCGATCGAAGGCCACAACAAAATTTACCTCCACCGGTATGATTTTTGCAATATTTTTTGTATTATTAAATTTAATTGTTTTTACATTTGTTTTTTCTTGCAGCCACATTCCGACACATCGAGTGCAGGATCACCGCCAGCTGTTCATAGAAAAAATAATTATGACTTTACTGATATATCTGACTTCCAAAGACCATGTGAGTTTGAGTTGAATTGAACTTTTGGTGGAACTTTATTTAATTGTAAAAAAAAGTCATTGAAATACTTAAAAATGAGACATTTAATAGTTTATAAGTTTTATCATTTTATCAACTTTAAGTCAGTCGATAAATATAAAAAAAAATTGTAATGCAAAAATATAGACACCAATGAAATTTAATAATTGCAATCGATAGTTGGGTTGCCTCTGATTATATTGAATGAAACACACCACTGACAGCGCTTTATTTTGTCAGTATACTCCGAGACAAACCACCTACCGATTCCAATCATAATAATTGATGTGTACATTTTTTGCAAAAAAAAAAAAAAAAACGGCCTACATAATGTCAAAATTTTTCAAAGTCGATCTATTGATCTTGTATTGAAATTTAACATTGTTAAGTTAATCATAAATGGGTTCTTGGTAGTAAAGGCTTTTTGGACTCTGAATTCTAAGAATTAGACGTTTTAAGTTAGTTACTCCATTAGGTATATTTAAGTTTTTTTTTTTATTTTTATTTCGACCATCAACCTTTGCAGAGTTGTCACGATCTTGAAATTTGAGTTCTTTTTTTCGCGAATAACTTCCGTATGTTTGATTTAATTAAAAAGACAGCCTTAACCATTTCTCACAATATCTACAAAAATGCATATAAGATATTTATCACTATTTCAATTATTTAATCAGTATATGTAATAGCAATTAAATTCAATAGGGTTCAATTAAAAAATACGTTTTCAAATTTGTAGCTATAAAATATTAAAAACAAATTTTTAGAGACCTGTAGAAGAACGTAACCACGTTTAAAACGGCGTCTTATTTAAAAAAACAAAAACAATGAACATAGACCTAAAGCCCGCGTATAATTTAAATATTACAGTTTTACAATAAGAAGTTTCAATTAAAAAAAAAAATATTTTTAATCAAAAAATGTTAATATACTATTTTTTTGGTCAGTCACTTGTCAAATATGGAAAAAAGCTTATTTTTTTATTAAATTTTGAAACCCAATTTGCTTGTCAAAAATCGAAATTACGGCTAATGTTCGCCAAAAAATTAAATAAGTCTTGAATTTATAATAGCGGCAATTCTGCAAGCGGTTGATTGTCGAAAATTTTAATTTTATCTACATATAATAATAATAAAAAGACTTGCTTATACCATTAAATGCGAATTAAACATAACTTTCTAAATGGGTACGTTCAAGAGACTTGAGGGACTTAATAGTCAGTCAATTACATCCATTCAACGATATTCTACCTCAAAATAACTAACTTTTTTTCGATTATTGCTAAACGGGCTTTAGGTCAAATGAAACAAATATTTTCTTTTTGTCACAACGTTTCGTCCATGGACATCATCAGGTGCAAAATGGTTTCTATATTAGCATTGATATGTTTGTTAATAAATGTTTACAAAGATATTCACAATACATTAATCACTTACAATAATTGTTGTTACATTTATGTATGTTAAATTAATAATTTATTTTACGACTACACAGTATAAAGTTTGACTGACAAGTAACATCTCCGTCAAATAAACTGAAAAAGTTATATAAGCATGAGCACACAGCACATAAAGATCATATTGTAGAGCTTTTTCTTTTCCTCTTCTCCGCCAAATGCTTGTAGTGTGGCTGACGTCGTCTATATCGGTTCGTCTGTTCATTGTGTTATCAGCATTGATTATATGCAGCGTTTCGATTATCATCCTTTTGTTTTGATGTTCCTCTCGCTGCATTATTTTGACGTTGGAGTGGTCGGGGGAGTGCTTGAAAGCTATGCAACGTGATGCCAGAGCTGTCTTCTGTATTGCACTGCTTTTTCTATCGGATTTGTGTCCTGCTAGTCTGCTCTTAAGTTTTTGTTTTGTTGTTCGTCAGAATTTCCATTACAATTAATTTTGTAAATTAAATTTGAATGTTCCAATCTGTCTATTTTTGTTTTAAGGTGAAGTTGTGTTTGTCGATTTTAAAGCTAATTTGTATTTCTCTGTATCTAGGAGTTTTGCGTTTTTGAACCGATCAGCTATTTCTTTAACATACGTTAAGGATTTGTAAATTTTGTTTTCTCTTTCTTTTTCTTCCAGTGGTTGGATAATTCGATGTTCATATTGTGATATTAGTGTTTTTATTATTTGTTGCGGAAAGACGTTTTTTTGTAATATTTCTTTTATCTTTATTTTGTTATTGATGTGGTATTCTGTGTCATTGATTGAAAGAACTCTGTGTATCAAGTTTTTGGCCGTGTTGAAAATTATTTGCTTGGGATGTTGGGAGAAGAAGTTGATTATTCTACCGGACGAAGTTGGTTTTTGAAACCAATCCATTTTTAGTTGTCCTTTGCGAATGACTACTGTGTCGAGGTAAGCTAATTTCTTGTTTGTTTCAATTTCAACGGTAAATTGGATTTTTCTATGAAAACTGTTAAGGGTATTTAAAGTTTGCTCTATGTCTTTCGCTTTTATTATGGCAAATATGTCGTCCACATATTTTGTCAAGATCCTGGGTTTTTGTGGTAGTTTTTCCAGACAGTTGTTAAGAAAGATTATTTGTTTCATTTGACCTAAAGCCCGTTTAGCAATAATCTATAATAACAAAAGGTCACCAACATCGAAATATAACATTTTTTCCGCATGTCATAATGTCAAACTTATAACTTTTCTTGAATAGTTTATCTCAAGTTGGCTTAGAAAAAGAGACCCTCAACATGGTTACAAAATTCCGTCGTAATGTACGGAAAATTTCATTTTAAAATTAATTAACTGGACCGCACAAACAATTTATATATTTTTAAATTCACAAATGACAATTTTGACAAAAACACTTGATTAAAAATTAAGGCAGATATTTCTTGACTAAATTTCCAGTCACATTCCAGTAAAAGTTCCCATCATTTGAAGTCAATTTTTTTAAAACTGGCAAATCACAGACTAGAAAGCTGCTCTACTTGCGAGTCGCCTTAGCCATCTGAACGTACCCAATGTAACTATTCTGAATTGTAAATTTCAATTAAGTTTTGAAGCTTGTGTACAAAGTACAGTATGACACTTATCATACTTATATTGGATTTATAAATTCATTCATATACAATATGAGTTGTTTTTCTTGGAAACAGTTTATTATGATTTTTTTGTCGCTCAATGGTACATATTATCAAAAATAAAAATCAAAAACTACCAACAATTCATTACGGAAGTGAAATATTTTTACTTTATCTTTTCAAAAATATAAACCCTTTACAATAATTAAAGGTAACTCCGATTTACGGCAATTTTTTTCTTCAAAGTTTATTTTCCCGTTTGCGACCTACCTATATTTAGATCATCTATCGAGTACAAAAAAAAATATATTTTTCTAAATCCATCCATTTAGAAAATATCGAAAACCGAGCTCTCTCTTTGAATCATGATTGGGAAATTCTGCTAGGGGTTGTTCTTCGAAAACCCGTACTTAAGATTTTTAAGTAGGTTCTCTTACGACGACAACTACAAATTTGTTCATACAGTCGGGTTGAAATTCCCATACAAATCCATGACATGAGTTTAGAATAAATTTTCCTTGGAGATAGTAAAAACACGGGTATATATGAATACTTAAAACAAAGCGACTTTCCTTCAAAAATTAGACTTCATTGTGACGTTTCCATAAAAAAGGAATTGCTCAAAAGTTTAAACAAATAAATACGGCTCTGTATCATTTTTAAAAAAAGGGAGTCGACTCTAAAAATTATGTTTACAGCAAGAGTCGACTATTTTTAGTTATTTTTATCGACTTTTTGTATACTTTAACTTGTACTCGTATACATTATCCAGTTGGCAATATAACAAAATAACATTACATTAGGAACAATTATTAAAACAAAATATATTCACAACTTTGTTTGAATTCTGTAAGATTTTTAAGAGCAACAACATTCAAAAATGGACCCCCTTTTTGAATGTTGTTGCTCTTAAAAATCTTACAGAATCCATTTAAAAACATCTGACATTTTCAAATGTGTTCAAAGAAATTGTTCGACAATATGTTTTTTGGCTGCCTTGATAAAAAAACACGCATACGCCCCAGTGTATCACTTTTTTATCTCCAGACTAACTTGGGTCAAAGCAAGCAGTGATTTTTTTATTATTTGATCGCAGTCAAAATGAATTTCGACCGCAAATGAATTTCATATCGAAACAAGACCTATAGACTACCATATTACAGTTTCAAAAAAACTGAAATACCATTTTTAATTATTTAGAAACAAACACGGTAAAAACTGTCAGTTTAAAAATTTCAAATGACTAATTTTGAATTTTTTGAAATCATTTTGTACAAAATTTAAAATTCTACCTATTTTTGAAACCAGCTTTAAACGCTTTTAGTCACTTTTGTTTAAAGCTATTCTATGAATTCTGCAAATAATATTTTTCTAAGAGAATTTGGTTAAATTCGTACACCTATAAAATATAAGACCCGTGGACTGGCGGACTTTCCTTTGGTAAATTCAGATTGCAATCGGAAAATTGATTTTTTTCGTAACCAATAGAACACCATTTAAAATTTATTTATTTTTGTCATTGTATTCGTGAAATTGTATGTCCAGGTCGAAATTAAAAAAAAAAACTAATCATCACTTGATGCACTTTCAGAGGAAAAAAACGATCTCGATGAAATTATTAATTCATTTTAAAATGCTTTCATTTTACATTAGAAATGATTTTCTTTAAATTTAGAGCATAAGTTTTACAATCGAATTATAGATAAACAGCAAAATTGCCTTTAAATCAAAAACATAATTCAATTTATTTGCCAAATGGGCCGCTAAAATTTTCAAAATCTATATTTTGACAGATCTTAATCAAAAATGAATTGATTTATTTTACCAATAGAAAACATCAATAGATTTAAAATATTAATTTGAATCAATTTCGTTTGCTCAAAGAATTCAAAAATGGTCAAAATTTGGTGTTTGACATACCAAATCAAAAAAAATCGATTGTTGATATTCTAATGTAAAATCCTATGAAATTTTAAAGTTCTATCAAATAGTGTGAAAATATTAAGTGAGTTTAAATTTTCTATAATTTACTATAAAAAAACTATATTTCGCTTGGTGTAACACTTAAATTGTCTAAGTGCCAATTTATTTACGGTCCAATAAAAACTAGATACCGTCATAGCTTTTAATATAATAGCGTCATTCAGAATACTTCATTAATTTTTTGATTCATTCACTAGCATTTCGGTAACTGACTCTCTTTAAATTGCATTTTTAAATTAAAATGATTTTTAAAAATATCCTTCAGATTTTTTTTTATTGTGACTGATGAACTATCAATTTAGCACTAAATAAGGTTTAAAAGAGCGTCTGTTTATTCACTCTCAGTTAGCGTTGACAGTCAGTCTTGTGTTGGCTTTTTTTTTGTAATCTGAAAGTGCGATATGAATAACAGAAACCCACAAAGTTGAAAATACCTTCTGGTGTAAAAAAAAGTATATTTTTCAGAATATTTTTGGAACACTTAATCCAAATCAAGCCCCTAAATGCTTTATTTACATTTTTCGAGATATTTCAATCTAAAACTATTGTAAAACTTTTAAATTGTAGAATTTCAAAAACCAAACGTTATTGGCTAACTTTGAGTTTAAATCAATTAAATAATTAGTTAATAAGGAAAACCTCATTTTAAATCGTTAAAAGAGGATGAACAAATTGTAAATATTTAAAATTAATCAATTTTAATAGCGATCTTAAATTTATTAGAAAGTGAATAAATTGAACCTAAGTGTCGAGCTAACTCTACTTTAATTTTGCACCTATTTTTTGTATTACCTACCACTATAAATTTTAAATTGTTTGTTCGTAATTTGTTCTGTTTTACAGATGTGGCTCCCGATATAACCCAATTTAACAATACTCGCCGGGGTGCTGATCGTGTCACCCGCTATGTTAATATATCGCAAACAGATGCAGGTGATACCGGCACAGCAGGACGATGGAAAGTCTCAGCTAAAATTCAACAACTGCTGAATACCTTGAAACGACCCAAACGTCGACCATTACCCGAATTCTACGAAGACAATGACATCGAGTTGGAAATCGCAGCAAATCCAAAAGATCCGAACGCACCGAAACCCGAAGGTAGCACCATGTCATCGGTGCAGGGTGAACAGTTAGCTGTTGCAGCACAGCTGCCACGTTCTTTGGAAGCAGCACTACAACGTTTCGGCACAAATGCATTTAAATCGCCAATGGCTACGGTCTTGGACCCGAATGGCAAGATGACTACAACTTTGACATACGGCAAGCTGTTGTCGCGTGCACAAAAAATTGCTTACGCTTTAACGACAAAGGTCTTTAGTAAGGGACCTGAACAGATAACATTGAAACCAGGTGATCGAGTGGCATTAGTTTATCCAAATAGTGATCCGTTGAGGTAAGCTTAAATATTAAACCAACCACAATGGAGTCTGATGTTCTTTTGTCTCTTCTAGTTTTATAACAGCTTGGTATGGTTGCATGTTCCGTGGCTTGGTGCCACTGCCAATTGAACTGCCTCTGTCCAGTTCAGATACACCACCACAACAAGTTGGATTCCTGTTGAGTTCATGCGGGATAAGTGTCGCCCTAACATCCGAGGCTTGCTTGAAAGGCCTTCCCAAATCGTCGACCGGTGAGATAGCCAAACTTAAAGGTTGGCCCAGGCTCCACTGGTTTGTGACTGAACATCTGCCAAAGCCACCAAAAGACTTCAACGTAGGCAATGTTCGGATAGAAGAAAATGCTAGTGCTTATGTGGAATATACAAGTGATAAAGAAGGCAGCGTAATGGGTAAACTATTTACGAAAGTGTCCCAAACTGATTTAAATGTGTATCGTTTTTTTTTTTTTCAGGAGTAACGGTGACCCGTCAAGCTATGATGAATCACTGCCGTGCATTAACAATGGCGTGCCACTATACAGAAGGAGAAACAAGTGTCTGTGTGCTCGACTTCAAGCGAGAAGTGGGCTTGTGGCATGCAGTTCTGACATCAGTGCTCAACGGCATGCATGTGCTGTTCATTCCGTATGCCCTAATGAAGCAACGACCATCTTCCTGGATGCAATTGATCACAAAACATCGCGCTTCATGCTGCCTCGTGAAAAGTCGTGACTTGCATTGGGGCCTACTGGCCACAAAGGATCACAAAGACATCTCCCTGTCATCGCTTCGTATGCTCTTGGTGGCAGATGGTGCCAATCCTTGGTCTCTCTCATCGTGCGACCAATTTCTCAGCGTTTTCCAGTCGAAAGGTCTACGATCTGACGCGATATGCCCGTGTGCTAGCAGTTCTGAGGTTTTTACCGTATCTCTACGTCGCCCTGGACGTTCGTCGAGCGGATTTACTCAATCAGCTACTGGGCGAGGTGTTCTCTCGATGGCTGCTCTCTCTCATGGTGTGGTTCGTGTGGACAGCGAAGATTCACTCACTTCGCTTACCCTTCAAGACTGCGGTCAGGTGATGCCTGCCGCTCAGATGGTTGTTGTGCGCTCCGAAGGCACTCCAGTTCTCTGCAAGACCGATCAAGTTGGAGAGATTTGCGTCACTAGCGGTGCCACTGGTACAGCTTACTATGGTCTCGAGGGACTTACCAATACTACGTTTAAAGTCCAACCGCTCGTTGACGATCCCGATCCAAAGGATCCCAATACTGGCAAACCAATATGCGATGAATTTTTCGTACGATCTGGCCTTCTTGGTTTCCTAGGACCCGGAGGCTTAGTTTTTGTGTGCGGATCTCGAGATGGACTCATGACTGTAACTGGACGCAAACACAACGCTGATGACATCATTGCCACTGTCTTGGCTGTCGAACCGATGCGTTTCATCTATCGCGGTCGCATCGCCGTCTTCAGTATTAAAGTTCTGCGTGACGAACGTGTTTGTGTGATTGCCGAACAACGTCCCGATTGTTCCGAAGAGGAGAGCTTCCAATGGATGTCACGAGTATTGCAGGCTGTAGATTCAATCCATCAAGTCGGAATCTATTGTCTGGCTCTGGTTCCCCCCAATCATTTGCCTAAAACTCCATTAGGAGGAATTCATCTATGCGAAGCTAGACGACGTTTCCTTGAAGGATCGTTGCATCCAGCAAATGTTTTGATGTGTCCACATACTTGTGTAACAAATCTGCCTAAACCGAGGGAAATCCATCAAGGTACGTGGGAGAGTTTTGTGACTTTAGACATTTTTTTTGTTATCTTAATTTTTGATTTACAAGTATTTTTTATATATATAAATTAAATGCATTTTAATAGTTTGTTGAGTTAAATATTGAGTTAGATGCTTTAGAAAATGGTGTTAGATGCTTTTTGCAAAACAAAACAAAACAAAAAAAATGTGTGTTTGCTGAAATTTGCTAATAATTGTTTTTTAGTGTAGATTTGATGCTAAAGATATAATATGTGCGATTAAATTATAAAGAGTGGTGAATTTGTTAAAATTTAATAAGGATTTTCGTCTGATGTATCAGTTTTCGTGTAGGTAGTCTTGACAGTATAGTAGTATATAGTGGAATTTTTATGTAGAAAATAATATAAGTCCTTGCTTTGTCTGTTTTCGATTATAAGGAGATTATATCATTTGAAAAATTCAATTATACTAATTCTTACAAAATTTCATCAAAAGTTAGTTAAAAAATGCCCCACAAATTTTGGTGAATTGACCTTAGAAAATGTTGACACACCTTGTATTTTTCTCTGACCAGTTCCCATCTATGTGCTTGACTTTAAATTTATTTGTTTAAAGCAAAATCTTCTTCATATCTCAAAAAAGAGGGCTTAGGGCAAGTTTTACATTGCACACTTACAGGCATAAGTTGCACCTTTTTCATACTATATATTTTATAGGTATTTTTGCAGTCTCAGTTATTGAAAATTAACTGCCTAATATATTCATCTTATTCAATCCTGCAAAATGGGTCTTCTGTATCCTTTATTGCGCATTTTATTTTAGAACCATGACTGATGACTGAAACAGGCTCTTAAAACTTTTTGTTTTCGAGGCACCCTTACCTCAGACGTAAAAATTTATAACAAATCTCCGAAGTTATTTTCCTCGAACAATTCATTTTTGGTTTTTGGAAAAAAACTAGCAATATTTCAATTACTATAATTAGCAGTTAATTTTTTCCCAAGACCAAAGGTTCATGCCGCCTAATTAATTCACTTCAGTTTAAAGCGTGGTTCTCCTAGGTCTCAAGTAATTGACCATCGATGGTACTCCTGGGCCTCAGGGTATAAACTTCGCCCATCTGCTGGATCACTAGCTCGCTGTTTCCACTTTCAAATTTCCTGTAGAACTAGATCTCCTACCGGTTTATGTCAACGGAGATGAGGTCTGCTTTTGTTAATCTTTTTCCTCTGGGTCGGAGACGCTTTTAATTTTCTGTTTATGTCCCATCATCCATCTTTACCTTTAAACCAGTCTTATTTGTATCGCGTAACCTTCGTTTAATAGAACGTATAGTTCATTGTTGTATCTTTCTTTTAAATCTCTTTTTTCCTATTGACATACTTCGGACCAATAATCGTCTCTCAAAAACACCATGAACCCTACTTCCATTATCCACATGGGATAGGGTCTATCATTATGTATCATATAACAGAGCAGGGAGTATCTTATTCATAGAAATGCGTGAGGCAGTATTTAGTAAATTTTAATCACCAAAATAGCAAGTTCAAATTCGAGTCAATGAAGAGTAGCAGTTAATATGCACGCAAAAGTATCAACACTTCGTCATACATTCAAACCTGTTCAATGATCTTCAAATTAATTGTAGCCTTATCTGAAGCGGCTAGTTGTTGGGCTTTTGGTATGTTGCAGTTAGGGCCAGTTTGTTCACAGCTGATTATCTTTAATCCATGATTAGTGGAGCTGGGAAATCCACAAATGTGTTTGTTGATTAACTTTTGTTAACAAAATTCAAAGTATGAGTTGCTAATCATGGATTTTACTAATCAGCCTATTTTGGTTGATTAGCGTTAGTTAATTAAAGAATATGAAAGTCACATACTAAATTTAACCCACTGTAAACAAACTGGCCCTTAATCTTGTTGAAATTTATGAACGGAGAAACTGTCTCATGAATTCTTTGTCTGGATTTAAAGTGCTCAGAAGTATATTTCAAAATAACCGATTTATTCTGAACGAATGGTATTGAAATTACCATTTTATTGTGTAGTCCCGGATCTATTTCTCTCGGATTTAAGATAATTTCCTTTACCATTTAGGAAATTGTGTTAAGTTCAATTGTTTTTGAAAACGTAATTTTTTGTTTAATTTAATTATTTGTAAAATATCAACTGCTGAAAATGTAGATTTGCAGATTTTAATTTAAGAACTTAAAATCTTAGAACTGCAGACTTAAACAGACCCTGAGGCATTTAAACGTTTGACATATACATATACTGCAGGCCAAAAGTTTGAGTCCACCCTCTGTTTTCGAAGGAAAACCAAATTCCAAAATAAGCATGCTAAACTAATGGGAAAAATAATATAAAACTAATAAAATAGACAAATATTTCTATTGGGGCGTATTCAGTCATTTTAGAGCTGTGTCTAAGTTAAACATATGTATAGTTGAATTTTCGGACGTTGATTCTATTTCTTTAATTTTATCATTTCAAAATAATTGAAGCTATTTGTGTACTATACCAAGTTAATTATCTGTTAAAAATATAAAACCAACAATTTGTAATTAAAATCGGTCTGTATTCATTGAGCCAACATTTTCTTAAACTGTAGTTTAGTTAAACCTGGGTCTATCTGCGACATAGAAATTTACTAAAATGAAAGGAAAATGGCTTAAAACGATTTTTCGTCGAAGAAGCCCCCTTTACATTCAATTACTTTTTTTACAATTCTTGGCATTCTAGCTATAAGTTTTTGAATTGTTTCATGTGATATGTTGTTCCAACAACTGAGGAGTGTATCCCATAACGCAGATTCCGATGATGGGCATTGATCCCGGACTTTTCTATCCAGCTCCTCCCACAACAGTTCTATAGGGTTAATATCTGGTGATTGTTGCGGCCATGTCATAATTTTTAATATTTCTTCATCCTCGTTGTGTTTGAGATATTCCTGACAAAGTTCTGACGTGTGTTTGGGGTCGTTATCTTGTTGAAATACGCATACTTCGCCATTCAATCTAAGGCCAATGTTCACAGCGCTTTCTTCTAATATCGTTTAATACGCCTCCTTGTTCATTTTTCCAGTCACCCGAGTCAGATAACCCACTCCACTTGAAGAGAAACATCCCCAAACCATTATAGAACTGCCACCATGCTTGACGGTAGGAACCAGACAGTCCGCTGACATCTTCTGTTCAGCACTGCATCGAACAAAAACTCTTCGTTTGGTTCCAAATACCTCGATTCGTCGCTCCATAAAAACTGTTAAACTTTTTAGGTCCAGTCTCTATGCCTTTTGGCACAATCTAACCGTGCCCTCTTATTTTGGGGTCGAAGAAGGGGTTTTCGAACAGCAACTCGCCCAATATTCCAGCATCTCTTAGCCTCCGTTTGACTGTTATAAAGGACAGCGGCTTACTCCGTGTCAGATTTACTTCGGTACGTATTTCGGGTGCTGTTTTTTACCTATTTCGTTTGCTAGTCGTCCCTATTAGCAAATCCTCATGTTTTCTTGTAGCTCTAGGCCGTCCTGAACTAAGTTTATCCTCAAGACTTCCTGTTTGTGTGTTTCGTTCAATGGTACGTTGGACATAGCCCTTTCATATTTTTTTTTACTGCGAATCAACTTCCCGCTCTGATTTGCCTTCTTTAAGATGATTTGCCTTCTTTAAGATGATGATGATGATTGCAGATCGTTTTTCAATGATGGTTTCCGCGACATTTCCCATTTTAGACTAGTTGTTTACACAAAACGTAAAGATTAACAAACAAATTCCTTTGACTGCAAAGTGTGCCTATTATATAAAAATCTAGCAATCCAGGTCTAAAAAAAAATAAATAAATTGGGTGGCAAAACGGCTCTTGAAAAACCAGGGCCTAGTGACTACCAATTCGCAAGCATTCCTGTGTGCGTGTATCGACAGGAGTGGAAGGGACCTACAATTTTATGTCGAATCCGAACGGCTAGACGAGAAGCACTTATTCGTGACAAGTAATACTCTTGGAGGATTTGTCAATTCCTCGCAAGAGGCAGTAGCCCTGAAAAAAAACTTTTTTTTTTAGTTTTTAAGGTGGACGAGGCTGGGGAGTGAACCTAGACCTCCAGCGTGACAGTCCATCGCACTAACCATTACGCTACGGCCTACTACTGCAGGTCTTAGCATTCATAAACAAGTGCTAAGTCAACAATCGAAAGTCATAAAAATTAATAATTATTATGAAAAAACCCAAACCCTTCCCAAATATCAATAAAAGCAGTTTTCTCACTTTTATAACAAAACACCCTTTTAAAAAAAAAATGTGGATTAAAAATCCAACTTTGACTCCTGAACGTGTTGTGTACTGTTCAGGTAAAAACGTTAGAAAAAATCCAACTTTTTATTCATAAAACCAACCCCCAGACATGATTGAAGTCAGTAAGCCAGGTTGGACTCAAACTTCTGGCCTACAGTGTATATTGGCTTAGTATTTCTGTCAGTATAATGGAATGGACAAAATTCAGTCTTTTGTCAGTTTTATGACAAAAATCCTTCAAGTTTTCCAGTCGTGTTAATGGCGCATTTAATTTTATGTATTTTTTTTTAAATTTATAAAATTTTGTCTGCCGAAAGAAGTAAGGATAGGGCAGCTAGGCTTTTATTTGTCTTACTTCTGAGCCCTTCACATAAGCTACAGCTACTTTTTTTTCAGTGTATGGAATTCATTTTACTTTTATTCATGTTAAAGCTCATTCAATTTTATTAAATATATCTTAATTAGTTCTAAAAATAATTTATTTTAAATGCCCCCCCCCCCCCCCTCCTGCTCGTTGATGGTGATGCATGTGCGGCATCTTACCAAAAAGTTGTTCATTACTGCTTGGAGTGTTGAGACAGGAATAGCCGCAATTATTTAGATTGCTTTAGTTCATTCAAATTTGTTGGTTTTGCTTTGTAGACTTCCTGTTTGCAATAACCTCACAAGAAAAAGTCAGCTTGCAGTAAGGTCAGGCGACCTGATGGCCAACGGAATGTGGAGTTTCTGGATAGCAGCTTATTGGTAAATTTTCGTCGCAATTCTATCATAACAGGCCGGGCTATGTGAGGAGTTGGATCATCTTGCTGAAACCACTCAGTGTTCAAAGAAATTCTCATTCGGCGTAATTCTGGATAGAAAAACTCTCAACATGCTCAAGTAACGGTCTTCAGTATTCGTAATGGTGTGACTATTTTCTTCGAAGAAGTAGGGCCCGACAATGCAGCGGTCTGAAAATGCACACCATAATGTGATACGAAGTGGATGCAATTCCGTCTCATGGAGTATCTGGGTTGGAAGCACTCCATATTCGACAATTTTGATTGTTTATGTTGCCGTTTAAATCGAAATGATCCTCGTCAGGCAAAAAAAAAAAAACAGTTCAATATGTTTCCGTCCTCTTCCACCATATTCTGGCAAAATTCCAAGCGAATCGACGAGTCTGCTGCGTTCAGTTTGTTGGCCATTTAAATTCTATATGGGAATAAGTCCAAATCATTGTGCATAATTGACTGCAATGACTGTCTGCTTATACCCATTTGAGCAGATAAGCTTCTTGTCGAAACTCTTGGATTTTTTTGTATGACAGCAGCTACAGCAGCTATTGTTTCCTCCCTCCAAACTGCAGGGTTTCGCTGGTTAGGTCTTCTTACGACTGTCCCATGATCGGCAAAATTGTTAACAAGTCTCATTATGGTCCATCTGCTCAGAGGTTTGCTGCCAAACGTGCGCTTGTACTCTCTTTGAACCTAAACTACGGACTCTAGTACGTGATAGCGGCGGACAATCCAAATTCTTGTTTCAGTGTCCCAGTTATCCATTTTTGTTAAATTTAAAAATCAATCTGCAAAATAAAAAAAATAACCAGATTCATTAAATAGAAAAAAAGTTATTATTTTTTTTTTTGGTAGCGACTTTCATCAGCCACCCTGTAGGTCTATAAAAAGCGGTCTCTTCAATGTGATATCCAATGTTTTTCCTAAATTTTGGATAGCTGTAATAGCTTCTTTCCTCGTTTTGCTATCTAGCAGACTTCACGACTTGTAGTTGACGATATCATTTTTATGAAAATAACATATTTTAGAATACATTTCATTAAACTGAGTCAAGACAATCATATACATACATATAAAATTCACCACTCTGCAGTAAAGAATTTGTTATAGGTCCGCTTTTTACGAAGTTTACAGTCAACAGCATTTGCGTATAGAATTTGCTTGGTATACATTTATGGCATGCAAATAATAATAATAAAAAAAAAGTAAAAGTAGCATAAGAACTCTCTCTCTCAGCCTCTCTCCACAATTGCTTTAGTAAGACGTGTATATTAACACCAATCAACTAAAATTAAAAAAAAAAAAAACACACAGCTTTTTGTGCACAAAATTAATCAATCATTCAACAACATCAAAAAACAAACAAAACAAAACTCTTACTAAATCAATATATGGAACCCGTATTTCATTTGAATTATTATCAATTAATGTACTAAACAAAAATAATGATTTATTCATTAAAAAAAAAAAAAAAAAAAACAATTTTAATATATGTTTTAAACCACACACTATTTTATTTCGATGTTTTTTTCTTTTTTTCTTTTTTCCATTCGAATGCTGCTCTTGTTGTTCTTAACTGACAAAATACGAATAATTAATCAAAAAAAAAAAAATACGAAAAAAAATATAATCAAACTTATAATCATTTTTAATATAAAAAATAAACAAACAAAACATAAAAACACTTCATACATTCATCAACCTACACAAACAAAATATACACACAATCAAATCATAATTGTTTTTTTTTTTTTTGTGTTCCTTACAAATAATTTTGTAAATTTTATTAATTTATGTACACACACATGCGCATTTTGTTATAAAATTGTCTATGACCAACAATCAATTCATCGCGTTTTAATTCAAAACTAATAACAACAACAATAACAACTACTACTACATCTATTTTAATTGGCATATTGGCACTGGATCTCACCATCAACCAAATTTTGTTTATTTTTCTTTTGTATAACAACAAATTTAATATTTCATAAATCACCGTTAATGTCTAATTTTTTGTCGCTATTACTAACAAAATTGTAATTCTATGGTTAATCAAACAAACCAACAAAATTAATAATCAATAACAATAATTTAACGCGTTTTTCTTGGGACATTGGTCACTTGCTACTATATATATAACTCCCACACCCTCCCATACTGTCTATCTTTTCTTTATATATAAAATATACATACATTTATATATAAACTAAATATTTGTATCTGTTATTGTTAAATATATATATATTTTTTCTAAATATTTTGCATTTAAATTTACAATATAAATATATTCGAACATAAATAAACAAAAAAAAAAAAAACAATTAAACACACGGTTGCATTGCCAAATTACAAAAACAATTCGATTTAAAACAAAACTTAATTTGTAAATATTTTTTTCTAAAATACAAAAAAAAAACAATCAATCGAATCATAAAAAACATTACAAACGCAATAAAAAAATTGTGAAAATATTAAAAATAAAAATAAACAGCAGTGCAACCAACAACAACTAGTAGTAGCTTATCTGGATGTGGTATTACAGACACATCAGTTGGACCGGCCTCAGTAATGGTTGGCAATCTGGTGCAAGGAAATCGATTGGCAATGGCTCAAGGACGTGATATTGGATTGTCAGAAGATAGCGAGAGGAAGGTATGTTAATAACACAATAATTACTCTGGCTCTAATTTTGTTTAATAAAATCTCTCTTCTTTTTGAATAATATTGCAGCATCAACTTATAACCGGGGTGTTGAGATGGCGTGCGAATTCTGCACCTGATCATGTTTTGTATACCTTGCTTAACTCAAAAGGTATGTACACTTTTAAGGTTTAATTTTACACTTCTTTATAATACAAAAGTATAGTGTCGGTAGATGTTTGTAATGGAGTAAGAGCCCAGGGCCGCCAGACATACGTTATTTTATCAAAGCTAAGATTTTTTCTGCGAACAGGTACTATGGTAGCTAAGAACAAATGGATACTAAGAATATTCAATCCGGGTGCAATTAAGAGGTAGCGAATGTTAAAGTTGCATTAAAATGCTGCAACATTGCGTTATTTTATCAAAGCTGAATTTTTGATATGTCTAAGGGGATGGTGTTATTTAATTTATTGGACACTTGCCAGACATCTACAGGGGGCCTTACGTGAGCCAGACACTTTAAATATGTCAAACTAATCGTGTCATTTACGTTGTAGTTTTATAGCTAATATTTATATGTTTTATGGGCAACTGTTTAAAAATATATCCCCATCAGCTATACATCTACAGTGGGGCGTATTCATCAGCCAGACATTAATAAGCGAAAAAATTAGTAAGAAATAATTATTATTTTGACAGTTTTACGGCGATGTAAGGCCCCGCTGTAGGTGTCTTGCTGATTAAAAAATATTGTAGAATATTTGCCCAAATAAAAAATAAAATTTTGTTTTGATTCTGTTATGTTAATGGCACGATTAGTTTGACAGATTTTTAGTGTCTGGCTCACGTTAAGCCCCACTTTAGGTGCCTGACAAGTGTCAAATAAATTAAATGACACCATCCCCTAAGACATATCAAAAATTCAGCTTTGATAAAATAACGCAATGTTGCAACATTTGTATGCAACTTTAACACTCCGCTACCTCTTAATTGCACCCGGATTGAAGATTCTTAGTATCCATTTGTTCTTAGCTACCACAGTATCTGTTCGCAGAAAAAATCTTAGCTTTGATAAAATGACGTATGTCTGGCGGCCCTGGGCTCTTAGTCTATAAGTTCGTCCTTACTTATGGCAAGATAAGTGAATACCTACTCCCTACTCACTCTGTCACGCAACTTTCTAGTACAAATGTTCTTCATTTTGTCATACAAATGATTGTTTGGTGATTCTTTGTCTTTTGGAGCTCAGAAAATTAGGAAGGGTTGAAGGATAAACTTGATGTTATGATCGTAAATAATAATCTTAGTCTAATTGCTGATTATTAGAGATTATCCCTTTTGAAATATTTTTCGGAGGTTAGGAGGGGTGTGCACAGCCTAGGCTGTTGTGTACACGGGGGCCTATCGGTCCATTGTGATCCCCTTATAAATAAAAACAGAGATGTTCCTAACTAATGGTTCACATAGACTGGTTCATTTGTGAAACAGCCTGTTTCTTCTATGAAATTTCTTATATTTGCCATCGAGACCTGCGCTAGATGGTCCAGTTCTCCAACAAACGTTTTTCCGAAGTACCGGAGGCGTTTTGTTTGGAGGTTTGGACAATCACAGAGAAGGTTCTTAATGGTTTCAATTTCCTCAAAATCCTCACAGCTCCTACAGAAATGGGGTGCGAAAGCGCCTATTCTTGGGGCCATTGTGCCAATGGCGCAATGACCGGTTAGTACACCTATCGAGATTCTAATTTTCTTTTGACTCAGCGATAAAATATACTGAGTTTCCTTTTCATTAATTATAAGCCATAAACTTCTAGATATAACGCAGTCGTTCCTGGAAATACAGGAGTTATTGATTTGCTCTTTCGTTACTAGGTCAATTTTCCTTTTAATAACGCCGATCGGGATTTCTGTTGCCGTAAATAATTGGCTACTACTGTTTCTTTTTGATAATGACCCTTTCCTTGCCAGTTCATCTGCTATATCATTCCCTTCTATATTGCTATGTCCAGGAACCCAACAGAGCTTTACTTGGTTGGAGTTAAAATATTTTCCAGTACGCCTAGACATTTTGCTACCGTCTTGGATCTTATAGTCTCACTGGCTAATGCTTTGATAGCAGCTTGGCTGTCCACGAAAAATGTGCTTTTTCAATAGCGTAAATCTCAGCTTGAAAGACACTACACTCATCAGGGAGTTTATATGATTCTCTAATTTTGAGAGGTTCACAGAACACCCCTGCCCCTGTTCCTTCTTTCACTTTTGACCCATCGGTGAAGAACGGGGTGCCTTGTTCACTGATTATTGAGTTATGTTCCATCCATGTCTTTCGTGAATTAAAATGGAGAAGTGTATATTAAAATCTATTATGAGTGGTTCGTAGTCAGTCGTCACATCAAGTTCGGCCACTGTGTCATACCTTTGCAAGATAGACCCATAACCATAGGTGCTGTGCTTCCAAACGCTCATTTCTTTAAGTCGAAGTGCACTTTTGGCTGCTGTGCATTTCGTGACCGAAACTCCTCTCCCTTGTACAGAAGAAATTTAGTTTAATTGGTTATTTTAAGGCAAGTCTGAGTCTAGGCTCGACCATAGACCCGGAGTCAAAGGTAAAATCCTCAATCCTTATCAATGATTACTGCTGTTAAGGTTTATTGGCAAGTCAAATTTAGCCGAAAAAGCCAGGGTACCCTTGGTGGAATGAAGACCCGTCTAACCTCAGGACAATGGCAATCTTTAATATCTGCGATAAATATAAGTTTTACCAACCCTATAAAGACTCTCTCTAAGCTAACAAGCGGGCTCTTGAATCAGCGAAGCAGCAAGGCTGAATAAAATTTTGTAAATCAATTGAATGAAAACAAAAGATTCCGTAAGGCTGAGTAAAGCAAGGAATATTTTATATCTTCAGCTACTCATGACGACACACTTTCCAGGCTGGAGAAGAGCAGTTTGGAGCCGCTTGATTCTCGTGATGTCAGTAGCTCGTGTAGAACATATCAATACTGTTTTAACAGAAGAAAAAAATGCCTGGGCCATTGATACTTTCTCTCTGTATAAGTCTTCAGGCTTTTATAGTCTGGAAAAATTGAACTGAACAACAGTTATGCCAAGTTATATTAACGGGCAGTTATTTTCAAAGGGTTTGCGCAATATTTAAATATCGTACTGAAAATTAAGTCACACTTACATAAAAAGGACTCTGACTTTTGTTTGGGTAGTCCCATCGTCTCAGTTTTAATGTCATTACGTTCTCCATTAAAAAGTACCTTGAAATCATGTGTCATATGCATAGATTGTACTAAAGTATTTTTTTCCGTTTGATGCACAACAACCTCTTCCCCTTCAAAACGTCATATTTAAAAATCCTCAAGGGTGCCAGAGGTATACCCGGCATATTCAGATTCAGCACTCTTTTTCCATGCGGATACCATCAAAACATTTTGTATATACCGAAATTTGTGGGTTCGGCCCAAGAATGCCACTTTTTCCCTAGACTACTTACTAGATTTAGCAGTTCTCTGGCGGGTGGCATTGGCACAGTAGATATAGTGTTTGACTGCTAAATTTGACGTGTGGGTTCGAGCCCCAGTCCAGGTAGCATTTTTTTTTCTATATTCCCTAGTTTCAACTAGATGCAACACGTGGAATTTTATGAGATAATTAACATCTAATCCACAATCCACTCTGCCAACAAAAAATCTTTCCTTTCCTTCTATTCCTTCTAACTAGTGCCATGCATTGCATTTCAAATACCTGAGGTCTTACAGACATATAGTTAAAATTATTATTATTAAATATTATTTAAAGGATGTCTCTCTCTCCCAAATCCTGGGGAAAGAGTAGTTTTTATCTCAAAAGTCGAAAGGCGAGGGCATGCATTTGTAAAAGCCAATTAGTCTGACTTTTTTCGTGTGTGAAACTCAACATTGAAGAAGGGAAAGCCTGCATAGGTTTCTATGCCTGCAGCAAAACCTTTAATAATAAGTGGGAAGATGATCCTCTGATTTCAGCCGTGGTACATCCCATATACGGTTCGATTGCGTGGTGGCCTTCACTGAACAAATCATATAACATCGTTAAATTTAAGAGGCTTCAAAGAACTAGCGTAGGGCATTGACAAACTTTCGGAAATGAAGATCCAAGACTTGATCTTCTTTCTCAACACGACGATTATGCTCTAGAGCACGTACCTACGGGTACGTCTGCGCCATACCTTCCGTCGGGTTTCATATGATCGTGAGCAGCGGACTGCGTGGTTTGACGGAAGTTTACGGCGCAGAGTGGATGATCACTCGATTAGATCGGTGGCCGCTTCAGTGCCAGTTTACAAGCCGCCTAGTTGTGCACATTGTGGATGGTTCGGGTGCGGGTGCTGGTCCGGTTAAGTGAGTGTTCTGATTCCTGATGCTTATGCTAAAAACAACTCGTCACACCACAACCACATAAATGTAGGCAATCCTATTCTTATTTCAAACAAAACTGGACGAACCCTTAGGGTCCACAATCTCCCATTTCAATTCCATCCACGAGTAATAGTATCAAAATGGCGAACTTAGCGCTAATTGGGCTATAGGCCAATTTTTCATTTTTATTTCAACTTTTTGACTGTATTGGTTTTCTGTCCACGTTTACCGCTACTGATTCTAACAACACCAAACTCATTTTAATTCAAATTTCTTTTTGTATCCTTTCTTCATGAAGGTGCTGTTGCTAAAACACTCACCTGCTCTGAGTTGCATAAACGTGCTGAAAAAATTGCTGCTCTTCTTCAAGAAAGAGGAAAGATCGAACCAGGAGATCATGTTGGTAAGTACAAACACAACTATTTTCTTACTTCTACCAAATATTTATTTTTCTCAATTAACAACACAACACAAATTTTTGTCTTCTTTCAGCTCTCATCTTTCCACCAGGTCTGGATTTAATTTGTGCATTCTATGGCTGTTTATATTTGGGTGCTGTGCCGATAACTATTCGGCCACCACATCCACAAAATCTCATCACAACACTGCCAACGGTGAGAATGATTGTCGATGTGTCAAAAAGTGGTATTGTCCTGTCGATTCAATCGATCATCAAACTTCTGAAGTCTCGTGAAGCTGCCGCTTCAATAGATCCCAAGAGTTGGCCTCCCATTCTGGACATTGATGATAATCCAAAACGTAAATTGGCTGCGGTGGCTAATTCGACTTTGGACTCGACGGCGTATTTGGACTTTAGTGTATCAACATGTGGTCGATTGAGTGGAGTCATCATTACCAATAGGTTTGTGTATAAATTGAAGAACTGAAATTTTATACTGTTTATGTTTTGTTGTGTTCCTTCTGTAGATCCCTTTCGAGTGTGTGTGCCAGTTTGAAGCTAGCCTGTGAATTATATCCATCACGCCATGTGGCACTTTGCCTGGATCCCTACTGCGGCCTAGGTTTTGCCATGTGGACCTTGATCAGTGTCTACAGTGGACACCATTCGATTCTCATTGCACCTTATGAAGTCGAAGCAAATCCTAGTCTCTGGTTGTCTACATTATCTCAGTACAGAGTTCGTGATACCTTCTGCTCGTATGGCGTCATCGAGCTGTGCACGAAGGCACTTAGCAATTCGATACCAGCACTTAAACAGCGAAACGTTGATCTACGCTGTGTAAGGACATGTGTAGTAGTGGCCGAGGAACGTCCTCGTGTCCAATTGACACAACAGTTTTGCAAGCTTTTCCAAGCCCTCGGACTGAATACACGTTGTGTATCAACATCGTTTGGATGTCGAGTTAATCCAGCTATTTGTGTTCAAGGTGCCAGTTCAGCGGAGAGTGCGCAAGTTTATGTAGATCTTAGAGCGTTGCGCAATAACAGAGTGGCTCTGGTTGAACGAGGTGCGCCCAATTCATTGTGTCTAATTGAATCGGGCAAACTACTTCCAGGTGTGAAGGTTATAATCGCCAATCCAGAGACCAAGGGTCACTGTGGAGACTCTCACTTGGGAGAAATTTGGGTATGAACAACATTATTGTGCTCAGAATTCAAAAATTAAAATTTTGTTATATTTCTAGGTGCAATCTCCTCATAGCGCTAATGGATACTTCACCATTTACGGTGACGAAACCGACTACAATGATCATTTCAATGCCAAATTAGTTACCGGAGCAACGACTGAAGTTTACGCCCGCACCGGTTATTTAGGATTCTTGCGACGCACCGAATGCTCCCAAGCAGTATCGATTTTGGACGAAACTACTCCCAGTATTGCCAGTCGAGATAGTGATACAGAATCATTACATTCAATGAGTCAATTACAACATAATTTATCGTCCATTTCAATTGGCAATCAATCGAGTGGTGGAACTAATAATCAAGATCAAGAATTACACGATGCTGTTTATGTGGTAGGAGCTTTGGATGAAGTTATTACATTGCGAGGCATGAACTATCATCCTATTGATATTGAAAATTCTGTGTTACGTTGTCATAAGAAAATTGCCGAATGGTATGTGAATTTTTAATCAAATTTTGTATGACCTTTACTTATTCTTCGATTATTTTTACTTGCAGTGCTGTATTTACATGGACAAATCTACTAGTCGTAGTTGTTGAATTAGATGGCAACGAATCAGAAGCTCTAGACTTAGTACCATTGGTAACGAACACAGTTTTGGAAGAACATCAATTGATTGTTGGTGTTGTGGTTGTTGTGGATCCAGGTTAGTTTCTTTTTAAACTAATTATATTTCACATAATGTTAAGATCGCATTTGGACGTTTTCATGGCATGTTGTGTTATTTGAAACACTAGACGGCCAATCGTCGCCCATTCAAGGAGGACAACAAATGCATTGTGGGGACGAATGACAGTTACTATTCCCCATTGCAAAAATTGATTTTATAGTGCCGCAAAAGCAATAAAGTGTCCCCCATTCCAACAATAATAAATTAAATTCGTTCATACATTTCCAATTCTAACCAATGTACCACAAAATAAAAGGAAAAACGACGAGCTACGCTCCCTATTAAGAAATATCTGCAAATTCAATGGTGAATAAACTGATTTTGCCCTTAGGAATAGAAACTGCAACCGTCATTTTTTTGTTGCCGCTAGTTTTGATGAATTTAACATGGAATCGGTGTAATATTTCACTGACGGTAGGCACATGCCAATTTCTAGAGAAATCACTAATAAAATAACAATATGATGAATATTCAAGAGTGAAATCAGGGAATAAGTAGGTAAAATGTCTTGCGCATCAATTGCGAATTATTCCCAATTATGACATTTCTATGTTTGGTTTGTCCCTTATTCCATTGGCTACATTTCGAGAAAAACGAAGTTTAAGAGTAAATGGTTTGCGTACTTCTTATTCCGAAACTGTGTCTCTGTGATATTTTTTCAATATTTGTGTCTGAAATCTTGAGTTAACCTACCAATTTTCAAAGTGCTTTGCCAAACCGTTAAGGTGCAAGTTGATGCTTGCTTAAATAAGGAAAGAAAAATTGAATTCTGTGTTTATTTAAGTTTTTTTTTTATAAAAAAAAAAGATGTAATTACAAGATAATTGAAACTCAATGCAAATATTTATTTAAGTTAAAGTAAATCATCCTCAAAATAACAAAAATCAAGAAATTGAAAAATTTAAATTACTTCCTCTTAGCTGCAGTTACTGAATATACATAATTCAATAATTATTAAAAGTTCAAGAGACTTCAACTACAGTATTTTCGTGCTGTGATTGGTATAAGAGTCAGTAAACAACGACCAAAGTTTACGCCTTAGAAGGCAGTCTAACTGAAAAACCCACTTTCAAATCTGAGCGAAACACATTTCTTTCTGAAGTTGAGGTCACTTGTACTTTTAATTGTATTAATCACTTTCGCTTAAACAAATGAAAGTAGTGTTTGCGATCACTGTATCCAAATATTGGGGTTTTTTTTTACCAAAAACAAATCACATGAAATTGTACGGAAAATCTATCCCAAACGGCAAAAAATGGGTGTATGGTACCAAACAATATTCTACAATCCGTTGATTATCCTGTATGTAGGACAAAGTCGAAGTTTGGTATCTCAGGATTGGTAGGGCATAACCCAAATCATCAGATAACATATTTAGAAGGAGCATTCCGAATTAACAAAGAATTCGTTCCAAACTAAACAAAAAAAAAACCTAATGTGGCGTATTGAAAAAAAAAATGCAATTCTCAGGCGATGATTTAATTCATAGGAGTGGTTGCCGAGAAAAGCTGCGAATTCTCAAATCAAAGAACATAAATATAAGATCATTTATTCACTTCTGCGAAAAGTTAGCAAAAATAAGTTGAGTTAAGTTAAGTTTTTACAGAAAAGGCCTTCAACCCATGTGTTGACATTTGCTGGTCGCAGCGCAGCTCATGTGCAAGGCACTTAACTTGTTTATTCATCACCTCATTTTTTTTAATACAAATTCAATAACAGTACATATGGAGATTCGTGTTGCTTATTTCAAACCTCTTTTCTCTTAGCTGATGAAAAATGTGAGGAGTATACAAAAAATATTTGATTTTCTTCACTCTTGTAAAATGTCATGCCATAAAACAAATTTTAGCTTGACATTACCTGACACCTACAAGTACAAGTGACCTCAACTCCAGAAATAATTGTGTTTCGACCAGGTATAACAATGGGTTCTTCAGTCAGTCTGTTATAATATACCCTAGTAAGCCAAAAATGTTGGTCGATGTTTACCGACTCTTATAAAAACCACAGCAAGTAGATACTGTGAATTTTATTATTCTAGGGTTATTTGTTTAAATTCGTGCACCCAGAAAATAATTACCCGTGGTCAGGTTCACAATGATGCAACTAAAACATAACTATACACAATTTAATACCTTAAATTTTCATATTCCATAGAAGTTGTTAAGAAAATCAAACTCCCAAAAAGAACTGGCCGTTACAAAATACCTCAAATGATATTATCGCGAAACTCAGAATTGTCCAAATATATTTTTAATAAGAAAAAATCCATTTTCTTAGTAGCTACTTAAGACCTTGTGTTTACAATTTCTCGTTAACGATATCATAACAACTGTATCTTTTAAACTAACATCTTCAACTTCTTTCTTGCAATCCAGTCTTGAATTTTTTTTACCGTTTAAGTGTAAATTGGTGTCATTATTTCAATAAAATCAATTGCTTCACTTATTTATCTTAATGCTTCCTTAATTTACCAATTAATTTAAAACCACTTTAATTTTAAAATAGCGATTATTTCTGAAATATTTGAAACACATTTTCCAAAACAAAAATAAATTTAACAAATCAAAGACCAGAATTAGTTTGACAAATTCCTACAAGATGAAAATTGTTTTCAGTTAAAAGAGGAGTTAATCTGACAGATAATTTAGATCCGCAAAAATATACGAATAAATCAGTTTTTTCAGATCTTAAAAAAAATGGCTAAACATTACAAAACAGCGTTCATCATAAGTTCATTATTATGAAGCCCAATGCAAGCCACTTCTGTAATATCAATATTATACCTAATTGTGTCTTTGAACTTGACGTTTACGTAAATATTTAAAAAAAAATCGGGTAACACAACGGCTCATGAAGAACCAGGGCCTAGTGTCTAACAACTCGCAACCATTCCTGTGCGCGCCTTTCGACAGGAATGGAAGGGACCTACAATTTTATTCCGAATCCGAACGGCTAGACGAGAAGCACTTATTCGTGACAAGTGATACTCTTGGAGGAATTGTCAATTCCTCGCAAGAGGCAGTTGCCCTGAAAAATAAACTTTTTTAGTTTTTAGGTGGACGAGGCTGGGAAGCGATCCCAGACCTCCAGCGTGACAGTCGAACGCACTAACCATTACGCTACGGGCTACTACATTTAAATATTTAAACATCTTTTAAATTAGCTACCATACAAATACAATGCATATTCAGATAATTATTTTTTGACATCAAAGTAACTTTCCTATTTTCTTATCTTCCAGGTGTGGTCCCCATCAACAGTCGTGGCGAAAAACAACGTATGCACTTACGAGATGGCTTCCTAGCAGATCAATTGGACCCCATCTATGTCGCATATAACATGTAAATAAATAAAAAACTCAACAAAAACCCGAAGAACAAAAGAAAGAAAAAAACATTCAAATGGAATTCTTTAAAGATTCTCCATTCGTCTTTACAAAACTTTTTCGCATAAATATATAATTTGTCAAATAATAATTAATTATTGAAGAAAAACAAAATTCTATTACCTATAACACACACACACATATACATACATATTCGAAAATATGTATTTTTTGATAATCCCAAAATCCCCCAATAATAAAAAAAATTCAAACGGATAACAAAATTTCATAACTAAGAATAAATAAAAACATGTAACAAAACATTCGAAAAAAAAACAAGAAACCAATTACAATAAATAAAAAAAGCCTCAAAATCTTCATTAAAACTAAACAAACAAAATAAATATTGATACAACGTATGAAATATTAAATATACGAAAGTTTTAGATCTATACACAATTAATATATCCCGAAAAATAAGTTAAAAAAAAGAAACATTTTAATATTAATTAAAAAAAAAAAAAAAATGAAACTCGGACAATTTTCTAGTTGTAGAATCCCAGACCACACACAATAATAAATTAAATTTTGTGTTTAAACTTTTTATTTTAGTTAAATATTACTTTAGTTTTTATCTTTTGCTAGGCATTTAATGAAAATTAATTAAATAAAAAAACGTAATAATAATTAAATTAATAAATTAAATAAACAAAACAAAAAAAAGCAATCTTATAAGAATTTTTTACAATTGATAAATTAAAAACAATATAAAAATAAAAAAATAATTAATAAATTCGGTAATGATTGGGCTAAAGTGTATTTTAAGAATAAATTACTATGAATTATAGTACTTTTTTCATTCGAAATATCTTATAACAAATTATGTATAATTATACTGCACAATAATCCACTTCATAGAAAGCATACACAAGTGGTTGCAATATTATTCACTTTTGTATTGCTATATTTTGAACGAATGCAAATGAAATTACAACAAAAAAATATAACAAAGTAATATTATTTTTGTTTTGTTTGTTTCAATTCACATTACCTAATTGATTACAATTTCTTATTGTATAATCCTTCGTAATTTAACATTTTATGAAATGAAAAAAAAAAAAAATAATAATAATCATCTGAGAAAGAAATCTAAAGATAATTATTGTTAAGATTGATAAAAATAATAACAATTATGATTATTGTATTATTGTAATAATTCAATGTCGAAAAAAGAAAACAAAATAATTGAAACAAGAAAACAAGGTTTTGTTTAAGTCTCCGTTTGAATACATTTAATTAAACACATAAACACTGTTTTTCTTCATATATAAAAATGTAGCCTAAGAATGAAAAAAATAGAGAACAACAAATATTTTCTTAGAATGCAATGATTTTTATTTTTTAAATTAATTCCTTTTAAGTTGTTAAAACAAAGCAACATTAGAAAGAACAAAAATGAATGTACGTAGTTGCTTAATTCTAAAGATTTAATTTTATTATCATGATTTTTTTTTGTTTTCGTTTTTTTTTATATATTTTTTTTTTTGTTTGTTTTTGATTTTGTTTTTTTTTTCCTATCACTCACTCTTAAGTGTTTTTATCTCTCTATCTTTTCCATGTGATTATATAAAATATTTTTTTAAATTATAATATGTAAGTAATTTTTAAAAAAATATTTTATTTTTTATTATTTTAATAGTTTCTTAGTTATTATGGCCAATAAGTGAATATAATAACATTTATATAAATATAGAGGTAAATAAATTTTCAAAAATAAATAAAAACATAGTTTTAATTTTAATTTATTTTGAATCTTTTTAGCAATTGGTACCCCCTTACCTATATGAATACAAATTAAAATTACATACTTATGTTTAAGGTAAATTGACTGAATATAATTTAATTAAAAGTACAAGTGACTCCAGAAATAAATGCGTTTCGCCATATCTCGTCATATCCTTCTAAGACACAAATGTTTGTGGATTTTATTCTTATAAAAATCACAGTAATGCTTTTATAAGTCCACAGGCTCAAAGTCAATAATATTTGGTTATTGCATTGCCATTCAAATCTGAGTTTTTTTTTTTTCAATCGTCTACCCTGAAAACTAGAACATTCTACGAGGTCTGGTTGCGAAGATATTTGAATTCAAAGTCATCTTTTATTTTCAACCCAAAACTAAAAGGATTCATATGGCTATAACTTTCCAAAAGAGGCTCGTAGGACTTTGCATTGCCATTCAAATCTGAGAAATATGTACAGTGTTGGACAGAGAATTAGCACATTATGCTTTTTTCAGTAAACATAGCGTTTATACCAGTTGACAAAAGCCTTTCTTAAAAACTTTTCACATAATTGCAATCTAGACTGCATCCATTATTATCCTTGGATATGTACCATTATTTACACATGTTTGTGTATTAATTTCATATGAGAAGTGTGCGATTGCTAAATTTTCCGTGGCCAGAGAATTAGCACATGGGGTTAAAATTGTGTTTGTGCTGTATTTTTGGTCAGATTTTAGGAAAAAAGTAATCGACAATTCAAAGCAAGTCGTTCTAAAGCATTTTTTTGCAAAATATTTGAATATTTTTTGACTAGATGGGCTTGAAACAATCTTGTACACCTGAGTTAAAAAAAATCATCATAATGATAACAAATAACGGGAAAACAGTTTACGAAATCGCAAATAATGTGGTAGTCTAGATTGTAATTATGTGAAAAGTTTTTAAGAAAGGCTTTTGTCAACTGGTATAAACGCTATGCTTACTGAAATAAGCATAATGTGCTAATTCTCTGTCCAACACTGTACATAAATAGAAAGGTATTGTCAAATGCAATCAGCACATCCAAAGCAAACCCTTTTGTAAGGTCTATATTTTGAGATATTTGCATGCAAATATATGTTTTTGAGTTTTGAAACCTTGGTTATCTTTGTATGCCTACAGTTTCGCAAATAAGCCTCGGAGGACATTGCAGGTTTTAAAACGCTTAATGAGTTTATTAAAAGCTATCCATAGCTGAAAACTAGAACATTCTACGAGGTCTGGTTGCAAAGATATTTGAATTCACAGTCATTCTTTTATTTTCGACCCAAAACTAAAAGTCTTCATATGGCTATAAGGAGCTTGCGGTTGACGTTGCTGAATACAGAACGGACAGAACTTTGCATTGCCATTCAAATCTGGACCCGTATTACGAATTACGATTATCGTTCAAAATCCCTCGTAATCGTTACGTTGCGATTACGTTTTACGATAGTCGTTTTTATATATGATAATCGTTTTCTCTTACGACTGCTTTTGGCACTCGTACTTTATTGTTCTGACACATGACTTTATGCAGCTGTCACACATTTATTACGTTTGTTGTTTGAGTTTGGTGCTGCTGGTTGATAAAAAGAAAAATCTAAGCAAAATAAAATAATAAAAATGTTAAATAAAATTTTAATAATAGGCCATCAGCACAAACGACACAAATAAATGCACGTGTTGCTTTAATGGAAAGGTATCCAGAAATTGCTAAAAACTATACGCCAAACAGCCAAGCAAAAGCCAAGTTCAAAATTGTGTGGAACAATTTGTCAACAAAACTCAATTCAATTCGCCCTCCAGAAAACACCGTCGATGGATGGAAAATTGTAAGTTGATTATAGTTATATTAACTTTTTAATGCATCCTTAATTTTTTTTTTTTAATTTCAAGGTATGGAAAGATTATAAGTAAGAAAAATGCGAGATAATAAATTGCATTCTAGTGACACAGGAGGCGGGCAAAATAAACAAAAGACTTTTTCAGACAACGAGATAGTTGTGATATCGATCCTAGATCTGAACGGAGCGGTCTCAGGAAACACATTAGGAATGCATTTCGGCGATCCTTCTCGCTTCCAAAAAGAATATGACATTGTTGGTGCCATTATGGAAGACTTGGAAAGTGTTAATAATGCTGAACCAACTAAAAACTAAAATGCTCAACCAACTTACAATGCATCAGGAATACCCATTGGGTCTGATGCATCCCTCAGTAATCTCCTTAAAATTGAATTTTCCCGATTTTCCGAATCCCCGGAATCATCGTTACTACTCAAAAAGAACATGACATTGTTGGTGCCATTATGGAAGACTTGGAAAGTGTTAATAATGCTGAACCAACTAAAAACTAAAATGCTCAACCAACTTACAATGCATCAGGAATACCCATTGGGTCTGATGCATCCCTCAGTGATCTCCTTAAAATTGAATTTTCCCGATTTTCCGAATCCCCGGAATCATCGTCACTACTCAAAAAAAAAAAAAAAATCACAATGGATAAACATTTTGTTTAAACTTAGAAATCAATTAGATACACTTTCTTAACTTTATTAATTCAGTTTTACAATTTATTGTTGACAGAAATATGAAGTTGGATGCGCTTAAAAAAATAGATTTTTTGATTTTATCTGGCAATATTTTCATGCATCCAACCATAATGGGTCCATGTCATGACTATCGTTTTCTTGGGTATCCTTTTTTTGCTTTTCGTTTCGTAATTTGTAATACGGGCCCTGAGACATTTTTTTTCAATCGATATTTGAAAAAAAGCATGGACAAAAAAATCATTTTTTTCACGAAAGTCTCCGGAACGCATTGAAATGTACATAAGTTGAAAGGTTTTGTCAAATGCTATCAGCACATCCAAATGAAAACCATTCTACAAGGTATAGTTTATGGTAAATTCGCATTCAAAGTAATTTTTTTGAGTTGTTGAGTTTTGAAACCCTTGATATCTTTGGATGCCTACAGCTTCGCAAAGAAGCCTCGTATTACATTGCGGTTTTTAAATCCTTTAATCGACTTCTTGAGAGTATATACCTATGAATCTTCTTGCGGACAGTAAGAATAAGATCTTAATTTTCGGTTTCGGTCCTCTGTTAACAAACTTGATTCAGCACAAAAAAACAAGTAAGAATGGGATTAGATTAAGAATTTAATATTTTCAAAAATCTTTCAAAGGGTCCTTCATCTTTGGATATATAAATAGCAGGTAAGTCCTGGTATCCTTTTAAAAAATAAATATTTTTAAGGGATTTATAGTTCATAGCGTAGCTTTTTTAACCATATCTTAGAGCATTCTTTTCCATCGTAATTTCTTTCTTTTTTTTTTTTGTTAAATTAAAATAATAAATATTATTAACATCAACAATTTATTTATTAAAAATATATAAAAATAAAAACAATTACAAAATATTTATATTATCGTATCTAATTTATTTCGATGTTAAAATTTTCCATAACTTATTCATTATTATAAAACCAACTAGTTTTTTTTTTTTATTTATTTATTTAATTGATTGCATTCATTTGTCATCACAGTTTCCCATGCCTTTGCTGTTTCTGAATTTAAAAGCTGTTGTTCATATGAAAATGATAAAAGTACTGAGGGTAATATCTGTAGATATTTATTTGCGAGTGAAGTTTCTTCCAAAACACATCGCAAACTAAATGCACTTTTTCTTCCAAGTGTCCCAACAACACCGTTTTGTGCGACTTCTTGTTGATGTAGGGCCTGCACATCTTCAGGCTGTTGTTGTAAAATAAATAATTATTATTTGTTTGGAGAAAAGAAAAAATATTAATTAACTTACCGCACTACCACGTATCACACCTTTGATTTTTTGCTTATTTATTGTAAGCATTTTCGAGAGGGCTCTCTGATGGTCGGAAACAATTCCTCTTTCAACACGATCACAAAGGTCACTAGAAAATTAAAAATAATAAAAATAAACAAATAAATAATTTTCAACTCCGAAAAAAGGATACAATAATTTAAAGAAAAAGTACTCATACGCCACATTGTGCATTTTGGGGTTTATATTGTAATTTTCTAAAACAAAAAGAATCACAAAGACTAAAGTTAGGCAGGTAACTTGGAAATATATTGAAGTAGGTATTTGTGAATATGAAGGTTTATACAGGGTGGGAAAAATACAAGTTTTTTTTTAAAAAATGCAATAAAATGAACAAAATGATGGCTTTCATGTATTATGGCTTCATAAGTAGGAGCAAATTAATTATGGAACAAAACGTCATTCAAGTGGCTGCCTCGGCTGGCTACGCAGTAGCGCATTCTGTCACACCAATTTTCCAAGACCTGGTTTCAAGGTGTAGCTCACGGATTGCTTTGATGATATTGGCCTTAAGTGATGCTTAAATCGTTTCCGTATTTTTGGCATAACTTCGATCTTTCACGGTTCTCCACAAATAAAAGTCCAAAGAGGTCAAATCGCAGCCGCGAGTCGGCCAATTGACAGCACCAAGACGGCTGATAACACGATTTGGGAATTTGGTATGCAAAACATCGATTGTGGCATGGGTGTTGTGTCGCATTGCCTCAATTCTGCATGATCCAGAGGTCGTCCAAATCCATGTCTTCAATTACAGTAAAAAAAAAGTCGGTTAGCATGGCTCTGTTACGCCCACAGTTGAGCGAAATGTTGTTTTCAGCCTCATTTTCCAAGAAAAATGGTAATATTCTGTCACCACTCCACAATCCGCACCAAACTGTCACTCTCTATTCATTTATTGGCCCCAGATGTGGCAATTTTATTTCTTAACGTAGCCGCCGAGTTAAAAATCCACCTCGTCAGAAAAGATTTTTTTTCATGCTTTATAAATTTTCATTTTGAAATTAAATGTTTTCATCTAAAAAATGAAGAATAGCACAAGTACAGAAAAGCAATCTGGTTTTCGACAAGGCACTATAGAGTTTTACATAGATTCTGGCGAGGGGCTAGAAAGGGTTAGCAAAGGCTAGAACAAGGGTATTGGCTATTATGAACCTTATAAAAAAAAGTTGGCTTTTGTGGGACTTGATCCCGCGATCTTCTCTGCTTATCAGTCATTGGGCTAACTGAAAACTTTCTAGGGTTTTGCCAAACTAGACAGAAACTTGGCATTTCCTAGCCGCGCAGAGCAGTATAATTGTGTGTTTCTTTGTTTTGTATTTCTTTAAATTACCTATGTGCAGTTAAAATATCCAACAGTAGATTTATTTTCTCCGTTATTGCATAACTTAGAGTGGCTGAACTTCTTGTTGTTGTTGTAACTGTTGAATTGAGACTCGTTTGCAGAAAGTTAAATGAATGATTTTGAAAGCAATTTGAACTATCTATTAAAGGACAAAAAAAAAACAATTATATTGAATTGCATTAAACTGTTAATTATATAAATGCAATATTTATATACCTATATTTTTTAAGATATTTGACATTTCACTAAAATCAACAGCTTGATTTTGTAATCGCTGAGAATGTTGTTCGAGCAGACGTTTAAGTCGTATCACAGAATTAAGCATTATTCGCATATTCTCTCTGCTGGCCGCAAGTCTTCCTTGGTCTTCCAGAGGTAGATCCTTAAGAAAAATAATATAAAAAAAATTAAGTTTTCTGTGTTCAAGAAAATAATGATCATTTTTTTTTTAATTTCAAACTCAATTTTTTTTTGTATTCAAAGTTGTGGGATTTAGTACTGAATTGGCTAAAATTATTTCATGCGGCTATATTATTATTATTATTATAAATTTATTACATTGTAAATAAATTACAAAGGAATATTATATATGTGAGCACTAGCTTAAAGGTAATTAAACTTAATGGGGCATATTCATAGTTGTCCGTTAAACACTTGATTTACTAACCCACAGTTTTACTCATATTCTTTAAATAAACATAGATCTTATTCAAAGACATTTTTCTACATGTCTTTAGAAAAACTATAGTTTATGAAATGATTCTGCTACAATTTCCTTTCAAATTTTTACATTTTAAACTTCAAAACAAAAAAATTATTTCAAATCAATAGTTTTTTGCTGTTTTGTTAAGGTGTCTGTTGAAAAATGGTAAGAAATTAAAAAAAAATGTGTACATGAGTACGAAAATAAGCAATGAATATTCTTCTTTTCATAATTTCTTAAGAATAAGGAAAACAATATTAAGCGAGAAAGGCAGGAAAACTGGTCACAAACGGAAAAAGAACTCCTACGCGAGCTCATACGTATCCACCTAAATGTTATTGATGACAAGAAAAATGATCTCAACATGATTAAGAAAAAAAAAGACGCTTGGAAGTATGTTGATGAAGGCTGCTGGCTATAATAGACCATTACAAAAACTAAAGGATCAGTGGCACCGTATGAAAATTGCTGCAAGAAAAAGTACAGCAATTCTACAGAGGGCACTAAAGGCAACGGGAAATTTGTTGGAGGTGAAGCAACCTCCAGTAGATGACCTTATCGTAAGAGACATGATAAGAGAAGATTTGATAGAAGACAAAATCCTGATTGACAGCAACACGGACTTACAAGATGTCTTTAATTAATTATACCGATGGAGGTAAATGAATCAATGAATTGTCCAGATGATAAATCCGAGGAATCCGTGCCAGAGCTCGTTAAAGACTCTCCAATTCTGCAACTTCGGCAATTACCAAAACCATGCGGTAAAAATCGAGGAGTTGACATTCTTCAACAGCGTAGAAAACAAATTTCGAGTCAAAACCGAAACATTCAAGAAATGCATAAACTTAAAGTAGAACAGATAAAAAACCAAATAAAATATGAAAAGCAGTTGTTTGAAATCAAAATGGAAATTAAAAAGGCTATATTGGAGAATGAAAAGGCTAAGAAATTTTCGAAAAATCAATGAAATTACTTAACAGTTTTGGTTCTTATTTTTGTTTCGTTTCAATTATTCTTTGTTTTAATACCATTAAATATTATTATTTAATAAAAATGAATTTAGTGAATATTATAAGTAAGGTTTTTTTTTAAGTGAAATGCTGATTGATAAAATTTTGCCGAAATGTTTTCGTGGGCATTGGTCTTCTTTCGAGATTATTTTCTTCTGTGATCGTTACGGTAGTTGAGATCGATTCTGCCTCAATTTCCTCGTCAAAAACTGAAAATAATATATGTATGTGTATGTAGATATGTATGTCCTTTATGCATTTTTTTATATTTTAAATTTCAAGATCTTTGTGTGTAGGTTGATTCCTTAGAGTACCTACTTACATGATTGATTTCTTTCTTTAGAAATATTATGCAAAACTGCACCTGCCACTACAACATTTTTTGCAGTGTCCAAATTGACCCTCAGCCTTTCAAAAATAGATCGAAACTTCGATTTTATTTGCCCGTTCAAGCGCTCAATTCTGTTCCTTGTCGCAATATGCGACTTATTATATTTTTCTTCCTGTGGGGATTGTGGATCTCTGACAGGAGTGAAGAGAATATAAGATAAGGGATAGCCTGCATCTCCAAGTAAAACTCCTTTGTGAAAATTTCGTGTAGTTTCTAAACTTTCCTTTAGATTACACTTATTCCGTATGCGAGCATCATGCATGGAGCCTCTAGAACGTGCAACAATGTTTGTTATTTTACACTGTGCATCACAGACAATCTGCAAGTTTAACAATCTAGTAGTTTTGTTGGAATGCAATGAAATAATCAAACTTGAACGTTAAGGGAATAAAATCCTTTTCTGTTGAGAAAATGGCCAGCCAAAGCCTCTCCCAAAACCTTAGTTGGACACTTAATGCGCACATGTGTACAATCTATGGTACCAATAACAGCTGGAAATTCTGCTATTTGAAAAAAAAATCTGCTTTGGTTTGTTGAAGCTCTTGAATCGTAGACGGAAATTTAATGAAATAAGGTAGCTGTAATGCCAATTTTCTTGCAATTCGAGTAACAATTCTACTGACCGTTGCCTTAGAAATTGCATGAAGGTCAGCTATTAAGAATTAAGTTAGTAATGCATATTTTAAACTCATTTGTATATATATTCATACCTATATCACTTTGGTGGACATTTCTTCCGAAAAATCTCAGTGCTGTTAGAACTTGTAAGGTTGCAGAAACTGGCAATCCTCTTTTATTTGGCTGTTCTTGAATGCCAAGCTAATTTTCTATGAAAGATGCTGTTTCTTTGTCAAAACGATATCTTGTATAAAAATCTTTATCATTTAACTTTATTTGGCTCGCTTCTTGTATACTTTTATTTTTCTAACTTGAGTTTCACGCACCATTTCGATATCATCCAAAATATCAAAATCTTCATCAATTTCAATTGACATTTTGCTATATTTAACGCAAAAATTTGTTCCTTGGCTTCCAAAATTAATTAAAAGAATTGAAACTATTTTGACTTTTAGTAGATTGAAAAATTATTTAAACACAACTCATCGTCAGTTTAAAAATAAACCCCAGGTTTTCAACTAAGTAATAGTTTTAATATCACTATGAATAACTAAAACTGGAGGTTTGCTTAAACATATCTTAACAAGCGTTTAAAATACGTCTATGAATACTGCCCAATAAATATAATTTTAAATATTTATGTACATGGTTAATTAAATGAGTTTATAGATATTTAAATCTTTTAAAATAGATATAATTAGGTTGATATTTTTTGAAGATGGTATCCTCAGTAGGTCGAGCATAGATTCGTGGATACCACGAGATGATAGGATTCTTTTTGTTGTATTGCAATCGGTAAGTAAATGTTTGATCGTTAATGTCTGGTCATTACAAAGATGGCATCTTGGAGGATCTTTGTTCTCAAGGCGGTGACCGTGTGTTATGTTTGAGTATCCCATTCGTAGCCGGGAGGAACATTTTATCGCTGCACTGGAACAGTTGGTAGGATAGATGGTTGGATCACATTCCGGGTTAATGGTGGAGTAGTGGAGGTTATATCCATTCCATTGGGTTCTCTTTAATTCAATCTGATGTTGATTAACTGTGCTGTAGATGTCTTTTTTGTTTAAAATAAAAGTCGTTATGAGAGGTTCTTTAGTGGCACTCTTAGCGATCTTATCGGCAAGTTCGTTGCCTTTTATCCCGGCATGACCAGGGATCCAAAAGAGTTTGAGTGTTCTTTTGTTGGTTATAAGCTTATCCCTTATGTTCCGTATGACTGGAGAGTTGTTGTTGATGATTTTTATTGCATTGATAGTCGAAAGGCTGTCGGTGCATACAATAGTTTTCTTCTTGGTATCCATATTGATGGCGGTTAGGATAGCTGCCGCTTCGGCAGAGAAGACTGACGAAAATTCTGGAAGTAGGCTTTTGTATAGAGTTTTTTCAGTGTCGTCGACTTCAGCAAACGCCGTGCCATATTGATTCTTAGAGCCGTCTGTGAATACGAAATTCCAATTTTTGCTTTTGTAATCAGAGGCTATCTCCAAAAAGTGGGATTTGTAGACCTCATTGTTTGTTGAGCTCTTTGGCAGAATATTAAGGTCGGTGATGATTGAGTTTTGAGAGAAGAACCATGGTGCATTAGATGGATCTTTAGCAGGGTTGAAAGTGAGAGGTATGCCAATTTTGTTAGCAGATGCAATTATGTTGTTGATGGTCGATGGACACTTGGGTGTTTTTTTGCGAAGAAGACAGATTTTATCGGTAGGTGCGACTGGTGATTTATTTGATCCGATGATTTTGTAGGTAAGAAGGGCTGTGAGGTAGTCGAACCTTACTTCAATTGAATGTAGGCCGGATTCCATGAGCATGTTTAGAATCGGGGTTGTCCTGAAGGCTCTTAGGGATAGTCTGATTGCAGCATGATAATCCGGTTTCAGTAGTTGGAGAGATGATCTTGAGCATTTACCATAGATTGTTAGACCGTAGTCTAGTTTAGAAACAATTATTGATTTAATATTCGTATTAAAGTATTAACATGAGCACTACTGGAGTTACGAGATAAGTATTTTATAATATTAACCCTGGAAGCTATGCTTTTTTCAGTTGAATACAGTGTTCCTTAAAATTAAATTTATTATCAAAGATAACACCTAAGATACTTAGACTATTTACATTACTTATTTGTATATTATTATAATTTAGATCAACATTTTTTGAACAGCTTGTTTTTTTATATATATGTAATATATTACTTTTACTAAATAATATCAAAGAACCTGAAAAGTTGCACCAATTATCAATATCAGTGAGAATGCTTGAAAATATTTCCGTCAATTGAGCAACATCCTTGCATTTTGATAACACTAGAAGGTCATCAGCATACAAAGAATATCGCACAGAATGGTATTTGGATAGAATGTCACTTATATCGTTAAAAGCTATGATGAAAATAACCACTGAGAGTGGGGAACCCTGTGGGATTCCATTTTTTAAATCTTTTAAATTTGAGTATACGTTATTAACTCTCGTGCGAAATTTGCGGTTTGTGAGGAATGATCTGATATAATTAAACATTTTTGGCCCAACTTTCCATTTTATAAGTTTGTTTAATACTACGTGGATACCTATCCGATCAAAAGCTTTTTCAAAGTCGATTGATAGGATAGAGATATGATTTTTCGTAGAAAGGTATGATGCTATATATTCATCAATGCACAAAAGTGCATCTGTTGTGCCGAGGCCATGTTTAAATGCAACTTGGTTGCAACTTATAAATTTATTTTTTTCAACAAACCATTGAAGTCTCGTAGCAATGATTTTCTCAAGACTTTTTCCTATACAAGGAAGCAAAGATATTGGGCGATAGCTGTTTGGTTCGAGAGGATTTTTTTTGGGTTTAATCATCGGTATGGTTGTGGCGGTTTTCCAAACCTGAGGAATAATGCCACTACTGAAAATGTTATTGTAGAGAGAAAGAATTCGTATTTTAAGGATGTTTGGACGATATCTAAGCATGGGATAGGATATCCGGTCGAAGCCGGGTGTTTTGCCCTTGACTAGATGAAGGCAGTTATCCAGTTCAATGCGACTGATAGGTGAATAAATTAATTTAGCTGTAGCCGACGGTTCAGTTAGGCAGGAGTAAGATTGTAAAGTAGAAGTTTTAGATTGAATGAAATGGGTGTTGAAATTACTTTCTTCTGAATATGAAGACCATTTGTTCGCAAAGTGATTGGCAATTTCTACAGAATCTTCTAGAGTGTGAGTGTCAGTTTTAATTATTTTTATAGAGTGTGGCGTGTAGGTCCCAGTTAAAAGTTTGATATCAGACCATAATTTTTTTGGAGTGGAATTGCAGTTTATATTGTTTGTAAATTCTTCAAAAGATTTCTTTTTTGCGGTTTTGGCAGCTCTACGGAAGTAAGCGTTAGCCTTACGATATGCGATTAGGTTATTGTTGTTGGGATGTTTTTTAAAATTTTTTCCAGGCATTTTGTTTTGTGGTGCGTAAGTCGCTTATTTCCTTACTCCACCATGGGACGTTTGTTTTGCCGACATGTTTATGTGATTGAGGTATCGCAATGTTAGCAGCTTCTCTAATAGATTTGGTAATTCTTGATGTTTCTTGGTTTAAGTTTTGGGTGGGAGGTCTCAGTGATAATGATTTTAAGGCATCTATCTGAAATGTATCCCAGTCAGCGCGATCAGTAAGAAATTTGGGTCTAAATTTAGAGTTTTATGTATTCTAGTTTTTGAGAAAATTGAAAATTAACCGGTTGGAAAAATTCCAAGTTTCTTTCTAGTTTGGACAAGGCCCTCGTAAGTTTTCAGTAGGGAAAAACTAGACAAGGAAAAGTTGTGAAATACTTGGCAAGTCCTTACTGGTTTTCAGTGCCAAACATTTCGACGAGGGAAACTTTTTTCAAACACTCGTTAGGCCCTCCCTAGTAAAACCTTGTTGGACATGTTTCAGTACCCCATCAGGAATGTATCTTGTACACCAAAAAAAAAATGTTTAAGCATTATGCAATTTCAGTTTCATACGATACTTTTTTGTCTCTTTCTTTTGGCTTGTTTTTCATATCGCACTTTTTTCTATGTGTGTGAGACATAATGTGTATTATATGTGTTTGTTATGCAATTTGGTATAACACAGTAGTTCACTTTTTGTGTAGAGAGTTAGCCTAGTGGGTGGCACATTGGACTGACAAGAAGAAGTAGAAAATCGCGGGAGCAAGTCCCGCATAAGCCAACTTTTTGTTTTTGCCTGATGAGGATAAAGAGTCCATAATCGCCAAGGCATTGGTTAGCCTTTTCTTACCCTTGTGAGCCCCTTGCCAGTATCTGTGTTAAACTCTCTAGTCTTGTCGAAAACTAGATTATTTTTTTTTTGCGGGTAACAAAACTGATTTCTCCCCCCTCCGAAAGTGCTTGTATTAACCCTTCTACAAAAAATCCACCGGCCGGCTGGCCGTAGTTGTCGTACTCATGCCCCCAATTTAAACATATAACCATTCTTTTAGAAGTAAGCTACTGTTTAAAATTCTCTTCAACACCACCCAAGACCCAACTATATAATTATTTTTTTTTTATCAACTAACCTCATTTTCACTGAGCGCCGAGTATTCATCAAGTTCCTTTGAAAATACCGCTCTCAAATGTTCAATATGTTCATTTGACTTATCTGTGAGGAATGTCTCAAGCATCGGTCCAGTACTCAATAATGGATGCTGACAGACTATTTGTAGATACCGTTGAAGACCTCGCCGGCGTTCTTCAAGAAATGAATCGAGCATCAATTGTTTAGGGGGCAAGCGTGGTAGCATTCTATAAGTAATGTATTTCATTTATTGTTAAAAATAGTTAACAAACAAAAAAAAAATAAATAAAAGCTTTATTTATATTTACCGATAAGGAAAACGTGCAATCAGTAAACTGTGGAGGGTGACAAAATCATTGTATCGCCGAACAACTGTGGTTTTGTATTTACGGGTACTTATCTGAAATTAATAGAAATATACACAAATACATAAATTTAGATTTGTCATAATTTGGTTTGTTTTGTTTTGGAGGTCAAAAAAGCCATATATACCTCATATTCGGAATGCTTTAGAATGAGACCTTTCTTCTCTGGCACTAATCGAATGACCACGTTATCTGTTTCCATGTTTTTTTTTGTATAGTAGAGATTCTTTTATAGAGATTATTGTTATGAATTTTCTGAAATAAAAAAAAAAAAATTTTTTTTATCACAAGGCCAGTATATATGAATTATTGCCTTGAATCAACCTAGAAATCTAATATAATTTGTGATTTGTTTAACATTCATAATGCCCTATTTCAACAAAAACAATAATACCACAGAATTAAAACAAAATACAATTAGCAAACCAAACAAAAATAATATGCGTGGTAAATTTAGAGGAAAAGTCAGTTTAGAATTCTAAACATGAAAACGACAAATAAGAATTTTTTAGTGCATTTTGTGAGGTCTTTATAAAGCCGAGGGGCAATATATGTTTATGAAGGTAAGGAAAGGTTAAATCCCACAAATGTGCAAAAAGTAATCATGACTGTTTGTAGCCGTTAAGCCAGTCAACATTTGCAATGTCACACTGAAGCTTTTTCTAACGCCATAGAACTATTCTTTAATTTTTACTTGCTATATATGTACGCAGTATAGTGTTGTAGATATAGGGCAAGTTTAGGATTCGTGCAAACAAAACTTGAGATAATAGAACGCGAAAAAAGTGTATCCGGCAATTCTGTCTGTCTTTCTGTTAGTCAGTATAAAGCGATTTTCTTCAAACTTTGGACTTAAGGTTATTCGAGTATTCCATAGAGGGGAATTGATTTATTTCAAAAATAGCTCTAAAGATTTTGAAAAAAGCAAAAATACGAGGTGCTTTTATTAGCAAAAAAACAATTATTTATTACGGGTAATAACGGTACACGGAATGTACAATTTTTCTAAAAAAATGTTTGTAATTTTAAAAAATATTGAATTTTTTTTTTTTGAAAATTCATATCTTGAAAACGGGTTAATGAATTTTTTTTTAATTTTGTGCAAAATTGTATTTTATTAAATACTAAAAGTTGAAATACCAAATTTTATTTTTAAAAATTTTCAAGAATTTTTATATATAAAAAATTAATTTTTAAGGAAACTGTTCTAATGATTTTTGATTTTTTCATAAATTCTTATTTTTGTCAAATAAATCAGATGGCATACATTTTTTTGAAATCTATCTGTTTTAATGTTATGGAACCAATACATATGCATATTTTCAACTTCAAGCTTCGTTAAGTTATTAGTTACGTGGGCAAGTTTGTGCGATCCAGTCGTGCCAATTTTGTTTCATAACAAGCTTTTGGCGAACAGTTTTTGAAAAACGAATTTTCAAATAAAAATTTTGGTAAAAAACGTTTAACTGTTTCTTTTTTCAAAGTTTTAAGTTATTGAGAACGATTTTTGTTTTGTAAAATTTATCTAAACAGTGTTTAGTCAAACATTGAAAACAACTTTTTAAGATATAAGCAAATTACTAAACTAACATTAAAATAAGTAAAATCCGACTTAATGATAAAAACTAAAAATGATTTATTGACCAATTTGTAATTAATAAATGTGATTGGAAGTGATTAAAAATAATCTTTCCGTCGGCTTTTTTGGTCACTGTAGTTTTTGCAATGAAACAATTAAGTAACATTAGCTATCCCGACGTTTCGGCAGGGGTTGCTGCCTTCTTCAGGGGAATTTGATAAAACTGTGTTTAAATTTAAACTGACATTTAAAATTATTGTATCTAATAATTGTAATATTATTTACAAAAGTAAAGAGTAAAGTTTTAAATAATATTACAATTATTAGATACAATAATTTTAAATGTCAGTTTAAATTTAAACACAGTTTTATTAAATTCCCCTGAAGAAGGCAGCAACCCCTGCCGAAACGTCTGGAAAGCTAATGTTACTTAATTGTTTCATTGCAAAAACTACAGTGACCAAAAAAGCCGACGGAAAGATTATTTTTAATCACTTCCAATCACATTTATTAATGATAAAAAGCTTAATTTTATTGATTTTTATGATAAATTTGGTCTCTTTATTTTTTAAATATTTTGAAAACTTAAAGCCGTACAACCATTCAGTTTTCAGAGTTTGAATACAAATTAATAAGAGCATTTAGATATTAAGAACTAATATAATACAGTAGATGACGGATATAAGAAAGTCTCGTATAAGAAAAACACGCTTATAAGACGGACATTCCAAAACACCATGCACATTCCCATTAAGAATAAATAAAATCGGGTGGCACAACGGCTCATGAAGAACCAGGGCCTAGTGACTAACAACTCGCAACCATTCCTGTGTGCGCCTTTCGATAGGAATGGAAGGGACCTGCAATTTTATGCCGAATCCGAACGGCTAGACGAGAAGCACTTATTCGTGACAAGTGACACTCTTGGACGATTTGTCAATTCCTCGCAAGAGGCAGTAGCCCTGAAAAAAAAATTTTTTAGTTTTTATTAAGAAACGTGTTAAAAAAGATTCATATAAGAAAAACGTTTATAAGAAAAACACTGATATAAGAAACTTATTCTGATACAAATTCCATTCACTACATATAAAATTAAACTTTTAAAAGAAATTTTCCCGTGCAAACTTTCAAATGATGTGCCATTTAATTTTCACAACATTTCTGAACCCATCATCATTGAATTGCCAAGGAAATGACAGATTGAAGAACAGCGAGAAACAAAAAAGACCATACATTTACAGTGGATACATTTTATTTCTTATGTGTTTTTATTTATACAAGAAATTTTCTTTCTTACATACATTTTACTTATATAAGAAATTTTCTTTCTTATGTACAATGTTTTATATAAGAAAACACGGATATAAGAATGGAATTCTTTGGATTTTTTTGAGTTTCTTATATCTGTCATCTACTGTACTTAATAATGTAAAGTTTTGGAAAAAAAAATGTATTGTCTCTAAAATTTTGTGTTTGAAAATTAATTTTTCAAAAAATATTCAGTAAAAAAAATTTTGTTTAGAAGAAAATTATGAAATGTGTTCATTGCATTCCAAAAAGCTATAGCATAACATTTTCGTGTTGCCATTGTTTTTTAGGCCCATATGCCTAAATGAGGAGAACAAAACTGCCCTCTTATATAAAACTTTTTTCTGACTTTTTTCTGACTTTTTTCTGACTCGACCTACATGCATGTAAAGCATGTTATTGGCATTTAGTCGCAAAAATAAGTTGTGTAAATTATACAATGCATCAACCTACAAGTTTGAAGAAAATAAGTCAATTTGCTTACAACGTTAGGTGACAGTTATAGCTATCATTGAAAACCATCATTGAAAAAGTTAATTGTTGATTTTGAGACCCTTCGAAAGTATAATCATTGCAAATTTTAATGCAGACAGATAGCTTATGACTTCAATTTATTTCTCCTCCAAAAAAGAATTCATTTTGACCCATATCTTCCCCACAACGTAACTTTTAATTTTTTCAATGATCATTGGTAAGGTAGTTCATCATTAAAAATTTAAAAGTCATTTTATGAGAAAAGTTGTGCCAAATTGAATATTTTTTTATCTGAAAATTATAATTAAGCCAATAAGCTTTACTTTGGCATCAAAATAATCATTTATTTTTTCTTCAAAATCTCTCAAAATTGACAATTAATATTTTCAATGATGGTTTTCAATGATAGCTATAACTGGCCCCTTAACCAATAAGTCGATTCTATGACAGGTACCGTTAATAAGCGTTATTGGCAAACATTTTTTTTTATCGAAATATTGACAATATCCTTAGTAATAAACGAGTCGTTTTGGGAAAATATAAGTTTTTTCTTAACGTTTTTTCAACACTTGTATGGAAGGAACCGTTATTTTTTTAATTTAGAAACATGATTTTTTCAAGTATTCTACAAAATAATAAAAAAGTATCTTACACCTAGCTAGTTTTAGAAATATGGACCAAGACGTTTTTTGATTTTTTTTAATTTTGGTTTACAATAATGTTTGAACTTTTTACAAGATTTACCATAAAAAAAATTGAAAAATTTCAACTTAACTCTTTTCGAGAAAATCAAAAACCAAAGAAATGGTTATTTGATTTTTTTTTAACAAAATCCTCGGACCCGTTTTTGTGAAACTCTTGGATCTTGTTTTGTATTTTACCCGCACTATAATTTTTTTCTATGCGGATAACGTTTTTTCCGCAATTTATTCTCAAATCCATTTTTGACAGTGTTTAGGACGTTTTGTTGACTTTGGCATACCATTTTTTGGTAGGTATCATTTTTTATTTTACATTATGGAACATTTTCTAAGCAAAAAAATTAATTTAAAATAATTAACAAAATGAAAATAAAAATAAAGTTCAAGAAAATTTTAGTTTTTGAATAAAATCAATACCAAATAATAAACTACGTCCTAGATTTTGAGTGTTATTAAGAGCCAATACAACAAACATCCCACTTAATTGACTGACAATATTGCGTCTGAAAATGTCCTGGATAAGTAGAATAGCTTTTCAAATGGTTAACTGGACCCGCTTAATTGAATTACTCTAATTGATCTTGAAAAAGTGCAGCTGGAAAACAAAAAAATTTTACATTTTTAGGTTAATTGAACGGCAAAAAAATCATTATAAATAAAAAAACTAAAAATAAATTTTAGTTACTTATCAGCCCTAAAATTGGCACTGAAAATTGTTAGAAGAATAAGAATTTTATCTTTTAACTGAATGACTTGTGTAATTATACGGGTTTCACTTAATTAAACAGGGCGGTCAATAAAGCGGCGTTTTGTTAATTGAACCACTCGGATAATTGACCTTAAAATCTGTCAAAATGGTCAGTGCAATTAAGCGGGGAATACTGTAGTTTGAAAAAAAAATTAGTAAATCCGTTAAAAATCTTTTTTTAATTATTAATTATTTTATTTTTCCTTGAGAATGAAACATTCTGTAAAAACCACCTGTATTTGGCTTGTGAAAACAATGACATCAACACCAAAAATTTCTCAAATACCTATACCTAACAATGTTATGACAAATTTTATATTTTTTAACTCCCCATACAACAAAATGCCTTTAGCCTTCCCATTTTTTCTTGAAAACAATGCTAAAATACTCTCATCAAATTAACTGTATTTTCACGCTTTCATTCAGATGCTTCAATTAATTTAACTTCACTATAAAACTTAAAAGTCCACTCACCTCTTGTTGCAAAAACAAAAGAACAAAACAAACGAATACAACTTAAAAATTATGAACCCAGGGGCAATAAGATTTAGATTTATTTATTAAAAGTTGATGGAAGCACATCACTTAAATTATTATGACAGAATTTGGTGGGTGAAAATTCTTGACTTTCTATTGTGGAAATATTCGTTTAGTTACATTGACCTTACAGTTTGGGAGTTTGAGTTGCAAAGTAACTTTACTAGGTACCTATATCGCAAGTAAAAATTGAAATTGAATTGAGGTGATTTTTAAAAATTGCTTCTAAAACAATTTAAATAAAATCGCTTGAGCCAATGATTGAAATAAAGCAATAGAAGTATTAAAGTTGGGTCAATTATTAATACATAATAAAAAAAAAAACTTAAAATAAAATTAGGAACAACAAAATCAACGTTTATGAAGAAATTCAATAATAAAATATGGAATTAATTCTGTTTGAGTGGAGTGAGCTTTTAATTGAAGTAAAGACAAGTTGACTTTTGGCTCTAAGATAGGAATTTCTCTTTATTTTTTGTCTAGGCGAGATAATTTGAAGTATTTGTGGAAATGAATTTCATCCGATGATGAAGAAAAAAAAAAATCACCTGAGCTTGACAGCTTTTGATCAACTGTATTTTGTTTTTAATTAGGTAATTGCAAAATTTAATTCGATAGGAATTTAGGTGAGTATGCCAATGAGGTTCTCATTTGTATGCAAATCAGATTTGTTAATGTTCAGAACACTTACTTGAAAAAATAAGTGTTATGTCTTTAAAATGACATCATTATGATCAGGTAGTGGCATAAATATAGTGATGAGGTGTTAATGTTTATAAAGTATTATTTCTTTATGATGTTAAGTTATATAAACACCTATTTAAATAAAATTGAACTCAATAAAGAGTGTTCCGTATAGGAACTATTTTTTGATTTGAGAGTTAAAAGTGCATGCGCGTCTAATAAAAAATGATCACAACAGCTTTATTGTCAATGTAGTATAATTTTATATCGTAAAATATCTGAAAATGCATTGCAAAAAAAATTGTTTATGTTTGAATTTTAATATTCAACATGCCAAAAACATCAGTTGAACAATTATTTTTAAAATAATAAAAAATTGACTTAAGGTCTACACGAGGTCACAAACGTAGGATTAATTTTATAAATGTAAATATTTAGCTGCCAGAAAACATCTTAGATATAAAAAAGGATGTTTTTATGTTTGTAAGTATGTTATAGACAGTAGCGGATCTAGGAATTGGCTGTGGGGGGGGGGCTTGCAGTTTGGAGATCCATTTTGAGACCTTAAGTAATAAAATTTGCTTGTCCCAAGATAAATTTTATAATTTATAACAAATAATAGAGATCAGTTTAGGTTTAATGCAAGACCGTACTCAACTTCAGTCGAACTAAACTTCACGACAACTCGGCAAAACATTATTTTTTATGAAATTTAAGGAGCTATATCGCACTAAGCGGCAACTGAACTTCATACGAATTCGTGTGAAGTGTAGTTCTGATGCAGTGCAGTTCCGGCGAGTGCGGTCTATTGTATGTGGGTATGTTTTGAACTTCCCATTTTTGACAAGATTTGAAAACTGTTTTTAATTGGCTAGTTCAGAAAAATTATATTTAAGTGTTCTCACTGGCAAAAGCTCATATATGTGTGCTTTGACACGGTATTAGTCCTCTAAGATCTCATTTTTCCTGAATTATCTAAATCAAAGAGAAGCTTTTTTGTTCAAACTGACACTTTACGACACAAGACAAAGCTGCTCTAAGAAAAAAGCCGCGGCCCAATTCTGCCAGCGTGAATGAGTTTTCGTGTATACGCTGCTTACGCTTTATAGTTATTCAGGCTAAAAAAATATGTCGACAAATTTGCACGTCACTCTAGAGTCTAGAGGAATTGGAAATATTCATTTGCTTTAGCATGATTTTCTGAGCGCGCACAGAGAAAACTCACGCATTTGGAATTTGGCTCCTTGACTAGAGAATTTCTATGTTTTGTATGTACAATTGCCTTGGACCTTTCAAATTTGGAAAACGTAGCTCCGAAAATTTCTAAGCCCAGCCAAGGCCGTAAGAAACAATTCCTGTTGTATTAAACATACACTAAACTTGACATCCCGTTGTTCTCCAATGGTTTAAGCCTCAAATGCGTTTCTTTCAGTAAATTAGCTTTGTTTTTAGTATATAAAGTTGGGGCATTTGACACGTTAATGTAAAGCCCCGACCATTTTTATCTCTTTTTACTTATCTCTTCTTGACAGTCCCTAGACTTGAGCCCCCAAAACTCTCTGGAATAAGGTTAGTTTTTAGGAAGTAAGTTGCTTAACCCTGGCTATGTTTTTTGTCCAATATTCTCAGACTTTATTGCGCTGTTTTTTTCGTCCCAATTTTCTGGGTTTAATTTTTAGGGAAAGATTGTCGTTGCAATAAAAATATCCATATTCATAGCCCCCAACTTAGTTTTTGTCCAATTCGCTTCAGGCTTTAGCCCAAATTTTAGGGCTTAGAAAAAAAAAATTACATAACATGTATGCAAATCAGCCCCAACCACGTTATTTTGTCCATCAAATGTCATATCTTAACAATATTTTAGACGGAATATATAATTCTACACGTTGTAATGTATTGCTTTCTATATTTCAAATTATTTTATTATTCGGCTGTGGGGGGGGGGGGCTTTAGCCCCTATAGCCACCCCCCTGGATCCGCTACTGGTTATAGACTCCGAAACCTCATAACCAGTAGAACCCAAATTTTTCAGGATATCTTTGGTGTAAGTCCGAGCGTGTTCTTGTGAAGTTTGGTCGAAATCGATCTGGCAATTTGTCATCCAGACGCAAAAATGCATTTCGGAAGGGATAATTTCAACAAAATCGAATGATATCATATTTAAAAAAATTATTTCAAGCGTTATATTCAGGTTCCTAGATGACAGCCTGTGGGGGTCAAATATTTTTTTCGCAACAAGGAGTAGCAGTTTTATTTACAATTGCAGTTGCAATTAACAATAATTCATACTGATAATTCATAATAATAATGGTAACTTATGTACTTAGGCTTAACACAAATTGGGCGGAAGTGGAAATAGCAGCAATTGCAGTTGCAGTTATAGATGCACTGTAAGATGGAAGACATTAAATTGATTTCAGGACAAACGAATTTTAAAATTTTAATGTTTTTTTCAGAAAGAGTATATACCAACGTTAGCAAGATGCACATGTTAGTAATTGCAATAAAAGTTGCACCTTCATTTGCAGTAACAGCTAAATAAAAGTAAATTTATTGTAAAAAATGTAAAACAAAATAGTAAGTACAAATGACATGTAAGCAACTGCATAAAATGAGCCACTAACCATAACCCTGGATTTAATAAAAGGGGAAGAGAGTTCCATATTTTAAAATAATCCATAACATAAGAATAGGTAAATAATAATAACTAAAGTGGGAAGAAATTCACAGAATGAACATTGAACACGGCTATCCAAAAATGAAAATCAAAATTTGCGAAACAACAAGAAAGTGAGCTGCAAAGCAAGTCTTCACTGTACAACGTAAAATTGATGTAGCCAAAAAGAACGTGAAGTACCTAGCTAGGCATCCACTTCAACGAGTTTTTAAGGTTCAACCCACACTTACGAAACGTGCTCAAAAAAGCCAACCAAAACCACCCATTGATGAGACGTAGAAACGGATTAAGCCAGAAGACGAAGCTTCTTATGTACAAGCAGCTCCTGCGGCCCGTAATCAGCTATTCCTTCCCAGTCTGGTTCTCCATCTCGAAGACGGCCATGAAGGAACTTCAAATGTTCGAAAGAAAGCTACTAAGAATTTGTACCGGCAGCGAATGAAACATCACAGCAACGAGCGTCTTAACACATGAGGTGAACATCATTCCCATGGACAGGTACCGACTGCTTCAATCAATGAAGCTAGTAGAACTCACCAACTGTTACCCAAATCAGCTGATGATGAGAATGGCCACTCAGCAACGACATCCTGAGCCGAGATATCTCAGAACGATGGACATCCTGGACGACAACATCATCACGGACAACGTTCTACGCTGACACAGGATCAGCATATCACCGAGGGTAAAATGCCCAATGTCCAACGTTTGCCTGCATTGCCGTGCATTGAGGTTCGACAAAGAGCCACCCGCAATGTGTTTTTCGAATAGGCAAAGTAAAATTATTGTCATTACTGGAGCCGCCACCAGAACAACTTTGTATGTATGTTTCCGGCATGACTTCAGAGTCGAAACAATTTCTGCAAAGCATTCGCAAGTACAACACACGTTTCCAAATGACTTCGTTTGGAGCAACAAAATTGACAGCCACAATGCAGGTTTCATGCCACCATCAAAGTGCAAGTGCAAGTGCAAGTCTACCATAACATCGGTTCACTGCTTCATCTATCTAATGAGGACGCCAACTTTTTGCATTTTGAGTGAAGGAGTGAAGGTTTTTTATAAAATTTTTTTACTTAACTACATATGTACATGTACATATTATCAACTTATCATAATTAATAAAACGCCAAACATGAATTTTGTGGTAAAAAATGTGAGGTATTTAAAAAACGGAAGTCTACATACTTATTTTTGGAAAGGTTTAGTCCCACAAGTGTGAAAAAAGGCAGTTAACGGTAAGTTTGAATACTTCGCGATTTTAGGTGTCTGAAAGTTTTTGATATTGTTGCTTGCAGTTGCAGGTTCGATATTTTGGATATGAAACACTATGGAGCAGAATTGATATGGAACAATACTCGGAGGTGTGTGCTTAAAGTTGCCAAAGGGAAAATGCAATACAAATCACAATAACTTCCCAAAGGATCTGGAGGGCACAAAAAACTGTGCCTTGAAGATCATAAAATAAGTATTATGTCATGCCCCTCCCAATATTCAGACTTTAATTTTTCAGAATAGTTATGGCATGGGTATTGTTAAGAAGTCTCGGGATGCCGAATATTCGAAAAATAAAAAAGATACAAAAATCTTGGTAAGATAGGACAACAACTACCACCTAGTAACGTCAATCCTAAAAAAGTATTGTCTGGAATGATACAAAGGGTCAACCCATGAAATAGTAAGAATCAGCAAGAATAAGTATTATGTCATGCCCCTCCCAATATTCAAACTTTAATTTTTCAGAATAGTTATGGCATGGGTATTGTTAAGAAGTCTCGGGATGCCGAATATTCGAAAAATAAAAAAGATACAAAAATCTTGGTAAGATAGGACAACAACTACCACCTAGTAACGTCAATCCTAAAAAAGGATTGTCTGGAATGATACAAAGGGTCAACCCATGAAATAGTAAGAATCAGCAAGAATAAGTATTATGTCATGCCCCTCCCAATATTCAAACTTTAATTTTTCAGAATAGTTATGGCATGGGTATTGTTAAGAAGTCTCGGGATGCCGAATATTCGAAAAATAAAAAAGATACAAAAATCTTGGTAAGATAGGACAACAACTACCACCTAGTAACGTCAATCCTAAAAAAGGATTGTCTGGAATGATACAAAGGGTCAACCCATGAAGTAGTAAGAATCAGCAAGAAATAATCCATTTCCTAATCTCTTTTAAGTGGTCTTATTGTTTTGTCCCCTTAATATACCTATATTAATTCACCTATTTCCTAATTTTGTATATCGTCGCTGTAGATCGAATATCTTGTAACCCAAAAAGTTATTTTGTAGGTAATGATGCACTTATATTGTAAAATTGCTTTAAACCATTGTATATGAAAACTATAGTATTATCAATGAGTCGTTTTTATTTACGCTGGATTTCGACTGGTGGCGCATGTGTTTGCAACATGTTTTATGATTTTGACAGCGTACACATAAATGTTTAGAAAGAGTAAGTCTAGTTATATTGTAAGGGAGTAAGAGAGTTAGATCTCGACTTTCAAATTTGTTTCCTCGACAAAAAGCGTTGAGAGAAGTTGGTGGATTTCAACACAAAGTGCTGATGATATAACTATATAGTTTTCATATACAAAGCTTAAACGATAATTTCATTCAAAAGTGTTTTCTCGTGATAACACATGCAGTTAGGCTGCATAGCTTTCGCTCCGTCATATTAACATTGAAGGTTTTGAATGAACAACAACCACTTGTGTTGGCTACCACCAAATATAACATTAGGCTGGAATAATTGCAATTTCATGGCTGTAATTGCAATTTTTTCTTTTTTTTATGAATTATGAGAAGACTATGGTTCTCTAAAAATGTTTCAATACAAAGTTCAATTTTACTGACCCAAAACTAAAAATCTTACAAATTAAACATTTTCTTATCAATTTTAAATCAAAAATAATATTGACCATTTTAAACAATTATAATTTTATCGAAAACCAACAAGATGTATATCAAAAGAAAGGTGTTTTCAAATTCTTTTCGTATGCAAACCAATAGCTTCTACAAGGTCTAGTTTTCGAAATTCTTGCATCCAAAGTTATTTCGCTTATAATTTCAAAACCATTGAAATCTTTGGCTGACTGCTTCCGAAACCATAATCAACTTATCCATCCATGATCCATACCTTAAAATTGAGACAGAAATAATCAAAACGATATCGGTCAATATTTGTTTATTTAACCGAAGTACCCCCAACCCCATGTTTATGAAAAGTTTTTAAGCGACATTGAGCTCAATGCGTTTTGGTCCTGATAACAACTACACTGGACCTCACAAGTTAAAGTCGTCACCTTGCTAAGACGCAACATTTTAGTCGATGGCTACCAACGTTTATAAAATGTACAGCATTAATACACTGCAAATTATATTTTTCTTTATTTGATATTTATGTGCATTAAATTCTAATGTCTGTACTAAAATAAGCCAAGATGTTTAAAATGTTCTTACTTATATAAGGTTGATTACATACCTAATGATTTGAATGTCAGATTTTTTTTGTTTTTTGAGCGCGCACTAAAGGGATTTTGGCTGCCCTTAAAATGATTAAACACAGTACGAGCGTTGGGAAAATAGGGAAGGATTTAAGAAGAGATACCGATGCACATGTGTTTTGAACCTCTGAATATTAAAATGGTCGGGAAAGATAGAGCCGGGTTCCACATTCGGGTAGTGCGGCTAAAAAAGAATCTCTATACTTGACAGTACGTCCGAAGTTGGACTCGAGGGTAAACTGATAGGCATTCCTTGAGGTACGAGTATTACGGTTGAATTGTCTTAGGGGAGGAATGCAGCTGGCTATTTCACTAGAACAGTGTTTATAAAAGTAACGATAAAATAATGTTAGACATGAAACATGGCGGCGGTGTTCGAGGGATGCAATGTTTCTGTTATATTTCTGTCACCTATCATTTTCAAAGCTCTTTTTTGAATCCTATCTAAGATACTCAAGTGGGTTATTGGGGCACCTGCCCAAATATGAAAATTGTACTCAAGCTTCGGACGGATAAATGCTTTATAGATTACAGCCAGATCAGAAGGGGAGAAAAATTTCTTGCATCGCCGAAGAAAATCTAAGCATTTAGCTGCATTTTTGGCGACGTCGAATATGTGTTCATTCCACAGAAGGTGGTCTGTGATACACATACCGAGGACTGAAAGCTTTTCGGTATCCTCAATACAAGTGCCGCTCATGGATAGCGGCATGGGGGGTGTGTTTCGTTTTGACGACAGAAGCTTTAAATTCTAAGCGGTTTTTGATTCCCCATTGGACAATGCTGTCGAGATCAGGATTTAATGAGCTAATCATACGCTGCCGTTCTACTTCCACATCCGAAGGACATGGATGTGAATCTGAAAACGAATATGAGAAGCTGAGGGTGCTGTCGTCAGCGAAACAGTTTAATGGATTAGAAGTTTCAGACAAAAGATCATTTATGAATATAAGGAAGAGAGTCGGAGATAAAACGGAGCCCTGGGGCACACCAGCATTTATTTTGTGAATTTCAGACTTGAAACCGTCCAATACAACTTGTATTGATCGGTCCGAAAGGTAATTTCTAATCCAACGAAGAAGAGATTCATCGAAACCAAATGCGCGCATTTTCGGTAAGAGAGCTTGGTGCCAAACTCTATCAAATGCTTTACAAATATCCAGCGCAATAATCTTACTTTCTCCAAAGCGATGTAAACATTTGTTCCACTGTCCGGTGAGATATACCATCAGATCACCAATGGACCTATTGCTACGAAAGCCGTACTGCCGGTCATTAAGAAGCCTTCGTTCTTAAAGATATTTCTTGAGCTGAAAATTAATCAGCGTTTCCATGACCTTGGAAAGAAGGGACGTTAATGCAATTGGCCGATAGTTTGAGGGTGAAGAAGATACGCCTTTTTTTAGGGACAGGCTGGACAAATGCTGTTTTCCATCCACTCGGAAAGAGACCAGTAGAATAGGACAGATAGAAAAGCTTACGCAGTGGTTTTGCCAGCGTTGAAGAACACCTCTTCAGAACAATGGGAGGGATACTATCCGGGCCAGCGGATTTTTGTATGTCGAGGTCTCTTAGAACTCTAGCAACTGCACGAGTGCGAAAGAAGATTTGTCCCATAGAATCATTTACGCTCTCAAGTACAGGCGGATTTCTATCACTTGCTGGCAGCGTCGAATTAACAGCAAACTGTGCTGCAAGCAAATTGGCTTTATCTTGCGAGCTGACGTTGAAGACGAGTGTTGGAACCGAAGACGAAGTAGTGTTTCGAATATTTTTTACAAATGACCAAAAATTTGTACTACTTTTGGGACATTGTAGTATTTTTTGCCTTAATTTTTGGTCATGCAAAAATTTGGTTCGTCGAATATGAGCGTTACAGGTCTTCCTGGCTTGTTAAAACTTGTTCCGGTTTTCCTCAGTAGGGTTGGCTTTGTAACTACGGAAACTTACTTCTCTGACCCTAATAACCTCTTTACAGATTTTAAAGTTTATCAAACAAAACTCTGTCTCGTCTCAGAAGACTTTTTATTATCTAGTAACGTTGCCATCAGGATATCAAAATTAATTAACAAACTTAATATAATTAAAGTCAATAAAATTAACAATATGAAAATGAAAATGACAAAACTGACAGATATTCTATTGTATGATTTATTCTTTAAAAAAACTCCCTACCTTATCTACATATGTATATACCTAATACAACAAGATTTGTTCATACAAACTTAAATAATTGTTTTATGACAATCGCTATAAATGTTAAAGTGTTTATCTTTTCCAACGAACTTCTCAAATCGCTGACGCGAGATCATTACCCGCTCGCATTGAAATTGAAATCATCATCAGGAGACTCATAGCAATGGTGTCATTCAGTGACAGGCGCTAAGGCGGCCATGCTCAAACGAATAAACCACAGAATACACAAATGACATATATCAATTGAAATGCACGTTGTGTAAATAAAACCAAGTACATATATCTACTTATGGAGATTTAAATATAACAAGATAAATTTAACAAAAACAGAAAATTAAATAAAAGCTGTCAACAAGTTTTAACGTTGCAAGCAGTCTATAGGTACATTTGCACGGAATATGGGGGCTATTGTTTTGTTAAATTGTTTTTTTTTTTTGTTTTTTGTTTTAAATTCCTATTTAACTTTTGTTTCACATTTTGTTCGTTTTGATGTTGCTGTCGATTCTGATTGTTGATTCACACTTCATCATCACATTCCACCATCACACCATCAGTATACCCCCTCCCACCCCCTTCACCAACTTAATAAAATTCGATCTTTCAAACAAAAATCTACAAAATTTGTGCCATTTATACGTAAACTCGACAAAAGTTTAACTTGTTTTCCATGAACGCAAAAACAACAAAAAAAAAAGCTTTTGATTACTGGTTTCCCTTTCCGAAATAATTACGTACCACTATATTTTGTATTTGATAAATTATTTATTGTATCCACAAGATAAATAAATTGCGCTGGAAATTTTTCGATGATCTAAAGTTGTTTTTTTTTCGAAATAAATTCTCAACTGTAATCAAAATAACGAACACATTTTGTGGGTGGCAAATATTTTGCTATTCAAATTTTGTTTCTTTTTTAATATCACAACATGACCGACAAACGACAAACAAAAAAAAAGAAAACATAAGATTGCGCAATATAAACGCTTTGAACGAAGCGACGCGACGCGACGGATCAACAAAAAAACTACTACTGAATTGACAAAAGTTTGATTGGTTTCCCCAATGTGACGATGGCAGAGCTAGAGCATACAGCTCAAGCTTACACAGCTCCTTCTCCATCGAGGTTGTTCATTTTATGGCTGTGTGGCTTGATATTTTGTGGAACGTAAGCTTACTTTATTAGGTTCGTTGTTGATAGTGCCAGTAGCGCTGGCGACCTACTCGACTCTGAAGATGCTTGCAACTTGCAACAACAAAGTGCATCTTAATTCTTAAATGAGGTCTGAGACTGATGAATGGAGAGAGGCACATCCGTAGATAAAAAAAATTGTTGATTCATGTGCTGTGCATTCCAAAGGAACTATGAGTTTCAAATGAAAAATGTCGAATATGATTAATGATTTATAGTCAAAGAGTTCAAGTTTACAAATGATTTCTTCTTTAAAATGGAATGAAAAAAAAAAATATGAGAAATATATTGAGCCTTTTGCATTGCTAAGGAAAATAATTATTCCTGTTAAAATATTTTAAAAATATTTTTAAAAAAGTTCCTGATACATCATATTTTAACATATTTGATAGTAAAACCCCAAGGTTTAAATTAATTCATGAATTCCTTTTTTAAATATTAAATAAAATAATAAAATAAATTAATTTTGTCTTAATTAAAATTTTTTTTTATTCAAAATTCTTGTAGGCAATCAACTTAGGTTGGTTAAAAATCTACTTATAATAAAAATTCGTAGTAGCCCGTAAGGTAATGGTAAGTGCGTTCGACTGTCACGCTGGAGGTCTGGGTTCGCTTCCCAGCCTCGTCCACCTAAAAACTAAAAAGTTTTTTTTCAGGGCTACTGCCTCTTGCGAGGAATTGACAAATCCTCCAAGAGTATCACTTGTCACGAATAAGTGCTTCTCGTCTAGCCGTTCGGATTCGGCATAAAATTGTAGGTCCCTTCCATTGCTGACGAAAGGCGCACACAGGAATGGTTGCGAGTTGTTAGTCACTAGGCCCTGGTTCTTCATGAGCCGTTGTGCCACCCGATTTATTTATTTATTTTTAGTAGCCCGTAAGGTAATGGTAAGTGCGTTCGACTGTCACGCTGGAGGTCTGGGTTCACTTCCCAGCCTTGTCCACCTTAAAACTAAAAAGTTTTTTTCAGGGCTACTGCCTCTTGCGAGGAATTGACAAACCTTATAAGAGTATCACTTGTCACGAATAAGTGCTTCTCGTCTAGCCGTTCGGATTCGGCATAAAATTGTAGGTCCCTTCCATTGCTGACGAAAGGCGCACACAGGAATGGTTGCGAGTTGTTAGTCACTAGGCCCTGGTTCTTCATGAGCCGTTGTGCCACCCGATTTATTTATTTATTTTTAGTAGCCCGTAAGGTAATGGTAAGTGCGTTCGACTGTCACGCTGGAGGTCTGGGTTCACTTCCCAGCCTTGTCCACCTTAAAACTAAAAAGTTTTTTTCAGGGCTACTGCCTCTTGCGAGGAATTGACAAACCTTATAAGAGTATCACTTGTCACGAATAAGTGCTTCTCGTCTAGCCGTTCGGATTCGGCATAAAATTGTAGGTCCCTTCCATTGCTGACGAAAGGCGCACACAGGAATGGTTGCGAGTTGTTAGTCACTAGGCCCTGGTTCTTCATGAGCCGTTGTGCCACCCGATTTATTTATTTATTTTTAGTAGCCCGTAAGGTAATGGTAAGTGCGTTCGACTGTCACGCTGGAGGTCTGGGTTCACTTCCCAGCCTTGTCCACCTTAAAACTAAAAAGTTTTTTTCAGGGCTACTGCCTCTTGCGAGGAATTGACAAACCTTATAAGAGTATCACTTGTCACGAATAAGTGCTTCTCGTCTAGCCGTTCGGATTCGGCATAAAATTGTAGGTCCCTTCCATTGCTGACGAAAGGCGCACACAGGAATGGTTGCGAGTTGTTAGTCACTAGGCCCTGGTTCTTCATGAGCCGTTGTGCCACCCAATTTCTTTATTTTTTTTATTTTATTTTTATAATAAAAATTCATTCAGTTCGGTAACGCGCGGCTAGCTTGAAAGACGGAAATGCAAAAAATGGTGCTACGCAAACTACCATTATTTTTGGCCAAAAACAAAAACTTCAATTAAACATATAAAACATAGGCACCTTAAAAGCAGAAAGTACTTAGTTTTATAGAAATCGATCCATCCGGTCAGTCTGTAGGCCTAGGTGTTACAAATTGACAAACGGACAGATAAAGCTGCGGGAGCCACTATTTTCGAATTCTCTATTATCGTAATGACATATTTGATTAAAATCTCGACTTCAAATTATTTCAAGAATGGGAAACTTGCCATAAAGGATCAATGAACTGCAAGTCAAAAAGATGCTAAAGAGCAAAAACTGCAAACAAATACAAAAAAAGGTTATTTTTAAGAGGATATATTTTCGGCAACTGTTATACGAAAAAACTTTGATCCGTCATATTAAAGGCTTGAGAATCTTCTTTGCTTCATTTTGATATGTCTTGCGCAAACATCTACTCCAAAAAAAAGTTATGAGTAATTTAGTACAAAATTAAAATCAGTGATTTTTTGAACAGTTTTTGACAAATTGCCGTGCTTAAATTTTTTTATAAAACTTTTTAAACACCAATTTTAACACATAATCTAATTTCCTACAGAAAGTTTATTAAATTTAATTCACAAGTTTCGAGTTATACCGACAATGTTGAAAAACAAATTTGTTTTATTCAAAGAATAAGTAGGTGAGGTAATGGCACGATTAGTTTGACATATTTTAAGTGTCTGGCTCACGTTAGGCCCCACTGTAGATGTCTGGAAAGTGTCAAATAAATTAAATGACACCATCCCCTAAGACATATCAAAAATTCAGCTTTGATAAAATAACGCAATGTTGCAACATTTGTATGCAACTTTGACACTCGCTACCTCTTAATTGCACTCGCATTGAAGATTCTTAGTATCCATTTGATCTTAGCTACCATAGTACCTGTTCGCAAAAAAAATCTTAGCTTTGATGAAATAACGTATGTCTAGTGGCCCTGGGATCTTACCTTATATACTCGAGTAGGTACTAATTTAAAATTTAAAAAAATAAAGGCGCCCACCAACCTCCTAGTTTGTTGCTGTCTATCGTGGGTACCAATGCTCTTCATCAGAAGAATAAATTAAAATTTATTGTTTTTAAAGATAAGCTTATAAAAAAGTTACATAAAAGTGGGCATTTTAACTATAATAATTAGCCAATAATTTTTGAAATATTATTTGCATCCAAAAAAGTGAGTTAACTGGTGGTTTTTATAATTTTAGTTTTGTAAAATACTTGTCCTCAAAAACATGATTTTAAAAGCTATTCGTATTGGGGCACATGATTAGGGTGGAAAATGAATACAAGATCCAGTTTTGTTGTTATAAGACGGTGACAACAACTGTAAAATATATAATAAAAACATTTTTAAAACAAAAGTTCCGAGGTATCGAAATTAAGCCATTTAATGTTTACACCGGTCTTAATTCAATATATTTTAATATTATACAGGGTGATTTGCATAAGGTGTCACAAAAGGCGAGGGCGTGTAGGTTGGAATTAGACAAGAAAAAAAAAACGTATGGGAGGGGGGTCTATTTCCCCCCGTTTAGGCGGGAGGGGCAATTTTCAAAAAAATCACTTAGAACAGAAAAAAAATATATTAAAAAATAACGGTTATAATTACAGAGCCACGCTATAGCATTTTGAAAAGCCAAAAGTCCATTGTTCAATATTATTTTTAAATTAAGTTGTTCGAGTGAATAGTTTTTTAAGTTTCAAACTCGAAATTTTGAAAAAATAATAAAAATAAAAAAATTTCAAGCTAATTTTTTTCAAAATTTTATGTACTTAAACATAATTTTTGTTATCAAAACTTAATGTTCTTGTCAATTTTAAGTCAAACACTGAAAACCGCATGGTTCTAGGACTTCGACTTTTCAAGATATTAAAAAATAAAGAAACCAGCATCTTAGTAAAAAAAAAACGAGGTTGATGATAATCAACTGGTTGCTGAAATGATCATTTAGCCGGATTCTTCTTAGTTTTATGAGAAAGTTGCTTCATTTATTTTTTCATATCTTGAAAAGTTAAAGTCCTCTTGATCCATACGGTTTTCAGTGTTTGACTAAAAATTGACAAGAGCATTAAGTTTTGATAACAAAAATTATGCTTAATCACATACAATTTTGAAAAAAATTAGCTTGACATTTTTTTTAAATTTTTTTTTTCAAAATTTCGAGTTTGAAAATTAATTTTTCAAAAACTATTCACTCGAACAACTTAATTTAAAAATAATATTAAAGAATGGACTTTTGGATTTTCAAAATGCTATAGCATGATTTTGTAAGCATTACCGTTATTTTTCAATATTTTTTTTTCTGTTCTATGTGATTTTTTTTTTTTAAATTGCCCCTCCCGTCTAAACGGGTGGAAATAGACCCCCCTCCCATATGATTTTTTTCTTGTCTAGGTCCAACTTACACGCCCTAGCCTTTTGTGACACATTATGCAAATCACCTTGTATATCATGCGTCTTGCAAATTTGCTGATTAGATAATAAAAATATATCTCTCGTTACACGACGAATTGGAGATACCAGTTTTTCCGAGTGTCGAATTTTCAGCATCTCGTTATACGATGATCAGAAGCACAAGGTTTCCAAAGCTAAGGAAACAAAGAATACACCCGACGGCTTGCAGCGCGCTCCCGACGCACACTGAAAACGGTGAAACCATAAATCAAATCGACTCAAAATCCTCCTTATCAAATATCTTAGTCGAGCGTATACATTTCTAGCAAACGTCGACGCTGACCATTTCCTTGTTGTGAAAAAATTCAGAGTCACAAAGTTGGTGTCAAAACATGAAAAAAATCAGTTGCCTCAGACAGTGATGGACCAAGAAGTGGATGAAAGTAGGGGCTGCCCAAGTAATCCAAAAAACTCTTTTTTTTATGAACATTTTGTAATAAATTAACTTGAAAATTATTAAAAATCTGATATCTGACAAGTTTTCCTTCACTAGATTTACCCTACTGAAAACAAGCAAGGGCCTTGCCCAAACTAGACAGTAACTTGGCATTTTTCCAGTCGGTTGAGCGAGTCATTGTATCTGCAACCGGGATTTTCTTCTTTTTGTTTAAAAATTAGTTCCTTTCTTTTAATTGAGTCCGACAAAAATGTTATCTTTTTTATTTCAAATTTTTGAGTTTAAAAAAATTATTGAAAAACTATTTAATAAAACAAAATGGTTTAAAAATAAAAAAAAAATTTAATTCAGTAAAATAATGGATTTCTGACTTCAAAAAATCTAAATCACTATATTACCCGTGTTTTTTTTGGCATTCTATAAATAGTACAGTAGAAAATTACCAAAAAAACGCATCCGTAGTATCCTGGTTTTTGTATTTAAAAATTGGTTTAACTGAAAGGACACCTGTCAGAATATTAAAAAAAAAAAAAGAAATATAGTATTTGTGAGAATCAGAAGCAGTTAAAAGTAACTTCACGAAAAAACTAATAGTAACCTACTACTACTACTATGGATAGCTTTTCCAATAAAACACGGGTATTGTAAGTGCTGCCGTTTTTTTAAAATTTTTTTTTATATGTATTTTTTTTTTAGAAAATTGACCCTTCCGCTTGACAGAAAAATCTTATTATTTTTTTATGACCTCGACCGAACTTTCTTTAGGTATATTTTTTAAAGAAAATAACCCTTTCGCTTGAATGGACGAAATATACCCCCTCCTCTATATCTTTTGCGAATCACCCTGTATATTGATATTGTTATAAATGTTCTTTAATGGTCACGCGTCGATTATTATTATACGAGTATAGTAAAACATAAAACAAATAAAATTAAATATTTATCGTTCATCAATATAAATTTTTTTTATTAAGTCTTCAATTTAACTGAGTTATAAAATTTAATAATCTCCAACTTGACACTGTGGTGCTGAATCCTCTTTGCACTTGTATTGATCAACTTGTTGGAAAGCTGCAACAACAACAAGAAATTGTCTAAGTTAAATTTGTTAATTTATGTTAAGTTAAATTTGTATATTTACATCTTTGTGGATTCAAGCAGTTGTATTTTTCAAGAGCACATGGTCCTTTCATCTGTAAGTAACACCGACCATTATAGGCACAAGTTGGCAGATCTAACTTGGTGCATTTGTAGTCACAATGCATTGGTGGAGATGGTGCAACACTTGCATAAACGGAACAAATACCAACTAGACAAGAAAATTAAAATTTTAATAAAAATATAATTAAATAATTTTTGAAATAAGACTCACCAGCCAAGAGGACAATAGCAGCAAAGAATTTCATTTTGAAAGTTTGGATTACTTTTTGTTGTGTTGTTATTCGAACAATGAAAGCGGTTTGTATGATGATCAGTTAGATTGCATCCTGTTTTTATACAAAATTGTGATTCTTAAATTACGCATTTTACACCAGTTAAGCGAATTGAAACATTAAAACGGAATGGAAGAAAAAATCATTACATAACAAAAAAAATGAGTTTTTTTTATTTTAAGAAAGAGTTCTTAAAATAAGATTCAATTATGTTAAAAATAATACAATTTTGAGGATGTGAGGATAAATTTTAATTTGCATAATTTACAGTAATATTTGCAAGTTATTATAATGATGCAATAAATGTACTCTTAATTTAATTTTTAATATTTTATCCATATATGTAACTGGGTAAGTTAATTTTAGAACTTTTGAACGTTTGGCCAGTCCCAACATTTAGTGGGTATAGGCACATTATTTTAAAAGGTTTCAAAAAGTTTATCAGAATTCTTTGAAGTTTTTGGATAATTATATTATTCCATTACATACATACAACAAATATGATGGAAGTGGAAAGATTTTTTTTATCACATAATTAAAAATGTAATGGGCAATTAAAATGTAAATTGAACTACAAAAAATCTAATTAAATTAATTAGGAAGTACAACATTCGAACCTTAATAAAGCCGATGCATCCGATAAAAAAAAAAAATAACTTGTTTTATTTTCGGAAAATAGAAATAAGGAAGCTTTGAAACAACAAAGTTGGCATTGTTTGTTGTTAAATTCATTAAGAATTGTGCAAAAACACATAGATAATACAAAAAAAAATTAAATTCAAGGAATGTTTATTTGACCCCTAGGCTAGTGTTATGGCAGATTTATACACCAAGTTTTTCTAATTTCTGCACGAACACATGTATATTATACCCAACTGCACCTAAATAAGTGAAAAATATAAAGCTGAGGATCGCTGCATATTTTTTACTTGCGATATACGTAGTATAGAGCAAGTTGAGGATTCGTACAAAAAAAAATTGAGATGATAATTTTCCCTAACATTACGATGATAGAGAACGCGAAAAAAGTGGGTCTCGCAATGCTGTCTGTCTGTCTGTCTGTCCGTCTGTCCGTCTGTCCATCTGTCCGTCTGTCTGTACCTCGACCTGCAGCCTAAACGGCTGAAGCGATTTTCTTCAAACTTTGGGCTTAAAGTTCTTATGTGATTCCCTAGAGGGGAAATTGAAATTTTTTTTTTTTAAGCTCAAAAACTAACGGTACCTGTCATACAGCCAATACACAAAAATTGTTTTATTTCAAAAACGGCTCTAACGATTTTTGAAAAAAAATTACGAGGTACTAAAATTACTAAACTAAATATTTTGGTAGAAATTTTTTTTTTATAACGGTTATTAACGGTACCTATCATACAACCGATTTTTTGGTTTTCAAATTTCTCGTTAACTACGACACTGGTTTTAACCAAAATTTTTATACAAAAGGTCGCTTACAATTTTGCATATAAACATTTTCGAAAAAATAATTTTTGGATTTTTAAAAAAATATTGATTTTTTTTTTTTTTTTGAAAATTCAATGTCTTGAAAACGGGCTAATGAATTTTTTTTTGATTTTGTGAGATTTTGTTTTATTAAATACTAAAAGTTGGCATACCAAATTTTATTATAAAAAATGTTCAAGAATTTTTATATATAAAAAATTAATTTAAAAAATAACCGCTCTAACGATTTTTGAATTTTTTTTTTTTCATAAATTCACATTTATTAAACAAATCAGATGACATACTTTTTTTTGAGCTCTATCTGTTTTAGCTATTAAAATAACTAATTTATAATAATTCATAGTAATCATTTATTGTTTTTAAAACTTTTTTTTTATTATATCATAATGTTATGGAACCAATTCATATGTACGTTGACTATTTCAAGCTACGTTAAAGTTGTTAGCTAATACGAGAGCAAGTTTTGTGCGATCCAGTCGTGCCCATTTTTTTCTTTTAGAGTTGCAGACCTCGAAAAGAGTATCAGTGATATTCAAACATTCCAAACACTAAAATGTCGTGCAAATAATTTCGCAGGGGCGATGTCCGCTATTCTTTTAAAATGTTATCTCGTTATATTTTTTGTAATTAGTTTTTAAACTTTTAGAACAAATAAAAATAGTGGTAAATAATGGTACTGTGTAGAGCATACCTTACTCTAGAGGCGATGTTCCTAAGTTTTTTTTATTTTTTTTACTAAGCGTTTTTAAAAACGAAACTTAAAAAAAAAAAAACTTTAGACGGTTATAACTTCGGATCAACGAATGGTTCGTAAAAAAAAGTAAACGAAAAAATTTAATTTTTCAAACTCTACATAGAGGCAATGTTTTTTATTTTTTATTTCATGTTATTAAAAAATAAATTATCCTTTCTGATAAAATTAAGAAGAAACTGGCTTAATGATCATATCAGCAACCAGTTAATTGTCATGAACCACGATTTTTCGATTATTCACTGATATGTTGGTTTCTTTATTTTTTAATATCTTGACAAGTTAAAGCCCTACAACCAGTCGGTTTTCAGTGTTTGCCCTAAAATTGATGAGGCAATGTATTTTGCTAACAAAAATAGTACTTAATAACGTTAAATTTGAAAAAAAAAAAAATTGGTTGAACATATCTTTTATCGTTTTTTTTTCAAAATTATGAGATTGAAAATTGATTTTTCAAAAATTAGTTATTAAAACAAATTAATAAAAAAATAAGGGATTTCTGGCTTTGCAAAAAAAGGTGTTAAGGCATTGTAAGTATTGCCGTTGTTTTCAAATAATCTGTTTTTAGTCAATTTTTTTTTAGAAAATTGCCCCTCCCATTTAAACGAGGGGGAATATATACCCTTGCCTATACAATTTTCTGACTCGTCTCGACTAACCTACATGCTCAAGCTTTTTGTCACACCTAGGGTGAATCACCCCGTATAATTGAATATTATCTCACCCGGGGTTTAGACAAGCGAGTAGAACTAGTAGCATTTGTATCAAAGTGTTAGTTTTATGGATGTATGTGTGACTAGTAGCTCACTGCGCGTTTTGTCAACTAGTATGATTTTTTAAAAATATTTCATACAGAAAAATATACAAATTATGGAAACTATGGAAACAAAACAAATAAATGAAAACAATACACTAAACTAGTAGGATAACTGGCAGGCTACTCGCAGGCAAAAATATTATACTATTTGCCCTGCTAGTCGACTCTCTCGTGTTCATATACACTAACACACATATACGCTACTAGTTCTACTCGCTTGTCTAAACCCCGGGTTATAGCCCAGTCAAATTAGACATTAACCCAGACAAAATTTTGTACAGGTATATTTTTTAGTGGAAATGTTCAGAGCAGTGTCCTTAATCAACTGTTAAAAGTCCCAAGCAATCCGCGTTAGCGTACGACCACAATCTTGAAAAAAAAATGCAGCCATCTTGCACTCTTTGTTTGTGGCTATATCTTTGGAACTTGTTGCCCTAGAAAGACCATTTAAGTGACAAATTGACGGGCTTAGATAGCCAAAATCAGGAAAGTAAACACAAATTAGTTACAGGTATTGCATGGCTACTGTTTTGAATTAAATGAATTTAACAGTGCAGTGCGAATTCGAAAAAAATACCTATATCCCATAAATATATATTAAGAAGCTGAAATGTAGTGAAAATGTTCAGAACATGCCAACAATCATTTGTGGTAATAAGTTACCAAAAAAATCCCTGTTGGGATTAGATCACTATTTAAATAAAAAGTACCATCATCTGTATTTGTTGGCTTTTTGCTATTCTGGCTATCTTATTGTTCTAGAAAGACCATGTAAGCGTTAAATGCACAGACTTTGACTTCAAAATCAGCGAAGCATACACAAAATTAGGAACAGGTGTTTTATGGCTACACTGTTTTGAATGAAACTATACTAAAAAAAAGTAAATAATTTCAGTGCAATGCAAAATCGAAAAAAAAAATGCCCATGTCCAAGAAATATTTATTTAAAAGTTGAAATTTTGTGGACATGTTTAGAACTGTACCAATACAAAAAAATCCCAAATAAAAAAAAGCTAGGAGCAGTTTTTTGAAGTATAGTAATTATGAAAAACAAAATTAAAGGAACCCTAGAACATGTTATTATTAAAATGATAATAGAGAAAAATACAACGTTGGTCTAAAGAAGAAAAATACGTGTTTTATTGTTAAAACCATCCATAGTACGATTCTACACGCTACAAAATACAACTTAGCTCTACGCCCTATAAGAAACTAAAGTAGAATTCTGCTGTGGATGAATTTTTGACATGTATTCGAGTCTCGAATTAGATATTTAGGAGGAATATTGTGAAAAGAACTTTAAATTTTGTTTAGCGGCTTCGGTTGATCTCCTCAATATCTGGAAAATAAAAGGGAACTCTAAAACACTTAACAGCCTAATGCATAAACGAATTATAGCGAGTGCATAGCGCTATGCACTCTTTGTAATGCCTCTGAACGCAAAAACCTTATTCATAAACTTATGCAACGTTGAATAGAGGCAACAAAAGCTAAACGCGTTTGGAGGTTGTATAGGGCCTACATAAGGGTTGTTTAGTATCGGAATTTCACTTTGACTCACACACAACAATAATGTAGAAAGATATTAGGGGTACAATAGCCAAAGGTCGTCAACGAGTTATCATTAATTATCCGAGGCGTAGTGTTGGTTTCGGTAGCGGGTTGATTTCAGTTACGGAGAATGCTAACCTCTGTAACCTATCCTAGAAAGCTAGGCCTTGTAATTTTGGCCTATTTATGTATATTGGGATACACAAATAGTTGCCCGGGGACCACCACGAGGAGGTAAAACAAGCACTTCTTCGTGACTGATTGTTGCGCTACTGGCCCAGACCAAGCTCTGAGCAATCAATAGTTTCCCGATCAGGCACGATGTAGGTCGCCCTGATCAATTAAAACAACCATGACCGGTCGGCGCAATAACCACAGATTGCCATGCAGCTAAGACCACTATGTAGGCAAACACAGCTACGCTCGCATTAACATTCGCAGTTGCATGATATAATTTTTAGAATATCCTCTGGAGCAGGATCAGCTATTAAGAGTCTATTCTTTAACGGCCATCTCCACAGCATGTCCATTTTACGTTTAAATGATCTTTCTAGGACAAAAATATACCCCAGGTATAGCCAAAAGCCGACAATTATAAATGATGGTGCGCTTATATAAATGGCAGTTTAACCACAAAAGAGATTTTTTGGGAACTAACACATATGATTATTAGTACTGTTGTGAACATGTCCTCTTAATTTCAGCTTTTTAGTAAATATTTATTTGATATTCTTAATTTTTTCGAATTTGCACTGCTAAATTGATTTACTCTGTTAAATTGATTTAATTCAAAACAGTAGCCATGCAATACCTGTAACTATTAATTCCATGATTTTGTCAATCTTAGCTTGTCCATTTGACATTTCAATGGCCTTTTTAGGGCAAAAAGTTCCAGAGATATAGCCAAAAACAAACAGTGCAAGATGGCTGCATTTTTTCAAGATTGTGGTCGTACGCCAACGCGGATTGCTTGGGACTTTTAACAGGTGATTAAAGACATTGTTCTGAACATTTCCACTAACAAAATATACCTGTACAAAATTTTGTCCGGGTTAGGGCTTTTTTTTTTGTCAAATTTGACTGGGCTATTATGTATATATTTTTTTTGTGATTCAAATGGCTAAAAAACAGGAATTAAAAAAAAAATACCGCCTCTAGAGTTTGGAAAATTAAATTCGTCCTTGTCCTTTTTTTAACGAACCATTCGTTGACCCGAAGTTATACGGTCTAAAGTTTTTTTTTTTTCAAGTTTCATTTTTAAAAACGCTTAGTAAAAAAAAAATAAAAACAACTAAGGAACATTGCTTTAGAGTAAGGTATGCTCTACATCTACACAGTACCATTTTTATTTTTTTTTAAACCGTTAGTTTATTTTATCTGCACGTCTAAAAAAAACTTAATTTTAAAAGTGTAAAACCTAATTAAAAAAAATATAACGGGATTAAATTTAAAAAAAACTAACGGATATCGCCCCTGAAAAATTAATTGCACAACATTTTGGTGTTTGAAATTGTCCAATATCATTGATAATTTTCGAAGTCTGCAACTTTAAAAGAAAACACACAAATAGAAATGCTTTATCTTCATATAATTTCTTTTTCAAAAGTTATACGATTTCAAAGAGGAATACATTCAAACATATGTATGTACGCACTATATGTATGGACTTAAGCAAAATGGTGTGGAAAAGTGTGAAATTTGTCAATTAATTTGTATCACTCAAATAAAAGTTATATTAATTGAATACTAAAACCACAGGAATTATTTCGGATTTAACGGTTTATTTTTTTAATTCATGTGCTACCGACAAGCGAAAATAACAAAACATGAGATTAAAACAGTCTTCTTAAGCATTTTTTCAAGATTGTGTCAAAAGAACTATCAAACAAAAATACAATAATTTTTTTCATTCAAAGTGAGTACTAATAATTAGTAAACTGAGGACTTAAAGTTCAAGTGGGGAATTGATTATGATGGGTTCACAATGATTATTCACGTGTATTTTGAACCGGATTTATTTTACATTTCACCAAAGAGGTGAGTTTTAGGGTTAAAGCATTAATTACTTTGAAACTTATTTAGGAAGGTATACCTTGTAGACTGAAATGTTCTACACAATTTTCATATTGTACTACAATTTTATTTTGGAATGTTTGTACCCAGTTTTACTACCATTTGTACACATTTACTTTGTCGTTGTCAACCTCTTAAATTGAGATACTTTCCCACTATTGATATGCTCTTGAAGCATAAGCTTAAATATAAATTATTATAATTTTTCATAAATTTATTATTATAACCTAAAAATACAATTTTTAAAAGCTATAGCTCAAAAAGTGTGCTCTTTGAATTTTTTAATATATAATATCGTTAGAGCGGTTTTCTAAAATCTAGAAAATAAAATCTGGTATGACAACTTTATTTTTAAAATATATATGTATTTTTATTAAAATTAAATTTTACCCAAAATAAAAAAAAACCATTGACCCGTTTTCAAGATATTGATTTTTCAAATAAAAAATTTAATTTAAAAATCCAAAACATATTTTTTTTTTTTCAAAATGATTGGATTCAAAATTGCTTAGACTACGATAGACTTCTTGTGTAACAATTTTGGCTGAAATCGGTTAAGACATTAACGAGAAAATTGACAATCAAAAAATCGGTTATATGACAGGTATACCGTTAATAACGGTTGTTGGTAAATTTGTTTCCATATACCAACATATTGACCATACCTTTTTTAATACATAATTCGTATTTTTGTTGCCAAAATCGTTAGAGGCGTTTTGAAATAAATACCTTTTTGTATTTTAGTTGTATGACAAGTGTACTTTTATTTTTTGAGCTTTGCAAAAAAAAATTCCTTTAATATTTCTAATGAAAAGCCCACCAATGTTCTTCTTTAAAGTCTTAAGCATACAAATAATACATTGTGCAAGTGTCAAATGGCCATATTCGAAAACATGGCCATTTGACGCTTTTTCAAAGTGTCATATGGCCATAATTTTCTGTGACTTTTGGGCATATGGGTTTAATACCCACTTATGTGGGTCACAACTCAATAAATAAATTGTGGACCTTTGACCCACCCTGACGTGCCAAGTGGAAATTTTATGTAAATTATTATTTAAAATTTTCTTTAAAAACAAAATTAGAATTTTTCAGAACAAGTTTTTGAAAACATACAAGTTATTTTAAAAAATTCGCGCGAATTTAAAAAAAAATACTTTAATACTTTTTCAAGAAGTTCTTTTGATAAATTTTAATTTGGTTTTTGAAATTTTATGTAAAGTAATTTTTAAAATATTCAGGAGACAATCTTTAAAAACTAAACTAAAATTTTTCGAAACAACTTTTTGAAAGTTCTACAAGTTTTTTGTTTAAATTCGCGTGTACTTCTGGAAAAAGAATAATTTGAAAGTGACATGTGGCCATAATGGCCATTTGACACTTTGTAAAAGTGACAATTGGCCAAATGTTGGAATATGGGCATTTGACGTTTTCACAATGTATCACATGGCCATCCAAAATATGGCTGTATGACACATGGCCAAATGTCAAGGCACCCTCCTAGAACAACTCCCTTCTATCTAGAAATAATATTGCGATCTAGAAATAATATTTTGTTAATATTTGTAATTGATTTGTTATGTTAATGGAGTAAGTCAATCATGGCAATTACAAAATCTGCAGAAACCGATCCCCAATGATTTACACTACAGTCTTCCCTGTTGTTTTCACGATAAATGAGTAGATAGAAAATAAATCACTACATTAAAGCAAAACATTAATAGTCAACATGAATAAATTTATTCTTTCACTTAAAGTCTGATATCTGACCAAATTCTTGACGCAAGTACAAAATTAACATTGAAAAAACGAGTGAACTGAAACGCATTGATTCATTTGAAAACAATTTTCCCGACCCCGTGGACTGTTCCAAATAATACAAATTCTAAGATATTTGATAATATAATAATTGACAAACATACAGCTCTTCAATAAACACTAAAAAAGTAAAGAAAACTTGGTTAAGCTAAGTTTGTCCGAAACACATATTAAAAATATATTTCTATAACTTTTTGTAAAGCTAGAAATCGATTATTTTTTTATAATTTTTGAATTACAAGTTTTCAAACTCAACATTTTGCCAAAAAATAAAGACTTTTTTTCTTAAATTATTCGATTTTAAGTTCTATTTCGGATTTTAATATTCATAATACCGTTATTAATTTTTTACTCGATTATTGAAAATTAGGTGGTTTAAGGAGTTTTACTATTCAAAATATTAAATAATATAGAAACTCAACTTCTCTATAGAAAGAAGAAGAATACGACTAAATGAATTATTAATTTTAATTTTTTTTATCTAGTTTGTTATTTGTAGAAATTAAAAGAAATATAAAATTTCGAGCAGTTTTAACAATTTTTTTTTATTTTCTGAATAAAAACTTAATTATTATTGCAAATTTTAAAATGGGAGGTATACATTTTCGTTGTCATTTTTATTGTTAAATTATTTCATCATTATCAATTCATCGTTAATTTAATAGTCCCCAGGTTGGCATTGTGGAGCTGCATCCTTTTTGCAGTCGTGTTGATCAACTTGATGGAAAGCTAAAATAAATACATAAAATATTTTAATATCTTAATTTGCATTAACAAGAATAATTTTAAAGTATTACCTCTTTGGGGATTGAGGCAATTGTATTTCTGGAGCGAACACAAATTCTTCATTTGCAGGTAACACTGTCCGTTATAAACACATGTGGCTAGCTGGTCTTGGCTGCAATCGTAATCACAATGTTGATGACACATAGAGGCAGCAATTAAAGCTAAAAAAGATTAATTATGAATTCAAATAAAATTCAAATAAAAATTCTCAATTTTTTTTAATTAAATTTAAATTACCAGCAAAAGTAACAAACACAGCGAAGAGTTTCATTTTCTCTTTAATTTTTTAAATAACTTTGTAGTACGTTGAATGTGGTTTCGAAGACTTGTGATGATATCCTCTGAGTTGCAAGATCCTTTTATATTCGAGTTTCATCACTCTTTTTAAAGATTGTGAAGTGTTGTGTGGAGAAAGTTAAAAATAAATTCACTTGTTACCTTATTTAATAAATCGTATTTAAACAAATAAACCAGTGTTGGACAAAGGTGGAAAGCTATCCGAGGTACCAACTGCGACCATAAGGTTTACAAATTACAAGTGAATAACAAATTTTTCTAGAAATTTCTGATTTTGTAAGCCAAGCTTTGAAGTTATAAAAACTATCAATGTTACCTTAACATATTTTCTACGAATTTAGTTTATAAGAAGTAGTTTTTTTAGGATAAACCCGATTTGCAAACATAATCTGTTTGCTTGTTTTAACAAATTTTCTTGTTGGAAATATTTTTTTCTGAGACGGTAGTGTTGGCGAAAATACCCTACCCGAAAAAAAAATAATTTTGTAGGTTAGCTATTTTTGAGATAATTTATATTTTTATAAGAAATTAATTATTAGGTGTTATAAGTGTGTACCTAGAAAATAATCAAACAAAAATGAAACTAAGACACTAAGCCCAAACAAGCTTAACTTAATTCGGAAAAAATAGTTTCAATCTTTTTTTTCACGAATCTATAAAAGTTATATAAAAAACGATAATTTCAAATACTAATTTGGACACACAATTTAGCTCTGTAATAAATTTAACATTCTCATGTTTGTAATAAATACGAAAAAGAAGATTAAAGATAGTTGCTATTTCATATTCCCCTCGGGTGTCATTTCAGCTAAGGCCAACACAGTTTTTTGGTTTAATACTTTAATTTAATTAAATTATACAGTGAATTTATTTTTAACTTCCTCATCACAACAATTCATAAAGAAAAGCTGATGAAACTCGAATATAAAAGGACCCGGCAAATCAGAGGATATCATCACAAAGTCTTCAACACCTTTTCAACTAACTACAAATTCATCCAGAAAATCAAGAGAGAAAATGAAATTCTTCGCTGTTGCTGTTATTTTTGCCGGTAAATTAAAAATATTTAAAAATAGTTTTTTGTAAATTTTGTAAAAATTGCATAATTAATATTTTTAGCTTTGATTGCTGTCTCAATGTGTTCTGAACATTGTGATTACGATTGCAGTCAAGATCAGCTAGCCACATGTGTTTATAATGGACAGTGTTACCTGCAAATGAAGAATTTGTGTTCGCTCCAGAAATACAATTGTCTCAATCCCCAAAGAGGTAATACTTTAAAGTTATTTGTGTCAACACAATTTATGTATTAAAATATTTATTTAAAATATTTATTTTAGCATTCCATCAAGTTGATCAACATGATTGCAAAAAGGATTCATCACCTCAATGTCAACCTGGAGACTATTAAATTAAGGAATAAATGATGATGAAACCAATAAATCACTGGACTCGAAAATTTACCCTAAAAATGCAAAAACACTGATACTTAAGCTAACTTTCTATAGGATAAATTGTCTCTTAATGAGTTAAAATAGTTTAATAAAAAGTTTTTAGTTTTTTGAAATTAATGGAATTTAAGGAATGAGCAATAAAATAAAAATGTCATAATATAATATACTTTATGAGTATTTTTTTAGTATTACAAAATTTATTTAATTACAATTCGTAATTATGTAGAGCAGTAGTACAGGTAAAATAGGACATACACTCCGCTCCACTTGAATAGAAATAAACTTTTTTTTACTATCAGAGCGTGTAGCGCTTTGGTAAATTTACAAATTCACCTTTTGGTATTAGTTCCTAAAAGAGGGATCTATATTGCGAACTAAAATGCAGGGACAGAATAATTCAGGAAAATACCATTAGGTTATTTTTTACCACTTCTCTAATTATTTCATTTAAAACACTGTTTTTTTTTCTTTTACGCTCAGATAGTAACCAAAAATTTTGTTTCTATTCAGGTGGAGCGGAGCGTATGTATGTGGAGTGTATGTATATGTATGTACGTATTGATTTAATCTAAAGTAAAATGAAAAAAATCGGCCAAACATATTTTTGTTTTGTCTTTATGATTTATGAAATATTTTGCTAGCTATTCGAATTTCTTTTTAATTTAAATTTATTATTTTTTTTTGTGATTAAGAGATGGCAGTATATGTTCTGGCTACCCTGATGCCTTTTATAAATTAACTTAGTAAATTATTTGAATAAATATATAAAAAAACATTCCATTTGAGAAGGTATAGTCTCTTATGAAGGTATAGACTGTAATGTTACACATTTTTCATTTAATTTGTCTATGTAAGAATTGGGTTCACTAATATTTTTATATCGTTGACGATAATAAAAACATGCTAAAATAACAATTTTGAATTTTTTTGATTTAATACAAGAACATTTAGAAAAAAAAGTTAAAAATAAAAATAAATTCTTTGATTCTATTTTTTCGTAAAAAAAATTATTTATACAAATTATTTATACAAACTACTGAGTCGGAAGATAATTACAAAATCAACCAAGCAAATGACGAGATATGAAGGAATATACCTTAATAAGTATAAAAAAAAAGGCAATTTAAAAAAAAAAAACTAAAAAATATTAAATATTAAAATAAAACAAAATATTTAAAAAACAACGACAAGAACTTAGAAATGCTATGTCACATTTTGAAAAAAAAGAAAAAAAAATGGTTAGGTAATCTTTGTTTGTTTTTCAAAATTTTACTTTTGTTTTCTCCTTGAATTTTAGTGAAATGCTAAAAACCAGATAAATTTTTAAGTCTATTATATTTGATAAAACTGAGGATTACCAAAACTACTTTCCTCGAAAGTTTTAAGTCTATAGTTTTAAGAATATTTCTAATGCACGCCCACCAGATTCCAATTTTCTCCCCAAAAGTTTTGATCACAAGATACCCAATTACCATATTGTCTCCCAGAACAACACTCTTCAATTTTTTTCCAATTATTTGGGAAGAAAAGAATGGGACATTGTTAAAAGAGGACTACAAATAATATATTTCTTAGATTTACAACTTTCACATAATGGAGTAAAAATAACTCTTTTTCTTTCTGACAAAAACTTGACGCAAAAGGACCAAAAAGGACAAAATGAAAATAAAAAACAGCGAACTGAAATGCATTGGTTTATTTGAAAACATTTTTTTCCGACCCCCTTGACTGTTCCAAAAAATGAAAAATTATGTTTCCTTCTACCTTTTAAGATTTTGGATTAAATGATAATTAACAATAAACATTAAAAAAGTTAAAGAAAAGTTCGTTTGTCTAATTTGTCCAGGAACACCCTAACAATAAACTATTAGTTGTGGAAAAATTTGTTGTGGAAAAAAAATTTGTAGCTCTACTATTAAAAAAAAAAAAAAAATGGTATGTAGTGCTAACATGACTCAACTTGGCACTACACTTCCTGGAATTCCAAAAACTAAGTTAGCAGTTTGTTGGAGCTTTTTAAAAGTTAATTAGTTGTGGAAAGAAAAAAATTCTAAAAATATGTTTGAGTTCTATTTAAAATATTAAAAAAAAAAAATTGGTATGTAGTGCTAACTTGAAAACAATGTGGCACTACACTTTCTGGAATCTGAAAACTTAGTACGCAGTTAAATCAAGCTTTTAAGTAGTAAATTAGTTGTGGGGAGAAAAATATTTTTTTCCGTACTTTTTTTTTAAATAAGGGTGGAAAGTGCTAAATTGACATTGGTGAACTCAGCACGTTTACACTTTCGAATTTCCTTTTTTAATGGCTGAGTTCATTTTTTTTCCACAACTAATTTACTACAATTAAATGCATATTTAGTTTTTTGAAATTCCACAAATGTAGTGCTACTTGACATACATCAATAAACTGCTTTCAGTTTTTATTAAGTAAGAAATTCATTATTTTATTTTATTTTTGAATATTAAGTTTTGGAATTTAACATTTTGACAAAAAAATGTCTAGTTATATTTTGGAATATCAGCTTCCTTATAAGTAAAAGAAGAATCCGACTACATAAATTTTTTTTCCTTTATCTATTTGTGTAGAAATATCTAGTTTATTAATTGTTACCTGTAGAAATTTAAACAAATATACATATAATTTCGGACAGTTTTAACAATTTTTTTTATTTTCTGAATAAAAACTTAATTAATATTGCAAATTCTAAGATAGTACATTTTCGTTGACAATTTTATTTTTAAAGAATTTCATTTTTCTTTATCAATTCAGCGTTTAGTTTAATAGTCTCCCGGTTGGCATTGTGGAGCTGCATCCTTTTTGCAGTCATGTTGATCAACTTGATGGAAAGCTTAAATAAATAAATTAAATATTTTATTATCTTAATTCGCATTAACAAGAAAAATTTTAAAGTATTACCTCTTTCGGGATTGAGACAGTTGTATTTCTGGAGCGAACACAAGTTCTTCATTTGTAAGTAACACCGTCCATTATAAACACATGTGGCTAGCTGATCTTGGCTGCAATCGTAATCACAATGTTCAGAACACATTGAGACAGCAATCAAAGCTAAAAATATTAATTATGAAATTTTTACAAAATTTACAAAAAACTGTTTTTAAACATTTTTAATTTACCGGCAAAAATAACAGAAACAGCGAAGAATTTCATTTTATCTCTTATTTTGTTTTAATAACTTGGTAGTTAGTTGAAAAGAAGTTTAAGACTTTGTGATGATATCCCCAGAGTTGCAAGATCCTTTTATATTCAAGTTCCATCAGCTTTTCTTCGTGAAGTGTTGGTTGGAGCAAGTTAAAAATAAACTAACTGTGATGAATTTAATTGAATCATATTAAAAAAAAAATAACAGGGTTGGTCAAATGACACCCAAGGAGAATATGAAATAAAAATATTCTTTTTGTGCGTATTTTTTTTTTAACAAACAAGCGAACATTATAATTTTATTTATTACTAAATGTTGATACAGAATAATGCTTGAAATCAAGGTTATTTGGACTGTTTTTGGATTCGTAAAAAAATATCGAAAATGGCTGAATCTGTTTTTTTTCAAGTTTAGTGCAGTGCCTTCAGTTCCAATTTTTAATGGATTATTTGATTGTTACACAGTAATACGAAAAAGACAAAAGAAAAAATAGGAAATGTTGTTGGTGTTTTTTATTAAGGTGGGCTATAATGAAGAATACACAGTAATGCCATCTGTGCTATTTAGCTGCACATGAAAATATAAACTATCTAAAAAATAGCTTATCTTAATAGCTTTTACTTACCCGGAAGGTATGGGGTCAGTTATAGCAACCATTGCAAACCATCATTAAAAATATTAATTGTCCATTTTGAGAGATTTTGAAGAAAAAATATATGATTATTTTGATGCCAAAGTAAAGCTAATAATTGACTTAATATTTATTTCTGGGTAAAAAAAATTCAATTTTGCATAACTTTTCTCATAAAATTACTTTTAATTTTTCAATGATAATCTACCTTACCAATGATCATTGAAAAATTAGACATTTTGCTCTAAAAGCTATAAAAAAGAGAATAGTTTGTGTCTTATTTGTTGAAGATACAAAAGTTACGTTATGGGGAAGATATGGGGCAAAATGATTTTTTTTTGGCAGGAGAAATAATTTTGAAGTCATAAGCTTTATTTCTGCATTAAAATATTCAATGATTTATCTTTTCAAGGGTCTCAAAATAAACAGCTAACTTTTTCAATGATGGTTTGCAATAACTGGGCCCTAGGGTAATCTTCTAAAACATGTCAAAGAAAAATTAATTTTTACTTATTCTTCATGATATGCATAATATAGTATTTGTGTGAATTTAATAATAACATTGATATATTTTTTAGAATTTTAAAATAGCGAATCAATTAATCAAATCCCGTGGGCAAATCGGTTTTCTCTGGAGAAAATGGGTTGAGAAGTTTTTGATCTATTTTTATAAATCTAAAACTGCACTCAAAAAATATTAAAATCAACCTTGAAAATAGTTTTTTTCTCGAATAAACATGTTATTTCCCATTAAAAAACATAAGAAGAACTATCAGTACTTACATTTCATATTTACCTTGGGCGCCATTTAACCGATGACTTACCCTGTTTTTTTATTTAAACATTTTCGGTAAATTAAATTGCTCACTAAATTTATTTTTAACTTCCTCGACACAACACTTCACCAAGAAAATCTGATGAAACTCTTGTATAAAAGGACCCAGCAACTCAGAGGATATCATCACAAAGTCTTAAACTTCTTTTCAACTAACTACCAAGTTATTAAAACAAAATAAGAGATAAAATGAAATTCTTCGCTGTTGCTGTTATATTTGCCGGTAAATTAAAAATATTTAAAAACAGTTTTTTGTAAATTTTGTAAAAATTTCATAATTAATATTTTTAGCTTTGATTGCTGTCTCAATGTGTTCTGAACATTGTGATTACGATTGCAGCCAAGATCAGCTAGCCACATGTGTTTATAATGGACGGTGTTACTTACAAATGAAGAACTTGTGTTCGCTCCAGAAATACAACTGTCTTAATCCCGAAAGAGGTAATACTTTAAAATTGTTCTTTATAATGCGAATTAAGATAATAAAATATTTAATTTATTTATTTTAGCTTTCCATCAAGTCGATCAACACGATTGCAAAAAGGATGCCGCTCCACAATGCCAAACTGGAGACTATTAAATTAAGGTTTAATAATGATGTAACTATACTTAGTAAATCAATAAATCACTGGAAAATGTAAAAACAAGGATAAATTTTCTTTTATTTAATTATAATAGTTTAATACAAATATTTAATTTTCCGAAATTAATTGAATTTTAAGAAGTGCAATAAAATACAAATTTTACACAAATGTACTTCTCAGTTTTTTGTTAGTTTTAGAATTATTATAATCAGTTTATAATTCGGGGATCTTCGCTTTGAGGATTCCGTAGACCGTATATATTCATATAAATCTTAAAGAGATTTTGAACAAAAATTCCTTACTTTTGCATTCATGCATTAAATTTTAATAATCTGTTGGAAAAGAAACAGAGATTTTTGTTTTACTTCATTCACTCGACAACGTTTTTACTATGAATTTTGTCAACATTTTTATTATAATTAACTATCTCATTAAAAATGCTTTTTACTTTAGACTAGCAATTATAAGTATAGGGGGTAAAATTAAAAAAAAGTTGCGAGTTCCGTAAGAGACTACGTGTCGGGGAGAGTATATGAGACGCCGTCCGATTGAGCGTAAAAAAGCGTTACAATTTGAATTTGAATTCAAATGTTTATAGTTTATTCACCCAAATAAATGGGTTGTAGAAAATCGCTGTTGATTTGATTGCATTCGTTATCAATTTGACTAAGACATGGTTGTGAAATCTATCACCAAATTATAGAAATCACAACACCTGGTGTTGAAATGAAAACCAAAAAAAAAAAAAAAAATAAGAAAACAACAACATTTGCTGCAGAATTTGCAACACAGTTTGTAGAAAATGCAAATTTCGTTCTGATTTTCACAACTTTTTGCAGGCGAATTGAAATCTTCGTTATCAAAACTACAACCATTTACCTAATCTCATTACATACTGATCTACAAAATTAACCTATACATTATCGAATGTTTTTAATGTGGTGAACTGGAATCCATAGGTAGAAGTTGTTTATTAGTTTTAGTTTTTGAAAACGTACAAATACGATAATTAATATTTCTTTTTATTGAAATAAATTATATTAATGAATATAAGTAGGCATTGTTTTTGATATTCTAAATTAAAAAAAAAAAATATCTTAAAGCATGTGTCCAAACGCGATATAAAATTATTGAACTTAGTACCTTAATACTTAAAGTATTGTCACCCACAGCAATTAAAGATGGTTGGAAAGTTATTTTATATTCCAAACACTTAATGCCAATTTCATAAACATTTAACTGGCTTTTAAATTTTTAAATGACGTATTTTGTATGGAATAAACGTCATTTTAAGACTTAAACAAAAAAAAAAAAATCGGGTGGAACAGCGGCTCATGAAGAACCAGGGCCTAGTGACTAACAACTCGCAACCATTCCTGTGTGCGCCTTTCGACAGGAATGGAAGGGACCTACAATTTTATGCCGAATCCGAACGGCTAAACGAGAAGCACTTATTCCCGACAAGTGATACTCTTGGAGGATTTGTCAATGCCTCGCAAGAGGCTGAAAAAAAACTTTTTAGTTTTTAGGTGGACGAGGCTGGGAAGCGATCCCAGACCTCCAGCGTGACAGTCGAACGCACTAACCATTACGCTACGGGCTACTACAACAGGCTTTTAAGACTTAAAAGCCTGTTAAATTTTTAAAAGGGCTTTATGAAATTGAGGATTACTCTGCTGTAATTGAATCCACCCCAATATGCCGTTTTGATGAGCACAAATTAATAAGAACAAAATCTGCGCTGTCTTTAATGGCGTAAATATTCTACTTAAGAAATAATATTAAGAAAATAGCCCAGTCAATAATTACAAAAAAAGGGCTAAATTCCAAAGCGCGATGTAGTTCTGCATTTTTGATATGTCGTTGGGGCATGTTTGAGTATTCTATAGCTAAGTTTGCAACTTCGAAAAACCTGCCTCGCTGCAGGAAAAATGCAACAGTGAAAAAACGCTTAAATCACCCTATTTTTTCCGACATTTTCCTTTACAACTTTGGAAATATGCAACTTAGGAAAAAACCATCCAGTATATTCTTGTCTTGTTTTGTTTGTCTACAACACCACATTAGTTTAAAATGCAAAAAAAAAAAAAAAATAAATCGGGTGGCACAACGGCTCATGAAGAACCAGGGCCTAGTGACTAACAACTCGCAACCATTCCTGTGTGCGCCTGTCGACAGGAATGGAAGGGAACTACAATTTTATGCCGAATCCGAACGGCTAGACGAGAAGCACTTATTTGTGACAAGTGATACTCTTGGAGGATTTGCCAATTCCTCGCAAGAGGCAGTAGCCCTGAAAAAAAACTTTTTAGTTTTTAGGTGGACGAGGCTGGGAAGCGAACCCAGACCTCCAGCGTGACAGTTGAACTCACTAACCATTACGCTACGGGCTACTACTACAGTTTTAGCAAGAACCATGATGTTAACTTAGTGAAACTAACTATGTTTTATCATAGTTAAAGGTTTTAAGTACGTGTACAAAAATAAGTGCCAACTTAAGCGTCCTACTTTGACCACAGCAATGATGCAAACATTGCTTGTTGCACTTAGTTAACATCATTGTTCTTGCCAAAACTGTTTGACCGATTTGGATCAAGTTTTCAAATTTTGTCTAATAACACTTTAGGCTATTTGATTGCAAATTTTGAGCACAATTGGACAATTTTTGACCTATTTTTTGAGTGCTTCAAAATTACTTAGTTTTTCAGAATTTTTGTTTTTACTCATGGTTAGATAGCAACTCAAATATAACATACATGCATTTTAAACTAATGTGGTCTTGTAAAATATCTTATAACAAACAAGAATACACTGGATGGTTATTTCCTAAGTTGCAATTTCCAAAGTTATAAAGGAAAATGTCAGAAAAAATAGGGTGATTTTAGCGTTTTTTCACTGTTGCATTTTTCCTTTAGCGAGCACAGGTTTTTCGAAGTTGCAAACTTAGCTACAGACTACTCTAACATGCCCCAACAACATATCAAAAATGCAGAACTACATCGCACTTTGCGAATTTATTGTCAAATTTGACTGGGATCGGCAACCTAAAAAAACAAGTTAAAGAAACATTTCTTACGGTTAAAGTTCGTACCTTCTTCAGCTGGGATATCTCATAGAGTGAGCTCTTTTACTCTTTGTTTTTAAGCCATTTTTAAAGCATTCACTTCGGCGTGTGCGGAGAATAAATTGTTTGCTGAAAGCGGATGCATTGACTCCAAATCAATATTTATCTATTTTAATTAAATTGATTATTAAATTAATGATCAAAATATTGAAGTAGAAGTTACCAATGAAAACGAATCTCCATGCTTATAGAAATCCATTCCTGAAGGATTTCGAAAGTATTTTTATTGTTCCTTTTTCTTATCTCGTTTAGTCTATTATGTGATGTTTTTTCCTATTTGTCTTCAATGCTAGCACTAGGCAGTGTTGCCGCAAGCTGAAATGAAAAGTCGCTAGACCAACCTCCAAAAGTCGCTAGATTGGCTGAAATTCAGGGGACAAAAAGTCGCTAGACAAAAATTGGTTAATAAGAAGTGTTAAGAAAACTTTCTCTTTGAATAACTTTTTATTTTTGTTCAAAAATTTAAATTAAAGTAACAAAAAACTTAGGTCTATAGTAAATTTGAAACAGATGAATTGCTTAAATCAGACTACCGCGCTCACTCGCACTAACATTATGTGAATTTCAGTATCCAATAATTGGAAATAGAAAATGTCAATTTGCGTGTCACAACTCACAAATGCTTACCTTCAAAAGTCGCTAGAGATAATCTAGCGACATCAAAATATTTTTTGTCGCGGAAGAAATTGAAATGTCAGTAGATTTAGCGACAAAGTCGCTAGAACGGCAACCCTGGCCCTAGGACGGTCCTTTAGTTTCAAAATTTGTATATACCTAATGTCAATGTTCATATCCATGAAACTAATTGACTCGATGGCCGACCTGGTTGAACTATGAACTGCGAAGCGAATGATTTGATTGCATTGTTGTAAATTCAACAAATTTGGATGTTGCAAGCACAACTTTTGTGCAATTTAATACAAATATTGTAGATTTTAGATTTTTAGGTGTCTATAAGACTGCTTTGTTGTTAATTTAACAAATTCGGTTTTCATTTTCACATATTTTTGTACTTTCCATAGATTTTGGTTGTAACTTGTAAATTGTAAATTTGAGAGACTTGGGTGTGGATTTCACAAATTCATAATATTATAGAACTGACAACCAAAATTGACAACACGTTGTGAATTCTACAATAAGAAATTGCGATCATTTCACAATTTTGTTGTAAAAATGATAGCAAATCTATAAAACAACAATATTAATTGTGAATTTGATCACAGATTATGTTGAATATTTGATTGCAACTTGTTGTGAAATTTTGTTTGGGTGTTTTTGAATTCAAAAACGATAAAGTCGTTGTTCCTCAAACGACTTCAATGAAATTCACAAAGGTTGTAACTTAGATAGAATTATTAATGAAATTCACAAAGGTTGTAGCTTAGATAGAATTATTGAGAAAAAAAATACCTACAAATAATTGACGTTCAAAAAAATGTCAACTTCGTTGTTCCTTGACCAATTGTTTCTATTTAAATGAAATTAAATCATACAAAACAAAATTCTCACATAAAAAGTAGTATGCCACTCTAATAAAAATCTTACTCGCTACCAAGGGGACATATTATACATATACATAGGTACCTACACCTCATTGTCGATGACTCCAAGACTCGTTCCTTTTTTTCTCAAAGTATTAAAATTGTAGGCTTTGAGAAAAATGAAAACTTCATAAGATTTTCAATTAAATTATGATTTTATGAGTTGAGGAGAGGAGAGGAACACCATGCGATGTACAAATTGTAACTGCTCTGAATTATTTAGGTTTGAATTTTTAAATGTACTATGATGATTTTACATATTGGGATATTGCGATAACAAAACGGATTTAATTTTAAGCACAAAAAAATGTTGAACGGCGTGAAGTTCTATAAATTAAATTTTAAATGCTTACATAAATGCTTTTAATTTAATTTTGAATTTTGCTTTGGATTTCGAATATTTAAGAAAATTTAACATCCTCAATAAAAAAAAACGAATTAAAACTTTACTTGCGATATACGTAGTATAGGGCAAGTTTAGGATTCGTGCAAAAAAAAATTCTAGATAATAATTTTCCCTAACATTACGATGATAGGGAACGCGAAAAAAGTGGGTCTCGCAATTCTGTTTTCTGTCCGTCTGTCTGTCTGAACCCCGACCTGCGGTATAAACGGATGAAGCGATTTTCAGCAAACTTTGGACTAAAGGTTCTATGGGATTCCCTAGAGTCGAAATTGAAATTTATGTTAAGCTTAAAAAATAACGGTACCCAGTGGCGGATCCAGGGGGTCCCCCCACAGCCAAGTACTAAAATAATTTGAAATATAGAAAGCAAAACTTTACAACGTGTAGAGTTTTATTTTCGTCTAAAATATTGTTAAGGTGTGAAATTTTGATGGACAAAATAACGTGGTTGGGGCTGAACAATTTACATGTTGTAATTTGTTTCTTAGCCCTAAGCTAAAGCCTGAAGCGAATTCGACAAAAAACAAGTATGGGGCTATGAATAATGGACATGCTTCATGCAACGACAATTTTGCCTAAAACAAAACCCAGAAAACTGGAAAGAAAAATCAGCTTGGGGTTAATATGGTCTGAGAATATTAGACAAAAAACGTTGTCAGGGTTAAACAAATAACTCCCTAGGAAATAACCTTATTCCAGAGGGCTTAAGTCAAGGGACTGTCAGTCCGAAGTTGGGACTAAAGCTTGAAAATATAATTACAAAAAACGTGGTTGGGGCTTAACATTAACATTTTAAATTCAACAACTTTGTACACCAAAAACTTAGCTAATATGACCAAAGAAAAGCAATTGAGGCTAAACAAATTGGAGAACAACGGGGTGTAAGGCTTAGTGTGAATGTTTAACACGACAGGAATTGTTTCATACGGCCTTGGCTGGGGTTAGAGAATTTTGGGGCTTAGTGTTCAAAATTTCAAAGGTCTAAGGCAATTGTACATACAAAATAATTTTTGACTATGCAATAAAATACAAATTCTGTTGTCAAGGAGCCAAATTAAAAATGCGTGAGAAACTCAGAAAAATCATGCAGGTGGACATGAATATTTACCATCCCTATAGACTCTAGAATGACGTGCAAATTTATCGATACATTTATTGAGCAGGAGTTAAAAGTATAGGTATGCAGCGTACACGATAGTTCATTCACACTTGCAGAATTGGGCCGTGAAGGCTATTTTTTAGAGCAGCTGTTTCTTATGCTTGACTAAAGACTTGAAGTTTTAATATTTAATTTTTCGATCCGCAAAATATTATTTTCTGTGCTTTCCAGTGACAGTTTGAACAAAACAAGTAGGTACTCTACTCGTTGTTTGGCTAGTTTAGGAAAATGAAATATCAGTGGACTGACACTGTCAAAGCACATTATGAGCTTTTGCCAGTAAGACCACTTAAATATAATTTTTCTGATCTAGCCAATTACAAACAGTTTTTAAATTTTATCAAAAATGTGAAGTTCAAAGCATAGCTTCAGCTTATTTAAACAAGCACTTTCATAATGAAGGAAGGTACCTACTACCTAATCAATTATTATAAAGCAATATAAATAAACGAATTTGTAACGCGTTTAAAAATTTAAGTTATAAAATTAGTTATAGCCATGTTTAGCTTAGCCCTTATATTGGCTTGTAGCTCTGCTTAAAAATAATTCCCATGTTCAACACATATCAATTCCAATTTTTTGTTATTGTACTTTATATTGAAAACCTTTTAAGGCGCGATAGGATTTGATAACGTCAATATTTGTTTTCTGTTATGCAGGGTGTCCCTTCATTCGTCAATAGTATGTCAGGGCATGATTCTTGGGTGTATTCAAAGAAAAAAATTGTTCTACAGTAAGGGCGGGCCTATCTCCAATTTTGATATCATTTATCGGGGATTTAAGAAAAGTCTTATTTTGGTGTACCCTGACCCATGTTAAAGGTAATTGCGCTGTTAGTAATGATGATAGAAACTTCGTTTAGGGCTCCTAACATTTAGCACCTCACATATGGGATTTGCAAAAAAAGTATGTCATCTAAAAGGTCAGTAAGTGGTCAAAAAAGGTCAACTAGTTTCAGAAATTGGTCAGCCATAGAAAATTTTTTATCAAGGGTTACATTTTTTCAAGGTCACCAACTATTTTTGGCACCTCATTTATGGGATATTCGCAAAAAAAGTATACCATTTGAAAGACCACTGGCTCATGATAAAAGGTCAGCTAGTTTCAGTAAATGGTCAGCCATAGGTTTTTGTTTAATGAATTTTTAAAGATTGTTTAAGGTTACAGTATAAGAGTCTTTAATAAAAAAAACTTATGGCTGACCAATTACTAAAACTAGCTGACCTTTTATCACGAGTCAGTCGCCTTTCAAATGGTATACTTTATTTGCGAATATCCCATAAATGAGGTGCTTAAAGTCTTATACGGCCTTGAAAAACAAAAAACTTCAAAAGTTCATATAAAAAAACCTATAACTGACCAATTACTGAAATTAGACGACCTTTTATCACGAGTCGGTGGCCTTTCAAAAAACATTTTTTTTTTAATTTTACCTGCCGCTGTTTTTCCAAGTTATCATGAAATCTATGGTTTTTTCGGCAAATTTGTTGATGACTTTTAATTATAGTATTGTTACATACATTCAAAAAAATTATTAAAACATCATGTTGATTACCCATTTTTTTTGAGAAAATTGACCCCAAAGTCAAAAAAAAAAAAGGCTAAAAACTGAATATCTTAAGACTGAGAAAAGATATACAATTCATCTAAACGCAGTTATAAAGGCTGGTATTTCTTCTAAAAATAAAAGCCTAAACGAAGTTTCTATCATTATTACTAACATCGGAATTACCGTAAACATGGGTCAGGGTACACCAAAATAAGACTTTTCTTAAATCCCTGATAAATGATATAAAAATTGGAGATAGGCCCTTACTGTAGAACAATTTTTTTCTTAGAATACACCCAAGAGTCATGCCCTAAAATACTATTGACGAATTAAGGGACACCCTGTATAGCTTCATATGTACAAACTGGATCTCCAAACTCCAAGCCCCCCCCACAACCAAATCCTAGATCCGCTACTGACGGTACCTGTCATACAACCAATATACAAAAATTGATTTATTTCAAAAACGGCTCTAACGATTTTGAAAAAAAAAAATTACGAGCTACTATAAATACTACAATTAATATTTTTGTAGAAAAAAAATTTATAACGGTTATTTAAGGTACCTATCATACAACCGGTTTTTTGGTTTTCTAATTTCTCGTGAACGACTACACCGATTTTAACCAATTTTTTTTTGTAAGATGTCCTTAAAAATTTTATCAATTTTACATATAAAATTTTTGGAAAAAATAATTTTTGGATTTTTAAAAAAATGTTGAAATTTTATTTTTGAAAATTCAATATCTTGAAAACCGGTTAATAAATATTTTTCTATTTTGTGTAAAATTGTTTTTTATTGAATTCTAAAAGTTGGCATACCAAATTTTATTTTTAAAAATGTTCAAGAATTTTTATATAAGAAAAAAAATAATTTTTAAGAAAACGGCTCTAACGATTTTTGAAATTTTTTTTTCATAAATTCATATTTATCAAGCAAATCAGATGGCACACTTTTTTTTGAGCTCTATCTGTTTTAGCTATTAAAAAACAAATTTATAGTAATTTTTAGTAGTAATTTATATTTTAAATTGTTTTTAAAACTTTTTTAATGATATCATAATGTTATAGAACCACTAAATATGCACATTGTAAATTGTAAGCTATATTTAAGTTGTTAGCTACGAGAGCAAGTTTGTGCGATCCAGTCGTGCCCATTTTTTCTTTTTTCTTGATAGAGCTTTTAATTAAAGATTTATCGATTAATATGACACTTTTAAAATATTTATTCGACTGTTTTCACTTCAAAGGTCCCTGCGTAAATGTAAAAAATGTAGTATTGCCACAAAAACACATTTAAAAGTGACTGTGTATATAACGTCGGCTCTATATAGCCTTTAGTTTTCAAGTTCTAGAAATGACGTTTTGCCAAAAAATAGTTTATAGAAAATGAGTTTGAACTGTATCATAAGTTAAAAATTGATGTTTTTTGAGTTATGACGTTGTTCTTTTTAATGAGTTATGTATCACAATAATTTAGTAGACTGCTGCCGTTCTTTTTTAATTATTAATTTTCCATTTAAGGTATTTTTTCCTGTAGGAAATTACTCCACCCTCCAATTAACCCACCCTTCCTATACGATTCTTTCCTTGTCTTGAGCTTGAAGACTTAAGTTGCATTTTACATTAAACATTGACGTTTCTTGAGCGGAAACTATATTAGTATATATACTTTATTACCTACTGATTATCTTCTAAAATGTATCTTTAATCAATAAAATGGATTTAACATTTTTCTTACAAAACTAATTTTTGTATTTGAATATATCAAACAATTTCATCCAGGTTCAAAGATTAGAAAGTTATACAATTCAAAAGTTTTCCCCACTTTTTACAAAAACAATTTGTGTGTAAAAATCAAAACAACGGTAAGGGACCTCTTAAATTTATTACTTTAAAGAATTTTGTTGACTTGTAAGCCATAAATTTTCGTGGTATCCTCAAAATTTAAGCAACTTCGTTTAATTTGACGCACCCTAAGGTACATCCTTCCTAGAATAATTCAAACGCTAGCGGATTTAATACAATTTGTTTTAAGTTTTCAGAAGTAGGTATTATAGTGATTAAATTTAAACCATGTTATGTTTAAACATAAATATTAACCCATCTTTTTTTTGAAAGAAATTAAAACGTCATGAATCATTGTATGAAAAAAAATTATGTATAGGAACTAATCGTACCTGCACCTAGAAGAAAAGCCAAACAAAATCCTCTACAAAAGTTCAGAAGTATGGTATACAAATCGGAAATAAAGGAAATTGGATATTATCATCCAGAGACAATAGACTCAATACAAAGGAAAACACCTCGAACAAAAGAGCCAACTATATGGCTGTGTCAATAGCCCGGTCAAACAATAACCAAAGTCCAGCCAAACCGATTAATTTCTATTCTCCAGCATTTGAGTCCAAAAGCCCATCAGCCCCGCATCTACTGCGACTCCCGCATCCTAAACGAAACCACATTTACGTGGGAATGTCTATATATGTATGTATATTGTATATCTACGAGTAAATATTGGAAAAAGGTTCATGATGCTCACGACTCACCATATCCTTAGGGAAACGGAAAACAATTGAACTTTTCGTCACTATCGTCAATGCAATCCCACATATACATACGCACTTTTGAACGATATACGTGCGAGTGTGTGTGTGTGGGATTTGTTTTTGTTTGCATTGGTATTCATTGTTAGCTTTTGGATTTGATAACAGATTCCCACCAGCAGCATCAGCATCAACCATGAATGCCGGGAGTCCATCATCGGAGTTCAGCTGAGATCCAAAGAATGCCACTTGAATCAATTGACATATAAAATAGTTGAGTGACGGACAAACGTCTATGTCGTCGATGACGAGGACGGGCCAGACTAACTTGGATATCTACACTTGTATGTATGTTTGGTGCGCCTGAGGTGAGTTTGATTGGAAAGGACGAAAGGACCTCTCCTCGTCTGTCTGTGTTGCTGTTGATGCCTGATGGTGTCTTTCGATTTTAATTTCCAATATTATCATCGACACGCACTTGACATCAGCGGCGGTGGCGGTGTCGTCGGTCGTCGGCATATAGAACGGAATCAATATCATGGAGTGGCCCTTGAGTGTTATGCTTTGAAACTATTGTCCTTTGCTATCTGCAGCACTAAGGGGCCATGACACAAAATGTTAGTTAAACAGAAGGGAAGACATTCATTCATTTATTCATTCCGCATATAGGATTTATATAGAAGGACAAAGAAAAGATACGATTTTACGTCCTTTTGTTTTCCTTAGCCAATTGCAATGACAATGGATATGAAAGTGGGTTTCTCATGTAGGTATGTGATGGACTTATTGAAACTTTTGTACAGATCAGATGTGTGGATGGAGAAATAGATTTTATCACATCATAGCATAGTGGCGGGTGCAGGGATGATAAAAATAAGAGATAGCTAAATATGCACCAACAAAACTTTTGAAGTTACCACGTCTTGCGCAAGGTCTCTGCATCCACCCCTATTAAATATTTAAGTTACTCCACTAATAAAAAAATATATATTTTAATTTTGTTTATGCTAATACTTTATTTATCACTCAGATCGTCTTTCTCTTTCCACATCATAGTGCACGCGGTCAATTAAAATCACCCTTTGTGCAAAGGGGTTGTCCAGTCTCCTTGCACTTATTATCGGGCAATTGTTGGAATTGTTTCTCTGGATTCAAACAGTTGTAGGTTTGCAACTTGCACAGGCTCGAGAATCTGTCAATGCAAATGCCATTCGAAGCGCATACTGGTGTATCAGGTTCCAGGCAATTGTAACTGCAGCGTCCTTGGTCCTCAGGAATTGGTGCCACTCCAGCAAGAGCAACAGCAATAAAAACTAAATTAAAAATATTTAAGTTCAATTATACACAGAACCAATTGCAAAACTAAATATAGTGACAAACTTACCTGCAGCAATAAAAGCGACGAGGATAAACTTCATGTTTTGCTGTGGGTTGTGTTGATGATAACAAGACGAAGGCTGAAATCACTTTGTTGAAATCCTGCTAAAAATTATCTTTTTTTATATACAAAACCAAAGATGATGGTTTACCTCAGAACAAAAACGGAAGCATGAGAGAATGGAATAAGTTTATTCATATTTTTAGCGCCCGTACCTGGATGCTATTTTTAACCAACATAAGTGCTCGTTATATAATTATTTCCGTAATTAGTATTTCTTCTTTGCTGTCCATTTCGTAATAATTATTCCAACAGTTGGAGTTTAATTCATTTAAACAGTTACATCATAACCGAGCTCATAAATAACATCAATTCAAATCGGATTCACTTTATCACTTCCATTTTGGGGCTTGAATCCCGATTGAAGTCCGGTGTGTATAAAAGCACAAATATTTCTCCTGATCCTCACAAACTTCTTTTTGACGTCAACACAATACAACACAAAACAACTCAAACAAACATGAAACTCATAACTGTTTCTTTCGTCTTTGCAGGTAAGCAGAAACATTATTAAATAAGAGTTCCCTCTAGTGGAAAATAATAATTTATTTGTAAAGCTTTGTTAATATTGTTAAATGTGCATTATTTTCTAATCAAATATCTTTATTTTCAGCACTTATTTCTGTTGTTCTCAGTGGAAAGGCTCCTCTTCCAAAGGATCTGGGACGGTGCAACTACATTTGCCAAGAAAACGATGTTCCTGCATGTGCAACCAATGGCGTGTGCATTGATCATTTCACAGATCTATGCAAATTGCAAACTTATAACTGCCTGAACCCACAGAAGCAATTCGAACAGCTTCCCGATCACAAATGCAAAGATATTTCGCTACCTCTTTGCACAAGCGGTGATTTTCAGTAGATAAACAAGGATTAACCAAATTTTAAATAAAATGAATTTTACAAAAACAAAAAATATGTTCTGTCTTGTTCTTATGTTTACAATAGGTGAAAAAGAGAATTCGGAGGAATATAATATCAAGTTATCAAAAAAGCATTATTTAAAAGCGAGGATATTAAAATTTTTTCGCAAGCATGAAATTGATTTTTTTGTGTTACTTTAATTCCCAAGCTAAGTAGTTTCAAATATGAATCTATTCCAACAAACATTTTAAAATATTTGGAACGGTTTTTTTTGAAATGTAATATTTTAATAAGAAGAAGATAAACAATAACAATAGAAAAATTGTTTTTGTAATATTTTAATTATATTACAATTTTGAATAGATTTTCGGGAAAAAATAATTTGAATCTGTTCATCCAATAACGAGAAAGTTAAAAATATGATATACGGTTCTTGGTTCTATAGGATTATGAACTTTAAACAACAATGAAAAGTAATTTTTTGTGTCCTTTAAAGGAGGCTGCTCTATTCAAAGAAAACACTTTCTTGTGAAGCGTATCTACCGAGTACAGTATCGTATGAAACATACCTACTAATATTTTAGTCCAGGCAAATTATATTTAGGCATGTTTGTAACATACAGTATCTTAGATTTTTGTCGTATTCGATCAGAAATAATATAAGCAAAGAGAATATGAGGTTGCTCCCGCTCAAAAAGGTGTGCTATTTGCAGGAAAAATCAAAACGTGCAAGAACGTGCATTATTCACTCCCCCTTTTTTGTTGTTTTCCTATATAACTTTGGAAGCATGTATTAAGACAAAATTTGTTTGTTATAAAATTCTTCAGAAGATGACATTTATCTAAAACTTTCTGGTGTTATATTTTTGTTGCTATACAGCGTTGACATCAGAAAAAAGCTGTAGAAAAGCTGAGTAGTTTTGAAGCGCTAAACTGACAGATAAAAATGGTCCAGTTCTGCTATAAATGTAGACTCAGATACTCTAGGTTCTCGGTTCCCAAACTGTGTTCCGCGGAACCCTGGGGATCCGCCGAAGAGTTTTCAGGGTTCCGCAACTTTCTCGAAGCCAAACAGTAAAAACACAAAAATATTTTTTTTAAGAATTACTTTTGGAGATGTTTTTTTACAGAATAGAGATTTTTAGCACAAGTTTCGTTAATTTTAGGCACATCGGTTACTTAGTTTAATTTTTGAAAATAAAAAATTGGGTGGCCAAAGTCATTCTGCAATTTCAGGTCACTTTGGCCGCAAAAAACAAATTCTTTATTATCTCATGGTTTATCAATCGATGATGCCTTACTTGATAAAAGAGACATTTTTTTATACTGAGGAATTTTCGTTTATTTTTTAGGGTTTCATTAATCTTTTTTTTATGTTTAAATACAAAGTGTTAATTTCACTGGAAAAATATTAAGAGAATCAATCTTTCTCTGCTCTTCTGCAGGTTTGTTAGGAGATTGTATTTATAAGCTTCGTACGTCTTTTTATGAAAAGTTTTCTTATAATTTTGATGCATTTTTTTCATAATTTGTCGTAGCCAAAGTCACTCAAAATGAAGACCAAAGCAATCCCATCACATGTCATTTTTTATAAAAAGCAATTAACGATAATTTGTTGTTTTATTGTAACATTAACAATTCGATTTGCATAATATTCCACATAACTGCGTAAAAATTATTTTGCTGTAGTATTTCCACAACATATTGAAATATTTCAACACTTGTTGGTGATTTTTTAAGGTTTTTTAATAAAAGTTATTTAGTTTAACTTTTTTCTTAATGTTTCCTAATGAAGCTATTACAATCATATCTAATTTATTAATTTATACATTATTAGAAATAAAGCTGAAAAGATTAGAAAAGTTCTTTTTAATAAAAAAAAAAAATAGAAAAAATGTGCATTTATTGACCAAATGCACCCAACAACCGGCCAATTTTTACCCAGCTCACGTTATGTAATCATAAACATGTTTGACGTTTACATTTTCTTTTTATCGAAGTGTGAGCTTGTGTGATACAACAACACTCAATTTCATAAGAACATTAAGAGCCAAATTTAAATTGTATTGTTTTTCATCATGCCATCGTTAACAGTCGGGGTTCCGAAATATATTTTGACCTTGTTTAAGGTTCCAAACCTTAAAAAGTTTGGGAATCGCTGCGTCTAGGGATAGGTTCGGAATGAGAGATAATATTAATTGAGTGCACCGCGAAATGTTTGCATCAATGGTTTGGTCATCTTGTGGAGAATTTTATAAGAAACAAATTTAGTCTTAATGTTTTTTTTTTTTTCCTTAGATGCATGCTTCCAAAGTTATTAAGGAAAATAACAAAAAAGAGGGAGTGAATAATGAACTTTCTTGCACGTTTTGATTTTTCCTGCAAATAGCACACCTTTTTGAGCGGGAGCAACCTCATATTCTCTTTGTTTATATTATTTCTGATCGAATACCACAAAAATCTAAGATACTGTATGTTACAAACATGCCAAAATCTAATTTGCCTGGACTAAAATATAAGTAGGTATGTTTCATACGATACTGTACTCGGTAGATACGCTTCACAAGAAAGTGTTTTCTTTAAATAGAGCAGCCTCCTTTAAAGGAAACAAAAAATTATTTTTCATTGTTGCTTAAAGTTCATAATCCTATAGAACCAAGAACCGTATATCATATTTTTAACTTTCTCGTTATTGAACAGAATTAAATTTAATTATATAATTAAAATATTACAAAAACAATTTTTCTATTGTTATTGTTTATCTTCTTCTTATTAAAATATTACTTTAAAAAAAAAGCCGTTCCAAATATTTTAAAATGTTTGTTGGAATAGATTCATATTTGAACCTACTTAGCTTGGGAATTAAAGCAACACAAAAAAATCAATTTCATGCTTGCGAAAAAAATTTAATATCCACGCTTTTAAATAATGCTTTTTTGATAACTTGATATTATATTCCTCCGAATTCTCTTTTTCACCTATTGTAAACATAAGAACAAGACAGAACATATTTTTTGTTTTTGTAAAATTCATTTTATTTAAAATTTGGTTAATCCTTGTTTATCTACTGAAAATCACCGCTTGTGCAAAGAGGTAGCGAAATATCTTTGCATTTGTGATCGGGAAGCTGTTCGAATTGCTTCTGTGGGTTCAGGCAGTTATAAGTTTGCAATTTGCATAGATCTGTGAAATGATCAATGCACACGCCATTGGTTGCACATGCAGGAACATCGTTTTCTTGGCAAATGTAGTTGCACCGTCCCAGATCCTTTGGAAGAGGAGCCTTTCCACTGAGAACAACAGAAATAAGTGCTGAAAATAAAGATATTTGATTAGAAAATAATGCACATTTAACAATATTAACAAAGCTTTACAAATAAATTATTATTTTCCACTAGAGGGAACTCTTATTTAATAATGTTTCTGCTTACCTGCAAAGACGAAAGAAACAGTTATGAGTTTCATGTTTGTTTGAGTTGTTTTGTGTTGTATTGTGTTGACGTCAAAAAGAAGTTTGTGAGGATCAGGAGAAATATTTGTGCTTTTATACACACCGGACTTCAATTGGCATTCGAGCCCTAAAAAGGAAGTGATAAGGTAAACCCGATTTGAATTGATGTTCTTTATGAGCTTGGTTATATTGTAGTTAACTGTATAAATGAATTAAACTCCAACTGTTGGAATAATTATTACGAAATGGACAGCAAAGAAGAAATACTAATTACGGAAATAATTATATAACGAACACTTATGTTGGTTAAAAATAGCATCCAGGTACGGGCGCTAAAAATATGAATAAACTTATTCCATTCTCTCATGCTTCCGTTTTCGTTTTGAGGTAAACCATCATCTTTGGTTTTGTATATAAAATAAGATATTTTTTAGCAGGATTTCAACAAAGTGATTTCAGCCTTCGTCTTGTTATCATCAACACAACTCACAGCAAAACATGAAGTTTATCCTCGTCGCTTTTATTGCTGCAGGTAAGTTTGTCACTATATTTAGTTTTGCAATTGGTTCTGTGTATAATTGAACTTAAATATTTTTAATTTAGCTTTTATTGCTGTTGCTCTTGCTGGAGTGGCACCAATTCCTGAGGACCAAGGACGCTGCAGCTACAATTGCCTGGAACCTGATACACCAGTATGCGCTTCGAATGGCATTTGCATTGATCGATTCTCGAGCCTGTGCAAGTTGCAAACCTATAACTGTTTGAATCCAGAGAAACAATTCCAACAATTGCCCGATAATAAGTGCAAGGAGAGTGGACAACCCCTTTGCACAAAGGGTGATTTTAATTGACCGCGTGCACTATAATGTGGAGGAACGATTGGAGTGATAAATAAAGTATTAATAAGCAAATTAAAAGTAAATTTTTTTTATTAGTTTAGTGTTATATTCCCCAGGGTCCGGAATGTTTTTAGTAGCCCAAAAATTCGAAACAATAAGTTATAGGTATCATTATATTTTTCTTTTTTTTTTAACTTTAGATAGATTTTTTGTTGGAATAGAAAGAGTAGGTAGGTGTAGTAGCCCGTAGCGTAATGGTTAGTGCGTTGGACTGTCACGCTGGAGGTCTGGGTTCGCTTCCCAGCCTCGTCCACCTAAAAACTAAAATGTTTATTTTTTCAGGGCTACTGCCTCTTGCGAGGAATAGACAAATCCTCCAAGAGTATATCTTGTCACGAATAAGTGCTTCTCGTCTAGCCGTTCGGATTCGGCATAAAATTGTAGGTCCCTTCCATTCCTGTAGACAGGCGCACACAGGAATGGTTGTGAGTTTGTTAGTCACTAGGACCTGGTTCTTCACGAGCCGTTGTTCCACCCAATTTATTTAATAATTTTTAGTTAGAGTAGGTACACTGTAAATTCACATAGTTGAGGAATTTAAGCTCCTGAACACTTTGGGGCGTATTCATAGTCATTTTAGACCTGGGTCTAAGTTAAACATAGCTTTAGTTGAATTTTCGGACGTTGATTCAATTTTTTTAAGTTTATCATTTCAAAATATTTGAAGCTATTTGTGTAGTATACCAAGTTAATTATCTTATAAAAATATAAAACCAACAATTTTTAATTAAAATCAGTCTGTATTCATTGAGCCAAAATTATCTTAAACTGTAGTTCAGTTAAGCCTGGGTCTATCTGCGACTATGAATATGACCCTTTATCATTACCATTTTATTAAATAAGGAAAAATCAACCAAATCCAGTGATTTTCTTTTATTTGAGCGAATACGAAAAATGCTTTTATAAAAGGAGAATCCATGGAACCATTTTTCTTACTTTGGACGTTCTCCATTATTTGTGAAATTTTCAAAAAAAAATTCTTTCGAAATTTTAAAACGTTTGAAAATGTTAAAAAAGATAAAAGTATACCGACTTTTATGAATTTTTAAAAATTAAAGAGAAAATGTCTCGCTTGGTTAAGTAACCTAAAAAAAAACAACAACAATCAAAAATTCAAAACTACCCTAATTACATTATATGACAATTTAGATAAGTTTCTTTGTGTTCCAAAACAAATTTAAACCATCTTTTTTCAACTAAAACTCATTTTCCAATTCCAATTCTCTGGCATAGCTTTATAAGCCTCACAAGGCATCATCATCACTCATCACATTATAAACTCCTTTCGCGTTGTCATCATAAAGGCGGATTTTTATTCCTATTATTCCAAAATTCCTTTTATTACTCAACTGATAAGGCATCCGAAAGAAGAGAAATATTAAAAAAAAAAGATGAAATATAAATGAAACCAAAAATAAAAACGACCGTTAGAACAAAATCCCCATTGGCAGCCAGCCATAGGTATATATATCTTACTATTCACATCCCGAACCCGATCTCGATCCCGAAAAGAGCCCCCTCTGTGTATGTTAAAGTCCTCTTTTGTAGAGAAAGCAAAGCACAAAACCCATTTTCGACCTCAACAAATCAACTTAATTCCTTTAGTGAGTGCACTTTTGTGCGTCGTCGTCCCCGGTCCCGGCTGCTAACAGGCGCGGTACGACGCCGACGATGGCATGGTGACATTTTTCCGGCCACAAAGGCTCTTTCAATTGGCTCTAAATTTGCTCTCTAATACGAGGGCGGCCATAGAAAACAGGGGGATTTTGTTTTCTCTAAATGCCGTTATAATTGCGGGCCTGCAACCCCAGTGTCGTAAAAAAAGGATGAGACCAAAATAATGGCGCATAATGTCCATTATTCGAAAACAAACGACTATCGTGTGTTATTCAGATAACAGAAGCAGAAGCGGCAGCAGCCAGCAAAAGAGCAGCACCAGCTAACCGAGAAAACGTTTAATGGGGTTTGACATTCTATTGTTAGTGTGCGGGTTTGGGTGGCTGTGGCTGGGTGGGTGGTTTTTGGGATTGGTTGGGTTGAGAGTTGGCAGGAGTATAGAACAAAAACATACTATTACACATTGTGTGTGTCGTGTCATTTTATGCTGTGGAGATGTGGAGGAAACTTCTATGGCAAAAGCTGACACAGAGTCTACTGTTTTCAGTGTTGTATGGAAATAGATATGAAGTTCAAGGCAGAACTTAGGAGGTAAGGTTATGGGAATCCTCTTTGAATATTAAATTTTGCAGATGGGAGAGTGTATGGGGTTGTTCTGTGGGAATGATATGCAATCTCAAAAGTTATGTGCAAAAATTTGAATATGCATTTGCATGAAGAGAATGGGAGACGATATTAATCCAAGTAATTCAAATTCTCTCTCTCTCTCTCTGTATGAATGGAATAATGTGGAAAATGATGACAAACAAATTTTAAATAGAAAATACCTTGAATAATGGATTGATTTTTTTTTTTTTTTTTTAAGTCAAGTATGCGATTTAAGATAATATAAGAAAAATATTGACGTAAAGTTCAACTGCTAATGAATTATTGAGCCGTTTAACTATAATTCTTTGTCCACGAGGGTGTAAAAACCCACATTTCCTACTCTTTCCCCTTCCCCTGTAAAAGACAACGTTTCACAATAGATATTTTTATAGACTCATTTGTTTATGGGTTCTTAAAGACAAATGAAACTTTTTTACCAAATATCATCCATTTTCGGGATATGTGCTATGGTGATAATTTGACACTCTCCTTTTCCCTTAAAAACACCCTTTTTGCAAAGATATTTGTATGAATTTTTTTGATCCTATGTTCTCATGCTAAATTAAATAAGTATAGATACTTATACAAATTTTCATTAATATATATCTTTCTTGTCTACATGAAACTTGGCCCCAATGAAAAATGGCCCCAAACGAAAAATTGAAAATGGCCCAAATTAGGTTCTTTTTTCATAATGAAAAACGGCCCCATTTTCAAAATAGAAAAATGGCTCCAAACTAATGAAAAATGGCCCCAAACACTAAATGAAAAATTGCCCCAAAATTAATAAAAGAAGCAACAACAACAGACAAATTACAATCGTACAAAAACTGTTTTGCGTCAGTTTGGGAGAGCCTTTAAAGTACTTTGCCTGGCCCGCTTTGCGGGTTCAAGGATTTTAACTCCCTTTTTGGGTCCTCTGTCCCGCTCACGCGACACCGTCACTCTGCTTTGGGTATGCTCAGCTCAGGCGCCTGGCAGGTGTTTATGTTGTCATTCGGTCTGCTATCAAATTTTTATTGTAAAAATGGGCCCAATTTTTTTTTTTTAGTTTTTATTTTTTTAGTTGTTTTTGGGTCCGCATTTTTCGTTTCATGTTTGGGGGGCTATATTTCATTGGTGCCAAATTTCATGTAGCCATTTTTCTTTTCAAATACATATTTTTAAATTTTATTTGTTTTACTCAAAATATAGTCATCTCTGCATAAAAAGGACTATAACATAACTTTGTGTGAGGTTATCATATCGCTCTTATTTTGATGTAATTGATTCAGAATTGAAAAAAAAAACAATTTTAATTTCGATAAGACCATACCTCTTCTTCCACTCCTCCACACACACAAAATCACATTTTTATGGACTCTTTTGGTTCTTATTGGTATGGAAAATCCAACGTTCCAACCAAGTTTCATGAATGTAAGAATTATGTCCTATTTTACCTGCACTATAAGCACTAAATTTTGTATAAATACAACCAAGCGAACAAAAATCTTTGGCTTCAAAAATTATTCTGTACTTCCTCCAACAATACTGGCTAAGTATAGTTCAGTATAAAGAGATCTCTGAGGTCTGGTCTTGGTCTCACTTTCGAGATACATACGTGAGGAAACAACATTTTTGAATTTTGACAATTAGATCATTGAGATCTCATTTTTCTAAACGAGTCAATTCAAATAGCATAAAACCACATCTTCCCCATGAAGCAGTTATATTAATTTTGGCATGTAAGACTGCTATCTACAAGTTTTTCAAAAATATTCCTCAAGTTAAAAATAGACATTGAACAGACATTCGAACCATTTTAGAGAAAAATAAGATTTTTCTTTACCTTTTTTCAAAATTTGTATAGTTGGTATACCAACCCTTATTTTTGGTTCTAGAAATAGTTTTTTTTTGTTGTCAAAAATTTTAGAAAATGTAAAAAAAAACAACTTTATACCAAATTTTGAAAAAAATGACCAAGTCGCTTTCAAAATATTAAATTTACAAAAAAATGTTTGTGTTTTAATTTTCAAAAAAATAATTTGTTTATCATTTTCAATTTTTGGAAAGGTTCTACAAATTTCATACTAAAGACGCAATTGAATGAAGTGTCAATTTTTAAATTAAAAAAAAAAAATTACATAAGTACATAAGTACATAAGTACATAAGTACATAAGTACATAAGTACATACCTATACATTATTTAATGTATAGAATTATTGCCTCAAACCTCCTCTACAAGAATACTTATATACGCTTAAAAAAACCTAAGGAAAACCTAACGGTAGACTATTCTTTGTAAATACTCAACGGAACTACATAAACTATTATAACGTTGGAAAGGTTTTGCACCACAGGTGTGCAGAAACTAAAAATTATGTCTGTATGTAGCTGTTAAAGCATTTAATGGACATTTGAATCTTTCCAGATTAATAATTTTTATCATTTTTAGGGTTGGGCTTAGAATTCTGAAATATCGGGAGATGATGACCATTATTGATTTGGATTTTATGGTGGGAAATTTGGAATCCATATTTTACCCTAAAGCACAGAAATTAACATTTGTATATATTTTTGACCAAAATTAACTTCCACAAGATCAAAAATGTAAGTGATGGGTCAACACCGTGTCCATCAGTTAATGTTGGAACTTCTGTGCAAAAACTCCGTAATCGTATATCAGGTCATAGATCAGATATAAATAATGGTAGCACGCAAAAGACAGCATTAGCATTACATTGCATAGAAGAAGGTCATCGTCCTGATTTCAAAAATGTAACAATTTTACAATCAGAAAAGAATTACAATAAAATAATGTTACTTGAAATGTTACATATAAAAAATACAGAAAATTGTATAAACAGACGTTCAGGTTGTGATAGGCTTAGTAATATATGTGATCAGTTTATTAATAGGTATCAATCCATACTGTTTAAATGAAACTCAGACTCTAAATATGCATACACAACACATATACCATATACATACATATTGAGTTAGTTTTCAAATTAAAAATATTTGAAATTAAAAATTCAATAATAACAAACTTCATTTTGTTTGGAAAATATTTTCCAACAAATATACAGCCATATTAAATAAATAAAGAAAAGGATACGCCCATCTATTTAAAACGTCTTTTTTAAGGCTTTTAAATAAATAACAAAAATACAAAAATAAGAATTAATTTTCATTATATTCCTGTTTTGTTTTCAGTTGTAAGTATTGTTATTTTTTCGATTGTTTGTTTTTATTTATGTATATAATTATCTATAACTATAATATCTTTTCAAAAATAGGTCTGAAGAAGGGTGTAAACACACCCGAAACGTTACAACAAATAAAATAAGAATTTTCAAAATCTGACCTAAAGCCCACTTTAGGATTTTCATTTATAATTGGAGAAAGGTCACGAAAAAGGGAAATATTTAGTAATAAATAAATGTTGAAGTATAGAAGAAAAAAAAAAAATAAATCGGGTGGCACAACGGCTCATGAAGAACCAGGGCCTAGTGACTAACAACTAGCAAACCATTCTTGTGTGCGCCTTTCGACAGGAATGGAAGGGACCTACAATTTTATGCCGAATCCGAACGGCTAGACGAGATGCACTTATTCGTGACAAGTGATACTCTTGGAGGATTTGTCAATTCCTCGCAAGAGGCAGTAGCCCTGAAAAAAAAACTTTTTAGTTTTTAGGTGGACGAGGTTGGGAAGCGATCCCAAACCTCCAGCGTGACAGTCGAACGCACTAACTATTACGCAACGGGCTACTACGAATTCGGGATACGTTATCTCTTTAAACCTTATTTGATCGAGACCTGCAAAAATGTTATTTTAAAACTCCAAAATAAATACATTCTAGAATTCACCGGTAAAGCTTAGAGTTTTTACAGCAACATTGATAAAAGTCTGAAATGTTATGTTTTCATAATTCATTTTGAAAGTTTTACAACATATTTACAACCTTAAGTGGTCCATTTCACGGGTTCCGAGGATTTTTACTCCTTTTATGTGTTCTCTGTCTCGCTCACGCAACTCTTTTTAATCATCAAAAAGACCAATGGATTTTTGAATTTGTGGTATGTTGGTATTCATATTTAGGACAAAGATTGGTTTAACTTAAATTAAGGGTAATGTTAGCTTAAAAATAAATAAATCGGGTGGCACAACGGCTCATGAAGAACCAGGGTGACTAACAACTCGCAACCATTCCTGTGTGCGCCTTTCGACAGGAATGGAAGGGACATACAATTTTATGCAGAATCCGAACGGCTAGACGAGAAGCACTTATTCGTGACAAGTAATACTCTTGGAGGATTTGTCAATTCCTCGCAAGAGGCAGTAGCCCTGAAAAAAAACTTTTTAGTTTTTAGGTGGACGAGGCTGGGAAGCGATCCCAGACCTCCAGCGTGACAGTCGAACGCACTAACCATTACGCTACGGGCTACTAATGTTAGCTTGAGTACTTTTAAAAAAGGCAAAAAATTAGGTGAATTATATCCATTCATTTTGAACTTACTAAGCGGGATCATATTTCCTTTTTTTTTAAAGCTATATATTTGGGCACTTATTTAATTTACAAATGTAAAAAAGTACGTATACACCATGGTGTACGTAGTTTCGAATTTCAATTTAGAAATTTATATTTTCATAATTTAAGCAGAATAAAATTTGGTTTAATTAAGAAAATAATGTAGGTAGTGGAATTATGTGCTTTATAGATGAATAAAAGTTTAGTTTAGTTTAGTTTTAGTTCTAGTTAATGAACAAAATATTTAAAAAATATAAGTAACAACATTATTGTTTTTGTTTTTAAGTTCAAGACAAAATTTTAACGAATGCTAAAGGAATGTACGTATCCGAAAATTTTGTTTTTAAATTAGTTTTGCTTTTCTAAAATTTTCAAAATTGTCATGGGTCTTATATAAAGTAGTAAAAAGATAATCTATGACGAAGCCATGAATTTGGTGTTTGTTTCGCTGGCCGAATATTCGGCCACTACTAGGAAAAATAATAATTTTAACTATTAGATTTGAAAGCGAATCAAAACCGGGGCAAACCGAGGCCTGAAGAAACACACAAAATAAAATTAAAACTTAAAAATAGTGCTTACATTACCTTTTTTTTATCATCTTTTCATTTTTCCATTTCATACATATTTCTCCAACTGGATCCATTTTTAAGTCCAAAGAATTTTTTAGAAAATTTTCCAGCCGAGAATAATTGGACAAAGTCCGAAGGGATTTGTATGCAAAAAGAAAACTTATTCCCTTAAAACTGAACAAATCCCAAAGAATTTGATTAACAAAAAAAAAAAGTCAAACTCTCTTGGTTACGAAAATTCTACCACGTAACAGTTGCCTATTTGTTTCTTATAATTTATCTTAAAAACTGGAAGAGGCAGGCAATGAAAGTTTTTCCCCGGTTCGGAAAAATCGTAGATACAGGGGTGGTGAAGAGTAAACCCACCGCTGTTTTTTCGATAAAAAGCTAATTTGATAGAAATCTTTCAGTGGTTTGCCATGTGAATTAGGCCTTACGCTCTTCAAAAGCTGTTGTTTTCATAACCAATCTCACTCAGTTGGAATATCTTTGGTTGATCTTGAAGAAATTCTATTATATCAAGTTTTATATGAATATTTCTTTGTTCTTTTCTTGTTAAGTATTTTCTTCGTCCTCTGACCTAAAAAAATGTTTGCAACTCAAATATGTACTTCTTTTTGAGTATTTTGTCCAACCATCCTATGATACCTTTCTTTGGCTTCCTTGGTATCTGCCTAGGGTACTTTAAATGCTTTAAAGCTTCCAGTTATATTTATGTACTTACTGGGTACCCAACTTACAATTCAGCTTCTTTTAGCTTAAAAATATTGATGTGCCGCAGGTTTCACTTTATATAAAGCTTCGGTACGGCCTTCGGCGGAATAAAATTTCTTACACATGTGACGAGCTGGATAAACACTTCTTTAAAGACGAATAGAAATAAGAAAAAGAAGACTTACCGAATTTTCGAGCTGTCACTCGAAAAGCCTTCTAAAATTGATATTACAGAAGATAATTGAATATATCACTTTAAAAAGGCTGCATAAAATTTGTATATACGTTGCTGCCTTTATGGTATCTACTTTACCATATGATACGTTTTCGTACAACCAAAACCGTGTATGTAACCAATCAGCATTGTATATAAATATCTATACTACTATCAAAAAACCAAAACGACGGTGGCGGTGCCACTGGCCTGGGAGGGCATTTGCTCTGCAGATAATGTAGCTAATGTAGAGTTATGTCGTTTTCGGTTGGAGGTTCGGAGTTACTCCTTTTTGACTCCGCTTACTCCAAAATAATTCGATTGGCTGTTCCGAGTAATGTTTTCGGAGTATTTTTCTGTTCCGGAATTAATAAAGAAGTAGACCGGGAACACACATATACATATAAACCCTTTCATCGGATTATTTGTCAAATACATTTTGCTCGTCTGAACGTGCAAAATATACATAAATATCAGACAATTTACGCACACACACATAAATATTTCACAAATTAGTCTCGGAACAATAGAACATAATTCGATTGGAATCAAAAAGGAGTAGTACTGTTCCAAAATCCAATCGAAAACGACATTGAAAATCTCATTAAATCTCTTTAGCGATAATCACTCCACCTATAGGCCTAGACTATCATCCCGAGATTCGACTCATTAATAGTACTATAGGTACGAGGAGCCGTACGGCTCGGAACCAATTGGCTCCGAACATTTTGTATTGGATAAATGTCAAAAAGGTTCGGCGCCGAACCATTTAGATATTCAGCCGGTCGAAAAACCACGAACCATATTGGTTCCCAGCCGTTCGGCTTGTTCGTGTATGGCCAGATTTAGATTTCTTTTTGATATCAGCTGTTTGGTTCATCGGCTGGTTATTTTTTATTTAGGCATTACAATAACACGAACAAATCTAGATACCATTGACGACGTACCCGAACGCAGCCAATTTGTCAATCTATAATAAAGAAGCTCGAATTTGTATAAGTCATTTTAAAGAAGCTTTTTAAAAAACTTTATTCACATTTATAATTATATATATATTGAATAAATTGAACTCGTGGAGAGAAAGATAATTCATTTTACTTGATTTTACTTGAGCATTCGGAAAGCTACTTTTCATTGGTTTAAGACATAAGCTTCAATGCAAGATAAACAGAAAACGAGGTTTATGCTCATCAGATAAACATAACATTCGGCATTTTCGTATATCTGGGTATTTATGTGACGTCACTTTTATGTTTTTGTTCTATTTAAAGTGAAGATCATTATTAATTTAAGTATTTAAATAAATGGTTTTTAAATTCTTAATGAGCAATTTAAAAATAGAAAAAATTATAATAACAATCAAATAAAGTTAATTATTTTTGTTTTCTCCGAACATAAGCAGATGATTGTAACGTCACACCCCTAATGAGCATACCTTGTTTCTGTTAATCGTGCTTAAGTGGCCGTGTTTTTTCGGATTGAAATTATCAAAAATATGCACTATTACTTAGTTTATTTTAAGACTATTGATATTAATTTAAGACTATTGAAATAAAAATGTAGCGAGAGGACTGCTAAACAAATCGTTTAGCTACATTTGTTTCCTCACGCGAAATGTATAAGAGAGTTAGAGAAATCTTGTTCATGTGTGAAAATTTTTATAGAAGCTCGGTTTTATTTAAGGAAAATTTAAAGTTTTAAAAAAGGAGAAGGGTGATTAAGTTTTTGCATCTTCCAAATTATATCTAAGATGGCTGAGTGGTTAGAGTGAAAAAAAAAGAAAAATTATAAAAACATCAAAAACAAACAAAAAAATTATAAAATTGAAAATGCTTGCTGTGGCTGTTCTAGTTTTTAAGTAGTTTGTAAGTAGTTTTATAGTAGTTTTAAGTATTCTAAGTAGTTTTAATATATTCTTAGGTAGTATGTAAGTTTTATATAAAAAATAAAAAAATGATACTGATACCAAGTTTTTCTTACATCTTTCTTGGTAAAAACTAAAACCAGATCGATATAAGTATGTAATTAGTTCTTAGGCCGAAAGGCAATAGTATTAAGTTATTGTTTAACTTAGAGCGCCTAGGCTAGTTTTTATGAATTTTTGTCTAGCATTAAGATAGTTTAAGTTGAATTTAAAATAAAAATGAATTAAAAAAAAAGAGTGATGGACTGTCAGGTAGGAGTTCCCGAGTTCGATCCCTAGTGAGGTAAAAATATAATTTATGTTTTATAATTGTTTCCAATACTATAATTAATAAATAATTGAATTTGATACTTATTTTCAGATAAAATGCAGTAAAAATCACATTAAAAAATAAAAATTTATCGTTCTTTTTTTTTTATTTATTTTTTTTCACCTTCTATAAGACTTGTATATCACTTTTATACAACCATGTCCGAAGCTATCTGTCAAGTTGAAGTGTCATTCAAGTTTCCAATATCGCTCGTTAAAACTTCGTATCGGCTTCTTTAGGCTTTTATACAATCTGATATTTTTAAAAGATCTGCGAATAAGTTTATAAGAAGATGTTCCGAAATCTCGTATACAAGCTATAGAAGCTTGTATAACATTCTCCTTTTTGTGCTTAAGTAAACTTTACAAATGTCTTATGGAACTTCTAAAGCCTATTCTATTAAGTCGAACCGAAGCTGAAATGTTAGTTGGGTACCTATCTTCTAAAGGACAATTTTTATCAATTAAAAAATTAGATAAGCCTTTTTTAAAGACATTTCAATTTTTTTTTTAAACATGAAAACCACTTGTTTCCATGTTCATTGATTAGCAAGTTATAGAAGTTTCTGATTTAAGGCTTTATATTTTCTTTAAGAACTACCTACCTTCATTTATTATATTCACCCACATGAGAAGTTGGATCCTGAAATGAAAATTTAAATCTGTCCCTTTCAAATAATGACGTCATGAGTTATTATTAGGTTTGTATTTAAGCTAAACTGGTTTAGCTAGCAACAACCTACCTCAATGCCAATGTCATCATACTACTTACATTCCTGTCCCTATATACATTTTATACCCGACAATGATAGTTTCCTTTTCCTTGTTTTCATTATTAAAAACCCAAAACAATCTTAACTAACAAAAATGAAAGTAAAACTCACCAAAAGGATCTATAAATCTGACAAAAGTCCATTTACCTGTTGATATACATATAAGGTACATGCATACATAAATAGGTATAAATATGTATGTATATCTATCTACAGGTAGTGAAAGTGAAAACACACGACCAGCATTGATATTCGCCATTATGAAAAATCATGCATTTTCCCCAAGCAACTCGCTGACGACAAAAACAAACATCCAAAACACCCCCCAAAACAAAATCCAACAAAATCCCTTAACCCCCCAAACTACCCACTTTAAACTAAACCAACAAAAAAAAACTCCCCAACACAATGAAACATTTCGATTCGCTTAGAAACATTAAGCCAACAAAATAGAAAAAAAATCAGGAAAAAAAGAAAACTGAACGAATCCCCTTTTCCAACCAGAATACCCATCATCGTCATATAATACGTAATTATCCAAGGATATTCCCTCTAAACAAAAACACCAGCCATTGTATTTATTGAAGCGTGCAAGAACCACTCCTGGTGCTAAAAGTGTGTAGCTATTGGCCATTAGTCTCTCAAAATGCGCATGTCTTGCCCTTCATCCCCATCGGATTTTGGAGTGAGTTCGATGTCCTGTCCTGACTACTCTGGATATGGTCTTTCCGAATATAAACATTTTTGTAAGTCTCCAATTTACTTGATTATGTTTATTCTATTTTTAAATTTGAATTAGAAAAAGTCTCCACGGAAATAGTGCGCATGACCACCATTTTGGCGGGAAGACTTTGCAACCCTAAACTAGTGAATAATTGAATTAGAAATTGCTAAAAAATCTACACAACACACAACTATATCGTCATAGCTCATAGATACCTTAACAAATATTTACCCTATCGACAATTCAATCTTCTGTTTAGGTTTTCCATCCACCATAGTTCGACACCGTCCTGGTCTTATCAGTGTCGAATGCCGATGATAAGCGATTTACATTTCTCAGTTTATACAACGTGTGTTGGGCTTGGTGGTTGAAATGGATATACAAATCTCACACCTCTGTCGATGTCGAAGAACACGCGCACGTTGGAACTTCTTCATCTTCGGTCACACTGTTAAAATCCAACCAATTCGAAAAATGCACCCGAATCTCATTCATACCACATCATCATCACTGCTCGAAAACCCTCTGTCGATGAAGGGTAGCATAGTGGTTTAAATCAGTCACGGAGACGGACACGGACGCACGGAACGCGCCGCATTTTATACGATAAATAATAATATTTGATTTTTATTTATACGTACCTATTACCTTCGAACGTTTTGGGGGTTTTTTGAATTTCTCTTTGCGCCTCTAACAAGTTATTCTACTCAATGTCGTGATGTCACGTCACATTGTATTACAGAACGGCATTCGGTAAACATCGGATATTAGTTACGGAAATTTTTATGTGAATCCTTTCTGTACGAGTTTACCTACCTTTATTGAACAGTTATTTTTTGAAAACCACTTTTTTACATCACATTATCATAAAAGGATAACCTGCAGTGATATTGGGAATATTTTTGATGAGAATTTTCTTGAAAGTGAAAACAAGTTAAGTGATTGTTATGTTTTATTAACTATTTTTGAATAAAAAAAGTGTGATTTACCTGCAACAAGGAAAATTAAATAAAAAGGAAAACATAGCCAATTAAGGGAAAATACAATTTAAAGGACATATTAAGACAAAATTCGAATCATAAGCGTAAGTATTAGTATATCAAATTAAATATAGTAATAAATTACTTTTTTGGCACTGTATGAGTTCTTTTATAGATAAATAATAGAAACTGAATAATTTCTTATTCTCATACAAACTATGTTTGTCCTGACTCGTATTGTATTATATCGGTTTTCTTATGAAGTTCAGCATACAGTTTTGGACTGTTTTTGATACCAAAATTCAAAAAAGAATTATTTATTTTTTTATAAATTCTAACCCCCTTATTTATAAAAAAAAATAGTTATTTCAGCTCCCGTGTTTAGAAAAACTACACCATGGAATAAGAATTTTGTTGACTCAAATTAAAGGCAATTGCTTACTGCTCCATTTGCGTCCGGAACATTCTAATTCCATGGTGTAGTTCTCCTAAACACGGAAGCTTAAATAACTATTTTTTCTTTATAAATAAGGTGGTAAATGTTTAAAAATTGAAAGACTATAATGAAAAAAATGGTTAAATTAAAATTTATAAAAAAAAATCAAAAATACAAAAGAATTGTCAAACTTGGATGCAAAATATATTTTTTACCTAACATAGTCCTTAATTCATAATTTTATTAGAATCATAAACTTCCCAAAAATGTATGCCGCATATCATGCTACTTTAGAAAGCAGATTTTGTATAGAATCAAATTTCCTTAACGTGCGAATTCAAAAATGTTTTCTCATGGACTTAATATGACTGAGAAACATTTTTGACCTACTAGATCCAAATATTTAAACTAATTACTTAGGCCGTGTGTCAATTGCGTTAAAAGTGCGTTAAATTTTATCCCATGGCTTAATTTTGACATTACGGAGGTGAATACAGTCGTCAAAATTTAACCTGCTCAAGAGCTCGTTTAAATTTTAACAAGTGGATATATTTTGACGTTTGTATTAAGCTTCTTGCACATTACTACACCATCTACCTATTATACCTGGACTGCTATGAGCCAACATCACGATGGTTCCCTTTTTAAAAAAAAATCGATACGCTAGTGGCTATTTGCAAACGACTTAGTCCTAATTTATTCACTCAAAGTTGAACAAAACTTTGCGATTTTTACAGTCAACTTGAGAAGTAGTTTTTATTCACTCGAAGTTGACGTTTTCAACTTTTGATTTTCAACTCTAGAGTTGATCAACGAAATAGTAGAAGTTAAAGGCCTTCCACACTAGCCCAGTGTGTATTAATACATGTCAAAAAAGTGGGAAACAAATCATGTAGAATAGTGGGGAAACAAAATATGACAGCCCAGCCGACACAACCCGACATTCTATCCCACACGATTTGAGATTCCATCCCACATTCTATCTATTTGTTTTAGGTTAAGGAAATGTATTAATACAAGCAAGTGTGGAAGCAAAATATGAAGTCATTTCTTTCCCACAAATTTGGCAGTCGCGTGAAATTCTTTCCCACTTTCAATTTGACATGTGTGGAAAGGTTATTAGCGAGTAAACTTGGGAATTTTCATCATTTTTGTTTATTCATTCATGATATTCAGTTGTGTAATCTTTTCGCTTTTGACTTCGAAAGGAAAAAAATAAATAATAATTAAATAAAAATAGAGCTCTGTCTTAATTGAAATAATAAAATAAAAAATGTTTCGTGTAAATTACCTACTTCTGGGAGAATTGGGAGTCATCTTTTTGGAGCATCGAAGATGATGCAGAGGAAGAAAATGTATCCCTTGAAAGGCGGCAATATAAAATGCTTCCCCGTGTTGGTATCGATAAATAGGACGACCATGATTTCGTTCTCGCCTCTCAAAAGCAACGACAATTATGTTTTTTTTATTTAATAAAAGATTCATTGCCTTTTGACTAAAGACGTTACGGAAAATATCGGTTTAAAAAAAAAAAAACAAAAACAAGTTCTCGTCCGATCACCGAAATCAAGCATCTTCGAGCGCGGTTAGTACTTACATGGGGGACCGCATGAGCATTGAGTTTTTTTTTTTTTTTTCTTTTGACTCCGCACTTCAGATGGAATGATGGAATGGAATTATTCGGAATAAATAAAAAATCAACAATAATGGTTTATCCTAAGTATTTTATTGAATAAGGAAACACAATATTCTTATTCCAAATATTTTGAATATCTAAAATGAATAAAGAAACATATTCACACTCAAATGCAAAATTATTCTAATACAAACCAAAAGTTGCGTCTTGTGTGTCACGCTTAACAAATGAAAATGACGATCGACTAGCAGTCCTGGTATACTAGGTTCATGACTACCACTATCAAAATGCAATTTCCGCGTTCAAGATCATATCCAAAGTGATTTGAACAAATTGGTGTTGTAATTCCTCTGAATAAAGCTATTGCAACAACAAATCAAGGTATTTGAACATTTTTGGATAGGTTGACACCGTCTCGGATATAGGTTTCTTTATCGCAAGGAACGTATGTTTTAAAATATTCCATTTAATGCAATTCACACAACAAAACCCTCCAATTTTATTCACCCCTATAAAAACGGATCAAATGTAACTGGGATCAAATCAAACCAAAATTTTAACGCAATTGACACACGGCCTTAGAAACAGTTTTCAACATTTTTTCAATTAAGTACTAACAACAAAAGGTACTAATTTTAGTTGTGTCTACTAAGGTGCAAGAAAGTAAATTTTGTTATCGGGACTTTTTTTTGAACTGAGAGTTAAGAGACATGATATTCGTTTTCAAACTTATTAGGTTATAATTTAGCTAGGTAAGGAAACAACACAACACTGAAGAATCCAATTAGCTTTCTAAAATTGAACCAATAAATGCACCCAACATGAAAGACCCAACATTAACGAAAAAAAGTTCTCAAAAAGTGACTTTAAAATATTAAACTGAACAAGGTACTTCTATCGATCAGGAACGAAACTGGAAATTTGAGTGAAAGAAGGTTGACTTTTGATTTCATCTACACTCTTGCTCAAAATATATGCACTCTTTTCGTTTTTTTTTTTTTTTTGATTTATATTTTTAATGAGTTTAAGACTATATCTTGAATTTTCGTATTAAATAACAACATGAACAAATTCAAACCCGATTTTTTTTAAGTGTTTTTTTTTGTCAGTTCTCGGTATGTGTGTCACAGACCACCTTTTGTGGAATGACTACATATTTGATGTCGCCAAAAACGCTTATAATACTAAAGACACACATGGGGTTTACATACTATTGTTCAGATACTATGGTATTGACGATACCACGATGGGTGACACACATCCTACATCTACATTTTTGATATTTGTCAACATGTTTGCTGTCAATAATTAATTATACTTACAAATATTTTTCTGAAGAACTGAATAATATTCCTTTTTTTGTTATTCATTTTTTTTTTTTTTTTTAAGTTCTGACCTTTATATTTTGAATTCGATTTTAAAATTTATAAAACACAAACAAAAATTATTTTCCTTGTCAAAATTGTAGTTCACGTGCTCGTCACTTTTGGAGAAATGCGCTAGTATCGGTAAAAGCCAACGTGTACTACGGTAAAAACCCAAGTTTGATACTATGCTGATACTAGTTTGCTTGCTCTTGTGGTATAAGGATAGTATAACATGACACTCTAGTGGTATAAGCGAATACCATAGTATCCGTACCACGAGTGTGTTACGGGTATAAGTGATTAGGTTTTCTCCGTAGATACAAGAAATTTGTTTTTTCGCTGATCTGGCTTTGATCTACAAAGCCTTTATTCGTCCAAGACTTGAGTACAATTCTCATGTCTGGGCAGGAGCTCCAAAATCTCACTTGAGTTTGTTTGACAGAATACAAAAGAGGGCTTTAAAAATTTTAGGTGAAGGATCTATAACGGAAAACATTACATCTCTCGAACACCGCCGTAATGTTTCATGTCTTTCTTTATTTTTCCAATTTTTTTTATAAACAGTGTTCTAGTGAAGTATCCAAATGCATTCCTTCTCTTAAACAATTCAACCATAATACTCGCGCTTCTAGGAATGCCCATCAGTTTACCCTCGAGCCCAACTTTGGACGTACTCTTAAGTATAGAGATTCTTTCTTTAGCCGTGCCACACGAATGTGGAATACTTTACCTGCTTGTGTGTTTCCCTCTCATTACAGTATTCAGACATTCAAAACAAATGTTCATCGGTATCTCCTTTTTAATCCTTTTCCAATTTCCTGAACGCTCGCACTGTGTGCAAATATTTTAACGGTAATAATAATCCCTTTTGTGTGCGCAAAGTTAAAAAAAAGCGTGCACTGGAAGGGTTTTTGCTACCCTTAATATGAACATTCACAGTGCGAGCGTTAAGGAAATAGGGAAGTTAAAAGGAGAAACCGATGCAGATTGGTTTTGAAGTTCTGAATCATTCCACATTCTTGTTGTACGACTAAAGAAAAATCTCTATACTTAAGGGTACGTCCGAAGTTGGGCTCAAGGGTAAATTGATGAGCATTCCCAAAAGCGTGAGTATTGGGGTTGAATTGCTTAAGGGGGGGGGGCTATGCAAGTGACTATTTCACTTGAACACTGTTTATAAAAATAGCAATAGGACAGTGACAGACAGGTGACATTGCGGCGGTGTTCGAGGGATGTAATTGTTGCCGTTATTGGTCTATCATCTTTAATTTTTTGAGTTCTTTCCAACAAGCTTAGAGGAGTATTAGGAGCACTGCCCATATATGAGAATTATATATGAGTTCTTCTATAATGTGGGGATCAAATTTCCATCAGTACTTCAGTTTAAAAAAACGTTCTGGTCACGAGTACTGCTTCTACAAGGAAGTGGCCATCTATTTCTTCCGACTAAAGCGAAACACACACAGTTACCATGTCATTTTTCACGATTTCGGCCAATTTTCGTGGTAGAATTTATAAATTTGTCACTTTACGTTTCATGTTGGTTGGATTAAAACAATTACACGTTTTGCTTACAATTCAAAATATTAAATAAATATCTATGTACATTACCTATGTATGTAAATATGTATGTGAGAACAAATTGGAAAACCGGAATAAAATTTAGGCTCTAGTTTTATGCACATACATTGAACGTTACGACGCGACCGACGGTGACGCACGTGCCGTACCTAACAGACACTCCAACCGACCGACGCGATGGCAAATAAAATACTTTTATGTTTTTTTCTATGAACACCGCAATATAATAATTGAATAGAACTAGAAATATTTTTTGGAACAAAAACGAATTTGGTTCCATTTTTCAAAATGGAAAGTGGCCAATTTTGAATAGGTAAAGAAAAAATGTTTGAAACCATTTTACACTGGGGCCAAATTGTATGTAGCCGTCATTGCACTACCAACTACCAACTACTTACTCGAAGCAAGCAAAAATACGACTACAACGAAACGAATTGAGACGAAAACTACACGAAACATAAAAATCGAATCTAGAAAGTCACAGTTTCTTTATTTTGAAACATAAACATTTTGAATATTTTTCCAAATCATCAAAACGTATTTGTGTACATCCTCAGTCGAGTAGTATTAGTAGAAACGAAGCAGCGTGATCTCGGTTCAGCTAGTTAAGATATTCCTGAAAATATCCAAGGTATATTAAGAATGGTTAAACTGAGTGTGATTCAATTTGAAAGCTTCTAAAGTGTAAATTTTTACAAAATACGTTCATCTTATAGAAAAATTAAACCTTTCCATATTTTGCAAGGATTCAATATCTTTTTTTTTCTAATAGTTTTCAACTTCTTCCATCATTCACAGATTATTTCCTCCTAAAAATGATTTGATACGAAAACTCAGCAAAACCATCACTATCCCCCCCCAAAAAAAACCTATACGATTTAAATCAACCATAACAAACAACCCATCGCCATCATCATGACGACAATTTCATCTCTACTAAACCACAGCAGTCAAATGCCAGGATCAAATCAAATGATGACAACTTCTAGTAAACAATCCTCCTCGGTGAATTCGCATCACCTCCAAGCAGACCACATAAAACGACCAATGAATGCCTTCATGGTCTGGTCGAGAGGACAACGCCGTAAAATGGCTCAGGATAATCCCAAAATGCATAATTCCGAAATCTCTAAGCGTCTCGGAGCCGAATGGAAGCTTCTTACCGAAGGCCAGAAACGACCATTTATCGATGAGGCAAAGCGATTAAGGTAAGGAAATTTGTATATTATGCAGCTATACCAAGTGTTTTTCAATAAAAGCTCTTGAATATAAGGGTATCAGTATCCATAGGCTTATAGCAAGACAACAATGGTTGCCATTGTTTGAGATTTTACCTTCTCCATTTTATAGACATTTGTGGTAAATGTGTTCTTTTGTATTGGGAAAATTGGGACACTTTTAAGACGCCATCCATAAAATGTAAATTGTTGTGATTTATGTGTGTTAGCTGTTAGGACAAGTTAATCAGTTATAAACAGGCTTTTCCTATCACAATTGGGAAGGTTTCCGGAGCGGCTGGGGGAATATCTTGTCTTGATACACCTATAGAAATTGATCCATGTTTACATTCACAAAACTATTTATTCTAGGAATCTTATACCTAAAAGAGGAAATGATATAGACGTGAGGGTTCGAAACGAATGGGTTGATTGAAGGTGTCTTTTATCTCGAATAAATACTTTTATCCATAAAGTGGGGTGAAGTTTGTAAATTGAGGAAATAATCCCTCATTTATGTACCTACAATTATTTCTGGGACATGTGTTTGCAAATAATTACTTGACGGATTGTCAATTGTTGTGGTTTGTGATAAGGCCATCTCTACAAAAGTGATTGTTATGTGTCAATACTGAGTTATTAATTTAAAGCTATCACCAATTCATCAAACTAATCGATTTAAGTTTTGGTGAAGTGGTTTTGATTTTTCAGAACCCCCCCCCCCACCTAAGTAACCTAAAAGTGAACTTATAGTTGACAATTTTACAAGAATTTTTGAGTGTGATTATGAGAAGTCAGTATCTCTTGGTGATGGATGGGATTTTTAAATCAAAATAAATATAAAATAAGTATAAGTCCAAACCAAACAAACAACATGAACACGATAACATCAAATCAATCGATATTATATTGTCAAAATTGAAACATCTACTTATAGAAGATCTAATCATTAATTTGTTAAAATATGATAACAAGCTTATAAATCATTAATTGCTTATAATTATTTACGCAGACAAATCAGAGATACAAAATTGTCTTTTTAGGTATTTCTGAAGCATTAAATAAATAATGTTAAAATTTGATTGTATTTTAATGATACAGCTTTTATACTAGGGTGTTTAAAATTGATCGAAGTTCCTTTGATTCTGATGATACCATAGAAAATTGGTTGCTTGTGTTCATAAAAAAAAGTGGGAAGCAATTTGGAAGTGCATTTCTTCCTAACCGTTAAATCTAGCAGACATTGGTTGACCAATTTAAAAAATGAGAAATTTATTGGAAAGAAAAAAATTGTGCTTTTTTTTAAAGAACTGAATTACCTTATTTATTCGATAAAAAAATAAATCGGGTGGCACACCGGCTCATGAAGAACCAGGGCCTAGTGACTAACAACTCGCAACCATTCCTTTGTGCGCCTTTCGACAGGAATGGAAGGGACCTACAATTTTCTGCCGATTCCGAACGGCTAGACGAGAAGCACTTATTCGTGACAAGTGATTTTCTGAAAAAATTACTTTTTTCTGGGAAATCTTTCGTATTTTTTATAATTTTTTTTGTTTTGTTTTTTTTTTTCATTCGAACAAAAACTATAAGGAGTATCGAACAAATTATGCTAATTCGGTACATCGTTATATTTATTCTCTATTTTGACTTGCGATATACCTTATAGAGCAAGTTTATTTATTTCAAAACTGTTTTTTTAAATATAAAATATAAATATAAATAAAAAAAAAAATAATTTAATTGATCAAATTTGTATGATTTAATTATGAGTATTTTAAAGTTGCATATAGACTCATAGTTTTGCAATGCCTTTGTTTTAACTAATAAACCAAGCCGAATTTCAGAATTTAACTTGAAACACTTTTTGAGGGAAATAAGATTTTATATCAAAATTGATGGCTTCAAAAACTTTATAAAAAAATCAAAGCAAAGAAATATTTACTGTCCTAAAAAAAAAAAACTTTACCATAAACCATGTCCCCGAATTGTGAGCCAACAACAGGGCGCGTACTCAGGTTTCGTATATATATTTATTTATCAAATAGTCTGCAAATAAAAATCCAACTAACAACATTATTTTCGATGAAAATACACAAACGAAACACCATATTCCACTAGGTAATACACTTCGCATCAATCACATATTGTCATAAGCATTATTAAATACAAAATAATACTGATGGACTTTTGAGACAAAAGTCCTTTAGTTCAAAAATATAATTACAAAAATACTTAATTATGGGCTTCTTTTAAATAAACTTCTATTATCAAATAAACGTTACTAAATTTAATTAATTTTAAAGCCAGATTACATAAACTCTTTTGTTGGGAAGAATTAGTAAAAATTTGGCGTTTATTACTATTCATTTTTGATTTACTTTTAAGTAACTCATTTCTTCTATAACTTTCTTATAACTTTCGAGTTCCTATAAAAGGAATGTGTAGATATAATACGGTCTTAGTTTTTAAAACCTTATTTTTTTTTTACATAAAAACCATGTGTGGACCCTGCTAAAAAAAGAGCCCTAATCCAAGTTCAACTTACTAAAGTCAAGTTCAACCTACATTTATATACAAATAAACCGAATTCAGCCCAAATTCGACTCTAAAATCGTTTATTACTTGGGCGAAATTATCTGTCACCCATATTACGGCATTAAAAGGACAATCGTAATATTATTTTTATTTTATCGAAAGGATATATCATGCAAATTGAATTTACCTGGAATGTTGTAACAAGTTAAAGCGATATGAAAGAGTTCAAATGTTCACAGTATCTGTTTTTCATACACAACTCTTAATCGGTTAATTCTTTCGAAAGGTTATATTTAATTAAAGTTTGAAGATTACTCTTCACATAAAACTGCCAAGGTATTTTCTAAGTTCTCATTTAAAATAAATTTATTTTTAACATTTGACTATAATTCAAAAACATAACGTTTGTTCTGCAAAATCTATTAACTGTACAAAACAAAGTGTTATAATCTTTTTTGTGTAGAATTTCATGAGCTACAATGTGTAGCTACAACTTTTTTCAAAATAACTTATGTATAGTTTCCGAGTAATTTAAAAAATAGTGCCCCAAATTTAGGGCACTTAAAACCATAAAGTCCAAATTGAAAATGTCATAACGCCCAAAAACTTTTGTTAACAACTTGTTTTTGTACAATTTGGGCGCAATGACGTTATCCTTGGGCATTATGGCATTTTTTTGCGGTACTTTGGTGTTTTAATTTAAAATCGTATTTTTAAATTTGGGCTTTATGTATTTGTTGTTTAAGAATATTACCTGAGACAAGTATTTTCAAATATTTTCCTGGCCCCACTTGACGAATTGGTATCACTCAACAGCAGTGCAGGACTCGAACATTATTTTTAAATTTGCTGAATTGTTTTCAGCTCATTATAGTACATACAGTCTTGGTCTCTGTGAATTGAATATTCAGATTTTTTTGTTGATTTAGTACATGATATATAGGGCTGCCAGATTTAATTTGGTGAATATCGGGAAGCCAGGGCCCAAAAACCGGGACAAATCAGAACATTAAAAAATATCTATTCATACAAATCTTGTTGTTGTTAAATCATTTTTAGTTAATAAATTTAAAACGAGTTTAGCATTGTACTATCTCATAAAATAACACTTAACTTAAATAAAAATATATTTTGTTTATTTAATATCGTACTGAATTCATATGACATCTCTTAACGTTTCTTAATGTCGAAATGAGGTAGGGATGGGAAAAAACCGGCCGGTTAAAACCGAAACCGGTTTCTTTGTTTCGGTTAACCGGTTTTTTTCGGTGAATTTTTTATCTCGGTTTAAACCGGTGTTTTTTTTCTTAAACCCAACAACGGGGTGAACGGTTTTTTTCTTTTTTTACTAATACTTCATTATCACGACTGACAGATTGGCAATGTTATCTCAGTATACTGTCAAAATAATGAGCAAATTAATGCTTTTGTCAGTATAATGACAGAAATACTGCCAATTTGCCAATCGTATAAATGGAGCATTAGACAATTCTATTCACATTCAGAGCTCACATGACTAATTCCTTGTTGTCTCACATGACCTGCCTGTTTGTGTACTGGATATGTTCTTCTCCATTTCCAAGCGATAGCATAGTGTAGGGGTAGGAATATGGGAAGGTGAAATCGTGAGTTGTTTTTCTTAAGCAGCGCCCACATCATGCCAATCAACTTTGTTAATTTATGTTGTCGATCAACATGCTAGTGTATACGTGTTCAAGTGTATACTGTCATGTGTCTATGGAAACACTCATGTGCGTACTCAATTTTCCACGTCCATTTCATTTTAAACAACAATAAAAATAAGATCGCAAACGTAAACAAATTCAACAAATTTGCACGAGCGGCACTTTCTTGGACGTGTTCTACAAGTTCAAAAATATTTAAGAAGATACTGTTTTAAGATTAGAAAAATGTTAAGTAGTATCATGTCTAACCCTTAAAATTAGGCTGTTTAAAATCTTGGCCAATATTTTTTGACTTACTTAGAATAGAAGTACCTATCGAATTGCAAAATTATTAAAAAATCAAAAAAACAGTTAAAAAAATATTCGGAAAATCTCAAAACAAGTAAGAAACCGATAATTTGCACAAAAAACCCAAACATTTATTTCAGTTCTTCGATTTGTTTTTGACTAAAACGTATGCAGTGTTATAAAAACTGTTCTAGGGATAACATGTACATACGAAGTTATATCAAAACCATTTCAGCTGTTTTTTTTAGAAAACTTGATAAAACCGAAATTTTTCTGTGACCGTTCTATCCAGATAAGCTAAAACAAAAATTGAATCTAACTCCTAGGGAATAACATAGAATGTTTCACACCAAATTTGAAGCAAACACACCAATTCGCTTATGCTCTAGCTCGATATAAATTGGGACGCAAGCAATCCGACGGACGTCTTGTGTCAAAAATTAGTTTTTGGACTTTTAATAATTAAAACCTCGAATTTTGTTTTTGATAATATGGAATGTCGGGACAAAACCGGGACATTTTGTAAATCGGGACAGGGTTTAAATATCGGGATTGTCCCGCCAAAATCGGGACGTCTGGCAGCCCTAATGATATCTCAACGCGTACATCACAGCTACATCACAGTCATAAAGCCCAAATTTAAAGTAAGAAAACCTTTTTTAGGTACATTTATAAATTTGTTTGTATTTGGGCGATATGACATTTTATTTGGGCTTTGTGACGCATTTTTTGAGAGATTTTGGGCGATTTTTCAGTTCTTAGGTATTATTATAACATTTATTGATTTGGGTATTATTATGTTGGGCGAAAAGATTTAAGAACGAAAATAATCAAAATTTTCGTAGCACCCAAAATAAATGTCATAATGCCCAGGCTCAAAATCAGAAAATATTTTGGGCGATATCACAATGTTCGATTTGGTCATTTTTGCACTTGAAATATTTTTTGGGTATAATGACATTCCTTTGGGCTTTGTATCAATTTTTTTTTCAGTTTTTGGGCTATATGTCACTTTTTGGGCTTTATGACATTTTTGAATTTGGGCTTTATGGTTTTAGGCGTTAAGATTTAACGCCTATGATCATTACATGTGTATAGGTTTGAAAAATTTAAAGATGCTCCTCCAAAATGAGGCGATATGGTGCAATGGAACTAAGCATTCCTGATGAACAAATTGAACTTCTTTTCAAGTTGGAGATTGGATTCCGTGTAGATTCTCTAATTCCAACAGCCTTTATTTATTTTGGTGATTAATTTTACAAGGTTTTTACACTGCGATTATTCAGGAATTGCATATAAGCCCCGTGTATGCAGATGAAGTTTCCGAAAAATTTAATCGCGTATAAGCGAAACCGCGTATGCTGCGACCGCGTATATGGAGGGTTCAGTGTACTTGTAGACACCCTTATAGAACTAAAATTCGTTTACGACTCCTTAAAATTTTAAAAGCCATTTTAAGTGTGATCCTTTCCCCTGAGAAGTTAATTCGTCATAAGTCATCCTTATTCATAACACATAATAATAATTTTTGTTTGTAGTTTTTTTTTGTCAATTTAAAAAAAATAGAAATTCGTCAATTGAAAAATAATTGTAATGTAATGGTTATAGCAAGGCCCCAGTATTCCTAGCAGGTTTTCTTTTTTTTTCTTTAATTCTACAAAAAACAACACAAACGAAACTTAATTTATCGTCACAATCAATTTTAAATGTCTCCATCGTAAACTGAATGACATTACTTATATTCTTGATTTATCATTCTTTAAATGTATTTAACTTTCCTTTTCAATCAAATTCATTTAGTTGATAAGAAATGATTTCATCTTTTGTCATTTTTAAATGACAATATTATTCTTAACATCATTATCATCATCATCATCTTGAGTCATATAATATTATCGCTCTTTTTTTAAAAACATTTTGCAAAATCGAATTCAAAAAAGGTTCAACATTATATCGAAGTTTTCACCCTATAAGACACATTGACAAAAAAGAATTGTAAAAAATAAAAAAAAGAAACCTTTTCTGTTAAAAAAATTACACGAACTCTAAAATTTCTTAATGATGGTATATGAGCAAAATTAATTTATTTGTACCTATACGCATTCTAGTCAGATATATATAAAAAAATTAAGGTGAATTACTTTTTTTTAACCAAATACAGGTATTTTTGCACCTAAAAAAAACCATTTTGTCATTGTGTAATAGAGTCTTAATATTTTTCAAAGAAGAAATTCTTTTTGTTTTATTAAAATCATATATGCTTTTATTGTTAGAAAACAAATCCGTTATTATTTCATTTTCAATAGTCCTTTGTTTGGCACTTGGGAGCGGGATCTGCAGAATATTGGGCTTCTGGAACTTCCCGGAAAACTATAATATAAAAAAATAACGAAAATAAATGTAATAAAAATGAATATATGTATGTTTTTAAATTGATTTTACTTTTTTGTGGGTTCAAGCAATTGTATTTGTCCATATGACATTTGCCTTGCATCTTCAAATAGCAACGACCATTGTATGCATAAACTGCAACATCTTCCAAATTACATTTGTAGTCACAGTGACTAGGAGGAGTTGGAGCGAGACTTGTAACAGCAGCAATGAGAGCTAAAAAATAAATAAATAGGTACATGTTAGTTTTAGTATCTTTAAAAACATAGAATTATTGAGATATTTATAAAAAAAAAAACATTAAATGTATAGTAAATACTTTTTTGCAATAATTATGAAGTAATACAAAATTTACAAACCGAAGAGAAGAAACACTGCAACAATGAATTTCATTTTGATTAGAACTTTTTTTTTTTTAATATTGTCTTAAGGTACAGAGTCAAGTAAAGGTTGAGTATGATGTAATTTCAGAATATTTCATGAGTTTATATACTTCTGTGGGTCATTGCTGATATAGCAAATATATCCTTTTAAACATCCCAGGTGTTGACTTGGATATACCGGAAATGTTAACATTGGATGACGCAATCATCAAATGTATTATCATCATTATAATAATTGGTTATTCATATATTTTTAACGAAACTTATATTTTTAAAATAAGAATCAACAAAACATCTCATCAAAATAACGGTTTCAAGCATATTTGCATTAAAACTGATTTTTAAAATATTTATTTGTGTGTATTTACATTATCTCTTAAAGTGAACGAGTTTTATATTTGAGAATGAAAAATAAAAATTAAATACCAAACTTATTTTAAAATTACTGCTTAATACTAAGGTTATTATAGTATAAAGGAGAATAATCAATAAGTCCAATTGAAATTAAATAAAAAAGTGATAGATATTGTTAAGTGATATTATTGTTACACGTTTTGTGACATAAATAAAGTTCTGCTTTCAAAGGGTTTTTTTTGTCTTGAATTAAAATCTAAACGAAGAATTGCTAGATTGGCTCAGGTTTTCGATATATCCTAATCTTAAAGTTTCAAAAACTGTGTTTTCTACTTTTTTTAGGGTTAACAGCACTAATAACATTTTTCTAACGGCATCTAGCTCTTTCATACGTTTTCGGTTTTATCAAAATTTCTCGGCAGTAGTTCTAACGATTTTTTTTAAATTTAAAAAAATACTTATTACAGTTTTAGATATTTTTAGATGTTATATCGACATGTCAAGTTAATAAAATGGGCAATTTTGAATTTCGCACACAGGTTCTTCTTAAAAAAATACAAACAAAAATATTGCATTCCAAAATTCCACGACAATTCAGGAAAATGTTTTTTTTTTTTTTTCAATTTTTCACACTTTCCTATAACAATGCAAATTGATTAATAAAAATAATACAGGGTTTCCGCCGGGAAGGTATACTACTTTGTGTTGCCGCCATTTTAGTAAACATTAGTCTTGACGATTCATATTTGGCAGTCGTGAAGAAGACACGTGGCAAATTTGTTATGGAAAAATATTCGATAAACCAACGGGTTTTAATTGTTAAAACATTTTATTAAAATCAATCATCGATTACTGTGACGATGAGAAAGAAAATCATAATGAGTGACAAGGCACATTTTCATTTGAATGGATATGTGAATAAACAGAATAGTCGGTTCTGGGCAATGGAAAACCCTGAAATTACTCATCAGTCACCTTTGCATCCATTAAAAGTTACAGTCTGGTGTGCAATTTGGTCAGAAGGAATCATTGGACCTTACTTCTTTGAAAATAAAAACGGCGTTAACATCGCATACAGCCAGGATTACAATGGAATTACTGCGAGACCTCTTTCCACAACAACTTATTTCAAGAAATGTTGATGTTGATTGGCCTCCACGGTCGCCTGATTTGACTGCTCCGGACTTCGTTTTGTGGGGATATCTGAAAAACAAGGTTAATGCAAACAAACCAGACACGCTTGAGCAACTCAAACAAAATATTCGTAATGAAATTAATGAAATACCGCGTGAAATGTGAGAGAATGTAATGAAAAATGTGCTCAAAAGGGCTCGCATTTGTGAGACTAACAGAGGCGGACATTTACCTGATATTGTATTCCATACATTATCGCCGACATTAAATAAAATATTTATCAATATAAGATCCATTCTCTTTCATTTAATCAAAAATTATAAACAAACAAAGTAGTATACCTTCCCGGCGGACACCCTGTATGTGTTCATATTTATTAGGTACCTATATCTAAAACGATCCGATACCCTGCATGTTTTGGCAGGTTTTAAAAAAATCTCTTCTATTCACTAATTTAAATGATATCAAAATTAACAATGTAAAATAGAAGTAAATGTTCAAATCTAACTAAGTGATTTCGCCCTGATGTGAATATTATTTTAATTCACATTAATTTTAATTCAGAGGTTAAATATAAAAATAAATAAATAATAAATAACCACTGACGAAAATTTTCATTAAAAATCCAAATAAAAAAGTGCGTGTACCCAACTAACAATTTTTCCTCTATAAGGTTCATTTTTTGAATTTCTAGAAGTTATAATTTCCACAAGGCTTGTATTTAGTTTGGACATCGAAGTTGCAAATTTTTGAAGCTATATTTCTGAAAACAGCTTCCTACAAACCTATTACAAGCAGAATCTTTAATTTTCTGCAAGCCTGAATATTTACAATTTGGTTATAGTTTTTGTAAGGCTTCCCAGAAATTAGTTTTGAGAGGCATGCGAAATAAAAGCAAAGAAAAAGCTTTCATTAGGAAGCACTGCCAAGAGTTTTGGAAGGGCCTGCTTACAAAGGCCTGAAACAAGCTATTATGTGTACAAAAGACTAATGGAAGCATAATAGTTAGTGGAATTATGTCAATTTATTTTGTTTCTGTAAGCCCCCTGAGGAAAAGCCCGATACAAGCATTATCTTGTGTACTGTTCGGCGCATGTATGTTTCTACTGCTGAGAGAGGGTTACCACAGGTCAAATTATTTATTATTTATGAAAATAAAAATAGGTAAATTTGTATCATTTTAAAAATTTAAATTAAACCGATTTATTGAGTAAAGGTAAAGCTTTTAAATTTTGCAAAACAAAAACGGAACAAACATTTATTTTCTGCATTGAGATAAATATGGAAAAAGAAAACAATTTAAATTCACTTGAAAAAAATATAGTTTTTTTTTGTTACATGGAACTATAATTATGTAATTTATATTCAGAATTGCAGTACAAATACAAATTATTTAATAATTTTTTATTGGAAATGATTTAACAAAAACAGATAAACTTTATTCATATTCGTTGTTTGTCTTTTTTTTTAATTTCTATAAAAAAAAAATAATACCCCGGATCCCACCAATAAAAATGATTTCCTCAGAATTAAATTTGATCGCAGTGGTAACTCTCATTAAGCATGACACCCAATTTTGGTTCTATAACCCATCAAACACAAGCCCGACACAAGCATAATAATTGTGTGAACTCTGTCAGACGCATGCGCGAGAAGCATTTATTTCGATGAATTTGCCTCAGCGAAGTGATGTCAGCCTAACTTGTTTCTATAAGACCTGTGAAGAGGTGGTTATGTAAACATAATATTAACCATCCTCTCAGGCGCATGCGCGGGAAATAATAATTTTGATTATTTGGTCCTAGCAACCTCAACATGAAAGCATTAAAAGCTGGTACTTCGCATGGAAAGTAGTATTGATATGAAAATAAGCTACTGCTGGCTGAATTATTCACAAACGAGGTTACCATAGTATAGTTTCTGTTTTATCATTAAAAAAATATTGTCACGTTAAGAAATTCGAAATTCGAATGTTTTCAAAAATTATCTTAGTATGAAGATTTCATTTCTCAGTAGTTTTTTAATTACAATTTAAACGTTTTTTAATATACATATATACTACACAGTTGAAAAAACATAATGATGGTCGTTATTGTTTATGTTTTTTTTATTTTGGCAAATTAGTGTTTAAAAAAAAAAAAAAAAATTAAAATTGTCAGAAAACGGTTTGTGTACAAAATGAAAAGTAAATATTTTATGGAGCATAAAAGAGTTTTTATATTTTTTCTCAAATCAAAGCCTTTCGTTCTTAAAAACAATCGATTTCAATGAAAAAGGAACTTACATAAGTTTTAATTGTTGTCTCACAAAATGTATGCTTGTATGACCACTTCCATGTTTTCTATGATGCGTAATCGTGGAGAAATTAAAAATAAAAACAAAAATAACATTAAGTAAAAAAAACTCCGTTGCAAGCAACAGACGAATGGTCACCTGTATTTTTTAAATTAATTCAATTCATCAGGAAGTCCCAAGGAAGTTTTTAGGAAGCTACTTTCGGTTTCAAGTGGTTCCAATTTGGCACCCATTTTTCATATGCCAGGCCAGCTCAATACCTAAGGTGTCCGACTCTCAACCCAACCATCCTCGGTTCAAATCTCGCAAAATCCATCAAGTAAGTAATGTGTTTTTTTCAGTTATAAATAAGTATTGTGCATTAAGTTCCAGAAGAAAATCATTACTTGCATGAAAATAAAGGAGAAAATGTAGAAATAAAAATAAAGAATTTACTTTTATTTTGTTTGGCATTGTGCTTCGAAAATGCTTCTCCTAGGCCTCGACAAGCCTTCTATAAGGGATTTTAGATGTGCCTATCGAAACACTTGAACAAAACTACACTACTACATTTGCAATGTTTGAGTGTAGTTTTGTTCTATAAGGCCTTAGCGAAATAAATTAAGTACTTCCAATAAACCTGTAAATGATTGCTTAAAAGCCTTTCGAGCTTCTCAATGTGGGCCAAATGTGTTTCTCTAAGGCCTTTTAGAGTTAAATTTGCCGATTAGGAAATAACTTCGGTAGACCCTTACAGAAGTTAAATTGTTAGTTGCGGCGCCCAGGTGAACCATTTTATTATCGTTTTTGTAGAGAATTAAAATTAGGATTATTGTTCCACATGAAGTTATCATAAGCGTTCATTATCTGTTTGTAAAAAAGTTAATTACGGAAATTTTAAATGCAATATTTTTTTCCTAGCTTTTATTTATGCTGTCACCGTAATCGCTGTTCACCTAAGGGAGGTTATATTCTATTATTGAAACTGTTCTAGAGATTAAATTTGCAAAGCTTAATCAAAATCATTGGAGATGTTTTTGAAGAACATAACTCATTCTAGATGATCCAAGACAAAATTTTAAATTTGTCCTTTAGTGAATTACATAAAAATGCTTGGCACAATATTTTAAGCAAATCCATCCGGTCTCTAATTTGATGTTCTATTTATCAGGACGCATAGACAAACAGATGTCTGGTCCAAAATCAAATTTTTCGACTTATGTTATCGTAATGTTAGTTTAATTATTCGTTTTCTTTAGAGCCATGCAATCAATACTTGGACCTATAGATAGAAAAGTGTGAATAAAAAGATCAGCCTTTCATTTTTATACATTATTGTTATTCTAATGAAAATTGTGTTTTTTTTTCGTAAAGGTAGTTATCAAAGAGACTTCGTGCAATTTTGTCAAACACTTCAGAATCCAATACGCACGTTTGATGATCTGACCATTTTCGTTTTAATTAACTTTCAGTAAGCCTGGCAATTCCTTTGCCAAGTAATACTCATTTGTTAAATAAATGTTGGTTCGTAAGTTTCTATTTAAAAATAACTTATTTTACTCACAATTCAAATGGAGTGATTTTATATTCGCGCTGCTATTAGAATTTTTACGAATTATTCAAAGGCATAATGACTAACACTAACATATCTAAAATAAACATTCAATCCAAGGAAATTCTTGCACAATAAAAATGTATCTACCTATCATGGTACATAATATAATAACAATATTAATATAATCGTTGATCACTCAATCAATTCGAAAATCAATTGTCGCCCTCTCTTATAATATCATAAACAAAAAAAAAAAACTATGCAAACATAAAAACACAAATAATAAAACTGATAACCACTCCTTAAAAAAAAAATAAAATTGTCAATAGTAAACATAATATAAGAAATAATTTTAATCGAAAATGAACCGCAATATAAGAATGGTCGTCTTTGTTTGTCCAACAACACAAAAAAAAACTTTATTATTACAATTCGATTTTTTGATTATTTCGATTTTCACGTGGTGATGATTGTTAGAGCGCTCTTTCTAAAGACTCTCGCAATGTGTGTGTGTCTTTTTTCATTTAATTTTTTGTTGTTTGTTTGAACAAACAAAGTTTCATCAATACGTCCTCGCTGAATAGAAATATCTTTTTTTCTTTATATAAGAAAACAACACCCAAGCAAAAGATAACATTTTGTTGTAAAAAAATAAAAAGGAAACAATTCACATTTTGCTGTGCCCAAAAGAGTCACCATGCCTCTAGATAAGAAAGAATAAAAAAAAAGTTTCACTTTCTTACTGTTTTTTTTTTTTTTTGCTGTCCTCTCTTAAACAACACAAATATTGAATGTTTACAATTAGCCTAGGTAAAGGAGATATTTAGATATCCGAGTCCGAAGGTTGAAACGATCGGCACACGGAATAGGAATATAGGAAATGCTGGTTATCTGGGTAATGTGTTGCATAAGGAAACATTTTGGAAGCCCTTGAAATTTTAAACATATACATAATCCTTAGAAAGATTCTTTTGTTAGATAACTTGTTTCTATTTGACATAGAATAGATTATTATTATTAGGTATATCGAATTCGTGAGAAATGTTTAGCTTTTATTTATTTGATTGCGCAAATAAATTGATATAGGCGGTTGAATATATAGGAAAATGAGGAGCAAATAGAAAAAATTGCATTGAATGTTTTTTTTATAAATTGTGTGAGACCTAAAGATGCTTCTTATGCCCATAATGCTACTAAATTCAACCTGGTGTTTCTGAAATAGTGGTCACTCTGGTCAAATTTCCATATTTTTAAAACAACTCAAAAACTAAGCCAAATTTGTCAATTATGCTTTTAAAACTTTTTTGTAGAAATTTAAATTTGTTATGAAAAAGGATAATAAAAATAAAAATAAATCGGGTGGCACAACGGCTCATGAAGAACCAGGGCCTAGTGACTAACAACTCGCAACCATTCCTGTGTGCGCCTATCGACAGGAATGGAAGGGACCTACAATTTTATGCTGAATCCGAACGGCTAGACGAGAAGCACTTATTCCTGACAAGTGATACTCTTGGAGGATTTGTCAATTCCTCGCCAGAGGCAGTAGCCCTGAAAAAACTTTTTAGGTTTTAGGTGGACGAGGCTGGGAAGCGAACCCAGACCTCCAGCGTGACAGTTGAACGCTTGACAGTTGAATGAAAAAGGATGGTTAACAAAATTTTAGTAACAAATTTAAGCAGAAACAAATTAAAAAAAACATAATAAAACTAATTGAAAAATATGTAAGAGATTTAAAAAAATGTTTTAATAAAATTATTCATAACTTCTTTTGGAGAAAAGATAGATATTTGATATAAATAAAGAAGAGACTCTTATCTTAAATATAAAATATTCAGAACGTTATATTTGTTCAAAGTTAACGCAGATAAGTATACTCAGACAATTTAAACATTTGTATTCCTTTTTCATACTTTGTTCCTGTAAGCCTCCATTTAACTTTTATTTAATTGGTTTTATATGACAAGCTTTTCTTTTGTAAAAATATTCGAATTCGAATTCGAATTCAAGATATTGATCATGTAAGTATAACATATTATTGTCACAATCGATTTGCATATAGCTTGACAGTTGACACATAGCGTTTGTGTCCAGAGTGATTTTGAAAATTACTATACCGAAATCAAAAATAACTGTAACAGCCATAGAACCATTTTTTTAATTTCTGAAATTTGAAATCTTTGATTTTTTCGTTTTTACTGGCACTGGTTTTAGATTCGTAAAAAGAATTGAACTCGAGATAATAATTTTCCCTAACACTACGATGATAGAGAACGTGAAGAAAGTGGGTCCCGCAATTCTGTCTGTCTGTCTATCAGTCTGTTATCTCAGACTGTACCTGACTGACCTTTTTTGGTCTAGAAATAACGGTACCTTCCAACCAATATACAAACATGTATTTATTAAAAAAAAAACGGCTCTAACCATTTATACAAAAAAAAAAATAACGAGTTAATATAAAGAGTATAGTCCATATTTTGGTAGTAAAGATATGTTACCAATAACGATTTTTAACGGTTACTGTTATCACCAAATTATTGATTTTCAAATTTTTCGTTAATATGTTCACCAATTTTAAACAAATCTGCGATATAGAAGGCTTATCTTAGACTTAAAAATTTAGCAAACAAAAATTTTCAAAAAACTATGTTTAGTATTTTTAAAAATACATGTATTGATTTTTTTTTGATGATTTAATATCTCGAAAATGGGTCAATGATTTTTTTTTTTTAATTTTGTGAAAAATTGTATATTAATAAATATTCTAAGTTGGCATACCCGGTTTTTATTTTTAAAGTGTTCATTTAAAATATTAATTTTTGAGAAAACCACTTTAACGGTTTTTGATATTTTTGTTTTCATAAATTCATATTTATCAACAAAATTAGATAGCATTCTTATTTTTGAGCGTACCTATCGAAAATGATATTTAAATCTATTTAAATGAAAATAAATTAAATAAATAATTTGGGTGGTGCAACAGGTCGTGAAGAACCAGGGCCTAGTGACTAACAACTCGGAACCATTCCTGTGTGCGCATGGCAATAGGTTAGTGTGTTGTACTGTGACGCTGGAGGTCTGGGTTCACATCCCAGCCTCGTCCACCTAAAAACTAAATAGTTTTTTTCAGGGCTCTTGCGAGGAATTGACAAAACCTCCAAGAGTATCACTTGTCATGAGAAAGTACGTCTCGTCTAGCAGTTCGGATTCGCCATAAAATTGTAGGTCCCTTCCATTCCTATATAAATATTAATTTATAAAAAAAAATAACAAGTGAAATAAAAGAAATCTAAATTTTTATGACCCTGAACTTTGCAGACAATTTGAGTATCATATTTTGGACTGTCACCAGCCAGTGCCGTAAATCTTGTTCGATTTTAAAAATTTGAATAGTCACCGCTTTGTTATCTCAAAGTCGCGGCACGTCATTTTTCATTAAAAAGGCAAAAAGAGCTGCTAAAAAGGGCTTCTAAAACTTTTGGGCTGCAACCAACTCCGTAAAAATTGTTCAATCTTCAAAATTCTAAGGGTAATCGATGGTTCATACTAAAACCTAGGTACGTCATTTTTTATTCGCGTGATTTTGAACGAAAAATATTCAAATATGTCAACGAATGTAGACAATTTGATTTATTTCATTACTGCTTTGGAAATAAGGCCAAATTGTGGTTATTCCATTTTTAATTCTAATTTGGTCTTATTTCGTTTGGCGTTATGTCACGTCGCCTAAGACCTAAGGTCTTTTAAATGCAATGCACGGCAATAGTTAGAAGGATTAGAAGGAAAGGAAATAAAAACTTTTTTATTACGGTAAATAAAAAAAAAAATAAAAATGGCGTACCGAGATTTTAGGATGAGCCATCGATTGCCGTTAGATTTTTCAAGATTGAACAATTTTTACGGAGTTGGTGGCAGTTCAAATGTTTTAGAGGCCCTTTTTGGCAGCTCGTTTTGCCTTTTTAATGAAAACTTTTTTGTTACGGTAGATAAAATAAAAATGACGTACCGAGACTTTGAGATAACAAAGCGATGACTATTCAAATTTCTTAAATCGAACAAGATTTACGTCCAAAAGCTTTAAAGCTCTTTTTAGCGGCTCTTTTTGCTTTTTTAATGAAAACTATTTTGATTTACGGCGCTGCGCTGGTGACAGTCCAAAATATGATACTCAAATTGTCTGCAAAGTTCAGGGTCATACATTTTCGGCGTGTTTAGGAAAACGAGCGGAGAGTTTGCTCCATCAAAATCTGAGCAAGCGAATCCAAAAATATATATCCTCAATATTTTTTGACAGCCCAACGGAGATTTTTTGCAGCAACTGAAGTTGTGAGGCCTTCTGAAATCACCTTATCTTGAACACGCTTATTGAATAAAAAAGTTGATAGAGAAAAGTTTAAATTTTTAATATTTAAGGTGGAATTTTGTGTTTTTGTAAAAATAAACTTTTTCACACCTCTTCCCCACTTCCTGTTATCTATTGAGTCTAATCGTTTTTCTTAAGAAACATTTGCTCTTTAAAAGCACCTGTGTCAAAAATAATAGCAAAATTAGTTTAGTCATTTACGAGATATGACGGAATAATCTTAAAACAAGACACAATTTTCTCAAAAAAAAAACAAGAAATCCTATATACCTATTTGTTTAGTGAAATCAAAATCGTTGAAGCCGTTTTTAAGAAATTTTAAAATACCCGTTAGATTAAGCTAGTACAAAAATTCGGATTTTTCCTTTAGCGAATTACACACAAATTCTATGTGTATGTACTTAATTTCAAGCAAATCAGTCTAGGTGCTAAGGCTCTAGCCAAATGTACAGTGATGGATGTACAGACGCACAGGCGCGTATAGACTGACAGACGTCATGACAAAACCACTGTTTTAAACACCTCTTTTACCTCTTTTTTATGTAAGATTTGATAAAAACCTTGATTTATATCTAATGGAACCATTAATTGCCTTCAAGAGCAAGTAAACCCTCCCCCTCTCTGAGTATGTTTCCAGCGTACGCGCCTGCAGTGCTTTATCTCAAAAGCTTGTACAAATAATAAATTGTTTTGTTTTCAGTATTTTCACAAAAAACTATATCCGCCTTTTGACATTTACTGTAATTACAGTCTTGAGATCATAATGTTCATTATTATATAGTGCTTGCTAAATTATTTTAAATAATTTATAAAATTTCTCTTTCCAGAGCTCTTCACATGAAAGAACACCCGGACTACAAATACCGTCCAAGGCGGAAGCCCAAAACTCTAACAAAATCTCCTGTGCCCCAACAAAACCATCATCACCAATCAACTAAGGATACAGTAGCGCAACTACAGCAAAAATACAACTTCGGCAATCCCCTCGAGCTGACTCTAAATATGCCACAACGAGTACCGAATTTCCCACTAACACCACACTATCCCTTGGATCCAACAATAGCCCTCGACTTACAAGCACGTCTGCAGGCAATGTATGCGGGAAGTTTATACCATCCCTGGCGTTATTTTGGTTGCACCCCGCTAATCAGTCCCGAAACACCACCATCGCCACCAAGTAGTAGTGGAACTGGCATTTCCTCATATGGCTGCATAAAGTCAGCGAACACTTCACCCACACTTTCGCTACCAGCGCAACATCCACCGAATATCATATGACCAACTCCATTGCGGTATGGTGCCGCGGAACATGCTGTTTGAATATATGCCATCCCTGCCCATCCAAAGAGAATTAAAAAACAAAAACAAATATTAAAATAAATGTATAGGTACATAGGTAGTGTTATCCTGCAAACATAGATTGTAAGTTGTTGTAGTTTCATACGAATACTATTTAGAAATAGAAAATTATGTTAAATAAAAAATAAACAAGAAGAATATAGTTAAAGTTTAAATAACAAATAGTATTAGAATATGGGAAAAAATCAAACAACAAAATGGCTATGGTTCCCAATTTTTATTTTATCAATTCTTCTTTAATGTGCAAATATCACAGAATTAAATAAGAAAGAAATAATATAAACATATAAAAGAAAACAAAAAAGTACTAAAAGTATATAAGTAAAAAATGTAAATAGGTATTTCTATACCCACCAATAAAAAAAATGGCTAGGTATTATAGTTTTTCAAATTCTTCACAAAAAAATGTAAAACCTTATACAAAATTGTAAATGTGATAAAATATTTAGTTTTATGTAAAAACTGTTTTGTATTTTTTGTTTATCTTTTAAAGTTTAAAAAATAAATATAAAATTTATAACTTCTTCTTTTTTCTTTTTTTGTAGTACAAAACCCCAGTAAAGTATACCAATAATATTTTTTGTTTATTATACATTGTGTGTAATTTTTATTTGTTAAACTTAGTTCTTAATGTAACCGCATTGTAAATATTAACACACGAAATTTTTCTATTAAAAACAAAATTAAAAACAAAATACTTAAAAAGTTGTTTTAGTATTCATTTGCTTTACCTTTCGTTGTACAAAAACAAGATATTTTTAAAGCGTTTTGAGTGATATGACCAACGGTTTTTTGTGCCTTCATCTCTGCTTCCATATCTGCTTAAAAATAGTTTCCACGTAACACGCAACAACAATTTTTACATTTCCGGCGTACAACATATTGTTGTTGAATTTTAAGTGGGAATTAAATTCAAGCAGGTATGAAATCGGAGATAAAGACACAAAAAAAACACTACTAAAAAGGATTGTTCAGCGTTATTTGGGGAATCTTTGAAATGATTTTATTCCTTTCTTAGTGTTTGCACTCTAAACTAAATGTGTATGTCGGTAAGATAGGATGATAGGATGATTGGGAAGAGAAGTAATCTTAGATGCCCTTACTTAATGCATCAAATTTATTTAATTTATAAGGATCCGTACTGCAGTTCTTCCTTTTCTTTTTACTACAAATTAATAAAGACAAAATGAAAACTGCACTGCAAATCGCTATGGATACGCTTTTTCGATTCCATAATCGGCAAGATAAATTCAAACAAGAATTTAACATGATTAACTGAAGGAGCTAATTTTAATAATTATCTAGAATGTGGAATTTACAAAAAAAAAAAATGTTATGGTCCAGATTTCCAAGGATGTTTATGGAAAGATTCCTCAAGGAAAACACTAGGAAATATAGATTTTAGTCCTAACTTAGCTTGACACCTGCGGACACGAATCAACAGTTTTTTGTATAGATAAAGATGAAGATTTTTTATTATGTACAAAGGAGTTTGCAGGCACTTTATTTAATCTACTACTTACAAGCCATAAATGGCTACCAAGGTACTTAACTTTATTAAAACAGGCGTGTTTTGTTTCAACTTAAAGCCAAGACCTTACAGTCTTAAAAAATATTTTAAACTACAAAACAACAAAAGTTTAGTGTGAATACGAAACATTTTATTGAAAAATAAAGTAAAATGTTATAGCAACGAGGCTATCGTAAGACTGGATATTCAGCCAGGCTTACAATAGCCTCGTTGCTATAGCATTTTGTTTTGTTTTTATTTAGACTCAATCGAATATTTTGTATTCAGAATAAAGTGTTGTTGTTTTGTAGGTATTATTAAAATATTGTTTAAGACTGTATAGTCTTAACTTCAGGACAAACAAAACACACCTAATAAAGGGTTTTTTTCAACAAGGACGCTACAAAAGTAGAACAACAGGGGCAGCACACAACGCCATATTTCTTGCCTTTCTTTTGACATTTCTCTTCAGTAAGGTTTGCCATTTTGTGATGGAAAGATATACGAGCCAACAACGAGTGGAAATTATTAAAATTTACTACCGAAATTCGGAGTCAGTGGCCTCAACGTTAAGAGCGCTACGTCCAATTTATGGTCGTCATAATCGTCCTAGCAGATCAACAATTGAGCGTCTAGTGGAAAAATTTGAATCCACAGCCAAAGCACAAAATGTTCCCGTGCCAGTGAAGTGCCCATAGTGTCGAGAATATTGCTGCCGCTGGGGCTTCAATTGCAAAAAGCCCATATGTGTCTCTCACACGTCGTTCTCAAGCGTTGGGCATCTCTGTGACGTCGTTGTGGCGAATTTTGCGAAAATATCTTGGCCTACATCCTTACAAGATTAAATTGACGCAAGAACTGAAGCCGCTTGACCACCAGAAGTGTCGTATGTTCGTGAATTGGGCTGAGTAACAACTTGAAAATGGTTCGGATTTTCATCGAAAAATCATCTTCAGCGATAAGGATCATTTCTGGCTGAAGGATTTGTCAATAAACAAAATATGCGGTATTGGTCAGACAGTAATCCACACGTACTTCATGAGTCATTATTGCATCCCAAAAAAATTACGGTTTGGTGTGGTTTAAGGGCCGGCGGCGTCATTGGGCCGTACTTCTTCCATGATGATCAAAACCGGCACGTTACAATGAATGGGGATCGCTACCGTTCAATGATAACCGAATATTTTTGGCCTCAATTGGATGATATGGACTTGGAGGACATGTGGTTCCAACAGGACGGTGCCACAAGCCACACAGCGAATGGTACAATCAATTTATTGGAAACCAAGTTTGGAGAACGTGTTATCTCACGAAATAGTGCAGTCGCTTGGCCGCCTCGGTCGTGCGATTTGACGCCGTTAGACTATTTCCTGTGGGACTACGTCAAGTCTATGGTCTATGCCAACAAGCCAGCGATGATTGATGAACTTCGTACGAATATCGAACGTGAAATTGCAGCAGTATCGGCCGATTTATGCTTGAAAACCGTCGAAAATTGGGTTCAGCGTCTGGACTTCTGCAAGCGTGCCCGTGGTGGCCATGCAAAAGAAATTGAGTTCCATACATGATGGCATCGAACGTACTAATAAATAATAATGAATTTCATTGATATCCAAATTTGTTTTTGTTTTATTTAAAAAAAACTTTTGTAGGGCTCTTATTGAAAAACCCGATATAAGAAAATCACAGTCTGGCAGGGTTGCAATCAATTTTTTTTTTTTTTCAAATACAAAACATAGTTACACATTTTTTACATGGTTTTGGAATGAGTTTTGTATGTTAGCATTCATATACATACATATATGAAACAAAATACCAGAAATTTATGTCGGTTGCCATATGAATAAATAGTACAAAAGAGGGATACGTATCAACAAAAATACCTGGAAATCCGCAATTTAATTTTTTTCAACACTATTAGATCTTGATCATTACAACAAAAGAATTACCAATACAAAAATGTGTACACCGGCTCCTCAATAACTGCAGTCTTAGTAGTTAGTACCTACCTACCAACAGACAGATTACAACAAAAGCATACACTAAAGAAGAACGGATTATAAACACAAATTGAAGGAAGGTTATAAGGATCTACCCATTGTAACTCCTTCAACGCAAAACGAATTAAATAACGGTGAACAGAATCTTTCCTTTTTTTTAGAAAGGAGTTCATATCTGGAATGCGTTGTGTATTCAAGGTGGTAAGCAGTTCTAAAGAGCGAGGGTAACTTAAGGATTCTGAAATTCTCCACCCCATCGCTTTCTTTACAAACATAGAGTTGGCTTTTTTAACGATAAAATTGATGTTTTCCGCAAAATCAAGTAAATCAAGTAAAATCAACTCCAAGGTCCTTAAAACTTTGAACACAATTGAAAACATTTATGTAAATTTTATAATTTTATGAACTGGGAATCCTTTTTTTTAGAGAAAATAATGTATTGGCATGTAATGGTCAAAATTCTGTTTATAAAATTCTGCATTTCAAAATGTTGTTTCTTCAAAATTCTGGTTACACAAAATTCTGTATGGAGAAAATTCTGTATTAATTCTGTATGATCAAAATTCTGTATGAGCAACGTTTGAATTTCCAAATTCTGTATTTAAAAAAATCGTTTTGACAGAGTGAGTGTAATGTAATGTTTTACATTATCAAAACGAAAACGATTTTTTTTATAAATACGGAATGAATAAGATCAGTCAATACTACCGATTCTTTGCGTAGTAAATTATAATATTTTAAAACTGGCAGCCTGGTTAAAAAAAAAAAATATATGCCTACTGGGAAGACATCAAGCTGAGTTTTGTTCTGTTTTTAAAAATTCAATGAAAATAGCGAAGGTATTCAAAGGATGCAAAAGAACCTTGAGGACTGGTATCGGCGGCCGTTGGAAGAAAAAAGCGCTTTTGCGAAAAGCGAATAAATATAAGCAATATTGAAAAAGTTACCAACATACATAACAATAGGTTTAATGTCCATTTTTGTCGAAAATAAATAAATCTTGTTTAAAAACAATTTCACACGACAAATAAACATCACAAATACCACTTTAATTCGAATTTATACTAGATTCGGAATAACGATCAAATTTAAATAGTCCTAGGCGATATTGTGCGTTTCTCAATATTAGTAGAAGTGAAGTTGGATATAATGACTTTTGGAATACCAACATTCGCCTGTAGTCGAATTCGAGTTTCGGATTATGGTTTGAGTAATTTTTAAAATGGGTCTTTTGATTTCGCTGACGCACAGGTGATAGGTTGCAAGGGCAAGAAATGGGGATCATATTAAAAAAAGGAAATAAAAATCACGGATGGCAATGGCACAGTGGATATAGTGTTTGACTGCTAAGCTGGACGCGTGGGTTCGATCACCAGTCTTTTTTATATTCCCCAACTTCAACTGGATGCCACCCGTGGAATTTCATGAGATAATTAACATCTAATTCTTAATCCACTGTGGCAACAAAATCTTTCATTTCCTTCTAACTAGTGTCGTGCATTGTATTTAAAAGACCTGAGTTCTTACAGGCTATGGTTAAAATTATAATTATTATAAGACCTGTAAAATAAGAAAATTCCACGTGTTATGAGAAAGAATCCTGATTTGATTAATATTTCCTACTTTAGGGAATACGTTTAGTTTAATGCTTCCTTATTTTACTTTACGGCGGTTATATGGAATTAGGTTTCAATATTTTTTTGTAATACAAATTTATAAATAGAAAAATCAAAGTTTTGTTTGTCATGCAAATTCTTCTTTTAAATGCTGAATTTGAGCATAGACAGTATTTTGCACCTACAGAATTTTGAAATCCAAAATTTTGACCCGCTCCCCTCAGATTCAACCTGTTCTTTTGACACATACATAGTTGGAAATTAATAATATCATCTTACATAAGCAAACGATCGCTGGCAGATGCGATGCTTTTGAAAATTGTCATATCATCAGGTAAAATAAGAATCTCATAGGAAGGGACAGCTCATATGAAAATAAGAGGTCCTAAGTGACTACCCTGAGGAACCCCCGATTAGGCAATACAACTGAATTACTGAGATTTTCTACAAAAACCTTACACTACAATCAGAAAAAAAAAATATTTCCAAGGTTATCCAATTATAGATTATATTTTCAAGTGAATTAATGGAGCATTATTTTTTTTTTATTTAAAGTCATAAGTCATGGTTTTATCGTGAGAGAAATAAAAATAACTTTAAAAATTAAAATGTCTAAGGCTGGTATTCACCGAGCGATCATAACTTATGAGCCTCATAAACCTATTCACCAAGCAATATTAATGGACATTTACGAGCGCTCGAAAAAGTTATGAGTGGTCTCGGCCTCTCCTAAGTTACGAGCGCTCTCTTCGAAATGCTGTCCGAAAACTTTCGCAATAAAACGACCCTTCTCCCCAAGATAAACAGAAAAAAGTATTCTCATTTGATACACCCATCATACACGCCATCATGGTATTGCTGGGTATTTTTATGACGTCAAAGCTCACAATCATCTTTTGTTATTATTTTTTGTTTAAAGCAGTCAAAATTAAAGAGTTATTTTCAGATGATAATAGAATAACTACAACCTGTTATTTTTATTCAGAGATTATACCTAGTTTTTACAGACAAAAGTAAAACATGTTTCTAGTTTATTGGTATTCTTTTGGTGTCTGCCTAGCTAGCTGTCATCGTTTCCAATTGGGAATGTTTGGTTGGTTTTTCGAACATTTGCTCTCATATTCAAGCATTGGCTCTCTTTTTCCAACACGGACAAATAATTATGAGTGGTTGGTGAAGAGCACAAATAATTTCCAAGTTAAGAAGCTCATAAATTGAAGAGCAGTTTATGAGCGATCGGTGAATACCAGCTTGGGCTAAAAAAATAAAATGCACACCTAGGTCACACAAAATTACTCTAATGTTTAGTTGGCTTAAGTACAATTTAAAAAAAATGAATAAACGCGAACATTATTAAGAAAATGGCCACTAACAAAATCATCCAAAGCATGAATTGTTTTTTTATTGCTTAAATTCCTTGACTATAGTAGTTTCAGCTACACAAAAATATGACATCAGTGGAGATTTTTTAATTTTATAATTAAAAGATTATTTTTTTTTTATTAATTTTAAGTTATTTTAAAAAAATAATCTTTCAAATATTGTTATTATATTTGTAAACAGGGTGTCCCTTAATTCGTCAATAGTATTTTAGGGCATGATTCTTGTGTGTACTCTTAGAAAAAAATTGTTCTACAGTAAGGGCCTATCTCAAATTTTGATTTATCGGGATTTGAGAAGTCTTACTTTTGTGTACCCTGACCCATGTCAACTGTAATTGCGCTGTTAATAATAATGATAGAAACTTTGTTTAGGCCTTTGTTCTTAGAAGAAGTACCAGCCATTGTAACTGTTTTTCCTGTCCATGCTAATTTTTTGACTTTGGGGTCAATCTCTAAAAATCAACATGATGTTCTAAGAATTTTTTTGAACGATGTAGCAATACTAAAAATAAAGGTCAGTGACAAGTTTGGCGAAAAACCCATAGATTTTATGATAATTTGGAAAACCAGCGGCAGGTAAAATTTAATAAAAAGGTTTTTTTTTTTGCTTAACGCTCGAATGGCATGAATAACAAATTATATTTTTGGAGACAATTGACACCAAAGTCAAAAAATTAGCATGTGCAGGAAAAATGGAACAGGCTAAAAACTATACATGATATCAAAATTGGAGATAGGTGCTTACTGTATTTTTTTCTTATAATACACCCAAGAATCATGCCCTAAAATACTATTGACGAATTAAGGGACACCCTGAATACAATTTTTTAAACCTTGTATGGAAACATATTTGCACACTATTTCAAAACAATTACATATTAACAAAGCATAAATTTCATCAACTGCTTTTTAAAAAATCGAATTTTCAAAAACAAACTGATTTTTTTTTAAATAATTTTGTTTTTAATATTTTGATATACATTAGATACTATTTAAACTTTTAAGAAGCTTCCATATAAAAAAAATTTCAATTGGTTTGTCCAATAATGAGAAAGTTGAAAATATGAAAAATTGTTCTAAGGGAAGTAAGGGCCTTATTGCGAGAGTCTATTCAAAAGTCGAATAGACTTAAAGTCTACTATTGATATTTCAAAAATCTATTCGTTAATATTTTTCAGTCAGAATACTATGAAACTTTATGAATTTTCCCCCTCGAGATCATGACAATCGGCGGTAAAATGAAGAAGAAGAAGTTTTTTTTTTTTTAAATCGAAGGACCCGTTATGGGTATACAAAGAATTGTTTGGCAGGTTTGGTAGGTACTTACCGTTTTTTTTTAAACAACAAAATAATAAAAACAACAGATATAGGTACAAGGTTTATGAAGATCCATCCTGCTGTTTAGCCTGGATAGACAGCCAGCCATGCAGACCAAACAAAATTGTGGGACCTACTTTCTTTGACTTATGTAGTAGCAAGTTTGTTTAAAATTGGACAAAACCCAATTAAGGACTCTTATGAGAAGTTAGTCAGTAAAAGAATAGTAATACAAAAATTGCACCTTAAACGTTGTTGCTGTTGCTAGTGTCTTCAAAAGTAAGGCCAACATTAGAGACAAAAGTGTTAATAACAAATCGTTGACGATTGACTCTTCCATTTACTAAAACTCTATATAACCTACATTTGAAAACCATCTCACATTTCTGAGGCTATAGAAAAGCACACTAAAAATATTAATTTATGATGTGCAGAAAATAATATTTCAGAAAATCAAAACGTCATACATACATATGATTTTTTTTTACAAATTAAAAAAGATGAAATTGTTTATTTCTTATATTTTATTAAAAATAATATAATAAAATAATCATATTTTTCATTTTTGCTTCAAATTATTGTTTTTCCCAATCCTACCTAAGTTTTAATTGAAATCAAAATGCCAAAAAACTCATTAAGATACCTTACTCGTTAAGCAGAAATATCTTATTTGTGTATAAGGTGTATTAGCTGAATTCTTCTTCCCTCATTCTGTTGTGTTGGCATAAGTTATATACAAATTCAACCCCCTTTCAACCAACCAAGGTCGATATGATGATAAGTTTATTACAACCAAAGCTTGTGTAGGTATTTTGTTATCTTTAACCAAAAGTTCATTTACAACCCCTCAGCTTAAAAAAAAATAAATAAATAAAAACACCGTGTCGTCGTCGATGAAACTTCCTTTCGTATTTTATTTCAGCGATTTACATTCACGATGAATCTTCTTTTTCGAAGGATAATAAACCAAGACAAGGACTCTTTTTTTAACTTCTCACCCAAACCATATTTTTTTTTTTAAGACTGATAACCGAAAAAAAAACACTTTTTTGTTAACAAATTTATCCCTAAGAAGTCAAATTTTCTTCTTTGTGGAGTGAGAATTAGGAAAAAAAAATAATTCAGGACACAACCTCATTCCCTAATTTTTTTTTTTAAGAAAATATTGAAATTTGTATTTTTTTTTATATTCACGTTCATCATCAAGTTCATCATTTTCTTATCAATTCTTTATTTTATTTCCTCTCACCACATGAAAATACAACCGCAAAATCAATCCTTAAGAATCAATTGGACTTCGAAATATAATTTAATGGAAAACAAAATCAAGAGGCAAATTAGTACACTCCGCGTCAAGTGATAAGGGTGAGATTTTCTAAAATCATTTCAGCTGCTTAAGAAAATCAAAATTTCAACGAATTTAGTATCAAACGACTCAGAGTGTACGAATTTTTACTCACTGGCAAAATGGATGGGATGAGGGGTGAACAAAAATCTAAATTATGATATTGTTTTGGTTGCTTATTGGTTTCAAATGTCTCAGGCTCGCTCAGTAGTTTGTTTTCTGATAACACAAATAACAAATAAAAATTGAATTGAAAAAAAAAAACAAAAAATAATAATAAAAAACACACCAACAAAACGCACATCCATTTTTATTAAGTCGTACAAAGAGACACGATTGGGAAGGAAAACTGTGATAGATAAGGAGCCAAAAGGTCCTTAAAATAAACGCAATATTGGTGTGCTGATGACGGCCATGGCCAGCACCAGCAGCACAGCGAGGAAAACTTCTCTAGCTCTTGTTCTGTTTTATGAGTTTTTCCTTCTATATTTATAAGTTCCAAAGTCCTTTTATTTGAAGCAATGGCAAATGGACAAGGACGACTTTTCTTTTTGCCGGCAGGACCTTTTTTTATTTTTCTTAGGTAATTCTTTTTTCTTGATCGTTTTTCGTTTGGTTAGTATTGCTTCTTGTTCTTCGTTTATTTTTTTATCTCCGGATGCGAAGCGATATGACTTCGACTTCGTACTATTACAGGAGCGTACCTACCTAGTAGCGACTTGAATAAAAGAGCAGAAGGGGGTGCGAGGGTTGGAATGAGAGTTATCTTTGGTGTTTGTGTGTGTCTATGGCGCTTTTCTAGAAATATAGCAACTATGAGAAAAATGATTTTTAATGGGGTGGAAAATTGAATGGGAGCGATGATGAGCAAATAAAGGAGCTCATTGTTATACACTTTTATCAAGATTCAGTTTTTCCTTCGTCTAGTATTTTTTTTTTTTTTTTGTTAACTCATTTTCTTTTCCTCCCATGCAACCCTGCCAGGCGACCATATCCCTTCCCTTCACAGTATACATCGCATCATTGTATTAAGTGTAAATGTTTGTGGTACTTGAATGAATGCCAATAATCGGAAAGGCGGGTAAATTTTTGATGTCGAAGAGGGGGTGGGGTGGACCAATGTTGACCTTCGGTATATAAACAGAGTTCATAGGGGTTGTTACTGCGACTAGCGCCTGATGCCACTGCTATACTCTGCCACCGTGTGCCGACTACCGACCGAACAGAAATTGAAAGTATGATAAGGAGTAAATAAGTCAGTTTGGTTGAGGGGGTGCGATGTGAGAAAGAGAACCCTTATCGTGATATGTTATTTGACAGTCGTACATACTTTGGTTGGCAAGTAGTTGGTAAATAAGATTCTTTTGTTTTGGTTTATTGTGTTGGCTTTTGCTATACGGAGTAGGTTTACTATGAAACCGGTATAGAAGCTGGGTGAAACAAAAGGGGTGGTTTTTCTTGTTGTGTGTCAACAGATCAAGCAAAACTAATTGAATTATTTCACACTTTGTTTGATATTAAAGGGGATTTACTGGTGGTGTTGCAAATTGGTGTTGGGACCGATTGAGATTAGAGCATATTATGAAAGAATCAGGTCTTAGAGAGAAAAAAGTAAATTCGTGTAGGTATGAGGGAATTTAAATGATTTGAAACTTAATTTAATGGAAGTGTTCAATTAGGACAATCTTTTGTTGTGTAATATTTGTGCTTAAACATTTTCTAAATGTGTTTTAAGACTTGTTTAGTGGAAATTTTTTTTAAAGGCATTATCTTTTTATTTAGAGAAAAAAGCTGTATGAAAATCATTATACTGATCCCTATACTTACAAACTTATATTTTATTCGAGTTGAATTTTTAATTTAAATGACATGCAGTAGCAATGTTTTATAATTTTATGTAAAATAACTAAGTCAACCAAAAATTTCATGAATTAATGAAAATAAAATTTAAATTTTGTTATTTTCTGGTTAACACTTGTGTTATTGGTGTGGAAAATGTCATAATGTTCGTCTTGTTCATGTTCAATGTTCATTTTCTAGATAGGCACATAAGTTAACGGGTTAATATTGTTTAATTTGAATAAAAAAAAGTATAACTAACAAATTTAGTTAGTTTATATGGCGGTGGATCGAACATTCTTGCACGGCCAGCGATTGTGGTTCTAATAATAACGAAAAAACGAAAATAATTCCAACGAGTTCGAATTAAAGATGATGATTGCATTCAGTAATTCATATTGCTCTCGTAGGTAGGGGAACCTGGGGACACTTGATCCCCACTTTTTAAATTTTTGATTATTTCGAATAATAAAATATAGTTTGCCTCCAAAATGCTATGGTATATAAATCATTTTATTGTTTATCATATTGCATAGTTACAAACAGAATTTTTGAAAATTGAAATACGTGTTTGGATGTTTTTCTAAAAGAATCCAAAGTAACCAAGTGTCCCCTATTCAGGGAGACTTGATCCGTGTATAGGGTCGACTTGGTTATTGGGGAATCAACTCTCCCCTTCTGTTTCTGCATAGCTTTCTTAGTCTAAATTAAATTTCCGCAAAGATTTCTTGAATTGCAATAAAACGACGCGTCACAAGTGTTGGACTGGATAGTTGGAGAATTGATCTTCTTTACGATTTGATGTCGGCCAATTTCAGAAATGTCACCTAGAACTAGCCACTTAAAAGTGTGGCTATTTGTTTTTTTGCAAAACGCACTACATAGCCATGTTTTGTTATAGATGATATTTGTGCAACATAACGATGTACGACGTTTTTTAAAGAAAGTATGTAGATACTACCCAGTCGTCAACATTTAATAACGAAGAAGAAGATTCATTTTGGTTTTCAGACTCACAGCTTGAATTAAACGAATCTTCTGAAACATTGAACGTTGATTCCGGGGATGGTGGCAATTCGTCTTCGTTTTCTGATGACGATGAAACAAACGCCATCATATTGCGTTTTGTCTTAATAGCTTTGCTCTGGATCTTTCTGTTTTTTTTTTCTCATTTCTTAATAAAATTTCCCCTTCAATTTTATTTTTTTCAGGTGTAAATATTAAGATTTTGGTTGATCCTTTTTTACGCCCTTTTGTAGTTAGTTTCCGAGGAGCTGCTTTTGGAAATGGTGGAATTTCTTCAGGAGTTTTAAGAACTGCTTTATAAGTTGAAGGCTCAGATGGTGTTGAGGGTTGTGGTAATGCCACCACTAGATTTGTCTCTTCAGCATTTATGTCATTTTGAAATATTAATTTCTGGATAGGTGAAAGCAAAGCTATATTTGTTTCATCGGCATTCGAATCGCGATTATCCTGAGCCTGCGAAAAATTTTGGACCTGTGGAGCAACTGGTTGGTCTTCTGAGGTTTGTCTTCCTTTGTCTTCAGTCGTAACTTCTTGTTCTGGTCGATCAGATACATACGATGAAAGGTAATCATCATCAGTAAAAATGTTGCAGTCAAAAGGAAAAATTCCTGTAAACCGAAAGCCACTTTGTATATTTTGTTGCGTGAATGCTCGTACAAATGCATTTCCAAAACACTCTGAAATGTCATAAATAGCTAAGGGCTTACCAGCATTTTGAAGCATCCAGTTGTCACAAGCGGTGTTGTAGTAGGCTTTTAGTGGTCCAAACACAGTTCTGTCTAGTGGTTGAGTCTTGTGAGATGTATGTGGAGGTATGGTGAGAAGATGAATTCCATTTTCCTTGGCAAAATTTAAACATTCAATGCTTATGTGTCTGTCATGATTGTCCATTATTATCAAACACTGAGATTCCAAGGAGCACTTGCTAAATTTGTTGAAGTGTTTCAAAAAATTTATAAAGTTAATGGCAGTCATCCAACCTGAAAGGAAAGTGCTACCCTTTGTGTGCCTGTAGGTGCACCTTTCACCATACGGACCTGCCAATTTTTGCGTGGGAAGACCATAAAGGGGGGAATATAGTTCCCCATTGCATTTATGGCACAGCATGCAGTTACCAGTTCACCGCGCTCACCAGAAGTCACTTTGCCTACTTGCTTCAAGCCTTTAGTAGCAACCACTTTTTTTGGCTTGTGAACCGTAGTCAACCCTGTCTCATCTATATTCCATATTGATTCTGCCCAAAGTAATGTGCCGTCATTAAAATTAGCAAATTTTCGAAAAACTGGAAAATGTTGTGCTTATTAAAGCTTGTCGATCTGCTCAAGCTATAGTTGCTTCAGGTACGCGCAGTGACAACTGGGAGTTTCTTCTCATAAACCAATAGAACCAATCGTGGCTTGCGGTTTCATTTTGTTATTTACTGTATTTCTGCGGAGGTTTATTATTTTGCACAGCAAATTCGTTAGCAAGTTTTCGCACAGAATGTGAAGATAAGCCATGATTTAGTTTACTTGCCTTTTCCAGGTAAGGGGCCAGTTATAGCTATCATTGAAAACCATCATTGAAAAAGTTAACTGTTGAATTTGAGACCTTTCGAAAGTTTAATCAGTGAATATTTTAATGCAGAAATATAGCTTACGACTTTTAAATTATTTCACCTTCAAAAAAAATTCATTTTGACCCATATCTTCCCCATAACGTAACTTTTAATTTTTCAATGATGAACTACCTTACCAATGATCATTGAAAAAATTAAAAGTTACGTTATGGGGAAGATATAAGTCAAAATGAATTTTTTATAGACAAGAAATAATTCTGAAGTCCTAAGCTATATTTCAGCATTAAAATATTCAATGATTAAACTTTCGAAGGTTCTCAAAATCAACAGTTAACTTTTTCAATGATGGTTTTCAATGATAGCTATAACTGGCACCTAAGCCACGAGCAATGTTTCCTCAACTATTGAGAAGACTCGAGATTGTGCATAATCAGGCTTATAACTTATGTCACTCTCATTCACTTTGCTCTCGTTTCCGATAATATCTTTTTAACGTCATAACTGGAATTCCAAATAGTTTTGCGGTTCCTTTTATCGAATTGCCTTCCATGATATTCTTCACAGCATCCCTAAGTTTGCTAGGGTCTACGGGATCACGTTTTTTCACGCCCTCCATTGGCTTGTATACTCTAGGCATTGTCTATAATTATAAAATAAACATAATGGGCCGTATTCATAGTCATTTTAGACCTGGGTCTAACTTAAACATAGCTTTGGTTGAATTTTACGGACGTTGATTTTTTTTTTCAGTTTCTCATTTCAAAATATTGGGAGCTATTTGTGTAGTATACCAAGTTAATTATCCTATAAAAATATAAAACCAACAATTTGTAATTAAAATCGGTCTGTATTCATTGAGCCAAAATTGTCTTAAACTGAAGTTTAGTTAAACCTGAGTCTATCTGCGACTATGAATATGGCCCAATGAAATTAAATTTCTTTAAAATAATTGCTTTCTGGGATACTTGATCCCCGGATCAAGTCTCCCCTACTTCATTGGGATCAAATCTCCCATACGGTAATTTTTTTTTATTGTATTTTCATTTTTATGAAAAACCTGGATGTTTTATTTAAAGTAATCAGCAACGACTTCCCAAAATTAACAGAGTCCAATGTATAAAAATGTATTCGCTGATGACTTTCACTGTTCACTCACAAAAAACAAATAAAATATTCTTAAAAAAAAGAATTTTTCAAGTGAAAACACAAAACTCAACGCCTGCTTTGTCTTAACTGTTTAGGACGGGGAAAATCACGTTTAAAGTTTGAATCCAGAGGTAACAAGAGTACTGCCACTATGAAGTTTTACAAAATAACTTAAATCATGGAGATAATGCCTAGGGATCAAGTCTCCTAGGGGATCATGTGTCACCAGGTCCCCCTACTCAGAATCAGTTCGTTTAATTATAAAAAAGTTCTAATCCTTTTAAATAATTATTATTTCATAAGAAGTTGATTGTCCCAAAATTCTATGTTCAATAGCCAGTAGCGTACGCAGGATCTTGTTTGGGGGGACTCAGTCTCAATTTTGGTGTAATTTTTTTTAAGGTATCACAAAATAGCAAACAAAATTAAAGACCTTCGTATTATCAACCACCAGAAATTTAATTTCAATAGAAAAAAAAGAATAACACACAAAATACTCCCTATAGTTTGGAAATTAATTTTACCTTTCTTTCTTTGTAAACAAATTTTTTTTTGTAAAAATCAAATGTGACAAAAATCCACTTTATGGACTCGATTTAAACAACGTCAACGGTAATAGCGGTAGGTGAAAAGTGTATTCACCTTTTAATAAACAAAAATGTCCGCTTTTTCTTTAAATAATCTCATAAATATGTTATATAGTCGATTTTTTTTGAGAGAGTGAATAGCAACTCAGCAAAATGTTTACACGCAAAACAATAACAAAACAAATTATTATTGAGAATTTTGTTTGTGTTTTCCGTGTAAGACTTTTACTGAGTTGCTGGTCACTCTCTCAAAAAACACGGCTAATAAAATTTATTAGGTCTGTTCATTTGATTTGAGTTCCTGTGATTTTTAGTCCAAAGTCCAATCAAGTTCATATAAAAGAAATGAAATTGATAGAACTTGGAAAAGGAAATGCAGAGAAAATCGCATAAATTCAGAGTAAAGGAACAGACGTTATTATAGTTTAAAGTAGCAGAAGCAGTAGCTATACAATAAAAGAAATGGTAACATTTTTCAAGGGAATTCTCATAATACAAATTATTATTGAAGCGTTTCATAGTGTTTTATGTTTTACTTAAGTACAATTTAAATAAGATCAATCATAACAATTTATTCCAATTCGATTTCTATACTTATAAAAAAAAAGTATATTAAATTATTGAACGTCAAACATAGTGCATTGAAAAAAAAAAAACTAATATAAATGTTTAGGTTACATTTTAAGTTTAAATTAATCATAATAGTTTAAGCCGACTATGAATGCGGCCCATTAAATATAAAAAAAGAGTTTGAGAAGATTGTCTACCTCTGATACTAGTTAAAGGCAGTTTTTCGAAATTTCATCAATTGACTCTACAGCTTTCTTAATGCCTTATGTCGTAGCATTAGAAATAACGACAAAAATATTTTTTGAATATTTGATACGTTCACTGAGCGCGAAGATACTGGTTCAAGCATAACCAAAGCATTTCACCACACTAAAAAGCAATAAATAAAGAGAAGATACTTAGAGAATGTATTATCTTAATAAGTGCACTACATTTTTTGCTATTTCATTCCGGCTTTTTTTTTTAAATGGGAAGAGAAGGAAAAAATTAAATGTGTGAAATCATTTTGCGAATTTTGACTGTTTGCAAGGGAATTTTGTTTGAGTTTCTATGAATACTGAGATACGTTTGAAATGTCAAACAAAATCTAGGTTACGTGTGGTATGAACAAATGATTTCAATACGACATCCATGTCTATAGTTTTTTTTTTTAATTCAAATTGAAAATGCTGCTAAAGTTTAAAAATGGCAAAAATATAATTTGAACTAAAAAATAATAAAAACCTTACTTCGATGACATCTCAAATCTTAGCACAGTATACCATATTGCTTGGGGGGGGGGCTCAGGCCCCCTAAGCCCCCCCCCTTGCGTACGCCACTGTCAAGAGCATCAGAACAATCAAACTCATTATTTGTTTCTAGTTTTAAATGCTCTAAAAAGCTATTTCAAATCAGTAACAACACCGCCAGAATAATTTTATACTCAAAAATACATAATCTTTTACGTAGATTAATGAATTTATTTCACTGAATCGACAAATATATTCATTGGATTAATAAAATTCATTTACCCAATGAATTAATCATTGGCCAACAAATAATTTTTCGGCTAAATGATGGCAGACATTTCATAGCCTTAACAAAAAATTTCATTAGGGTACGATTGACTAAAGGAAAATCCGTTGTTTGATGAACGGCTTCATTAAGAAATGAATGATTATTTACTGAGCCAACGAAATACAAAATAAACTGAATTTTAATGATTTTCGTTGAATAGATGGAATTTTTCGCTATATTTCCGAAAGGATTTGATAATCAAAATATTTTGTACCATAAGTAGAGGGTTTTTAGATATTCCAATAAATATTAAAAATTTATATTTGTTGTTTGGCAAATTTGAGGCGCCACAAAAAATAAATTAGTGGAGTCATGTTAGATTTATAACCCGGAAATGTTAATTTAAACATTTAAAGCACACTTTTTTTCAAAAACAAATTGGCACCTTTTCCATTTTTAGAAATTTATGACCCAAAAAATCAAGACAATTTTTTTTTTTTTAATAAAAACTGTTTTTTTTTTGTCTGAAAATTATTTTATCCAATATTACAAATACCTACTCTTGGTAAAACAAATATATTTTAATATAAGTACTTTTCGCTAACGCATGTACCAATAACGATCAATCTTTGTATGCAGAAGGTTTTATGACATAAGAAATTTATCAATACTATTTTTTGTCTAGATTTTTAAAATACATAATATTCAAATCGTTTTTTTTTATGAGAGTGCAATTTTTTGTAATCGGGTTTATTACATACATATGTATATGCTAGGGTGGATTGTTTTAAGCATTTTATTTTTGTCAAAATACTGCAAGCAACTCATAGTTTATGTTTAATGGTTTTCTGAATTCATCCCAATCATTTATTTTGAATCGCCATTAAAAAAAAAAAAAAACAAAATCAGAAAGCCATCGAAAATTGGTCGGTTGTTATTAACTATTATAGCCCAGTGGCCGAAATTCGACCACCAGAAACTCACACTCACAGACTCTACAGTCAAACAATTTGTTTGAAAATTAAAAACAAAATATTTAAGTTTTAATTTTTTTAAATGTGCACCGTGATCGGCAGTGCAAAAACAAAAATGACCGACAGTGTGTAAATGTGTGTCTCAGGTATATTCTGCACATCTCTGCGCCTATGGCTTTCCAACCATATAAAATTTATCAAAATCTGTTCGATACATTTTGAGCAAATGGTACCAAAAAATTTTGTTAAGGCTATTTATATACATAAAGATAGATTAGAGGAGTGAATAGTTGGCGCAATATAATAATGGATTCGTGTAGAGGGACCAAATAGAAGTTTTTTTCACCGGGGGTCTATCTCCTTCCGTATAGGTGGGAGGGGCACTTTTTAAAATACAAATGAAAATCAATCTTTTAAAAAAATATTTAAAAAAATCGAGATACTGATGAAAAAAATATTACATTTTTTAAAGCCGAAAACCTGTTTTTAGTTGAATTTTTAAATCAAGTTATTTCTGTCGATAGTTTTCGAAACAAATATTTTCACACTGTTTTTAAAATAAATGGTTACCCAATAAATGTCATAACCTGGTCTGGTCTTATAAAATCCTTCCAGCTGTTTTGATATATTTTGAAACAAAAAACTTTAAAGAAAAAACAAAATTCGAATTTTTAAATTTTAATTTATTTTTGAAAAAGAGGGCGCTTATGTTATTGTTTTAGTAAGTATGATCACGTAAGTTATAACTTTGAGACAAGATCAAATAAAATACTGAATTTTATAAGAAAGAAATATTAACTGTTTTCCAGATAATATGACATTAAAATGTGTTAATTTTTGAAAACTCAATTATCTGAAAATAACTTGTGTCGATGTTTTTTTATATTAAGAGCCTAGCGGTTTACTAACTTGTTCTAGAAGATTTAAAAACAAATATTCATTTAAATAAAAATAACCGTAGAGAAATTGTTAAAGAAAAACTCATTTTCATTGAAAACGACTTCTTCGAGCGATCTATCATTTAATTTAGAACAACATTTTAAAGAAACACTATTTCTATATTCGGCTTTCTTAGGGGCCAGTTATAGCGATTAGTAAAAACCATCAGTAAAAGTTAAAACAAGTGAAAACTGGATTTTTTTTAAGTACAGCCGGTTATGGTAATTATTAAAATTATATCAGTAATTAAGTGTCAAACCTCCAGCCACAGCTTCAATAATTTTTTTACTAATGGAGTGGAACAGAAAGAAGATGGAACACAGAAAACTCAAACGAAAAGTTCCATTTTTTGTGTAAAACGAATGAAGTTGGCCCACCAACTATGTAGTTGGTGGGCCAACTTCATGAAAACTTAATTAATTAAGTAAATAGAAATATCGGGTTTTTCAATAAGAGCGCCACAAACGTTTTTTTTTTTAAATAAAACAAAAACAGTTTTGGATATCAATGAAATTCTTTATTCCTGTGAGAGTACGTTTGATGCCATCATGTATGGAACTCAATTTCTTTTACATGGCCACCACGGACACGCTTTGCAGAAGTCCAGACGCTGAACCCAATTTTCGACGGTTTTCACGCATAAATCGTCCGATACTGCTGCAATTTCATGTTCGATATTCGTACGAAGTTCATCAATCGTCGCTGGCTTGTTGGCATAGACCATAGACTTGACGTAGCCCCACAGGCATATATTGTTTATTGACGAAGCCATTCAGCCAGAAATGAGCCTCATCGCTGAAGATGATTTTTCGATGAAAATCCGAACCATTTTCAAGTTGTTGCTCAGCCCAATTCACGAACATACGACGCTTCTGGTGGTCAAGCGGCTTCAGTTCTTGCGTCAATTTAATCTTGTAAGGATGTAGGCTTTATTTATTGACGAAGCCATTCAGCCAGAAATGAGCCTCATCGCTGAAGATGATTTTTCGATGAAAATCCGAACCATTTTCAAGTTGTTGCTCAGCCCAATTCACGAACATACGACGCTTCTGGTGGTCAAGCGGCTTCAGTTCTTGCGTCAATTTAATCTTGTAAGGATGTAGGCCAAGATCTTTTCGCAAAATTCGCCACAACGACGTCACAGAGATGCCCAACGCTTGAGATCGACATGTGAGAGACACATTTGGGCTTTCTGCAACTGAAGCCTCAGCGGCAGCAATATTCTCGACACTACGCGCACTTCTTTGTCTCACTGGCACGGGAACATTTTGTACTGTGCCTGTGAATTCAAATTTTTCCACTAGACGCTCAATTGTTGATCTGATATTGCTGTACAATATGGTCACCCTACTCACGGCCGGACCAACCATATGTGCAAATGCACAGGGCGCAAAATTCCTGGGGCGCATAACCAGGAGCAAGAAAATGTAATCTGATCTTGCGCAAACAAATATGTACTGCCATTTGCATTTTAACCACAAACATTCTTCAAATAATCCCAAAATAACATCCATCACAACCGTGCTAAGCTATTTCTTGCACACTAACTATCATCACTTTCATTGTTGCATTCAAGGAAAATTTAACTCAAGATATCGTAGAATTAAAAATCCCACTAGACCCATGCAAGTTCAATCCTACCTACCTAATTTCGAAATATTTCACCCTGTTCGTACAAAACAAAAAATCTCAACACAAAAAAGTTCCATGCCATCTCATATGTGCAAGATTTATTTCATGCACACTGAGCCCCAAAATTAACATAGAGAATATGACAACGAAAAATACTTATTCATAATGAATCATGTGGGCTAGAACATGCAGGTTTTGTATTGTGTACCGTACCTCTGTATGTGACTTCTCATCTACGAAAAAACAACAAAAAAAGGTCTCCGAAAAAGAGGTAGGTTGCTGTGCTAATTTATTGTATAATTTATTTTCTATTTTTTATTTTTGTAAATATGTACTTTTATTACATTTGATACATACAATTATATATGTTACCGTATTTGTTTGTTACTGAGTATAAGGCCTACCGGGGATACCCTAATAAAAAACGCATTGAAAGTCTACCTCCTGGGTAATGTGGAAAAGGCTTAGCATCAGTGTATGTGTGAAAATATAAAAAAGGGCGCAAGTTTGGCTGGGGCCGGCCCTGACCCTACTACAACAAAGGATCATTACAGCTTGAACGTATTCGGAAAAGATTCACAAAATTAGCTTTGCGCAGAACTTACTTGCATTCAGATATGCCTAGCAATAACATAAGATGCCAATTAATTCAATTAGTCACTCCAAAACAGACGAGATTATTATTTCGCAATGTTTGCTAGGGAAATTCTTTGTAACCACATTGATAGCCCTAAGTTGCTGTCTTCGTTTAATATCTATGCTCCTGCGCGATTCCTACGTCCTAAAGAAAGCGACTTCTTTTATATCCCCAGACACAATACTAATTACGGTTTGAATAATCCTATATGCAATGCTGCTTCCTGTTTCAATCAATTTGAAGATTTATTAGATTTCAATTTAAGTCGAAATGACTGTAAGGCTCTACATGTAAATAATATTTAATTAATTAGATTTAAGTTTAGTTTGTAAGATATTCTATAAAAGTCAAATGTACTTGTTAGAGTTAAATAAATGAATCAAATAGTAAATCAAATATAGAGTTGATATAAAATGATAAATCACAGTTTTCGCATTCGCAACATTTACCGTTTTGCCGCCATTTACCTGATCACCTCTCTCCCGCGACTAGGGCTGGCCACGAGACGAGAAAAGTCTCGGTCTCGATCTCGGTCTGGCATGACGAGACCGAAACCAGACGAGACGAGACTGCCTTTTAAGCAACCGAGACGAGACCGAGACGAGACTGTATATTTGGACCGAAATTTACAGAGAGTCTTATAAATTAAAAAGTCCAATTTCAGTTAATTATTTATTTTCTTCTGCACAGATTCAAACGATAATCGAAAATATTTCGTTCCAATAATCAACAGTTTGTCCGGAAATCGTGTTTTTCGGAGACGAGACCGAGATGCGACTTAATTATACGAAACCGAGACGAGACTGAAAATTTTCGATTTTAACGAGACAGAGACGAGACTTGCAAAAGTCTCGCAGAGTCTCGTCTCGTGGCTAGCCCTACCAGCGACTCGTTTTCTGCTGATTCCCCGCATACGAAGCACAAGTTAGTGTTCATAGTCGAATCCACAATTATAATCCAATGGCTCTTCCAATCCCAACAATGGCGATGGTTCTGGTGACAACGTAGGTCTGTCAGTCGCACTTCCCGACCGACGATGCCGAAACTCAACGTAAAACACCATATTTTTTCCAGAATGCCAGATGGATTTCAATGCTACTACCATTTCGTTTAAAATATTCATAACTTTTTTATTTATTGAAATACTGAAAAAAGTTGCATATCAAAATTGTTTTAAATTTTGAGTCCAACAAACTTGTTACAGAAAGTTTTTCAAATTTTTGATTAAAAATATCCTAAATTTAGGAAAATACAAAATTTAGTTTTAAATATTTACCAATAACGACAAAATGTTTAACATAAATATAGAAAATTTAATTGTACGCATTGTATGTCTTAATTTTTTTTGTAGGACTAATATGAACCGAGATATTTAGTAAAAAGTAATATCCAAGATGGCGGCTAAACGATAAATGTTGCGAATGCGAAAACTGAGATTTATCATCTTCGATCGAATAAAAAAACTGCTGGGTCCCCAATATAAAATTTTATAATTGCACTGTACTAATAAATAGTTATTGGTTTCGTGTGAAAAAAATGTCGAGTTGCAATCAAAACTAATATGGAGAAGTTCAAAAATGTGATTTTCAACAAGAAAACCATTTGAAAACAATGTCGACTATTGAAGATTGTTATCAATTTATTCAATACTAATTTTTGATCTTGACGATGCGATAATTTAGTCCTTGAAAAACACATACATTGTGTTTCGGAGAACAATTGAGGATTTTTTTTTAATTTTTATTGAACTGTACTCATGAAACAAATATTTAGTTTTATATAAAAAAAAACTACGTTATTGTAAAGTTGGTGAAACTTTATTTTTGCAAATGAGCTTCATATTAATTATGGGAATGTTTGACTTAAACTTTGCTCTTATACAATTTAAACAATACATGGGTAGTTAAAATTGCCTGTCTGCAAAAATTATAATTCCTTCAGTGCAGCGAAAGTTCAATAACCAAAAAGAAATATAAGAAAATTAAATGCCTATGCCCAATCAACTCGCATTTAAAAAAAATACATGGCTCTTCCTCACAACAAAGGCAAAATATATACACAATTAATTGATAGATTGTCCGAAATAATTGCTGAATAAAGCACCAATTAACTTCTCTGCAAAAGAATGCATTCATCGCATAAAAATGCATCGGAATCGGCATTTTTTTTCCTCTCCTCGCCTCTCAACTTCAACACTAAATCCATCAATATGTATACCTACAATTGTTCGAAATAACTGAAAAGTGTCAGCAATAATAGTCACGTCCGCATCCGTCCTGATCGGGTATGAGTACAAAAAAAAAAAAAAACAGAAAACAGAAAACAGAAAACTTTTCAAAAGAGGATAATTTCACAATGTCTATAGAGCGTTGTTAGTGATGGTTGATGCTGAACAACTCAATATAAAAAAAAAAATATAAATCAACCAAAATCTGACAAAACAATGCAATTTAGCATGCAATTCACACTCGATTGCGTTCAAATGGTTAAAATGGCAGGCGATATTATGGTCGTTGAAAAGGATTGCAAAATCGTGGTGTTTGTTTTTCTCTATAATGTCCTGGATGGCCACTGTCCAATGTCCATGGTTAGGTTTCTCGGTTCAGTGTAATATTTTTGCCTTTATAGCAATCAAATTTTTGGAAAGTAGATTTTTTTGAACTGTGAATCCTTTTTTGAATCTAACAATCGAACATCAGGCTCCGAGATGCATACTAATGATTTGACACAACAGATTGGCAATTGCATTGTTTTTTTATTTGTCAATTCTGGAAGGACGAAAAAAAAAAAAAAAAAACAATCAATTTGATGTGAAAGTGTGAAAAGTCTCACAAACAAAATATTTTCTTTTCCACGAGTGACAAAAATCCATCCAGACCTTTAATCTCGATTCTCGTTTGTAATTAATTCATAAGGACATGATGCGAGAGGGGTGAGTTTCGTTTATTTTTGTATTTATTATGCAGTCGCTAAGCCAGTGAATCCCTTTTTTATGATCAAACATGGTGCTAAAGATAGATAGGATACAAATTTGAAAAAAATATACTTTTTACTTACACAACTGCGCCCTTATCCATCATCAAGGATGCACTCACTATATACAAACCCCTCTGCTCTATTATTATCCTTTTAATTGTGTGAGCGCAGTGCGGCGCGGTCCATGTCAAGGCGAATCAAATAATACGCACGTGTCGAAGCATCGAAGCGGATTAGCTATGAATTGTTTTGATTGTAGAATTATGCATATATTGAGTATCGTCCTTGTGAATAATAGATGAAGGATAACAACAACAACAAAAAATAGAAAATAGAAAACGTAAACAAAAATGTTTGGGGTTGATCCTTTTTCTTTTTTAGTCATCTAAAAAGATTGTTATAATGTCCGTGGAAATCTTTGTTTATTGGTTTAAGCGAATAGAAGGTCACTTGAGGCAGTTTTTTTTCGGAAAGATATTTTATTGATGTTTATTTAACGATTATATGGGTAGTTTAATATTATGAATGATTTGTACTTTCGAAAGTATAAGCGGCTTTTTATGGTGCGTTGTTTTCTTTTGGGTTTTAATTGTATTGCTTGTTTTCTTAGGATATTGGTTAGTGCGTAATAGCTGAATAAATATCCAAAAAATATATTTGGCGTATTGATTGCACTTTTAAATAAAATAAACAACTCGATTGCACGAACTTGCCTTTTTGGTTGAATGTTATATGAACATTTATCTCACCGATCGCCTTTTCGATTGGCGTATGGCCAATCCACTGCCACTTTTTTCTTCGTATAATGGAGTCTATGGGCTCCTGACAGGTTCTTGCACGTAGTTCGGTATTAGAGATACGGTTGGGCCAGACAATCCTTAAGATGTTTCGTAGACATCTATTAACGAACGTTTGCAGCTTTCTAGTGGCAGTGTCAGTGACTTTCCAAGTGCTGCACCCGTAAAGCAGAACAGTCGTAGCTTAGTCTTTAAGCTAAAAGAGTTGTTTCTCCATATTTTGGGCAGCATTCCGAACGCAGCCTTTGCTTTTCTGATTTGGCTGTTTACTCCCAGTTCAGTTCCGCCACCCGTAGAGACAATACTCCCAAGATATTGGAAATCCTCTACCATCTCTCCCGGTTATCCAGAAATATTTACTTCGATTGATGAGGAAGTTCCAAGGCTGATCCTTTTAGTTTTTGCCGAGTTGATCTTAAGCCCTACGATTTCTGCCTTGTTGAGAGAGTAAGCATACGTCGTCCGCGTAGTGCAGATGTTTGAGGTGAGATTGCATAGTCCACTGAATTCCTCCATTTGCATTTGACAAAGCTGCGTGCAGTACGTCACTTATCACCACAGTATTGGTGACAGTATACAGCCTTGCCTAACCCCACTTTGGATTTCAAACTCCTCTGACAGCCTACCTTTGTGGAAAACGTGACATTTGGATCCATCATATGATTGCTTGATAATAGCAATCAATTTATCTGGGATATTACGGTCGTCCTGGAGACTGCTTCTAAAACGCCGACTGATCGCGAATTGGTAAATTTGGTTGGAAGTTGCTTGTGTGTCAGTCGACACCCAACTCACTTTGTAGCACGTCTAATGCTCGAACATGGTCCCTCCAATAACAAGGCCGTTGGTGTTGCAGAAATCGACAAATCGTTCGCCATTGTCGTTTCGGTAACTAAACCAACACTATGTTTTCCCATGACATGCCTAAGCCCAGTGTTGTCGTTGCCAACCTTTTCATTTAGGTCTCCCATCACCATAATTATATCACCTCGTGGAATGCTTTTATAAGCAGCACTCAGCCGGTTATAAAAGGCCTCTTTCTCCTCGTCAGAAGAGAGCAAAGTTGGGGCGTAACACTGTATGATGGTGACACGACGGCGACGTACTTTAGTCCGGAACTTGGCTTTCAGGATCCTGTCACCTAAAGGCTCCCAGGAAATTAAGCTTTTGAGAGCTGTTTTGGAAAGCAGCAATCCAACGCCAGATTCCCGAGCGCTTCCAGGTGTTTTTCCGGAATAGAATAGTACAGTGTTACGGGTTGGTGACTTAAACTTCCCCGAGCCCAGCCATCTAACTTCACTTATCCCTAAGATGTCCATCCTATACCGCTTGAATTCCTTCTCTAGTTGCAGGAATCTGGCATTCTGAGGACCTTCTTTTCCATCGTCAAGAAGCGTCTTCACATTCCAGAAACCAATCTTGGTCCGGGTACAATTGCCAAAAGTCGTCAACGAGTTATCATTAATATTCCGAGGCGTAGTGTTGGTTTCGGTAACGGGTTGATTTCAGTTACGGAGAATGCTAACCTCCGTTACTTATCCTAGAAAGCTAGGCCTTTTCACACTTGTAATTTTGGCCCATATGTATATTGGGATACACAAATTGTTGCCCGGGGACCACCACAAGGAGTTAAAACAAGCACTTCATCGTGACTGATTGTTTCGCTACTGGCCCAGACCAAGTTCTAGGCAATCAATAGTTTCCCGATCAGGCACGATGCAGGTCGCCACGCCAATGTCTAAGGTATGGTTTTCATAAATTAAAAATGCTTTTTCCTGTGAATTCGAAGAAAAATATGTGATAATTGTTTAAAATTAAATTAATTTTGCGATCATTTTTAGATAGTAATACCCATAGAAATACCAAAACACTCAAACATTTGCGTGTGTTTTATTAGTTTTTATTTAATATTATGACTGAAAAAATCTCCCAGTCATGACCCCACCCCCCTCCGTGTATCCGCGCTTGGTCAAACACTCAACAGTATCAAAAAAATTTGTGAAAAAAAAACGTTTTTGTCAAACAGAGAGTAGGTACACACTATCAAATGTGAACCAGATTTGTCCAACAGGTTTGAAAATTTGTAGGTACCCCGTTTAAGGCTCTTCCAAACCATCGCCAATTATTCGGTGCGGCGAAGAAACATTCGCCGCCGTTGGCTTGGGCCCTCTCATTCATTTCCATGCAAATAAATTTTGACTAGCGAATGTTTCACCTTAGGCTCTCCCAAACCAATGCGAAATATTTTGCGGGCACAAAAGGCACTGTTGTCGCTATAAATCGGTGAAACCATCTTCATCTTTGTATTATGAGAATGACAATCGACTAGCAGTCCAGGTATACTAGGTTCATGACTGTCACTGTCAAAATGCAATTTTGGCGTTCAAGATCGTATCCAAAGCGATTTGGATAGATTTGTGATGTAATTCCTTCTAAAAAAAAGCTATTGCAACAACAAATCAAGGTAACTGAACATTTTTGGTTAGGTTAACACCGTCACCTTAACGCAACGAACGTCAATGGGAAATGCACCTCTTTTAAAAAATTCCATTTAATGCAATTGATACCGCAAAACCCTTCAATTTTATCCACGCCTATAAAAACGGATCAAATTTAACTGGGATCAAATTTAACCAAAATTTTAACGCAATTGAGAAAAACATCGGGTTAAAATTTAACAATTTTACAACTTGCACTTTCTCATTACAATGCAGAAAGCTCGGGAATTTAAACAATGTAAATAACATTTTATTTGTAGGTAAATTAAAAGACCCCTATTTGCACAAGATTGTGGTTGATTTAATGACCATGTTATATCAACATGAAATTCTTGGAAAGAAAAAAATTCGCATGCTTTTTAAATTACCACAGGGTTAATTTTAACAAAGTTTGTGCAATTTTGACATGGTCTATTGTAAATTTTAATTTAACTCCATAACCTGTTGATTTTACGTTTCATATAGTTATTTTTACAATATTGTTTTTTAAATACCCAAGTCATCTGAAGAAGGTCGTAAATACGATCAAAATGTTAATTTTACAAAATCAAAAACTGACCTTATGCACATAAGGGGTAACTTTATCTTTATAACTCAAAGGAAACGAAGAAAGGGAATAATTTAAAAAAAAAAATGTTTATTTGAATTTTTAAAAAATCTTAATTTTTTTAATTCTGTTTTTCAAAAACGGGTTAGGAACATTTTTAAAATGAAATTCGTATCGTGTATCTTGTGCCTCAAAATGTGATCAAGATTTTATATACTTAAAATAAAATGCATGAATGGATCGCAATAACTTTTACTTGTTGTTAAAAGCTAGCACATAACTTGACATTGAGATATTGACGATGAAAGTGAATGCTTCAGTAATGTAATTTTAAAAATAAACACAAAAAAATGAGATTTTATGATATAAATTGTATGTAGGTACAAGTTTTATCTTAGAACTTTGATATTAAAAAATGTTCAAAAACATAACACACATAAAATTTATCTTTTTTAATTTTGAAGTTTGAAGCTAAGTCTGAGCTAAGCAAAACAGATACCTATTGATTAATTGAACTAACATGACTTTATAGAATTTACAAAAATAAATTTATTCTCATAGTATATAAAATTTCGAAAACATTTCAAAGTAATTATTTATACTAGTATCGCCAGTGGCCGAAAATTCGGCCATACAAAAAAACACAAATTCTTGGAAGCTTTATGAATTCTCTTTTTACTCTACTATACAAGTCTGTGAAATTGGCAGGGCAAGTTTCACCTAGAGAAACGGGACCGACGCAGTAATTTGCAGTTTTTCTATTCCCGATTTTACAGTTTACCAAATAGTGGATGTAATCGAGTAGGTAAATAAAATAACAAATAAAGTAACATTTAACAGAATTTGGTTAATTTTTTGTTTCATTACATTTTTTAAAGTACACAATTATTTGTCTTAAGCGAACATTACCCTTACTTTTAGTAAAATCAAACTTTGTGCCTGCACAAACAAATTAAATAAATTCAGAAAAATATTCCTTTTTCTTAAAAAGGACCACAGTTTGGTTGTTCCACAATTCAAAATTTACTGAGAACTGGACCGCCAACCACAGGTTTTGTTTATAATTTATGGTACATATATGAACCTTGAATCTGCGAGGACTTCAAGGAGCTAGAGTCTTAAGGTTAATGCATACTGATTATTGATATTGAATCACTACCACATTCAAGTCCCTTTTATGCAGGCAAATATGGTCCTAAAGATATGAAGGGTCAAAGGGAAATACTTCTTAAGGCCACTTACGTTTATTTTCTAAACATATTCTAAATTCAAAAAAAAAAACGAATTTCGTCATAATGATGAGATGCGTGGAGATTGGAGAGAATGCCAAAGATTTGGGTTTATTTAAATGCCAACTGTCGCCTAGAGCCTTGTCGTTTTCCGGTCGTTTTAGTGAAACGACAATCGTTACAGGGGTGTATATTTAAAAACAAAAAAATATTGAGAAATGCAACCTTAGACCATTCATGAATTTTAATTTGTTTTGGCAACAATACGGCAGATGTTTTTAAAATACCACGTCAATATTTGGTTGAACTATTACTACGTAGATGTGCTCTTACAAATTTATACAAACTTTTTCCAAACATTTTTTGTTTAATTGTTTTGGAAAAAATGATTTTACAAAAAGTGACATTTAGAGAGGTACCTATCCAAAACTTTTTTCATAATGAAAAATGACCCCCTTGTTGCGGTAAATTTTACCGCAACAAGTTTCATTGGCCTATTCATGATCATTAATTCATTTTAATCACTCCTTTTCCGTTGTGGCTCCAAAAGGCTCTTAGAGTTCAGTAGATACCTGGTTTCCATCAACCAGAGACCTGCTCCTAAAGTATTTTGGAAAAGCAACCCAAGCAGGTTGACACAAATCAAGGTGGAAAATGTGTGACGGGCGGTCCACAAAAGAATAAATAATTACCTTGTTGACAGATGGTCGACACAACCATAATACAACGTGACAGACAGGTGTCTACGTCCAAATACAAAAGTTGCACGGGCGACACTTGGTCCCCGATGGCAGATGTGACTCAGTATGAGAATGGCTGAATGCCCAACGTAAATATTTTACTTAATTATAAATTGTATAAGATGGAATGTTAACGCTAGTCCCTTATCCCTTAATCTGCGCAAAAGTCCAACGATGTAGAGTAAAATCGCGAAGTAGGGAATTACTGCCAATTTCTTCTCTCCGACATCTTGAATATTGAAGTTAACTTCCCATCAATTTTCTCAACAGTAATTTTACTTTTATTCGAGGGGAAAAATGTATACGGTCTTGAACTTGAGTTTCTTTTTGTAGATTTCCAAAACTTTCTTTTAAAAATTGAGGGGTGTGAATAGGGTGGCTGAATGCATTCATTGAATTCCCGCCCACTGGAAGTCATACTAGAGGACGGCGAATTCAGTGGCGATGACAATGCAGGAAGCTGGGTGTAAAGTGCGAGTAGGATAGGCGGTGGGGTCTCAACTGCGTTCGCTCACTCCCGCAAATATGCGGGGTGTAGCTGAATGATGACGCGACCGAAACCCACGCTTTCTGATTGGCCGAAAGCACTTGGGCATTGGAAAAAGGAAGCGGTCGTCCAGGCAAGGTCAAAGCCTGGAAGGGCACTTCTTACCCGTCTATAGAGCGAATGAGAGGTTCGGAAAGAAAATTGGAAAAAAAGGAAATTTTTGGAAAAGCGAAAGAAAAATAAATTCGAGTGTAGTTTTTTTGGTAATCTTCTTTGGAAGTTTTCATTACCGAAAAAGGTTGTGAAAACATTTAGAAAGGTGTTGTTAAAATTGGCGGAGAAAGTTTGGGAAAAAGGCAGAAAGAAAAGAGGAGGAAAATTGATTGGAGATAGGAGCGAGAAGTTGTCAGGAGAAAAATTACAAGCTAAGTATATATCGATATCTTATATTAGAATTGTGCGTTTCTTTTATCTGAGAGATTTTGTAAAATTTAGTGAATCGTTTGGTTTTTGCTTTCGAGTATATTTCCAATAAAGCGGAACTCGCGACCCGTTAAAAACCGTTTTGTTCTTTCGGGAAAAAGCAGTAACAGTCCATCTTCTTTTGTTTAACGCTTTTGTTCTAACAGTTTCTAAAAGATCTTGGGTTTTAATCCTACTTGAAAGGTTTCCCAAGCAAAATTTAAAATTAATTAAAATTCTTCTTTTAAGAGTTTAAATTCATTCTTTTACTTCAAAATTCATCTTTGTTGTTTTCCGCTCCAAAAGGTTTGTGATTTCCTTTCATTCAAAAAAAAAATCACTGGCGCCCATTTTATTCCAGGTACACCCTGTAAACATTTTTATAATTTCAGTTTAATTCAATAATTAATTAATTTCATTAATCGCAAGTCGATTAATAAAATCCCACACGTCGCTGAACCCACCCCATCGCTGAGCTACCGTGGTGGCAGCACCTTTTGTGCTACCTGTTGTGTAAGTTTGCGAAACGCACCCATCGCCCATCTGACAGTTGTCATAACTTTGATTTTTTTTTCTTTCGTCGCGACGCACGCCGGTTAGTGTGCAAAAATTATTTTATTATTTCGTTTGTGATAATTTTTGCGTGGATTCGATAAATCCATTTGTGTTTCGCGGATATAAAATCCGTCATCATATTTATGAAACTATCATCCTAAATTCGCGTTTGTAAATTTCACAACAATTGGCGCCCAACGTGGGGCCCCCCTTTGTTTGTCGGATTTTTTTTTGTTACAACAATTGCATTGATTGTTTTGTTCTGTGCATTTAGGGAAGTGTTTATTGTTTTTATCTTTTTATAAGACATTTACTTGGTGTGTTTTTTATTTATCTAGGTACAAAATACCTACAAAACAAAAGTGCAACAGGTTGGAGTTGGATTTAGAGGTACATAGATAAAGTACAGGCATACAACATTCATACATACATCGGTAGGATCTGTGGACAAAGTAAACAAAACAGAATACAACAGTGAAGTGATTGAGTCGAGTAAGGTTTCTTTTAATTGTTTTCCATTCAGTTTGTAATTTTGATTAAGTGAGATATATTCTCTATTTGCCACTTAATCAATTTACTTTAACATATTTTGATTCTTTTTCTTTTTATATAAATTAAATTTATTGGATACAGAATAGTGTGGTCTCTTTCAGACCAACCATTTTGTGTTTACAAAAAAATATAATAATTTTGACACCGCGTAGGTTACGTAACGTAACGTAGAACAGTGCAGTGCAGGTTTAGTGCAGGGTCGGTATTTTTTTTTGTTGCTACTATTTTGTTTAATACTTTTTTTAATACTTTTTAATCGTGTTTAATACTATTTTTGTGCGGTGATAATAAATTTGATAATTTGATAGTCGAGTTAATTTTTGGTACTTAGTACTTACAATAAAATTGAATTTTACGTGCTTTTTTTTTGAAAAGGACTTAGTTTGTTTTTATCTTCAATTTGATTTTAGCTATTTATTTTTTTTAAACTCGATTATTTTTATTCGCGTTTAAGGTTGTTTTAGACATTCGTTTTTTGTAAACATTTTTTTTTCACTTTTTAATTAAATTTATTTTGTTTTAATTTATTTTTGAAAATGGAAACTAGTCAGGTGAATAGGTTGTCGCAAGATGAAATCACCTATGAGGTAGAATTCAGGGGATTACCTGTAGGGACAGTAGAAGAGATGCGCAAAGCGCTTAGGATGGTTTTAAAACTGGAGCGTAGGAACTCTTTTATTCCTCCCGCTTATCCGTTCAACTTTGAACAGGATTTTACGGCGGTTGAGAAGAAATTAGGAGAAATAGGGAAACTTTTAGAAAATCCTCCGAAGTCGGAAACTTCGAAGGAATATTTGAAAATACTTACCAAGGTTGAATGGGCTTTGCGTAGGTTAGATAGGAGCTTACCGGAGAGTGAATCTCAGGATAAAAGTAGGCAGGCTTTGAAAAATAAAATCATCATGGCAATGGCAGAGTTAGAGGACGATGAAGAAGATGAGGAGGATGAAGAAGAAGAAGGAACGGAAGAGGAAATAAATAAAGAGAAAACGGAACAGGGAATGAATAAGGGAACAGAGGTTGAAAAGCAGCGTTCAGCTGAACCTCAAAAAATTAAGTCGGTAGTTCCTTCTGCCAGTACACCGACGAGTTTAGGAGTGGCAGGTAGTGGAGTAGGAGAAAATAGGGAAATGAGCAGTCCAGTGGTAGGACAAGTTTTAGTTAGTTCCGAAAAATTTATGAACATTTCGAAATGGAATGTGAAGTTCACTGGTGAGCGCTGTGGTGCTTCAGTGAACTCGTTTTTAGAAACGGTTAGTGAGATTCGTCAGGCTAGGGGGGTTTCGGAACCCCAACTTTTTAAGGCAGCAGTAGAGCTTTTTGTAGGAAAAGCTTTAATTTGGTTTAGGGCAATAAGGGTGTCAGTAAATTCGTGGCCAGAACTTATCAGAGAGTTGAAGCTGGAGTTCTTGCCACCGAATTATGACGATCAGTTGATAGATGAGATTAGGCGTCGCACACAAGGCAACGATGAGTCCATCGGTGTTTATGTGGCGACAATGCAGAACTTATTTGGTAGGTTAAACGAACCAATCTCGGAAAGTAGGAAGTTGTCAATGATTCAACGGAACTTGACACCTTTCTACCAAACTCAGCTTGGTTTAACGAAACCAACTTGTGTTGCCGATTTGGTTGCTTCAGGTAGGAGTTTAGAAGCGGTTAGAGCAAATGTGGAGTCGTATGTTCCACCACCCAGTGTTAGGAATAATAGGAACTTGCTAGAACCGGATCTAGCGTATTTAGGTAGGGAATTTCCTGTAGTTTCGGTTGTTGCTGAGAACAACGGAACTATTCGTCAGGGACAATCTGCAGTTAGGTGTTATAATTGCAATGGATCTGGCCATTTTGCAAATAGGTGTTCTGCTCCTAGGCGTTGTTTTGGGTGTGGGCAGTTAGGAATTAGTAGGCAGAATTGTCGTCGCTGCTCGGGAAATGGGCAACGGGCTCTTGCGCCAGCAGGGCAGGATGTCCGAAGACAGTAGATAGGTTACCTGCTGGTAACCGGTTGGTGAATCAGATTCACTTAGGCTTTACATTGGAAGCAAACGGTAGTGATAGGAGACCATTTTTAGGAATTAGCATTTATGGTTCTAAATTTTTAGGTTTATTAGATTCAGGAGCTTCTAGAACCATAATAGGAAGGGATGCTTGGAGTATTCTCCAAAATTTAGGTCTTTCTTTAAAGACAGACACTGTTGGCTGCGTTCGGTTAGCGGACGGAACAGGTGTCAAGACGTTAGGAACTCTCTCGCTTCCAATTATAGTAGAGGACAAGGCAGTACTGATTGACTGTCTTGTGATACCAACTCTGCCACACACAGTGATCCTTGGTGCAGATTTTTGGGCACTCTCGGGTATAGTCCCGGATTTGAGGTCACGTGAGTGGAATTTTTCGGAACAGCCGGTTTCGATTTGTTCTATTACAGAACGTTCTGAGTTGAGTGATAGGGAAATAAAATGTTTAGAAAATTTGATAGAAGAATCTTTTAAGAAAATGCCTGAAGGCTTAGGGTGCACAACTATGGTTGAGCACAAGATTAGGACGTCGGCGGAACCGATTAAACAACGGTATTATCCGGTTTCTCCGGCGATGCAGGAACATATAGATAGGGAATTAAATGAGATGTTAGAAGCAGGAGTTATTGAGAGATCGACTAGTGCGTGGTCATCTCCAATACTGTTAGTTAAGAAGAAGGACGGCTCCTATAGATTCTGTGTGGACTATAGGAAGCTAAATAAAAATACTGATAGGGATGCTTATCCACTACCTTACATTAATTCGATTTTAGATAGGCTTCGAGGTGCAAGGTTCTTGTCCTCACTAGACATCAAGTCAGCGTATTGGCAGATTCCTATGGAGGAGGAATCAAAGCCCTATACTGCTTTTACGGTTCCTGGGAGAGGCCTTTTTCAATTTCGAAGAATGCCTTTCGGTCTTCACAACTCTCCTGCGACTTGGCAGAGGTTTATCGACACAGTTTTGGGTGCCGACCTCGAGCCATACGTTTTCGTCTATTTAGACGACATCATTATCATTACAGAAGATTTCAAACAACATCTTGAAATCCTGAATGAGGTGATGAAAAGGTTGAGTGAAGCAGGATTAAAGGTCAGTAAGGAAAAATGTAATTTTTGCATGCCATCGCTGAAGTTTTTAGGTTACATAGTGGATCGAAATGGTTTACATGTAGATCCAGAGAAAGTGGAAAGCATGGTTAGGATTCCAGCACCGAGGAATGTAAAAGAAGTTAGGAGTTTCATAGGGACAGTTTCATGGTACCGTCGTTTTGTACCAAATTTTGCAGAGTTACTTAGGCCTTTATCAGATCTATTAAAAAAGAATAGGAAGTTCACTTGGACTCAGGAATGTGAGGATAGTTTTAGGAAGGCAAAAGAGTGTTTGGTGACAGCACCAATACTTACTTGCCCAGATTTTAAACGACCTTTTGTCGTACAAACAGACGCGTCAGATTTTGGTATCGGTGCAGTTCTTTCACAGAACTTTGATGAGGGAGAAAAGGTTGTCTGTTACCTTAGTAGGTCTTTGAATAGGAACGAGAGGAATTACTCCACAACTGAAATAGAATGCTTGGCTGTACTATGGGCTATTGAGAAATTGCGGCCGAATATCGAAGGTGTTCGGTTTACGGTTGTGACGGATCACTATTCCCTTGTATGGTTAAGTAATCTTAAGGATCCGCAGGGTAGGTTAGCTCGTTGGGCAATTAGGCTCCAACAGTTTGATTTTGAAATCATTCACCGCAAGGGCAAAGAGCATGTTGTTCCGGATATGCTTTCTCGAGGAGTGCCACAGTTGGGTGGTATCTCAGATGAGGATCCAGACCCTTGGGTGACGAAAATGATTTCAGAAATCAATGCGAATCCACTTAGATTTCCAGCTTGGCGAGTTGAACAAGGTCAGTTGTTCAAACTCGTCAAAGCAAATCATGTAGTAGTGCATGAAAATAATCAAGAATGGAAGAGAGTGTTAGGGAAAAACGATAGGTTAGGGATTTTGCAGGAATACCATGATGGTCCGTTAGCAGGACACATGGGAGTTAGGAAAACTTTTGCCAGAATCGGGGCAAAGTTTTACTGGCCAAAAATGAGGGCCGATATAACCAAATATGTTAGGAGTTGTAAAGTTTGCCAACAAGTAAAGCCGGTGAATGAGAAACCGGCTGGGTTAATGACAGAGAGGGTAGGGATTAGGGAACCATGGGAGATGATATGTGTAGACTTGGTAGGTCCACTTCCGAAATCAAGTAGGGGTTTTATTTATATTTTAACGGTAGTGGATTACTTTACAAAGTTTCCACTACTGTTCGCGTTGAGGTCGGCCACTGCTAAGGCTATAGTTAGGGAACTTGAAGACAACGTCTTCCTTTTATTTGGCATCCCAAAGGTGATCGTCTGTGACAACGGTCCCCAGTTCCGATCTAAGGAATTGAAAGCGCTTTGCCAGGCGTACGCGTCACAATTAAAATTCACAGCCCATTACCATCCGCAGGCGAATCCTGCGGAGAGAATTAATCAGATTTTGAAGACGACGTTGAGGGCTTACGTCGCTGAAAACCACAGAGTGTGGGATTTACAACTCAGCAAGGTGGCGTGTGCTATTCGCACGTCACAGCATGAGGTTTTAGGAGTTTCGCCTTATTATGCGAATTTTGGGAGGGATATGGTGACTTCAGGTCAGGAAGCACCAACAATAGGAGATTGTTCAGGAAATGTTCAGGATCGGGAGGCGATCGCTGAACGTTTCAAGGAACTAAGGTTAGATATAGGGAAAAAGTTACAAGCAGCATCCAAGAGATCTGCTCAAACATACAATCTTCGGCGGCGTGATGTTCAATATCGCCCGGGCGAAATTGTATGGCGTAGGAATTTTACGTTGTCGGATGCCGCGAATTATTATGCTGCCAAATTAGCACCGAAGTTTGTCGGTCCGTTTACCATAAAGAAGCGTGTGTCACCTTGGACATATGTCTTAGAAGATAGTAATAGTAAAGAACGCGTTACTTGGCATGTTAAAGATTTGAAACCGTATGCCGATGCATCCGAAGATTAAAAAGTAACGTAAATTATTTTTTTGTAAAATCGATGATTTTCATTGTACATTTTTGTTTTTGATTTTAAATTATTCTTTTGATGGAAAAACCATTTTCATTTTCATTACCTGGGCATATCTTAGAAAATGTGTTACAGAAATGAAGCACATTTTCTAGGAGGTAAGGGTGGGATTTGTTGCGGTAAATTTTACCGCAACAAGTTTCATTGGCCTATTCATGATCATTAATTCATTTTAATCACTCCTTTTCCGTTGTGGCTCCAAAAGGCTCTTAGAGTTCAGTAGATACCTGGTTTCCATCAACCAGAGACCTGCTCCTAAAGTATTTTGGAAAAGCAACCCAAGCAGGTTGACACAAATCAAGGTGGAAAATGTGTGACGGGCGGTCCACAAAAGAATAAATAATTACCTTGTTGACAGATGGTCGACACAACCATAATACAACGTGACAGACAGGTGTCTACGTCCAAATACAAAAGTTGCACGGGCGACACTTGGTCCCCGATGGCAGATGTGACTCAGTATGAGAATGGCTGAATGCCCAACGTAAATATTTTACTTAATTATAAATTGTATAAGATGGAATGTTAACGCTAGTCCCTTATCCCTTAATCTGCGCAAAAGTCCAACGATGTAGAGTAAAATCGCGAAGTAGGGAATTACTGCCAATTTCTTCTCTCCGACATCTTGAATATTGAAGTTAACTTCCCATCAATTTTCTCAACAGTAATTTTACTTTTATTCGAGGGGAAAAATGTATACGGTCTTGAACTTGAGTTTCTTTTTGTAGATTTCCAAAACTTTCTTTTAAAAATTGAGGGTTGTGAATAGGGTGGCTGAATGCATTCATTGAATTCCCGCCCACTGGAAGTCATACTAGAGGACGGCGAATTCAGTGGCGATGACAATGCAGGAAGCTGGGTGTAAAGTGCGAGTAGGATAGGCGGTGGGGTCTCAACTGCGTTCGCTCACTCCCGCAAATATGCGGGGTGTAGCTGAATGATGACGCGACCGAAACCCACGCTTTCTGATTGGCCGAAAGCACTTGGGCATTGGAAAAAGGAAGCGGTCGTCCAGGCAAGGTCAAAGCCTGGAAGGGCACTTCTTACCCGTCTATAGAGCGAATGAGAGGTTCGGAAAGAAAATTGGAAAAAAAGGAAATTTTTGGAAAAGCGAAAGAAAAATAAATTCGAGTGTAGTTTTTTTGGTAATCTTCTTTGGAAGTTTTCATTACCGAAAAAGGTTGTGAAAACATTTAGAAAGGTGTTGTTAAAATTGGTGGAGAAAGTTTGGGAAAAAGGCAGAAAGAAAAGAGGAGGAAAATTGATTGGAGATAGGAGCGAGAAGTTGGCAGGAGAAAAATTACAAGCTAAGTATATATCGATATCTTATATTAGAATTGTGCGTTTCTTTTATCTGAGAGATTTTGTAAAATTTAGTGAATCGTTTGGTTTTTGCTTTCGAGTATATTTCCAATAAAGCGGAACTCGCGACCCGTTAAAAACCGTTTTGTTCTTTCGGGAAAAAGCAGTAACAGTCCATCTTCTTTTGTTTAACGCTTTTGTTCTAACAGTTTCTAAAAGATCTTGGGTTTTAATCCTACTTGAAAGGTTTCCCAAGCAAAATTTAAAATTAATTAAAATTCTTCTTTTAAGAGTTTAAATTCATTCTTTTACTTCAAAATTCATCTTTGTTGTTTTCCGCTCCAAAAGGTTTGTGATTTCCTTTCATTCAAAAAAAAAATCACTGGCGCCCATTTTATTCCAGGTACACCCTGTAAACATTTTTATAATTTCAGTTTAATTCAATAATTAATTAATTTCATTAATCGCAAGTCGATTAATAAAATCCCACACGTCGCTGAACCCACCCCATCGCTGAGCTACCGTGGTGGCAGCACCTTTTGTGCTACCTGTTGTGTAAGTTTGCGAAACGCACCCATCGCCCATCTGACAGTTGTCATAACTTTGATTTTTTTTTCTTTCGTCGCGACGCACGCCGGTTAGTGTGCAAAAATTATTTTATTATTTCGTTTGTGATAATTTTTGCGTGGATTCGATAAATCCATTTGTGTTTCGCGGATATAAAATCCGTCATCATATTTATGAAACTATCATCCTAAATTCGCGTTTGTAAATTTCACAACACCCTTTTCAAAATTGAAAAATGGCCCCAAACTTATGAAAAATGGCCCCCAAACATAACATGAAAAATTGCCCCAAAATTAATATAAGGAGCAACAACAACAGAAAAATTACAATATCACAAAAAATATTTTGCGTCGGTTTGGGAGAGCCTTAAAAGTGCCTTGCCTTGCCTGGACCCTTCAAATTGAAAACAAAACGGATACGTTGTTTTATCCAGCATTCGTTTCAGTTCATTTTTGTTTAATTTTTAAGGTTCGCCTACTAAACATCTTTATTTAAAATTTCTTATGGATGCTATTTTTGAGCAAAAATTTTATAAAATTTAATTTTCTCAACTTTACGGTAAAAATAAATTTAAATATGGCACCAAAAAATCCAAATCAATAAACTTTAGCATCTCCCAAAATTTCAATCTTTTAAACCCACCCCTTATAATATTAAAAATTATTTATGTGCAAAAAGTGCAAATATGCATTTAATGCTTCAACGGCTTCATACAGACATAAGATTCTGCACATCTATAAGGCAAAACCTTTCCAACGTTATATAGTTCATATGAATCCGTTCAGTATTTACGGAGAAAAGTGTACCGTTAGGTTTTGCTTAGGTTTTGCTAAGCGTATTAATATATAGATACACGTACAAAATTAATTTCAAAAAATTTCATAAACAAGTTTTTGAAAAATCAATTTTTCAAAAATAAATTTTTTATTTTTGTTTAAAAATCGGAAAATCATATGTTTGAACATTTTTGATATGCAATATTATTTATACTTTTTAATAGCTTCTAAATAAAAAAAAAAATATTATTAGTTACTATTAGAAGAAATTCAAAAATATGAAAAGTGGAACAAATATGTATTAAATAAAATATTTTCACACACATCCTTTTATTAATATTCTTGTAGACGTTTTCGAGAAAAATAAGATTTTTCTTAACGGTTTTTAACATTTATATGGCAGCTACCGTTATTTTTGAACTTAAAAAAATGATTTTTAAAATTTCCTAGAATATAAATAATATATATAAAGTTTAAAAAAAAAAACTGACAAACTCGTTTTCCAAAAAATAAGTTGAGTTTTTTTTAATTAAAACAAAAAAAATAAAAATACCAAAAAGTTGACCTAGAACCATCGAGATTTCAGTTTTTGACTACGAGTTGATAGGAGCATTGCATTTTGAAAACAAAAGTTGTTCCTAATTACGTGAAATTTTGAAAAACAAAATGCTTTAAACATTTGTTTTTTTTTTTATATATTTTTTTTTTTTCAAAATTTTGAGTTCGAACATTAATATTTGAAAATCTTAAGCTTTTAAAATTTAAAAGGACGCCTTAAATTAACTCCACTTGAGCCGGTACACGTTGGTTTACACTTTTACATTTGACAAAAAAAATCGAATACAAATAAAACAACCACGTAGCCAACTTGTCCTTCCAAATTTTACGCCATTCAATAGTTTTTGTGATTTCAAAATCTGTTCATTAAAAGAACTTTATTAAAAAAGGAAATTAAAAATGGGATTTTTGACCTTACATACAAAAATAACAGGTCCATGTTAATTGTACCGTTGTTAACCCACCTTAGCGGGACCACATAGACCTCCCTCTTCCTATACAGCCTCTGTGTTTGTTCTATCTCATCCTAATCCAACCGTTTTATCCTGTTTTAAATCTTTCGGGTTCTATAAACGGTCTGGCAGGGTGAATGCCACACACAATCGGTCTTGGACAAACAGATCTGTAATCAAGAGAGCCGCTACCAGGGACTGCAAGACTTGCATTTATTTCATGAGCTTTATGGTAGATTTACATGTACACTCCCTGTCACTTGTTTGAGGCCACTATTTTCATAAAAGTTTTTTTCTCGATAATTACCTGTAAGCAAATTTTTTCCTGGAAAGTTTTGATACGTGTGAGTAGGTATATATATTTTGCAATAAAAAAGGATATAAATAAAGAGTTAACTTGGAAAATTCATAGAAATTTCCCAAATTATGTGAATGGACTGCAAAAATGGATATAAAAAGTTGTGTCACTTGATTGAGGCCATTCCAAAAATTGCTTGGCAAAAGTTAACATAGCCGATTTTTTTCAAAAAAAGTTTACAATATTTAAGAAAGGATAGAAAACTATATTTTATATTAAATTTCAAGTTAAAATAGGCTTTGGAAACACGTCGACAATAGCAGAAAGAGGATCAATAGATGCTTTAAAGGAACTGGGATTCTCAGACGAGAAAAAGCTAGGAGACCGAAAAGAAGTAAGACCATTGTCATTTACTATCTAGCAGACACTGAAAACTATGGAAAAAACACAAAAAGACGCACAGCTCAAGCAACGACAATCGGATAAAAGCGATTCATTCAGCGCCTAGCTTCAAATTCCACACTATCAGAGCCTAAAATAAGGTCAAAAAGTGGGGTATCAGTCAGTATTTCGACGGTTTTAAGGATAATTAAAACCAGTGATGGTACATCAAGAGTATGAAAATCAAAAAGCAACCGGTTCTACAGCAGCTACATAAGGAACTACGGATGAATTTCGCCAGTGAGCATGTTGCCTGTAGAAATGCATTGAAAAAGGTTGTCTTTTCAGGTGAAAAAAGGTTTAATCTTGAAGGACCCGATGGTTATTACTTTTATTTTCACGATTAAAGATAAGAAAAACTTATTTTGTCAAGACATCACAGTCATACGTCAGGTGTTATGGTGTGTGGAGCTATCAACTATTATGGAACATTTGAATTGGAATTTATAACTACAACAACGAACGGAAACAGTTACAAATGCCTGCTGTAACGGGTATTTCTAAAGCTTAAGAATATTCTGGAACCTCTACCTTGGATATTCCAACAAGACAACGCCCCTTTCTATACTTCCTGGGTAGCTAGTAGCTAGTAGATGCAGTTGGAAAACGTTGGACTTTTACCATGGCCAACTTATTCACCGGACTCAAACATCATCAAAAACATTCGGACCTGGCTATCTCGAAAAGTTTCTGATGCTGGTAGACAGTTTGGAGATAAGGACGTCTTGGTCGAAGTTAACTGCGATGCCTGGAGCTAGATTTTAATGGATTACTGGATTATATTAAATGTATGATTTAATTCCAAACCGTCTAATAGAGCTAATTGCAAAAAATGGCGGTCATACTCATTATTAATAAACAAAAACATAATGGGGCATATTCATAATCGCAGATAGACCCAGGTTAAATAAACTATAGTTTAAGACAATTTTGGGGCAATGAATACAGACCGATTTTAATTACAAATTGTTGGTTTTATATTTTTATAAGATAATTAGCTTGGTAAACTACACAAATAGCTTCAAAATTTTTTAAATGATAAACTTAAAAAAATAGAATCAACGTCCGAAATTTAAACTAAACCTATGTTTAACTGTGAATATACCCCAATACATTAATGTTTAAACACAAAGAAAAAGTAATCATTTTTATAGTTTTGTTCATTTTTTATAAGATTTTTCAATTGGCCTCAATCAAGTGACTCATTTTTTTATAACCATTTTTGCAATACACTCTTATAATTTGTGAAATTCCTATGGAATTTCCAAGTTACCCCCTTAAATTTATAGGAAAAATATTTCCTACAGGTATTTATCGAGAAAAAACTGCTGTGAAAATAGTGGCCTCAAACAAGTGACAGGAAGTGTATCTTCGTCCGACTTCTGCAAAAAAAAAGGGGATGCAAAATAAAAATGTACATTTGTTGGATAGAGAGGGAACACCAAAATGCAGAAGATCTTCGTGCATGAATATTATAAGAAGTGCCATAATGCAGATATGAAGACGAACATGTTCATCTTCTTGATGGTTCTCTTTCACACGCTCGGAGTTTTGGCATACATCTGTCCCGCTCTACTTTTATTCATATTTGCAGACGAAGATACATGTAAATCTAGCATTAACATAACTTTTGTCTCATATACTTTTATTTCGGCCCACTTTCACACCCAGAAATTTACTGTATGGGCTCTTAGACTAATCACAGAAACGCAAGGGCGAATTTTGTGGCTTAAGTCTAAATCATAATTTTCAGAAGAGGTGTTAATAGCATCAGGGATCAGGATCAAGTTTTTTTTTTTTTTCTTTGAAACCAGTCAAATTTCATTTGATATTGTGGTGAATATGCCCAGTTATGTAAACAACCACACATTAGTACAACTTTCCGCGCCATCTTTGAGTGAAATAAATAATTAAATCCATCACGGTTGGTGTCCAGCCTCGTTCGTACGGGAATATTGACGAAACCTTTTGGAAAGCACCTTCTAGTAGACCCTAGAAAATTCTATAATCCTTTTTTTTCGGGTATAAATACAGTTTGATTTTGGAAGTGAATGAATAAATGTCAGTGTGAATAAAGAGTTGCATACTTGTGCTTGGTTATAAGAAAACAGAAGAAAAAGTATTTGAAATAAAAAGCGTTTTATTTTGTGAATTAATTGCAGTTTCAGTTTGAATAAAGGAAATAAGTTTAATTTGCGAACCTTTAGTAAAATATTACAATATATTTTCTCCAAAGGAAACATCAAAAATTCAATCAAATTTACTCTTTCATCTAAAGAATAAAAAAAACATAAAAAATAAAAAAAACTATCATAATACCCTTTTATTCGATTTGAAACTGTTAACTAAAAGAAAACCTATAACACAAAACTCTAGCCATTTAAGCCTTTTTTATTCCATTTTGTTTCACAAGACAGACAAAGAGAAGAAGTGTCCTTATTTTGCCCAAAATCATTAAGTGCACATTGTGAAAGTATAACCAAAAATGACTTCTTGAAAGCGGACTTTGTGGCAAAACCCCATCATGGAACCGAAGCTCTAGCAATCTCCTTCGAAGGAGCATAAAGGAACACCACATTCTATATTCGCTAACACGCCAGTTCGTTTTCAATTCTCTTCAAAACTATAAGAACTTCCTGTGGCAAGAGATTGTGTGTCCATGATTCTGGGTTTTATGTTTGTCATTTGTTTGGACAATTGTTGTTGGTTTTGTTGTCCTCCGTTGTCTTTGGAGGAAATATACTAATAAAAGTAAATGTTTTGGGGTTTCATTGTTGGGGGCAAATGGTAGGTAGGTACTTAAGATAGTAGAAGAATACAAAAATATAAGAAAGCAACCAGACATAAGAAAGGCTAACAGAATAATACTAACAGAACAAATGGAGAAAAGAGTATAAGGAGGACATTTCCGTTTTGGGTAAATGATTTTCTTACGGCTCATTGTGTGTGTTGTTGTCTTTTAACAAAGAAAGTTGATGATTTTTTCTTGTTTTGGTGGTGGAACGCTGCGGAGGAGGTGAGAAATGCACCAACAACAGGAAGAAGTTATGGCAAAGCAACACAATGGCATTTCCACCAAGGTAATCAGGTTTCTTTTATTTAAAAAACATTTAACTCCCACGACATAATGATGATAAATTTCGTTGTTTGCTTTTAGGCGGATGGACAAAAGTTTTTGTTAAAATTAATGTAGATTTGAAGGAAAATTATTACAATTTTTTAAGTAGAAGTAGGCTATAGGTTAAGGCCTCAAGAAAAAAATTAACAAGACTTAAAGAATATGCCAAGGAAATTAACAAATTGCAGTTGGATGTTGGATTAACATTTCAGAATTTTGATTGTAAAGCTAAGACTAGACGACGTGTAAAATCTACATAATTATGTATCCGTCACGTCACAGAAAACTTCAACATATAACCTACATATATTGCAAGTTGTACATTTTTTTTTAAACACATATTGTGCGTATTACACGAAGTGTTTATTGTGTAAAAAGAATAACATAAAAATATGTTCTCGTGACGATTGCATATAATGAAGCTACATATTATTACACATAATTTGTTCCATATATTTATGTTGATTACATTTTATGTAAAACTTATGTAGCTTTATTATGTGTATCTATAATTCAAATTTTAAAATGTCACTTTTTGATGTGTGTTTAAAAAAAAATGTCTAGGAAAAAGTGGGCTGCTGTTGTGGTTTTGGCCACTCATTTAATTGAAGATAATGCATTGAAACGTAAAAAAGTGAGTGTCGAAATCAGGAAGCGTCGCGTTTGGGTAAAGAATTGGGTTCGACTTCGAGAAAAAGATGGGTTTTGTGCAAAATTATTGGTGGAACTACGCAGTGAAGAACCTCGCTTATACAAAAATTTCTTACGGATGACGGCCAGTCAGTTCGATACATTGCTGAATTTAGTGCTTCCTTATATAGAAAAAAAAAACACAAACATGCGATTAAGTATTCCTGCGTCGGATCGGCTGATACTCACGCTGCGGTACTTGGCCACTGGTGACAATTTTAAATCGTTGCAGTATATTTTCCGAATTCCACAACCTACCATTTCTACTATAATTCCCGAAGTATTGAATGCAATCTATAAGGCTTTGGTGAATGATTACTTAAAGGTGATTGTTTTATCTAATTATCCTGTATACCTTTTAATAAGTGTAGCCATTTAAATTTGCATTTCATAGTTACCAAAAACACAGGAGCAATGGGAAGCTGTGTCACGCCAATTCAACAAGCAATGGCAGTTTCCAAACTGCATAGGTGCACTTGACGGAAAGCACGTTGTTATGGTCGCACCGCCAAATTCTGGGAGCGTCTTTTATAACTACAAAGGTAAGGACAGATTAATAGTTTTTATTTGGTTATTTAAAATACAATGAATTTCCAAAGGAACGCACAGCATCGTGTTAATGGGAATTGCAGACGCAGAATACAAATTTGTTTATGTGGATGTTGGTCGTAATGGAAGATATTCGGACGGCGGTGTATTCAACAGATGCAGTTTTAACCAAGCATTAGATGCAAATAGGCTGTGTTTGCCACCACCAAAACCATTGCCTGGTCGAAAAATACCAGTCCCCCACGTAATTGTCGCAGATGATGCATTTGCTATGCGCCCAAACATAATGAAACCTTATGGTAAACGCGGTCTAACATTATTGCAACGCGTTTTCAATTACAGATTAAGTCGTGCACGCCGTATAATTGAAAACACGTTTGGCATCATGACGGCACGTCTGCGAGTGCTGCGGAAACCAATACACTTGGATGCAGAAAAAACGAAAAAGGTTACACTCGCCTGTTGTGTTCTTCACAACTATTTGTTGACAACAAACTCGGCGACTTACGCTCCGAGCACATCATTCGACCAATATGATGCTGAAGGTAATATAACAAGCCAAGGTGATTGGCGACACGAGAATATGCCCACGACAACGTTACACCCTCTCGAAGCACCACGGCAATGCGCAAATAATGCTAAAGAAATCCAAAAAGAATTCACTACATACTTTGTTGAAGAAGGAGAAGTCCAGTGGCAGTATAAACATATTTAACTTTATTTAACAAAAACATTCAAAAAAAGTATAAAAACAAACATAAGAAATAAATTTGTACTCTTTAAAATTCATTCGAGTTTAAAAAAACAAATAACAAAAAATAAAGTTTTGTACTTTAAAATCCACTTGTTGAGTTTTTAATTCATCATGGTCAGTTCCTGAGTAATATTTATTTACTCGTTTTCTTCATTTTCAGTAATATTTATTTCATCGCCCTCTTCATTTTCAGTGTTCTGTTGCACGTAAATCACACCACGTACATTATCATCATAAACTGAAACATTGTTCCCATCAAAATTCCCATGATTTGATCCCTCTGTTCTCGCATCCATAAAATTATATACATCTTGCATTAACAACCTTCGCAAATCTCGTGACTCAGAATCTAAAAGAGTGCGTAGTTCTGCTAAAAGGTGGTCGCAGAAGGTTGAATTTGGGTCTGAAGTTTGAAGAGCGGCCACTGCGCTGGCCAGTACCGATGATACATGTGCAGTAGATGCGTCGCTATGTGATTCTGGTGGCATTGTTTGTATCCGCTGGCGCTTGTTCCGTTGACCCACTTCAACAAGGGGTGTTAATGGTTGAGGTGAATCTTGTAGCTCATCTAAAATCGAACGATCGGTGACTGAGGGTGGCTGTAGTAAAAAAAAATTTACACAAACATAATGTGTTATGAACAAAAGATCTACTTACAAATTCCATAGATGCCACAGATGCAGTTGATTGGTGCACTTTATTGACCTCCAAAAACAGCAATTGCTTGAAGTACTTCCAGTTCACCGTCTGTGAATCGGTTGCACCTTGTCCAGACTTTTTTTCTCGCAATTTTGCGAAGTTAGTTTTAAAGGTAGTCCGGAGGGCTAACCACTTCGTTTTTATTTCATTAACGTCGACTCCTTCAATGTTTAGTTCATCAAAAACTTCGCGCCAGCTATCCATCCTAGAACATTTGTACTCCGCAGAAGCAGCATTCCACAACACCGGTCGTGATTCAACGGCTGCAATTAGGGCTTTTATTTCATTTTCTTTCCACTCATGCTGAATTTTTCTTTTGCCTGCAGTGGATTTTCGAATGCGTTGTTCTGAATTTTCACTTGTTTTATCCATTAAAAACACAGAAAATTAAAAAACACGACCGGCCACACAACAAAATACGAGCACATAACAAAAATATGTAGCTGTAGGTTTTTGTCCAGATACATAATTTTGACAGTGACATATTTGTGTAGTAGAAAATAAAAAATGTAACAAGTGGTATGTGCGACTAGATTAGACGGTATGTATAAATGAACATATTCTTATGAGCAATGGGTTCTGCATATCGTTGACATAAATGTATGTTTGATATGCGATTGACATAATAATGTATATTAGACGATATGTAAATTAAACGACATTGTTCTGACGTCAAATTGACGTCACAGGTACATAATTATGTAGTTTTTACACGTCGTCTAGTCTAAGCTTAAGACTTGAAGAAGTCGGTACCTGTTCATGCATAGGTAGCTACACCAAACGTAATGATACAGGATGATTCGCGTAAGATGTGGCAAAAATATAGAGCGTGTACTGTGTTCAAGACAACAAAAAAAAATAAATCGTTTGTGTGGAGGCCTATTTCCCCCTGTAATGGGCGAAGTGAGGCGGTGCGTGGCACATCGGGAATCAGCGAGTTTTTAAAAGACTTACTTAAAATAAAAGCCACCGGTGGAATTTCATATATACACGGAAAGAATTGAAAAATCACTAATTGCAAAATTTTAGATTGTAATTTACGAAACTCTTTTTTTTTGTAAATCAAGGCGCTTTTATTAAAAAATAACTGAAAATTTTGTAATTTACTACTCAAATCATCGTAAAAAGCTAAATTTTATAATTCGATATTTATTATCAAAAGTTATAATTCGAGCTTGTTGACTTGAAAGTAAATTACAAGTTTTTGAATCGCAATCTACTATTAAATAAAATTATTGATCTTGTTTTGCGAACTTTAAATGGTGATTTTCATTTCCTCAATGCTCAAACCAGCAAAATTCTACGATATAAATATTGACCCCACACGACCGCAATTTACGAAAATAGGTATTTGCAAAACTTTACAGTTAATTACAATTTTCTTAGGCGTAATCTAACACTTCAGGGGAATAATTTAAATATTTATATAGTGATTTGAACCAACCAACAAGTAAATAAGTTTTTGAAATGATTAAGTTTCAACATGGTCCCTTTATATCGTGCGATGGCCTAGGTGATAGCGTGTTGGATTGATATGCACCAGGATCGAATCCCAAGTAAGTAAAATAAAATTCTTTTTCAAATATATAAAATTGTATACACATTTCAGAATAAAAAGGAAGCGGCTGCAAATACAACACCCGTGTGTGGACAAAAATAACAAAATAAAAATACACGCAAATCAACATTTCGACCACAATTCGCAGAATTGAAAATTTTCATTTTTTTATTTTAACTACGAAATAATAATAATAATTCAATTTGTATGCTCGTAATAAAAATAAATAAAAAAAAAATGCTACATGTTAGCCATCAAACACTATATCCAAATTGATACAAATTGATATCAAATTGCGATTCGCTAATGGCAATATTTTTTTTTCTGGATCGAATTATTGATACTCAAAGGTGTTGAAATATAATTTTTGATTGTCAATATCTTCATTTCGCTCATTTTTTAATATTGTTAACAAAAAGTCTTAATTTAGTAATTTCCAATCCAAGGTCCAAAACTGGATTCATTTTGCGTGATTTGTAGCTTATTTTTCTTGATCTGATCTAAGAATTCTTTCCGTGTACCGCTACATATATTATAATAATGAATAAAAAAAATAATATAGGTTCCTACATTTTTTAATTTAATTTTTAAACAAAGTTTTTTTAGTAGGTAAACAGTTTTTCAAAAATTAATTTTCAAGCTAAAAATTTTGAAAAACAAAACGAAAATGAAAATTTCAAACTAATTTCTTTCAAAACTTTACTAGTCCAGTCAATTTGGTCTTGCCTCCTATGGGAATCTAAAAAAAGATATGTGGAAACAAATTTTTTGTGGAATTCGTAAGATAACTTTATAAAAAGCTTTAATGCAAGGTTTCGACTACGGATCCCTTGAAGGGTTGCCGCTATATAGATTTTAAGGCTCAACACTGTGGTTCGTATTTTATAAACGGAGGGTTGTACAGGAATTTTTGTTTTTGTAATTGATAGACTAAGAAATTAACAAAGTCTTACACATAAAAAATAAATCCGAAAAATTTAATTATCTAGATATGATTGTTTAAAAGTCGTAAACGGGAAAGTAGACGTTTCAGAAATAATTTGCGTTAAATATGGATGACATTTTATTATAGTAAATTTTATATTTTTGTAAAGGTTATTACAAAATATTTTACCTATGTTTGGGGAATTTTTGATACAATTGTTGGTTTTGTCGCAGAAATGTTTAAAAAATCTCAACTTGTGAAATTCGATTTATGTAAGTATTTGAATTTTATATTTTTAATATGGATGGGTTTAAAAATCGGAAATTCTTAAGTATGAAGGAGATTATTAACTTAACTTTTTTTTGAAAAACTTCAGTTCACCACAAAACGGTGAGCGCAGACAATTCACATTTTAGTGTTTTTAGAACTCAGCTTATAAGAATTAAGTTCTTGCAAGTAATAAACTACCGTTTTATTACTTGCAAGCACTTAATTCTTATAAGCTGAGTTTTTTTTATTTTAAAGATATTTTAAAATTGTTAATTATTGTATACATTAAATACAATAACTCGGCAATGAATGACAAGAACAAACGGTATTTCATCCCTTTACTTCATCTGCTGAATATTGGAATCAGTGCTATGGCAGCAGAAGAAGATGCAGATATCTTACTACTGTTCAGACTACTCTCTGTGAAGCTCCTTTCAATGAGTCCGTTTTCATTGTTGGAAATGACATAGACTTGTTCTGGATTGTGCCCAAGATTGTCAAGCTTCCAGCTTGAAGGATGTGTAGTAAGTAAAGGAAAATATATTGCCTTTAGTGAATGCGATACGACGTCAGCAACTTTCGGTATGGGAACAATTAAATTTATTGCGGCTCTGAAAAAAAAAAATGTTGAGCTCAGTGATGTAATTGCAAAACTCGGAAATGATCACGTCGATCCCAAGGACATTATTACCGCTGGAAATAGATTTTTGGTAGCACTTTATGGAGGAAACCCATCTAAGGATTCCTTAAATGATATGCGGTACAGGTGCTTTGTAAGGTCATCTAAGAAGAGAACTCGCAACCGTGCTAATTCTCCCCCAACAGAAGGAACAGCAAAATATCACTCATATAGGACATATTTTCAAGTTCAACAGTAGTTGGACTAAATAGATAAAAAAAAGTCCTAGTGACTGGGGGTGGTAAAAAACAACTTTGGGTTGGATGCCTCAAACAAGCGATCAAGATCCGGCACCAAGTTCACTCCTCAAGCTTATTTCTTGCAAATGTATTAAAACATTGCGAAAAAGCTTGTGGATGCGTGAAAGCAGGTCTTCATTGCACAGCTATTTGCCAACACTGTTGTGGGAGACTTGCAACAATGCCCCCAAGAAACAACTAATCATGGAAAATGATTCAGAGGACAAAGGTGGAAGAACTGTTAGCACGATTTCCTTCCAAGAAGAAGGTCCTTCATGTTAGAAACCAAGGTTTCATGCACCGGAACCTAAAATAAATTAAAGCCACGTAAGTGTGTATTTTATATTTATGCCTCCCAATAATAATTATTTGTTTATAACAATCTTATGCACCATAAATAAAGTTATTGTTCAATTACATACACGATAACTAGAGTTATAATTACAGGAATACGATCCGCCACACGCAAAAATGTACTACTTAAACTGCACATGCACACGTGATATATATACATACGTTATACCATTTAAATGCTGTACCATGCGAATCCCAAACACACTTTTGTAACTGAATACTTAGTTGAGGTTCTACGTTTGAAGATGCGGTTATGACACTTTAAAGTGCTATAGTAAATAAATAATTGCTCCGACAAAAAACTAGTTTGGGTAAAAATTTTAAGTGATAGTGCTCCAAACAACTTATAGAAGAACACTAAACAAAAAAAAGTATTTGACTTAAAAAAAAATGTGAACTCCATTTTTGTTTTAACTAGTTATAACTCGTCAAATACACAAAACAATAAAAAAAATTAATATTGACAAATTTGTAGAACGTATGTTTCTCTACAAAAATATATTTTCAGTTTTTCGATAAACTTTAAAATACGGGTTTAATTCATGAAAAACAAATGCACTTTTTAAATCAAGATAGTGACAACCCTGCAAGGGGTTGGTGGTTGAAAACTTGGAGTTAAGCTTTCTGTATGATACTATAGCGCACTCTCGTCTCGGTCTCGTTCTCGTTAAAATCGAAAACTTTCAGTCTCGTCTCGGTATCGTATCGGTCTCATATAATTAAGTCTCGCCTCGGTCTCAGTCTCGCCTTTTTCGCGAGAAAATTTAAATTTGCAGTCTCTTCCTGGTCTCATCTCGGTCTCTTCTCTGTCTCGTCTCCAAAAAATACGATTTCAGGGAATCTAATTGTTGATTATTGGAACGAATTTTTTTCGATACGTCAAAATATAGTTTGTCTTCCATCTGTGAAGCCATAAAACTGTCAAATTTCATTGAAGGATGGCTTCGCTTTCGATGGATTACATTTTTGCTTTTTATTTTCTGCTCGGCAAAAAATAAGATTTAAGGGTAACCTGTTAAATATTTTAACGAACTGTTCCCGATACGTTAAAATATAGTATAATATACAGTCTCGTCTCAGATGCTTAAAAAGCAGTCTCGTTTCGTCTCGTGGCCAGCCCTAGTTTTTTTTAAACTTAACTTAAATCAATTTTTTTAAATTTGATTCTACCGCCTTCACGGAGCGAAAGAGACCCCCACTTGCATACGAATTTGTATTGTTTCGATCCAACCTTCACGCTTGCGAATCACCCTGTATATACCAGATCATGGCATTCATTTTCTAAACTAAAATTGAGCTTGACTAAAAGTTACATGCGCGCCTAGACTAAGATGTATCACGCAACGTGTAGATTGTAACGATATAAACAAAATTATGGGAACGAGTGCTCATTTGCCCCCCATTTGAACGGAAGATGTAATTTAAAAAAAAAAAATATTTTATAGAAAAAAAAATAAAAAATATTAAAAACGATTGAAGCACAATAAAAAATGTTTACATAAAGTATTAAGTTTGTACGTATGCATAGTTTAATATTTTTTTCTTCAAAAACTAAAATGCACAAAATCAACAGTTTCTTGTTTGTCCTTCTTGCATTATGTACAGTACTAATACCATACCCCTCTAGCTGAAAGTTGCCCTGCCAACTTAACAGACGACACTTATTTGCCTGAAAATGAACGGCAGGAATATGGACGGACGGAATATGAATGGCAATGGACAGCAGGAAAATGGACGCCCAAAATATACACGGCTGGAAAATGGACAGCCGAAAAAGTACGGCTGGGTAATCGACGTCCAGAAAATGGAGATTCACTGGTCACTAATTGAAAGCCCCACAAGGAAAATTTAGTTTTCAATTTGTGTCTTTTGTATGCACTACAAGTGCTGCTAGATGATAATAATTGTAAAGAAGTGGGTGGACACCACGCCCCCTGAGTGTAAAATGTTAGTTTTTTTTTATTTTTTCCTTTGCTTGCTATTTAAGCCATTTTGCTCTGTTAAATTTAATCGTTTTATGACAGTCAGAAGTGCTCCATACAATTTGATATTAATTTAAGGAAAATAGATAGATGCCCAATACCCCTGAATCAAAAGTATTAAATTTAATTAAATTTTCATTTGTTTGTACTAATAAGCCCTATTGCTGTACAAAACTTCATCAATTTAAGGCACTCAAAAGTGCTCGATGATGTTCAAAAAGGTACTTATGTGCATTCAAAAGGACACAAGCGTCCACAGGTTTTTTTCAAAATCCACCTCTGTCTACCAACTCCTACTCTCACCTCCTAGTGGTGAACATCGGGTGTCTAGTACCTCAGCTGGAGACGGGGTTTAAATCCCCGTGGAAAGCTGTTGGGGACAGCCAACGAGAGAGGGGGGGAGGAGTGTTCCCACTAAGGCACTTCTCCCTTCATCGAGGCCTCAGCGGACGAATTCTCTAGATGGAATCAACGGTGGCGTCTACAGTTCCAGTTAGGTTGAACTACTTAGTTAAAGAGAAAATTCCATTATGTTATTATTGAAGATGCACTACGGCGAATACGTTATAATTATAATAATTATTTTCCTCAAATTGAAAGTAGATTTTTCGTTTAACTTTTAATAGGAGTGTCGTTTTTTAAAATACATAATATCAAATAACTGATTGCTGGCTTCAAAGGTACCTACTGTTCTGTATCCATCTATTTACATTCAAAACAAGAATTTATAAATCAGAACAAGCCTTAAAAATTTTTTTAAGACTTTCAACCTTCCGCAAGTGTAGGTAGGTACTTTGGGTAAACTAATTTCAGTTGAACTATTCATACACTGCAACCTATTTCTAATCGCTCCAAACCTACCTCTATTCATTATAGGATTTAACAACCCAATTCAAAATTATACAACTGAAATTCAATTATTCAAAAATATATTTCAATAAAATAAGTCATTTAAACATTGTTATATTGTTAAATACCATTTTAATAATGTACAACCTCACAATAGAACACCCACACAATTCTCGAAATTCACTCGCTTTTCACACATCCTAAACTTTCATAATCCATTTCTATTATTATTTTTCCCCTTTTCGTCAGTTTTCATTTGCACTATAAAACAAGATTATACTCCCCAGACCTAAACTGAGAAAAGAAAATATCCTTTTTATACTCCACACACAAGTATTGTACTAAAATTAAATGTGCCTTTTATGGGACAGCATTGTGTGTTTTTGGTATATCCTTCGCCATCGTCGACGCCGCTTCTTCGACGAAGACGTCTTTATTTTATCCTATAACAAAACTAAGCTAAAGACAGTCATATATATCTTTATATATAGTGTCAGCCAAAAAACACTCTCAAAACCAAACAAGGAGCAACAAAAACATTAATGCCAAGATATGACGTGTGTTTCAAGGCAGATAAGAATAACATTCACACCACGCCGCCATCGCTTCCTCTTTGGCACGAAGATTTCCAAAATGCGACGATACAAAAGGCAGGCAGGCAAATGAAGTCCTATTTAGTGGCCATAAGGACTCTCCTGGCATATATATTCCCTATAGGAACGAAACGTATAAGAAAATCAAACGAAACAGCAGCCAATGCCGCCGAGCCGACACAACTTTCGTGTCTTCATACCTCGTAATCACTACATCATCGCATTAAATCGCATCTTCTATGTAACAGATCCTTTGCCACATTGTCTTCCGTTTTTGTATAACTGTTCCAGGACATCCTCCAACCCTAGACGTCATTTCAAGCACATATGACACACTCAAACTCAAGCACTTTGAATATATCCTTTATCTTTATTAAGATGAGAGAGAGACGTCTAATTCGGGAAGTATTCCTCGCGAGGCTTTTTGTCTGCTCAACGCTCTGCTTTCTCATAAGTAAATCGTCCTTGAACACAGCATAAAGCTTCCTTCGTGGAAAAATGAGGTTTGCCAACTAGGAAATGGAAAAGAAAAGGACTTCTTTACTAATCACCACCCTTGTTATGTGTGGAATAAGATTAGGGTGCCCATAATTTTGTGGTTTGGGATGCTCAACAAAACTCTTAGCAGTAATTCAGAAATTATATTCGCGCTAAATATAAGAAAGGATACGCAGATTAGAAGTGAATGCAGGTTTCTCTACGCAGCCCATCAGCCACACAGCAGGACTTTTAATGTCTTTTTTGTGGTGGGGGACTCTCGCGAAAGGAAGATGAAGAACAGAAAGATTCTTCAAGTGAATTGTGCGTAATTAGCGGATTGTACTTAGGAAAGCATTTTTTTTTTGTCGGCGTAATTTTTATATTCAGAGAAAATTAGTTTAATTTTGTTGTTGTTGTTTTTTTTTTTTCAAAAATTCATTTTAAGGATTAAAAAGTCAATAAGTCACGAAATTAAAATACTGACAACCGAAAAAAACCAGAGGATTTAAGAATTAACATAAAATAAATAATTCAAAATAAAAAAAATAATCCCAAAGAAAAGCTCGTATTTTCAGACATAATTTGCTACTTCTTTATTTGAATAGAAAGTTAGTGCTTATTGTGGCAAAGTTTTTGTGATTGCGGATTGGCATTTGGATTTTTAATTTTGTTTACGTGAATTTTTGTTTATTAAGATAAGGTGACAGTTATTTTCGAATGAGAATTACGAATTGAGTTATGCAATTGTAAGGCAAACAAAAATTTGAAAGTTAGAACTTGAGAATAAAGGATGAAACAATGTTTTTTTTTTTTACTTCAAGTTGATTAGAATTTTCAAAATTGTAGATATAAGAAAGTATTTATGTAATATCACGTAGTAGCCCGTAGCGTAATGGTTAGTGCGTTCGACTGTCACGCTGGAGGTCTGGGTTCGCTTCCCAGCCTCGTCCACCTAAAAACTAAAAAGTTTATTTTTCAAGGCTTCTGCCTCTTGTGAGGAATTGACCAATCCTCCAAGAGTATCACTTGTCACGAATAAGTACTTCTCGTCTAGACGTTCGGATTCGACATTAAATTGTAGTTCCCTTCCATTCCTGTCGACAAGCGCACACAGGATTGGTTGCGAGTTGTTAGTCACTAGGCCCTGGTTCTTCATGAGCCGTTGTGCCACCCAATTTATTTTTATTTTTTTTTTTTGTAATATCACTGAGTGAGAAATATTGAAAGGCATGTAATTTGGTATTTGAATTCCTTAGAATGCTCCCTAAATAGCTACACTCTGAGGTAAGAAATTTTAAATTTTGTGTTAGGTTAGGTTAGGTTGAAGTGGCTGCCAGCAAGGGACTGAAACACTTAGACCATAAGTTGGTCCGTTGTGATACCACGTGAATCTAGAGAGATTTTCTCCCCGCTCGTTAAAACCAGTTGGAGCTTCTAATGAAGCGTGCGAGACTACTTATGTCTATGTTTGTCAGATCACTAGGATCATTGAAGAAGAAGTCGCCGAGATGGAGCCTACGTCTTTTAGATAGGGCAGGGCATGTGCAGAGAAGATGAGAAACAGATTCTTCCTCCTCTTCATCCATACAGCTCCTACAAAAATCGTTTGCGAAAACTCCAAGCCGCTTTGCGTGCTTGCCTATAAGACAGTGCCCGGTTATGACACCAATTACGGAGCTGATATGCAATCTGTTCAAAGATATCAAACACTTAGAGCGCCTCACATCTAGCGTAGGCCAGATCTGTTTTGTCGCCAGGCAAGTGGGTACGTTGTTCCACCTAAGGTTTGTTCTCCTTAAAGCATCTTGCTTCTGCAAAAATTTGCATGTAGCTATAGGCATACCGGTGTCTACCTTTTCAGGTAAAATAGGTAGTCTTGTTCCAACTTTGGCGAGTTCATCAGCTTTACAATTACCCGGAATGTCCCTATGGCCCGGCACCCAACAAAGGAGAATATTGAACTGCTGCGCCATCTCTATAAGAGATGATCGACAGTTTAGGGCTGTTTTAGAGTTTGTAGAGACACAGTCGAGAGATTTTATGGCAGCTTGGCTGTCTGAGAAGATGCGGATATCAGAAGTCAATATCACGTTTTCCTTAAGCCAAGATAAAACTTCTTTTATCGCCAAAAGTTCCGCCTGAATCACGCTACAATGGTCTGGAAGACGAAATGCGAGACTTAAATTTAATCTTTCTGAGTACACGCCTCCACCAACCCCATCATCGGTTTTTGAACCGTCCGTATAAAAGTGAATCGAGTCGTCTTCCAAGAATGTCACGTCCTCCCATGTGGATCGGGAGGGTATGGCAACTTTTTTTTATCGAAACGGAATTGTGGGATGGTGTAGTCAATTATACTTGGAAGTGATCTGTATGAGTTCAGAATAGCTGAGTGGCCTATTTCATTATTGGTCGACTGTGAAGAGGCTTTAAGACGGATTGCCGAACTCGCTGCCGTTTGCTTACTAAATATATCGAGGGGTGTCAGATGAAGAAGAGTGTCCAGTGCCGCGGAGGGAGTAGAACGAAGTGCTCCACTTATACACATGCAAGCTGATCTTTGGACTTTACTAAGTTTATCGCGGTTAACCGCTTTATCTAGAGCTGTCCACCATACTGCTACCCCATGTGTGTTAGAATCGGTCTAATTACCGAGATGTATAGCCAGTAAGTAATACGGGGTTGGAGTCCCCATTTACTTCCAATGGCTTTCTTACAAGAGAAGAGTGCTAATGTGGCCTTCCGGACTCTTTCTTCTATATTAGGTTTCCAACTTAACTTCTTATCTAAAATAAGACCCAGATATTTAGCTTTGTCGGAGAATGTTAGTGGAATTCCTTTAATGGTGGGAGGATCTATGTGTGGAATTTTATATTTCCTGGAGAAGAGGACAAGATCAGTTTTGTGGGGGTTGACACCCAGTCCACACCGATCTGCCCAGTCTATTAGCTTGTTTAATGCATTTTGTAAGAGAAGAGGATACTTACCTGATACGGCGATAGCAACATCGTCCGCATAGGCAATCACTCTGTAGCCCTCCGCTTCCAGGCTTGTAAGCAGTTCGTTTACTACAAGGTTCCAGAGAAGGGGAGATAGAACACCGCCTTGTGGCGTGTTGCATGAATTTATTTTTGTTGAAGAAAACAAATGGCATCTTTTGTGTTTAGCTTAAACTATTTTAATATAGGTACCTATTTCAGTAAATAAGAAAAATTAATTTTTGTTTCGGAACAACTTTAGGATTTTCATTTAATGAAAGGAAGTGAGTTCGACCCAGTAGTTAAATGACTTAAAAATTTCAATTTAAGAGAAAAAAAGTTTTGAATTGTATTTTCTAAAATTCTTATTTTCGAGATTTTTCCTTTATGCCAGGGTCAAATCAGAACTACCATAAGAAAAATGCATACTACTGATGGATCGCACAAACTTGCTCTTGTATAGTTAACATATAAAATGTAGCTAGACATTGACGTATTGACGATACATGTTAATGGTTCAATAATTTAACGTTAAAAACAAATTAAATTTTGAAATTTTAATATTTAATACAAAATTGTTTGTAAAAGTATTTTATTCTGTTATCAATTTCCATACAAATGTTTGAGCTGTCAAAAAATCTTTTATGAATTATAACTTTAGTATTCGGTATGCCAAACTGTTATGGAATCTGTTATGAAATTTGCTATTAGATGTAAAAACTTCGAAAAATCCCAAAAAGTCTTTTACGGTACGAATTTTTGGTATTCAGCATGCCACAATCTATTATGGAATCTTGTATGAATTATATAAGAAAAATGAGTCTGGGGTCGACCCACACTAGTTACTTCCCATTGGTGCACTTGAAAACCATCTACATATTTACCTAAGTGGTGGGTGGTAGAGTATATATTATATAATTATATATTTTATAGTGTAATAGCTTTGGGTTTTTGGATAATCAGTATATAGGTAGGTCTAGGTATAGACAAGCGCAGATCCACGGGGGAGGTCACGGGGTCATGACCCCCCCCCCCCCGGGAAAATGTTGTATCAATAGTTTTCTTAGAAAAAGTTAAGTTGTTCAACCGGCTAAATTTTATTTTTAATCTGAAAAGAACGGAGTTCCAATATGGACTTTGATAATCATAAGATATACATTTACATATTATCTACTTTTGTGTTTGAAACTCGAAGCACACCATGAATATAATTTTCTAAAAATGCAACAAAATATCCTTTTCTTCTCTCGTCATTCTTCTTAATTAATATGAGTGTTTCAACATTTATTGTATCCTATTCAACTGACCGTAACAATAACTTCATTTAAATGCTCCCTCACATTAGTAATACCTAAATGTCATTATTTATCAATACAAATCGTTGCACTCGCGCTTATTAACTTTAACAAAACATTCTCTAACACTATACACACAATAAAATCCTGAACCTCATCCACCAAGTCTTCGGTTTAACAAATAAAGACCCCGAGTATTCTCGTCATTCAATATAGCATCAGCAATTCAATGCATTCATTGGCAAATTTACTACCCGAAATGCGTGATTATGAGAAGGATTCCATTTATAAAAGAATGCATCCGCACAAGGATGTCATTATTATATACCAACCACAACCTCACGCACAATGGTGTGTGGTGCATTCTTTTCTAAGCGAAAAATCATCATCATAATAAATAAAGCGAATCACGTTTCGTCATCATCAGTTCAGGTATTCTTCAGTCGTCATCCGCCAACTATATGCAGTAGATTCGACAGACTTGACCAATCCATCTTTCCATTCAACCATCGCATCGCATCAGAATGAACGAAACGAGCCAAGCAAACATCCATAACCATATTCCATCAATCCACGAATTTGAAAAAGTTGGGGATTTACAAGACTTGAGGGATAAGGGCCCTAAGGATTTTATGGGGCCCCTGCTAAAAAATTGTAGGTCTTGGAATTTTATTTATAGCCTCTGTTTACCTGACGATAATTGCATCGGCCTCATTTTTCTCGAGTGATTCGATTTCCTACAATTTACAGAAGTTATAGGAGCAAATATTTGTTGAAGTCTGACATTTGTCCTACGTGAAGGTTCCTTTTACCAACAATATTGTTGATAGAACCTTGATGAAGATTTTGTGGGTGTTGGTCGAAATTCTGCCGAGGCCAAAATTCTGCTTTCGAAATTCTGCTTGCCAAAATTCAGCTTGACAAAATTCTGCTTTTCAAAATTCGGCTTTTCAAAATTCTATTTTACAAAATTCTGCGAATAATAAATAAAAATTTCAAAAATGTAAAAAAGAGCGCGCTTTTTACATTTTTGAAACTTTTTGTTATTATTCGCAAAATTTTGTAAATCTAAATTTGGGAGAGTAGTAGGTACCTACTTTTCCCTATAAAAGTATGTAGATAAATGCTTTATTTTTTTCTAAACTAGAAATGGCAGTAATTGTCATTGTCTTTTGACAAGTGGAAGTGAAAGTGTTTCAGTGTTTACATTATTTATGGCAGTTCAAAAGCAACGAAAGAGACATTTCCAAGAACACAGAAAAATGTTGAAGCATTGCATCGTCGACTTAAAGTGATAGTCGGTCGCAGTCATGCATGCCTATACAAAATCATAAATGATCTCAAAAAGAAACTTATCACTGCCAAAGTTGAAGCTGAAAGGGTAAAAAATGGAGAGAGAATAAAACAGAACAAAATAAATAACATTTTATAAAGAACAAAAAAAAAAGAATTTTAAAAAAGAGAACAGACTTAAACCATACTGGGTTGCTTAAGCAAATAATATAGTTCTCTATGGTTTTGCTTAGATGTTGTTTTTGCATTAATTTATTAGACTATGTATATTACTTTTTGTTGCTATTTTTTTTTTTGCTACATCGTTAATAAATCCTTCTTTAAAAAAAATCAGAATTAGCAGAATTTTATTTGTCTATATTATTACTGGTCAGTATTTTGAAAAGCAGAATTTTGTAAATCAGAATCGAAAAAAAGCAGAAATTTGAAAAGCAGAATTTTTGTACCAATAGGCAGAATTTTGAGAAGCAGAATTTTGAAACCAGAATTTCAACCCGCTCCCAGATTTTGTCAATCTCCTGAAAACATTTTACAAAAATGATGTCCCTCTTCCCTCTTCTTCCATCTTTAATTCTGTGATTTGGTTCAAGGGCCCCCTGAAATATAACGCCCTGTAGGAGCTTCTCTAACCCATTATAAGCGAATCCAGCCCTAACCTCAACACATTGTTACTAAATTCAAATCTGCAATTGTCCTTTCAAAAATAAATAATCACAAGAAACAAAAAAAAAAAAAAACAAAAAAGAGAAAAAGAAAACTTGGTGAACTTATAAAATCGCGTCACGTCCAATGCTTGCCACTATGTGTCGCCAAGCGAATAATAGAAGCTGGATCCATTCATCGCATTGCTCTGTATAGTTGGTGCAATTGTTGTCAGTAAAAAGGATACAATAGCGAAATTTAGTCGTCGTCGTTGTTGATCACGCCCCACTTTTCTATGGGGACGCGCTGATGCTGCTGATGAAGGATAATACCACACCATCACCAACACCAACACAACCGGCATCATCAAGCTCATAGCACACAAACAAAAATATGGTTTTCTTTCTTGGTTTTATGCACATTGTGTAAGTCTTTTTTTGTTTGTTAAGAGAGACAAATAAATTTGTGTGTTGCAAGGATATCTAATAATAATACCGAGAAAATAAAAGGAAATTAAATTAAAAATCTTCAATGCATCTTAAATTTTTGGTCTTTTATGTTGTATTGTGTGTTTTTATTCGAGAGAATAAAAGAAAGTGTGAGTGGGCGTGGGTGGGTTGGGTTGGTTTTATAAAATTATATCGCGATTCTTTTCATACATCATTCCATCCCTCTTGCAATTTAGTATTATATTTTGTGTCCTTTATGGCCATTTACATGATTCACAGCACACAATATCCTTTTTCAATATAAAAACGAAAGAAAAAAAATACGCAACTTATTATAGAAGAAAATAATAATTCAAACACAAAAATGATTTCCGGTCCGAATGTGCTCCCTGCTCCACAGAAAGTAAATCAAAAAAATGAAAACTCTTTTTCTTGAAGAAAGAGCAATATATTTCAGCCAACATTGGTGGCGAACCCAAAAGGGATTGTCTACCTACCAAGTATTTTTTTATAGGACCCAATAAAATTTTTCTAGAAATATTTTCCACCTATGAAAATTGGGAACGTTAGTTGAACGATCAACGTTTTCATTTCAGTTCTGTTTTGATGAAGGAAAATGTATTCCTGGAGAAGTTCACGATACAGATAAATTTGTTAGGAAATAAAATGTACCCATCGACATAAAATGCCCTCGAGATTATCGAAAGGGCCGATTATGAATGAAAGGGAAATGGAAAAGAGAAAAGAAAAACAACTAAATCTAACTTACATCGGAAAAATGTAATAATAATTTTAATAATTTTAACTATATGCCTGTAAGACCTCAGGCCTTTTAAATGCAATGCACGGCACTAGTTAGAAGGAATAGAAGAAAAGGAAAGATTTTTGTTGGCACAGTGAATTGAGAATTAGATGTTGATTTTCTCATCAAATTCCACGGGTGGCATCCAGTTGAAACTGGGGAATATAGAAAAGAATGCTTCCTAGACTGGGGATCGAACCGACACGTCCAGGTTAGCAGTCAAACACTATATCCACTGTGCCATTGCTACCCGCAAAATAAAATGGAAAATGAAATGGGGAAAATGGAAAAATGAAGAAAGGTGAAAAGGAAAAGTAAAAGGAAAAGAAAAAGGAAAAGGAAAAGGAAAAGGAAAAGGAGAAAAGGGGAAGGGAAAGACAGAGCTATAAACAGAAAATGTAAAGTGCAAAAGGATAAAAAGAGAAAAGCGAAAGATGAAAAGCGAAAAACTAAAGAGAAAAATTAAATGGGGGAATATTAACGGGACATGAGAGAAGGAATGATGAAATAGGGAAGGAAGTAAAGGGGTAAAAGAAAATGGCAACAATAAAAGAGAAAAAGAAAGAAAAAATGGAATAGGGAAAGGAGAAAAAAACAGGAAAATAAAATAGAACCAGGAAACAGGGAAAAGAGAAAAGGCAAAAGAAAAGTTGAAATCGGAAACTATGAAAATGAAAAAAACAAAAACGAAAAGGGAATCGGAATCGGAAAAGTTAATAGGGAAGAGGAAAATGAATTTGAGGAGACAACTTTGGCGCCAAAAATTGATAAAGGTTTTTTGTAGAAGGGTAACAAAACAAGCATTTTTTACTATGGAAGGGGGGTCTTTCTCACCCCATTTTCAATCTTGTATTTTCTCAAAAACTAGAAGACATAAAACCATTCGGGTTTTTGTGTGCGATTTAGAATTGATATAAGCATTGAGAACTAAAAGCTAATTTAGAACTTTATTTCACAATTTTATCAAAATTTTGAGTTTGCATGCAAATTTTTTAAAAACTGTACACATGAATAATTTAATTTAAATTCACGATTAAGAACATATTTCTGGATTTCAAAACCGATAAAGTACTTCGTTATAAGTGTTACCGTTATTTTTTTAATATTTTCTTTTCCATTTTAAGTCATTTTTGTTTCTCCTCCTAGACGGGGTGAGAAAGGGCCCTTCCCCTTATAGTAAAAAATGCTTGTTTTTGACCCTTTTACAAAAAAAATTATCAATTTTTTGGTGCCAAAGTTAACGTACTCTCCCCATACATATCACAAGATAATATGTACGTCGCGTCGGTGAGTCGATGCCCCCGACGATATTCAAGACTGTGCCTAAACGGGTATTTTTACTGATTTAATTTACAGAACACCTTACATTCCTTATTTAGTTGGACACTTTGCTGCGGAATGCAAAAATTTGGTATCTCTCATTTAAGCTGATTTGTTGGGCAACCCAAAAAGCTGTATAGCTTGCATAGCTTTTAAATTATTGAAGTTTCCACTAAAATAATCCTAAAGTTAGTTAGCAGACGAAAATCCGCAAATAATAATTACCTCGATGCCCAAAATTTTACCTTTTGAAATGCTATTTTTTTGCGCAGCTCGGTCAAATCGTAATAATTCCAGAACTTTCAAAATCCCATTTTATAGAACTAATTTATTACTTAAGTCACCAATAATAAGAATTCATAAACTTCATAACATGTTTTTTACCGATTTCGATGTCTTATATTGAGAATACTCGTATTCCAGGGGAATTATATTGGGAACTGTGGCTGAATGTGGTTCATCATTATTTATCTCCATAATCAATTAAAATTTTTTTATTAATTGCAGAGTTTTCGTGTGTTTCTTAATGATCTTGTTGGCTTTTTCGAAAAAATATGTTTTTCTTAATTTTTTCTTTTCATTAAATTTTTTTTGTTGTCCTTTTTTCTTTTGTAATTTAAAAATTGAATTTGTTTTTAATAAAATAATAGCTTGTAATAGGTTAATAATATATTTTTGTTATTATCTGTAAGCTTATAAACTAATAAAAAATAAAAAGCCCAGCGCCGCCAGACATACGTTATAAAGCTAAGATTTTTCTTGCGAATAGGTACTATGGTAGCTAAGAAGAAATGGATACTAAAAATATTCAATCCGGGTGCAATTAAGAGGTAGCGAGTGTTAAAGTTGCGTACAAATGTTGCAACATTGCGTTATTTTATCAAAGCTGAATTTTTGATATGTCTTAGGGGATGGTGTCATTAACTTTATTGGTCTACGCCAACAGCCCAGCGTCGATTCAAGACTTCAAAGATGGAACACGTGAAGCTATTGAGGGCATACAGCAGCCACTTTGTGATTTGGTGATGGAAACTTTCATGAAAAAGATATTGGGGCATGTTCATAGTCGCAGATATACCCAGGTTTAACTAAACTACAGTTTAAGACAATTTTGGCTCAATGAATACAGTCTGATTTTAATTACAAATTGTTGGTTTTATATTTTTATAAGATAATTAATATAATAATTATAATAATTTAACAAATAGCTTAAAAAATTTTGAAATGATAAACTTAAAAAAATAGAATCAACGTCTGAAAATTCAACTAAACTTATGTTTAACTTAGACCCAGTTCTAAAATGACTATGAATATGCCCCATTGTTGTGTAAACGTAGCCGTAGTGGACATTTGGCTGATATTGTTTTTCATTATTAATGGCATATTATCTCGTCTCGTATAATCAAGTCTTGTCTCGGTCTTGTCTCCATAAATAAGATTTTTGGTCAACTTGTTTGTTATTGGAACGAAATATTCGATTATAGTTTGAATACGTGCGGAACAAAATAAATATTGAACTGAAATTGGATTTTTTTAATTTATTAGACTCTCTGTAAATTTCTGTCCAATTATACAGTCTCGTCTCGGTCTCGTCTCGGTTGCTTAAAAGCCAGCCTCGTCTCAGTCTCGTCATGCGAGACCGAGGCTTTTCTCGTCTCGTGGCCAGCCCTAATATTTTCCTCTTTACATTGAAATAACATCCGGTCATTTATCTCAAAAAATGCAATTTTTCTTTTAAGATCAAAATAACACCTCTCATTGGAAAACCCTTTCTATACTTTAAAAAATTAAAGTTGCCGTTGTGGGTTTCAGATACATTCTGGCGTGTCTGGTTCTAGAAGATTCACTTGACGAATATTCGTTCTAATAATTTGGTGATTGGTATGTTCGTTGAATGTAGTTGGTCAAGTTCGTAGTTGGTGGTGCTTCAATGAAAAAGTGTACTGCCAAATATCCTTCCAATGAGATTTGTGTTCGTTTCTCTTCCTGTTTTCGTCTGTCAGTTTTTTTTTCAAAGATCAGCTCTAGGTTAGGTGTTTTTTTATGTACAAGTGCATACTATACAAAGAAAGACATTTTCAATGATTGCTAAAACAAACTTCTTAAGAAAAATTCCAACATTTCACCAATTTGTCTTTCAACTATGATGGTTTTCCAGTGATATAAACTGAACCAACTGTTAATTTCGTCACTATTTCATTTTTCTAAACTGGTACGCATACCATTGGTTTGCCAGCACTGTCATAATATATAAAATACTCTTTGGTCAATAGCATGATGGGATGGCGTTGTTTTTTTTTTTTTTTTTTTTTATTATTTCTTCGTGTTGATTAGCATCTCCTTATATCCGGGGTAAAGGTCTCTTATCCTTTCAGAATTTTTATTTATTTCTTTTGACGAAAGGGCAACTACAAAGAATAATGTGTCCGTTTTTTTTGGCATTTCTTTTTCTTGTAAGGCAACATGGTACCTTAACATAAAAGCGAATAACCGAGCGATGAAAGGTTAAATTACGATTTATTTCGTTTATGAATGCTAATTTTTTTTTGTTGTGACAATTTTGAGTTGCTGTAATTTTTTTTTTTTTTTTGTTTGCGGGATTCCACCAACAATCATAAATACAGAGTATAGAGTTATAGCTATTATTAATTTAATAAATAAAAATAAAATATGTTATTTGGAAAAATGAAAAAATGAATTGTTGTTCTACATATTTCTATTTTTTTGAGAATATTGTAGAAAAAGAAACTCAAAAATAAATTGTTTTTGTGATGAGATTTGGGTGTTGGAAAAAAGATTCCTTTTTTTTATTTTACGCCAACGCTGAGATAACTTTTACTTTTGATTGAATTTAAAAGTATAATGATTAACTTCACATGATTAACACTACGACAGTACAACATGAATATAAAAAAACTCTGAAAAATCTTTCTTATATCCGAGCTTTTCTTATATGCAAAAAAAAAAAACGGATATAAGAACGAAAATTTCTTATACAGGCCTAAAAACGATACAAGTAGTAATAATTGTGATTTTATTATTTTGTTCTTCATTTCAAATTTCCTCGGTTCCAACGCTCGTCTTCAATGATACTCCTTTTGTCAGCTCGCAAGATAAAGCCAATTTGCTTGCAGCACAGTTTGCTGTTAATTCGACGCTGCCAGAAAGTGTTATGACTCCTCCTGTACTTGATTTTATGGGACAAATCTTCTTTCGCACTCGTGCAGTTGCTAGAGTTCTAAAAGATCTCGACGTACACAAATCCGCTGGCCCGGATAGTATCCCTCCCATCGTTCTGAAGAGGTGTTCTTCAACGCTGGCAAAACCACTGCGTAAGCTTTTTCATCTGTCCTACTCTACTGGTCTCTTTCCGAGTGGATGGAAAACAGCATTTGTCCAGCCTGTCCCTAAAAAAGGCGTGTCTTCTTCCCCCTCCAACTATCGACCAATTGCGCTTACGTCCCTTCTTTCCGAGGTCATGGAAAAGCTGATTAATTTTCAGCTAAAGAAATATCTCGAAGAACGAAAGCTTCTTAATGACCGGCAGTACGGCTTTCGTAGCAATAGGTCCACTGGTGATCTGATGGTATATCTCACCGAATAGTGGCACAAATCTTTACATCGTTTTGGAGAAAGTAAGATTATTGCGCTTGATATTTCAAAAGCATTTGATAGAGATTGGCATCAAGCTCTCTTATCGAAAATGCGTGCATTTGGTATCGATGAATCTCTTCTTCGTTGGATTAGAAATTACCTTTCGGACCGCTCAATACAAGTTGTATTGGACGGTTTCAAGTCTGAAATCCACAAAATAAATGCTGGTGTGCCCCAGGGCTCCGTTTTGTCTCCGACCCTCTTCCTAATATTCATAAACGATCTCTTATCTGAAACTTCTAATCCATTAAACTGTTTTGCTGACGACAGTACCCTCAGCTTTTCATATTCGTTTCTTGATTCACATCCATGTCCTTCGGATGTGGAACTTGAACGGCAGCGTATGATAAGCTCATTAAATTCTGATCTCGACAGTATTGTCCAGTGGGGAATAAAAAACCGTGTAGAATTTAATGCTTCTAAAACTCAATGCTGTCTCCTGTCGTTAAAGCGGAACCCACCCCCAATGCTGCTATCCATGAGCGGCACTTGCATAGAGGAAACTGAACAGCTTTCAGTCCTCGGTATGAGCGTCACAGATCACCTTTTGTGGAATGATCACATATTTGACATCGCCAAAAATGCTGCTAGGTGTTTAGGTTTTCTCCGTCGATGCAAGAAATTTTTCTCCCCCTCTGATCTGGCTGTGATCTACAAAGCCTTTATTCGTCCAAAACTTGAGTACAACTCCCATATTTGGGCAGGTGCTCCAATAACCCAATTGAGTATGTTGGATAGAATTCAAAAGAGAGCTCTTAAAATGATTGGTGAAAGAACTATAACGGAAACGTTTACATCTCTGGAGCACCGTCGAAATGTTTCATGTCTTTCGTTGTTCTACCGTTATTTTAACAAACATTGCTCTAGTGAAATAGCCAGTTGCATTCCTCCCCTTAAAAAATTCAACCGTAATACTCGCGCTTTTAGGAATGCCCATCAGTTTACCCCAACTTCGGACGTACTGTTAAGTACAGATATTCTTTCTTTAGTCGCACTACACGAATGTGGAATGCTCTACCCAGCTCTATCTTCCCCTCCCATTGTGATCTACAGACATTCAAAACCAATGTACATCGGTTTCTCCTTTCAAATCCCCTCCAACCTACCTAATCGCTCGTGCTGTGTTTTTCACTTTAAGGGTATTCATAACCCCTTTAGCGCGCGCTAAATATAAAAAAAAAAACATAGTTCACAGTAAGCATTGGCTTTTGCCGTCAGCCGAAAAAGAGAGTATTTTCTTAGTTAAAAATTGTAAGTTCATAGATTTAGCTAATCACATTCAGTTATACAGATTTATTTAAAATGCTTCATTTATTATTTGTTGCCGATAAGTTAGTGCAGTTTTTATATAATTGTAAAGAAAGTTCCAGTTTCCACCATTCAATATTCCTATCGTTTCATCCTCTGATAGCGTGCTTTTTCCCCAGACTGATATTCGTATCGCCTTGAGCACCGGGCATATTCCAATAAAGTGCTGAATATCTTCAATTGATCTCAGGTTGCACAAACTGCATTCGGGATTTACATCAATCCTATGTGGCAGGTAGTTCAGGGGTAAAAGTTCGCCTCTGGCTTTGAATATGGTGGATATCATATCAAGGTTATATTTGTCGTGGAAATAGCTGTCTGTCCCGAGGTCATGTGGGTTAGTAGCTTGTAAGTTTGCCTGGAATGGCTCAGTTGGCTTTCCATCCGAAACTTGTCTCGATAGCAATCTTCAATTTTCTCGACTAGATCTTGCAGACTTTTCACTGAGACGCAATCGTTTTCAGCCAATAAACTAACATTATGCTCTCTTCCGAGTCTCGACCATTCTCTGTAAAGTTGTATGTTTCTGATTTGAAGGTATTTGGCAATTTTATATGTGAGACGATTTGTAGGTTGTGTCATGATTTTCCGAATATATGCGAAGTGCATTCTGAGTGTGTAAATGTGTAATGGCGGGAGGCCAGTCTCCAGATGTAACATGTAATTTGGGGTGTTAAATGGCAGTCTAAATATTCTTTTGAGGAAGTATCTTAGCAGCTTCTCGGCTTCTTCGAATTGGTATATGCCCCAAACTTGTGCGGCATAGCACATTATTGATCTCATCATTGCTTCGAAAATCCTGTACTTTGCATTTGGAGTGATATCTTTTCTGCTAAGGACTTCTTTCCAGCTACAATTTATCGCACGTTTGGCTTCAGTTAGTTTTTTCTGAAGGTGTTTCCTAAATGACAGCTGAGGGGTAATAAGGGCTCCAAGGTAAAGATACTCTTTGACTTTCTCTAGTTCTTCATTCTGCCAGGTCCATTTCTCATTTCTAGCGTATCTTCCTGTTCCATTTCGAAAGATCATGATTTTCGATTTTCCAGTATTCAGCTGCTAATTCCACGTAGTGCAATATTTCTGCAGTTGATTTATCATTAGTTGCATCCCATTTGGACTCTCTGTCAGTATGACAATATCATCAGCGTAAAGCAAAAGTTTTATATTCAGCCCAGCAAATGATATTCCTCCCGTTAGAAATTCTGTAAGGTCATCCCAAAATAATGAAAATAATAGAGGGCTGAGAAGGCAACCCAGCTTTACTCCTGTTCCCGTTTGAAACCATTCGGATAAGATATTTCCGTCCCAAATAGCAGTAAGGTTTCCATTGTAGAATGATTGCAGTACTTTTAGCATTTCTATTGACATACCTAGGTTACTAAGCTTATATAATAAGGCTTTTCTATTAATGGAATCGAATACCGCCTTAAAATCCACAAAGAATGCGAACAGCTTTTTTCCATTATCCAAGTATTTTCGCGCGATGCTTGTGAGGGAAAAGATGTTATCTACAGTTGAATACTCCTTCCGAAAACCAGCTTGGTATTCACTCAGTAAATTATTTTCCCGCACCCAATTTGATAGTCTTTCCAACAAAATACCGGTACGAAAAAAAAACGATACAATACCAAGCAATAACACATAAAATCAAAATGTAAAATCATTTACCAAGTCAGGTGCTTTCCAAACTATCTTTGCAATCATAGAAGCTGTAATTAATGATGGAAAGATTTTTAAAGTACAAACAATTTTTGGCAAAGGTTAATTAAAAATTGCAGAATTATTTTATTGTATGCGTACTTTTTTGTTGTTGAAATTAATATTTGTACAAAGAAATGAGTTTCTTATATCCTCGTGTTTTATAAGCGAGTTTTTCTTATCTAACTGTTTATTTTACATTCGTAAAATACTGTACAACTTATTTCGTAAATATTTTTATATTTCAAAGATTTAGATAGGTAATTTCATTTTTTAAAAGTTCTGAAAATGTTTTAACTGAACCTTCTGAATACCCTGTATATGCATATTATTTTTTGTGCGAGTTATTAGACAATATTAAAAAATTGTTCTCATTTTTCCAATGGGTCTTAATAACTACCTTTAGTATATTAATAAATTTTTTAGTAATTTATATGTATATATGTAGGGGCCCATAATTAAATATTTTCGTTACATACAGCGTATTTTGCAAAATATATTTAAAGCTTGAGATCATTCAGAACAGGTAAAACAAAGATACGACTCTGGATCGCGTAGCTTACAACTTTAACTTATCTTGAAATTAACGAAAATATGGTTATTGGTTAAATTATATATAACGATATAGTTTAAAAAAATTAAAATAAACTATTAATATAAATTACTATAAATTTTATATTTTAATCGCTTAGTTGAAAATAAAGCATTACAGCTGATTTGTTTGATAAATATGAATTTATTCAAACAAATATTAAAAACCCCTTTAGGTGGTTTCCTTAAAAATTTATTTATTGTATAAAGTATTTTTTTTTGAACAATAAAGAAAAATTCAATACTTATGTATATTAAATTTCAGAAAGAAAAAAAAAACATATTTTCATAATGCCATTATTTTTTTGGAAAATTTAAATATGCAAAATTGTTTTTTATTGTTCAGGGACTCCTGCATAAACAAATTTGGTGGAAATCGATGAAACTGTCTCAGAGGAATTTGAAAATCAAAAAATCGGTTACCTGTATAATAGGTACCGTTACTAACCGTTATGGTTAATTTGTTTCTTATCAATACATTGACCATATTTTTTTCGTTTGAGCTGTTTAAACAAAATAATTGTTTAAATATTGGCTTTATACCATTATTTTTTAGATATAAGCAAACATTAAATTTCCCCTTAAGGGTATCTTTTAAAAATCTTAAGTTCAGAGTTTGATGAAAATCACTTCAATGAATTAGGCGTCAGATCGAGATACAGATAGACAGAAAAACCATACCCACTTTTAAAACATTAAAATACTAGGTTGAAAATTTTGTCAAGTTCGAGGAAATTATACAAATCAACAAAGTTTTATAACTTAAAATTAATTCGAAGAGATTTGGAAGAAAAAAAAAATTTTTGTATGTTTAATGCTCAAGTTAAATTACAGTTTCCGAAAAAATAGGAATAGCCTTATTAGCTTGGTGCTAAAACTCAAAGAAAATGGGACAGACAAAATGTGGTCAGGGCCGCGGTTGAGCAATTTAAACGTTAAATGTAAAACTAACAAACAATCTAAAACTAAGGCCCTGATATTTGTATCGTCCTTTAACTCTTAAGTAGTCAAGTCCACTGGACTGGAAATTTAACAAAAAAAAAAAAAAAAAAAAAACAGGTGGGCGATAATGCTGAAATAGAATTGGAGAGCAAAAAACGGGTTCAGAAGGCTAAACAATTTACACTTCTAGAAAATATTTGGAACTTTACTCTAATAACTGTTAGCCCGAAGCAAATTTGATGAAAAAAACCTCTGGGGGTTAAGGCTTTGTAGATAACTTAAAAAATGTGTCGGGTTTTAAAAATTAACAAATTAAATGTAACAGAATAATCGGGGCTTAACAGTAAATCCATCAGGGAATTTTAGGAAACAAAATGAGGCTTAGCTTTCAAAACTCAAGGTTTAATAAAAATATGGATTATTTTACATTTATTTCATCACCAAAACAATTTTCTCGGAAAAAACTAGTAAAACCTACTTTCTTCCCAAGGAACTAGAATCTAAATCCGCTACTGGTAATAACGAGTTATATTAATTTTTTTTTTCTTCTCGCGGTTACAAAAATCTAACCAAGTAAATACATTTACCTTATTTTTGTTATAATTTCAATATCTGAAGGAGAGGTGCGCCAGGTTCGGAAAAATTGTAGATCTGGCACTACCCTGAGAAGTGCTCAGTGCTTAAACTATGAACGATTAAAAATGCGATCACCATTTTAAGCAGCAAAACTCTTAAATGTTAACAACTTGTTTTTAAGACTTGCTTTGCCAGGTGACAGACTCCTTCAACTCGTTAAATATAAAAAAAAACTTAAAAACTCCTCCTTATAATTTCAAGATAATTATACAGGGAGGTTGACCAAAGTTGTGACACAAAGCCAAATCATGCAGGTTTGGTCGAGACAGACAAAAAATCATATGGGCGGGAGGGGCTACTTTTTAAGATATTCACTTAAAACAGAAAACAAATTATTAAAAAAACAATAATTTTTATTTTCAAAATGGAATGCTGTTATCAATTTTTAGTCAAACACTGACTACTGAATGTTTCTAGGGCTTTTAGTTTCAAGATATTAAAAAAATTGGGCACGACTGGAGCGCACAAACCTGCTCTCGTAACTAACAGCTTTAATGTAGCTAAAAAAAAGTACGCCATCTAATTTTCTTAATAAATATGAATCTATGACAAAAAAAAATCAAAAATCGTTAGAGCGTTTTTTTTTTTTTAATTAATTGTGTATATAAAATTATACTTGAACATTTAAATATTGGTATGCCAACTTTTAATATTTAATAAAATACAATTTTGCACAAAACTTAAAAAAATTCGCTAGCCCGTTTTCAAGATATTGAATTTTCAAAAAAAAAAAATCAATATTTTTTTAAAAATCCTAAATTTTGAAAATTTGTATTTGGGCGATTCCATTATCGCGGGTGCAACATTTAGACAGACTTTAAGTATTTTTATAATGAAATAAAAGAATATTTTAATGAAATTATTACTTGAAGGGTTACATTTTCGAGTATTCGCTTGGGATTCGCTTAAACAATTCAAATTAATTAAATAAATCGTCAGAAAAAAGGTTTCAAAGTGCGATCGCGGGTGCAACGAATTTGGCCCACCTATCTCGATCATAGTACGAAAAACACAAAAGTCTGTTAATTGTGAAACATTTATTATGTTCTTCTTTCATTTTATTGAACGACATTGATTCAATCAACTAAAGCCATACAAATTAAGATAAAAAACAAAAATCAACTACGATTTTTTCACTTTTAAAGCAATGGCGGGTGAAACATCAAATTATGGCGGGTGAAACATCAAATTATGGCGGGTGAAACATCAAATTATGGCGGGTGCAACGCGTCTTACTTTAATGAATATTGACATCAGTAAAATGATATAAATAAACTGGATAAGAGATTAAATGACATATATTGCTAGTCAGTACCGTTCTCTATTAATTTTTAATTTTTTTTTTTTTTTGTCAAATACGTCCAATATTTTCGAAAAATATTGTGGTGCGATTCTCGCTGGTGCAACATTGATACTCCTTTGAATATATTTATAATTCAATACAAGAATATTTTAATGAAATTATTGCTTGAAGGGCTACATTTTAATCTATTCCCTACGTAGAAGTGTTCTGCATTAGGACTGGCCACGAGATGAGACTCGGCGAGACTTTTGAAAGTCTCGTTAAAATCGAAAATTTTATTCTCGTCTAGGTCTCGTGTCGATCTCGTCTCGATCTCGTCTCCAAAAAATACGATATTCGGACAATCTGTTGATTATTGGAACGTCAAACTATAATTTGTCCCCCACTTAGTTTGAATATGAGCAGAAGAAAATAAATATTTAACTGAAATTGGATTTTTAGACTCGCTGTAAATTTCGGTCCAAATATACAGTCCCGTCTCGGTCTCGTCTCGAATGCTTAAAATGCAGTCTCGTCTCGTTTCGTCTCGGTCTCGTAATGCGAGACCGAGACGAAGACTTATAGTCTCGTGGAGAGCCCTACTCTGCATGAAGTTCAGCATTTTTTCAAGCTTGCGCCTATATTTTTGTGAAGCAGTCTCTTTCCTTACTTCTCTGCATTTTATATTAAATTGTAAAAAAAAAAAACAATCTTGAACAACAAAAATTATTATTCCAATGCATATTATTAATAAAATATGATACATGACTCAATAATTTTAGTTGTCGATAAGTTGCACCCGCGATCCTAGTTTAGCGATCGCGGGTGCAACCAATTTGAATCAACGTTTTTTTTTTGTATTCAACGTACAATTTACTTCTAAATACGTCTCGTTAAATTTTGTTTTTAATTTTTTCTTACTTTTAGTTAACACTTTATTTCTATGGGAAAAACAAACTTTTATATATTTTATATCGCGGGTGCAACAAACTTACAATGGCTATTTGCAATCAATAATAGTTTAAAAAAATAATAACAAAAACGTTTATGTTTTTATGTAGGCGATTAAATAACATTTGTGACAACATGTTTACCAACTAAATCATAGCCTTTAACTATCGGTAATGTCTTTTTCGGGCTTTTGTGAGCAGCTATGATAGTTGCAGTTCATACTGACTCTTTGTATGACAATGTTGCAATGCGCAAAAAAAGTGTTTTCTTTAAATAAGGTATAATTTTTTTCTTTTTTTAATAAATACAAACCGTCTACCTTGCATTGTTATACAAAAAAATTAAAATATATTGTAGTTTATAAATTGATGCCAAAAATCGTCTATAGCGGAATCGCCAATATGCAAATTTGTTAAAATTGTAAAGGCTCTATTAAGTTGGTTGAAATCGATGTAGCCGTAGACGAGAATTTTGAAAACCTTAAAATCGGTTCTATGACAGGTACCTACCGTTAACAAACGTTATAATTTTTTTTTGTATACCAAAATATTTATTGTACATAGTAATAATATCTCGCAATTTTTGTTCAAAGTCGTTAGAGCCGTTTTTGAAATAAATCAATTTTTGTATATTGGTTGTAGATAGGTACCGTTATTTTTTGGGCTAAAACAAAATTCAATTACCCCTAGGACATCACGTAAGACCCTTAAGTTCAAAGTTTGAAGAAAATCGCTTCAGTGTTTTAGAATGCAGTTCGAGGTACAGACAGACAGAATTGCCGGACCCACTTTTTCACGATCTGTATTATCGTAATGTTAGGTAAAATTTTTATCTCGAGTTCAATTTTTTGCACGAATCCTAAACTTACGTATGAATATCGCAAGTAATAAATAATGATATTTCAGCACCCACTTGATTATCATCAATCTCGTTTTTTCTTGTTTTTACTATGAAGTTGGTTTCTCTAAATGTACATATGAACATGTTCAAGCTTTTTTTTACACCTTAGGTGAATCACCCTATAAATGACTTTCTGAAAATGATATAAGAATTGCCTATGATATCACAGTAAAATAATAAAAAAAAACAAACTTCAGTAATTATTCTAATTATATATTTTGAGGTTCTTTCAGGTTTTTTTTTTGTTGGTTAACATATACATTTTTACATATTATATTTTTAATTATATTTAATAGTTAATTTTAATATCTAAAGCATCTGTAAATCATGTCTAATATAGAAACGTGTTTTTGGCAATGTAAATCCATTAAAAGGACTCGATGTTGGAATTGAATAAGCGCCCATATTTGGAAATGCAATAAAATCACCATCTTTTAGATTTGGAAGATTAACGTTGTCGCAGATCTAAAAAAAAATAAAAACAAAAGCAAATATTTTATTATTTTTTTTTTCTTCAAATATTATAATTATGGGTATAACAAACCTTATCACAAGCATCACAAGTTGGTCCCCAAATTAAACTGCTAAATGTTTCACTATCTGCACTCTAAATTATAAAATAAAAAGTACAAAATATTATTTATTTAAATTGGCATTATAAACAATTAAATTACCTTAAAATGAATTGTATCTATTTTGATGTCCTCATATAAAATACAATTAAATGTTCCATAAACTCCATCATTCACATAATACATGACTTTTTCCAACTGACCATCTCGACCTCGTAGTTCACGTTTCGAATAGATTTTGCAAATTGTTGTATAGGCTGTCGAAACGAAATATCTGCCAGGCTCAGCAATTATTTTAACTTTAACATCACTCATGTATTTGCTTAATGATTTATTCACTAACTCAGCAATCTATATTTTTAAAATTTAAAACAAAAATAATTATTTTTTTTAATACAATTAATAAAAATTAAATAAATATTACATCGGCAAACATTTCGTCATCATCTCCAGGAAATCCACCTCCAATGTCAAATAATTCCATATTGTGCTTGATAAGATTGCCAGCTTTGTATAAGCTACTCCCTGTTCGAATAGCTCTCTCATAAGCTGGCAAATCACCACAACCAGATCCGACATGAAAACTTACTCCCTTTACCTGCAAGAAAATTACAAATATTTATTTAACAAACAAAATATGTATGTAAACTATTTTTTTTGAACCAAAAAAAAAATTACATCAGATAATCGGACATTAGGGACTTAAATCGTAAATTAAAGCTCTAAAAAACTTAACGCTTTACAATTGTTTTGGGTAGTAAAATAATTATTATTTAAATAAATGAAGAAACTTTCATATGGTAAGTAAGAACATAGGTAAACATGTTCAGTCATTGCCCTTATCATTATAAAACGCAACTTCTGGAAATAAAATGTATCTAATCGCAAAGAAGACACACCCTTTTTTCACGACCATCCACAAATTTTATTTCTTTTTTCTTTTTTTAGATATAGTTATGTCTTTAAACCGTTTATAAGTCTATTTCAATTAGATTGTACTTTCGTTGATAATAAAAAAATGTATTTAATCAAAAAAAAAAAAATTCTTATCGTTCTTTTTTTCAATATCAAGGAAAACGTTAAAGAACCTTTGATGACTATTCTTATCAGTTTAATTAAATTCAAATTAAATTTATCTCTTAAACGAATCAACCTATTACGATATAAAATAAAATAATAATATTAATATAGATAGAAAAATCTCGAAAGTAAGAATCTGTAAAAATACTTATGACTAAATTATTTGGAACAAAATTGAAAGTAAAACCTGGAAAACCACATAAAAATCTTCCGAATATTTCGAATTCAAAACTCAAGATTAAGGCTGTTGGATAAAACAGGAATATGAAAGGAAGAAAGGAGATATTGCGTTCAAGGATTTTATAATTGAATGTGTTTGTGTAAAATATAAGTTTATTTAAACACATAAAACTGACCGAAGTTCACTCATGCATTTCTGAGATGACTCTGGTCACTTTTCAGTATTTTAAGTATAACTCGAAAACTAAGCCGAATATGGTTATTAAATTTAGTAGACTTTTTGTTGGAAATACGATTTCCTATCAAAATGGATGACTTAAAAATTTTATAAACATAATCTGAGAATGAAAAGTGAACAAAAAAGTACCAGTTAATAAATAACAAAAAATCACTTATTCTAATTTTTTTTTGCAAGGGGCTCATAGCTTTTTTATGGAAAGATATATTTGGGATAAATACAATTCTTGACCACTATAATAGAATTATTCAAATTCTGCACTTACCACGTGCTATGTTTTATTAACATCACCCTATACGTACTGTTCTTTCGTAATTTTTGCACATTCTATATTTTTTTTTTTCATATTATTTTTTGAGATATTTTGTCATTCGTGTTAACACCATTGATAATTATTATTAAACTAAGGGCCAGTTTGTTCACAGTGGGTTAAATTTAGTATGTGACTTTCATAGGCTTAAATTTGTACAAGGACTTTCGATTCGAATTCTACAGAAAAAAGATAAACTCCTTTTTTTCGTTGGAGCAAGAGATTTTGAGAAAACGGGGACAAAATGTGTTTTTACTTTGGTGTGGTATTTTCCACACCAGCACATTTGTCTCAAAAATGTATTCGTCTAACGGAAAACAGTTTACTAATAGTTTTTTTTTTTAATGTTATAAGCTACAAGTTTTCCAAAGACACTTCTTAAAAAATCTGATTGTTTTCGAAAAAAATTCAAAAATACTGGATTTATACGCTTTCACCACAGAAAATCAAAATTTCTTGTACAAATTTAAGGTATTTGTTTAAGAAATGCTAAGAACATCAAAACAAAGCTCTCCACCAAAATTCAGCTCTTTCGGAGTTATATTTAAAGATAAATTCTAATTTTGTCGAAATATTTGAACAAAAAGGTTTTATTTTTGTTTGATTTTGAATCTTTTTTATTGGGTTCAAACGTTTATAACTGTCCCTTTTTTCAAATTACAGAAAAATAGGCAATTTTTGAAATATAAAACTTGTATTAAGTAATACGAATTTTGTTCAGGGGGCTCTCAGAAGATTGAGGTCAAAAATTAATTTTGGCAAAGTTCAATATTAACTTATGAATTGTAGGCAAATGGTGATGCCAACGAAAAATATTTTACTCAGTAAAGTTAGTAAAACTATAAGCCAATGTTCTAATGCAAAATTTGTAAAAAACAAAAATCAATTATGGACAGGGTGAGCAAAAAAGTAGGGTTTTTTCAAATTTCATAAAATAGCCGTTACTCGATAACCGCTATGATTCGGTATGGAAAAGTTACCAAATTCTGATAGGTCATCACCTGGCCTTTTACCAGTTTCAGTTTGAACCATTGTTAATGGGTCACCCTGTATGTACGTAGTATAGGGCAAGTTTAGGATTCGTGCAAAAAAAAAAGATAATAATTTAGGCCTCGCAATTCTGTCTGACCGTCTGTCTGTCTGTACCTTGACCTGCAGCCTAAAGGGCTGAAGCGATTTTCTTCAAACTTTGGACTTAATTTTTTTTATGGGATTCCCTAGAGGGAAAATTGAAATTTGTTTTTTTAGCTCAAAAAAAAAAACCGTACCCACCATACAACCAATATACAAAATTTTATTTATTCAAATAACGGTTATTAATGGTATCTGTAATAACTGATTTTTTGGTTTTCAAATATCTCTTTAACGGCTACGCCGATTTCAACCAATTTTTTGTATGTAATTTTGCATATACAATTTTCGACAAAAAAAATAATTTTTGGATTTTAAAAAAATTCAATATTTGTGTATATTAAATATTACTGAATATTTTTTAATTTTGTATAAAATTGTATTTTATTCAATTCTAAAAGTAGGCATACCAAATTTTATTTTTAAAAATGTTCAAAATTGTTTATATATACAAAATTCATTTTTAAAATAGCCGTTCCAACCGTTTTTTTTTATAAATTCATATTTATCAAACAAATCAGATGGCATAATTTTTTTTTAGCTCTAAAAATTTTGAAAAAGAATTTAGTCTTATAGAACAGAAATGCAACAATTTAATATACATACTATTATGCACATAACTATTGCATTTTCAAACACAATTACAATCTGATGCTGTAAGCCCTTTTCGATAACATTACCAAGTGGAGTTAAAAAATATTTGTTTGAATTTCGACTTTTAAATTTAATTTGCTTAAAAAATATTTTCTTTAAGCACTCAACAATTTTTAACTCATTAATTTGGTGACCAATTTTATGTTGGTGACGTGAATTTAAGTCAAATTAAAAAAAAAAAAATGATTTATTTGAAATGTGCAGGTAAGTCGAATTGTTTGTTTGGCTCTATATTTAACTTTAGAAAACAAAAACGTTTTGGCTGGATGGATTTTTATAAAACTTGGTAGGTACTTGTTGTTTATTTAAGTTAATATGCCCATTGCCCACATGGTTTTTTGATTATTTTTTAATCACTAAGGTTAATATTAATTTTAACAAAAACGGTTTTACGATTTTGATAACCAAATTAAGCAACATTGTAAAAAAAGGCTGCTTCTTTGTATCGAAAAATTTTTGGGCTTTCTGGAAAATATTTTAGTAGATTTTTTTCTCGGAAAAGCTTCTTTAAAGTATAAACAGCTTTGTATGCCAACATTAAAAAAAAAAGTTTTTTTAAAATTAAAAAAAAATCTTTCTATTTTTGAAAACGAATTTATCAATTTTTTCAGTATAACACAATTGACATCTTTATATTTTTTAGACAACTTGAAAAAAATCATATTCCTAGAACCAAAAACAAAGTTTTCTTCCATATTAACCCCGAAAACCCGTTCAGATCTTATTCTTCTCGGAAAAAAAACTTCAAGAATTTAGACTAAAAATGAACGCCTCCTTTATAATTATTGCAGTTTACGCATAACAAAATTCTTTCATTAAAGAAGCTTCTTGAAATATTTAATTCCACATTCAAAATTTCAAAAAAAAATTGTTTTTGATTTTTAAAATAATTTTTTTTAAACGAGCTCATTAAATTTCTTGAAATCAAATTTTTAGCTGCATATTAATCATAACATTAAATTGACGTTCAAAAAAGTTTTCAAAATTTAATTTATAAAAAATTATTTTTTGTTTAAACCGCTCTAACATATTTTTTAAATTTTCTTGCCTAAATTCATATTTGGTATCAAATGGCGTTTCAAATTTCAAACAGCCTATTTTTAAGGATTTAGTATGATACTACTTAACATTTTACTAATTGTTTAACAGTTTACTAAGCCTATTATTAAGGATTTAGTATGATACTACTTAACATTTTACTAATTGTTTAACAGTTTACTAAAATTTTTTAAATTTTAAATACTTTTTAACTAGTATCATAAACTAATTTCCTTCATAAAATTCAGCTGAACACGTCCAAAAAGTCGCAGCTCGTGCAAAAAATTCACAAAAACCCCTGATTTTGACAATTTTAAACGTCAAAGTGTCATATGGATTAAGTACGATACTAAAAAGATAAAACAGCCATTTGGTGATTTTAACTTTAGTAAAATGTCAGGTGATAGTATGATGCTAAACTCGTTTACAATTAGAAAAATATACTTTTTAATCTAGTATTATACTAAAAATGATTTAACATCGTACTAAATTGACTAAAATTTTGCGTCAATATATCTTATTAGATGTTTAAGCAATTAACTAAATTTATTTCATGCCTTTTTATAATTTTTGAATGTTTTTTGTAAAGCCACATGAAGATATTTAATGTGCAAATTATCATAGATATACTACTCGCATATTATTCTGCAGGCTTTATTAACCAGAAGTTTCAAAACCGGAATTTCAAAAAAATAGATTTTCGAAAAAATGTTCATTAAAAAAAAACATTTTTCCAAATTTCTTCTTTGAAAATTATGCTTGAAAAGTATAATATTTTTTCAAAATTCTATTTTGTAAAATTAAACTTGGAGATCTCTGCAAAAAAATAAAAAAAAAATCGCATGATTTTTGTTTTATTATTTGCAAAAGTTTCCGAGCTGAATTTTAAGAACATTGAAATTTATTTTTAAAAGCAAAATCATTATTTGGAACTGAATTTTTAAAAATTAAATTGTTTGCAAGATTTTTTTAAAATTTAAGTTTCAAAAACTGCATTTATTATTTCAAAAGTTTCTTAAAATTTTTATTTTATTTTGAAAAGCAGAATATTTGTCCACAGCTCGGTTTCAGGTTTTTTTTTTATCATATTTGTTATGTTGTGTTTCAAATACGAAAGGTTAAAATATTTAAAAATAAAAGTGTAGACTGCTTTGTTAGGCAAAAATTGTCCTAACCTGCAAAATTATTACTCCTTAGCAGTAAAAGATCTAATTGAAATTGAACTGCCGTATGAACCTGTATTTTATTTATTTTCAAAGTTCTCAACTTTGTACACTGTATATGGCACACAATTATTAATATTATAATTATATTTTTTTTCACACCTAATTCTGCAAGGTCAAGAAATATTACTGAAATATTTCTACAAAGACGATTTTTTTTTTGACAAGCGCATCACGACTATTTTTTTTTTAATGTATTCGTTTGGTTATTTCGTTTCTATCAATTAATAAACAAATTAAAAAAATTTACTTACATTTACATCAAGACTTTTAGCCAAAAGCATTAAAGCAGCTCCATCCTCTTCAGCATTACAACCAAATTTGTTACCAAGTGGACTCAATGCCTTATTTGCATCAGATCGAAAACGAACAACAACACTAAAATTAAATAAATATTAAATTCAATTAAAATAAAAAATATATTTAGGAAAATAAAATGAATTTTAAACTCACTTTGATTCTGGATAATTTTTAAATATTTTATAAATTTCAAACTCATTGTCAACAGTACTGTCAGTCACATTATTAGATTTTGCATATTTAATATGAGAAATTGATTTCATTGGATTTGCAAAAATAATTTTTTCAGCTTTGAATCCAAGGCTAAGGACTTGTTCTATTTCCGCTTTAGAGGCACAATCAAACCCGGTGCCCAGGTCTCCAAGGGTTTTTAAAATGGGTAATTCATCATTGCATTTTATAGCTAAAAATAAATTAAAAACACAAAAGTTATAAATTAAATATTAATTTATGTACTAAAAGTTTTAGAACTTAAAAATAAAAATTAAAATTATAAACATTTAAAATAAATACAAAAAAGTTATACCTTTTCATATTAAAATTTAAAATAAATTTTAAAATAAATCTTTAAAACAAAACCCAAAAGTTATTAAGGATAATTAAAATTACCGTAATAAGGCATAATATTGGGCATTAGCCTTCTCCATTCATTATATTTACTAACAATGCTTGATAAGTCACAAATATTCACAGCTGCATCCTGTTCCCTAAGACTACATTCGTCAATTTTAGATTCCAAGTCAAAAGTTCCTTGGTAAACTTGAATGTTTTGTAGTTCTACTGTACACATTTTTAGATTTTTGTATTTAATTTATATATTTATTTTTATTTTAGAACAAAAAAATTGTTTCACACTTTGAGCCAAATTAAACTATGAAATTTCAAACTTTTTAAAATTCAACTCTTGTTCTGTGGGTTGAACAACTAACTATTCTCTGCCAAGTACTAACGATGAATGCTGGCTGAAGTCAGTCGAGCTCGTAGTTTTATCGACTTGGATAGATTTTATTGTAGGTACCTAGCTATATTGTGATTATCATAATCAGCATCGCTTTATTGTTATTGTTATTATTTATTTTTTGTTTTGTTTTTTTGCTGCGACTTTTTTATGAATATGTTTTGATATCACACATACATCTGCTATTTGTTCAACCAAACACACATACACTCATATTAAAAAGAAGGGGTAAATTCAGATAAGACTTTAGTCTTTAGCAAAAAGGTGTTTGCAAAATATTAACTTAGAATTTTAATTACATCAAAAATGTTAATACATTGTGCAGAGCCAGGCCTTTTTTTATATGACGGAGATGAGAATAATAAAAATTCACAATATTATAAAAAGTTTATACATAACTTGCACAAATATTTGAAATTTTTTTTTTGTTAAAATTAACAAAGTAAAAAAAACGTAAACAAGTAGATATAATTGCGCTTCAATGGAACAAAGGAATCACATCAGAATACAATATCACGATGTAGGTAGGACCTCATTTTTGGCATAGGGTTTAAGAATCAATTAGGTACTTCTTATTTATTTTTTAACTGAATTCTCAATTTATTCATTGATTATTCAATTCAATAGCTCACAATTTAAGTTGATAAAACTTAACTATAGTTGAACTAACAAATTTCAGTTATTAGAAATATTTATTTGTCTTAATGGTTTGAGGTTTTTGAAATAAGGTACTCTGCTTAAGATAAGTGAAATTTAAAACACATATATACACTAAGAGCGTTACGTTCGAATGATCGACAAAAAAAGGTCGACTGGTCAAAATGTGGACTCTTATCGACTTTTTTGACATTTAAAATGACGTCAATTTTTTTGGCGACTAAAAAAATGTCGACATTAAGAAATCTCGACTTGACAAAATGTCGACTGCGTTGAACAAAGTCGAGCAAAATATCGCCTTGTCGATAGTTATTCTCAATAAAATTATACGAAATGCTGACTTTTATTAAAATATCGACTTTTATATGATCAACTTTCATAACGTCGACAAAAATAATGTCGACACATGTTCAGTGTTCAGCCTAAAACATCAGCATAACGGCTGATTGAAGACGATGCGGAACCAGCCAGTGAGAGATTTTAACTGTCGACTATCAAAATGTCGACTATTTAAATGTCAATTAACAAAATGTGGACTATCAAAATCTCGATTACTAAAATATCGATTACATTCTATATTTTGAAAGGCGACATTTTGAAAATCGCATTGTAAAAAATCGGTCTAGTTTTTTTTCGATATTTTGTTCAGTCCGTCTTTTAACCAGTCGACATGTTTTCTCTCGAGATTTTGAAAGTCGATCTTTTGAAGGTGATGTCTTGAAAGTCGACATATCCTACCCAATCCACACAAAGAACTTGTGTATTTCTAAAACTTATTCCTATTCATGGTTGACTTATAACTCACAGGTCACAGGTATTTTTATTATTTAGAAGATGCCACGTGTGCCGCCGCGCCCCCCGAATGAACAATCTCAAACTTTACATTTTTATTTGTGATATATGTAGGTACATAGTGTTTGATTAAAAAATTGATAAGATCGTTGAATTTTGAAGACAAAAAAAAAATAAAATTCAATTAAAAAGCACAAGTGACCTCAACTCCAGAAATTAATGTGTTTCGCCCAGGTATAACAGTGGGCTCTTCAGTCAGTCTGTTATACTCTACTAAGACACACATTTTGGTCGATGTTTACCGACTCTTATAAAACTAACAGCAAGAAGATACTGTGAATTTTATTATTCTAGGGGAATTTTATAAAATTGGTGCACGGTGCAACCAGAAAATAATTACCCGTGGTCAGGTTAGTAGGGTATAAGAGACTGACTGAAGACGAAAAGCCCACTGTTATACCTGGGCGTAACACATTAATTTATGGAGTTGAGGTCACTTGTGCTTTTTAATTGAATTGTATTCATTCACTCCACTTAAAGCCTCACCTCTGAGTGAAATGAAAACTAAAAGCGGTTTGAAATTCACGTGAATAAGCTTTGTGAAACCATATTTAATCATCCACGTGAATGAAAAAATAATTTGATTTGTCTGACAGTTTACCAGAATCTTGAAATGCTTGAGAAGACTATTTTAATTCCATAGTCTTGATTTTGGCTTGTCGGTAGCACTTTATATTCATAAATAAACGATCATAAGATCCAAAATAATTCCTTAGGATTTTTTATTCAATTATATCTATTATTATAAATTATGACAAATGTCACATTTTTCCACAGATCTATTATTTTTTCCTAGTGGTCGTACGTTAGGAAATGAAAATTATCTAATGAAATTAATTTTAAACTGGTTAATATTTCGCTCTCACATTTTGGGTACTCATTGTTCGTTATGAATTTCATCGTTGGGAAATAAATGTCACTTTTATATAGAAAATTCATTTTCACTTGAACTGAGTACTAGGCTTAAAACCGAAGTAATTTAAATAATTAAATTTCTTCATCTTCATTATAACAAAAAAAGTCCTTAACGTAAAAAAAAATTAATTTTTCAGAATTTGTTCCTTAAAAGAGAAACTTTTTAGAAAATTGACCCCGGACCCAAACATTACACTAGCTTTTTATCACAATTAGGTGAGCATACCCGTCTAGGTTCTATATGACAAGTTTGTAAAAAAATTGAACTCGAGATATTAATTTTACCAAACATTACGATGATAAGGAACACGAAAAAGGTGATTCTCACAATGAATTTTGTTTTAAATCTAGATGTATGTCTTTAAAACGTTTATAAGCCTCTTTCAATTAGATTGAATGCTTGGTTGATAATAAAAAATAATTGTACCTACTAATAGCCCGTCAATAATTACAAAAAAGGGCTAAATTAGCAAAGCGCGATGTAGTTCTGAATTTTTGGAATATTGTTGCGGCATGTTAGAGTAGTCTGTGGCTAAGTTTGCAACTTCGAAAAACCTGTGCTCGCTGCAGGAAAAATGCAAGAGTAAAAAAAACTCAAAAATCACCCCATTTTTCGCGACAGTTTCCTTTATAACTTTGGAAATATGCAATTTAGGAAAAAACCATCCACTTTATTTTTGTTTGTTATAAAATTTTCTACAAGACCACATAAGTTTAAAATTCATGAATGTTATATTTGAGTTGCTATCTCACCATGAGTAAAAACAAAAATTCTGAAAAACTAAGTAATTTTGAAGCGCTCAAAAAATAGGTCAAAAATTGTCCAATTGTACTCAAAATTTGCAATCAAATAGCCTAGAGTATTATAAGACAACATTTTGAAATTCGATCCATATCGGTCAAATAGTTTTGGCAAGAAACATGATGTTAACATGATGTTAAGTGCAACAATCAATGTTTACATCATTGCTGTGGTCAAAGTAGGACGCTTAAGTTGGCACTTATTTTGTACACGTACTTGGAACCCTTAACTATGATAAAATACCGAGAATAACTTATTTTAATTTTGAACTTGCTTTATTGGGTATAAATATTGTCAAACAAAAATTTCGAGGTTGTAATAAAAACTAATATTACGAATTATGATGATGGAGAAGTCCAAGGAAAGTGATTTTCGTCAAAACGTCCGTCAGTCTGTTCGTCTGTGCATCCTGATGTATACATCGAGCTAGAACCTTTGCCAAGGCATCCAAAGATAAACAATGTTTCAAAACTCAAACAAATAACTTTGGATGCAAATATTTCAAAGACTAGACCTTGTAAAAGATTTTGCTTTTGATGTGCTGATAGCATTTGACAATACCCTTCTATTTATGTAAATTTCAATAGGTTCCAAAGAATTTCGTGAATTTGTTGGTGATAAGGCGGTGGGTAGGGCTCCTAACCTTTAGCACCTCATATATGGGATATTCGCAAAAAAAAAGTATGTCATCTAAAAGGTCAGTAAGTGGTCAAAAAATATCAACTAGTTTCAGAAATTGGTCAGCCATAGAAAATTTTTAATCAAGTGTTACATTTTTTCAAAGTCACCAACTATTTTTGGCACCTCATTTATGTGACATTCGCAAAAAAATTATACCATTCGAAAGGCCACCGGCTCGTGATAAAAGGTCAGCTAGTTTCAGTAATTGGTCAGCCATAGGTTTTTTTTAGAATTTTTAAAGATTGTTTCAAAGTTACAGTATAAGAGTCTTCATTAAAAAAAACTTTGGGCGACCAATTACTGAAACTAGCTGACCTTTTATCACGAGCCGGTGGCCTTTCGAATGGTATGCTTTTTTTGCGAATATCCCCTAAACGAGGTGCCAAAAATAGTTGGTCACCTTGAAAAAATGTAACCCTTGATTAAAAATTTTCTATGGCTGACCAATTTCTGCAACAAGTTGACCTTTTTTGACCACTTACTGACCTTTTAGATTGCATACTTTTTCTGCGACGTGATAAAAGTTAGGAGCTGGTGGGCCCATCCTTTCTTTCAATCAAAAATCGATTTAAAAAAAATTGCTAGAATCCGTAAAATTTTAAACAACAATGCAAAGGCCTGTCAGTTACCTATTTAACAACGTCAACAGCAATCTCTTACGAGGCTTTTTTGGTAAGCTATCGCCATTAAAAGACTTTGAGTTTTGGGTCGAAAATAATGGATTTGCTTTGAATTAAAAAATCTTCGGAACTAGACCTCCTAGAATGTTCTTGTTTTAAGCTATGGATAGCTCTCAAAAAAAAACTGATTAACTTTAGTAAAATGTTAGGAGATGCAAAACTCGTTTAAAATTAGCCAAATACAATTTTTAACCTAGTATTATACTAAAAATTATATAACGTCGTACTAAATCGACTAAAATTTTGTTCCAATATATTTTGAAAGAACAGATTTAAAAATCTGGAATATTTAACTTTTTATTTTTGGATAGGAAGAAATTATTTCATCACTAAAACAATTTTCTCAAAAACACTTCCTGATATCACGATTCTTCAAAAAGATTATAGAACCTAAATCCGGTATAATGCTACAAAAATCTAACCAAGTAAAAGCATTCACATTTTTTTTTTGTCGAAAATTGAAAAAGACGGGTGTTAAATTAAGTTTTTGTCTCGGTTCAGAAAAATCATAGGGGTGACACTGCGCTGAGAAGCATTCAGCTCTTAAACTCTTAAAGATTCAAAATAACCACTTTTATAAGCAGCAAACCTCGTGGAAGTGAACAGCTTGTTTTAAAGATTTGCTTCACTAGGTGATGAACTCCTCCAACTTCTTAGGCATACAAAAAAAAATAAAAACTCCTAAAATTTTCAAGGTGCCATACTCCGGGATGGTATTCTTGGTCATATTCTAAGAAAAAAAATGTTTTACGTTAAAGTCTGATTTTGAACTTTGACATCAATTGTTGACGATTTAAAAAAAAAAGGCTAACTTTGGTGTACCCTGGCCCATGTTAAGGTCAATATCTCTGTCAGTACTAACGGTATGGACCTCACTTTGGATTTTTTTTTAGTAGAAGTACTAGCCTTTAAAACTACGTTTAAATTGAGCTGATATGTTTTGGGGGTTGCCAGATTTTGACTTTGAGGTCAATTTTTTCAAAAAATGCGTTATAAACATAAAGTTTTCTTATTTTTACCTGATGAACAAAACAATAATAAAAAAAAACTACTTAATAAGATAGTGCACCCAAAAAACCATACATTTTATGATACTTGGGAAAATCTAGAACAGGTAAAAATAAAAAAAAATGATTTTTTGCCCAGTGGTGTAAGGGGTTTGAATAAAATAATAATTTGTGTAGTTTTAAGTAATTTTTTATTTTATATACACACATATACAGTAAAAATAAGTGCTAAAAGTGCTCTCCCGCGTTTTAAATGCATGCTAGAACCCTTGTTTTTGGATTTCATTTTGAATCCTTGTGATCCTTTGGAAATACGTTGTTTTGGGTGTTGTTTTGAGGGGTAGAATGAGGGAGTTTTCTGTGCATCAAAAGCAAAAAAAATTCTTTGGCACAATCTATGCATAAGCCACATGTTTTCAAGATACTTTTTAATGGTGAATCTAATGACATTTAAATTAAGACGATACGACATTATAGTCATTTTTATGTAAGTGAGACTATAATTTCAGTACGATAGGTAAATATTGCCCAACACCCTTTGATGAAACTTGGTATAAATATTCAATTTCTTATAGAAAACAAATATAAGAAGAGTCCATAAAAATATCTTTTTTAAAAGGGTGCTTTTTCGAGGGGAAGTGAAAAGTAACTTGTAAAAAAAAATACTAGCCTCATGAAACTTGGTATAAATGTTAAGAGTGGCACGAGAATCAAGAATCAAAAGAGTCTATAAAAATATTTACTATGAAAATATGTATATTATTTTTCGTGTAATTTTTGGTGCAATTTTTACACACCTGACTTCAAAAAATACCGAAAATCTCTACAACCGGACATGATGGTTGAAAACGGATAGTTGAAATTTTCATTCAGCACGAACAATTACCATTAGGACGAATTCTACTTTTTTTTTGTCAAAAAGTAAACCTACACCTTTAGAAATCAGAGGAGGCCAGGAGGGACACATTTATTGTTATATGGTGATTTGGTTCACACTAGCCCGTATAGCGTAATGGTTAGTGCGTTCGACTGTCACCCTGGAGGTCTGGGATCGCTTCCCAGCCTCGTCCAAAACTAAAAATTTTTTTTCAGGGCTACTACCCCTTGCGAGGAATTGACAAATCCTCCAAGAGTATCACTTGTCACGAATAAGTGCTTCTCGTCTAGCCGTTCGGATTCGGCATACAATTGTAGGTCCCTTCCATTCCTGTCGAAAGGCGCACACAGGAATGGTTCTGAGTTGTTAGTCACTAGGCCCTGGTTCATGAGCCGTTGTGCCACCCGATTTATTTTTTTCCCCATTTAACGCAAAAAATAACATTTATTTCGACTAAATTTATACATATTCTATTTGCTATGTGAACTTAAATTATGAACTTAACTGACCCGTGGTTGCTGCAAAAATTATCACCACCCAAAATTACAATATTAAATTAAATCGTTTATAATCTCATAATGAACAAGATAAAATTATTTAAATCTACAAACAAATTGCATCATCTACTAAGACTATTAGGTATAACAAAATGTGTAGGTGTGACCAATAAAATAGAAACATTTACAAAGATTAAGTAATTTCCATCTAAAGCCAAAGATAACTTCTAAGCCATGTGTTGTTCATTGTCGTTATATCTTCTAACTCTTAGCTTAGAAACAAGTTAAATATTAACCAACATTTGTATATTATATCTGAGTCTACATTATAAAAAATGACCACCTCAACTCAAATAGGTAATTAGGTACCTAGCCTATAGAGATTGTCTATATTCAAGTACTTTCAAGTACTTTCAAATACAAAAAATTCCCTGTTTGTCATTCGATCAACTTAAAACCCCAAAAAAATGTATGTCATTCTATCAAGTTGACTTTGCATTTTTTCGAATTCATTAGTTTGATCAGCTATTTTATTTCACATTTTTTTAAATTGAAAGCAGTACAAAACAAAAACAAAATTTTCAAAAGAAAAACAACCGATTTATTTATTATCTATATGTACACTTTCAACAACAAAACCAACAACAACAACAACAAATAATACAAATTTCACGCGATTGATTCCGGATCAGGTAAATCAAGTAGGAAAATACCTTTGTAGGTATGCCATATAACTTTTGATAAGCCACTTTCAGTCTTATCAACAAAGTTACCGGATTGGATATGTTGTGAACCTTCCCCTAGATTCACGCGTATGGTTCCGGATCAGTTAACTGCACTTATTCCTCATTTCTGATAAGGGCATTCATTTAGGCAGGGTTGCCATATTGTACGGGTATAGCACCATAATAATACATTTTTTATAGTTTTTTAGAAGTGAAAGGGAATCTAGGAGTCTTTTTTTTAAATAGGTAGAGGTCCATTCATTTAAGATAAGATAAAATTGCGGAATGGAACCAACGCCAAAGCAGTAATATGCAGTTTTTTTGCATTCTTTTGTTTGCATTTCTGTTCCCAATCTTGCAGCTCATAAAATAGTGGGTGTAATCGAGTGACCTGCTAGCTTCACAGTGAAGTAAGCGGGTCACATGGTATAGCTTATTAACCAAGCGATGTTCTAGGAAATAGCAGCAATGCTCCAAGTTCGCAATACTTTTGCATTTCAAGAATAGAATAAGTCATGATCCAAGCATCCTTCAAATTTGTAGTAAGGCTCCAAATTTTCAGTTTTTTTTTTGTATTTCAAGAATAGCTTGAATTAAAATTAAGAAGTCTTTATTTTTAAAAATTTCACAAAATTGACTTCACAGTGAAGTGTTGACAAGTCACATACTGAATTCTTGGAGTTTGCAGCAAGGCTCCAAATTAAAGGTACGTTCCTTTTCTCTAAATTGTAATGATTTTCAGTGCATGCCTTTCCAAAATCCAGTCAAGTCAATATAAAAAAATTTAAATTTACTTGTCAACTTTACTGTTAAGTCAATTCTTGAACCTCACTAAAAATTCCTATAACATGCTTGGTTCACGAGATAAACCATGTGACTTCACTTTGAAGTTAGCAGGACAGTATGAAATTTTGTTAAAAATAAAGACTTCCAAATTTGGATCCAGCCCATTCTTGAAATGCAAAAAACTGCAAATTTGGACGCTTGGCTCACGACATACATCGTGACCTGCTAACTTCACTATGAAGGTGAATCGATTACACCCACTATTTGATGAACTGCAAAATCAGGAATAGAAATGCAAACAAATTAAAAAAAAAATGCAAATTACTGTGTTTATCCCATTACCTTAGGTGAAAGTAGACCTGAAAACTTCACAGACGTACAACTTGAAAATGTTAAATGTCTATAGAAATTTATCCCTTTTAATCAATGATTTCGTTGGCTAATGAACAAGAAAAACTCTTCAATCCGTGGGTTTTCTGGTAGAACCCACTGAAGTATGACATCTGTTCAATAAAACTTATAAACATTTTAGCCCAGTCAATAATTACAAAAAAAGTGCTAAATTCGCAAAGCGCATGTTAGAATATTCTATAGCCAAGTCTGCAACTTCAAAAAACCTGTGCTCGCTGCAGGAAAAATGCAACAGTGAAAAAACACCCCATTTTTTCCGACATTTTCCTTTATAACTTTGGAAATATGCATCATAGGAAAAAACCGTCCATTATAAACTTGTTTGTTATACAATTTATATAAAACTAATTTGGTCTTGTAGAAAATTTTATAGCAAACAAGTTTATAGTGGATGGTTTTTCTCTTAGTTGCATATTTTCAAGTTATAAAGGAAAATGTCGGGAAAAATGGGATGCTTTTAGCATTTTTTCACTGTTGCATTTTTCCTGCAGCGAGCATAGGTTTTTCGAAGTTGCAAAATTAGCTACTTACTACTCTAACATGCCCCAACAGCATATCAAAAATGCAGAACTACATCGCGCTTTTCGAATTTATTGTCGAATTTGACTGGGCTATTTAACTTGTTTCTTTAAATTGGATGCCTTTTATTTTGTGCCATTATTTAATTTTTAAAACATTATGTGTCCAAGCGAATACTTTTATATACAAACCTAACACCATGGTAACCCTATCCTAAACATTTGTCACACGTGAATGGTTCCGGGACACCAGAGTACCTTTGTCTTAGCAATCATTTTATCTGTAAATCCCACGAGTACGGTGCCGGATTGATATCTTTAATAATTCACACGGCGGCGGAGTTATAATAATGAAGTTATAAAATATGACGCTAAGATAGAATTTTAGAAGGTGTGTTAACAAAATATCATATATTTTCTTGTTTTAAGATAATAATTCCTTATTATTTGCTGCTGTTTATTTTGTCAAATATAATTAAATGCATACATATATGAAATAAAAAACAAATGGAATATTTTTTTATTACGATGAACAATAACGAATTGATACATACCTATTTGCTATTTATTGAGAAAGTACAAAAGTTTTTTTTTGTTGGTAAATTTGCACAGGAAAGACGCACTTCATAAGTTCAAGGTTTGATATAATTATTATTGATTAAATTTATAAAGAAGTTTTACTGCAGTAAACGTGCCATGGTAATTAAGAATTCAGTTGAAAGAGAAGAATATTTTTTTTTAAGCATGTGTACTAGGGTGGTCCTTATAAAAGTCACTGTCTTGTTTTGAATGGCGCACAACCCCCTCCCCCCCTTATATAAAACTTCAGACATCTTGGGGGCCGCGTCAACGTTAATAAAATGAGATCAAATCTTACAGAATTTTTTTTAAATTTATTACGAACCAATTAGGGCGTTGCGTCATTCAAAATAAGACAATGACCTTTATAGGGACCACTTCTACTTGGCTGATGTATTTCAGTAGTATATAGAATTTGTATTATAAAAATCACTCATATGTGAACAATGCCAGGCCACGGGTTACAAAATTTCCAACAATTCTTGATTAGAAATTCTAATTGGGTTGGATATAGTTCACAATTGATGTTTGCTGTAAAATTGATGTAAGCTGGAAATTCCGTCTTGACAAGGTTCTCGTTGTCAACTGAAGAGTCCAAGTGAGAACGCTGGGACGAAACGCCAATTTTTAAGGACCACCCTACTGGGTACACAGTTCTTACACTTCAAAACTTCAGCATAAATCTAATGTACACATTTAAAAAACACTAAAGCCTTGATGTTGTGAAATTATGAGTTAAGCCAGGGTTAGTTAACTTTTGGAACAGAGCTGTCTACTGTTAAGGCCAGAAGTAGTTTTTCAGAGGAGGATGAATGCAGAAAGACTTGCAAAATATAGAAGATAAAATACCAATATCAAATATTTTTTATTTCATCCATCAGCGTTAGGGGCCAGTTATAGCTATCATTGAAAACCATCATTGAAAATATTGATCGTCAATTTTGAGAGATTTTGAAGAAAAAATGAATGATTATTTTGATGTCAAAGTAAAGCTAATAATTGACTTAATATTTATTTCTTGGTAAAACAAAATTCAATTTTGCACAACTTTTCTCATAAAATGACTTTTAATTTTTCAATGATGAACTACCTTACCCAAGATCATTGAAAAAATTAAAAGTTACGTTCTGGGGAAGATATGGGTCAAAATGATTTTTTTTGGAAGAGAAATAATTTTTAAGTCGTAGTCTATATTTCAAGGGTCTCAAAATAAACAGCTTAGTTTTTCAATGATGGGTTTCAATGATAGCTATAACTGGCCCCTTAAAAAAAGAATGAATCAGGCAAACTGAAAAAGTTTGATGTGTTTCAGGTAATTAGTTCGCTAGATTAATTGTTTGTTCTCCTATTTTAAAGGCTATTTTTCAATCATCAGTTAAGCTATCGGTGAAAAAGATACTGAAGCAACGCAGAAACACATTTTTACTTTGTCTGAATCGATTAAATAAAATTCAATTAATAAGCCAATCTCCAAGATGCATTTCGCCTTGCTTGGACACTAGGCTCATCAGTTCTATGCTATCAAACAATTCTGAGACGCAAATGTTGGTCGATGTTTATAGTATTTTCACATCAAACCCAAAACGCGGTTTTTGGCAATTGGTTTTCGCAAACTTGGGCGACCTGCATCGTGCCTGATCGGGAAACTATTGATTGCTCAGAACTTGGTCTGGGCCAGTAGCGCAACAATCAGTCACGATGAAGTGCTTGTTTTACCTCCTCGTGGTGGTCCCCGGGCAACTATTTATGTATCCCAATATACATAAATAGGCTAAAATTACAAGTGCGAAAAGGCCTAGCTTTCTAGGATAGGTTACGGAGGTTAGCATTCTCCGTAACTGAAATCAACTCGCTACCGAAACCAACACTACGCCTCGGATAATTAATGATAACTCGTTGACGACTTTTGGCTATTGTTCCCGGACAAAGATTGGTTTCTGGAATGTGAAGACGCTTCTTGACAATGGAAAAGAAGGTCCTCAGAATGCCAGATTCCTGCAACTAGAGAAGGAATTCATGCGGTATAGGATGGACATCTTAGGGATAAGTGAAGTTAGATGGCTGGGTTCGGGGAAGTTCAAGTCACCAACCCGTAACACTGTACTATTCTATTCCGGAAAAACACCTGGAAGCGCTCGGGAATCTGGCGTTGGATTGCTGCTTTCCAAAACAGCTCTCAAAAGCCTAATTTCCTGGGAGCCTTTAGGTGACAGGATCCTGAAAGCCAGGTTCCGGACTAGAGTACGTCGCGTCACCATCATACAGTGTTACGCCCCAACTTTGCTCTCTTCTGACGAGGAGAAGGAGGCCTTTTATAACCGGCCGAGTGCTGCTTATGATAGCGTTCCACGAGGTGATATAGTTATGGTGATGGGAGACTTAAATGCCAAGGTTGGCAATGACAACTCTGGGCTAAGGCATGTCATGGGAAAACATGGTGTTGGTAACCGAAACGACAATGGCGAACGATTTGTCGATTTCTGCAACGCCAACGGCCTTGTTATTGGAGGGACCATGTTCGAGCATAAGACGTGCCACAAAGTCAGTTGGGTGTCGACTGACAGACAAGCAACTTCCAACCAAATTGACCACTTCGCGATCAGCCGGCGTTTTAGAAGCAGTCTCCAGGACGTCCGTAACAGAAGAGGTGCTGACATGGGAATGGCCCGGGACCACCATCTGATAATTGCTACCGTAAGATTGCGTACAGCTGCAGTTCGGAGATCCCAAGGAAACACTCGAATGCCCAAGTTTAATACAGATAGACTAAAGGATCCTGCAGTGCGCCAACAACTAGGGGACCACCTTTCACAAGGATTGAACGCAATCAGCAGCACGGAAACCACATCCATCGAAAATCATTGGTGTGCTGTGAAAAATGTGTTCATATCCGGTGCTGAAAGTATAGTCGGCCGGGCGCAAGGAAGAAATAGTGCTTGGCTTTCCGACGAAACTTGGGCAAGGATCGAAGAAAGGAAACACCTTAAAGCTCGCATCGCAGCTACCCCAGCAGCAGGGAGAAACGAGCTTGAGTCTACGTACCGCATGAAGATGAGGGAAGTTCACCGTAGTGTGCGACGTGATAAGCGTAACTACATCAACGCACTGGCTACAGAAGCAGAAGAAGCCGCTAGTAGGTGTGACAGTAGGACCGTCTACAGAATTACCAAAGAGCTCACTGGAGTCCAGAGCTCTAAACAACACCTGGTTAAAGACACAAACGGATCCCTGCTAATTTCGGATGAGGACCAGCTCATAAGGTGGAGGGAACACTTTTCTGCGGTTTTAAACCGCGTTTTCGCAAGTGAAGTGAACCCTATTCCCACTGAGCTACCCGAAGTAACAATTTCCCGAATACGCACCGTACCCCTCAGTAAAGAAGAAATTATCACCGCCATCAAAGCACTGAAGAACAACAAAGCGGTTGGACTTGATGGTATTCCTGCAGAGCTCTTAGGAGCAGCCCCAACGACATCGAGCGAGCTACTGCACCCACTTATTAAGAGAGCTTGGGAAACAGAAAGCTTTCCTGAAGAGTGGAAAAAAGGAATGATTGTCAAGCTTCCAAAGAAAGGAGATCTCACACAGTGCGAAAACTGGAGAGGAATATGCGTTCTGCCTGCAGTAGCCAAGATAATAGCAAGGATAATATTGGACCGAATTAAAGACCACCTCGAAGACACACTCGACGCCGAACAAGCAGGTTTCCGCACTGGATTTTCCCGTGTGGATCACATCAACACCTTGCGGATCATCATCGAACAGTGCGTTGAATATCGATCACCACTTCACCTGCTGTTCATCGATTTTGAAAAGGCGTTCGACAGTTTCAATAGAGAATTTATTTGGCTTGCTTTGCACAGGAGGGGCATCCCAGATAAATTGATTGCTATTATCAAGGCTACATATGATGGATCCAGGTGTCACGTTTTGCACAAAGGTAGGCTGTCAGAGGAGTTTTAAATCCAAAGTGGAGTTAGGCAAGGCTGTATACTGTCACCAATACTGTTCCTGTTGGTGGTAAGTGACGTACTGCACGCAGCTTTGTCAAATGGAAATGGAGGAATTCAGTGGACTCTGCAATCTCACCTCAAACATCTGGACTACGCGGACGACGTATGCTTACTCTCTCATAGGATCATGGATCTCCATCAAATGACAACAAGGGTGGAGAGAGAAGCAGAAATCGTAGGGCTTAAGATCAACTCGGCAAAAACTAAAAGGATCAGCCTTGGAACTTCCTCATCAATCCAAGTAAATATTTCTGGACAACCCGTAGAGATGGTACAGGATTTCCAATATCTTGGGAGTATTGTCTCTACGGGTGGCGGAACTGAACTGGACGTAAACAGCCGAATCAGAAAAGCAAAGGCTGCGTTCGGAATGCTGTCCAAAATATGGAGAAACAACTCTTTTAGCTTAAAGACCAAGCTACGACTGTTCCGCTCCAATGTTGAATCCGTTCTGCTTTACGGCTGCAGCACTTGGAAAGTCACTGAAACTGTCACTAGAAAGCTGCAAACCTTCGTTAATAGATGTCTACGAAACATCTTGAGGATTTTCTGGCCCAACCGTATCTCCAATGCCGAACTTCATGCGAGAACGGGTCAGGAGCCCATAGACTCCATTATACGAAGAAGAAAGTGGCAGTGGATTGGCCATACGCTTCGAAAAGGCGATCGGTGCATTGCATCTCAAGCAATGTAGTGGAACCCGCTCACACAGGAGGGAAGACAAGTGGGCCGGCCTAGAAGTACATGGCGAAGAACGGTCGAACAGGAATCGGCACGACTGGGGAAAAGTTGGAGAGAGCTGAAATATATTTCAAGAAATCGTACACGATGGCGCGTAGGTGTAGTGGAGGCCCTATGTCCCGTAAGGGAAACATCACGGACGTAATAGGTCCGAGGACCTAAGTAAGTAGTAAGTAAACTTGAAAGCGTTCACACCGAATATGTACAAGTTTTCATTTGATATTTCATTTGTTTTGTTTGAACACAGAGCGAAAAAAGACTACATAAAATCAATAAGATTGCCTTATTGAGCTACTTTGCTTAGAAATCTTATTAAAAGTAATGAATAATAAGATATTTCCATAGAGAAAACTTATTGATTTTATGAAGAAAATCTTTTTGAAGTTCAAAAAAGTTTTTAGTACATTTTTTATATGGAAATTCTTATATAATAATAAAAGTATATGAAAACCTTATTACTTGTCAATTTTAATAAGTCAATCTTATTAACATGTTTCTTTTGTATAAAGGCTAATAAGGAAATCTTCTTAAATCGATAAGTATTTTCATATACAAATGTAAAAATCGCGTCGTTTTTCCATGGTGCGTCTGCAAGAGTGATAATATAGACCTCGGATTATGCATATTTGCATATTTTTGGAGGATTAAGATAGCTAAATTCTGATGACACCAGGGTTCGTTTCGTTGAAAATAGAGTTAAAAACGATATGCATATTTTAAATAATTTAGCATATTTGCATGAAATGCATATGCCAAAAGTGTGCCAAATATATGAAACATATGCAAGAAATATGCAAAATATGCAAAACATTTGCAAAATATGCAAATATTTCATATGTTAAACAAATCAAAAAATAATATAAAAGCGATTCAGAGGGTGGTATACATATTGAAATTTTATTAATTATTGTCAGATATTAAAGAAGAACAACTAATACTTACAATACAATATAACATACAATAGAGAGGCTTTGACGTTTCTCCCTAAAAACCATTTTCTAAGCGGAAATGTTTCTTTCAACGTCACAAGAAGTATTAAAGTAAAAATAGTAACAGCATGGAAATTCTACTTTTTTTATTTAATTGAAGGAATTAAATGAATGGGAACAATTGTGCGTTTAGTGCCCACAATTGAGATATACTTATTTTTGGATGCATATTTTAGCTAACTCCCATTGTTTAGGACAACAAAAAAAATACTCGTACGTTGGTACACTCCATAGCCCCTAATCATTTTCAAAGGTCTCGTTTCTGGGCAGACCAGGTCGCATATATTTTTGCCAAATCTTCTATTTCTGATATCTTCATTTGTGACGGGTTCAAGTCCAGACAAATTTTCAGCATTGAGATTTAAAATATTATTTATTTTTGAAATAATATTAAAATCTGTAATAACAACAAAAGCTTTGCTCTGGTTTTGAGTTGGGCTTGCGATAAGAACAATACAATAATATATTGTAAAGCGTTGGACAAGGGAAAGTGGTATATTCTTCTCTTTGTTTATTGTTTTTAAACCAAGAAAAGATTCTTGGTTGTTCGCATTTTAATATTTAACGAGTGGAATTAAATTTTTTGATGAAATTCGTTTGCATATATTTTGCATATTTTGTGCATATTTTGCATATATTTTGCATATTATCGATATACATTACGATTTGTTATATTTGAACGATAAAACGTCTAAATACAAAGTTTGGTATCAATCTAATGAAAAATATACAAATATGCTAAATCCGAGGTATACCTGATAAACAATAATAAAACCTTATCTCTTGTCGGTTCTAAAAAGATTAACTTATTAAAAATGTCTGTCTATTACGCTAATAAGAAAATCTTCTTAAATCAAAAATAATTCCTTTTTAAATCTTAAAGAGAAATTATTACATTACATGAGAGGTAATAAGAAAATCTTAATAGTTTTGTGTCTTAAAAAGAAAAACTTATTAAAGGGGTTGTCCATTCCAAATCAAAAAGAATTCCTTTTTAATAGTATAAGTTATGTCATATTTTATATATCAACGTGAAACGCTGCTTTGCTTTGCAAAACATATTATTTTCTTCCAGTCTGGAGACGTCTGCGTGCCAAAATTTTAAGAAAAACATTAAAGTAAGTGTATAAAATTACTTAAAATGGAGGAAAATATTGAAAATGTAATCGCGAGTGCCAGTGAAAGTGATAGTCGGTTAAGCAATAAATGTTTCATGTTTAATATTGAGCACTGAACAAATTGAGGAGACCCAGCATTTTTTTCTCTTCTGGGGGCTTAGTAGTTCGGTGCCCGCGTTACTTAAAGTGTATGGAGTAAACTCCATTGACGTCCTTGAAAAAATGGAGTTGGAAGACGTCGACAAATTCTTTAGCTGCTTCGACAGTTCCGGCTACTTACACAACTACTACCTCTTCCCCCTCCAACTATCGACCAATTGCGCTTACGTCCCATCTTTCCAAGGTCATGGAAACGCTGATTAATTTTAAGCTAAGGAAACATTTCGAAGAACGAAAGCTTCTTATTGACCGGCAGTACGGCTTTCGTAGCAATAGGTCCACTGGTGATCTGATGGTTTATCTCAACTCAATGCTGTCTCCTGTCGTTAAAGCGGAACCCACACCCAATGCTGCTATCCATGAGCGGCACTTGCATCGAGGAAACTGAACAGCTTTCAGTCCTCGGTATGTGTGTCACAGACCACCTTTTGTGGAACGACCACATATTTGACATCGCCAAAAATTCTGCTAGGTGCAAGAAATTTGTCTCCCCCTCCGATCTGGCTGTGATCTACAAAGCCTTTATTCGTCCAAAACTTGAGTACAACTCCCATATTTGGGCAGGTGCTCCAATAACCCACTTGAGTCTATTGGATAGAATTCAAAAGAGAGCTTTAAAAATTATAGGTGAAAGAACTATAACGGAAACATTTACATCTCTGGAGCACCGTCGAAATGTTTCATGCCTTTCGTTATTTTACCGTTATTTTAACAAACATTGCTCTAGTGAAATAGCCAGTTGCATTCCTCCCCTTAAACAGTTCAACCGTAATACTCGCGCTTCTAGGAATGCCCTTCAGTTTACCCTTGAGCCCAACTTCGGACGTACTGTTAAGTACAGAGATTCTTTCTTTAGTCGCACTACACGAATGTGGAATGCTCTACCCAGCTCTATCTTCCCCTCCCATTACATTCAAAATCAATGTACATCGGTTTCTCCTTTCAAGTCCCCTCCAACCTACCTAATCGCTCGTGCTGTGTTTATCACTTTAAGGGTATTCATAACCCCTTTAGCGCGCTAAAAAAAAAAACTGGAAATAAATGGTTGCGCAAAACTTATGGGCCAAGAGCCTATCAACTTTTGGGTGGGATTTATTTATTTTTGTTCATAGTTGTGTTTATTATTACTTTTTTATTTATTTACTTGAAAACGTGTTCCTTTTTTTAAAAACGAATCTTGAATTTATTTACCAAATATTATGCATATATGTTACCTTTCGTTAAAAAAAAAAAACAATAAATTGTTTGAAAAAAGATATGTTTTTCGTCTTTTCTTTAAATTAATTTAGCAGAAATTTTGTATAAAATTATTTTAAATTATTAAATTTTCATATTTTTTTCGTTCTTCTCATGGTTTCTTAGAGAATTTCACACCTTTTCAATAAGACCTTCTCATTGTTTTCAAACAGATAAGTTCTTCTCTTTGATTCGAAGCGTTTTTCATTTTCTTCCAATAAGATCTTCTTATTGTTACTAAAAGGTGTTCACATGCTTTCTATAAGTTCTTCGTATTGATTTAAAGCGTATTCTACATTCTTTCAATAAGATCATCTTATGTTTCTAAGAGATTTTCACATATTATCAATAAGGTCTTCTTATTGTTTCTTAAAGTTTGGCTCATACTTTTCAATAAGTTTTCTTATTGATTTAAGAAGCACTCATATTGAAATACAATAAGATATCTTCTTAAAAATATGTGGATATCCTATAAAATGGGCATCAAGATTTTAATTTTAACTTAACTTAACTTTCTTCTTGGGTGAAAACCCATAGAGAAATCTTATTGTTTTTCTTCTATTTTATGTGGTACTTTTTTCTCTGTGAACGCAATGGTCTCGAGGAAGGTCCGCGCCGTGCAGCTTTGAAACAGTGCCACAGTTAAGGGAAAAAAATCAAATGTTTTATGCGCAATTAAAAGACAATTTATAAATATTGGAATTTAACAATGAAAATGCAATGAATCCTGATTTGTTATATTTAATTTATTTCTTAACCGATTATTTAGCGTAGTAGTAAAGATGCGCGACACTGCATCACGGTCCCTTGTGTTCCAATATATACAATGACGTTTAATTGATCGCTGAATGTTTCACAAGGTGTGTTTGTTTATTTAATCTTGCAAATTTAACATGTTTTCGTCAGGTTTTATTTAAAACTTGTGGTTTATCAAAACTTGTGGTTTAGTGAAAATTTATGGGAAAACTTGTGTTTTCGATTTCGGTTTTTAGCTAAAACCGATTTTTTAGCGTAAGCCGGGTGTAGGGTTTGGTGTGGAAAAAGCTATTACTCCACTTAAAACACAAGTAATTTCATTTTCTTAATTTCATCATTTCCGTTCTTATCTCCCCGACTTATTCACAGGCCATACTCCAGATGTCCCACATCACAGCCACAATCCAATCAACAAACAGTGCATTTTTACTCACTGGGCAAATTATGTCATTTCGGTCGTTAGCCTTTCACAACTACTTCTATATTTGTCAACACAATTCACTTAAACATTCAACATACAAAAAACTCACATGCACTTAAAACGTCAAATCATTTCTAAACTTTAAACAGCGCTCATGTCTTTTTCAAAAAGTAATTTTTTCGACATGACGCTGCATGGACTAGGATTTTTTGGAATCGATTGGATATTTTCTAGACATGTTCATAAATCTGACATCGTTCATGGTCTGTAGAGGCGGCCGGCCCGTATAGATATAACCAATTGAATATACCTTTAAGTAAGGAACGGTGACGTGAAATAAGGCCAAACGAAATAAAGCCAAATATCAAAAATTTGGCCTTATTTCGCTTTTAATATTGAAATAACGCCAAATTTTAGTTTTGGCTTTATTTTGCTTTAAAAATCGAAATAAGGCTTTGTTTCGTTTTCATGTTTTTTTTTTTTTCAGAAAACTGCAAAATAAATCGCCGTTATGTTTTTTTCATTCGGTACAGAGAGCCCGCGGTTGTTATTTTCCAAAAAAGAACCCGCGTGGGTTAATTCCACCACAAAACAGAACTAAGACCCGCAGCATTGTATATAAATATCTATAGTACTATCAAAAACCAAAACGACGGTGGCGGTGCCACTGGCCTGAGAGGGCATTTGCTCTGTAGATAATGTAGAGTTAAAAATACATTGAAAATCTCATTAAATCTCTCTAGCGATAATACACCACCTGTAGGCGTAGACTATCGTCCCGAAAATCGACTCATTAATAGTACTCTAGGTTTTATATACAATGCCCGCAGGTGCTTTTGAGAATTGGCGAAGCACTCAAACTACTGTTTAGTACAAAAAAATTTGATTACAGATCGACTGACAACATAGGCACCTGCCAGACGACTGAGCATACCCTAAGCGGAGCGATGCAGTCGCGTGAGCGTGACAGAGGACCCGAAAAGGGAGTTAAAATCCTTGATCCCGCGAAGCGGCCACCCGAAGTACTATTTACTACAAAAACTTTGAAAGCAGACCGACTGAAAACATATGTAGGTGACTGCCAGATGGGGTTTGATTCCTCTTTTTTGGGGAATTAATCCCGCTTAATGGTCAAAAATCAAAAAAACGCGATTTTTCACGCTTCTTTCAGTTATTGGTGATTTTAGTCCTAAATAACTAATTTAAAAAAAACATTGTTCTACGATTTCAAAATAACTAAATTAGCTTCATTTTGGGCTCCAAGCCATCTCTGTAGAGACAATGGTTTCCAAAATACAACAATTCAAAATTTAGCGATACAAAATTGAATGCTTGGTTCCCACTAGTCATTTAAAGACACAGTTTGACAAGACAGGATGGGTTATACATACTCTTCTACTTTTTTCTTTGCTTATTTTGTTCATACTAGCGTCTTTCAATGACAAGTGAAAACCTAGCATAATACAACAAGTATAGTGTTATCAAACAGTATAATGGCAAATAAGGAAATGGTTGGCATAAATGCATCAAAGTACTGCAGCAGCTTGTAGATTGGGCCAAAAGAATAGAACAACCATACCATAAAGTGGAAACAACACTATTGAAAAACAATGGTTACACCTACAGTATTCCTCTAAATTGTATCTTAAGCCCAGAAATCCATTCTTGATTTTGTTTTTAAATTGAGTATGGCTGGCCACGAGACGAGAAAAGTCTCAGTCTCGTCAATGCGAGACGAGAGGAGGCATTCTTTAATTTTTTTTTTTCAAAAAACCACATAATGTAACTTTATTTCCATCATTCTATTTTTTTAGTAGAAACCTGGTTTGCAGTATTATTACAACAGGTGTAGAGACAACATGTACAGAGTTTAATCAAAATGGTTAAAGTCATTTCCGAGAAAACTTGATAAGACCAAAAGTGTTGTATGCTAGCTACCTGTTCTAGATGGGCTTAAACAAAAATTCGGATTACATCTCTAGGAAATGACACGTTTCACACCAAACTTTAAGCAAATTCGTTCATTTGTTTAGGCTTTAGCTCGATGTACAGACGCACAGACGCATAGACGGCAAACGCACACAAACATACCGACGGAGGTCTTGACGAAAATCACTTTTTTGGACTTCAATCATCGTAATGTTAGTTTTGATTAAATCTTTTTTGTTTTGATACTCTCTGAACCTTTAGCACCTCATATATGGGATAGTCGCAGAAAAAAAGTATGCCATCTTAAAGATCAGTAATTAGTCAACTAGTTTCAGTAATTGCTCACCCGTATAGATTGTTTTAATAACTTTTTTAAAAATGTTCAACGTCAATATTATTTTTAGCATCTCATTTATGGAACATTCGAAAAAAACCCACCCACAAAAAAAAGTCAATTAATTTCAGTAATTGGTCAACCATAGTTTTTTGTTAATGAATTTTTAAAGTTTTTTTTTCAAGGTCGTAGACTCTTATAGGCACTGTAACCTTGGAACAAACAAAAAATCGTTAAAAAAAAAACATGTGACTGACCAATTACTGAAACAAGCTTATCACGAGTCGGTATCCTTTCGTATGGTATACTTTTCTTGCGAATATCCCCAAAATGATGTGCCACAAATAGTTGGTGACCTTGAAAAATTTTAAGCACTGATTAAAAATATCCTATTGCTGACCAATTTCAGAAACTATTTGACCTTTTTTGACCATTTATTGGCCATTTAGATGGCATACATTTTTTGTTTGGGAATATCCCATACATGAGCTAAGAATATTATTCGATAGTATCATACTTATGTACATATAAGAATGTTTAAAATTGTGCGCCAATAACGTTTTCGGAAGTGTTACAAAGTGAGGAGGTATTATAACTGACATGTTTTTTCAGAATTGTTGGCTTTTTTTAAACCCCATCTTTAAATTAACATAATTTTGCGCTAATACATACGTTTAGAAAGAGAACGTTAACCACCTTCACTTCTCTTAGCCTTTTCGCTCTTGCTTCAATCTCGTCGATCTTGCTTGGGGTTTAGTCATATACAAAAATTAGATTAAAGGTTTAGATAAAGCTTTTTGCATACCAACAGCCTATTTAATCATTTTACTCCTCAAAACTTTCCTACATTTATTTTTGTTAAGTGACTTGAAAATAGCTTCACGCATATGGTGCCGGATCAATCTGAAATATAAATAAAATAGAATGAACATCATAAAGTTCACGAGAGTAGTTCCGGATCAGTATTGTTTGTTTAAATTAAAGTATTTGGTATATGATTACCAGATTATTTAAAATTATAGGAAGCTATGTCTACGTTTATATTTTAATTTTTCTCTAAGTTCAACCAATTTATTTGTTTTGTGATAAACAAAATACCTAGGTACTGCTTCTTATCTGTAGACAAATTAAAACCATGAAAAATACAAAGTCTCTTATATGTATTTATTAAAAAAAAACAATCAAAGTAATTAACTGTGGATTTTTTCAAGCATAATCAGGACCACTTTTAGTAGGCAATATAGATTTTTCGGAGATCTTATCGAACAAGGTTTGTAGCAAAAAACACAAAGCTTCTTTAGGCTCCTAACCTTAAGCACCTCATATATGGGGTATTCTTAAAAAAAATATGCCATCTAAAAGGTCAGTAATTGATCAAGAAAGGTCAACTAGTTTCAGAAATTGGCCATCCATAGAAAATTTTAAATCAATGGTTAAAGTTTTTCATGGTCACCAAATATTTTTGGCACCTTATTTATGGAATAGGGTAAGTTCGGGCATAATGGCGCAGAGGGCATTATGGTGCACCTCGCAAATACCACACTTCTAAAACTCCATTTAAAAAAAGAACAATGCAAAAACTGCCGTCTTCATCGAACACGTGCCGGGTTAAACCGTAAGTCAATAGGACTAGCCGACGACTTTGATGGGTCCGAAGAATTTGGCGAATAAATTTCCGCCGGTTGTAGTGAAGACGATACAAAAACCTTTATGGTATGTGGTCCTACGACTCATGTTCTGCATTTAAAAACCCTTGTGATGGATGTGGACGTTCGAATCAGAAATTAAAAGCGGCCCGCCGTATTGCCCTAAGGGGTGCGCCATATTGCCCATAGGTAGGGCATTATGGTTTTTTGTTGAACTATTTTTTAATTAATTTATTTTTTCTTAAGAAACATGAATAGTTTTATTATTTAATTTTTTTAATGTTCCGTTTTTATTAAATTTAATAAATTTTGTTTATTGAATCAAAAAATGTTATCCGTAGTACAGTTATTTCAAACTGACGTTAAGTGCGCCATAATGCCCGAAGTTACTCTATTCGCAAAAAAGGGTCCCATTCGAAAGGCCACCGACTTGTAATAAAAGGTCAGCTAGTTTTAGTAATTGGTCAGCCATAGATTTTTGTTTTATAATTTTTTTTTTAATTTCAATGTCAAAACCTCATTTATGGGATATTAGAAAAAAAAATATATGAAAGGCCACCTGGCCCTCATAAAAGGTCAACTAGTTTCAGTAATTGGTCAGCCGCAAAAAACGTACACCATTTGAAAAGCCACATACTCGTGATAAAAGGTCAGCTACTTTCAGTAATTGGTCAGCCATAGAATTTTTTTTACGAATGTTTAAAAAGTTTTCAAGGTCAAAACTATTTTTAGCACCTCATTTATGGGATAATCAAAAAAAATATACAACATCTGAAAGGTTAGACCTCATAAAAGGTCAAATAGTTTCAGTAATTGGTCAGCATTATTTTTTTTAATTCATTTTTTAATTTTATTTTTTTCAAGGTCGTATAAGAATTTTAGGACCTCATTTACCGAATTTTCCCAAATAAATTATACCATTTAAAAGGTTATTAAATCCTTGTAAAAGGTCAACATGTTTGTTACAAAAATTGGTCAGCCAAAGGTTTTTGTTTATGAATTAAAAAATTTTTTTTTAGGTCGTAGACTCTTATACTCTTGCCTTGAAACAAATTTTGGAAATTCATTAAAATAAACCTATGGGTGAGCAATTACTGAATGTAGCTGACCTTTTATCACGAGCCTGTGGCCTTTAAAATGGTATACTTTTTTTTGCGAAAATTCAATAAATGAGGTGCTAAAAGTTTTATATACCTTGAAAAATCCTTAAACATTTATTAAAAAAAAATCTTGAGCTGACCAATTATTGAAACTAGTAGACCTTTTATGAGGGCCAGGTAACCTTTCAGATGGTATATATTTTTTTCGAATATCCCATAAATGAGGTGCAAAAAATAGTTTTGACCTTGAAATAAAAAAAAAAAACTATACAAAAAAATCTATGGCTGACCAATTCTAAACCTATCTGACCTTTTTTGACCAATTACTGACCTTTAAGATGGCATACTTTTTTGCGAAAATCCCATAGGTATATGAGCTACTAAAGGTTAGGGGCCGCTTCTTTAATATGTTCTTCGTTTAATCACCAACATTCTGTTAAGTTTTATTAAATTTGTGCTAAAACAAAATAAACTTAACTTATAATAAAAGTTATATATTTTTATCGTTGTTATCATTGTTGTTTTTTTTTTCGTGCTTGGCAACCATGTTTTCTTGACTCACGTGAATGGTTCCGGATCAGCAATAATGTTTGTACTTATGTCACCTTTGTTTTTGCATTTTATCTTAAAATCTCATGGAAACAGAGTACCGAGTTGTAGCTTATCTGGAATCTTGATAATTTAATGGGCCCGACAACGACTTATGTAGATAGTAAAATGACGACGTGTTGATTAAATAAGGAGGTGTGTAAGTGGGCAAATGACTTTTTATAACGTTAAGCAGGCACGTACACTGTTTTTCCATCCATCGGTTTAAAAGAACAGATGGAATTGTTTACATTGCAAAACCATATTCCTAACAAAGAACCAATATTTTAATAAGATTTGCATGCCAACAATACTTTTTCACGTAGGTAAGGGTTTTTCTGTAAACTGTCAGCTATGAAAGAATTTTAGGTTCAGTTTTTCGGTGATGAGAATAAAGTAAAACTCTAGTTAACACAGCAACATTTTAAGGGGGTTACCCAAGTTTAACTCCATAATTCGGTTGATCCCGCACTGAAAAACTTGACCTTAGAATTTTAGATTAGCTTCGTTCAGTCAATGTAGTAGCCCATAGCGTAATGATTAGTGCGTTCGACTGTCACGCTGGAGGTCTGGGTTCGCTTCCCAGCCTCGTCCACCTAAAAACTAAAAGTTTTTTTCGGGGCTACTGCCTCTTGCGAGGAATTGACAAATCCTCCAAGAGTATCACTTGTCACGAATAAGTGCTTCTCGTCGAGCCGTTCGGATTCGACATAAAATTGTAGGTCCCTTCCATTCCTGTCGACAGGCGCACACAGGAATGGTTGCGAGTTGTTAGTCACTAGGCACTAGTTCTTCTTGAGCCGTTGTGCCACCCGATTTATTTATTTATTTCGTTCAGTCATAACAGTTTTTTTTTTCAATATTCCACGCGCGCAAAAGGGGTTATGGCTACCCTTAAAATGTTTTTAACACAGCACGAGCGATTAGGTAAGTAGGAGAGGATTTAGAAGGAGATACCGATGCACATTGGTTTTGAATGTTTGCACATTGAATTGAGAGGGGAAAGTCGAGTCGGGTAAAGCATTCCACATTCGTGTGGTGCGACTGAAGAAAGAATCTCTGTACATTACAGTAGGTCCGAAGTTGGACTCGAGGGTTAACTGATCGGCATTCCTGGAAGCGCGACTTTTTTTATAGAGCTTATTCAGTCGTGTCGGGAAAACATTTTTTATCATTTATGACATTTCGAGCACTCAACGATTTTTACCACAGAAATTTTCGCTGAAATTAAATATTTTAAATAAATTTTTTTCTAAAGACCTTTTTTAAGAATATGCATTGCTTTGATCGTGCTACAAAAATAGGTATAGGTTAGGTGTTGTAAATATATAAAACTAGACTTTATTTCAAGAATTTCAATTTTTTCTTAATATTAATAATAAATACACGTATGTTTGTATTTCAAAAACTATGATTTCGTTTTTTTAAAAAAACAACACAAAATTTGTATTCTATTAAATTCGGCATAAAAAATATTGAAACACTTTTTATCATGAGACCAATAAAATTTGAGAAAAACTCACAAAATAGAGGATGCGAAACAAGTCAGTGAAAGATTTTTACAGTCGACATTTTGATAATCGACATTAAAAACAGATTATGATTCAGGGAATGATGTTTACAAGTAGTGCGTTTTTAATTCTGCTAAAAAAATGCCCACTATCAAAATGTCGACTACCAAAATCTTGACTGTTGAAATTTCGATCTTAAAATGTCGATTACTGCATATTTTGAAAGTCGACATTTTGAAAATCAACTATTTAAAAAATCAATCGTCGTTTTGTTTTGATATTTTGATCTGTTGATCTTTGACTAGTCGAAATTTTAACTTACGATATAGGAACTAGAAAATGGGGCAAGTTTAGGATTAGTAAAAGTGGGTCCCACAATTCTGACTGTCTGTACCTTGACCTGTAGCATAAGCTCCTGTAGTGATTTTCATCAAAGTTTGGGTTTAGGGGACTCCCTAGCAAGTAAAACAACCATACCTACCATAACTTAATCTTATATGTTATCTTAACTTTTATATAAAGATGAAATGAAACAATTATTTTGTCTGTCCGGAGCAATCTCAAAAAATATTTAACTGTTTTACGTGGAATAAATTTTATAATATTCTAAATGTCTTTGAGAGTGTCTTATACTACGTTTTCATTTGAGCCGAAATGAGGTAATTTCAAAGTTAGCTCATTTGGAACGTCAAATTTGTATAGGAAATGAGGTAATTTCGGATCTCATTTGGACGAAATTACCTCATTTGGCCCAGTGAAAACGTAGTATTAGACAATTTTTTTTTTTTTTTATTATTTTATTTGAATATTATTTTTTTTTTTTTTTTTCTTTTTTATTTTTTTAACACCTTTTTCTTAGTTGTTGACCCAAATATTCATCACTCATACTCTCCAACCGGTTTGAAATTTAAAATAAAAAATAATAATTTTTGGATAAAGTCAACAGTCTTACAAAAATTTTAAGCTGTGGATGTACCTATATGCATTTAAAAGTTATCAACTTTTATAAATTATTTCAAAAACAATTTCATTTTTTAAAGTTTACAAAGCAACGCGAGCACAGGTCGGCTAGTCATAAATAGTAGCAAAACTAAATTGTTTTTTCTGTACCATGTCTGATTGAACTGCTGTTTTGATTCGCATAGGATTTGGAAGTTTGAATTAAATGAGTAACAATTAAAAAATATCATTTCCTTCAAAATGTTATCAATTTCATAACTTTTTATATTTTAATTTTTTCTAAAAGTGACGCCGAATTTTGAAGTTCAATAACTATTTTATCTATTTATGAGAAATAAAAAAAATTATAGATACTTACTATTGATTATTATCGATGCCAGCGACTATCGATAGTTTGTCACCTCTTCTAGTAAGGTGTGTGCAGTAAACAAATACAAATTAAAATACAACAAGTGTGAAGTGAATCAAAAATAAATTTAAAAAAAATACATGGATCTCGAAAAAAATATAAAATGTGTGTTCGAAAAAAAAATTATTTATTTAAGATCTGGCTTTTGAAGTATTAAAACCATTGATGTTCAGAAAGCTAAGACACCAATTACGGCTCCTAACCCTTAGCACCTCATATGTGGAATATTCGCAAAAAAAAGTACGCCATCTAAAAGGTCAGTAATTGGTCACAAAAGGTCAACTAGTTTCAGAAATTGGTCAGCCATAGGAAATTTTTTATCCATGGTTAAAGTTTTTCAAGGTCACCAACTATTTTTGGCACCTCATTTATGGGATATTCGAAAAAAATATACATAATCTGAAAGGTTACCTAGACCTCATAAAAGGTCACCTTGTTTCAGAAATTGGTCAGCCATAGTTTTTGTTTAATTGAATTTTTAAAATTTATTTTTTCAAGGTCGTATAAGACTTTTAGCACCTCATTTATGGGATATTCGCAAAAGAAGTATACCATTTTAAAAAGGCCATCGACTCGTAATAAAAGGTCAGCTTGTTTCGGTAATTGGTCAGCCATAGGTTATTTTATATGAATTTTAGAAGTTTTTAGTTTTTCAAGGCCGTATAAGACTTTAAGCACCTCATTTACCGAATTTTCAAAAAAAAAAGATACCATTTGAAAGGTTATTAAATCCCCATAAAAGGTCAACATTTTTCAGAAATTGGTCAGCCATAGGTTTTTTTTAATGAATTTTTAAAGATTGTTGCAAGGTTACAGTATAAGAGCATTCATTAAAAAAAACCTATGGCTGACCAATTACTGAAACTAGCTGACCTTTTATTACAAGTCGGTGGCCTTTCGAAGTGTACACTTTTTTGCGAATATCCCATAAATGAGGTGCCAAAAATAGTTGGTGACCTTGGAAAACTTTAACCATTGATACAAAATTTCCTATGGCTGACCAATTTCTGAAACTAGTTGACCTTTTTTGACCAATTACTGACCTTTTAGATGGCATACTTTTTTTGCGAATATCCCATATACGAGGTATTAAAGGTTAGGAGCAACCAATTACACATGAGTTTTTTGTATAAACGACTTGTAAGATGTTCATTCATGCTAAATAATTTAATATCGATGTTCAAACATTAAAATCATCGATGTTCAGAAAGGATAGACACAGTTTAAATGTTATGTGATCTATTAAGAATCCAACAAACGGCTATGAGTTTTTCAAAAAGTATTTAATTATCTTGAATCTTGATTCAACTCAAATTCAACATATCAATAATTTTCAATAAAAAACTGTTTACTTTTACTCTTATTTTATTTTGTAACTATAATAATAGTAGTAAATAGGCCACTCAACGAAGACTCAAAATTATAAAATAAATGCAAAAAAGAAGGCCCTCTGGATTATTTTTTTTAGATGGTAGGGGTAACTCACAGGTATAACTACCCAAAGTCCCCAGGCCAGGCCCGCGAGGTTAACTGACGAGGGGGGCTTAAAGGTACATATTGGCACAACCTAGCATGTTAGATGAAAAGTCTATACTACTTAATTAGACAATGAAATTGTCTATAAAATGGTATATTCATATTTTTTCTAGTGTCAATAATAAAGGTGATGCGAGGCAGGCGCGAATGCAGGGGGAGTTTGGGGGTTCAAACCCCCCGAAATGTGTGAATTTAACTTCCTCGCCATACAATTTCACTCCTAATTTTTGAGTTTTCAGTTTAAAACCCCTCCCGAAATTTTTGAACCCCCCGCCCCCCCCGAAATTTATTCCTGCCTTCGCGCCTGATGCGGGGGGTAGAAAAGTCAACAAATCTGAACAACTTGTTATTGTCTTAGATATTGAATGTTTTCTGACCAATTTACCTGAAAAAAAAAACAAAAAAGATTAATACACTGTTATTTCATTATGTCGTGAGGCTAAAAAAAGGTTTTGAATTTCCTTTTTTTTCTCTATATCCGAAACTATACGAAAAAGTAGATGTATACTAAATTAGGCAAAATTTAATTAGCAAGAGTTGTTTTCATATGGCGCCAAAAAATGATAATGTTTTTTGTTGTTGTATGTGTGTGACCAATTATTTTGGTCTTTTTGATTTTGGAATGCGAATAAGAAACTTCTATTCCATTCTTTTACCCAACGTTTCGTAAGACTTCCTTACTTCTTCAGGGGTTTTTATTTATTCAATCTGTTAAATTACAATGGAAAATGTTTTTTTATTTCAAAAATTAAACTAAAACATTTTTCTTACTTTTGTATTAAATCATACTATATCTATTAAATAACTCCCATTATTGCATCAACCCGACGACGGCACTGACACAAAATTGAAAATAAATTAACAAATATAGACACGAAATAAACAGAAAAAACTATTTAATCAAACGAGAAATGACATATAGGTTATCACAGATTATCAGGTACTTTCGTTATAATGCTGCTGCATAATTGTGCTTGATGTTATCGGGGTCTTCTTTTGTGTTCATTGTCCTATCTGTTTTTGTTGTATTCTTAGGCTTTCTAGTGTCAGTCTTGTATTCATTTTCCTCTCCCTGTCCAGTATTTTTACCCCTTTGAAACTCACGGAGTGTCCACTTTTTGATATGTGCTGCGCAAGCCCTGTTGTCTCTTTCTTTTTCCTTATGTCTGCTTCGTGTTAAGTTAGTCTTGTTCCCAAGTTTCTCTTAATTTGTCCTTTATATACTAAATTACACTGTTCGTTTTCTTTTCCTTTGCATTCAATTTCATAAACTACGTTGTGTTGGTGTTCTTTTTGTATTTTAGATTTGGTGTTAGTAAAAATTGATAATGTTTTTTTTATATAATATTAAAAAACAACGGCAACACTTACAACAAAAAAAAATGAAAGCCAAAACTAAGTTCTTTTATTTAATTTTGAAATCAAGTTATTGATGTGCATAGTTTTTGTAAAAATAACTTTCAAACTCAAAATTATTAAAAAAAAAAATTGAAAATTTTGTTTTTGATTTTTCTTTTTAAATTGGGACATAAAATGCTGAAATGGCTTTTATTATAGTATTATAAAAGTAAACTAATTAACAAACATTAACAGCCTTATGCATAAACGAATTATAGTGAGTACATAGCGCTATGCACTCTTTATAATGCCTCTGAACGCAAAAACCTTATTCATAAACTTATGCAACGTTGAATAGAAGCAACATAAGCTAAACGCGTTTGGAGGTTGTATAGAGCCAACATAAGGGTTGTTTAGTATCGGAATGTCACTTTGACTCACACATAGCAATAATGTAGATAGATGTTAGGGAGGCGCTTATTTTTGCAATCTTTGAGGTGCTGAAATCTCACTTTCAAAATATTTTATAAAATTTAATACAACAATTAATAATGTTGGTTTTGTTAATTTACTGTATATTTTTGTTGGTATATTGTTTAAAAAAATAAATAATATTTTTTTGTACACTTTATTTTATAGAAGCTGCTTAATAAATGTGCAAAATTTAAAGATTTTCCATCAAATCTTACAACTTTTGCAAATGCTCGAGGGCATGCGTGATTTAAATAAAATTATACAAAGATTCACCTTCATCACTTTCATGGGAAAAAACAAATGAATTTTAAGCATTACAAAATAAGCACCACCCTTTTATTTTTCTCCGCAACAAAAACATATCACGATGTGAGTGAATGGAACAATTCATGGAATAAATCAAAAACGACGTATTTTTTGTTTTAAATATTTTTAATTTTATTTGCGAACACAAAAACACAACAAAGTAACTGGAGAATTATAATAATATTAAAAGAAATGAATAAGAAACCAAAAAGAATCCAATCGCCAGCAGAATTACTTCTATTGATTTTTCACACAACACACACACAGCTGGGTCTCCTTTGTCAGTTTTGAAAGTAAAACGTACTAGATTCCTCCTTTATGGTACTAATTTTGACACAAGCTCATTATAACTATATAACTATTATAACTATAATGGTTTGAAAAATATTTTATGCATAACAATTTATGCAACGTTGTATAGAGGCTACATAAATCCTTATGCAGTGCATAACTATTCATCTGTTCAGCGGATTCTAATGAATACGGCTGTAAATTTCTAAGGAAATTAAATGTTTTTTTATTTTTGTTTGATATTTCTACTCTCGCATCTCTATTGCTTCCAACAAAGCTTTGATCATATCTTTTATTTGTAGGGAATTTAACTTTCTTTCACTTTGTCTTTGACTTTGCCTCTATTACGCTTAGTTTTCCAAATATTGAAGAAAAACTACAAAAGGGGACATTTACCCCCCTCTCCTGTCTAAATCTTGTGGCCCTGGGCTGGGGACTTTGAGTATGATGTACCTAAGGGTCAGCTCTACCACTCACACAGTACCGTGGGTGGGTGGCTTGCTTCGCAGGTTCAAAGAATTTATTCATCCTTTAACCTCAAGCTCAAAGAAACACTACGATCACATACTTCTATAATAATATAAAGCTCAATCGGTGTTGAAAAAAGTTAAACACTTATTGTAGAAAATTTACGAAGATTTTTTAGAGTGTAAGGTGACAGACACTCCTTCAACTCGTTACACATACAAACAAAACTTAAGAATTCTTTCTAATAATTTCAAGATAATTGTACAAGGGGTTGACCAAAGGTGTGACTCAAAGCTTAAGCATGAAGGTTTGGTCGAGACAAAAAAAAATCGTACGGGCGAGAGGGACAATTTTCTAAAATATTGACTTAAAACAGGAAACAAATTATAAAAAACAACGGCCACACTTACAATGCGTTGTTATAAATTTTTACAAACCCAAAAATCCCTTCTTATATTTGTATAACTTTCTGGAAATTATATAAGAATTGCCTATAATGTCACAGTAAAATAATAAAAAACAAACTTCAGTAATTATTCTAATTATATACTTTGAGGTTCTTTCAGCTTTTTTTGTTGGTTAACATATTATGTTTATAATTTTACATTATTTTAATTATATTTTATAGTTAATTTTATATCTAAAGCATTTGTAAATCATGACTAATATAGAAACGTGTTTTTGGCAATGTAAATCCGTTAAAAGGACTCGATGTTGGAATTGAATAAGCGCCCATATTTGGAAATGCAATAAAATCACCATCTTTTAGATTTGGAAGATTAACGTTGTCGCAGATCTAAAAAAAAATAAAAACAAAAGCAAATATTTTATTATTTTTTTTTTCTCTTCAAATATTATGATTATGGGTATAACAAACCTTATCACAAGGATCACAAGTTGGTCCCCAAATTAAACTGCTAAATGTTTCACTATCTGCACTCTAAATTATAAAATAAAAAGTACAAAATATTATTTATATAAATTGGCATTATAAACAATTAAATTACCTTAAAATGAATTGTATCTATTTTGATGTCCTCATATAAAATACAATTAAATGTTCCATAAACTCCATCATTCACATAATACATGACTTTTTCCAACTGACCATCTCGACCTCGTAGTTCACGTTTCGAATAGATTTTACAAATTGTTATATAAGCTGTCGAAACGAAATATCTACCAGGCTCAGCAATTATTTTAGCTTTAACATCACTCATATATTTGCTAAGCGATTTATTCACTATCTCAGCAATCTATTATTAAAAATTTAAAAATATAATTAATTAACGTACCTACATTTATGTATGTACAAATTAACAGTAATTAAATAAACATTACATCGGCGAACATTTCGTCATCATTTCCAGGAAATCCACCTCCAATATCAAATAATTCCATATTGTGCTTCATAAGATTGCCAGCTTTGTATAAGCTACTCCCTGTGCGAATCGCTCTCTCATAAGCTAGCGAATCACCACAACCAGATCCGACATGAAAACTTACTCCCTTTACCTGGAAGAAAATTGCAAATATTTATTTAACAAAAAGTAAACTATTTTTTTCTTAAACTGAAAGAAATAACATCAGAAATCGGTAATTGGATAAATCATATATTAAGGCTCTAAAAGACCTTAAGCTAAAATTTTTAATTATTTTTTCAGATTGTTTGCATTTTATATTTTTGTCATACGTTTTAACGTCATTGATAACTATTTAAACTAATGCCGTTTTCCTTTGGACGTCCGGAAGCGTCCAGAAGCGTCCGGAAGTCTTCTGAAACCATTGCATTGGCACAAAAAGTACGCTTCTGACGATTCTGAGTAGAGAAATTCGATACTTGATTTCAAATCAGAATCCACTCAAGAAGCACTAATACATTCAAACTCAAACGTCACAACAAACTGCAATGTACTTCATTTTTTTTTTTAACTTTTCATTTTAATTTAATTTGCATCAAAATCAAAGTAATTAAGAAAATATATTACAAAAACTATTATTTGGACGTTCGGAGTTGATACACTCGTGTTTTACATTTCGCTTTTTGTGTGGTAGCAAATAATTTTTATTTGACGATTCACCTATACAGATACCATTCCCCAGAATTGAGTAGAAGCATCTTGGACTGTTCCATTGGATTTCAGAATGAGTGAAACCTTGAGTGAAACCAAAGGAAAATAGCATAAGAATACAAAATTATACATCATGGAGTTTTTTTTTATACGTATTTTGCGCGCGCTAAAGGGGTTGCTACTACCCTTAGATTACATGAAGCTAGATTTAAATAAGTAGACAATAAATAATTGTAAGAACAAGTATTTATTTAAAATCTTAAAATCAGCTGATCTTTAAACAACAATTTAAATGTAGCTGCAAACAAAAGTGGGGCTAAAGAAAATTGTGGAATCCTTGAATTACAAAATATGAGGAGTTTGTACTTTAATGTACTTACTTACTTACTTAGGTCCTCGGACCTATTACGTCCGTGATGTTTCCCTTACGGGACATGGGCCTCCACTACACCTACGCGCCATCGTGTACGATTTCTTGAAATATATTTCAGCTCTCTCCAACTTTTCCCCAGTCGTGCCGATTCCTGTTCGATCGTTCTTCGCCATGTACTTCTAGGCCGGCCCACTTGTCTTCCCTCCTGTGTGAGCGGGTTCCACTGCATTGCTTGAGATGCAATGCACCGATCGCCTTTTCGAAGCGTATGGCCAATGCACTGCCACTTTCTTCTTCGTATAATGGAGTCTATGGGCTCCTGACCCGTTCTCGCATGAAGTTCGGCATTGGAGATACGGTTGGGCCAGAAAATCCTCAAGATGTTTCGTAGACATCTATTAACGAAGGTTTGCAGCATTCTAGTGACAGTGTCAGTGACTTTCCAAGTGCTGCAGCCGTAAAGCAGAACGGATGTACTTTAATGTAATTTTTGAAAATTCGAAAAACCATTGGGTCTTATAAATGAAAGTTGATTTTTTTTTTTGAATTCGCTATATTTTTGAAATTCTTCTATTAGATGGTTATTATTTTATTTTTATAATTTAACTTTATTCCTGCGAGACCCGAAGTCCTTTTAAATGGAATGCACGACACTATAGTACTGCTAGGCGAGTAAACTTGCTTATAATTATAAAAAAAAAAAAAAACAAACACGAAGGTACAAGACAAAAACTCTCTGACTTTTGCAGGTCAGTGAAAAATTTGAAAAAGAATTTGGTCTTTTAGAACAGAAATACATTAGTTTTGTATACTATTATGCACATACCCGCGCAGAAAAACAATATAGTTTTCGATAAGGCACTAGAGAGTATTACATAGACTCTTGCAAGGCACAACCAAAATCTACCAAGGGCTAGAACACGCCTCGTCAGGCTTCAGGGACTTTTTTTTTATATTTAGCGCGCACTACCCTTAAAATGACGTACACAGCACGAGCGATTGGGTAGGTTGGAGGGGATTTGAAAGGAGATACCGATGCACATTGGTTTTGAATGTCTGTAGATCACAATGGGGGGGGGGCGGAATGGGGCTGGGAATTCACATTCGTGTAGTGCGACTAAAGAAAGAATCTCTGTACTTAACAGTACGTGCGAAGTTGAGCTCAAGGATAAACGGTTGGGCACTCCTAGAAGCACGAGTATTAGGGTTGAATTATTTAGGGGGAGGAATGCAACTGGCTATTTCACTAGAACACTATTCGTAAAAATATCGGTAAAATAACGAAAGGCATGAAACATTTCGACCGTGCTCAAGGGATGTAAATGTTACCTTTATAGTCCTTTCACCAATCATTTTTAGAGCTCTCTTTTGTATTATATCCGATGTGGGTTATTGGAGCACCAGCCCAAATATGGGAGTTGTACTAAAGTTTTGGACGAATAAAGGCTTCATAGATCACAGCCAGATCAGAAGGGGAGAAAAATTGCTTGCATCGACGGAGAAAACCTAAACACCTAGCAGCATTTTTGGCGATGTCAAATATGTGGTCTTTCCACAAAAGGTGGCCTGTGACACACATACTGAGGACTGAAAGCTGTTCGGTTTCATCTATGCAAGTGCCACTCATGGATAGCAGCATAGGGGGGGGGGGGAGAGGGTTTCGCTTTAACGACAGGAGATAGCATTGAGTTTTAGAAGCATTAAATTCTACACGGATTTTATTTCCCCATCGGACAATGCTGTCAAGGTCAGAATTTAATGAGCTTATCAAACGCTGTCGTTGAAGTTCCACATCCGAAGGACATGGATGTGAATCTAGAAACGAATATGAAAAGCTGAGGGTACTGTGGTCAGCAAAACAGTTTAATGGATTAGAAGTTTCATATAAAAGATCGTTGATGAGCGTAAGAAAGACGGTCGGAGACAAAACGGAGCCCTGGGACACACCAGCATTTATTTTGTAGATATCAGACTTAAAACCGTCCAATACAACTTGTATTGATCGGTCCGAAAGGTAATTTCTAATCCAACGAAGAAGAGATTCATCAATACCAAATGCGCACATTTTCGATAAGAGAGCTTGGTGCCAAACTCTATCAAACGCTTTAGAAATATCAAGCGCAATAATCTTACTTTCTCCAAAACGATGTAAAGACTTGTTCCACTGTTCGGTGAGATCATCAGATCACCAGTGGACCTATTGCTATGAAAGCCGTACTGCCGGTCAATAAGAAGCTTTCGTTCTTCGAGATATTTCCTGAGCTGGAAATTAAACAGCGTTTCCATGACCTTGGAAAAAAGAGACGTAAGCGCAATTGGCCGATAGTTAGAGGGGTAAGAAGACACGCCTTTTTTAGGGACAGGCTGGACAAATGCTGTTTTCCATCCACTCGGAAAGAGACCAGTAGAGTAGGACAGATGGAAAAGCTTACGCAGTGGTTTTGCCAGCGTTGAAGAACACCTCTTCAGAACAATCGGAGGGATACTATCCGGGCCACGTCGAGATCCTTTAAAATTCTAGCAACTGCACGAGTGCGAAAGAAGATTTGTCCCATAAAATTATTTATGCTCTCAAGTACTGGAGGAGTCATAACATTTTCTGGCAGCGTCGAATTAACAGCAAACTGTGCTGCAAGCAAATTGGCTTTATCTTGCGAGTTGACAAAAGGAGTATCATTGAAGACGAGCGTTGGAACCGAGGACGAGGTGGTATTTCGTATATTTTTTACAAAGGACCAAAAATTTTTACTACCTTTGGGACATTGTAGTATTTTTTGCCGTAACTTTTGATCATGTAAAAATTTGGTTCGTCGAATATGAACATTACAGGTCTTTCTAGCTTGTTGAAACCTCTTCCGGTTTTCCTCAGTAGGGTTGGCTTTATAACAACGGAAGCTTACTTCTCTGACCCTAATAACCTTTCTGCAGCTCGAATCAAACCATGAATTTTCTTTGGGTTTGATAGATTTCACCTTTTCAGGATAAAATTTCTCATTCCGCAAAGAATTAAATTTGTGATCATATCTGCACTGGCGTCTATGTCACTATCGAGGAAGCATAGTGACCAGTTAAAGCTCCTGAAAAAATCGTTAACACCGTCCCAGTTGACTTTCTCATATTGCCAAACGGTTCTCTTGGGAGTTTTTTCTCTAACTGGATTTTGTTGGCATGAGAAATTTGCAGGCATGACACAATGGTCTGATGTGCCTAGAGGCGATAATACACTAATAGTGTATTTATCATGCAACGTCAGGAATTCGAGTAGACTCGTCAACAAGCTGAGAAGGTTGTTTAACTCAGCAAAAATTTCGGCATACCTTCCTTCGGGTGTTGTCTGGCCTGAATAACGTAGCCACGAAAGAATTATGTACATTGATTTCGCCCGTAACAACGATTTCACTGTGCGGAAAATGGGAAATAATTCTCTGGATGTAGTCAGATAGTGCATCGAATTCGTTTGAACTCGAATTACTATCCAAACTAGGACTACGATAAACAAAACAAGAACCATATTGTGGTTGAAGCTGATAAGCAATATCATTGCGAACATACACGGCGAGACCATAATGTGAGAAGAATAATGGCACTAAGCTACAACCATGCAGGCTGAATTCCGAGTGATCGGTGTTTTCCCCTACCTGGGTTTCACTTAGTGCAAAAACAGCTGGCCTGTTTGTATGGACATATGCGCTACAAAAATTCTGCCTAAGTCCCCGAATGTTTCTGTAACCAACCCTAAATTCACCCACCATTACCTGATCCCGCGATCTTCTGAATGTCAGTCCAATGCGCTTTTTTTTCATTTTTTTTTTTAATTCATTTTTATTCTGCCTAAGTCCCCGAATGTTTCTGTAACCAACCCTAAATTCACCCACCATTACTTGATCCCGCGATCTTCTGAATGTCAGTCCAATGCGCTTTTTTTTCATTTTTTTTTTTAATTCATTTTTATTTTTTATTTTACTTATAACTATCTCAAAGCTAGACAAAAAAAAAAGAAAAACTAGCCTGCTAATCAATATATTAGAACTAACTTACTGACCCTAAGCGGGCGCTCTAAACTAAACAATAACTTTATGCTAATGCCTTTCGGCCTATAAACTACTTAAAAATAATATCTATCAAGGTTTTTTTTTTTTTTTTGTGCCACCCTGACTGTCCCGACTTAACTAATGCACTTAAAACTATGTATGTCGGACAAGACGAGAAAACTAAGTCAACTGTATTTTATCTGTTTCTTGCTTTAACCACCAAAACTGGTTCTCCTGCTTTACCCTGTCTCTCCGGTCCCGATCGGAAACAGTCCTACTGAACCGAAGGCGCTCTGCTCCGCCCTGTGCGAGGACGTCTCGGCTATACACAGGCATACGGCTCACGTGGTAGATAAGCAGAACCGTTGGGGTAGTAAACCCCAAAAATTAGGCTATAAGCCGAGGACTCGCTCTTGCAATGTGACCCCGGGCATCCATAGGCAATCATTGGCCGGATAAATGCCATGTAGCAAATCACCTTAACCCTGCTGTCAAGACGGCTGCTATAAAATAACCGTTTTGTCAGGGCAAAAGCTCCCCTGTCCCTGGTCAGAGCAGCACTTATATGTCTGTCGAATTACAAATACTTGTCCATCCAGAGGTGCCAAGGTACTTTACTACACTTTTATTCGCCAGTGGATGTCCATGTGGCCCTACGATCACCAGCTTGCGCCAGTTCTTTCTTGTATCCCTAAGGGCTCCATGCAATGGAGTCCTGAACAGAATAGTTTCGGATTTCTGAACGTTGATTTTCAACTTCCAGTCATCACAATATCGCTAAATCTTGTCGGAGTCACGTTGGCGATGCAAAAGAATTCTGATGAGCTTAACTGTTGGAGCCGTTCTGTACGCAATTAGATCGTCGGCATACGCTATGGCATGGCTAGACTACCTATCAGATCGCTGCGGTAAATACTGAAGAGAATCGGTGAGTTCACCGCTCCCTGCTGAAGATCATTTTTAATTGCGACGGTTGCGGTAGAAGTTAAATTGCCAATTTTGACAACAAACTTTCTACCATTGAGCATAGGTATCATAAAGCATTATAAAAGTGGTTAGTTTTAAATAAAGCTATATTTGTATGAGAATAAGAAGTTATTCAGTTTCTTTTATTTATCTATTATTCTGGAAACCTCACTTATGCCTCACAAGTCACAATCACCTCATAACTGGAGATGAACTTACCTCATAAAAACTTAAAAATTATGATCTGCTCCTTGGCAGATCACAACTCACGTTGTCCTTGTGAGGTTTCTTATGAGGGCTTCCACAGAATACGAAATTGTGACCGCCTTGTACAAAAACAAACTCAAAGAAAATTGTGACCTGTGAGCCTCACAACGGCAGAATAGGGATGTAGCTTTAGATGGAGACCTTCTAACCATACGGTGTCGAAAGCTTTCTCCAAGTCAACCAGACAAGCACCTGTACACTATCTTTTAGATTTATTCCATTGGGCATCAGAAAAGAGTTTAGACGCGCTACACCATGGGCTAACTACCTTTATAAAAATTCAATTTCGAAAGTGGATAAGTTTCATTCCATTTATTGCATAACAAATATACATACAGAATAGAACCGGATTTTATGTACTTACTTTTTAGCTAGAACAACTTAGAACCGGATTTTTTCTCATTGAATAATCCTATACCTACAGATGTCTCACACCCACAGTAAAATGTGATACGAAAAGGAAAGCGAGAAAAAAGTGTCGTATGATGCTGAAATTGCATTGTGCTTATAGAATTTGTGTTTTTGGTGTACAAGAGACATTCCTGATGGGGTCCCGAAACGTGTCAAACAACTTTTTACTAGAGATTGCCTCACGAGTGTTTGAAAAGTTTTCCTCGTCTAAATCTTTGGTACTGAAATCCAGCAAGGGTTTTGTAAAATATCTGACAAGTTTTTCCTCTCTTTATTCACCGTACTGAAAACTTAGTAGGGCCTTGCCCAAACTAGACAGAAACTTGTCATTTCTCCAGCCGGGTAGCTGCTGCATTTTAAAACAAAAAAAAGTACTTGTTTGAATTTTGAATTTTCAATTTATTGCTTGAGAAACATTTTCGAATGTCTTTACGCACTCAACAATTTTGAACTCATTAATTTGGTGACCAATTTTATGTTGGTGACGTCAAATTAAAAAAAAGAAACTTGTTTCATTTTAAATGTGCAAGGTAAGTCGAATTGATTGTTTGGATCTATATTTCACTTTAGAAAACCAAAACGTTATGACTGGATGGATTTTCTTTAAGTAACATGCCCACATGCTTTTTTGATAATTTTTTTTCTAACCACTCAAGTAAGTACTAATTTTCTCAAAACCGATTTTGTTAAGCAAAATTAACCAATATAGCAAAAAGACTGCTTTTTTGTATCGAAAGATTTTTAGTTTTCCGGAAAACATTTTAGAAGTTTTTTTTTGTTGCAGCGCTTCTTAAAAGTATAAGCAGCTTTGTATGCCAACATTTTTGAAAAAAAAAAACGAATAATTAAAAGAAAAATATTTTTTTTTTCAGAATAACTTCTTTATATTGTTTAGACAACTTAAAAAAATCATGTTCTTAGAACCAAAAACAAAGTTTTCTACCATATAAATCCCGAAACCCCTTTCAGATCTTATTCTTCTCGAAAACAATTTCAAGAATTTAGATTAAAAATGTGGGCGTTCTGTAAATTAGGTATTGCAATTTACGCAAATTTTTCGTTATAGAAGCTTTTTGAAATATTTAATAATATTGCGTATTAAAAATTTAAAAAAAATTGTTTTTGATTTCTGAAATAAAATTTAAAAAAAAAAGCGAGTTCATTAAATTTATTGAAATTAAATTTATAGCTGCATATTAATCATTACATTAAATTAACGTTCAAAAATGTTTTCAAACTTTAATTTATAAAAATAATTTTTTGTACCGCTCTGATGTGTTTTAAAATATTTTTGACTAAATTCATATTTAGCATCAAATGCATGTTTTTTATTTGGCTCGAGAAATCACTATTCCTTAGGAGTTTAAGCAATGAACTTAATTTATTTCCTGCCTTTGAAAGTAATTTTTAAGTTATTTTTAAATTTTTGAACAACATTACAAAAAATTTTTGAGGAACATTATGTGCGAGTCATCGTAGATATACTACTCGCATATTATTTAGCAGGATTTTTAACCAAAATTATAAAAAACCAGAGTTTTAAAAAATAGATTTTCGGAAAAAGACAAATTTGTGATTAAAAAAACTGTTTTCCAAATTTCGTCTTTGAAAATTATGCTTGAAAAGTAAGTACAAAATTCTATTTTGTAATATTAAACTTGGAGAGCCCTGCAAATAATGATAACAAAAAACTCGCGTGATTTTTGTTTTATTATTTCCATAGCTTTCCAAGCTGAATTTTCAAAAATTTAGTTTTTGATTTATTTTTGAAAGCAAAATCTATATTTGGAATTGAATTTTAAAATATTATATTTTTTGGTTAATTTTGCAAGATTTTTCTAAAATTTAATTTTGAAAAACTGCATTAATTATTTCAAAAGTTTTAAAATTTTTGAAATAAGATTTTTTTTTAATTTTATTTTATTTAGAAAAGCAGAGTATTTGTTCACAGTTCGGTTTCAGTTTTTTTTTTTTTAATCATGTATTTTTATGTCGTGTTTCAAATCCGAAAGGTTGAAACATTTGAAAATATAAGTGTAGACTGGTTTTTAAGACAAAAATGTTCCTGACCTGCAAAATAAATACAGTAAAATCCACCCTCCTTAGCAGTAATAGACCTTATTGAAATTGAACCGCCATGAACCAGAACCTGTATTTTATTTATTTTCAAAGTTCTCAACTTTGTACACTGTATATGGCACACAATTATTAATATTAAAATTTTATTTTTTTTCACACCTAATTCTGCAAGGTCAAGAAATATTACTGAAATATTTCTTCAAACACGATTTTTTTTTTGACAAGCCCATCACGATTATTTTTTTTTTTAATGTATTTGTTTGGTTATTTCGTTTTAAAAATGTACTTACATTTACGTCAAGACATTTAGCCAAAAGCATTAAAGCAGCTCCATCTTCTTCAGCATTACAACCAAACTTATTACCAAGGGGACTCAATGCCTTATTTGCATCAGATCGAAAACGGACAACAACGCTGCATCAAAGAAAATTAAAATAATAAAATTTACAATACAAAAAAGTTAATTATTTTTTTTTCAAACTTACTTTGATTCTGGATAATATTTAAATATTTTATAAATTTCAAACTCATTGTCAACAGTACTGTCAGTCACATTATTAGTTTTTGCATACTTAATGTGAGAAATTGATTTCATTGGATTTGCAAAAATAATTTTTTCAGCCTTAAATCCAAGGCTAAGGACTTGTTCTATTTCTACTTTAGAGGCACAATCAAAACCGGTGCCCAGGTCTCCAAGGGTTTTTAAAATGGGTAATTCATCGTTGCATTTGATAGCTAAATATAAATTAAAAACACAAAAGTTATAAATTAAATATTAATTTATGTACTAATAGTTTTAGAACTTAAAAATTAAAATTAAAATTACAAACATTTAAAATAAATTTTAAAATAAATCTTAATTATATTACCGTAATAAGGCATAATATTGGGCATTAGCCTTCTCCATTCGTTATATTTACTGACAATGCTTGATAAGTCACAAATATTCACAGCTGCATCCTGTTCCCTAAGACTACATTCGTCAATTTTAGATTCCAAGTCAAAAGTTCCTTGGTAAACTTGAATGTTTTGTAGTTCTACTGTACCAGTAGCGGATCTAGGATTTGGCTGTGGGGGGGGCTTAAAGTTTGGAAATCCAGTTTGTACATATGAAGTTATATAACAAAAAACGTATTTTGACATCACTTTTCCTTTAATAATAGTCGTGTTTTTTGTGCCTTTATATCCGCTCCTATCGCGTTTTAAATTTTTTTTTTCAAAATAAAGCACAATAACAAGAATTTGGGATTGATGTGTTAAGCATGGGAATTATTTTTAAGCGGAGCTAGAAGCCAATATTAAGGCTCAGCAAAACATGGTAGTATAACTAATTTTATAACTTCAAGTTCTAGCCACGTTACAGCCTCAAACCATACAAACAAATTCGTTTATTTATATTTCTTAATAATTGATAAGGTATCAAGTGCCCACCTATGTACATTATGTAAGTGTTTGCTTAAATTAGCTGAAGGTATGCTTTGAACTGCACCTGTTTAACAAAATTTAAAAACTGTTATGCTAGTTCAGGAAAATGATATTAAAGTGGTCTTACTGGCAAAAGCTCATATGTGTTTTGACAGTATCAGTCCTCTGAGATCTCATTTTCTTTAATTAGTCAAATCAACGAACCTACCTGTTTTCTTAAAATTGTCACTGGAAAGCACGAAACTAATATTTTGTGGATCGAAAAATAAAATATCAAAATTTCAAGACATTTAGTCGGGCATAAGAAACAGCTGCTCTAAAAAATAAGCTGCGCGGCCTAATTCTGCAAGTGTTTATGAATTTTCGTTTACGCTACACCTACATACACTTTCTATTCTTGCTCAAAAAATATGTCGATAAATTTGTAAGTCACTCAAGAGTCTATAGAGATTGTACATATTCATGTCCACCAGCAAGATTTTTCTGAGTTCACAGAGTTTCTCATGCTTTTGTTATTTGGCTCCTCGAATAGAGAATTTGTATTAAATTGCTTAGCCCAAAAATATTTTGTATGTATTGCCTTAGACCTTTGAAATTTGGAAAACTAAGCCCCAAAATTCTCTAAGCCCAGCCTAGGCCGTAACAAACAATTCCTGTTGTATTTAACATTTACACTAAGCCTTACACCCCGGTGATCTCTTGTTGTTTTAGCCTCAATTGCGTTTCTTTCGTTAAATTAGCTAAGTTTTTAGTGTAAACAGTTGTTGCTTTTGACATGTAAATGTTAAGCCCCGACCACGTTTTTTTTTTAATTATATCTTCAAGATTTAGCCCCAACTTCGGACCTTGACAATCCTTAGACTAATGCCCCAAAAGCTCTCTGGAATAATGTTAGTTTTTAGGGAGTTAGTTGTTCAACCCTGACTACGTTTTTTGTCCAATAGTCTCAGACCCTATAAGTCCCAAGTTGTTTTTTTTTTTTCAATTTTCAGGGTTTTGTTTTAAGGGAAAATTGTCGTTGCTTAAAAATGTCCATCATTCATAGCCCACAATTTTTTTTGTCCAACTCACTTCAAGCCTTAGCCCCAACTTTTTGGCTTAAAAAAGAAGTTGTAAATTGTTCAAACCCAACCACTTTTTTTGTCCATCAAAATTCTCATCTTAGCAATATTTTAGACGAATATAAAACTCTACAACGTTGTAATGTATTGCTTTCTACATTGCAAATTATTTTAGCAGTCGGCTGTGGGGGGGGGCTTTAGCCCCTATAGCCACCCCCCTGGATCCGCCACTGTACTGTACACATTTTTAGATTTTTGTATTTAATTTATATATTTATTTTTATTTAAGAACAAAAAAATTGTTTCACACTTTGAGCCAAATTAAACTATGAAATTTCAAACTTTTTAAAATTCAACTCTTGTTCTGTGGGTTGAACAACTAACTATTCTCTGGCAAGTACTAACGATGAATGTTGGCTGAAGTCAGTCGAGCTCGTAGTTTTATCAACTTGGATAGATTTTATTGTAGGCACCTAGCTATGTTGTATTTCATCATCACTTTATTATTATCGTTTTTTTTTTTTGTTTGCTGCGACTTTTTATGAATATGTTTTGATAATCATGATTACACATACATCTGCTCTTTGTGTAAGCAAAAAAACACGCTAATATAAAGGAGAAAGGGTTAACAATTCGGATGAGATTTTAGTGTTTAGAAAAGGAACTTGCAAAATATTAACTTGGAATTCTAACTCCCTTAAAGCAGAGCCAGTAGCGTACGCAGGATTTTGTTTGGGGGGGGGCTCAGTCTCAATTTTGGTAAATATTTATTAAGGTATCACAAAATAGCAAACAAAATTAAAGCCTTTCGTATTATCAACCACCAGAAGTTAGATTTCAATATAAGAAAAAACGGAGAAATACTCCCTAGTTATGAAATGAATTTTACCTTCCTTTGTAAAAAAATATTTTTTGTAAAAATCCACTTTGACGAAAATTTTTTTTCTTTAAATAAGCTCATAGCTATTGTTATTATCCGTGTTTTTTGAAAGGGTGAATATCAGCTCAGCTAAGCAATAACAAAACAAATTATTATAGAGAATTTTGTTTGTGTTTTCCGTGTAAAACTTTTACTGAGTTGCTAGTCACTCTTTCAAAAAACACACATATTACGTCTGTTCCTTTACTTTCTGTAAATTTTTGTGATTTTTAGTCCAAAGTCCTGTCAAGTTCATATAAAAGAAATGAAATTGACAGAACTTGGGGACAAAATGCACAGAAAATCACAGAAATTCAGAATAAAGGAACAGTAGCTATATGTATGATGAAAAAAATGGTAACATTCCAGGGAATTCTCATAATACAAATTATTATTCAGGCGTTTTCATATTGGTTTCGCTAAACTCATGCTTTACTTAAGTAGGTACAGTTTAAATATGATAAATTATAACAGTTTATTCCAATTCGATTTATGCACTTATCAAAATAGAAGTTTATTAAACTATTAAACGTCAAAAATAGTGAATTGACAAAACTTTTTTGAGAAGATTGTCTACCTCTGATACAAGTTAAATGCGGTTTTTAGAAATGTCATCAATTGACTCTACAGCTTTCTTAATGCCTTATGTCGTAGCATTACAAATAACATTCGGCAAAAAAGTATGCATGGAATTTTGTTTGGGTTTCTATAAATAATACTGAGATACGTTTGAAATGTCAAACAAAATCTAGAGAACGTGTGGTATGAACAAATGATTCCAATACGACATCCATGTCTATAGTTTTCTTTTTAATTAAAATTGAAAATACTGCTAAAGTTTAAAATTAACAAAAATAAAATTTGAATTAAAAAATAATACAAAACTTTCTTCGTTGATATATGAAATCTTAGCACAGTATACCATAATGCTTGGGGGGGGCTCAAGCCCCCTTAGCCCCCCTCTGCGTATGCCACTGGAGAACGGCATGACACGTTTCTATAATCTTGTCCTGCGACACTCGTCAGGTAACGTCACACGCTTCGGACGCGGCTCAATATGCTCCTAGCCTTAACTTCAATATCAAAAATTGATCAACACTAGATGTCGTACAAATAAATAAGAAGAAGATTTGTATCTTGCTTGTAATTTATAGACGCCGACATAAACGATACAATTTTTGAGTTTCTCCTGTCTACTTAATAAATAATAAATACAAAAAAATTAAATAAAAAGAAATTTATACTTCAAATATTTGTTTTTTATTTTGAGATTTAAATTTTCAACAAGTGTCCCTTATTCCTTAAAATAAGTTATTTCCTAAAATATTACTGCAGAGTCTGGCTTCTGGCAGTATTTAAGTTTGTCAAAATTTTGTAATAAAAGAATTAAAAGAAGGAAGAAACAAAGACTAAGGGGGTCACTTGAAAGTTAGCCATGGCAACGAGGACGGCCGCATCGTTTGTACAATAACAAGTCCTAAATAAATAATTTTTGCCCTAAAACAATGTTGGACCACACATTTTGTATTTTTTCCCGAGATCCATTTTATTTTTTTTTAATTTATTTTTGATTCACTTGTATTGTAATTTTTAATTGTTTACTGCACACACCTTACTTGAGGTGGCAAAATATCGACGGTCGCTGGCATCGAAATTTTTCGATAATTTTTCCTTCGATATACGTAGTATACGGCAAGTTTAGGATTCGTGCAAAAAAAAAAAAATCGAGATAAGAATAACATTTTGAAGGAAAATTATATTATGTATTGTTAATTGGAGGGCTCCCAGCTGAACCGAACCAAGTCAGAGAAAGACAATTCGAAGATAATAAGAGGCGTACCGTTGACGTTTGTTTAAATCGAGTCGATAAAAGTGGACTTTTATCATTTAAGAATATTTGACAGTTAAAGTTTTACTATCATAAAAAACAACTGTGGTAAACGTTTAGACAATGTTGGTGAAAGGGCAACACTAGGGTGGTCCTTATAAAAGTTATTTTCTTATTATGAATGACGCACCCCCCTAATTTGTTCTAAATAATTAAAAAAAAATTCCTGTAAAATGTTAGCTCATTTTATTAACGTTAACGCCGCCCCCAAGATTTCTGAAGTTTTATATGGGAAATCCCATGGTATTTTTGTACAACCAACTTTCAAAATTCGTAACTTTAGTAGTGATCGATAAAGAAAATTGAATTTTTGCACACATGTAGTAATTTCTGTCATGTATAACAAAATGTAGTAAACAAAAATTTATAAAATTTATTAAAATTAAAATTAAATAAAAAATATTTTTTTTGTTTAAATGGCTATAAGTAGGGAGATAACTGTTGTAAATTTGTTTCAGATGTATTTTTATAAATATAACAAAAGTAACTACATGCGTTCCAAGATTCAATTTTTTTTTAATTATGAAACTTTTTTCCATACGAGTCATAAGTCGCAAGATATTGTGACTTCAATAGTGTCAACTGTCAAAAAAAACCTTTTTTCGCAAACATATATCTTTTAAACCCTAAGCTTAATCGAAAAATAATAGTAACAAAATCTGTACATCATGTAATATTATACAAGAATGCATTAACAGTTTTTTTCAATAAGCCATATTTTCAACGACATCATTACTTAAATAAAAACACCAAAAGTCTAAAATACCGGTTTTTGGCTCTTTACTCTTAAAGTCGTAATATTTTGCAACTGATGCGTTATACGCAAAAAAGTGTGATAATGTTTCCCCTCACTCAATTGTAGTCAAAATAAATAAATCGGGTGGCACAACGGCTCATGAAGAACCAGGGCCTAGTGACTAACAACTCGCAACCATTCCTGTGTGCGCCTTTCGACAGAAATGGAAGGGACCTACAATTTTATGCCGAATCCGAACGGCTAGACGAGAAGCACTTATTCGTGACAAGTGATACTCTTGGAGGATTTGTCAATTCGTCGCAAGAGGCAGTAGCCCTGAAAAAAAACTTTTTTAGTTTTTAGGTGGATGAGGCTGGGAAGCGATCCCAGACCTCCAGCGTGACAGTCGAACGCACTACCATTACGCTACGGGCTACTACAATTGTAGTCAGTAATCATTAAATAATAGATGTCTCTTATAATTTTGAGGTTCTTCAATATTAATCTACTTAAAATATTGGATATTTAATAAGAACTTGGCATACTTTTAGATCTCATTACTTTTTACGGCTGACTTGTTACGCAAAGGTTTTTGTATATAGAAGAACTTGGCTGCTTTTTTAACATTTATGTTTTTGTTGTGTCACTACCTTTTGCAAATGTTATTTTTATCAGGAAAAGTGGGTGGAATAAATTCCCAATGAGAGCCTCAAAAGTAAAGTAAGCTTTTATTTAATGCCTTACTACAAGTCCTACCCATCTATCAATTTTCATAAGTTAGAAGTGCTTCATTGAAATGATATTAACTGATAAGAAGTGGGTGGATGAAACGCCACTGCATAAACAATTTCATGATTTCAACTTTTTCTTTGCATACACCTGAAAACGAACCGCTTTACCAAATTTCATAATCTTGCACCAAACGGAAGTGCTCTCAATATATTTAATATTAATTCTTCAAAAATGGGTGGTTGTCACGCCCACTTAATGTTAAATCTCAAATTTTTAATTTTTCCTTTGCTTGCATGTCAAGCCTTATCGCTCTACCAAATTTCATCATTCTACGACAACCAGAAGTGCTCCATTTAATTGATATCAATTCTGTGAAAATGGGCGGAAGCCACGCCCTCTGAACTTGAAATCTCAAATTTTAAAATTTTGTATTCACTAGCCCTTTGGTTTTACCAAATTTCATAATTGATATCAATTCTATTCAAATGGGCGGGTGCCACGCCCCTGAACGTAAAATATCAAATGTTAAAATGTTTCCTTTGTTTTTACTTTAAGCCCTACCGCTGTACTAAATTTCACCGTTCCACGACAATCAGAAGTCCTTCAAATAATTTATACCAATTCTATGAAAATGGGCGGGTACCATGCCCCCTGAATGGAAAATCTTAAATTTTTTCCTTTGTATACACCACAGGGCCTACCGTTGTGCGAAATTACAAGATTCTACAATATCCGGAATTGCTCCATAATTTTAATGATCTATCAGTGAGTGAGTCAGTCAGTTAGTTACGGTTTTTGCGATTTCTGCAGTCTTATATCTCGGGAACCCCTAGCGCTAAGGAATTGAAATTTGGTGAGTTGCCAAAACCTGGCGAGCTTAGTTTGAAGTTTCTGACTTTATTGGTACTGAAGTTAGAGGGTGGTCGAAAATCGCCTGAGTTTGATCCTGATGTAAAAAGGGTGTAGTGCCACAACTTGGCGGGGCACTACCGTGCCCTTTGATTTGAGAGTGAATAAATTTGCAAATAAAAAAAGAAGAACGGATTTAATTTTTTACCAAAATCTAATACCCAATTTTGTTGTTTTAATCCAAAAAAAATATTTATTTTCAAAGAAAGAAAAGTAAAATTCATTTCATAACTAGGGAGTATTTTTTGTGTTTTTCCTTTAGTTATTTTTTGTCTTATTGAAATTTAACTGCTTATATATAAGGTATTTGATAATACGAAAGGTGTAAATTTTGTTTGCCACTTTTGATACCTTAAAAAAAATGTCAACAAAATTGAGACTGAACCCACCTCCCCCCAAACAAAATCCTGCGTACGCTATGTTCAGTGGCGTACGCAGGGGGGGGGCTTAGGGGGCTTGAACCCCCCCAAGCAATATGGTAGACTGTGCTAAGATTTCATACATCATCGAAGAAAGTTTTGTATTATTTTTTAGTTCAAATTTTATTTTTATTAATTTTAAACTTTAGCAGTATTTTCAATTTTAATTAAAAAGAAAACTATAGACATGGATGTCGTATTGGAATCATTTGTTCATACCACACGTTCTCTAGATTTTGTTTGACATTTCAAACGTATCTCAGTATTATTTATAGAAACCCAAACAAAATTCCATGCATACTTTTTTGCCGATTGTTATTTGTAATGCTACGACATAAGGCATTAACAAAGCTGTAGAGTCAATTGATGACATTTCGAAAAACCGCATTTAACTTGTATCAGAGGTAGACAATCTTCTCAAAAAAGTTTTGTCAATTCACTATTTTTGACGTTTAATAGTTTAATAAACTTCTATTTTGATAAGTGCAGAAATCGAATTGGAATAAACTGTTATAATTTATCATATTTAAACTGTACCTACTTAAGTAAAGCATGAGTTTAGCGAAACCAATATGAAAACGCCTGAATAATAATTTGTATTATGAGAATTCCCTGGAATGTTACCATTTTTTTCATTATACATATAGCTACTGTTCCTTTATTCTGAATTTCTGTGATTTTCTGTGCATTTTGTCCCCAAGTTCTGTCAATTTCATTTCTTTTATATGAACTTGACAGGACTTTGGACTAAAAATCACAAAAATTTACAGAAAGTAATAGCCCTTCCACACTAGCCCACTCTGTATTAATACATGTCAAATTGAAAGTGGGAAAGAATTCCACGCGACTGCCAAACTTAGGGGAAAGAAATTACTTTTCATATAAAAATGTGTTAGAATGTGGGATAGAATTAGAACCATTCCTAAATTGTCTTCACCAATTCTCTATCTTTGTACACATAGTGCACTTGCAAGAATGCAATTCTAAGAAATACATTCACATTAATTTTAGACTATTTAAGCTTTAGACAATTTCATAATAGATTTAGATTGTATCATTATCTCAAACGGGTCGAACGCTGAAGTTCAGTCTGAAATAAAATAATAAAACTTGCATCAACGTGTTTTATTATCATTGGCGCAGTCCGTACTCGTTCTCTAAAGGCGACGGGTTGATTTAAAAAACGTTTATGAAGAAAACTCATTAAAAGTAAAAATTTTGAAAACCCTGAACTGATCTGTCGTGGACGCTAAAGGCGACGGGTTGATTAAAAAAAAAAAAAAAAAAAACTTTTATTGAGAAAATTCATCTTCTTATTATAAAATTCATTAAAATTAAAATCTTTTTGAAAACCGTGAACTGTTCTGTCGTGGACGCTAAAGGCGGCGGGTTGATTTAAAAAAAAAAAACTTTTATGAAAAAATTCAATAAAATTAAAAAATTTTGACAACCGTGAACTGATCTGTCGTGGACGCTAAAGACGACGGTTCGACTTAAAGAGAAAAAAAACTTTTATGAAGAAAATTAATTAAAATTAAAAATTTTTAAAACCATGAACTGATCATCATCTAACAAAAAAAAAACTGATGTGGGAAGAGCTACACCGAAGGAACCTTATAAACACACTAGACAACGAGGACACAATAGATTTTTATTCAACACCTGAAGAAAATCACCATCGGAAGAAAATTCAAATATCATACTATCAAGAAGAAAATTCACATGAAAGATAAGTTTACATTACAACTAATATTTTATCGATTCAATATAGCTTTTAACGGCCTTTAGTCCATAAAAATTGGCGTTTCGTCCCGGCGTTCTCACTTGGACTCTTCAGTTGACAGTGAGGGCCTTGTCAAGACGCAATTTTTATTAAGTTCAGTCCAGCTTACATCAATTTTACAGTGAAAATCGAATGTGAACTATATCCAACCCAATTAGAATTTCTAATCAAGAATTGTTGGAAATTTTGTTACCCGTGGCCTGGCATTGTTAACATATGAGTGTAAGCTGGACTGAACTTAATAAAAATTGCGTCTTGACAAGGCCCTCACTGTCAACTGAAGAGTCCAAGTGAGAACGCCGGGACGAAACGCCAATTTTTATGGACTAAAGGCCGTTAAAAGCTATATTGAATCAATAATTCAACAAGTCCAATTAAATAATGCTAAGTCTTCTACTTGGCTGATGTATTTCAGTAGTATATAGAATTTGTATTATAAAAAACACTCATATGCTAATATTTTATCTATAAAATTAAATTTTCGGTTATTTAATTTATACAATTTTTTAATTCTATCAAAAAAGAGGAATCAAAAAAAAAAAATAATAATATCAGTGTTGTAACAAGCACTTCTGAAAAGAATTATAATATTGAAAACTCAAAATTAAGAGTGAAATTGTATGGCGAGGAAGTTAAATACATACATTTCATGCGTTCCCGCCTGGTGTGGAAAGCTTAGTGGCGTATTATAATTGTGTGACAATATTGTTTTCAAAAACTCGTGCTGTTCTGAGTCGCGTCGATCTCGTGGTTCGCGTATCAATATGCGCCTAGCCTATAGGTGTTGACAGTAGTTGTTTTTTCGTACCATACACACGCAAGAAAACTGAGTTGCCAGAAACTAGCTAGTTTGTTGACGAGAAGAGTGAGAGGGGAGATTTGTTTTCTTTCCCTTACGCCCTTCGCGCTTTCAAACTCCCAGTTGCCGGCAACTCAGTTTCCTTGTGTGAAACCAGTCTTATCAGACAGTTTTAAATTTTTATTAGTGTCTGCATGACTATCAATTTATAATAATACAATAAGAATTTAAAAAAAAATCCTGGATTAATTTTTTTTAAATAATAAAAAAAAGAATCTGTGCTTTTTTATTATGCCATAAAAATTATACTAAAAAGGCCTGTTTCAAAAATATATGATGAATATTATCATTTGTAACACAATACAAAATTATGTATTGATACTTAACTTGTTATTGTTTAAAACGCACAATTTATTAAGATTCATAACCATGAACATTATACAGCCATGATGTTCAAAAAAATGTAATCCTTTTGGAGAAAATATTTTTTGTATAATAATAATTTTAACTATACCTATGCCTGTAAGACCTCAGATCTTTTAAATGCAATGCACGGCACTAGCTAGAAGGAATAGAAGGAAAGGAAAGATTTTTGTTGGCACAGTGGATTGAGAATTAGATGTTTATTATCTCATGAAATTCCACGGGTGGCATCCAGTTGAAACTGGGGAATATAGAAAAGAATGCTACCTAGACTGGGGCTCAAACCCACACGTCCAGGTTAGCAGTCAACAGGCGCGAACGCAGGAAAAAATTTCGGAGGGGGGTTTTGAAAAATTTAAAATGTCAGTAAATATTATATTTTATGACAAAAAGTCGAAATCTTGACTTGGAGGACAAAAATGTTTCAACTCCGATTGAAGTGAAAACATCATCTATTTTTAAAATTAGAAGTTATTCTTAAAAAAAAAAAAAAAAAAAAAACATTTTTCTCTGAATTAAAACATTCTTTGCCAGGCTGAGCTGGTTATTATTATTTCACAATCATTTGCATACAAATCTCAATCTGTTAATTACTAAGAAAGTCGAAAATAAAAAAAAATTATTTTAAAGGTAGCTACTGTTAGAAGGTTCCTGCTTTCATTTAATTTGTTTATGTATTGTGGTCCTTTTATGAACAAATTTCTATTAGCATTTATTGACTGGTTCGTATTCAAAGACTGCTAGATTCCAATTCTAAAGAACTTAGGGCGAGTTCGTATTGCAGAAATCTGCGGCAAGCTTAATATTTGTTCAGCTTCTGCATATCGATTTTATTTGTCTTTTGCACGCAGAAAACAAGTAGGTGGCAGTTTTCTTTTTAATAAATTTGTGTTCGTTAACATGGCAGCGCATAAAATCCAATGTTTTTAGAATTATTATTAAGAAACCGAGATGTTTTTAATTAAATTTTCAGGCGGGAAAAGGCGATTTTAGGGCTTATGGGTGACATTTGGAACGAAATATTCTGCGTACGCTAAAATGTTGTTTCTTACCTATCTGTTAAGGTATAAACTGTCAACTGTTCGGCACAAACTGCACGACGGCGACTTTACTAACACAATTTTTGATCTTTACAAACGTAATTTGTTTTGCAGGCCTGCTTATGCTTAAGCCAGATTTCAATTTTTGATTACGAACACAAACCCCCAAACCCCCCCTGCGTTCGCGCCTGGCAGTTAAACACTATAGGCACCCGCATGGGGGGTGGCAAGAAGGGCAAGGGGCTCTGGCCGAACAGTCATACGAGTTCTATTTTTATTATTAACTATGAAATTTTCACAAAAACGACTGTTTAAATGTACTTTTATTTTGTCAGAGTTCATGGTTTGCCCCCCCCTGACTCTGAGCTAAGCCGTGTATAGCCAGCCACTTTCATTTTACTCTTTGTTTTGTTCGGAAATGTGATTATTTTCTTGGCAGCTTTGTTTCCAGGTCCATCGTTTGCCTTGGGACTTTATCATTATCAGGGGTGGACAAATACTCGAGTATTCGAGATAACATATATCTCAGTGCGACGTGAACGAGGACGATGTTTGATATAAAGTTTAAAGGTGTTGCCAGCAGTTGATTTTTTTTCGTAACAGACACCCTTAAGCTGGGCGGATATTGACACCCGAGTGACGGGACACAGTACAGCATGAGTTTTTGTAAACAATATAAATCAGTAGAACAACGCATATTGATAGAGCGGCACGATATGATCTGACGTGCGTTTTCCGAAAATCGCGTGACACAGTGATCGAAACACTGTTTTCCTTACGAGACCGGCTCGTGTTTGTTTTTTTTTTTTTTCGTTAAAAACAAAATAATAAACTGTCGTTGAAATTTCATTTCCTTTTTTTAGAAAGTACTTGTATTTTTTTTTTTTTTAAGTTCATTTCAATTATCAATATGTACATCAGACGATTTTTGCCTGAATTAATATATATTTTGACACGAAACACGCAAATCAATATGCGGAGAATGACATGACATGTTTCTTAAATCGTGTCGTGTGACACTTGTCAGTTCACGTCACACGCGTCGGACGCGTCTCAATATGCGCCTATCCTTGTATGATACTTATTGCCGACGAAGTATGTATGTATGTAAATATAATTAATGAGAATTATCAAAGACAGTTCATTTTTTTTATTAGTGTCTGCATGACAATTAATTCTTGTTAAGCTAAAACAAATAAAATACAAACAGAGTTTAAAAAAAAGACTTTAATTAACAAAAAAACAGAATCTGTGCTTTTTTATGATGCCATACAAATTATACAAAAAAGATTTTTGTTTGAAAAATAGCTATATGATGAATATTATCATTTGTGACACAATAAATTATGTATACTTAACTTGTTATTATTTAAAACGAATAATTTATTAAGATTCATAACTATGAACTGTGTACAGCCATGTTGAAAAAAATGTAGTCCTTTTGAAGAAAATATTTTCATAAATTACATTTTTGCACGTACAGGCATAGCTATAATAATTATAGATAACAGACTTCAAATTCACGAAGAAAAAGAAAAAAAAAACAAAATAATAAATAATAAATAATAAATAATAAATAAGAAAATTATTCTAGTTAAACCGCGTGAAATCCATAAAATAATTGACTAACCTTGGATATAGTCGTGTTTGCTGATGATGGAATGAACAATGAAGGTATTCCGAAATGCACTCAAAGTGAGTCAAATGTTTAAAATCAATTTAATTAATTTGTTTTGTTTTATTAAATTAATACAATTTTTTTTAACGTGATTTAAAATTTGATTCTCGGTTTTGTGAAATCATCAAGGTGTTAAAATTAATTAACCAAAATAATAAACTAAGAACTAATAAATCAAACTTAGTATTTAATTATATAATAATTATATGTATAAACAATTGTAGACATACATATTCTTAATGGTTATTTATAGGATGACTAAATTTAAATAATAATTTTCAGCTGCAAAAACATGAATAAATTTTTATTAAGGTTTTTTGACACGAGAGATCGAATCCAACCAAAAAAAATTGCTTCAATTTACTAAATGAAGCGCTTAGAAGATGAAGGACGTAAGCGACATTTTTAAACATTTGAGTTATAAGCATTTAAAGTTTATTGCCTATAACTTTTTTTATGAAAATAATAAAAATACTGTATGGATAATTTAAAGTCAATAAAACTCAGGTGAATTTAATTTTAGGAATCTTTTTTATTCAACACAAATAGTTGTTGAGATATTTACACTTTTGTGCATTTAACACCTTTATCTAGGAACTTTTTTGTATTAAATTTAATTTTGTTTTTTTTATGAAGGTGTTAAGTGATTTTTTGATATGTTGTAATTTACTTATATTTTGTTTGTTTTTTTCTCTTTCCCTTCTCCAGTATCTGCTGAAATTGCCTTTAAACAAAACCATTGATGTTCTACACGAACGAAATTCATCTGTTCTTTTAAATTTTTCTGCAGAAAGTTGTTTCAATTTGTTCTCTCTTGGCATAAAATCTTGGCATTATAGTCAGGACGTTTGTTACTTTTGGCTATAATAACCTTACTATAAGAAACATATTCATCATAGCATTCTTTGTAAAGGTAAGAACCATACTCCCTGCGAATCCATTTTATTGAGTCCCTAAATTGAACCTTGCAATAAAGTAAAAATAAAATTAGTCTGCTGGGGTATTATTGAAGGACTTTTCGTCTGCTTTTTTTGCAGAGTCACTGCCGGTTAGGTTTTGAAACAAAAACGTTACAACAAGACCTAGATTTCATTCAAAAACTTCGAATTGCCCGTTATTATTCTTAGGCTGTTTCTGATGAGATTTATGAAGGCTTTGTAGCGTTCTTGGTTGTAGTTCCCAAGTAGTAGTTTGGCGTGCCTCAGTTTTGGGAGTTCATTCCAAATTTTTGATCTTTTTGCCTCTTCTTCTAATTTGATCTTGTTTTGATCACATTTTCACCTAATCCGCAATAGGACTCAGGCCCTGTTAGGGGGGTTGTTGCTCCTATTTTGGCTAGGGAGTCTGCCTCCTCTTAACCATCGATACCCGCTTTACCCGGTACGCAATAGAGTTAGACATTGTTGTTTTTGCCCAGCTCATTTAACCTCCGCAAGCATTCCCATACCAGTTTTGAGCTTATGGAATAGGAGCTTAACGCTTTAAGCACGGCTTGGCTATCTGTCATGATGGCAATGTTACGATTTCGGCAGTTTCTTTCAAAGTTACGTCCTGCACATTTACCTATGGCGTTTACTTCCGCCTGGAAAATGCTTGTAGACTGTCCCATCGGTACAGATAGTTTGGTTCTTGGCCCAAATATATACCCGCCCAGTCAGACGTTCTCGATCCATCAGTATACCATTTGACTATAAAAGTTTTCTGCTGGGGTGTTCTTCACGGAATTTCGGTCTTAAGCCTGTGAGAGTGTCCTGAAGCAAACGTTAAGCAAATGACTTGACTTCTGTCATTTTTGTCACACCTAAGGTCAATTTAACACCCATTCGTCAAGGGTATCGGCTATGTTTTGGTATGGGTTACAACATTACGCAAATGACTTGACTTTTAATGTCGATGGCTCTTAGACTTATAGATGTGTGTAAAAAATAACGCTTTCAAATTGTACATACAAAATTTAGCCATCATGTTAAGCCACCTGCGTCGGAATATTCAAATTTTTGTGGTGTTCACCTATAATGTCTTATCTTAAAGTGCCCACTTAACACCTTTATGCGTGAAATGAAAAGTTCAGATAAAATTATTTTTGTATAAAGGACTTTATATAAAGGATTTAAGCGCATTTAACACATTCATCCACAAAGTTTATTATTAAAGTGATTGCATATAACACCTTTATCTTTGGCTAATTATGAATCTAGAGACGATAGAAGAGTACAGACGAGTGTAGGTAAAAAGCCAAAATTCAAAAAATGTCACTTAACACCTTCACCTTCTAAGCGCTTCAAATGGCTGAAGCAGTGTTGCGACAATTGTTTTAACTGCATTGAATGCAACCTGAGTGCACCCCACTGTAGTAATTAGCAGTAGTGTATTGTAGTATTGTTTATTTTGTTGAAACTGGGGTAGAAATAGGTTTATAATTGAGGCTATGAGTCTAAAAGTGGCGTAACCCTCTTTTGAAAAATTGGCTTATTTTGTCCCTCATATTTTTGTCTTAGAAGTATAAATTATTTTGTACATAGTTTTAGATTGTTGATAATCTAATCAATCAAAACAAAATATAACATAAATATTTTAAAAGCATATGCGCTTGTTTTAGTCGATTTAAACCCAATTACAAAAGGTGGGTTACGCCGTTTTTGCACTCACAGCCTCAATTAAGAATGCAGCTAGAAGTAATTTTCTCGTTTTCGGTTCCTTTTCGAGTTATGACGGTTCTTATGATTATATATGATCGCGTTTTTTTTGCTTGCTCTAATTTTGCCAAGCTGCAACTGATTCTTTTTTTTCAGTTTTTTACTTACAAAAAACTTTTTCTATAGGGACTGTAGTCCAGTCGAACCGTTCGTAAAAAAGGGCTTGACATTGCGTTGATCGGCACGGTCTGTTTTTTTTTCATGAATCGATATGGGGTTACAAAAAAAGCTTAAGCCTAGATTTGCACGACCTGATAACTTCTTTTACCAAAGTTATTCGTAAAAACGTACTTTTTGACTTTTTTTGGATTTTTGCAAATATCTCGGCTCCAGTACATTGCACTGTAAACAAATTGTAATACATTTTGTTTGTAATAAAATTATATAGCATTTAATGTTAAGTTTTTTTTGTTTGAACAAATAAGTAAAAAGTTACCGTTAGTTTTAGTAATTTTCTTTTGGTTTTTATACGGTTTTTCATTATTATTTCGAAACAGCTTATATTTTGGTTAGTTTTTTTTTTTTGATAATCTCCCGTCTCCTCCCCCCTCAACCTCTTTAAATACGTCTATACAAAAAACCAATGCGGGGATTTTGGGGGACTTTGGATATGTTGTTGACGATAAAATTCTGCGTCGATTCCAGCAATAAAATTTCATGATTTAATTTGTCCCCCTTGCCCATATTAAATTTTCTATCTTGGACTCTTCAGTTCAGACTCTTCAGAAAAGCGGGCGGTAGAGTCTATTGAGGGTTGTAGCGGTAGGGTGGATGTTCGAAAATTTTATCAGAGGGTGAAGCGATCCACCCAAGGACACAAGGCTAGAACGGAAGCCTGCCGAGATGAGAGTGGGAATATGGTGTAGACACACAGTCAGTGCTGAGGATCTGGAAAGAACACTTCTCTAGACTGCTTAATGGCGAAGACAGCCAAGATGTCGCTAATAGGCAGAACGCTCCATTCAACTTGGACGATGATGGCCAAGAGTTCCGTCCACCCGACCTAACCGAAGTGCGGCTGGCGATATCCAAACTTAAGTCGTACAAGGCTGCTGGTGCGGATGGCTTACAAGCCGAACTATTTAAATCAGCGGGAAATGAATTGGCTAGGAGCATACACCAGCTCATCTGCAAAATTTGGTCGGAGGAAAGTATGCCCGATGAATGGAACCTCGGTATTGTGTGCCCCATTCATAAAAAGGGAGATGTTCTGAAATGTACCAACTACAGAAGAATTAGTCTCCTAAACGTCGCTTATAAAATCTTGTCGGCTACTCTGTGTGACCGCTTAAAACCTTTTGTCAACGATCTGACCGGCCCCTATCAGTGTGGTCTTAGGCCAGGCAAGTCAACTGTCGGTCAAATGTTCACACTCGACAGATTTTAGAAAAATACCGGGAATTCCAGATCGATACACACCACCTTTTTATCGATTTTAAAGTCGCGTATGATAGCATGAAAAGGGACGAATTATACACAGCCATGTCGAGTCTCGGCATCCCTGCCAAACTCGTCCGCTTGTGCAGGATGACGATGGAGAAATCTCGCTGCTCCGTCAAAATTGGTAAGAACACCACCGATTCCTTTGATGTTGAGAAAGGATTGAGGCAAGGCGACGCGTTATCATGCAACCTATTCAACATCGTTCTTGAAGCCATTGTACGCAACGCACATGTCAACACCAGCGGTACAATCTATCAAAAGTCCGTTCAATTGCTTGCATATGCGGATGACATAGACATTGTCGGCAGAACGAAGCGAGCTGTGGCAGGGTCATTTGCGAGCATTGAATCGGAGGCGGCTAAAATGGGATTGGCGGTTAATGAGGACAAGACGAAGTATATGCTGTCATCGAGAGAGGAATCTCAACAAAATATCACAATGGACAGATAAAACTTCGAAGTTGTCAAGGACTTTGTCTACCTGGGCTCCACTATTACATCGCAGAATGACATCAGTGCAGAGATCAAGCGAAGAATTACTCTTGCCAACCGCTGTTTCTTCGGTCTAAGAAGGCATTTAAGTACTAAGGCCCTCTCTCAGAGAACCAAGAAGACTTTATACAAGACCCTAATCATCCCGGTCCTGCTTTATGGGTTAGAAGCATGGACACTGAAAGATTCGAATAAAAATCTGCTAGGGTGCTTTGAGAGGAAGATTCTTCGTGTGATTTTTGGTCCGGTGTGTATCGAAGGAGTATGGGAGAAGATTCAACGACGAGCTATACGGGCTATACAGCGACGTTGACCTGGTCAAAAAGCTGAATATACAGCGGCTGAGATGGCTGGGACACGTAGAGCGTATGGACAGCAACGCACCTGCCTGACGAGTCTTCGAATCCAACCCCGATGGGGTACGCACCAGAGGAAGAACCCGTAACAGGTGGCGCAAACAAGTGAATGACGACATCAAAGCACTCGGTGTTTGCAACTGGAAGCGGCTAGCTAGGGACAGAGCTGGCTGGAGGGGCTTGTTATTTGAGGCCGAAGCCCATCCTGGGCTGTGAGCGCCATCAAAAGTAAGTAAGTAAGTACTCTTCAGTTGACAGTGAGGGTCTTGTAAGTTCAGTCCAGCTTACATCAATTTTACAGCGAAAATCAATTGAAAATCAATTGAGAACGCCGGGACGAAACGCGAATCTTTAAGGATAAAGGCCGTTAAAAGCTATTTTGAATCAATAATTCAACAAGTCCAATTAAATAATGCTAAGTCTTCTACTTGGCTGATGTATTTCAGTAGTATATAGAATTTGTATTTAAAAAAAAAAAACATTCATATGAAAAGGTTTTTTTTCTGTATGACTTGCCCTTCATTTGAATTCATTCATTCATTGCTCAACTCTAGTTTGTCGTAAGAAATTAAAAGGAATACAAATTAATTACTAATTAAGCCGGTTCACAAGCCTTTATCAAAACTATAACTCAAAAGCATTTGTTCAACAAAAAAAAATTAATTAAACTGACTGAAACTGAAAAAAAAAATATTTATTTATTTAAACATTAGCTAATATTCTAATCAGTAATATTTTTTTTCATTTTTTACTTTGCGATATACTGGAGCCAAGATATTCGTAAAAGACAGAAAATGTCCGACTTGCCTGTGTTCATTCTAAGATTTCTCGGCTCCCGTTTGGAGTAAAGAGCTCAATTTAGGGAAATTTTAGGGAAAAGCTATAGCTAGACAAAAAACAAAAAATAAAAAACTAACTAACATATGTAAGCTTTTTTCGAAATAATAATGAAAAACCGTCTAAAAAACAAAAGAAAATTACTAAAACTGACGATAACTTTTTACTTATTTGTTCAAACAAAAAAAACTTAACACTAAATGCTAGATAATTTTACTACAAACAAAACGTATTTTAATTTTTTACTTTGCAGTATACTGGAGCATAGATATTTACAAAAATTCAAAAAAAGTCAAAAGGTACGTTTTTACGAATAACTTTGGTGCAAATCTAGGGTTAAGCTTTTTTTGTTAGCCCCTTTCGATTCACGAAAAAAAAAGAACAGACCGTGCCTATCAACGCAAAGTCAAATGACGATTCGACTGGACTACTACGGGTTTCTGCCAATTTATTATTAAACCTAACAGTCGAAAACAAATAAGTAAAACCGCTAAAAATATAAAAATTAAGAATAGGTTGTATAGTTTGGCAAGGAAAGAGCAAGTTTAAAGAAACGAGACCAAAAATCATAAAAACATCGAAAAAGAAGAGAAAATGAAATAATAATCTCCTAAGATTTACGACTTGAAATTAACGCAGGAGCCTTCCATTTTAGTCAACGGCCGGCGGCGGTGACTGTCGGACACCTTCTATAGGTTCAAAATACCTACGTACATATATGGCAAGTTATGGATTCGTAAAATAAAAAATTAATTAATTGTTCCTAATTTCGTGACCTTTTGGAATTAATAAAAAATTTTATTCCTAAGCCCACTTAGGAATCATTTTTTTTTTGATAATTCGCGATTTTGATAAAACAATGAACGGGAGGACAAAAAAGTGGGTCTCACCTCGCAAAATCTGTTTGTCTCTCTGTTCTCGCATATGCAGCCTAAATGGCTTGATGGATTTTTCTCGAAATGGGATACTAGTGTTTTTTTGGGTAATAAGTTCACACGGTTAAAAAGCCGTTTGATTTTTTTAAGAACTCAAAGAAACGGTACTTGTTATAAAATTTGCTTATCCCCTGAGGAAAATACTTGTTTTTTTAAAAGCGCTACTTCGATTTAGATTCAAAAAAATTCAGATGCTTTTTGGTACATTTTTGTTTTGAAAAAATTCTTATTAATTGTACCTGACCCTGGTAAAGTAGTAGTAGCGTAATGATTAGTGCGTTCGACTGTCGCGCTGGAGGTCTGGGTTCACTTCCCCGCCTCGTCCACCTAAAAACCAGTGTTCCCATAACGGCATTATTAATGCTGGATCTTATATATAGAGAAGAGAAAAGCATTATGAAATTTTAAAATTATGCTAAATGCTTTTCTGGCATTCTTGTTTTTATTTTTTGCATTCTTGAATGCCAAAAATAATTTCGAATCATTGATTTGATGATATCATATTTGGAAAAAAATATTTAAAAAATTACAAAGCATTGTGATTTAACCTTAATAGCACAAAATCAGGAAGATTCACACATACGCTCACAAAATGCATGACTTTTTATAATAGAAATCAAATTGGAATCTTGAAAGTCAATTATTTGGGCCTATTCAGCGAGGTCTTTTGTTCTGTTATTCTGCTTTTCTGTTATCAATTTCAATACAAAAGTTTGAGCTGTCAAAAAATCTTTGATGAATTATTCGGCTGCTAAAACTGTTAAGAAAACTATGAGATGTCAAAAGTTCGAAATTCACAAAACACAAATGCGTTTTGGATCCAGGTATTAAATTTTAAAGATGCAGCTGGGGCTGGGGAAAATATGTTTAATGAATTAGGTCGATTTGTGATCGGACTGCTTTTTCTTCCCATTTCAAAAGCTAAGGTTGAGCGCCTGTTAAGCCAAACGAATATAACTAAAACAAAAATTCGTAATAAAGCTCGAAAAGAATTATTGAACAGCATTGTCCAAATAAGCGAGGGGCTGAAGATAGAAGATAAATGCTGCTTTTCTTCTAAGGGTTCAAGAAGTGTTTTAGAGGAAGTTGGATTCTCGGCGAAGTATGTAAAACCTAAGGGTGAAGAAGATTATTTGAATGAAGAACTTTGGGCTAACTCATTATTTAATTAAAATCTAATGTCATTTTATTAAAATAAGAATGTTTTAAGTCTGACTGATTTAAAATTAAATAATTAACTACTAAAGCTAAAAAATGTGCCTACTTAAAAATGGTTTGCTGTAAAAGTTCCTAATACCTATTTACATAATAAAGCTTCAAGTTTCGTTATTTTTTAATTAATTATGTTTTGTTTTCGTTTTTTTTTTTTGTTATATTAGGAGATAAAACCTATGTATGTTAGGTATTTAATGTTTGTTTTTTAATCATCGATATGGACGTTTTTATATGGATTTTGAAATCTAGCATTTTGTTTTTTGAGCTCCGATCTAGCATTATAAAATTTGAAATCTAGCAATATGAAATTTCAGATTATGACAACCCTGCTAAAAACTAAAAAGATTTTTTTCAGGGCTATTGCGTCTTTCGAGGAATTGACAAATCCTCCAAGAGTATCACTTGTCATGAATAAGTGCTTCTCGTCTAGCCATTCGGATTCGGCATAAAATTGTAGGTCCCTTCCTTTCCTGTCGACAGGCGCACACAGGAACGGTTGCGAGTTGTTAGTCACTAGGCCCTGGTTCTTCACGAGCCGTTGCGCCATTTTTATTTTGACCCTGGTAAAACCTCAAAACGGTTTTTTTTTTATTTGGGTATGGAGAAGCTTCTTAAAATTATGAAAAAATGCTTTGAAAAACTGGTTAATTTAGTTATAAAGAAAATGAAAAATGAATTGAAGAAAAAAGAAACTATTTTAATTTCCATTACTTACTAACAGAACTTCCCATAGAACCTTATTTATTATGTTTGACTGTTTAATTATTTATATATCGATGGTTCTAAATTAAAAAAAAAAAAAATATTTGATTGAAAAAATAATTTCAATAACGGGTTGACGAAATTTTTCTGAAATTGAATTTTTTCAGTATATTAATAATTACCTACCATAAATTGATGTTCCAATTTTTACAAGATCTATATGGCAAGTATTAGTTTTGTTTAAACAACAAAATCCAACAAAAAAAAATAATAGTAGCTCCAAAAAAGTAATTTTCGATACTGCATTTACTGTCGATCTGTTTGTATGTATGTGCGTCTGTGCGTTCTGATGTGAGCTAGAGACTAAACGGTCGGAGGATAGATTTGCTCCAAATGTAATGTGAAGCATTATTATGTTTATTCTCATCTTAAACGGGTGGATTTGATACAACAATTACTTCAAGTTTTCTCGAAACCGTCTCTAGCGATAAAACTTCGTGCATCATATCTATATAACGTTTTTAATATTATTGTAAAGACTGCCTGGTTTCGTCCAAAAGAATAAGGGGAATAAAGTTATGTTTTATGAGAAATTTGTTTATATTTTGTGATATTTCCGAATACCTCGTAATTGGCTAGGTTCAGTTTGTTATTATTTGGCAGTTTTGTACTTTCAAATTAGACAAAAAAAAATATTGCATTTAAATTTTGTATGAATTATAACAAGAAAAAACAAAATCAAAGAAAATGATTTGTTTTTATTTTTAACTTTTTTTTTTCCACTCCTATTTTTGTATTGAATTGTATTGTATTGAATTGCTATTTTAATTTATTTTATTATTTTTTCGTTAAAGATGTTAAAAATATTATCGAACCTTTACTATACGAAGTTATCGAATTCGTAAAATTTTAAGTTCGATTATTGCATCAAAAACTTTTTTGTTACGGTAAATAAAAAAAACTAAAAAATGACGTACCGAGACCTTGAGACGACAAAGCGATAACCATTCAAATTTTCAAAATCATACAAGATTTACGGCACTGGTGACAGCCCAAAATATGATACTCAAATTGTCAGCAAAGTTCAGGCTCATAAATAAAGCTATGTTTTTTGAGAAAATCGTCTGCATTTAAATTTTGTATGAATTATTTTTTAACAAGCAAAAACAAAATCAAAGAAAAATTATTTGTTTTTTTTTTTGCAAATATATTTTTTTTGAATCAAAAATTTCAAAATTGCCTTTTTTTTATTATTTTTTCGTTAAAGATTTAAAAAATATTATCGAACCTTTAGTTAGTGTTATCAAGTGGTGCATTTTATTTTAAATGCTTTGAACTTAAAAAAAAAAACTACTCAAATATTTTCAAATTTAGTTTGCATACATTTATATTTGTTCAAAAAATCAAATGGCATCTGTTTTGTTCAACTCTTTTTTGCTTAGCTCGTGAATTTGAAAATGTTTTTTTTTAATCATGGGGCGTATTCATAGTCATTTTTAAGCTGTGGATAAGTTAAATCTAGGTTTAGTTGAATTTTCAAACGTTGATTCTTTTTTTTTTTTATTTTATCATTTCAAAATATTTGAAATATAAAAAATATAAAACCAATAATTTGTAAATAAATTCATTGAATGCAGACCGATTTTACTATATTATTAGTCTAAGAGCCGACAGCAAATTTTGGGAGTGGATGTATAACCAAAATCTGAGTATGAGGGTTTAAAGGGGTATATTTTGTGATATCGAAATAAAAAGTCTGGCAGGTTTTTTTCTCAGCCTTTAGCGGGGGCGGGATGTTGAAAATAGAGATTTTACAAATTTCCGATCGGGGGTATTATCCTTTCAATTATTTTTTTTTAAATACATTATGAGCTCTGTCATTTTCCTTAGTCCAAAGACCTAAATCTTTGTGATCCGACCAATAGGCTATTGATTATGTCAAATAGAAAGGATTTTTTTTTAGATTAATAATGACTTTATTTACCATAATTTCTTAATCCTATGTTGTAACAATTCATTTAATAAGCATGGCCTACGCCGTCTGCCAGAGTGACAATTTAATGTTAGAATAAGTAAATTATATTTAAATATATTTTTGTTCTTGTACTTTATCGTTTTATAGTTAGAATATCTCATCTATAATATTCTGCCTATATCTCAAACCCCACTTAACGTATTTACACAGCTGTTTCCAATTTTCACCATCTAGTATATTTTTCATTTCCACGTTGCTTAGGTTATTTTTACTAAAAACTGATCTTCGGATTTCCGCCAGGATAGGACATTTTCCCAGAAAGTGATACACGTCTTCTCTCACTCTCATATTACACAAACCACATATATCTAAAAGATCGTTTCTGTATGGAATAAAATTCAATTGAATAATCTCTGCTCTTGTTTTTAAAATGCAGCTTATTTCTTCTGTAGAGTACCTCGAATTAAAGTAGTTCACATTCATTAAATTATGATTGAGCTGGGCATAAATATTGCGTTCCATAGATGACCTGGCCTTTATTTGAAGCTCCAGTCTTTTATGCGTGTCGACTACCTCAATGAGTTCGGATAAATCGGATTTCCATGCCTCGATATTATCTATACTTAGAGTTAAGGGATAATTACCATATTCAGCCAAGCGCTTCCATTGGGCATACCACGAAATGTTCTTCCTTATTATGAGCATACTGATCCTTTTTGGCAATCTTCTATCTTCCATCTTAAGAGTTTTTAAGGCATAGTCAACTTGCATTTTAAGGGTTGATATGAAATATGGAGATAGCCCAGTTTCAAGTAGAAGAATGTGGTTTGGTGTAGCCTGTGGCAATTTAAAAACTCGTTTTAAGAAATATCGAAGCAGTTGCTCTACTTCTTCATACTCTCCATGTCCCCAACTTTGTGCAGCATAACACATTATGGCCTTTGATGTTGCCTCAAATACACGATATTTGGTAGCTGTGTCCACCTCTTTACTAGCCATGACACTCCTCCACGTCGCATTTATAGCATTTTTAGATTTTGAAAGCTTGACTTTCATATGTTTCTTAAAGTTCAGATTTCTTGTAATAAGCATGCCCAAGTAGTTATACTCATTGACTACCTCTACGTCATGGTTAGCGAATTTCCATTTCTCGTTTTGGCAATTTCTACCTCCTGCATTTCGGAAGATCATGATTTTTGATTTTTCCAAGTTGATTTGCAGTCTCCATTTGTCGCAATAGTCGGCTAGCCTGTTCAGCATTAGTTGCAGACCATGTGGGGACTCAGACAGTGCCACAATGTGTTTCAGACAGCTGTACTCCGCCAGTCCAGATCTCATTTATGTCATCTATAAACAAGGCAAATAGTAGTGGGCTTAAATTACATCCTTGTCTTAGTCCAATTTCGACATCAAATTCTGCTGATCTTTCTTTTCCATTTACTAAAGTTGAAGTTGTATGAGCGTACAAACTTTCGATGATCCTACCAAATTTTAAGGACATTCCCTTATTGTACAGCTTCAACAAAAGTGCCTTCCTATCGATCGTATCGAAAGCTGCTTTGAAGTCGATGAAGAATGCGTACAGTTTTGTCTTCCTACTAATGGCCATTTCTGCAATGTTGGTAAGAACATAGATTTGATCCACTGTGGAATAATCCCTTCGAAACCCAGCTTGGTTTTCACTTAGAAGATTATTTTCCTGTATCCATGTGTATAACCTTTTGCTTAACATCTTAGTTAGTATCTTCATTGAGGCGTTCAGTAATGAAATGCCTCTGTAGTTTGCTGGGTTGCTAGCCTCACCTTTTTTAAATATTGGCTTTAGTAGTCCTTTATTAAAATACTCCGGAACAGAGCCAGTATCAAGCAAATAGTTAAACGCAGCGGTTAATTTAGCAATAAAATCGGGGGTACTAAATTTGAAGAACTCAATAGGAATGCCATCTGAACCAGGAGCCTTATCTTTTTTTGCTTCCTTAAGAGCAGATTCCACTTCACCAGCCGAGAATAGGGCGTCCAGTGTGTTGTTTTGAATATTGGGAGCCGCAAACTGGAAGGTATTGTTGTTTTTATCTTTTGTAATTTCACTGAAGTGCTGTTTAGTTATTCTACTTTTAAAATTTCTTCACCGATAGTTCTACGACTTTCGAGGTTTTCGGTCAGAGACGTCATATACCTGTTGGCAAATTCAGCTTTCCATATGTATTTGGTTGGGTGTGCTATAGGATTTTCATATTGGGATTGAAAATGCAAAGGTTGCATTGTTAATTCAATTGGAAGGTGGTCGGAGAATATCTGTGATTTAACTGAAAAATCGTTTATTAGTTCACACCAATCACCTCCTGCAAGTCCATAGTCTATAACGGAGCTTCCTTGGTGGCTTACGAACGTAAAATCTCCCTCTTTGTCACTAGCAGAACAACCATTACATATCCCCAGTCCAAAAGAATTGCAGAGATCAATCAGTTTTCTCCCTTCTTGGTTAATGACAGCATCCCTTGATCTACGATCTCCTCCCCAAAGTTTGTTTTCACTAGTTTCAGAACCTGTCCTAGCATTGAAGTCACCAATAAGCAGAACATTTGTAAACGCATTATTGTTTAGTTTGTCTACAAGTTGATTAAATTGGGAGTCCCAGTGGTTACAGTTTACGTATATTGGAACTAGTGTAAGTCGTTGGTGATTTAATTTGATCTCCATATGATCGAGACCATAGTTATTTTTTAAAATACAGTCGACGTTCTTTAGGTTTAACTTGTATCCCATAAGTATTCCACCACTCGCCCTTCCCCTTATATTTACCTTTTCTGCATAACTCCATTTTAATTGGAATTCACTAAAATACATTTGAAAATGATTGGTGTGTTCTTCTGTTATGTGCGTTTCCAATAATACAAAAATATCATATTCTTTGACAAAACTTATAAATTCTAATACATCTATTTTATTTCTTAATCCGGCAATATTATAACTAAGAATTTTAATTTTTTTAACATTTAACAACTGACAGACGGTTTTTTCCTAATTGTTTTTAAATATTTGCATCACCCTGTTCTCCCTAATTTCATTGCCCCTTCTATAACCACCAGCGCCACCTGTTGTCGCATAGCTACAGCTAGCTCCAAAGACTCCACCTTCACTTGACGTTTCACAATCTGACGTTGACCTTTGTTTTTGTTGCTCCGTTGCATGTTTACCCCTTGGATTGTGCTGCATCAACTCGGAATATATCTTCGTGAAAAAATCTTTGCCTAGTTTATGCGTTTCTGCAATGATGTTTAATCCATTCTCCTGTTCGGAAACAAACCCATTCTTTTCATTCCATTGAACCAAAATCCCATCAACTAGCAGTTTGTCGTCGCGTAGCAAAGCTTTGGTTTTTGTGTTATTTGCACGGAGATGTCTTCTTAGTTGTAGGAGCTTCCCGCGCCTCTGCCTTACTCCAAGTGGATAGTCTCGGTTTATTGATATCCCAGTACCTTTAAGGCTCTTTGCCTCTTTTAGCACTTGGAATGCACAATTTTTGCTACTAAACTTGGCTACAAACGTCGCTGTTTTAATGTTGTTGTTGCTTATTTGATGGATTTGATTTGATGATATTATATTTTGTGATTTTGCCAGATTTTTGCAAATGTTCTCTACTTCGAGCAATTGATCTGCATTGTTTTTTGCCATTCTAAAAATTAGGTTGCAGTCGTTTGACGCAATTTTGATTTGCTCAATTTCATTTTGTAGAAAAATGCACTTGTCACCTAATTCTTTGACAGTCGCCTTCAAGTCACGGTTTTCTTTCTTGACTACTGTAAGATCCTCTCGTAGTTCATTAAGATCCTTTTTCGTTGCTATATCCTTTAGCTTTCGATCAAACAAAATATTGAGGTCATTTACAGACATAGAGCTTATCGGTTTATCCATCTTTTTATCTTTTTTCGAAACAAAAATTGCAGATTCTGGAGATGTTGCTTGGTGTTTTCGCTTATTCATCCGGTACCGTTGTTAAATTTATGGCCGCCCTTTTCAGTTTTAATTAACCCTTATTTTGCCAATCAAAAAGAACATGGATTTAAAATCTAAAGCAACTCACATGCAGTTTTAGGCTAAGCGGTTTTATCAAAATGAAAATATAATTTTTAGAAGTATTTTATAAATTAAAACAAAATTTTTTTTTCGGGGACTTTAATTTTACACTTTTTCATAGCACTACCAGTGTTGCCACTCCTAGAATAGAAAGGAACTAAGACGTTACCGGGTTTTTATTGTAAAAATCATTGTATGGGCAATTGAAGATGAGAAAACCGCGGAGTGCTATTAAATGAGAGGGTGCAATTTTGAGGAGCGTGGGTAAACGCAACCCTTTTCGTTTTTTTGCATTTAACTCGAAAACAAAGCTAAGTTTCCAAAAAATGCAATTAACCTTTATTGTAGAGAATCAAATTTTCTATCGAATAAGCCTATTTAAAAAATTTTAAATTAAATTTTAATACGCTTAAATAAAAAAAAAAAACTGAATTGCAAAAAAAATGCTAAAAATTGATTTTTTTGTTTTTGTACTTATTTGCCTTTAACTTTTTTTCCGGTAGAGATATCCGGTAGTGAAATCCATGATTAGCAACTCATACATTGAATTTTTTAAACAAAATTTGATCAACAAAAACATTTGAGGATTTCCCAGCTCCACTAATCATGGATTAAAGATAATCAGCTGTGAACAGACTGGCCCTAAATCTCTTAAATATCGCCATCCATGTCTTCAAGAATATCATCTTCTTCTATGTGCCTTTCTTATGAATTGTCGCAGTTTACACCCATGCCATTCTTAAGATGGTTCATGGTTTCAGGTACCAATCCATAATAAGACGCTTTCTACCCCCACTCGAGAGGATTCAATTGTTGTCCACTCCACTGGTGAACTTGGAAATAAGTCCTTAAGCCGTGTAGTGTGATGGCATCACGCGTTAATGGTAATTGGGCCAATGAAAATTTAGCATTTCTTGATAGCTCACACCACATTATTTGACAGGGATGCCTTTTCTTTTGTACATTACAAAATGCGTACATCTGCATCTTCGTAGGCTTGTTTCGCTTCTATATAGGCGACCAAGAATTTTTGTATCAAGTATGTAATAAAATAAAATTTGACAAAAATTGGTAGGGTTAAGAAAGTGCTTTCAATTCATCTTTAATTTTTACTCATAAGGTCAACATGTTTGGTCCAGCCGGCGCAACCTTTCTGCACTCTTTGTACCAATATTTAAATCATTTCTTATGTTTCACCCATCAAAAATTTCTGTTGAATACGGTGATAGTTCATAACTGAAATAATCTTCAAATTCAGCATTAAATGGCTTGCACAAAGAAGAATATGATATCCTTGAAGACATGGATGGCGATATTCAAGAGATTTAATCAAATCTAGAAGTGAACATTTTTATTTTATTTTTGTATGATTTTCATTTTCACATTTTAAAAAAAGTAACAAGTCTGTAATAATAATCAATTTTAATTGATAAATAAACTTATTATTCTCATTTTATTAAAAAAATAAAGTTTTGTTTGCAAAAACTAAGAATTAAAATAATGTCAAAGCAAACGCAATACAAATCGAACAAATGGCCTAATTTGAGCGTCTTTATCTTTGTTATTTTTGTATAAAAAAAAATTATGAATACGCCATTTTAAAGAAAATTTTATTTTCTTTCTTTTATATGGAGCAATTCTTATACCTATCTCTACCGGAAAAAAGTTAAAGGCAAATAAGTAAAAAAATCTATTTTTAGCTTTTTTTTGCAATTTAGTTTTTTTTTTTCGCACATTAAAAATTAATTTAAAATTTTTTAAATAGGCTTATTCGATAGTAAATTTGATTCTCTACAATAAAGGTTAACAGCATTTTTCCGAAACTTAGCTTTGTTTTCGAGTTATATGCAAAAAACGAAAAGGGTTGCGTTTACCACTCCTCCTCAAAATTACACCCTCTCATTTAATAGCACTCCACGGTTTTCTCATCTTCAATAACCTATACAATGATTTTTACAATAAAAACCCGGTAACATCTTAGTTCCTTATTGCCTGTTTTTAGGACATGATCAATAGCCTACAATAGAACTCAAGATATAAGGCTTTTAATCGAACCTCATCCCTTTGTTCTTGGAGATTTATGAAACGCAAAAAATCAACAGAACAAAGTCTCCAAGAAAAGACGATTAAGGTTCGCTTTAAATGCTTATATCTTGAGTTCTATTAATCGGATCACTAAGATTAAGGTCTTTGCACTTAGGGAAAATGACAGAGCATCATGATGTGTTTAAAAAAAAAATAATTGAGGTGATAAAACGCTTGAAAAGAAATTTAGGAAATCTCTATTTTCAATACCCCGCCCCCGCCAAAGGCTGAGACAAAAACCTGCCAGACATTTGATTTCGATATCACAAAATATGCTCCTTTAAACCCTCATACTTAGATCTGGTTATACATCCACTCCCAAAATTTGCTGTCGGCTCTTGTACTATATTCATTGAGCCAAAAATTGTCTTAAAATGTTTATGTATGCCCCATATTTTTTAATAATACTCAAAGAAATTATTATTTAAGCTCATTTTACACATACTTTGAATTGGAATTGGGGGAACTATCCTTTCCTTTAGGCAATTATTGTCCGCTAGAATTTTTTAGAAGTTGTAGAAGTGTTGAGGTTTTTCCACAACAAAAATTTACATAAATTGATCTAATTGTGCACAATAATTTAAATTAATACAGTAATTTTATTATTTTTAACTTCCCATTGGAAGTTATTGTAATTGGTGCGATAATGAAAATGTTGACATATCTTCACGTTTTGAGGTCTCTAGAATCAAAATTCGTCGTTTTTAGCAAGATGTCTGTATGTGTGTATGTACGTACTATCGGGGTACTTTTTTTGTCCACCATATCTGGAGAATGAATAAAGATATCGACCTCGGCTGAATTTTATTTTACAGATAATATTGTCTTAACGTGCTGAAATTTTTTGTAACAAATTCAATAAACCGTTTTTTTACTACAGCAATTTAAAAATGAGCTGTAAAATGTCATTTATCTGGAATATCTCGAGAACGGAATAAGATATTCATTTCAGACTTATTTTAATTTACACATAATTACACAATACCAATTTGGTCAATTAAAAAAAAAAAAATTCAACAGACACTTTTTTAAACTAAGAAAAACTGTTGAAAAACAATTTTAGTCTCAAATATTTCAAGAACAAAAAATGGTTCCGAACCCAGTCTATTTTTTTTTTTACATGTAATGACGTAGACAACAACTGATAATTTTAAAAAAAAATTCAATAAATAGTTTTTTTTAGGGGTAAAAAAACTGGAACAAAAACTATAAAAAATTCTTAACAAATGTTTTTCAACTCAAATATTTTGAAAAACAAAGAATGATATCGATTTCAAATTTCTACCAAAAATATATACCTATACCATCTTAACGTTGTGTAATTTTGAGATTTTTAAAACCACCCTTTAAAAAGCTAAAAAGTTGCAAGAAAACCCTCTTCAAAAACGTTTTAATTTGAAAAATTCTTACACTCTAAATCGCTACAAAATCGAAATTTTGCATATGACACTTAATTTGCTCTTTTTATATTCTTTGAAACCATGTTTTTTATTTTTAAGCACACTCCCCTGATTTTTGGTATTTTGTTTAGTCAATAGTCTGTTTTGAAATAATTGGCTTGAATAATTATACCTCCATACCGAGAAGAGTTAGGAAAAAAAGTTTTGTATGTAAGATTCTTAGAATTCTGTAAGCTAGGGCGAGTTCGTAATCGCAGAAATATGCGGCAGATCTGCCGCATGCCTGCTTAGCTTCTGCGTATCGATTTTATTTTTCTTCTGCCCGCAGAAAGCAAGCAGGCGGCAGTTTTTTATTCAATTTGTGTTCGTAAACATCGCAGCGCAGAAAATTATTTATAAAAAATCCGATTATTAAAAAAGTCGATTCTAGGGCTTTTGGTTGACATTTGGAAAGAAATATTCGTTGATAGACAAATATCCTGATGATTTATGTACATCGAAGCCATTTTATTTACACGATGGGTCAATCACAAGTTTCTTTTTAAAAATGCAATAAAGTGAACAAAATTTAAATTTGTCCATGTATTATGGCTTTATTACTAACACCAAAAATTCCCATTAATTATCGAACACAACGTCAGCAGCGAATTCGGTCACTCCAATTTTCCAAAATCTTGTTGACGGTTTCGGGCTGTAGCTCACGGATTGCTTGGATGATATTGGCCTTCCGTGCTTGAATCAATTCCGGATTGCTGGCATAACATCGGTCCTTTACGGTTCCCAACAAAAAATAAGTTCAAAGGGGTCAAAGTGCAGCTCCGATGCGGTCAATTGACATCGCAAAGACGACTGATAACACGGTTTTGGAATTTGGTGCGCAAAAGATCGATTGTGGTATGGGCTGTGTGGCATGGCGCACCATCCTGCATGAACCAAAGATTGTCCAAATCCATGTCTTTAATGTTAGTAAAAAAAAAAGTCCAGTGATGCACCACTCGACAATCCGCACCAAACTGTCACTCTCTATGGATGCTTTGGGTTCTCGACAGTAACGTGTGCGGGTTTTCCGAGCCCCAGATGCGGCAATTCCGTTTGTTAACGAAGCCGCCGAGATGAAAATGTGACACGTCAGAAAAGTTGATTTTCACATGGCACTCACTGTGGAAATAAGTTTTCAATATTTCCCAATGCTGACAAGCGTGAAGCGACTTGGAGGTATAATACTGACTTCCCGTCAAGATTTCGATTGGGAAACAGCTGTCAGTGTAAAAATAACATATGATTAAAAAAAAAAAACCCTAGATGGCCCAACCTCTACATGTTTTCCTGTTTTAATTTAATTTTTTTTTTTGTCAGCAGAATGTTTTTTTTTTTTCTGCACAATCTGCCCGACGCCGATTTGATTTCTGCGTACTTTTGATATTTACGAACGTAATTTGTTTTGCAGGCCTGCTGAAGTCAGATTTCAAGTTTTTATTACGAACACAAACTTTCCAGATCTAAGTTAGTCAGACGATTACGAATTCGCTCCTATTTACAAAAAATATATACAAAATTTACTATTATAAATAGCTAAAGTAAATATAGGTTATGTCACATTTTGCCCTGTATCTCTATATCTATACCTACCTATTTATACTGATTATACAAAAATTCAGTTTTTACTCTTTAAAATATATAATTATATAATATATACTCTACCACCCACCAATTAAGTAACTATGTACACTATGTATATGGTTTTCAAGTGCACGAATGGGAAGTGTGGGTCAATCCCAGACTCATTTTTTCTTGTGAAATCGGAGCTACGTACCCTTTGTATGCAGTAGCGGATCTAGGATTTGGCTGTGGGGGGGGCTTGGAGTTTGGAGATCCAATTGGGTCAAATGAAAACATATGCAACAGAAAACGAATTTTGACATTATCACTTTTCCTTTAATAATAGCCGCGTTTTTTTTGCCTTGTATCCGCTCTTATCGCGCTTTAAAATGTTTTTAATAAAGTTCAATAACAAGAATTTGGAATTGATATTGTGTTAAGCATGGGAATTATTTTTAAGCGGAGCTAGAAGCCAATATAATTGCTCAGCAAAACATAGTAGTATAACTAATTTTATAACTTAAATTTTCAGCCACGTTACAGTCTCAAACCACTCGAGCAAATTAGTTTATTTATATTGCTTAATAATACCAGATACCTACTTACATTATGTACATAACTATTTGTTTAAATTAGATGAACGTATGCTTTCAACTTCGCCTTTTTGAAAAAAATGAGAGTATCAGTCCTCTGAGATCTCATTTTCTGAAATTAGAAAGAAACAGCTGCTCTAAAAAATAACCAGGACGGCCCATTTCTGCAAGTGTGAATGAATTTCACTTTCTATTCCTGTTCAAAAAATGTCTAATTGGGATTGTAAATATTCAAGAGTTTCTCACGCTTTAGGAATTTGGCTCCTTGACTAGAGAATTTGTATTTAATTGCTTAGCCCAAAAATGTTTTGTACCTTTGACCTTTGCAAGCCCAGACAAGGCCGTAAGAAACAATTCTTGTTGTATCAAACATTTACACTAAGCTTAACATCCCGTTGTTTTCCAATTGTTTTAGCCCCAATTGCGTTTATTTCCTTAAATTAGCTAATTTTTTAGTCTAATCAGTTGTTGCTTTTGACATGTTAATGTTAAGCCCCGATTAATTATATCTTCAAGCATTATCCCCAACTTTGGACTATGACAGTCCTTAAACTTAAGCCCCAAAAGCTCTCTGGAATAAGGTTAGTTTTTAAGGAGTTAGTTGTTTAACCCTGATTACGTTTTTGTCAAATTTCTCAGACATTATTAGTGCCAAGCTGGTTTTTTTTCCAATTTTCTGGATTTTTTTTACGGAAAATTGTCGTTGCATGAAACATGTCCAATATTCATAGCCCCCACTCGGTTTTTTGTCCGATTCGTTACATGATTTAGTTCCAACCTTAGGGCTTAGAAAAAAAGTTACATAGCATGTACATTGTTCAGCCCCAACCACGATTTTTGTTCAACAAATTTCACATGTTAACAAAATTTTAGACGAATATAAAACTCTACACTTTGTAATGTATTGCTTTCTATATCTCAAATTATTTTAGGAATCGGCTGTGGGGGGGGGCTTTAGCCCCTAAAGCCACCCCCTGGATCCGCCACTGTTTGTATGATTTGGATATGTCGTTATGTGATTTTTTTTTTTTATTTGGCATTTTTTTCAATAAAAACAATCATATGGATGGAATTAAAATTCTCGTTTCCCCCACTGACTTGTAGTAGCCCGTAGCGTAATGGTTAATGCGTTCGACTTTCACGCTGGAGGTTCTGTGTTCGCTTCCCAGCCTCGTCCACCTAAAAACTAAAAAGTTTTTTTTCAAGGCTACTACTTTTGAGAGGAATTGACAAATCCTCCAAGAGCATCTCTTGTCACGAATAAGTGCTTCTCGTCTAGCCGTTCGGAGGTCCCTTCCATTCCTGTCGACAGGCGCACACAGGAATGGTTGCGAGTTGTTAGTCACTAGGCCCTGGTTCTTAACGAGCCGTTGTGCCACCCAATTTATTTATTTATTTTTTTCCCCCACTGACTATATTTTACGTTTTAAAAATTGTTTTAAAATTTGTTTGTAGCATATTTTAATAACCTTTTTTGAGTTTTTTAGTGCGAAACAATTAATTCTCAATCTAATAAATTTTAAATTCAATTAAAATACATATAAAATAAATTTTCTATTTGCATGATATTGAAGCACTCACAAATAATGCCCAAATTTATTATTCTAAAACTGTGTTCATTAATTACAAAAATCACAGACTAAAAAGCACAATCAATTCTTAAATAGAATCGTGTTTTTGGTTTATTAAATCCATTAAAAGTGCTCATTATAGGAACCGTATAAGCTCCCATATTTGGAAAAGCCAGAATATCGCCTTCTTCTAAGCTGGGAAGTTGTACACTTTTGAGAATCTTTAAAAAAAAAAAAGAAATAGGAAGGGCAAAATTTTAAATAAATGCTTAATAATTGACAAGAATACTAACCTTATCACATCCATCACAAGTGGGTCCCCAAATGAAGCTATCAAATAATTCACAACCTTCGTCCTGTAATGGAAATTTAAAATTATGATTTTATTCAAATTTGCAAAATAAATTGTATATTGTCAAAATTTGTATGGTTGTAGTAGGTAGGTAGTAGTTTAGGTACCTTAAAATGAATTGCTTCGATTAGTAAGTCTTCATACAACGTACAACTAAATGTTCCGAAAACACCATCGTTTACATAGTACATTGCCTTTTCAAGTACTCCATCATCTGATCTCACTTCACGTTTTGAAAATACTTTCGATATATTTGTATAGGCTGTGTGCACGAAAAATCGTCCTGGCTCTGCAACAACATCCACACCCACATCATTAAAATACTTAGCTACTGAATTATTTACTATTTCTGCTATCTATTTGACCAAATAAAAAGTATTTATGAAAAATGTATATCGTACAGTAAAATTTAGTTGACCTTTGCAAACATAACATCATCATCACCAGGAAATCCACCACCAATATCAAGGATTTTCAAATTGTGATTAATAAACTTTCCAAATTTATATAAACTGCTGCCAGTTGAAATGGCTCTTTCGTAAGCTTCTAATTCAAGACAACCAGAACCAACATGAAAACTTACTCCAATCATCTGAAAAAAAAATTAAGTAAAACTGAAATGAACACTTGACAACAGTAGCGGATCTAGGATTAGGCTGTGGGGGGGGGGGGTCTTGGTAGATCCAGTTTGAGACATTAATGGCCAGTTTCACAAGTTAAACTACAATTTATGTTTAAACTTAAGTTCAGCACTTTATTCGGTTTCAAAGTAAACCTTGAACTTAGATAATTCTGTAGTTCTAGTTAAACGAATGTATTCTGCCATGTAAACTTCATAGCCTAAAAGCCGGCAGCAAATTTTGGGAGTGGATTGATAAACAAAATATGAGTATGATGGTTTGTAGCTGCATATATCGCGGTATTAAAAACAACCGTCTCTCAGGTTTCTTTTTCAGCCTTTTGCGGGAGTGGGGGTTTGAAAATAGCGATTTACCAGTTTATTTTGTCAGAGCTATTACCACTTCAATAAATTTAAAAAATATATGATGTGATGTTGTCATTAAGTCAAAACGTCATAATCTTGGCAATTCGACCAAAAGGACTCAAAATATAAGCTTTTTAAGAGGACCTTATTGTGTTTTTCTTGGAGAATTATAAAACACAAAAAATCAACAAACAAAGTCTCCAAAAAAATTGATTAAGGTTCGCTTAAAAACCTTATATCTTGAGCTCTATTGGTCGGATTGCCAAGATTTTGACTTAAAGAAAATGACAGAGCACCACATTATATATTTTTTAAATTTATTGAAGTCGTAATACCTACATATGAAAAAATAAAATAAAAAATCTCTATTTTCAAACTCCCACCCCCGCCAAAGGCTGAAAAAGAAACCTGCCAGACGGTTGTTTTTGATACCGCGATATATGCACCTACAAACCATCATACTCATATTTTGGTTAGCAATCCACTCCCAAAATTTGCTGAAGGCTCTTGGTCTATCAGTGCAGCTTTCCGAACACTTGATCGTAATAATCATTCTAAAATCTTATTGATAACTGCCATTTTATAATAATAATAAATTATTATATTTCTTCCTATTTGAAATTATTTTTTTTTTGTTTTCGAGTGACGAGGAAATGTAACATTCGTTGTGAGAGTGAAAAGAGAAAAACGCTTCCCTTGAAGAACAAACTATTTTAACTATTGTGACGATGATGATTTGTTTGAAAGTTGCCATTGCCATCATGCAGTCATATTAATCTTCGCTCTATTGAACTGAGGTTCATTTTAAATTGTGAAAAGTTATCAGTTAATCTTAAGTTTAAACTTTCACTGTGAAACTGGCCATAAGTAATACAATTTGTTTAATATAAAAAAGTTTTAGTTTAGGTTAAAGCCGTGTTATTTGTGCATTTATATCAGCTTCTATCTCCGGTTTAAAATTATTTCAATATGCCATACAATAACATCTGTAGTAGTTAACATTTAAAATATTTTTAAGTGGAGATAGAAAAAAAATTATAAACCTTCAATTTTCAGCCACGTCAAGCTTTGAACCACCAGAAGAAAAACTCGGTCAATAAATTTGCACGGCAGTCTAGAGGGATCGCAAATATTCATACGCATGATTTTCTAAGTGCCCAGAGAAAACTCAGATTTTGATTTGTTGTTCCCAAATTCTTCACGGGTTTTAGCACCAATTTCGTTTTTTTGTAAAGTTAGCGAAGTTCTTAGGGTGAATTATTTTTTCGTTTGGCATGTTATTTGTAAAGCCCCTAACCCGTTTTTTCAATTATCTCTTTAAGCTTTAGCCCCAACTTGGACTTGACAGTCCCTTGAGTCAAGCCCAAAAATTTTCTGGAATACGGTAAGTTTTAAAGGAATTATTTGCTTAGCCCCGACCACATTTTTTTGTCCAATACTAGTCAAGCCCTACTCGCGAGCTGTTTTTTTTTTCGTCCCAATTTTCTGTCAATTATCCGTAGCACCGAACTTGTTTTTTGTACAATTCCCTGCAGGTTTCAGCCCCAACCAAATTTGGGGTTTAGACAAAAAATACGTAGCATATAAATTGCGAAGCCCCAGCCTCGTTATTTTTGTCTGACTCCTGATTCTGATTTCTATGTTTCAATCAATTTTAAGAACCGCCTGTTTGGGGGGCTTCAGCCCCTATAGCCACCCCCTGGATTCGCCAGTGCTTGACAATTATATTAAATAATATTAATATTAATATTAAACTTATGACCTTAACCAAAAATTGGGCGAATTTTGGAAAATCAAAAAAAAAAAAAAAAAAAAATTGGAAAATTTTGATATGGAATACTAAATGTTATTTTAAGGAAAAAATAATTTGAATCGGTTTATCAAACAATGAAGAAGTCCCAAATATAAAATGGTTCTATGGTATGTAATGTAGGTAGATACCTAACTGTTAATAATAAAGTAGACTAGAGTTCAGTACACTTTTTAAGTAGACTACACTACACACAAATAGTATTTTTTTTAATCGGAATTAGTTTTTAGTCGCTTTCGAGAAAAATAAGATTTTTGTTAAAAGGTTTTCAACATTTTTATGGTTCTCTAGTTAGTATATGCACAAGGCTTTATTGATAAAAATTTGGAGCCGTATAAAGTTTTTAGAGGGATTATTTTTGTTATCGCTGCCAGACCGATGACCAGGGCCGGACCAACCATAAGTGCAAGATGTGCAAATACACAGGGCGCAAGATTCTGGGGCGCATTACCAGGAGCAAGAAAATATAATCTGATCTTGGGCAAACAAATATGTACTGCCATTTGCATTTTACCCACAAACATTCTTCAAATAATCCCAAAATAACATCCATCACAACCGTGCTAAGTTATTTCTTGCACACTAACTAACATCACTTTCATTGTTGCATTTAAGGAAAATTTAACTCAAGTTATCGTAGAATTAAAAAATCCCACTAGACCCATGCAAGTTCAATCCTACCTAAATATTTCACCCTGTTCGTACAAAAGAAAAAAAAATCTCAACACAAAAAAGTTCCTCATATGAGCAAGATTTATTTCATGTACACTAAGTCCCAAAATTAACATAGAGAATATGACAACGAAAAATACTTATTCATACTGAATCATGTGGCCTAGAAGGCCTAAAACCTGCAGGTTTTGTATTATGCACCGTACCTCTGTATGCGACTTCTCATCTACGAAAAAAACAACAAGAAAAGGTCTCCGAAAAAGAGAACAGGTAGAGGTTGCTGTGCTACCTACTACTATAATCTACAAAAGTCAATGGGGCGTATTCACAGTCATTGTAGACCTGGGTCTAAGTTATACATAGCTTTGGTTGAATTTTCGGACGTTGATTCTATTTTTTTTAAGTTTATAATTTCAAAATATTTGAAGCTATTTGTGTAGTTTACCAAGTTAATTATCTTATAAAAATACAAAACCAACAATTCGGTCTGTATTCATTGAGCCAAAATGTCTTAAACTGTAGTTTAGTTAAACCTGGGTCTATCTGCGACTATGAATATGCCCCAATGGATGTGCAAGTTTTTTTTTTTTGACACACTGAGTATCGAAACTAACATGGAAAAATATTTAAAAAAAAAAACTTATTTATACGGAATCATATGGGTCAGAGAGTGCAGGTTTTCTTATTGCACACTACTGTGTAAGTCTTAAGTGCCTGCTTACACAGGAGATGCAAATTTTAATAGAATGGAATAGAATGGAATGGAATGGAGTTGGTTAAGATTAAATAAATAGCTCTCAGTTTTTAATAGAAGTGACGTATTTTGTGAAAGTGTTTATGATAAAAAAAAGCCTTCGGGGCAGAATTTAGAAAAAGGCGAAGTCTTGTTGAGGCCGAAAACAAAGAACAGAGCAAACATTTCGCAAAATTTTTAAAACGCAGATGGTGAAAATGTAAGTTTTAAAATAAATATTTACGCTCATCCCTGACTTACTGACTGTATAATAGTTAGGGCGTTGAGGCCATATTTTAGGTCAAACCTTGCACTTCATTCTGACGGGATGAACTTTGGTACACTAATAGTCCACATCCTAAGTTTACTTTTAAGAAGTGTTTCCACGAGGGCAACACTGGCAGACCGGAGATGTAAGGGTTGCTTTCTGACCATGTTTCATAAATCGGGAACCAGACATCGGTTGATATTGTAGAACGTTTGAAGCCATAGGAATATGTTCATTTTTTGACCCCTCTCCCACCCTTGTACGCGGGGGGAGCAAAATACCCTCGGCGGATAAGGGTTTTTATTTGTCAGCAAATAATGGTTATAAAATGAATATTCATAAAATCTTAAGATGAGCATCGACGTAGAATTTCATACTTTACAGCATATTCGAAGTCCATTTTTATCAATGTATTATTTTTTTGTATAATCGGTTTCAAAATGGGGGGAGGGGAAGTTGGAAGTATATTAAACCACTATATATTCGTCTTGGTATAATCTAAGCATATGGCACATGACCTTAGGGTAATTTTTAATGCCCGATCTTATGCAATCAAAATAATTTCAATATAATTTCCCTAAAAAAAAGTTATAACGTTTTTTAAAAATTGTCAGTGAAATGAGCATAACATTACCAAATTTCAATGGTATGGTGATAAAACTTGGCACACATGTCTCATTTGCTGTAAGAAATAAGAATTTAAAGAGTCCATACAAATATCTGGGGCTAAACGGTGTTTTTTTGAGTGAAACCGAAAAATGTAAAACTATGCCGCGTAAACCCCCCTAGAAGTGTATGTTGATGAAAGTTGGTAGGAATGTTTTGTTGTTTATTGTTACCAAGAATAAAAAAAGATAAACCAAATATCTTTTGTCAAAGGTGGTTTTTGAGAGAAAATGTTTTATCTGCTCTACATACAAAATACATAAATTTTTCCATTAAAACCACGATTACTTTCTTAAGGGTGATTGTATCGTCTTAATTTTACATAAATTGGATTCAGCGTTAAAAAATACTTTAAAATCATGTTCTATATTATATATTTGTACCTAGATTACATAAAAATAAAATGTTGGGTTTATAACCCATATTTTCCTTCCCCCTAAAAAAAACAACCCTGGAACCAACATATTTGCATGGATTCTTTTGAGTCTTGGTTCTAACAAGAAATAAAACATTTCTACCAACTTTCATCAACATACCAGTTTTGGGAAGGGATTACTCATAATAGTAATTCCCTTGCTTAGATTTTACCAAGCCAAATATATAGTGGTTTGTTATACTTCCAACTTCACCTCCTCCCATTTTGAAAGCGATTATACAAAAAATAATACATGGATAAAAATGGACTTCGGATATGCTGTAAAGTATGAAATTCTACATCGATGCTTATCTTAAAATTTTTTGAATATTCTTTTTATAACCATTATTTTCTTACAAATAAAAACCCTTATCCGCCTAGGGTATTTTGCTCCCCCTACGTACAAGGGTGGGGAAGGGGTCAAAAAGTTAACATATTCCTATGGCTTCAATTATTCTTAATTTAACAAGACATTTCACAATATCAACCGATGTCTGGTTCCCGATTTATATGCTAATTTATGTAAATTTTCGTGTTAAAACATGGTCAGAAAGCAACCCTTACATCTCCGGTCTGCCAATGTTGCCACCTTGGAAACACTTCTTAAAAGTAAACATAGGATGTAGACTATCAGTGTACCAAAGCTCATTCCGTCAGAATGAAATGCAAGGTTGGCTCCCTTAACGCCCTAACTATAAAGCTGCAATGCGATTTTACAAAAAAAAAACATTTTTGTTACAAAAAAAAATTACCGTTTCTACAAAAATGTTTTTAACTTTTTTACAAAACAAAAAAACTTTTTTACAAAAAAAAAATTACTTTTTTACAAAAAAAAAACTTTTTTACAAAGAAAAAATTACTTTTTACAAATAAAAATTAACTTTTTTACAAACAAAAAAATTTAACTTTTTTACAAACAAAAATTAACTTTTTTACAAAAAAAATTAACTTTTTTACTTTGTTTTTCCTAAGTAAAATTAACTGATGTTCCTATTTATTTTGTATATGTATGTATATATATGTATGTATATATTTTTATATTATTTTGTTTTTAAATTAATTAATTTATTTTTTTAAATGAACTTTATATATTTTTTATTTTTTATATGTACATATATACATATATATGAATGTAAATATATTTTTATTTTGTTTTGTTTTTAATTTATTCACTTGTTTCTGTAAATATGTACTTTTATTACATTTGTTACATACTATTATATATGTATGTAAACATATTTGTTTGTTACTGAGGATTAGGCCTACCGGGGATACCCTAATAAAAAACGCATTGAAAGTCTACCTCCTGGGTAATGTAGAAAAGGCTTATGCATATGTATCAGTGTATGTGTGAAAATATAAAAAAGGGGCGCTTTCTACAAATCTTGCACAGGGCGCAAGTTTGGCTGGGGCCGGCCCTGCCGATGACATATGTCATATGCTACATATGTAGCTTGCACTAATACAAACGACGGTGTAAAACACTTTGTGTAAATGTTCACAGCTCTCGGACTAATAGGTCTAAAAAAGGTCATTTCACACAATTTGTCTGGATAAAAATATTGATTTGTGGTGTGGTGTTTCTATTTTTAAAATGTATTACAAATAATTACCAAAACTAGTTTCCATCTATCCTGAAAAAAACTAACGCCAATGATGACATCTACTGCATGTGTGGGAAACGACAAAATTTGATTTTGACTACAATATAACAGTCAACGAACGAACCTTTTGTATTATTCCTTTGTGATTTTTTTCGGCCGAAAATTGGGCTCCTAACCTTTAGCACCTCATGTATGGGATATTCGCAAAAAAAGTATGCCATCTAAAAGGTCAGTAAGTGGTCAAAAAAGGTCAACTAGTTTCAGAAATTGGTCAGCCCTAGAAAATTTTTAATCAAGGGTTACATTTTTTCAAAGTCACCAACTATTTTTGGCACCTCAATTATGGGATATTCGCAAAAAAAAGTATACCATTCGAAAGGCCACCGGCTCGTGATAAAAGGTCAGCTAGTTTCAGTAATTGGTCAGCCATAGGTTTTTTTTAATGAATTTTTAAAGATTGTTTCAAGGTTACAGTATAAGAGTCCTCATTAAAAAAAACCTATGACTGACCAATTAATGAAACTAGCTGACCTTTTATTAGGAGTCGGTGGTCTTCTAAGTGGTATACCATTTTTCCGAAAATCCCATAAATGGTGTGCTAAAAGTCTTATACGACCTTGAAAAAATAATTTTTTTAAATTCAATTAAACAAAAACTATGGCTGACCAATTACTGAAAGTAGCTGATCTTTTTTGACCAATTACTGACCTTTTAGATGGCATACTTTACTTTTTTTTGCAAATATCCCATATATGAGGTGCTAAAGGTTAGGAGCCCGAGAATTGTTCAATAGTACCAAATGTTTAATAAAAAATAGGCTACGGTCGATACGTTTTTTTAGGTGTTTCTTACTGTAGGTACTATATATACATATTCGGAATAAAACACGCTTAATGTTTCTATCTAAAAAAAAAACATGTATTAAATCGTAGCCATTTTTTAAAGTAATTAACTTAGTTTTAACTTGCAATAATACCTCGTTTACATAAGAACCGAAATGAGGTAAATTCAGAATTTTGCAAAAAAGTACTCATTATCAAATTTGTTAATTTCGTTTGATATATCATTTCATTTTGAATTTGGAATGGCAGTTAAACTTTTGTTTTTGTTGTTTTCTCTTTATATTTTGACATTTTAAAGCTTTTGGAATCGACTGCTGATGGATGGATTTACCTCATTTCGAACCTCATTTTGTGCAAATTTGGTTAAAATTAGCTCATTTGAGAACGAGAATTTGTATGGGAAATGATGTAATTTCGAATCTGATTTGGAAATTTGCAACGAAATTACCTCAGTTTTTGATTCGTAAATAAAAAATGGGCACGACTGGATCGCGCAAACTTGCTCTTGTAGCTAACAACCTTAACGTAGCTTGAAGTTGACAATGTGCTAATGTGCATACATTCCATAACATTATGATATCATTAAAAAAAAGAGAACCTCTTATACCTATACTACTACAACTTTGTAAGTAGATAAAACAAATAAAGCTTAAAAAAAAAAGAATTCCATCTGATCTTTTTTTGATAAACATGATTTCATGATTGTTAGAGCGGTTTTCCTAAAAATAAATTTTTTATATATAAAAATTCTTGAACATTTTTAAAAATAAAATTTGTTATGCCAACTTTTAGAATTAAATAAAGAACAGTTTAACACAAAATTAAAAAAAATTATTCATTCACCATTTTTCAAGTTATTGAATTTAAAAAAAAAAACAAAAATTAAATATTTTTTTAAAAATTCAAAAATTATTTTTTCGAAAATTTGTATATTCAAAACTGTTAAATTTGTAAAGGACTTCATACGTACCAAATTTGGTTGAAATTGGTGAATAAGTGAAATTGGAGATATGAGGGAATAAACCTAAATAACGTCTGTACTATATATAACAAAAAACAAAAACAATTTTTCTATTGTTATTGCTTATCTTCTTCTTACTAAATAAGTATGAAACAAGGAAATTACAAAAAAAAAAAATAACGCATAATTTTATTGCATTATTCGAATTTTTTGGTAAAAAAAAGTGGCATGCAGTATTATTTGAACTGGTCTAAATATACATGTTTAAAGTTTTATCAAAATTATGAAAACCAAAATTTTTGTATGGCGGTTTTAGATGAGCTAAAACAAAAGACGCACAGACGATACCCGCCATTCAAATACAATACAAATAATTATTTGCCTCAAATGCGGCTCTAACGGTAAAATAAAATATTGTTATCAATAACGATTATTAACCAGTCATAGAACCATTTTTTTTATTTTCAAATTTCTCATTTTGACCAAAATTTGTATACAAGAGGTGCTTATTAATAATAATAATTTCGGATGCGTACATTTTCGAAATAAAACAAATGTTTTTGGATTTTTAAATATGTATGTATATTGTATATGTATGCTTGCTGGATTTATCATTATTTCTTTTTTGGAAAACTCAATATCTTGAAATCGGGACATTGAATATTTTTTACATTTTGTGTAAAATTGTATTAAATCAAATACCTACTTATAGTTGACATACCTATCATTTTTTTTTTAATGTTCAGACAATCTTATACATACAAAATTATTTTTTTTTTAAGAAAACTGCTCTAACTATTTTTGACTCTAACTTTTTGAGCTATTTTAATAACAATGTTTAAGGTCCATTTGCTGAAACGAAACTTAAGTATTTAAGTTCAACATAAGAGCTTATGTGACTGTTTATACTGAAGAAAAAGTGGAACATAGTGGTAGAACACTTTAGTTGTTTTTGTTTCATTCAAAATGTTCAATGGTAATTGTTGTCTGCGCATCGTGACTGCATTGTTCATACAAAAGTCCTAATAAGAGTTTATGTTGAACTTAAATATTTATGTTTCCTATCAGCAAACGGGCCTTCAAAAGCGTATACAGCTTCAGTTCTTGGGAGGGGTCATGCCAAAAAAAAAATAACAAAAACTAATATTTGTTAAAAGTCAAGTGCCTTATATTTTTTTTCTTCATATTTTACTGTGCGTTGCTATATAAAAGAAAAGCGAAACAATCTTAATTGACTATACTAAAGGGTTTTCCAATAGGGACGGGTTTATTTTGACAGCTCGTGGCGGCCATATTGTTTCTTTTACTTTCGGTCAAAATATCCTCTTTTAATCAGTTACTACAGACAAATCATCATGGTGAGTTACAGTGTCGAGCAACACGTGCAAATGATGTTTTAGAGCAGTTAGAAGGTTATTCCAATTTTGGTCGAAAAATCATCTTTAGCTATGAGGCCCATCTTTGGATGAATGGGTACGTGAATAAGCAAAATTGCCGAATTTTGGACGACACTAATCCACGCGAGATTCACGAGATGCCAATGCATCCAAATAAAGTTACTGTTTGGTGTGGATTTTGGGCTGGATGCCTGGAGGCGTCATCGGTCCGTACTTCTTGGAAAATGATGCTGGCCAGGCCATCACCGTCAACGGCGATCGCTATAGGTCGATGACCACCAACTTCTTGTGGCCTAAATTGTATGATATGGACACTGAAGATATATGGTTTCAACAGAATGGCGCTACGTGCCACACAGCTTAAGACACAATCGATATTCTTCACGAGCGGTTTCATGGCGGTTATCTCGCGCCAAAGCGACGTGAATTGGCCACCAAGATCTTGTGATTTACCCTTTTGGACTTTTTTTCTTGTGGGGCTTTCTTAAGTCGCAGGTCTATGCAAATAAGCTGCAAACCACCTCGACCCTCAAAGACAACATAATCGATGCCATCGGTCAAATTCAGCCTGATTTATGCGCCAAAGTCATCGAAAACTGGACCTTTCGAATCCGCGCCACCCAGCGAAGCCGGGGCGGCCATTTGAACGATGTTATATTACTATAATAGGGCTCTCAAATAAAGATAAAACCTTATTGATATCTTGTTTTATTCAATTTTAAAATCGACCCGCCCTTAATGGGAAACCCTATAATACATTACCTTTGTTAAAAATAAGTTAAAATAATTTAAAATCGTTCATATCCTGGAAAAATATATCTTACCTTAACTCATTTAATTTCAAGACAGTTAAGAATCAAAAGTCGGCGTGAAATAGCAGACTACGAATGTTATACTAAATTTTCATTACGCCATGTTAGGCAATTTCGTTAAAAATATATATTTCGAACTGCCAAAGCCAATTCAAAATGAAATGAGCTTCCTATACAAACAAATTAACAAATTTAAGACGAAAACACTTATTTGGTATTTGCAAAGTTACCTCATTTTTGGTTCCAAAGAAAATTAAAATAAACAACTGAGTCGAACGAACCTTTATTAGCTGGACCAGTGACCGCGCTCTTCGTTTTTATTCCTGACTGTTACATTTTTTATGTCGGAGGGCCTTAGCAACAGCATACAGCAATCTCCAGTTGCCTGACCAAAAAAAAATCAGTTTAGCTAGCTGTCAAAATACTGAGGAAAAAAATTTTTGGATGCGCTTGATCATTTGTTTTGAATTTTATTCAGAATTTATTTTAATCCTATCAAAGTTTTTATTTCAGCGAATTGAAGTTGCAGGAAAAATTAATAAAATATCATAGGTACTGTGCACTGTTTTCTGTTTCTTAATTTTAGTAAATAGATATAAATATTCACTACTGAAAATGAAAACAATAGCTCTGATTTTCAAAAATGACCACTTGTGTAAATTGCTCTTTTTACAATAGTAGAAAAACTAAAATACATTACATATTCGTATTATAATTGAATACAAAGATTCGTTTTCGTTGCGTTTCAAGAAAAGTGCGAACACAGTTCACGAGTGATTTTGATATGCCTCTGATTTGAAAAAAATGTATGTCTCTTAGACTGCCACCGATGGAAAAGTGAAAGGCACCTCCCAAAATAAATATGTACATCAAATATACCTAATCTTTTTATCTTTCTTACCAGTAAGCCTTTCTGATAAAAATAATGGACAAAGTTGTTAAATTCTACGAGCCTAGTCGCTTTTCGTCAATAATTCCATCCGACTGGTCAAACGGTTCACCGCAAGGAGTTCCAAAAAATCTCCTTTACCATAGCTATTGGCTTTTGCATTATGGGATTCATAGCTTACTATGTAAAAGTAATCCACATCGAAATCAAAAACAATATTGTTCGATCGTAAATGTTGAATAAGTATAAAGAGGTTTTCATCATAGTTTTATATATTTATGTCTTTTATCGTTAACATTAATATTTTTTGGTTAGAATAATTATAAATCGAAAGTTATCACTTTTTTTTGCTTTTAAAAAAAAAATCTGTCATACAAACAAAACAATTTCTGTATGTGTGTTTAAAGATTTTATTTTCAGAAAAAAAAATATATTTTTTTTGAAAATCCTGTTAGTTTTTACTTTACTGAGTGAAAATTTGGTAACAACTCCGCACTTGGATTTCTGTTTGGTTTAACAGGTTTTGGCTGTCATCTCAAAACGGGAACTAGCCTATGCATATATTTTAAGATTTTAATGTATTATCATATGAGAAGTTTGTTGTTATGTTAAATTTGAAGTACGAGGAAGAAAATCAAAGTATCATCGATTGACTACAAAATAATGTAGGTATTCCGTTGCCATGAAAATTAAATTTCTTATTGAATTGAAGTTACCAACATTCAAATTCTCTATTGAATTCTTAATTAACAATCGAAAATCCTACTAGCTTTCTAAGTAACCAACTTTCTTTTGTTTTTCTATGTGGTTACTAAATAATTATTTCAGATCAACAGAATAATCTTGAGTTCTCGGGGGGGGGGGGGGGGCATGACCCCGTGACCCCCCCCCCCTGTATACGCCGTTGCGGGGCTTAGTAATTTATAGTAGTTATTAATAGTTTAAATTGTTTTTATAACTTTTTTAAACGATATCATATAATACTATTGAACCAATAACATTTATCTTCAATTTGTAGCTACACTGAACCAAATATTAGAAGCAAATTTAGTTTTCGTAACATTTTAACTAAGGAATATTATGAAATTTATGATTATTTGTAAATATTTTATACAAATAAACAACCTGATTTACAAAATTAAGAAAATTTATTCAAAGCGAATAATTTATTCAGTTGGTATTTTAATTGAAGAAACAATAGTAGAATTGACGAAATAAATACGAAATTTGAAGATCTTTCGTTTAAAATTATATTCAAATCCACAATACATTCATCAATTTAGGTAATGCTTCGGTAGTTTTTTTTTTTTTAGGTCTAATACTTTGTAATTGTAGAATTTTCGTTCAATCAACAAACAATTTGTTTCTTATTTACTAAGAAAATATTCAAATTAACTATTTCTTTTTATTCAAAATTAAAATTTTCTCCTTTAAAATTTCAGAAAAAAAATATTCATTATGAAAATTTTTCCGATCCCTTTAAGCATTCTACTATGACAACGAAACATTTTTCGATTTGAATAAATTTCATCAAATTACTATGAAAGTGTGTTTCTTTCTTGTTTGCTGATCGTCAGTTTTAAACCGGAATTCGAATCAAAGTTTAAAATCAACGAAATAGTTATTCAATTTGAAGATTTTACGTTAACCGTTTTAAGCATTCTGCAACAATAACGAAAAATTCCCCGATTTTAATAAATTTTATCATATTATCAAAGTTTCTTGTTTGCGCGTAAGTTAAATTAATAATGCGACATTCGGTTCAGTTACTATTCATCTATCCTTGATAGAACGAGCCGTACCGGAACGAAACAATAACAAGTGATTTTAAAGTAACAAAAAAGCAACATTTGTATTCAATGCACAGTTAAAAATAAAAAAGGAAATATTTTTAAAGACCTAAATTAAAGTGTGTAAAAGTCTGTTTCATTTTATAAATTTGTGTTGCTTGTGCTGTTTTTGGTGCCACTTTGCTGTTGATATACTGTTTTCGGTGAGTTATAAACTTTTTATATTTTTGTAAATTTTGTTTTTATTGTTTTTGTTTGTTTCTGTGTTAATAGAGTTTTTATTATAATAATTAATTATTATATAATAATTATTTAAATGAATTATACGTTTTCTTATATAATTTCTCAGATCGAAGTTGATTTTAAAGCCAGCAGTCTGCAATTAAGGACCCATGAACGAGATGGAGTATCTAACCGAAAGTAAGAGAAGTTTTCATATTCACATTCTTAAATAATTCTTTTATGAAGCTGATGGCTTTATTGCACTCAATAGTTTTATTAATAAATAAATAATACCCTCTCTTAGCATATCATGATCATGTTTTGTTTTAAACTGGAAAATTCTAAATTTCACTTATATTTTTCTCCTGCACAGATGGACGTTGTTGTGGAGTCTTGTACCTCCTTCACAGCATTTTGATTTATACATCAAAAGTTCAGAAAAAAACTACTCCGACTAGCGACAAAAACAAACACTCCAGATTCTCAATCCCAGACTCCAAGCTCAGTGGCGGGTCCAGGGGGGTGGTTATAGGGTCAGTGGACTGACACTGTCAAAGCACATTATGAGCTTTTGCCAGTAAGACCACTTAAATATAATTATTCTGAACTAGCCAATTACAAACAGTTTTTTAATTTAAGCAAAAATGTGAAGTTCAAAGCATACCTTTAGCTTATTTAAACAAACACTTTCATAATGAAGGAAGCTTCCTACTACCTAATCAATTATTACTAAGCAATATAAATAAACGAATTTGTAACGTGGCTAAAAATTTAAGTTAGTTAATTTAAAACAATTTCCATGTTTAAAACATATCAATTCCAAATTCTTGTTATTGTAGGTACTTTATATTGAAAACATTTTAAGGCGCGATAGGAGCGGATATAAAGGCACAAAAACACGACTATTATTAAAGAAGGAAAGTGATAATGTCAAAATTCGTTTTCTGTTATATAACTTCATATGTACAAACTGCATCTCCAAACTCCAAGCCCCCCCTTCCCCCACAGCCAAATCCTAGATCCGCTACTGTGCAAGCTAAGTTTTATTTAAGACGGCAAAACAGAGCCGCGTAAAGTTAGCAATGACAACTTTCGAAAAAGTGAAATCTGAGTATGCCATTAATTGCCGAGTAATTGCCGTAAATATGCCGTGGAATCAAAAAAATTGCCGCGCTACGGGTTTGCCCACAAAGGGCAATCCTGCTAAATTTATATAAAGTTAACATGACACTTTTTTGTTTTGAGGCAAAAATACCTTTTGGGTAAGCAAGAAGTTGCCAAATAATTTCCGTAAATATGCCGTGAAGAAAACAAAATTGCCGCGCCCTTCGTTTGTCCATAAAGGGCAAAAACCCATTTTCAGGCTAATTTGCATGTAAAGGCAATTCTTGGCATTCTCAGAAGTTATTTTTGGCTAAAAATAAAAAAGTGGCATGCTAACTTTACATGCAAATTAGCCTGAAAATGGGTTTTTGCCCTTTATGGGAAAACGAAGGGCGCGGCAATTTTGTTCTCTTCATGGCATATTAACGGCAATTATTTGGCAACTTCCAAAAGGTATTTTTGCAGGATTACCCTTTGTGGGCAAACCCGTAACGCGGGAATTTTCTTTGATTCCACGGCATATTTACGGCAATTACTCGACAATACTCAGATTTCACTTTTTTGAAAGTTGTCATGCTAACTTTAGGCGGCTGCAAAACAGTGGCGGACTGTGAAAGCTACTTAAAGGAGAGGATGGAAGCAAATATGAGAATCCAGCCATTTGTTTTCATAACTGGGGAGGTTTTGAATCCAAGTGAAATCATTGTTTGCTTTGATGGCATCAAATATATAAAATGAATACTGCAACCGCTGATTTCGATGTAAGCTTCAAGAAATGTGAGGTTTTTAAACTTGAATATCCAACAGCATCATTGCTGTCGTTATTATGGTGTCGTTATTACTTTCACGAATCTTAAATTTTTTTCAGCAGTCATTCAAACCAAGAAAAAAAAGTTAAATTGACTAAACTTATAAGTTCAATTAAGGAAATTTTCGTCAAATTCACAACTACTATAAGTCAAATTAATTAAATTAACATTTAATTTGACTAATTTCTTTTTAAAAATCAAACAAAAAAATCGTTAAATTAACGATCTTAATTAGCAGAATTGAAGAAATATTTTACTAATTTTTGTATTCAATTTGAAAATTATTGTTTAAATCAACAAACGTAAAATGTCTAAAAAATATTCGTGAATTTACCGAATTTTCTTCAAATTCACAGCTGACTACCAAATATTCAAATTGAATAAACGAATTATTCACGACAACAAACGGATTAGTAAGATCTATGTTGACCTACTTTTTGTCAATTTAACCTCCGATTTAGTTGTTTTCACCACCTTTTTTGGTTCAGTGTACGAGTTTTACGGTACTTAACACCAAACAAAATAGTTTCAAGATAAAATATTTTTTTATTATACCTATTAGTTTTTATATTTGTATTAGTATTGGTCACTTTCGATTAACTGAATAGACCCGAAAATGAGGAAACTTTTATACTACCAATAGCCAATAAAAGCGAATAATATCATGGTTGGCGAAAAATTCGCTTAAAAGTATGAAAATTCTACTTTTTTTATTCGATTTAGCGAATTTTATGAATGGGTATAATTGGGCGTCTAGTGCCTGCAATGCTGCAATTGAGACACACATAACGTTGCAAAGCTTCCTTTATAATTTTTTACCTCGTGATTTTTTTTCTTCAATAAATATAGAAGATCGTATGTTTTGTTTTTGATGTAGGCAATCTGCATATTCACTCAAAAGTCTTTTATCTAAATGTACTTACGTTCATATTAAGACTTTTAGCTAAAAGCATTAAAGCAGCTCCATTTTCACTCGCATCACAGCCAAATTTATTCCCAAGTGGACTAAGTACCTTTTTAGCATCAGAACGAAAACGAAGAATAACACTATTGAAAAAAAGGCATTCAATTTAAATTTCATATAGAAAATCTCAAAGGAAAAACAATAAATACTCACTTCGATTCTGGATAATGTTTAAACATCTTATAAATTTCAAATTCATTATCCACTGTACTGTCGGTAACTTTTTCTGACCTAGCAAATCTTATGTAAGATTTCGATTTCATTGGGTTTGCATAGATTATACGGTCTGGATGAACACCAATTTCAAGAACCTTCTTTATCTCGTTTTTAGAAGCACAGTCAAATCCTATGCCAAAAGAGGCAAGGATTTTCAACACCGGACGTTCATCATTGCACTTAATAGCTTTATATAAATAATATTGCACACAGGTATATTATTATTTAAAATATATTTTATTTTTATTTATATACCGTAATAAGGTTTGACGGTTGGTAAATATTTCACCCAGGTGTTATATTGATCAATAATTTTTGTCAAGTCACAAAAATTAATTGCATCATCTTCGTCTCTTAAATTTAATCTTTCAATTTCGGATTTAAGATCTAAATGTTTGCTTTTGTAAATATGAATTGTTTCAGGTTTTTTTGTAGACATTTTTTATAAAAACAAACGAATGAAACTGAACTAATTGAAATTAAACAAATTTCAAAAACTACACAACCAACGTTCAGAACTAAACAAAACTAACTGTTCTCAATAAATAATCAAAATGTTAGAACATAGGGAAATTCCATGCATGCCATTTTTAATTAGCTTCAAGATATGATTAAGCGAGTAATTGTTTTCAGTATAATCTTTTAGATCTTAAATCTTATCGCTTGAGTTGAATGAAACAAGCTTTGTTTGCATGATCGTAAATAATAATTTTATTAATTCATAAACTTGCGATTTGAGATTATTGTTTGGATGGCGGCGGCAATCAAGCAAGATTTTAATAAAATTAAAAAAAAAAACTAAACTGTAACTAGTTAAAGCATTCGATTCTGTATGCCATAAAATATATAGATTTAAGCTTGTGATATAGATAGCAGGCGCCAGTAGCAGATATAGGATTTGACTGTGGGTGGGGCTTGGTAGATCCAGTTGGAGACGTTAATGGTGCGTTTCACAAGTTAAACTACAATTTAAGTTTAAACTTAAGTTCAGCACTTGATTCGGTTTCAAAGTAAACCTTGAACTTAGATAATTCTGTTGTTCTAGTTAAACGAATGTATTCTACCATTTAAACTTCAGTCAAAGTTCAGAATACTTGATCGTTATAATCATTTTCAAATCCAAGTTGACAACTGCCATTCAATAATAATAAAAAATTATTATATTCCTTTCTATTTGAAATTATTTGTTTAATGTTTTCGAATGACGAGGAAATGTAACATTCGTTGTGAGAAAGAAAAGAGAAAAACGCTTCCCTTGAAGAACAAATTATTCTAACTATTGTGACGATGTTGATTTGTTTGAAAGTTGCCATTGCCATCATGCAGTCATATTAATCTTCGCTCTATTGAACTGAGGTTCATTTTAAATTGTGAAAAGTTATCAGTTAATCTTAAGTTTAAACTTTCACTGTAAAACTGGCCATAAGTAATACAATTTGTTTAATATAAAAAAGTTTTAGTTTAGGTTAAAGGTTTTTTGTGAAAATATATACATACAAAGTTATATAATTTATTGAATTTTGGCATTCCCTCTTTTCCTTTTAGAATATCCTTGGTTTTTGTGCATTTATATCAGCTTCTATCCCCGGTTTAAAATGTTTTCAATATTAAATACAATATCATCTGTAGTTTTTAACATTTAAAATATTTTTAAGTGGAGATAGAAAAAAAAAGGATATACCTTCAATTTTCAGCCACGTCAATTTGAACCACCAGAAGAAAAAATCTGTCAATAAATTTGCACGGCAGTCTAGAGGGATCGCAAATATTCATACGCATGATTTTCTGAGTGCCCAGAGAAAACTCTGATTTTGATTTATTGTTCCCAAATTCTCCTCTGGTCTTAGCCCCAATTGCGCTTTTTTTTTGTAAAGTTAGCTAAGTTCTTAGGGTGAATTTTTGTTTCATTTGGCATGGTGATTGTTAAGCCCCGACGCCGTTTTTTCAATTATCTCTTCAAGCCTTAGCCGCAACTTGGACTTGATAGTCCCTTGAGTCAAGCCCAAAAACTTTCTGAAATAAGGTAAGTTTTAAAGGAGTTATTTGCTTAGCCCCGACCACGTTTTTTTGTCCAATTCTTGTTAAGCCCTACTCGCGAGCTGTTTTTTTTTTTCGTCCCAATTTTCTGTCAATTATTCGTAGCCTCGAACTTGTTTTTTTTTTTTTGTACAATTCCCTTCAGGTTTCAGCCCCAACCTAATTAATTTGGGCTCCTAACCCTTAGCACCTCATATATGGAATATTCGCAAGAAAGTATACCATTCGAAAGGCCACCGGGTCGTGACAAAAGGTCAGCTAGTTTCAGTAATTGGTCAGCCATAGGTGCCAAAAATAGTTGGTGACCTTGAAAAAATGTAACCCTTGATTAAAAATTTTCTATGGCTGACCAATTTCTGAAACTAGTTGACCTTTTCTGACCACTTACTGACTTTTTAGATGGCATACTATTTTTGAGAATATCCCATATATATAGGAGCCATAAATTTGAGGCTTAGAAAAAAAAACCTAGCATATAAATTGCGTAGCCCCAGCCTCGTTATTTTTGTCTGATTCCTGATTCTGAATTCTATATTTCAATCAATTTTAAAAACAGCCTGTGGAGGGGGCTTTATCCCCTATAGCCACCCCCCTGGATCCACCATTGGAGGCGCGGAGCCAGGTAGGGCAATTGCCTCCCCTGGGCAATTCTACTTTTAAGATTTAAAACATTTTTTTATTGTTAAAATTTTACCTGCCTTCCTACTACTTTTGTGATCCGACTAAAAGAACTCAAGTTATACATGAGCTTTCTAATTAAACATTATCCGTTTTTTCTTAGAGATTTATAAAACGCAAAAAATCAACAAAACAAAGTCTCAAAAAAGAGACGATTAAGGTTCGCTTAAAAACCGTTTATCTTGAGTTCTATTACACGGATCACCAAAATTACGGTGTTTGGACTTAGGGAAAATGACAGAACATCATGATGTATTTTAAAAATATAATTAAAGTGATAACAAACCTATTAAGAAAACCTCTTTTCAACTACTTGCCCTCTCCAAATGCTGAGAAAAAAAACTTGCAAAACTTTTGATTTCGATATCACTAAATATGCCACTCCAAACCCTCATACTCAGATGTTGGTTCTACATCCAGTCCCAAAATATTTTGTTAGTGCTAGTGCTGCCAACAAAAAGTGGATGCATTTGAGGAACTAGCTTATTCATGAACTGTTGAAGAATACGAGTCCGATGAGGAAAATTGTTGAAGAGAAACCAGAAAATTATTAACTGCCGAAGACGAGTTGGATGGAAATGCTGCATCTGGCCAAATTATCTTGTCCCAGTTAAGGAAGAAGCTCAAAAGTGACCCAAGTTCAGCTAGCAAGGCTTCCTCTCTTGTAACGACTTTATGTACTACACAATTTATCCTACCAGTATTGGTATTACGGCGTATTCATATGGCCCTACCAATAATGAAATTTAGTAACGACTTAAATATTTAAGTAAAATTATTTATTACACTTAAACTGAAAGCATATACACTGACAACATAGGCGCCTGCCAGACGACTGAGCATACCCTAAGCGGAGCGACGGAGTCGCGTGAGCGGGACAGAGGACCCGAAAGGGGAGTTAAAATCCTTAAACCCGCGAAGCAGGCCACCCAAGGTACTGTTTACTACAAAAAACTTTGATAACAGATCGACTGACAACATAGGCGCCTGCCAGACGACTGAGCATACCCTAAGCGGAGTAATGGAGTCACGTCAGCGCGACAGATGACCCGAAAAGCGAGTTAAAATCCTTAAACCGACGAAGCGGGCACCCAAAGTACTCTTTACTACACTTTAACTGAAAGCGCACACATTTATTTAAATTTAATTGTATTTCTTTATAATTTATAAATTGTTAATTATTTATAACCTTTTCAAGTTTTGTATTATTATTTTATATTAACACGATATTGTTTTGACAAGACAAAACAACCATTTTGAACTGCTTATTAAGTTAAAAAGTAGTTTTCAAGAATGTACGATACAAACTTAAATTGTTTATAACTTTTTTAATAACAATTTCCGCGCAAAAAAAAAATTCTCGTGTCTTATATGCTATTATACATCATTTGAAATTTTGTACCTTACCCAAAATGGACCAAAATTGGATAGGCTCTAAATAATAAACCAACCATGGTATGACTTAAATATTTAGGTGGACCCTAAATAATGAATATTACATGGTATGGGGTCTAAAATATGAAACACAACATGTGTGGTTCGTTTTTTATAGTCCCTAACATTATGGTCGATTTTCTTTAAATATTTAAGTCGTTTCTAAATTTGGTTATTGGAAGGGCCCAAAGTCATTTTAGAGTTGGATCTAAGTTAAACATAGGTTTAGTTGAATTTTCGGATATTGATTCTATTTGTTTAAGTTCATCATTTCAAAATATTTGAAGCTATTTGCGTATTATACCAAGTTAATTATTTTATAAAAATATTAAACCAACAATTTGTAATTAAAATCCGTCTGTATTCATCGATCCAAAATTGTCCTAAACTGAAGTTTAGTTAAACCTGGATCTATCTGCGACTATGAATATGCCCCATTGTGATTAATTGATATGTTGTCTTTAACACAGTTCTTGAGCAAATTGCTACAAACAACAGCTCTTGACCTTAACACCAGCGCAATGCTGCTTAAGAACACGATTTCCGTTCTTTCTAGTCGCCGAGAGAAAATATATACTAATTTCAACAACATCTGGCAGCGTGCAAAAGATTTATGGCTCTCTGCATGCAGAGCTGCACACGAAACACATGTGCATAGTTTCTGACATTCATGATGCATAGTTATGTCAAACAAATACATGAAAGCACAGCGTTGCCGATGTCACACAATAATGTTGGAGTGAGATTTTCTTCGTTGGACGATGGTAGGGTGGCAACGCCGGCTTCATGAATTCTTAAACAAAAATCACCAACACAAACAAAGTTTTTGAAAGAATGGCAGGTGATGTCAATATGAGTAATGCCAAATAGCAATTATTTAGAAATTTTGGTTTTTAGTTGTGGCTGCAATGAAACTAGGCAGCAAATTTAGAAATAGAGACATCGTGCAGCGCTGCGCTGCATGCAGACTTTGAGTGAATCGGCGCCCATAAGAACCTGTGTAATTTAATTTCGCTGCATGGAAAAAGCTGCACATCTGTTTTAGGCAACTGCCCGAGCAGAATGGAGTCGCTGTAGCGGCCGCTTGTCGCACTGTCAAAGTTAAAATATACGAAAACAGTACACAGCGCCACAATGAGAAGCTGTAGCTGTAGCGATCGTTGTCGCCAAAGTTGAATAATTTTCAACTTTCTGCTTTTAGTCGCGCTACTTTTTGACATATCTGTGGGTCTGTTCAAAACACTGTATGTAAACTAGACATTGGGTTCGTTCAGCACATTGAATTATTTTTTCATGTTTATTATGAACTGAAATTTGTAAAAAAAACTGCTATAAGTCACGCTATAAGTGAGAACATTTTGTTTGAAAGCTCCAATGGGTTTGGATGGAAAAAAAAAAAACGAAAAAAAAATAAACAAATTCTTCACATTTATAAAACTGATGTAATTTTTCTAGATACTGTTGTCCTTTTCTCCTTCCAATTTTGTATCTGTCAAGGGCAAGGTTTAACTACATAGACCTACTTTTTCCAAAAAGTGCCAAAGTGAGAAATTAACATGCATGCTTAAGACACCTGTTTGCAAAAAAAACATGCGAAAATTGTTCTGACATAATTTTAGTTACCATACACGATTTTCAATTGTTTTTTGGCAAGCAAGTGTCTGTATAATAGATATTTTTTTCCACGTTTGCACTATTTGCAAAATGTAGGTCTATACTCTATCCTAACTAACTGGGTGAACACAAGAGAGTGCCGCAACTGGAACTGAAGCCATAGCTGAAATAGCTATCAAATAGTATCGTGCGTGCTATTTTTCATGTGCCCACAATGCAGCTGCACAAAATATTATTTCTTTTTAAAAGTTTAATTAATTCTGTGTTGTGTTCTGCCATGTTGAATTTTGTTTGTTTGTTTTCTGTTGTGTCAAATACCGGCATACTTTGTGTTTTATATATTAAAAGAGAAATATGATAGTCTCGCATTTGTAATAGAAATGAAAACGACATGCAACATATGGAACACGCCTTGTAAAAATTGGAATTCCAAATATCTGAACGAACCCAAAGAAATCTGAATGTCAAAAAAAAAAGTTCTTTCTGCCCTACACCATTGTGGACCTAGTGAGCGATTTTAATAACAGCGATTTTTACCGCGACCAGCGACTTGCATTGTGTTCAAGGGGTTAGGTGATCAATTGAATGTTGAGTTAAAAGTTCCTCGTATCACACGTCATGGTGGACGCCAGGAAAGACTTACAGAGAATCAATAAAAAAGGTGTAAGTATTCGATAGACGATTTTTTCAAATTACACGAAAATTGCCCCCCCCCCCTGGCTTTAGTGATGAAAATTTGGAGTCATATAAAGCTCTTTTAGAGGGATCATTTTTATTGTTGCACTTTGAAAGTGCATTTTAGTGGTGTTGGGGCCGCGATATCGCTGTCAGACCGATGACATGTAGCTTGCACTGATAGGTTAGGTTAGGTTAGAAGGGGTGATGAAGCGGCAAGCCGAAACATCTCACTCGGATCTCAGTGGATCCATTGTGCTCCCCGGGAGCTCACTTGGGTAGGAGAAAGGATGGGTGAGGAGAGGTTGGTGGGCATCAGGGAGGGGTTATGGTAGGAGGAGCCTCCCTGAACCATCCTGAAATCTGGATGAATTTCATGATGTTTGCAGGTGGCAAAATTGAGAGTCTATCTAATTCGTCGAAGAAGTATTCTCCGAGAGTTGCTCTTCTTATTTTAGCTAGGCTGGGGCACTCGCAAAGGAAGTGGTATGAGCCCTCCACCGCCTCTTCGTCTTGACACCCTCTACATAGGTCAGATGAGCTGATGCCCATTCTGCTCAAGTGGGTTCCCATGGAGTTGTGACCCGTGAGAGTGCCAACTAAAAGGGATAATTGGGGCCTGCTTAACTTAAGTAAATAGTCTTTTTTGTTCCTTGAGAGTAACGGCCACAGAGTCCTTGAAACCCGACAGGTATCAAGTGTTGACCACCGGTCGTTCGCGGCTTTTAAGAAACTGTGATGAATTCTACATTTTTCTTGTTCTAGAGGCATAAGTACCCAGGGTACGACTTGGCTCGGTTCAAGTGTTGCCCCGTTTTTGGCCAGTTCGTCCGCCCTTTCATTACCTGATACACAGAGAAAAATCAACCACATAAAATGGAACAAAAATAATCAGATTTCCCTATGGTTTTCATCCAAGAATAAATTCTCATTAAAACAATGAAGAAAATCGTATTAAAAGTTTTCATTGTGACTTTAGAGGATTATCACATTATTTTAAGAAGATATCTATTATATATATAAAAGAATATATATGATAATCTTATTGTAAGTATTAGGGGGACTACTTAAGACAAAATGGAAAACTTATTAAAATAATTTGTCTTCCATATCGTTTTAAATAGAATTTCTCATACTTTCATTGATGTTTTCCTATTGTTTCTAAGTAAATTCCACATTGTTTTAATAATATTCCCTATTGTCTCTAGGAGTTTTTGTTATTAATCCAATAAGTGTTTTTAATTGTTTTTAGAAGAGATGCATGTTATTTTAACTGGTTTCCCCTATTTTTCCAAGTAGTAGTTCGCATTTTTTAAATTTTTAGTTTTTTAAATTATTTTAAAGTGTTTTATACTTACTTTCAACTAAAACTTCCACCTTTCCCTACAGATTGATACAAATATTTGTTTATATTACTTTAAGAAATATATTTTATTTTGTTTCTTCTTAATATACTCGTACATTATGTTCCTATGTATATGTATAATTGTATAGTAGGTCTGTTTGATATTAATAACGTACAAAATAAATAATTTCTTCTTCAAAAAACTTAAACAAAAACCCCCTTGTTTAATAAGAAAAACTAGGTATTTCAGTTCCCGTGTTTAGGAAAACTACACCATGGAATAAAAATGTTCCGGACTCAAATGGAACACTAAGCAAATGCCTATAGTTTGAGCCCAAAAAAATCGTATTCCATGGTGTAGTTTTCCTAAACACGAGAGCTTAAATAACTTATATTTCTTTTTAAATAAGGGGGGAAATAAATAAGTAATAATAAAAAGAAAACAAAGATCATATACAGGGTGCATTCTATTTAGACATATCATTTTTTTGGGGATGATACAAATTTGACCCTTTCTCGTATGTAAGTGAGGACAGTTTTTCCACGTCCTCGGCTTCCATTTTTCTAGAGCTTCAAGGGAATTGACTCCACACATTTGAAAAAAAATCGAGCACGGCACTTCTCAGTCCCCAGGAATTGTAGAGTTTTTGGGTCTCTTTCAAATCTTTTTCACATAACAATTACACTGGTATATGGAGTATTTGACACGAATAACTTAAAAACTGTTCCACATTTTCATTATTGTTTTTATAAAATTAATAAAAAAGACAAAATAACGAAATTAAGAATCAAACGTGTGTTCAAAACCGAATAAACGAAAGCATCCGCACGCGATGAGAACAAGAAACAAATGCGTTTGCAATGTACGATGTACCGTTTGCTTAACCGAGTATGGGAAAAAATATAGTTTTAAGAAGAAAATCTTATTGATTTAAAAAGATTTTATTCTCAAAGTGTTTAAATATAAAAAAAAAAACTTTTTGTTTTAAAATGAAAGCCCTTCCTGATTTAAGAGGGTTTCCCTTTTTAGTTCGGAATCTATAAGTTGTTCTTTTAACTTGAGCAATTATGAATAAACGTGCATACAAGATGAGATCGATTCTTTAAAAAATGATGGGGAAGATTTTTTGTTTTTAAAAGTTTTCCTTATGGAAAAAAATATAAACGTTGAACATTCATTAGGTTATTCTCATTATTATTCCAAGCAAGAAGATGCAAGCAAAAGCAGTTAGATAGTCTTAAAGAGGTTTCTATTTGATTTTAAGAGATTTTCTCATTGGAAAGGTTAAATTAAAATACATATATATACATATATTTTTGTCTTATTGAAGTTCTAGATTTATTAGATATTCCGATTATTAACTCAAATAAGTTGATATTCTCCTCAAAACAAATAAGAAAAACTCATATAATATTTAATAAGATTTTCAGCATCAAAATAATAGGATTTCTCTATGGAAATATCATATTATGTATATGTTTTAATGGAGATTTCTAAGTAAAACAGCTCAATATGTCAATCTTGATTTTAGGTAGTAAAATTTTTCTCTATGTACAAACGATATGGCCACAAAATTTGAAGTGGTATACAACAGTAAATGTTCACCAGCTCTCAGGCTATTATGACCGAAATCTTGCAGCAGATTTTGGTCGTGAAAGGAAACCAAAAGATATTGATAGTATAAGTAGTCCTGGTGAAGGTGATTAGAGCGAATATACGTTCGTCTGCCAGCATGTAGTAGCCCCGTTACCACACAAAAATGCATCCAAAGTACAATTTTTCTGAAAATAGAAATTGGGTGGGAAACCATTTCAAATATAATACAACTTGACGTCATCAACTCCATGATTACAAAAGTGGGTTCAACAGACGTCCAGGTGGCCCCAAAACCTAGACAGACGTCGCCGAAAACGCGTTTTTTTGGCCGTTTTTAGGCTTTTGGGAAACCACCTGAAATTGGTCGCAACTTTTAGTGCTTGATTCCTTGAGTGTGAATATGTACGTGACAGACGTCCAAGTGGCTCCGAATCCCCCGACAGATGTCTCTGAAAACGCGTTTTTTTTGCGTTTTTTGTCAAAAAGTAACCACTTGAAATGTATCACAAACGAAAGATCTTGTTCCACTGAGTGCTTATATGTACATGACAGACATCTTAGTGGCCCCAAATTCCCCGACAGACGCAATAAAAGTCGTGGTTTTTTTATTGAAATTTTTAGATCGCTTATCTGAATGGCTTATTTGCATGTTTTGGTGTGTTCAAAACGTGTTTCCTTCAATATTTCTTTTCCAGCTAGTCAAAACCTTTTAATTAGGTAGGTACCATTTAAATTGAAAGAAAAAACAATAATAATATTTCAAGGCGAGTTATATCGTGGATTTCAATAGTTTGGCGTAACTCAAACCATCTGTCAGTTACATTTTCCGAGTCATGGAGTCAAGCCCTATAAATTGAGATGTATTTCAAGAAAGGACCATGGGCACTTTTGTATGGACCCTGGGCCCACTTTCAAAGTTGCTCAACAGTGATAAAACCTATGCCAAATGAAAGGTAGTAAGGCTTACATAATTTGATTATATGGCAGCTCAGTTCAAATCGAGCGCGAACATGGTGTTTCGGTGGGTTTTATAAAAAAAGTACTAAAAATGAAAAAAAAAAATATATAAAAAAAGATGGCAACACTTACAAAAGAGATTTTTACGTTTTTTGCAAGCTAGAAGTCTTTTCTTGTGTAATGTTATATTTTTTTTTTAATTTCATGTGATTCAAATATGTGGCTTGCTGGTTCGGGTAATCAGATAAAAAGAACATTTTTGGTGGTCTTAGCTACAACGGTCTTAACACGATTTTGCTAACTTACAAATTTGAATTTGAGGCTTTTTGGAGTATGCCCTGTTGATCTTCAGGCGTTGTAGCCATACTTGCTAGTGTTTTTTTTTTTTTGTTTTGTTGCAAACTATTGTGCTAGTTTTAACTTTTAATAAAACTAATTGAAGTGAAATAAAAGGGGATTCATTTTTTAAGTAATTAAGTAGATAGAATAAACGAAATATGTTTTACTTGCGATTACAAACGCTGGGTAAAATAAATATTACAAAACTCGCTGAAAAGAATTTTTTTTTTGTTTTTGTCAAAAAACATTTCCTTACGGTTATTTAGCCGAAGTAGCCCGAAGCGTAATGGTTAGTGCGTTCGACTGTCACGCTGGAGGTCTGGGATCGCTTCCCAGCCTCGTCCACCTAAAAACAAAAAAGTTTTTTTTTTCAGGGCTACTGTCTCTTGCGTGGAATTGACAAATCCTCCAAGAGTATCACTTGTCACGAATAAGTGCTTCTCGTCTAGCCGTTCGGATTCGGCATAAAATTGTAGGTCCCTTCCATTCCTGTCGAAAGGCGCACACAGGAATGGTTGCGAGTTGTAAGTCACTAGGCCCTGGTTCTTCATGAGCCATTGTGCCACCCGATTTTTTTTTTTGAATTATTGATTCAAAATAGCTTTTAACGGCCTTTAGTCCTTAAAGATTGGCGTTTCGTCCCGGCGTTCTCAAAAGTTTTTCAATTGATTTTCGCTGTAAAATTGATGTAAGCTGAACTGAACTTAATAAAAATTGCGTCTTGACAAGGCCCTCACTGTCAACTGAAGGGCTTCAGGATAGAAAATTTAATATGGGCAAGGGGGATAAATTAAATCATAAAATTTTAGTGCTGGTATCGACGCAGAATTTTATCGTCAACATCATATCCAAAGTCCCCCAAAATCCCCGCATTGGTTTTTTGTATAGGCGTATTTAAAGAGGTTGAGAGGAGGAGGAGGCGGGAGTTTATCAAAAAAAAAAAAAAACTAACCAAAATATAAGCTATTTCGAAATAATAATGAAAAACCGTCTAAGACCCAAAAGAAAATTACTAAAACTAACGGTTACTTTTTTCTTATTTGTTCAAACAAAAAAAACTTAACATTAAATGCTATATAATTTTATTACAAACAAAATGTTTTACAATTTGTTGACAGTGCAATGTACTGGAGCCGAGATATTTGCAAAAATCCAAAAAAAGTCAAAAAGTACGTTTTTACGAATAACTTTGGTAAAAGAAGTTATCAGGTCGTGCAAATCTAGGCTTAAGCTTTTTTTGTAAGCCCATATCGATTCATGAAAAAAAAAACAGACCGTGCCGATCAACGCAAGGTCAAGGCCTTTTTTACGAACGGTTCGACTGGACTATAGTCCCTACAGAAAAAGTTTTTTGTAAGTAAAAAACTTAAAATAAAATCAATTGCAGCTTGGCAAAATTAGAGCAAGCAAAAAAAACGAGATCAAATATAATCATAAAAACCGTCATAACTCGAAAAGGAACCGAAAAGAGAAAATTACTTCTAGCTGCATTCTTAATTGAGGCTGTGAATGCAAAAGTGGCGTAACCCACCTTTTAAAATTGGGTTTAAATCGACTAAAACAAGCGCATATGCCTTTAAAATATTTATTTTATATTTTGTTTAGATTGATTAGATTATCAAGAATCTAAAACTATGTTTAAAATAATTTATTCTTCTAAGACAAAAATATGAGGGACAAAATAAGCCAATTTTTCAATCATAGCCTCAATTATAAACCTATTTCTACCCCAGTTTCAACAAAATAAACAATAACAGCCGTATTCATTAGAATCCCCTGAACAGATGAATAGTTATGCACTGCATAAGGATTTATGTAGCCTCTATACAACGTTGCATAAATTGTTATGCATAAAATATTTTTCAACCCATTATAGTTATAATAGTTATATAGTTATAATGAGCTTGTGTCAAAATTAGTACCATAAAGGAGGAATCTAGTACGTTTTACTTACAAAACTGACAAAGGAGACCCAGCTGTGTGTGTGCTGTGTGAAAAATCAATAGAAGTAATTCTGCTGGCGATTGGATTCTTTTTGGTTTCTTATTCATTTCTTTTAATATTATTATAATTCTCCAGTTACTTTGTTGTGTTTTTGTGTTCGCAAATAAAATTAAAAATATTTGAAACAAAAAATACGTCGTTTTGATTTATTCCATGAATTGTTCCATTTACTCTCATAGTGATGGTTTTGTTGAGGAGAAAAATAAAAGGGTGGTGCGTATTTTGTAATGCTTAAAATTCATTTGTTTTTTGCCATGAAAGTTCTATAAAATAAAGTGTACAAAAATATATTCTTTATTTTTTTAAACAATATCCCAACAAAAATGTACAGTAAATTAACAAAACCAACATTATTAATTGCTGTATTAAATTTTATAAAATATTTTGAAAGTGAGATTTCAACACTTCAAAGATTGCAAAAATAAGCGCCCCCCTAACATCTATCTACATAATTGCTATGTGTGAGTCAAAGTGACATTCCGATACTAAACAACCCTTATGTTGGCTCTATGCAACCTCCAAACGCGTTTAGATTATGTTGCTTCTATTCAACGTTGCATAAGTTTATGAATAAGGTTTTTGTGTTCAGAGGCATTATAAAGAGTGCATAGCGCTATGCACTCACTATAATTCGTTTATGCATAAGGCTGGAAAAATCCCACTACTGCTTCTTACTATAGTGGGGTCCACTCAGGTTGCATTCAATGCAGTTAAAACAATTTACGCAACACTGCTTAAGCCATTTAGTAAATTGGAGCAATTTTTTTTAGTTGGATTCGATCTCTCGTATCAAAAAACCTTCAAATAAACTTATTCATGTTTTTGCAGCTGAAAATTATTATTTAAATTTAGTCATCCTATAAATAACCATTAAGAATATGTATGTATATCTACAATTGTTTATACTAAGATACACGGACATAATTAAATACTAAATTTGATTTATTAGTTCTTAGTTTATTATTTTGGTTAATTAACTTTAACACCTTGATGATTTCACAAAACCGAGAATCAAATTTTAAATCACGTTAAAAAAAATTGTATTAATTTAATTAAACAAAACAAATTAATTAAATTGATTTTAAAAATTTGACTCACTTTGAGTGCATTTCGGAATACCTTCATTGTTCATTCCATCATCAGCAAACACGACTATATCCAAGGTTAGTCAATTATTTTATGGATTTCACGCGGTTTAACTAGAATAATTTTCTTATTTATTATTTTGTTTTTTTTCTTTTTCTTCGTGAATTTGAAGTCTGTTATCTATAATTATTATAGCTATGCCTGTACGTGCAAAAAATTAATTTATGAAAATATTTTCTTCAAAAGGACTACATTTTTTTCAACATGGCTGTACACAGTTCATAGTTATGAATCTTAATAAATTATTCGTTTTAAACAATAACAAGTTAAGTATACATAATTTATTGTGTCACAAATGATAATATTCATCATAAAGCTATTTTTAGAACAAATATCTTTTTTGTATAATTTGTATGGCATCATAAAAAAGCACAGGGGTGGAATCGCGTAAGGTGATTTGTGATCATCACATTTTTGATAGTCACATGTGATAAGATTTTATTTTCCATCTGCGTAAGGTGATCACAAAAAATTAGTGCAAATTTGGTATCACTTTTAGAGAAAACACATAATTTGTACACATACAAGTTAGATTTGACATTTCTCACAAATCGACTTGAAGACTTTCTCCGTCGCTTCGCCAAGTTTAGGTAATAAAAAGAAAATGAATATTCAACAGTGTTAAAATTGAACAAAGTTAGTAATTAATTGCAAATAATAGATAAAAACTGTGCGTTCGTAGTTTGTTAGATAACAAATAATCGGAAATAACTCAGTTTCAAGTGCTTAAAGCACAACGTTGCCGGTGTGTTCTTTGGCGGATTTTAAGAAACCCGCTCTTCTGCTTTAAGTTATTGAATTTGTTTTTTACTTGATGATTAAGCGAATTAATATTTTGTTAAATTTTGCAACCGTTCACTGAACAAAAAAAAAATGTGTTCCAATTAAAAAGCCGTGATAATTCAATGCTCTTGAATATTCATTACGGATCTGTGGGCTCAATATTTTATGCACTAAATTCTTGTATATATATATATATAATATAATTTTTTTTTTTACAATACAAATTTATCCAAACAATATTTTGACTTGATTTGTATGAAAGTGATAGCAGAATAGCTGTCACACGAAATAGTCACAAAAATGTGATTATCACATGTGACTATCACCTTACGCAGACGGAATTAGTTGATAATGACTATCATTGATCACAAATCACCTTAGCCGATTCCACCCCAGATTCTGTTTTTTTTTGTTAATCAAGGTCTTTTTTTTAAATACTGTTTGTATTTTATTTGTTTTACCTTAACAAGAATTAATTGTCATGCAGACACTAATAAAAAAAATAAACTGTCTCATTAAGTATATTTACATACATACATACTTCGTCGGCAAAAAGTATCATATAAGGATAGGCGCATATTTAGACGCGTCCGACGCGTGTGACGTGAACTGACAAGTATCACACGACACGATTTTAGAAACATGTCATGTCGTTCTCCGCATATTGATTCGCGTGTCTCGTGTCAAAACATATATATATATGAATATATATATTCTATATATATATTCAGGCAAAAATCGTCTGATGTACATATTGATAATTGAAATGAACTTAAAAAAAAAAAATACAAGTAATTTCTAAAAAAAGGAAATGAAATTTCAACGACAGTTTATTATTTTATTTTTAACGAAAAAAAAAAAAAAAACAAACACGAGCCGGTCTTGTAAGGAAAACAGTGTTTCGATCACTGTGTCACGCGATTTTCGGAAAACGCACGTCAGATCATATCGTGCCGCTCTATCAATATGCGTTGTTCTATTGATTTATATTGTTTACAAAAACTCGTGCTGTGCTGTGTCCCGTCACTCGCGTCTCAATATCCGCCCAGCTTAAGGGTGTCTGTTACGAAAAAAAAAACAACTGCTGGCAACACCCTTAAAATATATATCAAACATCGGCCTCGTTCACGTCGCAATCAGATATATGTTATCTCGAATACTCGAGTACCGTATAAGTTTGTGAACGACATGAACCGGATAGGTTAACTAAGCACACAATTCAACCTAAAATTTAAATTTGAAGTCAGCTATTGTTGACATTTCTCTTCAGATAGCTGAGTAATAGGAGAATTTTTGGGATAGGTTGAGATTTCTTTTTTGAGAACAGCTGTTTTATCAGCGGCTGTTTTTTCTCAAGGGTTTACAACAACACAAACCAATCCGGATTGCTTCGAATTGGTAAGTGAACGAGGCCATTGAACAACATCAGATGTTGTACAAACAAATAAGAAGATATGTATCCAACTGCTTGTAAAAAAAGAAGAAATAAAAAACAGTGAGGCGGTTGCAATACCCTATTCAAACGCATCACCTGCGCAAACCTGCTGCTTTGTAAATATTTTACTTTCTACAAATTTGGCAGTTCGGAACGCACATCATTCGGAGAGCAGACATTATACATATACATAATATGTATGTATGTATGTATATGTGCGGAACATTTTCCAAACTTATCGAAGACAGGCAAATTCTCAAAACTAAGCAGACAGGAAGCACTATCCTTTTCATTTTTTTTTCACTAAAAAATACCACAATCTTACTTAAGGTTAGACCGCACACAACTCCAGCGGAACTACCATAGGCGCCCGCAGGATTTTTTCCAGGGGGGGGGGGCAGATAAAAAAATGAATATGCAATTTTTGAATTCGATGTTTTTTTTATTAAAAGTTAATTTATTTTGTCTAGGCATAGATCATTTGTAAGTGATTTTATTTTATGACTAGAAAATGTTACATTTTATTCGTGTTGACGTTAAATAGTTATTAAATGAAGCAGATTTATGATTTTTCTTCAACATTTGTTACTTAGTGAATAGTACCTGCATCCGCCTGGGCTCTTTTCCAAAACAGTCAATTATTTCGTTGTAAAAGTTTGTTTGTTCTTTGACAATATTTCGATAAATGTACATCATGCACAACAAATCAAGTCGTTTGTCGGTCATTGTGGATCAAGTATTTACTTTGCGTTAGTTGCTGAACGATCGCTCAGCGGTGCAAGTAGTTGCTGGAATTGAGAGCCCTACACAAAGTCCTGAACAAATCGATGGATAAAACTCCTCTACACTGTTCAATAAATCAGAAATGTTTGAACAATCATTTCCATTGGTCTGCATTTTGTTAAAACTGTACCATATCTTGGACTCCGCCAGGAAATTATCCAGAAAGCAGCCATATTTCTCCATTATTTTCTGTATAATTATGTTGAATTCTGGAGAGTCCATAATTTGCATATTTTTGGTGATAGCTGAAATGGTGAAAATGCTGCTTCATTTTCTTCTGAAAAGCGTTCTGTAAGCCACATTATCAGGGAATCAATGTACGGAATATAAAGCGGGAACATTTGATCGATGGATTTGTTTTTGATTTATTTTAGGACAACTTAAAACTATGCCTGCTTCAGTCAAGCATTTTTCCATTACCTCCCATAAAGATTTAAAGCAATTGTCAGCATCCTCTCGATTTTGTTGAAACAATTTATTCAAAACATTGACCATATCTTTTTCTGTTGACAGATTTTGGTCATCGCCCTGTAAAATATTAGCAACAGGTTCTAGCATCGAGGAGTAATGCGACATTTATTTTTCATTTATTTATTTATTTAATAGAGTTGCTTATTATTCTATTACCCTCTTCTGAAAGCTTTTGCAGTGCCTCAATTACAACAACGATATGCTCTCTCAGAACTCGAATACTTTTGTATTTTGCCGTCCACCTTGTTTCACAAAACAGAGGAATACTGGGTATGCATTTTCGTCGTAAGGGACTGTCGCGAAAAGAAGTTATAACTTCTTTAATCGTCCCGACAGCATTTCGGATTTCAGAAACTTCGCTTACGTCGTTAATGACCCGATTTAATTTGCATGAATACACCTGTTGTAACAACGAAATAAAATTTAAAAATATTGTAACACTTTTGTTACATTTGTAACATTGTGGTAACGCTGTTTGTTACCCTTGATTTAGAGCCTTTTTTTGTCTGTTGTGTTTTTTTTTAGCCACTGACGTTTGTGGGATAAGCCGAATTGTCGTTTTGATGATTCTTCTCTCTATCTTTGCCTATAGATGTGATAAAGACACCTATCTTCAAATCGACAATCAACACAATTGATTCCACCCCTGATAATGATAAAGTCCCAAGGCAAACAAGGAACCTGGAAACAAAGCTGCCAAGAAAATAATCACATTTCCGAACAAAACAAAGAGTAAATGAAAGTGACTATACACGGCTTAGCTCAGAGTCAGGGGGGGGGGGATGCAAACCATGAACTCTGACAAAAAAAGTACATTTAAACAGTCGTTTTTGTGAAAATTTCATAGTTAATAATAAAAATAGAACTCGTATGACTCTTCGGCCAGAGCCCCTTGCCCTTCTTGCCACCCCCATGCGGGCGCCTAGAGTGTTGGACTGCCATGCGCGAACGCAGGGGGAGTTCGGGGGTTTGTGTTCGTAAACAAAAATTGAAATCTGGCTTAAGCATAAGCAGGCCTGCAAAACAAATTACGTTTGTAAACATCAAAAATTGTGTAAGTAAAGTCGCCGTCGTGCAGTTTGTGCCGAACAGTTGACAGTTAATACCTTAACAGATATGTAAGAAACAAAATTTTAGCGTACACAGAATATTTCGTTCCAAATGTCACCCATAAGCCCTAAGATCGCCTTTTCCCGCCTGAAAATTTAATTAAAAACATCTCGGTTTTTTAATAATAATTCTAAAAAAATTGGATTTTCTGCGCTGCCATGTTAACGAACACAAATTTATTAAAAAGAAAACTGCCGCCTGCTTGCTTTCTGCGTGCAAAAGACAAATAAATTCGATATGCAGAAGCTGAGCAAATATTAGGCTTTGCAATACGAACTCGCCCTAAGTTCTTAAGAATTGGAATCTAGCAGTCTTTGAATACGAACCAGTCAATAAATGCTAATAGAAATTTGTTCATAAAAGGACCACAATACATAAACAATATAAATGTACCTACCTTTAAAATAATTTTTTTTATGGTCATTTGTAAAAAATATTCGAAACACTACTTCGTCTTCGGTTCCAACACTCGTCTTCAACGACACACCTGCTGTCAGCTCGCAAGATAAAGCCAATTTGCTTGCAGCACAGTTTGCTGTTAATTCGACGCTGCCAGCAAGTGATAGAACTCCACCTGTACTTGAGAGCGTAAACGATTCTATGGGTCAAATCTTCTTTCGCACTCGTGCAGTTGCTAGAGTTCTAAAAGACCTCGACATACACAAATCCGCTGGCCCGGATAGTATCCCTCCCATTGTTCTGAAGAGGTGTTCTTCAACGCTGGCAAAACCACTGCGTAAGCTTTTCCATCTGTCCTATTCTACTAGTCTCTTTCCGAGTGGAAGGAAAACAGCATTTGTCCAGCCTGTCCCTAAAAAAGGCATATCTTCTTCACCTTCAAACTATCGGCCAATTGCATTAACGTCCCTTCTTTCCAAGGTCATGGAAACGCTGATTAATTTTCAGCTCAAGAAATATCTTGAAGAACGAAAGCTTCTTAATGACCGGCAGTACGGCTTTCGTAGCAATAGGTCCACCGGTGATCTGATGGTATATCTCACCGAACAGTGGAACAGATCTTTACATCGTTTTGGGGAAAGTAAGATTATTGCGCTTGATATTTCTAAAGCGTTTGATAGAGTTTGGCACCAAGCTCTCTTATCGAAAATGCGCGCATTTGGTATTGATGAATCTCTTCTTCGTAGGATTAGAAACTACCTTTCGGACCGATCAATACAAGTTGTATTGGACGGTTTCAAGTCTGAAATTCACAAAATAAATGCTGGTGTGCCCCAGGGCTCCGTTTTATCTCCGACTCTCTTCCTTATATTCTTAAAAGATCTTTTGTCTGAAACTTCTAATCCATTTAACTGTTTCGCTGACGACAGCACCCTCAGCTTCTCATATTCGTTTTCAGATTCACATCCATGTCCTTCGGGTGCGGAACTAGAACGGCAGCGTATGATTAGCTCATTAAATTCTGATCTCGACAGCATTGTCCAATAGGGAATCAAAAACCGCGTAGAATTTAATGCTTCAAGAACTCAGTACTGTCTACTGTCGTCACAACGAAACACACCCCCCATGCCGCTATCCATGAGCGGTACTTGTATTGAGGAAACCCGAAAAGCTTTCAGTCCTCGGTATGTGTATCACAGACCACCTTCTGTGGAACGAACACATATTCGACGTCGCCAAAAATGCTGCTAAGTGCTTAGGTTTTCTTCGGCGATGCAAGAAATTTTTCTCCCCTTCTGATCTGGCTGTAATCTATAAAGCATTTATCCGTCCGAAACTTGAGTACAATTCTCATATTTGGGCAGGTGCCCCAATAACCCACTTGAGTATCTTAGATAGGATTCAAAAAAGAGCTTTGAAAATGAAAGGTGACAGAAATATAACAGAAACATTTGCATCCCTCGACCACCGCCGCAATGTTTCATGTCTAACATTATTTTGCCGTTACTTTTATAAACATTGTTCTAGTGAAATAGCCAGCTGCATTCATCCCTTAAAACAATTCAACCGTATTACTCGAACATCTAGGAATGCACATCAGTTTGCCCTAGAGCCAAACTTCGGACGCACTGTCAAGTATAGAGATTCTTTTTTTTTTACCCGGCTCTGTCTTTCCCAACCATTTTAATATTCAGAGATTCAAAACCAATGTGCATCGGTATCTCCTCTTAAATCCTACCCTATTTTCCCAACGCTCGCACTGTGTTTAAACATTTTAAGGGCAGCCAAAATCCCTTTAGTGCGCGCTCAACTAAAAAAAAAAAAAAGTTTTCGACGTGGCACTAGAGACTTACTTTTTTTACTTTAGATGGCGCTCACAGCCCACGATGGGCTTCGGCCTCAACTAACAAGCCCCTCCAGCCAGCTCTGTCCCTAGCTAGCCGCTTCCAGTTGCGCACACCGAGTGCTTTGATGTCGTCATTCACTTGATTGCGCCACCTGTTACGGGTTCTTCCTCTGCTGCGTACCCCATCGGGGTTGGATTCGAAGACTCGTCGGGCAGGTGCGTTGCTGTCCATACGCTCCACGTACCCCAGCCATCTCAGCCGCCATCTCAGTAGCCCGTATAGCTCTTCGTTGAATCTTCTCCTCCACACTCCTTCGATACACACCGGACCGAAAATCACACGAAGAATCTTCATCTCAAAGCACCCTAGCAGATTTTCATCCGATTATTTCAGTGTTCATGCTGCCGCCCCATAGAGCAAGACCGGGATGATTAGGGTCTTGTATAAAGTCGCCTTGGTTCTCCGAGAGAGGGCCTTACTACTTAAATGCCCTCTAAGACCAAAGGAACAGCGGTTGGCAAGAGTAATTCTTCGCTTGATCTCTGCACTGATGTCATTCTGCGATTTAATAGTGTGGAGCCCAGGTAGACAAAGTCCTTGACAACATCGAAGTTATATCTGTCCATCGTGATATTTTGCCCGAGTCGATGATATTGAGATTCCTCTCTCGATGACAGCATATACTTCGTCTTGTCCTCATTAACCGCCAATCCCATTCTAGCCGCCTCCGATTCAATGCTCGCAAATGCGCCTGCCACAGCTCGCTTCGTTCTGCTGACAATGTCTATGTCATCTGCATACGCAAGCAATTGAACGGACTTAACTAACTAGTGTTGACATATGTGCGTTACTTACAATTGCTTCAAGAACGATGTTGAATAGGTTGCATGATAACGCGTCACCTTGCCTCAATCCTTTCTCAAAATCAAAGGAATCGGTGGTGTTCTTACCAATTTTGACGGAGCAGCGAGATTTCTCCATCGTCATCCTGCACAAGCGGACGAGTTTGGCAAGGGATGCCGAGATATGACATGGCTCTGTATAATTCGTCCTATTTCACGCTATCATACGCGACTTTAAAATCGATAAAGAGGTGGTGTGTATCGATCTAGAATTTCCAGTTTTTTTTCTAAAATCTGTCGGAGTGTGAACATTTGATCGAAGGTTGACTTGCCTGGCCTAAAACCACACTGATAGGGGCCGATCAGATCGTTGACAAAAGGTTTTAAGCGGTCACACAGGATAGCCGATAATCTTACATAGATTCTGGCAAGGGGCTGGCAAGGGGTAGCAAAGGCTAGAAACAGGGCCTTGGCGAGTATGAACCCTTTTGATGCAAAAGTCAGGCAACAAATAAAAAAAAAGTTTCATACATTAAATAACGTTACCTGCCCTACAACCAATATACAAAAATTGCATAATTGCAATCTTCAAACAAATATTTTTTGGATTTAAAATAAAACTATTATTTTTTTGTTGTTCAAAATTCAATATCTTGAAAACAGGTTATTGAATTTTTTTTTAAATTTTGTGTAAAATTTCATTTTAATAGATATTAAAAGTTGGCGTACTTCATTTTAATTTTTAAAATGTTCGGAAAATGATAAAAAAAAAATTATTTTTGTTTCATAAATTTATATTCTCCAACTATTTTGAATCATTTTTTTTTTGTTTTGATATTTAAAAATAAAAACTAATTTATAAACAATTTAATGTAAATTTATTTATTTGTTTTCCACTAAACATTTTTTTATGACATCATTATAATATATTATTGAACCAAAAACATACATTGCCAATTTCTAGCTGCGTTAGAGTTGTAAGCTACGTGAGCAAGTTTGTGCGATGCAGTCGTGCAGTTTATTTTTTTAAGTTGTTGTATTATTTTTGGTTCCAAAATCGAAAACAAATATTTTAAATAAAATATTTAGTATCATTGATTTATTTCATAAAAATTGAGATTAGAACAACAAAGAAGAACCATACAACTGTGCATTTTCCGGCTCCGGGATCTTAGCACTTTATATGTGGGCTATGCTATCCGAAATTAAAAAATTTCTAGGTCGTATAAGACTTTTAGCACCTGATTTTTGAGTTATTCGAACAGAAAACACAACGGAAGCGGGTCAAAATTCTGGGTTTCAAAATTCTGTATGACCAAAATTCTGTTTGATTTTTTTTTTTGAAAATGCTGTATGTCCAAAGTTCTGTATTTCATAATTCTGTATTTAAAAATTCTATATGTCCATAATTCTGTATATCCAAAATGCTGTATGTGCAAAGTTCTGTCTATGCACAATTTCAGTGTTTTAAAGAAGAATTCAGGTTTTTTTCATTGTGATCTCCATTTCTTGCCCTTTTCACCAGTGCGTTTGCGAAATCAGACTCGTTTTTAAAATCACTTAACCATTTTCTGAAACTCGTATTCGACTTACAGACATATGTTGGTATTCCAAAAGTCATGTATCCAACTTCACTTCTACTTTTATTGAAAACGCACAACATCGCTCACGACTGTTCATATTTTATTACGAATCTAGTATTAATCCAAATAAGTGTAGTATTTGTGATATTTATTCGTCTCGTGAAATTTTTTTAAACGAGATCTATTCATTTTCGATACAAAATGGACACAATGTTATGCATGTTAGTATAACTTTTTTAATATTGCTTCTATTTGATTTAATCAACCTGAGGGCAAGACCATCTTCCAACCATCAAAACTGTTAATGTTGTTTTGCATCCTTTGAATACATCCAGAAAAAAACTCAGCTTGATGTCTTTCCAATAGGCATATCATTTTTTTTTTAAACCAGGCTGCCAGTTTCAAAATGTTCTAATCTTCAAATTAACTACGCAAAGAATCGTAGTATTGACTGATCTTACGGCAACAACAAAGGCCAAGCTTTTTATAATAAAAAACCTTTAATTATTCTGTATAAAAAAGTGCGCATTTTTTCTTAAATACAGAATTTTGAAATACAGAATTTTGCTCGTACAGAATTTTGTTCATACAGAATTTTGTGCAACCAGAATTTTGAAAAACAGTAGTTTGAAATGCAGAATTTTGACCATACAGAATTTCGACCCCAAACCAAACGCAACATCCTCATAAAAAGTCCACTAATTTCAGTAATTGGTCAGCCATAGTTGTATACTTTTTGCGAATATCCCATAAATTAGGTTCTTAAAATTGCACGTGACATTGAAAAACTTAAACTTTAAAATTTGCCTATGGCTCACCAATTTCTGAAACTACTTCACCGATTTTGTTTTCTTCTTTTAGATGACCGACCCACTTTGTTTGAGAACATGCCATATATGAGGTGCTAAAATTCCAAAGCCGATATTAAAATCAATACATTTATTTCTCATAATATAAAAAAGATGTTTAATATAGTTTAAAATATTTTATTCATATGCTAACATATTTAACACAATCACGTCTTATATAATATCGTGTTACCGGTTTATTAAATCCATTAAAAGTACTAATTTTAGGAATTGTATAAGCACCCATATTTGGAAAAGCCAAAATATCTCCTTCTTCTAGATTGGGAAGTTGAACACTTTCGAGAATCTTTACGAATTAAAAAAAAAAATAACAAAAAATTGAAAAATTTTTAACTGTATAATATGAAATATGTAACTCAACTAACCTTATCGCGTCCATCACAAGTTGGCCCCCAAATGAAGCTATCATATAATTCACTATTTTCGTCCTGTTATAGAAATTCAAAAATAATGATTTCGTTAAAAATGACAAAATAAAGGTGATGTGCTTACGTTCGTGCATTGAACACCCCTAACAAAAATATCAACGATTTTTTACCTTAAAATGAACTGCTTCGATTAGCAAATCTTCATAATACGTAACACAAAATGTTCCAAAAATTCCATCGTTTACATAATACATTGCCTTTAAAAGTTCTCCATCATCCGATCTCAATTCACGTTTTGAAAATACCTTCGATATATTTGTATAGGCTGTGTGAACAAAAAATCTTCCTGGCTCTGCAACAACCTCAACATCTAAATCCGCAAAATATTCATCTAATGCATTATTGATTATTTCTGCGATCTGTTTGCAGCAAGAGAAAATAAGATATTTTTGTTTGAAATTTTTTAATAAAATTATAATTTTATTTACAGTTGCAAACATAACATCGTCATCGCCAGGAAATCCACCACCAACATCAAGTACTTTGAAATTGTGGCCAATAAGCTTTCCAAATTTATACAAAATACTGCCAGTTGCAATGGCTCTTCCATATGATGGTAATTCAAGACAACCAGAACCAACGTGGAAACTTAATCCAATCATCTAAAAATTTGAAAAATTAAAACAATATATTAATTATAACCAAAATAAAAATTGATAGTTTTAATTTGTCTTTCTGGCAACTTTAGCGCAAAATTTTAAACAGTCTAATGTTAAAGTCTTTATAATGTCAAACTATTTTTAACATTTTTCTTATATTTTAGAAATGTTTACTAAATTTGTCTGAATATTAAATACCCTTAAACTAGTATTACACTAAAACAATTTCCTTGATAAACTCCAGCTGAGCTCTTCAAAGACAGTAACAGCTCGTAGAAAAAACTCACAAGCAAACACATTTTGACATTTATAAATTTCAAGGTGCCATACCGATTGAGTACCATGGAAAAAAGACACAAAAAAAACTATTTGGTGGTTTCCTTTCAAAATATGTTGCGGGGTTTTAATTAAAACTAACACTATTATGACGGCGAACTTACAAACAAGTGATTTTCGGCATGACGTTCGTTGGTATGTCTTTGTGTGCGTCCTGATGAACATCGAGCTAGTTCCTAAATAGTTTGACAGATATGCCTCAAAATTGGTGTGAAGCATCTTTATGTGAAATGTGATTCCCTAGACCTACATGAAGAATTCAAGTGTTTCTTCTAGCTCATCTAAACGGGTAGCTGCCATATCAAGTTTTCTCAAAAACCGCTTTAAAGATTTTGATTAAATTTCGTATGCGTAGATAATCTATACAACAGTTTTAATAATACTGCGTACCATGTTTTCGTCAAAAAGTTCTATTTTCTTAAATGTTGGCTTTTTTCCGAATTTTCTTGTATTAAATCAAACAATTTCCTGACCCTGAAATTTGAATATCACATTTTCGACTGTCACCAGCACCGTAAATCTTGTTCGATTTTGAAAATTTGAATCGTCATCCATTTATCGTCTCAAAATATCGGTAGACATTTTTTTAGTTTTCTAATTTGCTGTTACAAAAAGGGTTTTATGAAAAAAAGTGCAAAGTGCCTATGAAAAGGCACTTTTTTCACAATAACTTTTTTGTAACTGTAAATAAAAAAAAAAATGTTTACTAAAATTTTAAGACAATGAGGCGACGACACCACCACCCACGTATATAGATGGTCATTCAAATTTTCAAAATCAAACAAGATTGACCTCACTGGTGACTGTCGAAATTGTGATATGTACTCAAATTCTCTGCACAGTTTATGGTCATAAAACTTGAAAATAATTTATTTAAACTTGTTGTTAATAGTTTCACGTTAACAATAGAAAAATATTATCGAACAATTAATATTTGCCGTCAAAGTCTTGTATTTTATTTTCATATAAGTCTGCTTTCCCGCTATCGGCTTTTAAACGGTCACATGTCGGGTGTTATGTTTTGTTTTCGATTTGTTCACTAAATTTTTCTGTTTAAAAAATCTATCAACCACAAACAAAAAAATTCTTCTACCCCCAACTGTTTAGAAAATTGATAAAAACCGAGTTCAAGTTTTAAATCAAGATGACGGAAACACTGCAAGGGGTTGATGGTCGCAAACTCCGTATTCTTTACCAATCATGAATTGAATTCCCATAAGAATCATGAATAAATATACGTACCTAAATGGACTTTATAAACCTATTTTACAATTTATAAATAATAATAAAGGGTTTTCCAATAAGAGGTGTTATTTTGAATAGTCCGCTATTTCGGTAGTTGTCACTTTTGACGCTGTAATTTTTGACATGTAGAAACTACGCCATTAATAAAAATGGAACGATACACGCTTCAATAACGCATTGAAATTATTAAAATTCACTATAAAATATGCATGAAAATGATCCGGAATTTCATCGAAAAATCATCTGATAAGATAAGACTGATAAGGCCCATTTCCAATTCGGTGGCTACGTCAACAAGCAAAATTGTCGCATCTGGGGCTCGGAAAACCCAAGATTTATTGTTGAAAAGCCTCTCCGTCCTCAAGGAGTAATGTTTGGTTCGGTTTATGGTCCGGCGGGGTCATTGGACCTTACAATTTCGAAAATGAGTCTGGATCAACAGCTACGGTGAATGAATTGCGCTATCGAGAGATGATTAATATATTTGTATGGCCGGAATTCGATGGTATCGATCTGCACAACGTGTACTTTCAACAAGACGGTGGCGTTACTTGCCATACAAGCAACGAAACCATCGATCTTTTACGGAAAAACTTTCCGGTCCGTGTTATCTCTCAAAGAGGTGATCACAATTGGCCACCGAGATCTTCTGATTTAACACCTTGCTACTTCTTGCTTTGAGGTTACGTGAAAGATAAGGTCTATGCCAACAGCACAGGCCCAGCGTCGATTCAAGATCTCAAAGATGGAATTCGTGAAGCTATTGAGGCAGCCGCTTTGCGATTTGGTGATGGAAAATTTCATGAAAAGGATATTGTTGTGGAAGTGTAGCCGCGGCGGCTATTTGGCTGATATTATTTTCCTATATTAATGGCATACTTTCCTATTTACATTGAAATAAACATCCGATCATTTATCTCAAAAAATGCCATTATTATTCAAATATCAAAATAATCTTCCCACGTCACTCACAGTGCTTTGGCTTCGTCACTATATGCAGTGTGTGTAGCATCTCACACAATATATGTAATCGACTAAGCCACAGCATATCAAAAAAATTGCTGTTATTGATTTTGTGTATCCAGGGGCGGATCAGTACACTGCTTTCTTAGGCATAACACTAGTAGTATTGTACTGTGAAGTCATTGGGGTCCCAAACTTGATATCAGCATAGATAACTGTCTGATTTGTTTTTTTTTGTCTGTTTATTGTAGTGGTGAGTGAATTTAGGGTTGACTACAGCAACATTCAACATTTGGGCGACCTGCATCGTGCCTGATCGGGAAACTATTGATTGCTCAGAACTTGGTCTGGGCCAGTAGCGCAACAATCAGTCACGATGAAGTGCTTGTTTTACCTCCTCGTGGTGGTCCCCGGGCAACTATTTATGTATCCCAATATACATAAATAGGCCAAAATTACAAGTGCGAAAAGGCCTAGCTTTCTAGGATAGGTTACGGAGGTTAGCATTCTCCGTAACTGAAATCAACCCGCTACCGAAACCAACACTACGCCTCGGATAATTAATGATAACTCGTTGACGACTTTTGGCTATTGTACCCGGACAAAGATTGGTTTCTGGAATGTGAAGACGCTTCTTGACAATGGAAAAAAAGGTCCTCAGAATGCCAGATTCCTGCAACTAGAGAAGGAATTCATGCGGTATAGGATGGACATCTTAGGGATAAGTGAAGTTAGATGGCTGGGTTCGGGGAAGTTCAAGTCACCAACCCGTAACACTGTACTATTCTATTCCGGAAAAACACCTGGAAGCGCTCGGGAATCTGGCGTTGGATTGCTGCTTTCCAAAACAGCTCTCAAAAGCCTAATTTCCTGGGAGCCTTTAGGTGACAGGATCCTGAAGCCAGGTTCCGGACTAGAGTACGTCGCGTCACCATCATACAGTGTTACGCCCCAACTTTGCTCTCTTCTGACGAGGAGAAGGAGGCCTTTTATAACCGGCTGAGTGCTGCTTATGATAGCGTTCCACGAGGTGATATAGTTATGGTGATGGGAGACTTAAATGCCAAGGTTGGCAATGACAACACTGGGCTAAGGCATGTCATGGGAAAACATGGTGTTGGTAACCGAAACGACAATGGCGAACGATTTGTCGATTTCTGCAACGCCAACGGCCTTGTTATTGGAGGGACCATGTTCGAGCATAAGACGTGCCACAAAGTCAGTTGGGTGTCGACTGACAGACAAGCAACTTCCAACCAAATTGACCACTTCGCGATCAGCCGGCGTTTTAGAAGCAGTCTCCAGGACGTCCGTAACAGAAGAGGTGCTGACATGGGAATGGCCCGGGACCACCATCTGATGGTTGCTACCGTAAGATTGCGTACAGTTGCAGTTCGGAGATCCCAAGGAAACACTCGAATGCCCAAGTTTAATACAGATAGACTAAAGGATCCTGCAGTGCGCCAACAACTAGGGGACCACCTTTCACAAGGATTGAACGCAATCAGCAGCACGGAAACCACATCCATCGAAAATCATTGGTGTGCTGTGAAAAATGTGTTCATATCTGGTGCTGAAAGTATAGTCGGCCGGGCGCAAGGAAGAAATAGTGCTTGGCTTTCCGACGAAACTTGGGCAAGGATCGAAGAAAGGAAACACCTTAAAGCTCGCATCGCAGCTACCCCAGCAGCAGGGAGAAACGAGCTTGAGTCTACGTACCGCATGAAGATGAGGGAAGTTCACCGTAGTGTGCGACGTGATAAGCGTAACTACATCAACGCACTGGCTACAGAAGCAGAAGAAGCCGCTAGTAGGTGTGACAGTAGGACCGTCTACAGAATTACCAAAGAGCTCACTGGTGTCCAGAGCTCTAAACAACACCTGGTTAAAGACACAAACGGATCCCTGCTAATTTCGGATGAGGACCAGCTCATAAGGTGGAGGGAACACTTTTCTGCGGTTTTAAACCGCGTTTTCGCAAGTGAAGTGAACCCTATTCCCACTGAGCTACCCGAAGTAACAATTTCCCGAATACGCACCGTACCCCCCAGTAAAGAAGAAATTATCACCGCCATCAAAGCACTGAAGAACAACAAAGCGGTTGGACTTGATGGTATTCCTGCAGAGCTCTTAGGAGCAGCCCCAACGACATTGAGCGAGCTACTGCACCCACTTATTAAGAGAGCTTGGGAAACAGAAAGCTTTCCTGAAGAGTGGAAAAAAGGAATGATTGTCAAGCTTCCAAAGAAAGGAGATCTCACACAGTGCGAAAACTGGAGAGGAATATGCGTTCTGCCTGCAGTAGCCAAGATAATAGCAAGGATAATATTGGACCGAATTAAAGACCACCTCGAAGACACACTCGACGCCGAACAAGCAGGTTTCCGCACTGGATCTTCCTGTGTTGATCACATCAACACCTTGAGGATCATCATCGAACAGTGCGTTGAATATCGATCACCACTTCACCTGCTGTTCATCGATTTTGAAAAGGCGTTCGACAGTGTCAATAGAGAATTTATTTGGCTTGCTTTGCACAGGAGGGGCATCCCAGATAAATTGATTGCTATTATCAAGGCTACATATGATGGATCCAGGTGTCACGTTTTGCACAAAGGTAGGCTGTCAGAGGAGTTTGAAATCCAAAGTGGAGTTAGGCAAGGCTGTATACTGTCACCAATACTGTTCCTGTTGGTGATAAGTGACGTACTGCACGCAGCTTTGTCAAATGGAAATGGAGGAATTCAGTGGACTCTGCAATCTCACCTCAAACATTTGGACTACGCGGACGACGTATGCTTACTCTCTCATAGGATCATGGATCTCCATCAAATGACAACAAGGGTGGAGAGAGAAGCAGAAATCGTAGGGCTTAAGATCAACTCGGCAAAAACTAAAAGGATCAGCCTTGGAACTTCCTCATCAATCCAAGTAAATATTTCTGGACAACCGGTAGAGATGGTAGAGGATTTCCAATATCTTGGGAGTATTATCTCTACGGGTGGCGGAACTGAACTGGACGTAAACAGCCGAATCAGAAAAGCAAAGGCTGCGTTCGGAATGCTGTCCAAAATATGGAGAAACAACTCTTTTAGCTTAAAGACCAAGCTACGACTGTTCCGCTCCAATGTTGAATCCGTTCTGCTTTACGGCTGCAGCACTTGGAAAGTCACTGAAATTGTCACTAGAAAGCTGCAAACCTTCGTTAATAGATGTCTACGAAACATCTTGAGGATTTTCTGGCCCAACCGTATCTCCAATGCCGAACTTCATGCGAGAACGGGTCAGGAGCCCATAGACTCCATTATACGAAGAAGAAAGTGGCAGTGGATTGGCCATACGCTTCGAAAAGGCGATCGGTGCATTGCATCTCAAGCCATGCAGTGGAACCCGCTCACACAGGAGGGAAGACAAGTGGGCCGGCCTAGAAGTACATGGCGAAGAACGGTCGAACAGGAATCGGCACGACTGGGGAAAAGTTGGAGAGAGCTGAAATATATTTCAAGAAATCGTACACGATGGCGCGTAGGTGTAGTGGAGGCCCTATGTCCCGTAAGGGAAACATCACGGACGTAATAGGTCCGAGGACCTAAGTAAGTAAGTAAGTACAGCAACATTCGGGGACTGAGGCAGAATTTTTGTGCTGCATATGTCCATACTGTGAAAAACAGGCCAGCTGTTTTGGCACTAAGTGAAACCCAGGTAGGGGAAAATACCGATCACTCGGAATTCAGCCTACATGGTAATAGCTTAGTGCCTCTATTTTTTCCACATCATGGTCTCGCCGTGTATGTTCGAAATGATGTTGCTTATCAGCTTCAACCACAATATGGTTCATGTTTGAATACGAACTTTAATTTCATGTGGTTTAAATTCACCATCCATAAGCGCATCATCCATACTTGTTTTATTTATCGTAGTCCTAGTTTGGATAGTAATTCGACTTCCAACGAATTCGATGCACTATCCGACTCCATCCAGAGAATTATTTCCCATTTTCCGCACAGTGAAATCGTTGTTACGGGAGATTTCAAAGTACATAATTCTTCGTGGCTACGCTATTCGGGTCAGACAACACCCGAAGGAAGGTATGTCGAGATTTTTGCTGAGATAAACAACCTAACTCAGCTGGTTGACGAGCCTACTCGGATTCCTGACACTCTAGATTTGTTTCTTACCTCTGACCCTGATAAATACACTATAAGTGTTTTATCGCCTCTAGGCACATCAGACCATTGTGTCATATCTGCGAATTTCTTGTGCCACCAAAACACAGTTAAAGAAAAAACTCCCAAGAGAACCGTTTGGCAGTACGAGAAAGCCAACTGGGACGGTCTCAATGTTTTCTTCAGGAACTTTAACTGGTCACTATGCTTCCTCGATAGTGACGTAGATTCCAGTGCAGATATGATTACAAACTTAATTCTTTGTGGAATGAGAAAATGTATCCCGAATAGGGTGAAATCTATCAAACCCAAAGAAAACTCATGGTTTGATTCGAGCTGTAAGGAGGTAATTAGGGTTAGAGAAGTAAGCTTCCGAATTTATAAAGCCAACCCTACTGAGGAAAACCGGAAAAAGTTTCAACAAGCTAGAAAGACCTGTAACGTTCATATTCGACGAACCAAATTTTTACATGATCGAAAATTACGGCAAAAAATTCTACAATGTCCCAAAGGTAGTACAAATTTTTGGTCATTTGTAAAAAACATACGAAATACCATCTCGTCCTCGGTTCCAACACTCGTCTTTAACGATACTCCTTTTGTCAGCTCAATCGATAAAGCCAATTTGCTTGCAGCACAGTTTGCTGTTAATTCGTCGCTACCTGAAAGTGTTATGACTCCTCCTGTACTTGGGAGCGCAAATGATTCTATGGGACAAATCTTCTTCCGCACTCGTGCAGTTGCCAGAGTTCTGAAAGATCTGGATATACACAAATCCGCCGGCCCGGATAGTATCCCTCCCATTGTTCTGAAGAGGTGTTCTTCATCGCTGGCAAAACCACTGCGTAAGCTTTTCCATCTGTCCTACTCTACTGGTCTCTTTCCGAGTGGATGGAAAACAGCATTTGTCCAGCCTGTCCCTAAAAAAGGCGTGTCTTCTTCCCCCTCCAACTATCGGCCAATTGCGCTTACGTCCCTTCTTTCCAAGGCCATGGAAACGCTGATTAATTTTCAGCTTAAGAAATATCTCGAAGAACAAAAGCTTCTTAATGACCGGCAGTACGACTTTCGTAGCAATAGGTCCACTGGTGATCTGATGGTATATCTCACCGAACAGTGGCACAAATCTTTACATCGTTTTGGAGAAAGTAAGATTATTGCGCTTGGTATTTCTAAAGCATTTGATAGAGTTTGGCATCAACCTCTCTTATCGAAAATGCGTGCATTTGGTATCGATGAATCTCTTCTTCGTTGGATTAGAAATTACCTTTCGGACCGTTCAATACAAGTTGTATTGGATGGTTTCAAGTCTGAAATTCACAAAATAAATGCTGGTGTGCCCCAGGGCTCCGTTCTGTCTCCGACTCTCTTCCTTATATTCATAAACAATCTTTTATCCATTAAATTGTTTCGCTGACGACAGTACCCTCAGCTTTTTATATTCGTTCTTAGATTCACATCCATGTCCTTCGGATGTGGAACTTAAACGGCAGCGTATGATAAGCTCATTAAATTCTGATCTTGACAGCATTGTCCAATGGGGAATAAAAAATCGTGTAGAATTTAATGCTTCAAAAACTCAATGCTGTCTACTGTCGTTAAAACGAAACCCACCCTCCATGCCACTATCCACGAGTGGCACTTGCATTGAGGAAACCGAAAAGCTTTCAGTCCTCGGTATGTGTGTCACAGACCACCTTTTATGGAACGACCACATATTCGACATCGCCAAAAATGCTGCTAAGTGTTTAGGTTTTCTCCGTCGATGCAAGAAATTTTTCTCCCCTTCTGATCTGGCTGTGATCTACAAAGCCTTTATTCGTCCAAAACTTGAGTATAACTCTCACATTTAGGCAGGTGCTCCAATAACCCACTTGAGTTTATTGGATAGAATTGAAAAGAGAGCTCTAAAATGATAGGTGAAAGAACTATAACGGAAACATTCTCATCTCTTGAGCACCGTCGAAATGTTTCATGTCTTTCGTTATTTTACCGTTATTTCCATAAACAATGCTCTAGTGAAAAAGCCAGTTGCATTCCTCCCCTTAAACAATTCAACCGTAATACTCGCGATTCTAGGAATGCCCATCAGTTTACCCTTGAGCCCAATTTCGGACGTACTGTTAAGTACAGAGATTCTTTCTTTAGTCGCACTACTCGAATGTGGAATGCTCTACCCAGCTCAATTTTCCCCTCCCATTGTGGTCTACAGACGTTCAAAACCAATGTGCATCGGTATCTCCTTTTAAATCCCCTCCAATCTACCTAATCGCTCGTGCTGTGTATATCATCTTAAGGGTAGTCACAACCACTTTTGCACGCGCTTAATATAAAAAAAAAAAAAAAATACCTCTTATTGGTGTGAAAGGTTTTGAAAAAAAAAATTGTGTTTCATCGCCGTAGATCTAAATCCCACTTAGCTATACAAAATATTAAATTATTAGTAGTGGTGACTTTCTCTATTTACACTCTGGAAATACGTATTCAAAATTAATATCTATAATAATAAAAACAATCAAAAATAATTTAAAAAAATCATACAACTATGACTACCTCGAACTTTGTTTCTATATGGTTTTGCTAAGATGCTTACAATCTATTTTTGTTTGTTAATTAAATAGGTATTTAACACTTGTTTCTGTTTACTTTAAAAAGTAATTTTAGAATTGAGATACACTTGAATCCAATCTACTCTACAAAAAATACAGAAACAGCTGCATTTTATTTGATCAATATTAACTGCCAAAATTTCGTTTGAACAAATGAAAAAAATAATTTTGTGTCATGAGGCAGATTGCGAACAAAAGCATTTTAACGTGTTCCCTGAAAACCTATACCCAAATCTTATTCAGCTCCAAATTAAACCAACTTCATTAATAAAAAGAATTTACTTACATTCATATTAAGACTTTTAGCTAAAAGCATTAAGGCAGCTGCATTTTCATTCACATCACAGCCAAATTTATTCCCAAGTGGACTTAGTACCTTTGTAGCATCAGAACGAAAACGAAGAATAACACTTAAAAAAAAAATATAAATTATTAATTTTATATAAAACCTTAAGTTACACATTAACATCTTGGTTTGTTAGTACAGAAATCAAAAATTTGTAAATTCTAGACTAATGTTGGGTTGTTAAAAACGAAAATCACACTCATTTTCATATTTTACTTGCAAGGGCGATTCACCTAAGGTGTGACAAAAAGCTAGAGCATGTTGGTTGGATCGAGACAAAATAAAAAAACCGTATGGGAGGGAAGGTCTAATCCCCCACCCAGTTTAGGCAGGAAGGGCAATTTCTAAAACAATTTTCGAATAACTAATTTTCAAACTCATAATTTTGAAAAAAAAAAAAAATGGTAATACTAATAGTTGTTTTTTATGATGAAACTTCAAAAAACATTAAAAAATATTTCATATATGTAAATCTTTTCAGAATTATTGGCGCAAAATTTTAAACAACCTATTGTTAAGGGCTTAACATTTTACTAGTTAACAATTTCCTAAGTATTTAGCAATTTACTATCTATTCCAAAATTTTAAACCTTTTGCAATTGAGTGTTTGAATTTGATGAACACATTTTATTATTTTTATGAGTTGTTAATTAATTATATGTTGATGGAAACATATAACTTCATTATTTACAAAAGAAAAAAGCTTGATAACAGTTAGATATAATATCTTATAATATAGTTATAAGCCAATTATACAATGGATAGCAAAAAAAAATTTAATTAAATTAATATACAAATTGAAATAATTAAGAAAAAACTAAATATGAGTCATCTATGTATGTATGTATATAATAATATCACAAATATGTAGGTACATACATAAAGATGGTAGTAGCCCGTAGCGTAATGGTTAGTGCGTTCGACTGTCCCGCTGGAGGTCTGGGATCGCTTCCCAGCCTCGTCCACCTAAAAACTAAAATTTTTTTTTCAGGGCTACTGCCTCTTGCGAGGAATTGACAAATCCTGATAGTGATACTTGTCACGAATAAGTGCTTCTCGTCTAGCCGTTCGGATTCGGCATAAAATTGTAGGTCCCTTCCATTCCTGTCGAAAGGCGCACACAGGAATGGTTGCGAGTTGTTAGTCACTAGGCTCTGGTTCTTCATGATTTATTTTTTTTATACATAAAGATGATTTTAGATCTAATACGTTTGCTTTCATAGTTATAGTTGCAGTAAATTTCACAACCATATACCAGAATCGGAACAATCAAGGTCTTAAAAAGAAGTAAACGTGTTTTTACAGGTGTAAAAGACTGAGTTACCCATAGTGTACGAAGGACACCGTATACTTTGCCTACCAGGGCATTTATATGATTATCCCAAGTCAGGAAGCGGTTAAAAGTCACTCCGAAGTTTTTCGCAGTTTCAACATATTTTATGGGAGCATTGCTTAACAAAATCGAAGGAAAATAACTCAGATCAAGATTATTTCTTGATATTACAACACATTTAGATTTTTTAAGGGTTTAAAATGAGACCATTCAGATGAGACCATTTTGCAATTTTCTTAAGATCTTCATTAACACAAAAAGCTCCATGCTCAATTAGACCAAGAGGGCAGCTAAGGTACAGTTGGACGTCATCAGCAAACATATGAGAAGAGCAGTTATCAAATACAGATGGAAGTTCGTTGACGTACATTGAAAACAATAGGGGACCAAGTATAGAACCCTGTGGAAGGCCGGTAAGATTTGGGAGAAAACTAGACAAACTGTTCCCAACCTGCACTGCTTGCTTTCTATTACTTAAGTTAGAGTAAATGAGCTTAGTAGCTCCGATGAGAAACTGAACTTCTGTATAAGCTTTTTGAATAAGATGCTGTGATTGACTGTGTCGAAAGCCTTAGAGAAATCAAGCAGAACCAAAAACATCACCTCATCTTTATCAAACGCTTGCCTAATATCTTCTGTGACGTTTAAAAAAGCTGTACTACAACTGTGTTTTTCACGAAAACCCGATTGTTTAGGAGAAAACATAGAGTTTGTGTAAAGATAAGAATTAATTTGTCTCTGCAAGATTCTCTCAAAGACTTTCGACAAGAAGGGATGTACAGAAATTGGCCTAAATTCAACACATTTAACATTTTTGGGAAGTGGTTTGATCTTAGCGGCTTTCCACCGGTCCGGATAAACTCCTGACATTAAAATATTATTAAAAATAAATGTATTGTAAGGCAAAATATATTGGAATTTTAGCCTCAAAAGTAGCAAAATATTTTTTTTTTTTGTTCACTTTTAGAAATAGTTATCTCGAAAATGCTTCTTTGTAAATTTAAAACAAATATAGAGTCACTTTGAGTGCTACAAATAATAGGTATACTTACTTTGATTCTGGATAATGTTTAAACATCTTATAAATCTCAAATTCATTATCCACTGTACTGTCGGTAACTTTTTCAGCTTGAGCATATTTTATGTAAGATATTGATTTCATTGGGTTTGCATACACAATACGATCTGGACTTACTCCAAGGTCAAGGATCTTCTTTATCTCGTTTTTAGAAGCACAATCAAATCCTGTCCCCAAAGCGGCAAGCATTTGCAACACCTTATGATCATCGTTGCACTTCATAGCTTAAGAAATATTAAACATAATTAATATTTAAAGAAAAACGTTTATATTATATTTTTTTTAAATAATTACCATAATAAGGTTTTATTCTTGGCAAATATTTCATCCAGGTATTGAATTGATCAACAACTTTTGTCAAGTCACAAAAATTAATTGCATCATCTTGATTGCTTAAATTTAATTTTTCAATTTCTGGTTTAAGATCCAAGCTTTCATTGTAAATATGAATTTGTTCAGATTGAGGAGACATTTTTAGTATAAAACAAAAATATTTAAAAACACAAAGTTATATGATGGACAGTAATTATTCCAAATTCCAAACAACGCTAGTGATCAAGTTGGAGTGAACAGAAATTAGAGAATACAGATATTTTTAATATGTAGTTTAGATATGTAAATAATTATACCTGTTTTGAATTTCATATTCAAATTCGGTTTGTTGATTTTGTTTATTTAATTTTTTTCCAATACTCATACACGGAATCAGTTTTAAGGCAAATTGACACGTTAAGGTTTTGTTTGTCGAATTGTTATCTGAATAATATTTGTACTTCTAAGAAACTGAATCAGTAAAACCAAAATAAATAAACAACAAACTTAAACAAGATAAACATATGTTTATTTCGAAAAACAAGTCTAAAATTTATATTTTTAACATTATGTTTGTTCTTGTTTATGAGTTTAACATTGAAAACGAAGACAAATTATGAAATTATTTTTAAATTGTTGCTAAGTATTAAACACGCAGACATTTTTGATACTAATATTGTTATAAAGTCATTTAATTCTGAATTCTGTGCAAAATACACTCAAAATAATTTCAATAATTTAAGATAGACTAAGGCCTAATTTATTCAGTCAAAGTTGAACATAACTCTGGGATTTTTACAGTCAACTTGAGAAATAGTTTTTATTCACTCAAAGTTGACGTTTTCAACTTTTAATTTTCAACTCTAGAGTTGATCAACTTTGGATTATCTCAACACCCCGAAATAGTAGAAGCTAGCGAGAAAACTTGGGATTTATCTTCATTTCTGTCTATTGATTCATGCTATTCAGTTCTCGACTGCTCACCAAAATCTAGCATCGTCTGGTGATTTAGTACTAAGATGGAGGACCGCATGAGTTTCTTTTGGTTTAATATTTTTTTATAATTGAAATTTGTTTATAAAAATGGTGCCTTTCCACCACCAAAAAATGGAAAAAGTGTACAATTTCCATAAACAGATCACTTCAGTATTTTGTTCCCTTGTTAAACATATATGGAATGATTTGCTGGTCTTGTGATGTTTAAGTAGTGGGCGCCGATTTCGCCGGAAAAGTGTAAAAACATACTCATGAGTCATGAACATCGATCCATTCATGATTCCATTTCACAACAACAGTTCTTACGTTTCATGGAGTTGTTGATCTATGTTTGGCCTTTTCCTGTTTGACCCTACATTATTTTTCTCTGTGAAAATTTGTGTTTCTTCCTTTATAATTTCATTTTAGGAAAACAAAATAGTTATAGGAACAAATTATAGTGTGTGAAAACTCACCTCTTATTGCTAGATATGTATATTATTTGCTTTAAAAGTAAAAGTTGTACCTAATGCGCTTTGTATAGCTTTCAATTTAGCTTGAAATTTTTTTGATTCCGCCCTTCTCATGGACTGAAAAATCCATTGCAATTATTCGGAAAAATTATTCAAAATGCAAAATTAATTCTAATGCAAAACAAAAGTTGAAAATGACGTCTTGTGCGTCATGTGTAACAAAGTCTTCGACTAACTTCTCACAGAGTCGGTTGTAGCTACTTCTCAAAATGTCTAAGATTTGTTCGATTTGTAATCTCACAATAAAACTCTCCAAAAATACTGAATTTGTCGAGTGCGGTTATTACTGTGGTCGTCTTTTTCATAGAAATTGTGTAAATTTAACTGACGAAGAATATAAGTCATTATTAAATCATAATTTGTTTTGGAAATGCAGCTCTTGCGCTAATTTAAACCATTCCATCTTCTTAAATAATTTTCATGAGCTTGTCACAAGTGTAAATGAGATAAAACATGAACTAAGTGCTCTTAAATCGTTATATTCTAATACATTCTAGTACGAATAGTACAATAATAACAATAATAACTTAATAGTCTGGTTCGTTACCGATCTTCCAACCTCTCCCCTTTTAATACGTAATGTGAATTGTAGTCTATCGAAATAAGGTATGGAGAAAAATGGAGGCGGAACACAGCATACTTAAAAGCGCTTATAAAAATGCTGATGCTCCAAATGCATTTGATAAACAAATAACACATTTTGACCTGTGACGTCAGTGGTCTAAAGCGGTGGAGTGCGTAGTGCACACGACTGCTAAGACTGAGCAAATCTGATATGCGTGGGTTCGAATCCTAGGGTGTGCATAAAAAGTTTTTCAAATAAAATTGGATTAAAGCTCAGCACCACAAAAAGGAGACTGATGAGTGCAAAAGTGGCAAAGCACGAAATAGCTATATCTCCAGCCAAACAATTGGTGGTAGCTCCTTTAAGTTATTGTTGTCGTTCAAAAATTCAATGAAATTGACGGAATAAGGAATGGTCAAGCCTAATAATCTGACATTCTAGTACGAATAGTACAATAATAACAATAATAATATTCAATTTTATTTATCGAAGCTGAATGATAATGAACACTTTTTAATAATTGGAGATTTTAATCTTCCGAACATAGATTGGGTTTTTGATCCCGAAGAGCTTCAACTGCTATCTTTTAATGTAAATTATGATTATGAAACTGAGGTAATTGATACTTTTGCTAGTTATGATTTAATTCAAATTAATCAAATTAAGAATGATTTTAACCGTATACTAGATCTTATTTTTGTTGATAGGGAATTATCTATTTCAGTTGATAAATCTATGTATGCAATTTTTCCAAACTCTGTTCATCATAATGCTTTGTCCATTCATTTATTCAGTATTTTAAATCAGCCAACTGTAATAAATTTAAATTAAACTATGCAAAAGCAGATTTTGACGGCATAGCGAGTTATATGTCGCGTATTCCGTGGCGTTTAAATTTAAGTTACTTAAATTTGTTGCAATCATACAATTATTTCATTGATACTCTGAAAGAGGCAATTAATTTATATATACCCAAAGTCAAAATTAATACTAATTCGAAACCACCGTGGTTTAATAAAAGGCTTTTGTAATTTAAGCAATAAAAAAATAAGGCTTACAAGCTAACCCGTAAAAATGTACGCAATACCTCATTTAAGAATAACTATATCCGGTTAGCGCGAGAATTCAATGTTCTAAGCAAGTTTCTATACAAAAATAAATAGTAAGTGCTTTTGGTCGTTTATTAAGAATACAAAAAATTCAAATGGGATTCCAAGAAGCATGCAATACTCTGGTTCTACATATTCAGATCTTCAGACTATTTGTTTGCAGAGTACTTTAAATCTAATTACAGTACCTTAATTGATGAAGAGGATTCAGATAGTACGGAATTTTTAACTGATGAGTTCTTAGTTGATATTGGACAGCTGAGAGTAAATTTTTTGGAATTTGAAGATGCTCTTCTGAATTTAAATAGTGATACAAATCCACGTCCTGATGATGTTCCTCCAATTATTCTAAAAAAATGTGCAACCGCTCTCTCTGAGCCTCTGATACACATATTTAATAGCTCTCTTGCAAGTGGTGAATTTCTATCTGAATGGAAAAAATCATTCATTATTCCAATCCATAAATCTGGCCCTAAACAAGAAATATCGAATTATCGTCCTGTATGTAAACTTTCTACAATACCCAAACTAATTGAAAAAATTGTTTATGCTAAATTATCGTTTTTCCTAAAGGAATATATTTCACCATTTCAACATGGCTTTGTAGTAGGAAGGTCAACAACCACCAATCTTTCAATTTTCTCAAATTTTATACTTAACAAACTCGAGCAAGGTTACCAAATCGATGTTATTTACACCGATTTTGCTAAGGCGTTTGACAGAGTCAGTCACTCAATTTTGATTACAAAAATTGAAAGATTAGGTTTTCACTCAAGTATGTTGAAGTGGTTAGTATCTTACCTAAAAGGTCGTATACAGTTAGTTTCCATTGACCAATTCCTTTCTTATCCGATAACTGTATCGTCAGGTGTTCCTCAAGGAAGCCATCTTGGTCCACTGCTTTTTCTCATCTTTATTAATGATATGCCTAACATCTTTTCAAATTCTGTTCGACTCTTATTCGCAGACGATTTAAAATTCTTCAGATGTATAAAATCTATTGATGATTGTTATCTATTGCAAGAAGACCTTCAAAGGCTAACTAAATGGTGTATAACTAACCAATTGTTTATGAATGTCTCAAAATGTCATTGTTTTTCTTTTTTTTTCGAACTTTCTCACCAGTTTCCTTTGAAATCGCAGACGATTTAAAATTCTTCAGATGTATAAAATCTATTGATGATTGTTATCTATTGCAAGAAGACCTTCAAAGGCTAACTAAATGGTGTATAACTAACCAATTGTTTATGAATGTCTCAAAATGTCATTGTTTTTCTTTTTTTTTCGAACTTTCTCACCAGTTTCCTTTGATTACAAAATTGAGAGACATATTCTAGAAAGAGTATCCGAAAAAAAAGACCTAGCTGTGGTTTTTGACTCTAAATTGAATTTTATTAAGCATGTTGAATATATTGTAGTCAAAGCAAACTCCATGTTAGGTTTTGTTAAACGCAACTCCAAAGACTTTAAGGATCCTTTCACGCTTAAAACCCTTTATAGCTCATATGTGAGGTTTATTTTGGAGTATTGCTGTGTTTTTTGGAATCCATACTACAATATTCATTCTTATAGAATTGAAAAGATTGAAAAAAAACTTCTTTAGATTCGTAATTTGGAAATTGGGTTGGAGGCTTGTTAGTTGAGGCCGAAGCCCATCCTGGGCTGTGAAAGCCATCAAAAGTAAGTAAGACTCGAATTGCTCTTACTCTTAACCACATTTTTAGTGAATGAATATTTAAAATAATTTGCAATAATTTTTAAAATCAATTTCACCTTTAATTAATAAATTTCACTTTTAATAATTATTTACATCATTCATAAAAATTGCATTTTAATTACCCAAAATTCTAAGCTTAATAAGGTGGCTAAATAAAAATCAATTTTTTTCGCAAAAGTCAGATTCAAACGCCGCTTCATTTTTCCCGTTAGACTACTTTCTTCTTGTTAATCGCCTCAAAAACGCTAATAAGCTGTTCTTAGGGCTGGCCACGAGACGAGACTCTGCGAGACTTTTGTAAGTCTCGTCTCGGTCTCGTTAAAATCAAAATTTTTCAGTCTCGTCTCGGTCTCGTATAATTAAATCTTGTCTCGGTTTCGTCTTCAAAAAATACGATTTCTGGACAAACTGTTTATTATTGGAACGAAATATTTTCGATTATTGTTTGAATATGTGCAGAAGAAAATAAATATTTAACTGAAATTGGATTTTTTAATTTATTATTATTTAATTAATCTCTGTAATTTTCGTGCTAAATAAACAGTCTCGTCCCGGTCTCGTCTCGTCTCGGTCTCGTCACGCGAGACCGAGACCGAGACTTTTCTCGTCTCGTGGCCAGCCCTAGCCTGTACCCGATGTATTCAAAAAGTATCAACTGTAATAAAAAAAATGATGACAACTGGAGTTGTAGAAAAATACAATTTAAAATTTGAAAACTTATTTTGTCAAAAGTTAGAAATTCTTTAACAAAAACCAGTTCACATAAAAATTCAAGATGGTTGCCACGGCTATGGCAGGCAGATTTCTTATGAGCCCCTCTAACAGTTAAAACAAAAAATACCCCATATCTTTTTTTTTTCATTTCCAATTCATATTCTGACTTGGCTACAAAGTATTTATACGAGTGGCACTTGACTGCTAAGTTAAATAGAAGATTCTCACTTTTATGTACAAGATACAAGAGGAAATGGAAAATAAATTCTAAAAAATTAATTGGCTACTTGAAGATTTCCATAAGAAACTTCTCGCTAACGAAATCTATTACCCACCTATACATATAAAAACTCTCTCTTCCCACGCATCATTATCATCACACTAACTTCCCTATGAAAACTTATCAACATTTTCAAAATTCCCATCAAACAACCAACAATAATGCATTCTTTAACATAAATCCAAGATCCCTAAAATTTATAATCTTGAACTCAAACTTATTAAAAACAAAACATAAACCGTAAATTAAGGGCGATAAATTTTAAGCCCGATTTCCGTTTGAACAAGCGTCATTTGCAAAGTTATTTAGCCGCGCACAAAACTCCGCCAAAAGAGTCGTCCTCTTGTATGTGCTTTTCAGCGGAATCCTTTTCCTGTTCTTCCCGCCTTGGTATAGTTAGTTTGTTGTTTCATTTTGTAACTTAAAACTAAAAGATTGCAATCGGAACATCATCGCGTCTAATAGAAGGATAAAGTTTTCTGAACTTTTCGCCAAAGACTAGGTATCCGTGTTAATTCTTTTTTTTTATATTTGTTACTTTTGAACTTGTGTGCGGAGGGGGATGATGGGGTAGTAGGAGCTTCAAGATGTCTTACAGCAGCAAAAATATTATTTAACAAAATAATTCACTGATGTGTATCAGGAGATAAAATATTAAGCTCTGACGACTTACTTGCGTGCTTATCCCCGATATTTGCACAAAAACAAATTATTATGCGGAATTTTTGTAAGTTCCTTGCACCGGAAATAATTCTCATTCATTTGGTAAAAGTTAATAAACCGCGAGAGAGAAAGGGTTGTTATAATATTAAATATGCCAAACACAAGGATCTTGTTTTCTTAATTATCCTACACGATTTACGATGATTTTTTTTTTCTTCTGAAATTCAAGATTAGGTATCCTTAAATAAGAAGACTTCAGCTAACTTTTCATCGTCGTCGTCGCGTCGGTCCTGATAATTATACTTTGCGTAAAAGTTTTAGTTTTCTTATCTTCCGTTTAGTGAATGTTTCTTTGGAAAGAAAAAAAGGATTATAATTATAACAAAATATGCGAACGTCCTTCAAAAGTATCTTTTAAGTTGCTCATTTCATGTTCAAACTTCCTTCTAGGCATAGGCACTTCAAGAGTTAATTTTTTTGTTATTTTTGAATACCTAACCCCCCTCAATAAAATTTTCAATATGCATTCCTGCCGCATGATTGAGTTTCCAATAAACTGTCAATTTTGTATGATGATGCACTTGGGTTCTTCCCACCTCCCCCCATTTTCGTTCGGTTTCGGTCGGTTGGTTGTGTTGTTGCAGAATTGAAAAAAAAAAACACCCCCATCATCATAATACAGAGCCTGAGAAAGATGCCGGGAAACACGCAGGTGTATGGTGGATGGAAATATACTATTGGCATTGGGGTATTGTATTCGGGCGCAAGGATAAACAACGTTCACACAATCATCCTTGTGTGTCGATGTCGTGTCGTGTGCTACCCTTAAAATGAGAAACAAAATGGGTGAGATAATTCAATTTTTGGCACCCCCATCACATCCCGCTGCCACTTGGCAGATTCCATACAGAAAGAGAGATAATAGTTTGCAGGCGTGGTTGGGGATGATTGTGTATAAAGAGAGGGGTTGCAGGTTATTATGGGGTATCTACATGGGTTTTTCAATATTTGTAGCGTATTTACGGTGTCGAGCGGGCTTATACATTTAATTGGCCGTGAAAAAGTCAAAATGAAAACATAATCACAGCCCAGACAACTTCAATGTGTTTGGTGTTATAGGTTATGCTTTGCTTATGCATTCTCTGCAAGCCGGGCTGTGACTATGGCTGTGGCATCATCATCATCATCATCATCATCATCATCATGTTTTTGTCCTGCAGCAATTTTCATTTAACAAGCTTTTTGCTCTGGATGGCGGCGGGCGTTACATAGTCAGTGGCACAGAGGCTTTTTACATTATTCACTGATGAAGAAGGTGAAATAATGAGTTTTTGTCTGCAATAAAATAGATTGAGGCACATCTAGTTGTTTTCATCATGAAAGTGTCAAGTATGCCTCCAAGAGTTAAGTATATTTAAACAAGCAAGGGTGGAGAGACTGTGGTGACGGATGTTTTTAAATTAGGAACTCATTATTTTTAGAACGTAAACTATTTTTAATGGATTTTGTGAAATAATTATTTTGTAACGTATGTACATAGGTACCTACCGCAATACAGGAAATTGATTTATTTTGTTAGGGCAGGCATCGGCGTGTATCTAACGTTACCTACCTAACTTGTTACGCTTGAATTTGCTTACCTATATAGTTTCAATTATTTTATTTTATCTTCTTTGTTTTTTAAGACTTTCTGAATTCACCTTTCACTTAAAAATTGCTTCTTGACGTAACTGTAGTCAAATCTATTTCCAGTGTTAAGTAGATCTGGTTTAACTCACCACTGAAAAACTGGGCCTTAGTATTTGTGTTTTAAATTTGAAATTTGTATGTACAAAGGATAAAAGGAAGTTTATCGAGTCGAAAATATTTTCGAAATTTATCTCGAAGTCAAAAGTAATTAAGCCAAATTCACTATAGCCAGTGCTAATATTTGACTAGAAATATCAGAAATGCTGATTTATGCAGGAGAAACAGTTAACTTTGCTAAAATAATCAAAAAAAAAGAATAAGAATTTTTTAAAAGAAGAAGTTGTTTTTGTAGTTTTCGATTTTTTTAAAAACCATAAAACCATTTGGATTTCAACATTCAATCAAAAGTTAATGGGTTATCACACACAGGCAACAGGCTCAATTTCGAACTGGACTAAACTGGGGAAATGAAAGTTTTGGGCTGAGGGAGGTAAAGAGTGAGGAATGAAAGGAAAATGTTCATCCTTGTTTCGAGCGGACTAACAAAGTTTAATTACTAATAAATACACAGTTGTTCTTTTCTAGGCAAAATAAAAAAATCTGTTGTCATGCAAAACTGAAAATTTCAAAGGAAATTATTTTTTTTTTTTTTTTTGATTCTCAAACTGAGGGTTCTAATACAATTAAAGCGGTTTCATGTACACAGAATTTTCAACCAACTTTGTTCACCCCATGTGCGATAGAAGGAAATGTTAGTCTAGCCTTAGTTCAGCTCAAAATTGAGCCAGCGTGTGATGGCCCAATGAGAACATAAGAAACTTAAATTCTTATTGTTACTTAATTACGTAAACTTTAATTTTTTTTTTTTTTAATTTCAATTTTGAATATTATTTTGTTTTTTTTTTTTCAAAATTTATTGACTACAATACCTAAATTTAAAAACAATATCAAAGGTAAACATTTCTGACTTTAACAGAAGCTTTAAAATTATTTTATTTGATTTGTCGTTGGTTTTTTAATAATTTAGTTTTTTTTAATTTTAAGAAATTTGTTAAGAAAATGTCCCCTCCTGCCCCGCTTAGGCAGGAGGGATAGAATTTCCCATAAAATTGTTTTCTTGCCTTGAACCAACCAAGTATATGCTCTAGCTCTTGCTTTTTTTTTTGGCGTATAGTGCGAATCACTTTATAAACGGTAAAATTTTAACTAAGGATTTGATAAAAAAAACTTAATAAACAGTAAACCGTATGAGCACTCTGTTACATACAGGGCCGTAGCGTTCATTAGGGCAACCGGGACAATGCCCAGGGGCCGCTGGCCATGGGGGCCCCCGACGCAGATCTTCTTATGTATCGTTCGAATCGGTATTAACTTTTTTAAGTTAGCTCCGTTCAGGTCAATACCATTGTATCAATGTAATTTTTAAACCTTTGGGACTATCTACATATGTAAAAAGATTCACAATATCCGAACTGTCTTAATTAATAATTAAAGTTCTGAAAATTTTACTAGGCAGATGAAGTACTGATTAAAAAACTAAACTGGCAATTAAAATATTTTCAGCTGTTATTGCGACCAATAAAAACAAATAAATATAATGTTGACAGTTGTGTTGAAGACGAATTTCATATTTTTTTTAAATGTTGTAATGCAATTTTTGAATGAACTAATGTTGTGTATACCTACATATGTTTTTATTATATTTTAAAATTAACGTATTTCAATAATGCCGCTTACCATTTGAGCTCTTGAAATTATCACAATCCATAACCACACCTTTTTTTCAATTTTCATGTCCAAAATAAAATTTGCTGCATTTTACTTCCTGATGAACTTCTCAGATTGGTTCTAAGCCTCTAAAGTAGGAAGGTTACCCAGATTATACATACAAATAAGTGGTATGGTTAACGATCTATAACACTGTTGGTACAAGCAAATATTAATTTGTACGCAACGCGGATGTTCCACGAAATGACAAAAACAAAATTGACACATACACCAAGCCTTCGGTAAACGGTTAATATACCATATAGTCTAAGAGCCGATAGCAAATTTTGGGAGTGGATGTATAACCAAAATCTGAGTATGAGGGTTTAAAGGGGCATATTTTGTGATATCGAAATCAAAAGTCTGGCAGGTTTTCTTGTCAGCCTTTAGCGAGGGCGGGATGTTGAAAATAGAGATTTTCCATATTTCTCATGGGGGGTATTATCCTTTCAATTAATTTTTTTAAAAATACATCATGGCGCTCTGTCATTTTCCCTAAGTCCAAAGACCTTATTCTTGGTGATCCGACCAATAGACCTCAAGTTATAAGGTTTTTAATCGAACCTCATCCGTTAATTTTTGGAGATTTATAAAACGCAAAAAATCAACAAAACAAAGTCTCCAAAAAAAGACGATTAAGGTTCGCTGTAAATGCTTATATCTTATATATAGGTCTTTGCACTTAGGGAAAATGACAGAGCATTATGATGCGTTTAAAAAAAAATAATTGAAGTGATTATACACCTGATAAGAAATTTAGAAATTCTATATTTTCAATACGCCGCCCCCGCCAAAGGCTGAGACAAAATGCTGCCAGACTTTTGTTTTCGAAATCAAAAAATATGCCCCTTCAAATCCTCATACTTAGATTTTGGTTATACATCCACTTCCAGCTGTCGGCTCGTGTACTAATAGTTACGCGCCGATATACGCTTATTACAGACATTTTTTTTTTTAAACTACGTTCATATGTCTGTACCTACTTGATAAGTTACCATAGGTATCAGAAACACTTTAACACAAGGACAACGACACTTTTACTACGTTTCCACCAACAACTAAACCGAGATTTAGGTAATGAGTTTCGTTTTGTGTTTCCACTGCACAAAAAAATCAAAAAGAGGATTATTCATAAGATCAAAAAGAGGATTATCAAATGGTGCATAATTTTTTTTGATAGGAAGTGGAAGTGAGATAGATAGTTTTTGTTTACATTTCCATCTGCCAATAAACGAAAATGGCGTTTAAATGGGTCGGTTCCACAATTATTCTCCGAAAAAAGTTTGTTTGATTTGACAAACTAATATTTCCAAGTATATTTGAATGAGTTTTATTTGAAATCTTCATTTGGTGAGATTCAAATTTGTATGGTAAATCTTCGAGATTTCAAGGAGATTTGTGATAATCTTGCTAAATCTCGGCTTAGTGTCTGGTGGAAACGCAGTATTAAATATAAACACTCCGACAACAATTGTCGATGATTTTTGAATAATCTCATTTTCAATCAGTCAAAACAATAATTTTGACTGGAAAACTGGAATAACTTACGAGTAGCTAATTGACACATAAAGGTCAATGGGTAAAGATGCATGGAGCGTGGGCCCAGCACCAATAAGAACGGCCTTCATAACGTGTATAGGTTATATAATATGTTTATGCATTCATTATCCGTTAACCGTTTGTCCAAATTCGCTGTGTGACAAAAGTTATATAATTTTGATTAGAATGAGTTTTAGGGTCCCAACTCCTTTTGCCCATATAGTCGGGGAGACGGCCATAGGACGACCTACCCTCATCTCTTTACCAGATGAGAGGTATACAGTTTTTTAAATAGTGTCCAAGCAAACAGTTTGTGCATGTGTTGCCCAAAAAATAGTGGGCCCTTCATAGGGTTAGGTCTGCAAAATTTGGTCGGAGGAAAGTATGCCCGATGAATGGAACCTCGGTATAGTGTGCCCCATCCATAAAAAGGAAGATGTTCTGAAATCTACCAACTACAGAGGAATTAGTCTCCTAAACGTCGCTTACAAAATCTTGTCGGCCATCCTGTGTGACCGCTTAAAACCTTTTGTCAACGATCTGATCGGCCCCTATCAGTGCGGTATTAGGCCAGGCAAGTCAACCGTCGATCAAATGTTCACACTCCGACAGATTTTAGAAAAATCCCGGGAATTTCAGACCACCACACCACCACACCACCACACCACCACACCACCACACCACCACCTTTCAGACCACCACACCACCTTTTTATCGATTTTAAAGTCGCGTATGATAGCGTGAAAAGGGACGAATTATACAGAGCCATGCCAAGTCTCGGCATCCCTGCCAAACTCGTCCGCCTGTGCAGGATGACGATGGAGAAATCTCGCTGCTCCGTCAAAATTGGTAAGAACACCACCGATTCCTTTGATGTTGGGAAAGGATTGAGGCAAGGCGACGCGTTATCATGCAACCTATTCCACATCGTTCTTGAAGCCATTGTACGCAACGCACATGTCAACACCAGCGGTACAATCTATCAAAAGTCCGTTCAATTGCTTGCATATGCGGATGACATTGACATTTTCGGCAGAACGAAGCGAGCTGTGGCAGGGGCATTTGCGAGCATTGAATCGGAGGCGGCTAGAATGGGATTGGTGGTTAATGAAGACAAGAAGAAGTATATGCTGTCATCGACGGAGGAATCTCAACATCGTCGACTCGGGCAAAATATCACGATGGACAGATATAACTTCGAAGTTGTCAAGGACTTCGTCTACCTGGGCTCCACTATTACATCGCAGAATGACATCAGTGCAGAGATCAAGCGAAGAATTAATCTTGCCAACCGCTGTTTCTTCGGTCTAAGAACGCATTTAAGTAGTAAGGCCCTCTCTCAGAGAACCAAAGAGACTTTACACAAAACCCTAATCATCCCGGTCCTGCTTTATGGGTCAGAAGCATGGACACTGAAAGATTCGGATAAAAATCTGCTAGGGTGCTTTGAGATGAAGATTCTTCGTGTTATTTTTGGTCCGGTGTGTATCGAAGGAGTATGGAGGAGAAGATTCAACGACTAGCTATACGGGCTGTACAGCGACGTTGACCTGGTCAAAAAGCTGAAAATACAGCGGCTGAGATGGCTGGGGCACGTGGAGCGTATGGACAGCAACGCACCTGCCCGACGAGTCTTCGAATCCAACCCCGATGGGGTACGCAGCAGAGGAAGAACCCGTAACAGGTGGCGCAATCAAGTGAATGGCGCAACTGGAAGCGGCTAGCTGGGGACAGAGCTGGCTGGAGGGGCTTGTTAGTTGAGGCCGAAACCCATCCTGGGCTGTGAGCGCCATCAAAAGTAAAGTAAGTAAGTCATAGGGTTGCCACGGTTTAGAGATCAATTTTTGCTTTTATTCAATTATCTGATTGCACTTATATGGTAAGCCAAAAGGATATTCAAAAAATATACTATGAAAGGAAATTTAACTTAAAAATTTCCAAATACGGGATTTATTGAAATTTTTAATTTAAGTAGGGTAAATTAGGGTCGAAATCTTATTTTCTAAACGGTATGTCACAGCAAAATGATTTTTTTTGCAATCGATAGATGTTGTTGAATACATGAAAACTATACATAACAACAAAAATTTTCAAAAATTTACAACTCGAGATATGAGCGTTTGAAAGTCAAAAATGCCGAAATAGATGTTTGAGAAAAAATTTACCATAAATCAGTGTGACGTTCTATTGAAATATATGGTATGTTGTTATGAAGCTGATTGATAAAAAGATAATAAGTATCTGCCAGATTTTTAATTAAAGCTTTGGTTTTGGCAAAGTAAATTTTTGAAAAATATTTTTTGTTTTTAATTTAAAGGTTGTTTTATTTTTATTTTTGTACCCTTTGGTATTTTCATTGAAATTAACATCAAAATGCAGATAATTTTCCTATATAAGCATGATAGTACCAGGATTTCTACAAAAACTTGATTAAAACTCAGGGTTGCCGCACTTTAATATTTCCCTTTGCATCCCACTATTGTGTAGGCAACCCATGCACAAACTGTTTGTTTGGATACTATTTAAAAAACTGTATACCTCTCATCTAGTGAAGAGTCGTCCTATGGCCGTCTCCCCGACTAATAGTTTTTCTTTAATATTTTCTGTATTTTTCGCTCGATTTAAGCCATTTTTTGGAATTAAGTTCTTTGAACCCATGATCAGAGATGACTATTTACTACATATGTGGTATTTCTACTACATTTATTTATTTTATGCATCTGCTACGTAGCAACTACGTGAACTACGTAGCAGCTACGTGAAACTTATTATTTAAAAAGTAGTCATTGTTAAACGTATAACACGTTAAACGTATAAAATTGTTAAAAAAGACGTTTTTTCTATATACATTTTGATTTTTCATTATCTACTACAAATTTTTGAAATCTACTTCGTTTTTTTTTTGCCAATTTGCTTCACTTTCTGGGCTCAGCATTGACATCCCTGCCCATAATACACTAGCTTTCAGATTTTTAAAATTATGTTTAGGAGTCGCAAGCATCAGTTTTATGCAAAAAGCAGTTTTTGGAGTATTTAATTTGTAAAAAATACAAATATTTCTGATGTCAAAATAATCTCTGGAAAACAGCAAACAAACATAAATTTGTATCGCATTTATCGTAATAAAAATGAGTATTATTTTCAAGGTTTGAAATTGCAATTCGTTAAAATTGGACAAAACAACCCACAAAACCACACTCAAAACCACCCTTATAATCATAAGGGTTGAAATATTTTTAACTTATTCCTTATTTTGTAACGAAAAAATTGGTACTACATTTATTACGGGCTGATGTGATAAAAAAAATATAAACAAAAAATATAATATTCAAAGGTGTTTTCTCGTGATAATACTTGCATTTAGGCTGCATAGCTTTCGCTCCATCATATTTAACATTAAAGGTTTTGACTGAACAACAACCACTTGTGTTGGCTACCACCGAGTATTACATTTTGGTTGGAATTATTTTAATTTCATGGCTGCCACACCAATCGACAACGGAGAGGAGAAAAAGAAAGAACCCGAATGAATAACATCTAACTTGTGTGTGGCTTGTAAAATTGCTAGTTGTCCAAATGCAATTGTAAATTAGAAAAACCTTCATTTGGATGGGCACGATCAGGTGACCTCGGTGCAATGCGTAGTGCAAGGGCCTCTGAGGTAGCTTGGTCTAATGGAAGCTGATGATTGGTGTGGCAGCCATGAAATTGCAATAATTCCAGCCAAAATGTAATACTCGGTGGTAGCCAACACAAGTGGTTGTTGTTCATTCAAAACCTTCAATGTAAAATATGATGGAGCGAAAGCTATGCAGCCTAACTGCAAGTGTTATCACGATAAAACACCTTTGAATATTATATTTTTTGTTTATATTTTTTTTATCTCATCAGCCCGTAATAAATGTAATACCAATTTTTTCGTTACTAAATAAGGAATAAGTTAAAAATATTTCAACCCTTTATAATTATAAGGGTAGTTTTGAGTGTGGTTTTGTAAGTTGTTTGGTCTTACTTTTACGAATTGCAAACGAACATTAAAAACGATACCTATTTCTATTCTGCTAAATGAGGTAAAAATTGATAATTTTTTGCTTTTTCCAGAGATGATTTTGACATCAAAAATATTATTTCGAAACCAATATTTGTATTTTTTACAAATTAAATACTCCAAAAACTGCTTTTTGCATAAAATTGATGCTAGCGCCCCTAAACATAATTTCAAAAATCTAAAAAAATTCAGGTAGTGTATCATAGGTTCAAAGAACTTTATTCCAAAAAATGGCTTAAATCGAGCGAAAAATACACAAAATATTAAATTTGGACAAACGGTTAACGGATAATGAATGCATAAACATCTACCTATATACGATATGAAGGCCGTTCTTATTGGTGCTAATTTTGATAATTCTGAAAAGCAAAGTTTGTTAATGGGAGGATTTACTTTAATTTAATTGTCGAGTAACTAATTATAACTTTATTTAGACATTGTGAAAGAAACCCTAAATATCGTTGGTTTGTGTATTTACTTCTATTATTAACATGTTTTAACAAAATAAAAATATTTGTTTTGTCCTTAAGGTAATCAATAATATAATAATTTAATAGTAATAGGGTTATAAAGAATTCAGTTTAAACATTCTTTAGGAGCAAATTTCTGCATGCACAATATTCTGTTTTCCAAAATATATTGCAATTTAAAACAAACTTATTTTAAAAATGTTAAATATATAGAACGATTTTGATTGTACTATCTACATTTATTTCTATAGATTAACAAGAACACAATTTGGAATTGTTGCTACATGTTCACAAAAAGTATTAAAAATTCAATAAAATAAAAAAGTACCATAATGTTTTGTATTTTATTTTGTACGGTACAGCACCTCTTTGTTCGAGTTGAAGAGATTATGAGCTCTGTATGCAAGTAAATTGCAGTTCATAAATACAAAAGCTTGAGTTTTAGTATCTTACTTGATTTGGGCCCCATCAAACACTTATATGGACAATTTTCAAAACGGGTTTTTAAAGTTAAATTGAAGCAACAGCATTACTTAGATGAAAATTGAAGACATTTGTTTAATATGTTTGGTTTCATTAAGCTCAAAATGTGAAAACTTCATTAGATCGATTCCAAACAGTGTTCAAAAAATTATCAAAGCTAGATGAGGACAACGTCACCTTAGAACCTCAAATATGGGATATTCGCGTAAGTTATGTTTAGTAATTTTAGATATTGGTCAATCATAGGAAAATTTGGGTAAATGGTTAATCTTTTAAGAAAGAAATACATACATACAATCTGTAAGGTTACTAAAACCACATAAAAATCAATTAGTTTCAGAGTAATAGATTTGTTTTAATGAGTTAAACAAAAAATCAAGGTCATTTTCAGGAAATTCGAACAAAAACAAATCATAAGAAAGTAAACCAAATTCACAGAAAACGTCGACTAATTTAAGATGGAGGAAATAAACGAAAATCCGCCATTTTAAAATACAAAATATTTCCCTAACATACAATAATACAAAACAACACGCTTAAGACCAGTTAAATTTTTGCCTTTTAGATGTCAGCACATTTGAATAGCTCCACCTCAATTTTCAAACAAAAAACAAAAAATAAATAAAGAATTGCTCCACGATAGAAAGGTAAAGAAAATTCAAATTTCAAAATAAAAGAAAAAAAGATGAGATTTCACTCGTGTTCACCCTCAGCGCGTTATCACCATTCAGGATGTGTATTTGCGATATTCTTTTCTACTCATAGGTATCATCTTATTTTTTTTTATTTTTATTTTTCTATGTAAAGGAAAAATCTCCGTTTTGTCAATGTGAAGCGAAGGATAATAAAAGAAATACAATTCACCACCTTCAAATCATCCATGTATTTCTGGTATAATTTCAATTCCAATTCCAATGTGTGTGCGCTTCTTTTCCCATCGTGTCTTCGTGGCTTTTATATTCGAATCAAATCCCGAAGAAAAGGATTTTACAAAAATTTTCACAAGCTATTTTTTTTTTTATTTTTCTTTTCTTATTACTCGGATGCCGTGGGTATTTTACATTTTGCAATTCCATCGAAAAGAGATTTAAAAATGAATTTGACAAACAAAAAAAAAGAATCTCAGAGGCGGAGAACGAAAATAATAAAAAAAATCAAATCAAAAGGATATCCTTGGAAGTTTTCTTAACAAACAAGCTCACACCTTCATCTTCATCCTACCACCCACTCAGACCCAAACCCAAACAACGTGTGTGTTACAACTTTTATACACAATCAAAAGGATATATGCAGCGCACAACTCCATTGTGCAAGTGATTCGAGCCGAAATGAATCCTTTTTTTTACACTTTTACATCGTGTCGGTATCGGTCGTTGTCGTGTTGGTCTTGTTGAATATACTATAGCTGTTATTATTGTATCTTTAGAAATTCACATCAATATAAACGTTTGTGTATCTCATTAGAATAGCAGATAGATTCCCAGTGGGGGTGTTAAGATACTTCCTTTGGAGATTCTTTCTTCTTCAATGAATAAACGCTTTGTCCAGCCAATGACTGAAATCTCTCACAAATACACATAGTTTTTCTTATTCTTTTCTTATTGAACAACAATACACAAAAAAGTTATCAATTTGTCGGTTTATTTGAAAAATTCCTATTCAAAAATTCTAAAGGGTGTTCACTGTTCAATCGGCTAGATTGATGATTTAAGTTTACAATTTAAGTTTTTACGATACGCTGCTGGAAATAAAAATAAAACGCTTGAACAACACAACGGCTTGAAAGATATGCGCAGTGGGGCCTCAAAGGGGAGTTTCTCGTGTCAAGGTTCCCCTTTCCCCGTGGAACCATTTTCAAATTCCGCCACAATTTTATTGAGACATATGAATTTAACAGCCAAATTTATAAACGTGGAATAGTGAAGGGTTAACCCTATTCCATGGACTAAGTACAAAATGTTATTTAAAAAACAAAATTTCGTCTAAGTGACGTTTACTAAGTTAAACCACCGAACATGGTGGTTTAATGAAGGAATAAAAGTCAGACGTGTCAAATAAATGATAATAACTTTGACAGAATTATAAGGTGTGTTCAGTAACTTGATCTACTTATTGTATTAGATTATCGTTTTGTTTTTATTAATGGAAAATTTTATTCCATGGACTAACTCTTTATTCCATGGTATTGTAAAATCATCGAATAAATGTGGAATAAGCGTTTTTTATTAATACGGTCCAGAGTATTTATATTCAATTTGGTTTGCTTCTCTCAAAATAATTTTCTTGCATGAACAGTGAACAGTAGGTTTCTAATTTCCATGACAGACTTTTCTTTTTTTGTATCGGTCTATTTTTTCCAACTGATTTTTATTTTTAATAAGAGAAATGCGTTATGGACAAAAATGATCAAGCTTTACACTACAGCTCCATTGTTGGCACTTAAACAATTTGACGAACGACACTTTTTCATGGCTATTTTAGCTCCAGCGTGGCGTCAGTTCCACTTGTGATACTCTATTGTTTTCATCAGGCAGTGCAGCATCATTTTGTAAGATGTTTTTTTGGTAAAAATGAAATCATCACTAAAACAAATTATTGGGATTGAAGATTCCGCAAATCACGGAAAATAGTTTTCATTTGAAAGCTAATTTATTTTGCCAACGCAATTTAATTGAATTTTTTATCGAATAGCTCAGTTGTTATTATCTACAAAAAATATTTCTGAAGAAGAGAATACAGTTCACAGTTCTTTTTTCACAATGCATTAGAAGGGGTCATTATGCACATATGTAATGTATCTCAACTTAAGCCACCATCTTGGATTTAACAAAGGACTATTTTTTAGTGAATTAATCGGCAATTTGTCAAGTTTTTGTCATAAAATGTTGAAGTAAGACTCGATGTAAGCTTGTAGGTGGGTTTAAAACAGGAACACAATTTTTTATAGTATCATTTTTTTTTTTGTTATTTCAGTGCTCATAATAATTTATAGTCAAGAGTGCTGAAAACCAGATAAAATTGATTTCGCTTTTTTAGAAAATTATAAAAATGACCTTTTCCTTACAAAACTGTGTTTAAGATACTTTATGTTTAAACCGAGGATTTTTTTAAAATTACAAGAAATTAGAAAAAAAATATTTTTCGTAATTTTTGAATTTTCTAATAAGCTAATAAGTACATCTGGTTTTTAGCATTCGACTAAAAATAATTAAGAGTTACAAAATGTTTAGTTTGAAAATTTATTTTTCAAAAACTATTGACTGAGACACTTGGATTTAAAAAAAAAGATATACCGTCGATGAGTAAGTGTTGCCTTTGTCTTTCAATTACTTTTTTTACATTCCAAGAATTTATTTTTAGGAAATCGCCCCTGCTGACTAGACGGAGAAAACCAGACCCTATCGCTTGAGAACTGTTTCTTGTTTTAACCAACCTAGAAAGTACAATTTTTCTTTTAGGCCATTTGTCATTGCGTTTAAATTTTGGTTATATTTGATCCCAAATAAATTTGATCCGTTTTTATAGGGCTGAATAAAATTGAAGGGTTTTGTTGTGTCAATTCCATTAAATGGAGTTTTTTTAAAATATACACTTCCATTTGAAGTTCCTTGCGTTAAGGAACCTAACCTAGAGGCGGTGTCAACCTATCCAAAAATGTTCAGATACCTTGATTTGTTGTTGCAATAGCTTTTTTCAGAAGGAATCACAACACAAAATCTATCAAAATCACTTTGGATACGATCTTGAACGTGGAAATAGCATTTTATCAAAGTCATGAACCTAGTATGCCTGGACTGTCAGTCGATCGTCATTCCCAAACAAAAGTTTCATTGAAGATGGTTTCACTGATTAAAATCGACAACAGTGCCCATTGTGCCGCGCCGAATGTTTCTCGTTGGTTTGGAATAGCCTTAAGCGGGGTACACATTATTAAACCTGTTTGCCAAATCTGTTCACGTTTAATAGTGTGTACTCTCTGTTTAACAAATACGTTCTTTGTTCACAAATTTTGTTGATACTGTTGAGTGCTTGACATCAAACTGGTTTGTCAAACAGGTTTGACAATGTTTACCACGTTTTAATCCATGATTATTGAAACTGTGATATCTTCGAATGTGTTTATTGTTGATCAAATTGTTTTAAAAAAATCCAAAGTATGAGTTCCTAGTCATGAATGATATGTATCGATTTATTTTTTAAATAAACAGAACCATCGTGATGTACGTTCCTAGCAGTCCAGTTATAATAGGTCGATGGTGTCAGTAATGTGCAAGAATTTTAATACAAACGTCAAAATTTATCCACTAATTAAAATTTAAACGAGCTCCTGAGCAGGTTAAATGTTGACGACTGTAATTTTCAATAATGTGATAATTTAGCCATGGGATCAAATTTAACGCACTTTTAACGCAATTGACACAGGGCCTTAGTTTTACTTAAATCTTTAATGTCAAATGTAAAAAATAGTCGAGTTATTCACAAAAAACAAGTTTTTCGTTACATTCAACACCTTGGCTAAGTGGGTGTCGCAATTCTGTCTGTCTGTCCTCGCACATTCAGGTATTTCTTCAAACTTGATACCTACTGTTTTTTGAGTAATATGCCCGCATGGTTTGCAATTTTTTAGGAACAAAAATAGTGGTACCTGCCATACAAAATTCTTTTAACCAAAAAGGAAAATGTTATCTTTCTCAAAAATGGCCCGAAGATTTTTTTAACCAAAAAGCATATAATTAAAATAGGCTAGTTTTTGATAATTGTGTTCTTTTACACAAAAATTGTATTTATTAAATTATTTTTGACATTGATTTTATCATTTTTTTTTATGGTGAACTTAAAAAAAGTTCAAACATTATTGTGAACCAAAATTAAAAAAAAAAAAAATTACAAATTTTTTTGTGAAAACTCAATATTTTAAAAACGAGTTAGAGCCGATTTTTCAATAGCAAGTTAAGGAGTTAGTTATTTACTCGAAAAATAAAGTTATTTGGCTCTTTAACAATGGGATAGCAAAATTTAATTTTTCAATTGAGAAAAAATAATCTACAGAACATTATAATTTGAATGTCACTCTCATTTATGTTTGTATATGATTTTGATATTTTTGTTTTTGTATATCGAACATTTCTAAAGTAATTTTAATTTTATTTAACGTTTATTTCAAAGCAATGTTGACAAACAGTAATGTTTGACTTTGAAAATATTTATTCCTATGAATAACTTTATCTGAATTCTCAATGAGCAGATACATTTACTGTTCCTATTCCTAGGAATAATTTATATTTGCCATTGAGAAATAGATTTTTGCTCTATTTGAGGATTAAATACTAACTGACTGCTTATCTGACTATTGAAAAATTGGCCCTTAGTAAATTACCTTAAAACTTGATTTAAAGCAATTTTTTATTATTTTCTAGAATATTTGGAAAAACCATGTATCTAAGTTCAAAAATAACGGTATACCTTCCATACAAACCCCTTAAGAAAAATCTTATTTTTACCAAAAGCGGCTCCAAGAATTTTGATAATAAAATGTGTGTGATATTTAGGTAGTACCGACATACATTCTACTTTTTAAATAGAAACTATTTTGTTCTTTTAAACAGTATACTTTCCATTGCACCATTTTTTGACTTTCTCATTATTTGATAAACCTATTTAAATATTTTTTTATGCAGATGCTCATAAAAAATTTAAATAATTTGTGTACCTACATTAAAATTTTCGAAAAAATGTTTTTCCAATTAAAAAAAAAAATTTGTTTTGAAAAATCTTTTTTTTTTTACAAAAACGGACTTTTGAAACTTTTTGAATTAAATTTGTGTGTGTATATAAATAATTACTTTAAATTCACGTTCCAAATTTTAAAAAAAATGTTTTTAAATTTTATATTAAAAAACTATTAAAAAATAAACCGCTCCAACAATTTAATTTTTTTTTTTTTTTTTTTGTTCATAAAATAAATCATTTGGCATTCCACATTTAGAAATGACAAGCCATTATGCAATTATAGCACCTGTTAAATTATTTGATAACCAAACTATTTTTTGAAACTTTGTAATATTTTTCTCTGAAACAGAAATGGTTTTGGCATCAAGAAAACAAAAATAATCCCGCGAAATAAAATATATTAATTTTAGATCAAAATAAACAATATTTAAAATTTGGGAAATCCAAAGCAATTTCATTATTTGTATTTAATTTGCAAACTGTTATTCTCTTTTTATAACAGTCCTGAACAAATCGTTTTCTTTTTTAGTTGAAATTGTGGAGATAAGACGGAGGAAATTTTGTCCACAGCCAAACTCAAACAAAATTTATCTACGATACGATACGAATATAGTGGCCGTTGATACACCCTATCTAAAAAAATAAAATAAATCATTTGGCATTCCACATTTAGAAATGACAAGCCATTATGCAATTATAGCACCTGTTAAATTATTTGATAACCAAACTATTTTTTGAAACTTTGTAATATTTTTCTCTGAAACAGAAATGGTTTTGGCATCAAGAAAACAAAAATAATCCCGCGAAATAAAATATATTAATTTTAGATCAAAATAAACAATATTTAAAATTTGGGAAATCCAAAGCAATTTCATTATTTGTATTTAATTTGCAAACTGTTATTCTCTTTTTATAACAGTCCTGAACAAATCGTTTTCTTTTTTAGTTGAAATTGTGGAGATAAGACGGAGGAAATTTTGTCCACAGCCAAACTCAAACAAAATTTATCTACGATACGATACGAATATAGTGGCCGTTGATACACCCTATCTATTCCGCAACATATCCATTCAACCATTCATATCCTTTCACAATAATAAAATGTTTTATGCTCAACTTGTAAGAGTGCATAAGGATGATGTCTCCTTTTTCTTACAAATTCCGGTATTTTAAACGCGCACCCTCTTTCGTACGACAATCGAAATGGGCTTTTAAGCGTTTTTCTTATTTCCTTATCCTTTTTGATTCGATTTTTTTTCTATTTCCCACCCAAATTACATCAACAACAAGAACAACAACAACAGCAAAAAAAAAAACACAGTGTAATCAGGGTTTTGTTCGCTTGCCACACGGAAGTGAGATTAGGCCGGTATTGTTTGCGAGCAAAATGCAAAGTGAATAAAAAGTTAACAAAAAAAAAAGAAGAAAATAATAGAAAGAAAAATATGAAGAAGCAAAATTACAAATGAAAGAAAGAAAAATGATATTTTGTAGAAAAATACGTGATGTCCTTATCAATGATATGGACCGAAAAAAACACACAAAAACAAGCAGTAAATTATTCATGTGACTTGCTAAGGATGTTCTTCAGGGGGGTAACTACAGGAATGTGTAAGACACAACGAGTCACTACAAAGGTTCGTTGTTTTCTGGAAGACTATATTGAAGGTGAGACTAGAGTTTTTTTTATTGTTGATGGGGTGAGTCGTGAGTCGGTGACGGTATTTTTTTTTTTTTATTTTAAGGGACCATAACAAGTCATCTTTTTCTATATAATTTATATACCATGAAGAGGAGGATGAATGGAGGGGTATTTGAATTTTGGTGTGAGGAAATCGTAGAACATAAAGCAAGGTTATCAGTAGCTGTGAATATCATATTGTGGCACTTTGTCTTCTTCAAAACTGTCGTGCGATAAAACTTAAAATACGATTTTTAGAAGCTTGAAAGAATTTGGTTTATGTTTGTATGAGTGATTAATTGTGTGGCTTTAACATAGAAAAACTGAATAAGAAAAGAAAGAACCATTGCGGAAGTGACATAATACTTTATATAATTCAAGGTGTTTTGACCAATTCAATATTTAAAATTTGAAATGTTCACTTCTTCGGCTTTTTTCGTCATGGTCACATGATATTTTATTAATAAAAGATATTCATTAGATTTCCCAACTTTCGACTGAGTTTTCAGTCTTCTTCAGGGACACTTTATTAAACAATGAAACAAAAAGAAGAAAAACATTTGTATGTAGGTATACGTTATTATTTGTAATTTTTACATTTAAATATGTAAATATTTAAACGAAGAAATTAAAAATAGAAAAAAGTTTTTAAGTAGGTACAATGAGCACTTCTTAGTTAGAAGTTTAGTCAACACAACTGTTTAAAATTTAAAGAGAAAAGAGAAATATACAAGGAAAAAGAAAATTATTTTAATATGTACATATGTGTAAATTTATCGTAGTTATGTAGAGACTAGAGAACTATTAAACTCAGTCGAAACGTTGGGAAACTATGATGACCAAAAAAGCCGAAGATGTAAAAACTTCAAATTTTAAACAAATCAATCAAATTCCAAAAATATCAGCTTAATGGTTTGGCTTTAAGTGGAAAGTACCATGTTTTATAGCAAAGCCTTCAAAATATTAGATAAATTGAGCTCCGCTTGTCGGATATTTTTTAGGTTGTTGTGTCAAAATTAAAAATATAATTGGCTTTTTCTAAATATTAATATGCCAACAAATTGCCTAGTTTGGCATATGGTGGTCAGAGGGTTTTCGGTGATGGTCCACGGGGGTATGTCTATTAAATCCATTCAATTAACTTACTTCCATCAACAGGTCTATGGAAATATAATTCAATTAAATCACAAATGACTTCAACTCCAAGATGCATTTTGCCCAGTTACGACAAATATTTCATCAGTTAAATGTTGTGGTATGCTTCTAAGACGCAAATTTTTGTTGGAGTTGAGTGTTGAGGCCGTTTTAGTTTTTAATTGAACTATATTTAATCACTGCATATAATAGAATTAATTTGGTTGTATACATTTCTTCCCGAATCCCAAAGTTGACTCTTTGCCAACTGCTACATTTTGGAAATAAAATATTTTTAAAATAATAATTTGGAATCTAGAAGCAATTTAAATTTAAACAAAATTTTAAATATTATTTTAAGATTTATCCTAACCTATTAAAGTACTTTTATTTGGTTTTAAATATTCAATGATCTTATTAATTATAAGTCAGGCGCTTAAAAACTGGAAAAATTCAAAAAAAAAGAGCCCGACTGGATCGCAAAAAACTTGCTCTCGTAGCTAACAATTTTAACGTAGCTTGAAATTGACAATGTATATATTTATTGGTTCCATAACATTATGATCATTAAAAAAAAAGTTTTAAAAACAATTTAAAATATAAATGACTACTACGAGTTATAATAAATTAGTTATTTTAAAAGCTACAAAAGATTGAGCTCAAAAAAAAGTAAGCCATGCGGTTTGTTTAATAAATATAAATTTATGAAAAAAAATTCAAAAATCGTTAGAGCGGTTTTTTTTTAAATTAATTTTGTATATACAGGATGTCCAGTAAATAATGGATAACCTTGGAATGCCTCATAGTAGACTTCATGACCGTCCTGAAAACTAATAAAACAAATCCTGTCCCATCTACAAGAAAAGATATGTGCATTTTTTTGTTCAGTGCATTAATTTTTTGCGTTACTTAACGTTTTTGAATACCACGACTACAAGTGAAAAAGTTAAATCATCTCTGGTATGAAAAAATGCATTAATACCTAAGTGGCCAACTATTTTTAAAATATGCGCGTTAAATGCGGATTTCAAAATAGTTTATTTATTATTGCACCTTGAAACAATAGGAAGTTATTGGTAAAAATCAGCAACAAGACAGTCAATTTAGCAAAAACAAATGTCTTAAAAATAAGCAAATTAAACGTGAAAATAATATCATACCTCCAACATTGTAGATTTTTGATTGTCTGTTTTTATGATATTATCCTAGTGATAAATCCATCTTTTAACTTCTAGGGCCGATTGCAACATTACCAAAAATGTCAACAAAATGCAAAAAATGGCTGCATTTTCAAGCTTGTTTTGAATTATACCTGGTCTATTGGGCCCTAACAAAACCATAAAATATTTTCGCAGTTGCTTTAAGTTTATTTGTTATTTTCTTCAAAAAAAATAGTCTTTTGAGTTTTGAGCTAACTTTCAATCACTTGATCACTTAGTTAGAAAATAAAAATAGATATTTTTTTTAATTTATAGCAAATGCTCAAACAGTTTTCCACCCATTCTAATACAGGTTCTGCACCTCCGAATAAATGAAAATCTTGTAATAATCTTGTTAATTTTTGCTCAGAATCTGGTAATGCAGCTTTCTCCCCAATATTTCTCATGACCTTGCTGTACACGATCTTCTTAATGCAGCCCCTAAAGGTCCATCATGTCCATCTGCCTGTATCTCTGGCATATTAGTAACGCATCGGCTTGCACAAGATTGCATACCTCCTCAGAGAAGCTGATCGGCTTGCTGTATTCGATTTATTTAATGCACCTCTTATAAGAAAATTAATTTGGTAATAACCACTACCAACACATTTGATGTTTTTTCAAAAGGCCAATTGAAGAGGTATAATTCAAAACAAGCTCCAAAATGTAGCCGTTTTCTTGCACTTTGTTAACATCTTTGGTAATGTTGCATTCGGCTCTAGAAGTTAAAAGCTTGGATTTATCATTAGGACAACATTATAAAGACAGGCAATCAATCAAAAATCTACCATGTTCAACGCATTGTATTATTTTCACGTTTACTGTGCTAATTTTGAAAACTTTTGTTTTTGCTAAATTGGCTCCAGTATTGGAGATTTTTACAAATTACTTGCTATTGGTTCTAGATAAAATAATAAACTATACCATTTTGAAATCCGTATTCGACACGCATAATTTAGAAATAGTTTTTTCATACCAGAGATGATTTAACTTTTTCAAAAATTATTTTCTTTCAAATTTTGCATCGAAAATCAAAGTTCAATAATTGTTTTCTCTAAAAATTCCAACCGTTATTATAATTTTTGTCTTTTTATATTTTGGCAGAAACAATGTTAAATATTGCTACGAAAAAAAACCCGTAGAATTCATTTACTTGTAGTCGTGGTATTCAAAAACGTAAAGTAACGCAAAAAATAATGCACTGAACAAAAAAATGCACATATCTTTTCTTGTGGTTGGGATAGACTTTTTTTTTATTAGTTTTCAGGACAGTCATAAAGTCTACTATGAGGCATTCCAAGGTTATCCATTATTTACTGGACACCCTGTATAAAAATTCTTGAAAATTTTGTAAATTAAAATTTGGTATGGCAACTTTTAGTATTTAATAAAATACAATTTTTCACAAAACTAAAAAAAAACAATTATTAGCCCGTTTTCAAGATATTTAATTTTCAAAAAAAAAATCAATATTTTTTCGAAATTTTTTATATGCCAAATTGTTAAAATTGTAAGGGACCTTTTGTATAAAAATGTTGATTGGAAATTTTAAAAAGCGGTTGTATGACAAGTACCGTTAATAACCGTTATAAATTTTTTTTCTACCAAAATATTTACTTTAGTAATTTTAGTAGCTCGCAATTTTTCTTTTTTGAAAATCGTTAGAGCCGTTTTTGTAATAAATCTATTTTTGTATATTGGTTGTATGCCAGGTACAGTTATTTTTGAGTTTAAAAAAAAATCAATTTCCCCTCTAGGCTAAGGAAACACATAATAAACTTAAGTCCAAATCGCTTCAGCCGTTTAGGCTGCAGGTCGAGGTACAGACAGACGGACAGACAAACAGAATTACGAGACCCACTTTTTTCGCGTTCTTTATCATCGTAATGCCTATACTACGTATATCGCAATTAAAAATGTATATCTCTATAGCTGAAATAATTCATGGCTGAAGGACTAATAGCATTTTAATTTAACTTTTTGCGTAGTGATGTACCGTCAAAATTTCTGTTTTTAAAATACTGTAATTATAAAATCTGCTAACCCAAAGTTGTGTATGAAGAAAATTCTGTGTTTTAAAATAAATCAATTTAAATTATAATACATATTATGGTTACGAAAATTAGGCCAGTTTTGAATTTTTGCTACATGTTCACAAAAAGTATTTGAAATTCAATTAAATGAAAAAACTACCTATGTACGTCCAAGTTTGAATTTTATTTTTTTAGGTGTTAAACAATTAAAGTCTTGGAATGTACCTGAAATGTCACTTGATTTGAGCCCCATCAAAAACTTATGGACACTCTTCAAAAGCTATATTTAGAAGATGGATTGAAGCACCAGCAGAGATATATGCTTAGTCCAGGATCGGCAATAAGTAAACCACGGGCCAAATCTGGACCGCGAAGGGTCAAATCTGGACCGCGAAGGGTATGAATCTGAATCGTGCTTTTTCCGTTTCGAATTTCCACGTTTAGTCTCGTGCTACATCGGGATTTTCTTGTATCAAATCTTATTCCTTATTTTTATTTTTTTTTTATTTAATCTATATTGGAAACTAATTCCGAGGAAACTTTCGTTTGGAGGATATCAGAAAAATTCTTATGAAGCTGCCAAAATCTTCAGATTCGGCAGAAATGCTATCTGCAGATATATGTACAGGAACACTGCTCGTCATAAGGTTAGAAATAGGTAGTATTTGTGAAAAGTTAATCTGAAATGTCTCCTTTTGTATGCGAAAGAGATCAAAATTTGGTATGAGACACGAGAGACTGTTGACGGCAGATAAGAGAATAAGTGTAAGCCGAGTCACTTTTTTGAGTATTTTTATCATTTCAAAATGTTAGAAGCCCAAACAAAAAATTACGAAAAACGATGGTTTTAATGTTTTTTTTTTAAATTTTAATAGTCCAATTTGTATGCTAGTAATGTCGGCTGCTGGAAGCTCTCAAAATAAATTCGACAATTTGATCTTTAAGAGAGTTGTACAGCACAGTGATTCCAAATGGTCAAGTGAAATTTAACTAAAGCCAACTTAATGGCGTGAAGAAGTCATCTCATTGCTTCCCTTCTTCGTATTCGTATATACTTTTCGTTTGAGCCATCCCCTAACATTTAATGTTATCTTCAAGTCCGGTGCATAGGGAGTTAAGGGAGGAGTAGAGCATTTTGACTTAAGTTTTATGATTTTAACACTCCAGCTGCATGAATAGGGCTGCTGTTTGTATGAAAATCGGTGAAGTTCGTCTAAAAAGATCTTTGGTTTGCCGAAATAGGACTTCTAGCGACGCTATGTTGCACCACAATGAATTGAAACCATTCATCTTGGTACTTTCAACAACCAATTTTATCATTCCCTAACAGGATTTTGCTCCCGAATCATTACGCCTTCTTCCCTGTTATGATGACGGTTCAGAAATTGCTCCACTTTCCTCAACAAGATGGTTGTAACAATTTTTTCAACTATGAAGAGTAATTTCTGAACATTCTTCACACAGGCAAGGAGGGGTAATGAAGTCGAAGCAATATCCTATTATGATGTGATAAACTTGGTTGGTGAAAGTACAAAGATGAATGGTTTCCATTCATCATGGTACTACAAAGCGTCGCTAGAAGTACTATTTCCGCAAACCAAAGATCTATTTAGACAAACTTCACGGATATTCATACAAACAGCGCCCCTATTCATGCAGCTGGAGTGTTAAAATCATCAAACTTAAGTCAAAATGCTCTATTTTTCCCTTAACTCCCTATGCACCGGACTTGAAGATAACATTAAATGTTAGGGGATGGCTCAAACGAAAAGTATATACGAATACAAAAAGGGAAACAATGCGATGACTGCTTCACGCCATTAAGTTGGACTTAAGTTAAATTTCACTTGACCATTTGGAATCACTGTGCTGTACAACTCTCTTAAAGATCAAATTGTTGAATTTATTTTGAGAGCTGCCAGCAGCCGACATTACTAACAAATTAGACTAAGAAAATTAAAAAAAAAAAACATTAAAACCATCGTTTTTCGTAATTTTTTGTTTGTGCTTCTAACCTTATGAAACGATAAAAATACTCAAAAAAGTAACTCGGCTAACATTTATTCTCTTATCTGTCGTTAACTTTTTTTCTCGGAGGTCAAACATTAGTTGTTCTATGATATATTTAACAGTCTCTCTTGTGTCATACCAAATTTTGATTTCCTTCGCGTATAAAAGTAGATATTTCAGATTAACTTTTCACAAATACTGCCTGTTTCTAACCTTATGACGAGCAGTGTACCTTGCTAGGGCCGACTGTATTCCAACCTGTACAGTTAAAGTTAACTTCATACTTTTTCTCAAAATCTAATTAATCTTTTCTGGGCTCTCTAATGAAATATTTTCATCATCTGGACCGCACTTGAAACCGATTGCCGGACCCCTGTTCTAAATGCTTTTATACCAGGTTAAGTGTCGCATGATACTAAAATTGTGAAAAGCGCTTTAAAATCGAAAACACTTTTCGAGAAATTTGACGTAACAAAATGGTTTTATGAGAGGTACATAGTTTCATAGCATTAATAAATATTTTATTAAACATTTCCCTGAACTAAGTCTTGTCATGGTAAAAACCTGACTGAATATTGTGTTTCTTAAGCGGCTACACACACACATACTTAAATGTAGTAGGTTTTGGTATGTCGCTGTTAATAATGTAAGAAAAAATTTATCATTTACACGCGGAGTTTTCAGTGAACCGAACTTATGATAACTATGGAACTAGTTTTATGCATGGTAAATTTCCAATTTGTTAACCGATTTTTTTAGGTGGTTACCTTATTGCTTTCTATCAACATCAAAAATCTTTTACCCAGATAGGTAAACCTATACTTTTAAACATCCTTCTTTCATTATATTATTGATATGCCTAAGTCTTCAAAGTATTTTGCAATATAAATTGAATATTTATCGTATTAAATACACATCTTTACAAGTACGAAACCTCATCATAGAACGATAGAACTATCGTTCGCTCAAATAATCAAACAAAATTTCTCATTTTAACCTCAAAATTGATTTTATAATTAATTTATCCTGCTGAAAAAGTTATCCGTGTCATAACATAATGACGATGAAGAAAGTCGATATAATGTAGGTATACAAACATGGTGACAAGATGATGTTATTTTTCATACAAAACTTTCAACTAGGTATATGCATATAGTATCAACTTTCATAATGTAGGTAGGTATATCTACAAGAAAACCATACTTTTTTTTTGAATCACCCTGCACATACATAATGTGTACAAATAGATACTTACATTATGCTTTTCACACAAAACTGCATTTGATTTTCATTCCCAAATACCAACATATATGAAATATAATTCAATTCAATTGCAATTTTCATCCCAATAACCATTTAAAGTCTCCATCATCATCATCATCATAATAATAATCGTGCTGACGATGCCCTTACTGATGCTTCTATTCGACCCAAAATAGTTAATCCAAATAAATAACACAAAATCAGATTCGGTAGAGGCAGCAAAAAACACACATCCCATGTCAACACTTTTCGAATGCAATTTCAATCTCATTCATTACAACATGCTGCATGTGATTAAAATTACATGTGCGGCAATATTATGATGATCAAATTCTACTGAGCTGATGCACGAGCGACGAGCGGGATTTTTCCTGGGAATATACAATCAACAAAAAAAAATTAAACTTCAACCCCACCGTTGCTGATTGGAATTGATTGTTATTCAAAAATAGAAAATAAAAATAACCGCGTAAATGGCAAAAACGCGCCACACAACAAGTTACACGCCACCGTCATCATCCCGTGAACGTGTCAAACCACCCCAAAAACCTGATTTGTTCTCCGAAAAAAGCATTGATCCCGCACAGTCCCGCAAGTGCTATAAGTATAAACAAATTTTTCAAAAAAAATAGGTAATTTCACAGATCGTAATGCAATTTGCTGGTTTTGGTTGTTGTTTTTTGGAATTGGGACTCGGAAAATTCGAATTAGATTCGGCCTCGCTTCCGATTGGAGAATTGCGCGTGGAAACGCATGTTTCATCTCATTAAAAGTGCATTTCATACTCATTACTGTGGTGCCGGTGGTGGTGGTGGTGGTACAGATTTCGTGGAAGGGATGACGGTGAAGTTATTCGTTGTAAAATGCTACATTACGTACTTATTGTTAACTACCCTTAACGCCTCTCTTGTGATATGCATTGCTGTAATGATGGTGACCAGAGGTGGACCTGGACTTTTTTAACCTCGATAGGCCCATGTGTCTACCATAGACTCATAATATTTTTTTTTGATTCTGAAAGCTTTAGGAAACTTTTGAACACCAATTTAAAGTAATTACTAATTTAATTTCAAAAAATTTCTTAGCACCCTTTTTTAAAAAATCAAATTTTCGAACAAAAAAAATAGGATTTTTTATTTTTCAAAAATCGAAACAAATTGTGTGTATAAAATCTTCGGAGTCATTTTCGAGCAAAATAGTAACAGTTCTTTATCATCTGTGTTGGTAGGTACCGTTATTTTGCATCATCTTATACTTTCTTAAAAAAAATTGATAAAGTTGTTTTCGAAATATTGAGTCTTAAAAATAAATTCTTAACTTTTTTTTAAGTTCAAAAAAACAGTTTTTCAAAAATGTTGGTATACAATTCCATTTAAATTTCTAGAAGATTTTCCATAAAAATTAAAAAAAAAAAAACTGAACTGTTTTCAAGAAAATCAACAACCCAAAAAATGCCACCAATCAAGGATCTTATAATATCAATTTTTCGAAAAAAAAAAAAAAAATTACAAAATTAGTCTTAACCAGGCACGTAGCCAGTCGGGCTGGGTTTTGTAAAACATCAAAATTAAACATGTGAAGGAAATTTTAACGGGGCCATATTAAATCATCTTATTCATATCAATATTTTCAAAATTTTATATTGGGATAACCCTGAGGCCACAGTACTGGCTAGCCAATTATTGAAAAACACTAAAGATTTTTACCATACGCATACAAACTTAAGCTTAACTCGCTCGCCAACTGGCTTGCCTTTTTCGAAGCCAGTTGTGAAGCCAGTAATGATAGGGCTGCCAGACGTCGCGATTTTGGCGGGACAGTCCCGATATTTGATACCTCTCCCGATATCTGTCCCGATTTACAAATTTTCCCGATTTTGTCCCGACTTTCCATTTTTACTTGCTATATAGAACAATTATTGGATTTGTGTCAATCAACCAAAAGGATAACGATAATAGCCGCGTTTTATTATCCACCAAGATCCATTTGGATCATCCTCTGATAATAAAATGATCCAGATCCCACACAAATTTTGCATTTTGATTGTGGTACTCCTGAGTTTTTTGCCGTTTTCAATTTGGACATGTAAACAAAAAATTAAAAATGGAAAAGTAGTTGAAGTGTTTTATTATCTTTTATCGGGATCTGAATCTTGTTCTTATTTTTTACAGTGCTGACAACATTTACGAATCAAAATGGTCACCTGGTGCTGAGAATTAAAACTAATTCTTGGATCTTGAAATAGATCCAGATAGAAAGCAGGATCCCAAATTGTTTTTGTATTACGTGTAAAAGTTAATCCAGATCCGGATCCAAATCCCGATATAAAAGACAATAAAACACAGCTCATGTAGAAGTCCAAAAAATAATTTTCAACAAAAGACGTCCGTCGGTTTTTGCGTCCCAATTTATATCGAGCATAAGCAAATCGGTGGATTTCCTTCAAATTTGGTGTGAAATTTTTGTTTTAGCTCATCTGGTTAGAACGGTCATACAAAAATTTCGGTTTTATCACGTTTTCTTAAAAAATGGCTGTAATGGTTTTGATAAAACTTCGTACATGTTATCGCTAGAACAGTTCTTATAACACTGCATACCTTTAAGCCAAAAACAAATCGAAGAACTGAAATAAATGTTTGGGTTTTTGGTGCAAATTTCTGGTTCCTTACTTGTTTTGAGATATTCCCGAATATCTCGTTATTGGCTCCTTTGATTTTGTCATAATTTTGAATTCGTTAAGTACTTCTAGTTAATCAAAAAATATTGGCTATCATTTAAAATAGCCTAATTTTATTTTTCTAAATTAAAACGGTTTAGCAACAATTTCTAAATTTTAAATATTTTTTAACTTGTAAAACACGTCCAAAAAAGTGCCGCTCGTGCAAAAAATGCGCAAACATGCCTCATTTTGACATAAAGAAACGTTAAGAAGTGTCATATGGATTCAGTACGATAAAACTAAATAGATTTTAATTTAACTAAAGTGTTATGATATGTGATAGTACAATGCTAATCTCGGTTTAAATTTATTAATTCAAAATGGTTTAACATCGTACTAAATCGACTTAAATTTTGCGCCATTGCATTTAAGATTTGTATAAATAGATATTTTTCAATGTCCCGATTTGTACCGGTTTTTGGGACCTGGCGTCCCGATATTCACCTAAATAAATTTGGCAGCCCTAAGTAGAAAAGCATCTTGATAGCTTATGGTGAAAAAAATAAAATAGGCAACAACGCTCAAATATGATTGAATGATGGAAAAATTAGAAAATTAGAAAATTTTTCGCTCGGGAAAATGCTATTTTAGGGCTTTTGGAACCAAATATTCTCTCTACGCCAAAATTTAGTTTGTTACTTAAATATCTGTCAAAGTATGAACTGTCAAATTCTATAGAAGGACGCCTCTACGCGTTGATGATGGATTAAAAAAATCTCTAAAAATCTGATCTTTTTTAAGAATATTTAATAAACATTTTAGAATTAAATGATGGTAAACCCAATCACTTTGCATAAAAGTCTACTATTGACAGTAGCTAATCTGCTTTGACGATCGCACGACTTGAGAAAGAATTCGACCTCATTTCGATTCAACGCGTCATTATTATGTTCATAGCTTTATATACATATGTATTTTCTTTATAGAACTGCACGGAAGACTTTTAACAATTTCTGTCGGAGGATATTGGAAAAGATTCCTATAAAGCTAAAAATTATGACTTACAAACGCTGGGCTACGTTAGGGAATTTCGGAAGAATACCTCGAACAAAAAAATCGATTTCGAGGTATTTTTCATTTCGACGGATACCTCGGTAGGGGCCGAATGTATACCATACCAACCAACTTATACAATTAAGGTTAAGTTCTTATATATTTTTTTGAAATTTTCTTTAAATCTTTTCTGGACTCTAGTATAAAATATTTTCATCATCTGGACCGCACTTGAAACTATATACTAGAGGTCCCAATAATAACCATTTACTGAACAAAAATTTACCAAAAAGTAGCCTGTAGCCATGTCCCAAAGCAATCGTATTGTATCTAGTTTCAAAACTTAATGTATTTTTCGAAATGTTGTGTTTTCAAAAACATAACTGCAATTGTTTTTTTAAATTCCTAACACAGATTTTCAAAAACTTTGGTAATATTTTAACTTTTTATAAACTTCTCCATAAAAAAAATCAACTGACGAAATGACCCATTCAAAAAAAAAAAAATGGTGGTATCATAAATAAACATTTGTTGAAAATAAAAAGTACCAAAAAGTAGCCTTTCCGTACTAACAATTTTATTTTATAATAATGTAGGAACCGTTTTTTATAATAATAATTATGTTCCTTAGCAACTCAAAAAATTTGTATGGCTGGTACCGTTATTTTTGGACATAGAAAAAAATCAAAAAAAAATATGTAAGCATACCGTCCCAATCGACCGAACCGCAGTGTTTTTTTTTATGAAAGTTTGCAAAAATCAAAATCACTACCACTTCGTGTACATTCAGCATTGCATCTAAAAGAACTGAGGTCTTACATGCCTATAGTTAACATTAAAACAAAAAAAATATTACTTGCAGAGGCCCTTAAAGATTTGGCACCTTTAGATCATGAAAAGGTATTTTTTTTATTTGAAGCTAATCCGTCCATGGATATTGACTTTTCCGATTCGCCTTTATTAGATTTATATAGATCAAATTTATTACTTGTTTACTTGTAACACAGTGCATTAAGTATAAAGGCGGCAACAATGTATTAGAAAGTGATTGTATACTTTTACAACCCCCCTAGAAAAAATTCGTTTAATTTGTGTATTTATAGTAAGTACAATAGTCCTTCGAGGGTTAAATACTGATGACAGTTGAGTGTTGGCGGGTGGAAACAATAACTCTCAATTTGCATGTGAATAAAACAATGCGTGATGCCAGCTTATAGCCGTAAAATAGTAATAATATACATATGTATATAGGTAAATGAATTTGTGTAATTTTTGTTCATGCTTAAATTATAGGATCTGATTTGATTTTTGTGATTAATTGTAAATATGTATAATAAAATATTTTTTGGACTTCTGGGAAACTTTGCATTTTATTTATTAAAAAGTGCACTATAGGGTTGATTTGGTATTCAACAGATATCCTGGTTCTGCTTTCTGCATGTGGCAATATCGAATGACACGTTTTGTGCGTGAAGTTGATTTAGGTATATTTAATTGTTTAAAGTTTGGTCATTTTTAAAGAATGATAAAGAAAACTATAGAAAAGTGTTCAGCATTTCCACTCGAAACAATGTAGTTGTTTGCTACATTTTCTGAAATATATATTTACCTCGTGCCATTTTGTACGATATGAACAAAAAAACACAATTTCTCTATATTTTTCAAACAAAAATAATAAAATAAATATTATAACTGGGTGTAAGACAAGAAAATTAAAAAACAACTCCAATTTTATGTCTGTGCCTTAACTTCAAAAAACTCTCCATCACTTGGATTCGGATGGACTTTCAAACGAGAAAAAATAGTTTGATGAATTTTTCCAATTATTTTTAAATAACGTCCATATTATATTCTTTATATATTTTTTTCACATTCGAAATTTTCAGAAGTGAACAAAATTTTAGATATACAAAATTGTTTTCAAATTTAAAAAAAAAAACAATTTATTTGCCCAATGAAACGCATAAATTGTCAAAATCTGTATCTTTTATCTAGCGATGGAAAACACCATAATACTACGTTTTTTTTAGGCCAAATAATGTAATTTGGTGACAAAATCTAAGGAGTATATCCGAAATGACCTCATTTTTCATTAAAAAAAATCAATTTTCCAAGTTAAAAAACCCAACCTACTGTCCGTCCGTTTGTCTGGGTGGCCATCTGGCTGGCTGTCCGTCTGGCATGCTGTCCATCCATCTGGTCAGCTATTTGACGGTCCGTCCATGCGTCTGGATATCCGTCTGGCTATCCGTCTATCGATCTGGTCAACCATCCATCAATCCGGCCCACAGTTAGTGGTCCGTTTTTTGAATTTTTGACAATTTGGCGTTTATTTTACAACTGTTAACTGTCAGAATTTTTAGTTTGACATCAGATTCAAACGATGCAATAAAAAAAAATAAACTTTTGTACAGATATTATTTTAAATTTTTCAAATATTTCAGAGAAAGGAGCAACTGACACAAAATTTGGTTTATCTATCAGCTTTTAACAATGAAAATTGTCAAATTTGTATGAGGTTCGAATCAGATGTGGTCAAACAAAAATTGTTGAATCAAGAAATTAAGGCAACATCACACAAAACAATTCTAATCCATAATGAACTTGACGGAACATTTTGGACTAACTTTTCTAAATTTGGTACATATCTATACTGGAACCATTTTTATATTTTAGTACACATTTAGACACATGACTAGTCTCAAGACATTTCAATCATAAATTTTACAAGATTCCTGGCTTTGAAAAGGCTTTCGTTGGAATTTGTACATTTCGAACTATGTTCTAGCCTAAATTGAGAAGCTCACATTAAGAATACAAAAATATAGGCAGTACCACTGAATTCTGCGTCCCCAAATCGTTAAGTTTACCTAATTTCATTAATTTCCGTCAAGAATTGGCGTGGGAAATTATTTTTGTCCACAGAATTCAACAAACGTTTATGCAAAAGTGCTTGCGAAATTAATTTTTCGGGTGGGTCTATAATGCAAAACTTTTAAGATCATGGAATTAAGAAATGTTTGGAGCTCTAGAAATTGAAAAAATTATTTCATTTGGATGAATGGTTTGGCTTGTAGAGCGAATCAAAGTTGATAAATTTTCATGGTAAGGAAAAAAAATATTTTTTGTTTAGCTTCGAGTGTACAAACTATAGGAAATGATCGTAAAAAAGCAAAGTTTTGTATATGTACTTGTTAATTACTAAAATCAAAAATCGACTTAAAACCAAACTCGATGAATAAGGAATCCTTAAACTCAGTTGGATAGAGTTCCGCTAGAGAGATTTGATTTGAGTAAGTCGGTCAATTTTGTCTGCGTTTTTACTTGCGATATATGTAGTATAGGGCAAGTTTATGATTAGTGCAACAAAAAAAATTTCGAGATAATAATTTTCCCTAACATTACGATGATAGAGAAAAAAGCGAAAAAAGTGGGTCTCGCAATTCTGTCTGTCTGTCCGTCTGTCTGTATGTACCTCGACCTGCAGCCTTAACGGCTGGAGTAATTTTCTTCTTCTATTTTTTGGACTTAAGGTTCTTAAGGGATTCCGTAGAGGGGAAATTGAAATTTTTTTTATCTCAAAATATAACGGTACCTGCCATACACCCAATATACAAAAATTGATTTTTTTTCAAAAATGGCTCTAACGATTTTGAAAAAAAAATTACGAGCTACTATAATTACTAAAATAAATATTGTCGTTGAAAAAAAAAATTGTTGGTAACGGTTATTAACGGTACCTGTCCGATTTTTTGGTTTTCAAATTTCTTGTTTACGGCTACACCGATTTCAACCAAATTTTGTACGCAAGTGGTACTTTACAATTTTAACAATTTTACATACAAAATTTTTTGAAAAAATAATTTTTGGATTTTAAAAAAAAATATTAAATTTTTTTTTTTTAAATTCAATATCTTGAAAACGGGTCAATGAATATGTTTTAATTTTGTGTAAAATTGTAAATGATTTAATTCTTAAAGTTTGCATACCAAATTTTATTTTTGAAAATGTTCAAGAATTTTTAAATATAAAAAATTAATTTTAAAGAAAACGATTTTTGAATTTTTTTTTTCGTAAATTCACATTTATCAAACAAATCAGATGGCAAACTTTTTTTTGAGCTCTATCTGTTTAAACTATTAAAAAAAAAAAACAAATTTAAAGTAAAGTGTTGGCACGATTTGGTGACAACATAAACTAATTTTATGAACTCTTCAATAAATACAGTTTTTTGTATGAAGGAGTTATAAAATCCTTTATGGGAAACATTTTATTAATAATACATAATATACAATTCATTTTATTATACTTACATTAGTTTCTTTATTTTAGGATATGATATTTCTTGCATTTAATTTACTTATTTAGTTGTTAGGCAATTTAGTTTTTTTTCAAACGTGCTACTAGCGAGCTCAAATGACAAAGGATAAGTGAGAATGAGAAAGAGAAAAAAGGTTAAAATGGATGTTAATTGGTATGGTGGAACTTCCGGCATATTGGTTATAGCCGCTAGCCGCCAGGGAGGTAATTACTTTGTAAATTAATAACCCGGTTTTACTGGGTTTGCAACAGGGTTGTTAACATAAAGTAATAATTTATATTTTATATTGTTTTTAAAACTTTTATTAATGATATCATAATGTTATAGAACCACATATGCACATTGAGAATTTTAAGCTACGTTCAAGTTATTAGCTACGAGAGCAAGTTTGTGCGATCCAGTACTGTCCATTTTTTTTTCGAGGGTAGAAACAAAAATTGAAAATATAATTTCTTTGTTCCAAAGGTATGAGTGTTGAATTTAAATTAAATGATTTCGTTATTTAAAAGGAAAAACATATTTTATGTTCACTACCTATTTTTTATTTTTTGAAATGGTTTTGTAGTTCGTTTTTTTTGTAGCCCTTAAAAAAACTATTAAGAATGTATGTTTTTTTGGGGTATTATTAATTATGCACAGGTATTTTAATTGATAAGTGATTTTAACCGGATAACATAATTTTCAAATATTTAAAGTTTATAGGTAGATAGATAGTAGATAAAAGTTTTAAACGAATTAACAGTAACAAAGTTTACGTAGTCATGTCCGATATGCAAAAGGACACAAAATGGCTTCAATAATAATCTAGATGAATCACGAATATGTAATCTTTCCATTTCGTGCTAGAATCAGGTGCTGGAACTTATTTACAAACTGGCGTATACGATTCGACAAGACGGAGAGGACATTGTTGAATATATTGGGATCAAGGAGGCTGACAAAAAAAAAAGAAAACAAGAGATCCAAAGGCGTTTTCGCGATGAGCTTGGGCTTGATGTGGACAAACCAGTACAATGATTTGGAAACAACAATGATGGAGACACTTTAAGGAGATTTTTGAACATTCAGAGGCATCCGCTCGAATAACTGGAGTCAATAGAGAGGTTATAATGAGGCTCAAAATAATACCTAATGTTTTGAATTGCAGGGAAGTAGTGAATGCAATTAAATTTGGGGAGTATATCAAGGTAACAGCAGAGTTAATTAAAAAAAAAAGTATACTCAAAAACAAATTTAAAGTAAAGTGTTGGCACGATTTGGTGACAACATAAACTAATTTTATGAACTCTTCAATAAATACAGTTTTTTGTATGAAGGAGTTATAAAATCCTTTATGGGAAACATTTTATTAATAATACATAATATACAATTCATTTTATTATACTTACATTAGTTTCTTTATTTTAGGATATGATATTTCTTGCATTTAATTTACTTATTTAGTTGTTAGGCAATTTAGTTTTTTTTCAAACGTGCTACTAGCGAGCTCAAATGACAAAGGATAAGTGAGAATGAGAAAGAGAAAAAAGGTTAAAATGGATGTTAATTGGTATGGTGGAACTTCCGGCATATTGGTTATAGCCGCTAGCCGCCAGGGAGGTAATTACTTTGTAAATTAATAACCCGGTTTTACTGGGTTTGCAACAGGGTTGTTAACATAAAGTAATAATTTATATTTTATATTGTTTTTAAAACTTTTATTAATGATATCATAATGTTATAGAACCACATATGCACATTGAGAATTTTAAGCTACGTTCAAGTTATTAGCTACGAGAGCAAGTTTGTGCGATCCAGTACTGTCCATTTTTTTTTCGAGGGTAGAAACAAAAATTGAAAATATAATTTCTTTGTTCCAAAGGTATGAGTGTTGAATTTAAATTAAATGATTTCGTTATTTAAAAGGAAAAACATATTTTATGTTCACTACCTATTTTTTATTTTTTGAAATGGTTTTGTAGTTCGTTTTTTTTGTAGCCCTTAAAAAAACTATTAAGAATGTATGTTTTTTTGGGGTATTATTAATTATGCACAGGTATTTTAATTGATAAGTGATTTTAACCGGATAACATAATTTTCAAATATTTAAAGTTTATAGGTAGATAGATAGTAGATAAAAGTTTTAAACGAATTAACAGTAACAAAGTTTACGTAGTCATGTCCGATATGCAAAAGGACACAAAATGGCTTCAATAATAATCTAGATGAATCACGAATATGTAATCTTTCCATTTCGTGCTAGAATCAGGTGCTGGAACTTATTTACAAACTGGCGTATACGATTCGACAAGACGGAGAGGACATTGTTGAATATATTGGGATCAAGGAGGCTGACAAAAAAAAAAGAAAACAAGAGATCCAAAGGCGTTTTCGCGATGAGCTTGGGCTTGATGTGGACAAACCAGTACAATGATTTGGAAACAACAATGATGGAGACACTTTAAGGAGATTTTTGAACATTCAGAGGCATCCGCTCGAATAACTGGAGTCAATAGAGAGGTTATAATGAGGCTCAAAATAATACCTAATGTTTTGAATTGCAGGGAAGTAGTGAATGCAATTAAATTTGGGGAGTATATCAAGGTAACAGCAGAGTTAATTAAAAAAAAAAGTATACTCAAAAACAACTAACATCTACTATTCATAAAATTTTTGTTCATTGACAAAGTATCATATAATATCATTCACTACCACTTGGTGGAATGTCACAAGAAGCCCAGGAGTCCAAAAATAAAGACTACAAGAATTACAGACATCAAAATACGTGCAAGGTTTTAAGCATTCAGCAGAAGGAAGACCTTTATAACATGCTTGCAGCTTCATGCCTGAGGCATATAAGAAACCAAAAATAGCACTAATATTACAAATATTACAATTTTGTATGTACATTTTTGGTACGTTTACTTTTTTTTCCCACTTTTTAACTTGTAATCTATCTCTGAAATATTTTAGTACTGTAATGTACCTATACAAAAAAAACACTTAATAAACAAAAAACTAATACTTTTTTCCCCACTGTTTCACTCAAATTGGTTTGTTTTCTTTTTTCCCTACTGTTTCACTGAAATTATACTCAGATTATTCAAAAGCTGACTTGACATTTGTAAGGTAAAAAAACAATTATTTTAATCACCTTAACTAACATTTCTTATGTCAACAGCAAATTCTGGAACACCCTGTGAATTTTTTTTTTAACTCACCACTTTTATATCCTTGGAAATTTCCTTCAAGATAAAAAAAAGAATTGTTGCGATATCTTCATTGGTGATTTTAGCAACCAAAAAAGCCAATATGGGCTACTGTGGGCCGTCCATGAGCTTTACCATCCGTCTGGCCGACCATCTATCAATCTGGCCACTCGTATGTCTGGCCGTCCATCCGTCTATCTGGGCGCCCATCTGTCCATCTGCAAGCCTATATTTTTGGTATATCTCAAAAACTAAGCTGAAATTGAGAATATAACTTCAGACACTTTTTTGTAGGAAATTCAATTTTCTATCAAAATTGGTGATTCCAAAATTTTATAAAAACTAAAGCATGGAAATTTAACAAAAAATGACATAAAACAAATCGAAAAATCACTAATTTTATTTTTTTTTCTGCTAAATAGGTTTTAACTTTTTTTTGAGCAAATGTTTGCACAAGACATAAAAAAGCGAAACAAAGTAGATGCTCAGGCCTTTAATATGACGGAAAATTGGTGACGATAATTTATCTTTTCAAAAATAACATTTTTTTATTTTTTTTTTCAGCTTTTGCTCGTTGTCGTAAGCATCTTTTTGATTTGCAATGAATTGTTTCTATACCTAATTATAACAAGTTTTCCATTCTTGAAATATCTTCAAGTCGAGATTTTGACTCACGGGTGGTGTATAGGAAATAATTAGTGTCAATAATTTTTCAAGTTGTTAAAATAACGTAGGTATAACAATAAAATACTTTGTGATGAAAAATATGGTTTTTGGCTCATGTACTGATACATACATACCTAGGTTATGTAACATTTCGAATACCGACGTCAAATATCGTCTCGGATTTTTTTACCAGTAAAAGTATTAATGCCCCGGACTACACTCCTTTATAGTCTCTACTATCCATCATAACGAATAACTGGAAGTTGGATTCATTTATAACGCCCTCCAGAAATTGACACAGCCAGGACAATTCTATTATCCTCGATTAAAATCCCACCAACAAACGAGCGCCCACAAAACACAACCACCAGATATTCACTTTCCACAATTCACCGAAGAGTTAATAATACAATAAAGGATGCCCTCAGCAATTTGTGTTTGCCATTTAAAAACAAAAAAAAAAAAAAACAAAAATCAGCAAAAAAAAGAATGATAATAACGGGAAAAAAGTTACCCAAAGGAAAACCAGAAAAATAACAATAATAATATAAAACACCCGTGGAAATAAAAAATAGAAAAAAAGATGTCCGCAATCAAATAGAATTGAACACCCCCCTGCCTCTTTTTTTTATCAGAAAATAGAATTAAACCCTCCTGCCTCATTCTCCACCCATTTGTATGTTGTTGTTGTTGTTTTTTTTATTTCTTATACAAGAAAAAGAAAAGCTTGAATCGTTTCGTTGTCTGCCCAGTGCCCCTGCAGACACACAAAACGAGTGACCTCAACACGCAATAATAATTGTAAAAACATAGCAAGGAGAAATTTCATTTGCAGTCTCAATCTGGCTGGTTGATGGTAGCTTCTGGCGTTTTTTGTTTTTGACTCTTTAGAGGTGGTAGTTGGTAGAAGTCAGAAACGGTAAATAAAAAAATAAAAAATACAACGAGTTTGAATATCCTGTGGAAATTTGTTTTACCTCAAACGAGAGACACATTTTTCCGGAAAGCTAAATTATGATGTTGGAAAAAAAAATAACCTAATTGAATTTTCGAATCGCAAAAAAGCAACAGTGGTTGCAATGTTTTCCAAAAGAATGGGATGAAAGGTTTTAAATCGATCCGGTGACAGTTTTTTATTGCTATTTAAAAAACATTTAATTTCGTTTTTGAACAATATAATTATAAATCTGCCAATTAATTTATACGTATGTATTGTATATAGACATATAATACATTATTACCTATGCATGAACTTACACATACTTGTACTGTTCGTACGTTTGCACATACATAAAAATATAGACATCATTAATAGGTAGCACTACATATTAAACGTGCATATGTATAATCATTATAATTATAATTTCTTGCATATGTATAATTATTTTAAATTAAGTTTAAAAATTTTGTTTTTTTTTATAGACTAACGAATGTCATTTTTTCAAAAACCAAAACCCCGAATGCCAAAATCCCGACCAACTACACTGCCGTCCTAAGTAAAAAGGGCACATCGCCATTTTTGTGGTTTTGAGATAAATGCGTTTTAATGTTTTTGGTTTTTTTTGAAAACCATACGAAAATGGATTTATGACCATTTTCAATCGTGATTTTGCGACATTTTCAGTTGGAATTATGAATTTTTTTGTTCACACAAAAATAAGACACTGTTTAACGATTCCAAGTATACCTCAAACTCGATTTTTGATTTTTGGCGCTTAGTCCCTTTTTACTTAGGACGGCAGTACAATCTCTAATCCAAAATATCGAATGCCAAAATACCAGAGTGGTAAGCCATTCGGCTATTCTGACATTCAAAATGTACTTTTAAAGAGTATTTTTGTGTTGCTTAGGCTCAATTTATTCAATTTCCATTAAATATAAATTCGCTATGAAAAATTTGAAATTGACCCCCTTTAAATAAATTGGCACGACTGGATCGCACGAACTTGCTCTCGTAGCTAAAAACTTTAACGTAGCAAGAAATTGATGTGTACATGTACATATGTATTGGTTCCAAAACATTATATCATTAAAAAAAAATAAATAAATGATTACTATACATTTTTTATTTTAATGGCTTAAAAAGTTAAAGCTCAAAATAAAGTACGCCATCTGATTTGTTTGATAAATATGAATTTATGAAAAAAAAATCAAAAATCGTTGGAGCGGTTTTCTTAAAAATTAATTTTTAATATATAAAATTTTTTGCATATTTTCAAAAATAAAATCTCGTATGTCAACAGTTAGTATTTAACAAAATACAATTTTACACAAAATAATTAAGCACATTTTATGAAAAGTATTGCCAGGGGACTGAGGCCAGGGGACTGAGTGTTTTCACAGTTTTTGCGCCGAAAACATAGTTACGTTTTATTTGATATAAGAAAAAAAATTGTTTATACTGTGGTTTCACTAGGCCCATACAATAGCGTTAAAAAATGTGCATGCTATCATACAAAGTTTGTGCGTAAATCCTTGCCAGAGGACTGAGAAACTGAGTGGACATTCAATGTTTTCTATCACAAAACGTCTTCTTCGCAACTGACATACATAACGGACGCAATGAACTTTCACTATTATGTGTTATCGAGACTTCAAACTTCAATATACCATATCTGGAACTTCGATCATTGGTGCCTTAGTTATCGAAATTTTCGACTGTTTCAATCTGCCAGGGGACTGATAAGAAACTCGGGGGAGGGGAAATGTATCAGATCTTGATAATTCTTTTTGTCAATGTGGGTATAGACTTGATTGACTGCTGTAAAAAAAATCAGATTGATTGGTTAAACCGTTTTCAAAATAAAAGCGTAGCCATACAAAATTCCATCATTTGTCGAATCACCCTTATGCGAATTTGTTTGAATTGTAAAAGAGCTCTTGTATTAAAATTTTGGTTGAAATCGGTGTAGTAGTTCAGGAGAAATTGGAAATCTCAAAAATCGGTTCTATGTTAGATACCGTTAATAACCGTTACTGGTAAAATTTTTGTTCATAAAAATATTAACCATACCTCAAATAGTAAACGTACATTTTTTATTAAAATTCTTGAAGCCGTTTTTGAGAAAAATATAAGTTTTTTCTTAACGGTTTTACAACATTTGAATGGAAGGTACGGTTATTTTTGAACTTAGAAGCATGATTTTTTTAAATATTCTACAGAATAATAACAAGTTATTTTACACCTAGTTTCAAAAATATTGTTGTGGTAAAACCCAAAACAATAATAACTAAAAGTAAGCAATAAACATTCATGAACTCAATGCATATCAACCTACATATGTTTATGTTGAGAATGGTCAGCCGTCACCAAGCGATACCATCGGGTGTTGACCTGATCGTGTTACACATTATCATAGTCGGTCGCTATGCACCAAGTGCATTACAATATTTGTTTATATTGATTTTTGTTTATGACTGCACTTACATATATGCTTCACATCGACTGAGCAATTGGAATGCCTTTAAGGAAATGCAACGAAGGTTTATTTTGTCAAATAGACATTTAATTCTTACGTCATGTGAAGAGGTGTATTTGTAGGTCATAGGCAAAAGTCAATTCATATTCCAAGAGTGTGATAAATATATATATTGAAAGATTTATGAAATTTGGTTAAATTATTTTAAGTATAAATAGGAAAGAATTTTGAGAATAAATTTAGTCTAGTTTTACAATTACATAGAACACGACACAAATTATTATCTCGAGTTCGATGTTTTTTACGAATCCATAACTTACCATATTGTACCTATATTGCAAGTAAAAAGTTCTTTAAGTAAATACAAACAAATGCGAATTCTGTGTTTCTTACATGAGAAATTAAATACTCGTATAAATTTAAAAGAAAATAGTTTTGGTTCCTGCAATTTGAAATTAAAAGAAATAAACGCGTTGTGAGGCACACCATGGCGAATACGTAATATTATAGTAGTATAATAGTAAAGTTTGGGTATTATTACAGACATATTATGAGTATATGGCATTTGTTTAAATATCGAACACAACAGTCTGGTGGGTTAATTTTTTTTTTTAACTTTGATGGGGTTGGGCAGTTTAGAAAGCGATTTTTTGAATGGCTTTTTCCAATTTAATTAATTAAAACAAAAATTAAAATAATTTGCGTTGAGTTTTGGAAAGTATTTCTCTTGTCTTATTGGAAACGGCAGAAATATTTTATTTTTGAAGGTTTGGATACGATGTTCCACTTTTAATAGTCCTGTTTTTATTTTTTTAATAATAAATAATGAGATGTATTTTAAAAGTCAGGATTTTAAAAAACCTGTACTGTAGTAGACACAATTTTAAAACTTTTTTCGGGAGCTCTGAAAAACAGGATTTTAAAAAAGGCGGAATTCCGATACGCTCCCATTTTAGAAGTGTACTAGGCTTTGTTGTTCTTTATTTATTGTAATGGTTATTGCGATGGACTGTCACGCTGTTGGTCTGGGTTCACTTCCCAGCCTCGTCCACCTCTTGCGAGGAATTGACAAATCCTCCAAGAGTACCATTTGTCACGAATAAGTGCTTCTCGGCTAGCCGTTAGGATACGGCATAAAACTGTAGGCCCCCTCCATTTCTGTCAAAACGCGCACACAAGAATGGTTGCGAGTTGTTAGTCACTAGACCCGGTTCTTCACGAGCCGTTGCGCCACGTAATTTATTTTTGTTTAGGCTTTTTTCTTCATAAATCAAAATGAAATAATTTATTTTCAAAAAACTAGTAGTCTAAGAGCCCACAGCAGATTTGGCGTACGAAAGTGAACCAAAACAAAATTATGAGTCGAAAGGTGTATTAAGGTTGCGAGTGGTTAGTCACTAGGTGTGGTGTGGCGGCTGTAAGGTGGGAGGGGCAATTTTCTAAAAAAAATTGACTTTAAACTGCCTTTTACGTGGGAGGGGAAATTTTCTAAAAAATTGACTTAAAACAGAAAAAAAAATATTAAAAAACAACAGCAGCATGTACAATGACCTGTTATATTTTCTTAATAGGGCAGAAGTCCCTTCTTTTATTTCTCTTTTTAAATAAAGTTCTTTCAATAAATAGTTTTTGAAATATTAATGTATGAACTCAAAATTTTGAAAACAAAATTAAAAAAATGGTAAGAAATATTTTTTTCGCAAAATTTCACGTAATTAAGTACTATTTTTGTTTCCAAATTTCAATGCCCTTATCAATTTGTAGTCAAAAACTGAAACCCGGATGGTTCTAGGACTTTTACTTTTTAAGATATTAAAAAATAGATGAACCAGCTTTTTCTTAAGAATAAGACAAATCCGGCCAAATTATCATTTCAGCAACCAGTTAAAATAGGACAAACAAGCGGCAAACAATTCTCACATTATTGAAACTTGGTGGGAATGTCGGATTAACCATAAGAATAAAGAATCAAAAAGGTCCATCAAAATATCTGTATCCCACGGGTGTTTTTTGGAGGGGGAAAGGGGGAAGTATGACTTATCAAAATTAAAAAATTATATTGATACAATTTGGACATATGATACATGGTTTTAGGGTATTTTTCAATTCTGAATCTACTGACATCAAAATTAAGGCGCTACAATAATCCTAAAAAAAGTAATGGTCCTTTTATCCAGAGATGACTGTTTCCTTATACAAATTTTCATCAATGTACCATTCTTTTCAAGGTATTTTTTAATAGTTTACCAGTTTTACTGAAAAACAGTCATCTCTGGATAAAATGGACCATAACTTTTTTTAGGATTATTGTATCGCCTTAATTTTGATGTCATTAAATTCAGAATTGAAAAATACCCTAAATCATGTATCATATGTCCAAATTGTATCAATATACATAATTTTTTAATTTCGATAAGTCATACCTCCCCCTTTCCCCCTCAAAAAAACACCCGTGGGATACAGATATTTTTATGGACTCTTTTGATTCTTTATTCTTATGATTAATCCGACATTCCCACCAAGTTTCAAAAATGTAAGAATTTTTTTCCGCATGTTTGTCCTTTTTTAACTGGTTGATGAAATGATAATTTAGCCGGATTTGTCTTATTTTTATGAAAAAGCTGGTTCATTTACTTTTTAATATCTTAAAAAGTAAAACTCCTAGAACCATCCGGTTTTCAGTTTTTGACTACAAATTGACAAGGGCATTGAATTTTGGAAACAACAATAGTACTTAATTACGTGAAATTTTGCAAAAAAAATATTTTTTACCATTTTTTTAATTTTTTTTTTTTCAGAATTTTGAGTTCAAACAATAATATTTCAAAAACTGTTCATTGAACTATATTTAAAAAGGAATTGAAAGAAGGGACTTCTGGCCTTTCATGAAAATATAACACGGCATTGTACATGTTACCGTTGTTTTTTAATAATTTTTTTTCTGTTTTAATACAATTTTTTAGAAAATTGCCCCTCCCACCTAACAGCCGCCACTAGGGACTGCAAGACTTGCATTTCTTTTATCAGCCTTAATACACCTTTCGACTTATATAATTTTTGTTTGGTTCATTTTCGTACGCCAAATCTGCTCTGGGCTCTTGGTCTATAGTAACGTTATCTCAAAATACTAAAAACAAAATGAACAAGGTTTTTTTTTTTCTAAAAAAAAAGGTGTAAACTTTATTTATGGGTAGCATCAAATTAATAAATACAATCACACTGACTTTTTTTCAAAAATTATAAACAACACCATATAAATACGTACGGTTCCCATGATTAGAAGCACTCAAAAAAAAATATTTATTTCAACCTTATACTAGTACTAGTATATAAGTAGTATAAAGTACTCGTACGTTATACATACAAAGGAACATGTTAGGATATTTGTTCACAAATTCTACGCAAAATAAATCTTTTTTTTATTTGATTGTTAGACCCAACCACAAAATGCTATAAAAAGGCGTGGTATTTTAATGCATACCTAATTACATTTATTACATTTTTTAGCGTTTTTTATGATTTGCATATAAGGTTCGATAGACCTTTTTGTATAGAGAGGAGATAATTATTATTCCTTCAATTTTATTTATTTAGCAACTGATCAACATTGGATGTCAATATAAATTACAGTAAGAATAGGAGAGATGTGTTGGTAAAATTAATCAAAAATGTAAAGGGTCCGCCATCTAACGTTTTTTTTCAACTAGTGCTTATTTCGTGAATGGTAACACTAAGCTCATGTCTGATTTGACAGATAATTAGTTTTATCCTTCCGCTAAACGAATATGGTTGTGTATACGCTTGAACAACGCTGGGAAATATTGCGACATTACTTTGAACCTCATGGTAATGTTGCAGAATGTGTGCGAAAATTGCGTACGGATTTTGGAAGAAGAGAAGCACCGTCAGCTCCGTATGTTCGTTATCTTGTGAAAAAAGTGAAAGAAACTGGCGTCCTCATCGATAAACCAAAGCGTGAAAAGCTAAAAAACAGTGCGTACACCCGAGAATATTGCTGCTGTGGCAGAAAGTGTGCGTGAAGGGCCATCAACATCAATTCACCGTCGTTCTCAACAATTGAACATTTCGGAGACATCGTTGAGACGAATTTTGCATAAAGACCTTGGTAATATGACGCCATACGAAGTCCAATTGGTTCAGGAGTTGAAGCCAACTGACCATCCAATGCGTTTTCGCTTCGCAAAGTGGGCCTGCGATCGACTTAGAGAAGTTGCCGATTTTGCCAAAAAAAATCATCTTTTCAGATGAAGCTCATTTTGATCTTGGAGGGTATGTAAACAAGCAAAATTGTCGCATTTGGGGCACAGAAAACCCGCACGCATACATTGAAAAGCCGATCCACCCAAAACGAGTCACTGTTTGGTGCGGATTTTGGTCCAGAGTCATAATTGGGCCATTTTTCTTCAACTGAGCAAGGAGTGGCCGTTACAGTCAATGGCGATCGTTATCGGGCCATGTTGGACGAATGTTTGTTCACAAAAATTGAAGAGGAGGATATTGGCAACATTTGGTTTCAACAGAACGGCGCTACGTGCCACACAGCCGAAGCTACACTCGATGTTTTGCGCCCTGTTTTTGAAGATCGCATTATCAGCCGCAGAGCTGATGTCGTTTGGCCACCTCGGAGCTGCGATTTGACACCGTTGGACTATTATTTGTGGGGTGCCGTAAAAGATAAGTGTCACGCCGACAAGCCAGAGACAATTGACGCTTTAAAGGACAATATTCGTGAAGCCATTGGTGAAATACAGCTGCACACAATCGATAATGTGCTTAAAAATTGGACCGATCGTGTAGGCTACTGCATGGCCAGCCGAGGCAGCCATTTGAATGAAATTATTTTCCATTATTAACCGGAAGGATTGTACTTTCAAATAAAAAAAGAAATTTGAGAAAATATTCTGTAGTTTTTTATAGCATTTTCAAAAAAAAAAATAAAGTTATTTGGCGGACCCTTTATTAAATGAAGATGTCTTTTTAAGGCCAAGTGCCTTGGGTTTTTTTTTTGGAATTTAATTATCTTATATCTAAGCAACAATGTACTTCCTCCTATCTACTACATAAATGATGAAAATTGTAACAATAATAATAAAAGATATGATGAAGGTTTAAAAATATTTCACTTCACAAGTTGTTTTTTTTTTTTTTGGTTATTTGGTAATTTTGTTATTGTTGTTATTAAAAAGATTAACACTTTAGATATTTGATTTTCGATTCAGTAAAAAAATTCATATTAAAAAACATGTTTGCAATGAAGAGAACCGCACTGTATATACATAGTATAACCAAAACCGAAATCATAAAGATTTCTTCAAAATTATAATATTAACATGTTAACTTTAAATTGTCCATTTTTTATATTCTTAAATTTACTATACCACAATCAAAAAGTTCAAATGTAAAAATTATGTAAATAAGTCGATTTTAGTACCGTTGACCGTTGAATAGGTACCTATTCAATTTTCGTTAGTTAATAGATTACTTTTACGCTAAAGTAGCTCTTTTAGATACAAATTCTCTGGAAGACTTTTCTTTGTTTGTAAATCGTTCGTATCTGAAAGCAAAAAGTATTTGCGTATACAAAATTATAACTCTAAAACAAAATAAAACAAATTTAACTTACGTATGCCGATAGCGTGATACATCAGAAGGACTAAGTGATGGCCTTGTTGTTTTATAAGATTCAATTAAATGTTCATGTGTTACAACGATTTTGTCTGGTAAATTCTAGAAAAAAAAATTATTGAATGTTAAAAACACTTTTAATACATATATTTCAGACTAATTATCATATTTATTTTTTTTAAACCGTACAATTAGACAAAAGCTAATCGACCCAGCTGACTGAAAAGGGCAAGAGTAACAAATATAATTACATTTACAACAAAAACAGAGGTAAGAGCTTAACAAACTGTTTATTTTAACCCTTATCAAAAGATTCAATTTGTTTTCACTTAATGACGACCGAGGACGACGATGACGATATCTTTTCAAACCCTCAACACTTCTACAATTACTACAATGTGAAAAGGATAATGCACATCAGGTATGTATATTAGAGGTAGATTTTCATGGTCGTGTATCTGAAGCTGGTAATCTTTAATTAAACTTCATCCTTGTTCGTGCTTGTGCTTGAATACAGAACTCGATAATAAAGGTAGTGGATGTATTATATACGTTTCACTAGGCGACTGACGTACAACAATAATTAATTCAGGAAGGATAAATGACAATGCGTAACCTGTACCTGTACCTATGTTTTATTGAATGTAGCTTCTGTCTTGGCTTGATAATCAAGAGAAAGAGATCATAAAGGTTAGTGTTAATTTCTTTTTTAACTTAATTAAAGTTATGAAGTAATGGACTTGAGTTGAGAATAACGACTAGATTGCTAACATCTGTTAGTTAGATAGGTTCCAAAGAATTACAAATATACAGGGTGATTGGTATAAGGTGCACCAAAAAGCTGTAACGAGAAGGTTGGGTTGATACAAGAAAAACAAAACGTATGGGAGGGGGGGTTCTATTTCCCTCCGTTTAGGCGGGAGGGGTAATTTTCTAAAAAAAATACTTAAAACAGAAAAAAATTATTTAAAACCAACGGTTAAACTTCTCTTCTTTAATTTTCATTTTAAGTTAAATTGCGTTTGTGAATTGTTTTTGAAAAATCAATTTTCAAACTCGAAATTTTGAAAACAAAAATTTCAAACTAATTTTTTTGTCAAAATTTTACGTGATTTTACTATTTTTGTTTTCAAAACTCAATGCTCTTATTAATTTTTAGTCAAACACTGAAAACCACAAGGATCTAGGACTTTTACTTTTCAAGATATGAAAATATTAATGAAGCAACTTTATAATAGAAATAAGAAGAATCCAGCTAAATGATCATTTCAGCAACCAGTTGATTATTATCATCAACCTCGTTTTTTCTTGTTTTTACCAAGATGCTCATTTCTTAATTTTTTTATATCTTGAAAAGTCAAAGTCCTAGAACCATGCGGTTTTCAGTGTTTGACTAAAAATTGACAAGAGCATTAAGTTTTGAAAACAAAAATTATGCTTAATTACATAAAATTTTGAAAAAAATTTGTTTGACAATTTTTTTTTTTTTTTTTTCTCAATTGAAAATTAATTTTTTAAAAACTATTCACAAACGCAACTTAATTTAAAATGGAAATTAGAGAAACGATTTCTGGCTTTCCAAAAAGATGTAACAGAGCAGTGCAAGCTTTGTTTTTAAATAATTTGTTTTCTGTTTTAAGTCAATTTTTTTTAGAAATTACCCCTCCCGCCTTAACGGAGGAAAATAGACCCGCCTCCCATACGATTTTTTTCTTGTCCAGTCTACTCGATAGGTATAGCTTTTTGGTGCGCCTTTTACCAATAACCCTGTATATTTTTTTTATAAATCCAAAAATTATTTACAATTTTTTACTTGCGATAAAAGATCGAACTCCAGATAGGTATTAATTTTCCATAAATTATGATGACAGATAACGCGAAAAAAGTGGTACCTACTGTTTTTTGAGTAGTATGCCGAAAGGATACAGGTACTATAGGGCAAGTTTTGGATTCGTTAAAAAAATCGAACTCGAGGTAATAATTTTACCTACCATTACGATGATAAGGAATACGATAAAGAAGGGTCCCGCAATTCTGTCTGTATGTCTGTCTATCTATCAGTCTGTCAGTCCGTCAGTCTGTCAGTCTGTCAGTCTGTCAGTCTGTCAGTCTGTCAGCCTGTCAGTCTGTCTGTACTTCGGCGTGCAGTCTAAGCCACTGAAGCGATTTCTTACTAAGGCGGAGAGACACGGTGACAACCCGCTTCCTTTACTTTGAATTTCTATGATTTTCTTTGAATTTTATTATAAAATCCTGTCAATTTATCTTTGTATTTGAACTTGACTAAAATGGACAGCAATTCAAAGAAAAGAAACGCACCTAATTATTTTATTGATACAAAATAACCAAAACAAAACTCAACTATTCATTGATATGTGTCAATTTTTTTATAATTCACAAACGGCCTGCATTATTCCCAATGACCAAAATTTTTTTTCAACTATGAATTAGTGCTTCAAAGTCAACTATGAATTAGTGCTTCAAAGTCAACTATGAATTAGTGCTTCAAAGTATTCGGATATTTCGGATATCCGGATATCCGGAGAGGATCCGGATCCATGATCGGATATCCGAACTATCCGGAAAGTGTCGGATAGTTCCGGATGTCCGGATAGTTCCATGGGATAGTTGGGATCCGACACTATCCGGATAGTGTCGGATACCCGGATCCAGATTCGGATCCGAATCGAGTTTGATGAGCTTTGTTTATACTAATGGTAATATAGTGCAATATATACGTATGATACATGATTTAAGGGTAGTTTTTAATGCCAAATCGAATAATATGGAAATCAAGACGATACAATCCTCCGGTAAAAAGTTATTAATTTTTAAAGTAAATATGACTACGTATTTCCCTGGTAAATAATACACCAAATAGTCCGAAATTGAAAAAAAAAAAAATAGACATCAGTGAAACTTGGCGGGAGATTTGAATTTACCATAACAATGAAAAACAAAAGAGTGCATAAAAATATCTGCGTTTCACTAGTGTTTTTTGGTCAGCGAGAGGTGGAGGTGTGAGCTGGTCAAAATTAAAAATTCATCTTGATATAATTTAAATATGTTCTACTTAAAATGGAGTCATACTTTTTTTGAAAGTATGACTCCATTTTAAGTAGAACAGGTGAAATATAAAAAGAAAAATCAATTTGAAAAGAATGGTAAACTGGTGAAAATTTGCATGTGTATTTAATTTTGCTTGAGAACTAAGGATCAAAAGAGTCCACAAAAATATCTATGATGAAGGGGTGTTCTCTTTTTAAGGAAATAGGAAAGTATAGAATTATGACAATAGCAACTAACCCCAGAGATCGAAAATAACAGTTGACCTTTATTTTCAATTGGTTTCTCACTGATTGATATCAAATTCACCAAATATAATTTTGGTTTTGGTCTGAGTTTTATTTTTAATAAAGGAAAATGGTTTAATAATTATTCCCTCGTGACCTTTCTTAAAATGTTAAAATTATAAATGCGCTTTAGGTCTATATTTGTATCTAGGTCGTCTGATTTAGATACCTAGATACAAATATAGACCTAAATCCTATTTAGAATTTTGCCAGGAAATGGTTTACCTTAAACCGTTTCGATGGAAAATAAATCACAAATGGTTAAATTATTTAATCTTGTAAACTCAAATCATTGAAGAAAAAAACTTTTTCAAAGTAGGTACCTACGTTATTACGCAGGGATGTGACCCGAAAGTGGTGCAAAACCGGCACTAAACTCCGTCAGAACAGAAGATATAAAAAAGCAATTGTAACAGGAAAACACATTTTTCAAATTATGGTGGTTCAAAAAATGTTGTTTTTGACCAATTCCAATGAAAATGACAAAGTTTGTATATGTAGTTATGATAGAATTAAGGGAGAAAAAAATCTTTCCTCGTCAGGGTGGTTCAAAAAAATGTAACCTCCGTTGTTCTTTGACCGATTTCGATTGAAATAGGACGTAGGTAGCTGACATAAAATTATCGAAGAAAAAAAAAAAACAATTTAGGGCAGATAAAGAAAATTGTTTTGATCAAAAGAGTCCCTTAAAATATCACTTTTTGCTGACTTCACCATCGTTGCGTCGTCGTAGTTAGATTTGATTGAAACCTCCAATTGTTATTCTATACGCACCAATATCATATAAATCAATTATGTACTTTTTTTATACACCTACCTACCATTTACAAATATGAATACAATATCATTTAGTTCAAACTATAAGTAATGTTAAAATAATAATAATAAAAGAAATATTATCATGATAATAAGAAAACAAAAAGATTATACATACTATAAGGTAAAAACGTAGTGATATTCACTTTAAAAATCAATAACTTTTTAACGGAGGATTGTATCGTCTTGATTTTTATATTATTCAATTCGGCATTAAAAACTACCCTAAAATCATGTATCATATGTTTATATTGCACTATATTACCCTTAGTACCTTTAAACAAAACTCATCAAACTAGATTCGGATCCGAATCTGGATCCGGGTATCCGACACTATCCGGATAGTGTCGGATCCCAACTGTCTCATGCAACTATTCGGATATCCGTAACTATCCGGCACTATCCGGATAGTGTCGGGTCCCAATTATCTCATTCATATGTATCCGGATAGATTGAAGATTCGGATATTGTTTGAACCTCTACTATGAATCAACAATCGCAAATCGCAATAGGGGTACTCATGTCACAATTTATGCTGAGGAAAAAGTAGAACAACAAGCGTTTATGTTGAACTTAAATATTTATGTTTCGTATCTGCAAACGGTCCTTAGAGAATTTAATAGAATTAATAGGCTGATATTTTTGTCCGCGTCCGATCAAGAGGGAGTATCCGCATAAAGGAACATCAAATGTATGGAATTTAAATCTCAGGTCAACGATCGCGAGAATTTGTCCGTTTAAGGGATCTTTCCGTTTAAGGTAGCTGTCCGTAATAGGTTTTACTGTACCTATATCGCAAGTAAAAAAGACGAACAGGGGTTTTATAGAAACTGATTTAAATCAGATGACGTTAATACAGTAATTTCAGTGAGTATTCGAACAAAAATATCACATATCACAGGAATCATTACTAACAAGCTGAAATTTGGTAGGGAGATTCAAAATACATAGCACCAACAGTCATATGCTTAAGTTCCCAAAATATCCCAGATGGGGTCACCCCACCATCTTTAAACAAATCATCTATATTTTGGAGATTTATAAAGAACTGGGGAACTAATTATCCTAGAAAGGTCATTAAGTAAAAAATTGAACAGTTTCGACGAAAAATGGTGAAGAGGGTTGAATTTTAAGTCTATACATACTACTCATACAAATTTTATAATTCATTATTCTGACCCTAGAATCTAACATTTTATTTCAATTAAATTTAAAATAAGGGGGAATTATTTCTCACTGGAGTTGAAATTATTTCTCATTCAAAGTTAAAATAGGAGCAAAAAGTAACAACAAAAAAAACATTTAACCACTTTCGAACTCACAAACTCATTTAATGTACTTTGAACGTTTGATAAAAAGAACCTACAGTGTCAGGCCATGCAAAAGCACCCAATTTCACTTGGTTACATTTTGCTTAGGTAAATTTTTTAACTTGAATATATGTATTTAAATGAATTTTACTTAGTTAATTTACGTATACATTAGCTCTTCAATCGCAAAGAAAAAAAAATTATATTTGTTACACAGTAAAGGAAATACAACAAAAAATTTAAAAAAATATTAAAAGCAATTGCGACAAAACTAAAGCTCATAATTAAATTCTGTAGTTGTTTTCCAATATTTTGTTAAGAAGCCACTATTTTTGATAACTGGTGCTTGACAACTACCAGGCACTGACTCAATCAAGTTCTTTATGATTTCCTGGGGGATACTTTCAAGCAATTTCTGTTAGAACAACAAGAAAATCCTTGTTTTTGCAGCTATCACGTTGAAGCTGGCGATCTTCAATCTCCAATAGGTTTTTTTTATGGAGATGAGGTCAGGTGACTGTGTCGGCCACTTCAAAACGTTGATTTTATCTCCAAATACCAATTTTGCACTAATTTAGCGGTATGTTATGGATCGATGTCATATTGGAATGTCCATTTGAAGGGCATTTCTACTTTTGCGTGTGGCAGCATGATGTGTTGAAGGACGTCATCATACACAAAACGATCCAGTTATCAAAAGTAGTGGCTTCATAACAAAAAAAATAACAACTAGGCACCGAATGTAATTATGAGCTTTAGTTTTGTCGCAATTGCTTTTAATAATTTTTTAAATTTATTGTTGTATTTCCTTTAATGTGTAACTAATAAATTTTTTTTTTTACGATTGAAGAGCTTATGTATACCTACATTAACCAAATTAAATTCATTTAAGTATATTCAAGTTAAGAAATTTACCTAAGCAAAATGTAACCAAGTGAAATTGATTGCTTTTGTTTTGTCCGACACTGTATAAACTATTATTAAAACTTACCTGATGACCACATTTTTCCAATACTTCCTTTACAGCTGCCATATTTGCTGAAGTCAATATACTTTGAATATCCGCACCAGTATAATTTTGTGTCTTTGATGCCAGCCGTCCCAAGTCCACATTCTTATCCAAAAATAGCGTTTGTGATAAAGTTTTAAATATACTCAATCGAGCGGCGGTATCCGGGAGTGGACACTCAACCAATCGATCTATTCTACCCGATCGAAGGAGAGCAGGATCGAGTAATTCGGGGCGAGATGTTGCCGCAATAACTGTGACGCCTTGTAAGCCTTCAACACCATCCAATTCGGTAAGCAGCTGGTTGACAACACGATCTGTGACACCAGTCGAATCGTGTCCACGTTTCGGAGCCAAACTGTCAAATTCATCAAAGAACAGAACACACGGTCTGGCACTACGAGCACTGGAATAAGTAAAATGAGAAGAAAAAAAATAAAATAAATTAAAATAAAATAAAATATAAGGGAAGAAAATAAAATAAAAAAGAAGTTAAAAATATAAAAGCATATATCTCCTACCGAGTGAAAAGGTTCCGTACATTCTCCTCACTCTGACCAATGTATTTGGCAAGCAGCTCAGGACCCTTCACAGAAATTGTTCTCAAATTCCATGAATTAGCAATCTGAGCGACCAAATACGTTTTACCAGTACCAGGCGGTCCGAACAACAGCACACCAGCTTGATTCCGCAACGGAGAATCACTAAATATTTTTGGATACTGAAAAGAAAAAATATTAATTTCAATTTCAGGGGAAAAATCGAAAAAAATATCATTACTATTGTCGGCCAAACTAACACCTCTTCCAAAACAGTTACTACCGATTCTAGTCCAGGAATCTGTGCAACCGTCAAGCCAACATCACTAATCGCATCAGTTGGCTTATTATTGCTAACAATCCCTTGAAGGCAATATGAATTCGTACTCTCCAGAGACTTGGCCAAATGATCATTGGTCAAAATCGGATTAGTTTTGCCTAGAAAAAAATAAATAAATCAAGTTTTTCAAGAAAGCTGCGTTCTATAAGATTTCAAATACTCACTCAGTCTGTAAGCATAAAATATAGCCCTCTCAACGAACTGCACCAGATCTCCTTTATTATAGCCCTCTGTCAAATTGCCAAACCTCGCCAAATCTAATTTTTCCGAATCGATGTGATTGCAAAGTTCTTTAAGTATCATTTCTCTACCCAATCGACCGAGAGATGGAACTTTGGCAATTGTTTGGAAGAGATGACGACCTCTTGGTGAATATAGACGACGATTAAGTTTTTTTAAGCTCGAAACTGTAGCAATTACAGAAATTGGATTTGTAGCTGTGTACTCAACAATTAAGTGTTGGACAATATCGGCGATGCGATTGAAGTATTCACTGTCTTGAGTTGGTTGATCGCCAGTCGAATGAGCCAAGACGTCTAGATTTTCTAGGACAACGATTGCTGGGGCATTTTGAAGGCAGGTTGTGAAAATCTCACGGAGATCTTTTTGTATTGATTCGGTCTGTTGGAAATTTAGAGAAAAATAGAACAGGTTGAGGAAGACAGGAAGGAAGGAGGAGGGGTTGAGGAAGCGAAGAATGGGGGAAGAGAGGAACCGAGGAAAATGGGAAGAGATGAAGAGAGGAATAGAGGAACGGTGGAAGAGAGGAGGAGATGACAAGAAGAAGAATAGGAAGAGAGTATGAGAGAAAGAGGAAGAGGGGAAGAGGAAGAGTGGAAGAGAGAAAAAATAAAGAGAAGCAGAGGGAGAAGAAGACAGAATGAGCGGAAGAGAAGACAGCATGAGATAAAAGGACAGACAAAATGAGGAAAAGAGAAAGAAATCGAAAATTCATCATTTTTGGATTTAAAAGTGATTCTAAAGAGAGAGTTGTCTGAAGTCAAGAATTTCAAAGCTCACCTTTCTTCCTTTACTGCGAGTACTGTAGAAAATGTCATATGAACACGAATAAGGTTTCTTAACCAATTCATCTAAAACTCGCTCTACAATAACTGATTTTCCACAACCCGATTGACCTAGAAAGAACACAAACATAATACAAAAAAAAAACTCATCTCTATAAATTCCAAGCATACTAACCAGCAACTAAAATATTTCCCTGTCGAAGAACCGAATTCCTTTGATCCAAACATAAATTCATTTTCAACTGATCAACCAACTGGACAACAATATCATCAAACTCTGGCAATTTAATTAAATCCTTTACACTCAGAATAGTGTCCTCTTTAGTGTCCACTTCCAAGACATCACCAGCGTTTTTAATCAAATCAGCTGCATAGATTTTACATTCTTTCAAAAGCTGTGAATCCACCAGAGCATAAAGAAAATGTTCAGGACTAATGAGTATCGTCACAATCAATCCCTCATCCAACTTAATAACTTCATCTTGATTTAGTAGAAGAGGCGATAGTTTAGTTTTATCGGCAATAAACCGTTTAAACGCACCCTCCACAACTTTATAGTGAGTCTTTTTGTGCGAATACAGTTCGATTTTTTCCACAAAATTCAACACCATATGCTTGGGAGTTAAGGTGATTTTTTCGAGTTCATGCATTTTTAGCAATTGCATTAGATTCTCATTGATTTCGATGGTTTGATGGATGTTATTGGGGAAGTTTTCACCTTCAGCGACTACTTTAACAGTTACATAGTATTCACCATCTTCAGCGGTTCTCAAACAATAAACCTGATCAAGATCCATGAATTCGGGGAGATTGTTCTTGGTAACAAATATATCGGAGATTTGAGAATTATCTTCCCATTTACCAGATACAGCACGGAACTCAAAGGTTCCCGTGTTCTCTTTTTTGAGATCCCGAATTAATCGACGCATTTTTTCCAATCGATTGACTATCGATAAGCGGTTTACTACCGATTCCTTGCGGGTTAAGCTTTTTATATTGCTGACGGTTGTGGATCGAGACAAACCAGACTCAGAACTGCCAACAGATGACATGGTTTGACTTTTGGCAAGGGCATTGCCGTTGGTATGATTATCGCCATTTAAGGTGGTAAGTCCGTTGGTGATGTTATCGACTCTTGGTGCAATAATTAATTCTGTGGTGTGATCAATTCGGCCATAGTTGATGTTGGGTCGAATGCGATCTAAAATTGAGGTTAAGAAAATTGTTTGAGTTCTTTTAATTTTTAAACAGAAATTGGTAGAATTTCGAGTTTCCTTTTTCTCAATTTAAGCGTGATTGATGAGAAATTGAAAATGAAAATCAGTGTTTTGCATGTCTGTCTACGCATTCAGCCCATTTATTTACAAATCCCGAATGCTTAATGCTTAACTTACCAACAGTTAATGTGCATTGCATTGACTTGTTGACCCAAACCACCAGAAACTGCGTTGAATTGATAATCTTCGTCTGATCGAGAATATCGTTTTGCAGCTTCTCACTGCTCAATTCCTAGAAAACCATCAAATGAAATACAATATTGTCATAAATGAGATTTGGCACTGCAACCAAATGAATTATAATATCAAAATATAAAAAATGCATTACAATTATTTCCCAGTCTTTAGACGACACAGGTGTCACGTAAACACTCTTTAGAAGCTGCACATCGTCCACCAGGGCACATTTTACCATATCATTTTCTTTCAAACCTAGAAGAGCGCCAAACAAACAAAAACAAAAAAAGCAAACCAAAAAGATTACACATCTTCTTCATCATTGATTTCAGAACATCACCACCACACAGAGAAGAGGAAGTCTTCAATTAAAATAACATGTGGAGGCGACGAAAGGCATAGTTATAGAGAGCTCACCCATTTCCTTGGCAACTCTGGCATTGATCCCAATTTCAGTGTCTTTGACGCTGCCTGCGTGTGGCATCCACATTGCGTAGTGGCAGTATTTTCCATAGGTCAGACTGATGCATCCCTTGTCCTGGAAAAGCAATCAATCTAACATCATTAAATTGCACTCAACTTACATAAGAAGCCCATGTTGTAATCTAATCATCGGGCAACGAATTTTTTTTTTATCTCAAGAAGTCTCAACTTTGAACTCACATAGGTTGACACCAGTTCATAGTAATTCTCTGGCAATTGAATAAAATTGTTTCGCATTGGGCGGAAAGTAACTTTAAATGTGCGTCGAAACATTTTTCCACTATTTTACAGGCAACGTGAGTGAGAATTTATATTAATAAACAAATTACTAATGAAAAATCTACTTTGAATACATTTGCTATACACGCACACGGCACTGAGGAAAGCACTTTTATTCTGGTTTTTCTATTAACATCTCTAGCTTTCTATGCAGAGAAAAATAATTTTCTTGGAAGGAAAATGCGAAGAATTTCTTGAACGAGAAAAATCTTGGATTGTTGCCAAAACAGACGAAAACGTCAAAAACAGCTGATTTGTGTTGTATATTTGTTGACAAAAAAACAACAACAAAAACTTATGTGAAAAAAATGTAAATATGGTAGGTTTGGAGACTGGACACTTGGAACAGTGCTGTTGACAGAGATTTTGATGGTTGGTGTATAGGCTAGTAAAGTTGTTGTGTGTAAACGCAGGGAAATTATGCATTAGTGATGTGCACTTTGTAGCGAATAGACTATTCGTTAGTTTTTATTATACGTTCATGTGAAGTATCGAATAACAATAAACATATTAACTGACATAAGTCAAAATTTTGCGATTTTGAGTTAGGTATACAGAAAAAAAACACCAAAATTTCTACTATGTGTCTATCAAACCCTCACAAATGTCTCTTTCTATGGATGAATTCTTGGAAGAGAAGTGTAGTTTTGTGAAAACAAAATTTCGCTCCTTCATTAAGATCGCAGAGCCCGTTGTGGTGGGGAAAATTGAAAAACTTAGATTTTTGAACACTGTGACTGTACTAACCCAAACAACATAATAAAAAAATGTATTTGGATTTTTGTATATTTTGGATTTTTATCGGTTTTCATTCACTCATTCACTCATCACAAAATCCAATTAATTGATGCTACTGTTAAATTCTAAAGTTTCAAGTTGTTGATTAGAGAACCGCTAATAATTGAAATTATCATGAACATCGCTTCAGTGTGGGTGCTCTCGTTTATCGCCTTGTGAATTCATTTTAATTGGCGAATGCTTCGCTGTGCCGAATGTTTTGCGTTTGTTTGGGAGGGCCTTATAGACTCTCCCAAACCAACGCGGAACATTCGCTATGCAGGGCGAATCATTCAAAATGATAACAAAAATGACAAATAAACTGCTTAACAACAAAAACTGTCGTCGGCGAATGTTCCGCGCCGCTTTCGCGTTGGTTTGGGAGAGCCCTTAACTGTTCTTAAAATATCAATTCAAAATAAATTTGAACATGAATTTGAAGGCTACATGAAATTTGGCCCCGATAAAAAATGGCCTCAAACGAAAAAGTTTTTGTTGCAAAAGGATTTTGGTTTCAGAATGAAAGTTTGTGGCCACTTTTTATAATGAAATTTCACCCGGAAATTAAAAATGAAAAAATGCCCCAAAACCATGAAAAATGGTCCCAATTTAAAAATTTTAAACTTTTTTTGTTTTTGTTGCTTCCCATATACATTTTTGGGGTCATTTTTCATTTTATGTTGGCGAATTTAAAATAGCCATGCAAAATACAAAATTTTCGAAAAATCGCGAGAAAAAAAATTGTTTTGTCCAAACACTGCTTTACTTAAAATCTGTTTTTGCAAGACCCATTGTCCCTAAGTAATTATCGAATTTAGAATCGAATTTATGATAAAGTCGAGTTTAACCAAAGAAATCAATTCGTTTCTTACTTAGGGCCATTTTTTGTTAAATAATTGTACTTTTTCCTTTTCAAATTTTATCAAGAAATAATACCCATTAGAAGATATTTACATTTTTTCCCTGGGAAATAAGGCCACATTTAAAAATTATTTATATTAACTGAAAAATGTATCTTCTTAGAATGATCAGAAGGGTAGTTCTGTGTGAATGGTTTCAAAAGTTTTTTTTATTGCAGAATCTTCCGGACTTCCGATGGAAAACGCCATTTTTGGTAAGCAAAACAAAAAATTCGATTGTTGCTTTGTTGTGTGTGAAAAAATGGGTTAGCTTTTGAAAGAACAGGAGCATTATGAAGAAAACTCCTAAGAAGAAGTGACCAAGTAAAAAAAAAATGTTTAACAAAAAAGAAGTACAAGACTTGTGCCAATGTTGCCAAAATTTTACTGACGAATATGCATTTTAATGAAGAAGTTAAACGAGTACAAAAACCGTTACATTGTTAAAACCGAATACATTTAATTTATAACTTATGGATTTAAATCACACATGATCCCTTAATATGGAGATATGGAACCGTATTTTTATAGTGCTATCAAACTTTTACATTGTCGAACTTGGCTGCGCAGCGATGTATTGCCATTTCATATTTCTAATATTATGTTGCAATGGCGTAGATTGAAAAAAATAAATTAAAGTAATTACGATAGATTTTGTATACTTATTTATTTATAATTGTATCTATTTATTTTTAGCCAAAAGAATGTATTTATCAGTGTTTACGAAAAGGAAAAGCACCATAAATACAACTATCCATCTAATAACATTTTGTTGTACAAAAATGTTTATAATGCCCAGGTCGCCAAATTTCTTACGGGGTTAAGAATCTAGATAGGCAGTGTTTTTGAGACAGCAGCAAATTTTCAAATTACGTAATTCAGACTTTAAATCTAATCAGTACCTATGTACAAATTTATTTGTAATTATTATCCAAATATTTTTGTATCATCAAAAAATAAATGAAAATTTAGGCTACATGAAAATTGGGACAACGTTATATGGCCTCAAACATAAAATGAAAAATGGCCCCAAAAATGTATATGTATGAGAAACAACAGAAAATAAAAAAGTTTAAAATTTGTAAATCTGGGCCATTTTTCATTTTTTTTGGGCCTTTTTTCATTTCTAATTTTGGGGACAAATTTCATTGTGAAAAAGGGCAAACACTTTGATAGCAGACCGACTGACAACATAGGCGCCTGCCAGGCGACTGAGCATACCCTAAGCGGAGCGTCGGAGTCGGGTGAGCGGAACAGAGGACCTAAAAAAGGCAGTTAAAATCCTTGAACCCGCGAAGCGGGCCAGGCAAGGTACTTTCTTTTAAGGCTCTCCCAAACCGACGCAAAACATTTTTTGTACGATTGTATTTTTTTTTTTTGTTGTTGCTTCTTATATTAATTTTGGGGCAATTTTTCATTTTGCGTTTGGGGCCATTTTTTATAAGTTTGGGGCCATTTTTTATAAGTTTGGGGCCATTTTTCAATTTTAAAAATCGGGCCATTTTTCATTTTTTATTGGGGCCAAATTTCATGTAGCCGAAAATTTAGCCGAAAATTACATTTTTTTTTTCGTTTTCTTGGACGACAGTTATCTCGGAAGGGTGGCACACTTCGCAGCTTCCTCTGGGGCCGTCGGTCCAGCTAACGCAACTTCGTTGCTCCACTTAGGGAATGTAAAAACGACAGGCAGGTGCCAACAATTTGACAATAAAACAGTGTTTTTCAAAAAAAAAAAATATAATGAACTAAAGTCCAAAATTGTTTAAGACGGTATTTTGCCCTTTTAAAAGCCCTAAATTTGGGGTTTAGGTTTAAATTAGTTGGACATCATACTATGTCATGTTCCAAACCGCGTTGTTTCACTGGACTTTGATTTAGGCAATATTTCCTTACAAAACTCCTTATTGAATCGGTGATTGTTAAAACAACATAAGTGAATTTTTTTTTTACAATAGAGACAAAAAATCTTATATTTTTGACGACGCGGCCGCATTGACAATTTTAACTTTAATATCTGAATAGGGTTAGTTTTGCGAGTTGTAAACAGTTACAAGTTTAAAAAAAAATCTTAAAGCTCTACTCATAAACAGTGCAAAACAATAATAAAATCTATTTCGAAAAATACGTACTTATGTTGGTTTAACAATCACTGATTCGATTGGGGTTTAGGTATTTCTTGGTTTATTTGCTTTTTCTAAGATTTTATGATATTTCGGACTTTATTGCGTACTTCTCCAGGTCTAATCCTGTAGTTTTATAAAAGCTTTTTAAAATAAAAAAAAAGTATTCAGTCATCTGTTATTTATCTTTTTTGTTTGAAATCTTATTATTCGGTTGGTGTTTTACTAAAACGACAGTAAAAGTACATGGCTCTAAAATCGATAATTAGCGTTTTAATAAAATAAAAACTTTACCTCTTAATCCTTCTCACCGTTGTGTGAGGATTATACGTTTTACAGAAACACTTAATGTCGCCTCTGGGACCGTGTCATTTTACAGTCGATTTAAAAATCTTGAAACGTCCCTTGAAATGAAAAATATATACTTATAATAAAAACAAGATAAGGTTGCTGCGGCTCATATATTTTCTTTTTAAAGCTAGCTTAACAAATTTAATAGTGCCAGAAAAAAAATCTGGCTACGGGCGCTAAATTAAACCTTATCCACGCTACGCCACTGGTTGCATAGTTACGCATGATAGTCAAAAAAATCTTTACTTTTAGTGGCTTACATACATACATATGTATGTATATCTAAAATTACACATGCTAACGAAATGTAGTTTGTATACTACGATTAAATATTTCTGGAGGTTTTCATTGTCCTGAATTTGTGAATGCCGCCAGATTTTATCCATCACGTCAGGATTTAAAAAAAATTGTTTCCCTAAGTCACATAACGAAATAGTTTTTGTCTAACAGTATCCGGTACCTTAAAGTAGGGTAGGGTGGGGCACTTTCGACGGTGGGGCACATTCGACTTTTACAATTATGAAAAGAGAGTTGATTTTTAAATCAAAATTTTAATAGTATTGTTGGTCACATTGTTCTCTCCTATCATATACGAATTTTTACAGTTCTCCTTCGACTGCTGTGGTGTCTAGAGTATTTTCTTCATATTCAAGTGATTTTGTGTAACTTTGATCAGGCACGAGGTAAGCGATATTTTATTTTGTGATAACGGAAATTAATAGGTGTCCAATTCAAGTTGTAGTGTATTATTAAAAGTAGATGTGGGTATATTTTCTTTAAGTTATGTTTAGAAGTTTTCAAAAAAATGTAATTTTTTTTATAAAAACTGAGTCGCACTTGCGACGATAGCAGGTGGGGCACTTACGACAATAGTCGAACGTGCCCCATGTAATTTTTTATTTTTTTTTTAGAATCGTTCGCTCATATAAGAAGAAGACTGATAGCTGCGAAATCGATGAAACAAAGCTTAAAACTGCTCTGGAAGAAATTTTAAGCAAAACAGAAACACCCACGTCAGCGGCTCGGAAATATGACTTGAAACCTACGACACTTATTTCCAGACTTAAAAAAAACTAAATCCAAATACCGAGTCCAGTGATTTCCACCACAGTTCAACATTTAACTCCAAATATACCACCCAACAAGTGTTTTCCAAACATCATTGGCGACTATGATGTTTTGGTCAAGTTTGACGTACGAAAAGCCAAATATTATGTTGGTCAGATAACTCGAAAATGACAACGAGGTTCATTTTTATGTAGATTTTTTCCGTAAAAAACCGAACAATTGGCAATTTTTGAAGCCCCTCTTTGAAGATATATCTCTTGTCTTCAGAAGTGATATCGAGTTGAATCTGCCGTTGCCAGAACAACCAGCTGGATCATCAAGATATTCTAATCTAATTTTTTTTTCAAGAACGTTGACATGAACCCTTAAACGTTCAATAAATTACTTTTTACCGAAGTTTACTTTTAAAAAAATGATTCAATACCTTCACCGAAAAGTTATTGATACTTTGTGATCTTATTTGATACATACTGCGTGTGTATATTCGTATAAAAACTGAATGTGATTTTAATTTAAACATTAATTTCTAAAGAACCTATTTAATTTTTATGTTTTTAGGTATAAGATTGATTTATTTAAATAAATAAAAAAAATCGTGCCATAACCGAGCAAAAAAATATCTTTTTTGTTCTACATTATGTGTCATCTACATTTGCGTCGAATGTGCCCCACATGTACGACGAAAGTGCCCCACCTACGGGACACTTTCGACATTTTGAAGTAGTTTTTAAACATATCTTTTTTAAACTCCTAGGTTTGAGTAAAGTCTCCAAGTTTTGTGAATTCCATTTGTGAATGCTTTAAAAATGCAAGTTATAAGGAATTTACAGAAAATCTGTCGAATCTGCCCCACCCTACCCTATGTAAGGTACTATTTTATATTCCAAACTCATTCTAAATTGCTCATTAAAAAGAACAATGTCATAACTCAAAAAACGTCAAACTTTAAAAACGCAATTTAAAGTTTGCATGGCTGTATTTCATAATCATCTTCATTTGTATCTTCTTTTTTCTTTTTTTTCTTGGTAGAGGTATAAATTTTTTGTCTATCGCAAAATATGACACTTTTTAAATATTTATTGGACTGTTTTCACTTCAAAGGTCCCTGCGTAAATGAAAAAAATACAGTACTTCCACAAAAAAAAAAAAATATTTAAAAGTGACAGAGTATATAACGACAAATGATGCTCTATAGCCTTTCAATTTTCAGTTCTAGAAATGACGTTTTGTCAAAAAATAGTTTATAGAAAATGAGTTTGAACTATAGGCTATTGAATAGACCTTTTAGGAAGGAACAATTGCGTTCACGGGTTTTTATTATTAAATATGTTAGTGTGGAACTTAAGCTTACTTAAAACACAAAATTCGCTTAAATTCATCCATGCGTTTCTGAGAGAATGGTCACACTGGTCATTTTTCAATATTGTCGGTATAACTCTAAAACTGAGCCGAATTTGTGAATTAGACTTATGAAACTTTTTGTAGAAAATTAGATTCTCTATCAAAATTGGTGGTTTAAAAAATTTTATAAAAAATTAAAGCAGGGCAATTTGTCAAAAACTGAACTAAAAAAAATCGAAAAATCACTGCTTTTTAATTTACTAAATTGCTCATAACTTTTTTTGGAGCAAAGGTTTGCGCGAGATATATCAGAATGAAACAAAGATGATGCTCAAGCCTTTAACATGATGGATCAAAAATTTTTTATATTTGTTTGTAGTTTTTGCTCGTAAGCATCTTTTTGACTTGAAATTCATTGGTACTATATGGCAAGTTTCCCATTCTTGAAGCAGTTTTAAGTAGAGATTTTAATCAATTATGTCATAACGATAATAGAGAATTCGAAAATATTGGGTCCCGCAGTTTTATCTGTCCATCTGTCAATTTGTAACACCCAGACTGAACGGATGGATCGATTTCTATTAAACTTAGTACTTTCTGTTTTAAAGGTATGTTTTATATGTTTAATTGAATAGAACCATTTTTTGCATTTCCATCTTTCGAGCTAGGCGCGTTACCAAACTGAATAAATTTTTATTATAAGTAAGTTTTCAATCAACCTAAGTAATATTGCATACAAAAATTTTGATTTAAAAAAAATTTTGAATTAAAAAAAAATTAATTTATTTTATTATTTTATTTAATATTTTAAGAAGGAATCCATGATTTATTTACAAACTTTGGTTTTTATTATCAAGAACTTTTTTAAAAATATTTTTAAAATTTTGTAACCTCAAAAAATTATTTTCCTTAGTATAAAGCTCAACATATTTATTATAACTTCTTGTTTATTCCATTTTAAAGAAGAAATCAAATGATAATAAAGCTCATTTATATCTTAAAATCGTTAAAGAAGCAAGGCCTTAGTATATAAAACTATTTTATTCCATTATTAATTACAACATTTTTCTTCAACTAAATTTAACTATACATACTATATAACATTTTAGTATTTTATAAAGAAATCTAACAGCCCAAAACTATGAACATTGTACAATGTACATTCCATTCAATAAGATAAGATGCTAGTAAAAATAAGAGATAAGATTTAAGCATAAAATTATACTTCCAGCTGGTGTCCAATTATCTTCGCCAAAAACTGTACAAAGCAGGACAGGACCAAAAATAAATAATTACCTTTTTTGCATGTTTGCAATTTTTTTTTTTTTCATTTTCCTATGAATTTTTCTTTTTAAAGAAATAATATTTTAAAGTTACAAAATTTTAAAAATGTTTTTTAAAAAGTTGATACATCATATTTTAAAACATTTATTTTTGATAATAAAAACCAAAGTTTGAAAATAAATCATGGATTCCTTCTGAAAATATTAAATAAATTAATATTTTTTTTAATTTAAATTTTTTTTTTAAATCAAAATTTTTGTATGCAATATGACTTAGGTTGATTGAAAACTTAATTATAATAAAAATTCATTCAGTTCGGTAACGCGGCTAGCTCGAAAGATGGAAATGCAAAAAATGGTTCTATGCAAGCTACCACTATTTTTGGTCCAAAAACAAAAATTTCAATTAAACATATAAAACTTACCTTACAAACAGAAAGTATTAAGTTTTATAGAAATCGATCCATCCGTTCAGTCTGTAGGCCTAGGTGTTACAATTGATGGACAGATAAAACTGCGGGACGCACTATTTTCGAATTCTCTATTATCGTCATGACATAATTGATCAAAATCTCTACTTAAAACTATTTCAAGAATGGGAAACTTGCCATATAGTACCAATGAATTGCAAGTCAAAAAGATGCTTACGAGCAAAAACTACAAACAAATATAAAAAAGGTTATTTTGAATGGGATATATTTTCGCTAATTTGCATCCAAAAAAAAATGTTGATACGTCATATTAAAGGCTTGAGCATCTTCTTTGTTTCCTTCTGATATATCTCTGATATAGTTCAGTTTTTGACAAACTGCTCTGCTTAAATTTTTTATAAAATTTTTTAAACCACCAATTTTGATAGAGAATCTAATTTTCTATAAAAAGTTTCTAAAGTCTAATTCACAAATTCGGCTTAGTTTTCGAGTTATACCGACAATATTGAAAAATGACCAGTGTGACCATTCTCTCAGAAACGCATGGATGAATTTAAGCGAATTTTGTGTTTTAAGTAAGCTTAAGTTCCACACTAACATATTCAATAATAAATACCCGTGAACGCAATTTTTCTTTTCTTCCTTTAAAATTCCGGTCTATTCAATAGCCTAGGTCAAAATCGATGTTTTTTTGAGTTATGACGTTTTTCTTTAATTGAGCGAAATGTGTGCTTGCTTTTAATTTAATCATTAATTTATTGTTTTAAAACTCTCCAGTACCCAGTTTTGAAATTTTAAATCTTACATAAAGGCTTTGATATATCTAGGTACCTACTTGTCCAAAAATAAAATAAGCTATTTTTTTTTTTTTTTTTTAATATTTCAATAAATTTATTTTATTTCCAATTTATTTTTGTTTTTAGTATTTATTTAATAATTCAAAATGATAAAAAAAAATAATTATAATATTTAATAACAATTAAATTCTATGAATATAAACTACAAAAATAAAACCACCCACGAATAACAAAATTCGTGCCTTTATTCTCAACTGAATCTAAATTGCTAAATAATTGACTATGCAAGATAATTTTTTTTTTTAATTAAAAAATGTTAATTTCAAAATTATTTTAACAAACTTAAAAGAGAGAAAATATGCAATTAAAATCATTACAAACAAAAAAAAAATAAAAAACATTAACCCCCAAGATATGCACTTTCTCATCTTTTTTTCTATTAATTCTTAATTTAAATACTTGCATATTGTAGATAATTTCTTATTCGTTTTGATATTCGGTTCTGTTCTCTTCTAATGTTTTTCAAAACTTTAAAATGAGTTTTATTTCTTAAAACTTAAAATTAATTAAAAATATTATGTTATTAATCATAATTTTTAAAATGTACAAAGTTCTCATGCAAATTCATATTGTATTTATATTTGTTTGAAGGAATATATAATATTATAGGTTGTATATATTATTTTATTAATATTTTTATTTATTTTATTTTTATTTTTATATACAAAAAACTTACAAATGTAGAAAAAAAAACTCTATGGTTTAATATCAAAATTTGTCTTGTTAGTACATACTACTATATTATTATTATTTTTGTTTTTAATATTTCAAAAAATTCAAAAATTCTTTTTCTGGTATATATATTTATATAATAATGTGTATGTATGTATGTACAAAAAAAATTGTTTAAAATACATCGACAAAGTGTAAAATGCTTGTATATAGAGATTTTACTATTGAATACTGCGTAGTATAATAAATGCTTATGTATAAATATTTTGTTTTTGTTTTGTTTTAATTTAAAATGGCAAATTTCAGAGACGATAAGTTTTCTAAAACCTTTTTCTTTAGTTTGTTTTGGTAGCGAAATTTAAAATTTAAAATAAATGTACTCGTGAATACATAATCAAATTTGTTTCTCAAACGAAAGGCATCCTGGTATTCTATTGATGATTTTTTTGCAGCAATTTATTATACAAAATCAAAATTCTAAATTTATGTATGTATTACCAAAAATATGTATAATTTCAAAAATTCGTTAGTTTTTGTTTTTTTTTTATAGTAATAATTTGTGCGGGCGTAGTATTTTTAATATCACTAAAATCGATTTATATACAAAAAATTTCATTAAATTTCGCACAAATTCAAAAATAGACAAGTAAGAGAGGGAGAGAGAGAATAGAGAGCAAATTTTTTTATCTCTTTTGAAGAAATTCAAAAAAAAAAGTACTAAAAGCGAAAAATAGATAGATATTCCAGGAATGTAATATACACAATTGCATAAATAATGGCTTAATTTGTTGTTGTTTGTTCAAAGTTTCTAAACATCTAATTCTTCCAGAGTTCGTGAGAGTCTGTTATTATCGATGCGACGTCGCTGGCTGCGTCGAACTGCATCTGCACGTCGATAGGGCTCACTCTTTAGATTCAATAGTATGTCTTCCAAGGCTCCATTGTAAACTTCGTCTTGTTGTAGAATCTTCTGTTCACGGACTGAACCGTTTTTGTGTGTTGTTGTTGTCGTTTTACTTTTAAGCTCATTTATAACTGCTTCCTGTAATGAAATCGAAGTCGTCTGAGAAAAGTAAACAGATTGGGAAGAAAGCGGACACCATGGGAAATAGGGAGAAAAAAAAAGAATAACCCAAATTAGTATAACCATGACACCATTTTTGTAAAACACATATTTTTGAAAAGTATAAACTAAAATGAAAAATATAAAAAATAAATTATTTCATTTTTTTAAAGATGGTTTTTAATTTTGTTTATTAGTTGGGATTATGATGCACAGAAAAAACGCAGGTAAATTTTTTGGTTAGTTAAGGTTTTTTTTTTTTTGTTTTTGGTTGAAAATTAATGATGAATTTTGAAATGAAAATTAGCTGCTGACTTTGGATACGATTAAGACTCTAGCAGAAAAACAACAACAAAAAGCACACACGCACAAAGAAAACATAAAAAATGATTGAACAACACAATACTAAAAAAATAATATACGATTACTTAAATTTCTACTGATTACACTCGCAAAACAATAATGTCATTTAACTCAAAATTTGAGATTACTTATAATAGCTAATTCTTAGAAAAATCAAAGATAGAGCATTAAAAGGATCATTAAATTGTCCTATATATCCCTGAATAATATTATAAATAATTTATTTTCATAAATAATCCATGTAGACTCTTTTGCAAATTAAATTAAACCTTTTTCAAATTGATTTCACCTTTTCGCAAATCAAAAATGCACCTTGTACGTACAAATACTTAGTTTCCAAAAGGTCAATTTGATTTGCAAAATGCTGGAATTTACTTTTTGCCAAAGGATGTACTTTTTCATTTGTAAAAGGGTGAATTCAATTTTCAAAAGGATACATTTAATTAGCAAAAACTTGAACTTCACCTGAAAAGACTGAATAGATCATAATTACAACAACTTCAGGATTACCTAGCCCGTAGCGTAATGGTTAGTGCGATGGACTGTCACGCTGGAGGTCTGGGTTCACTTCCCAGCCTTGTCAACCTTAAAACTAAAAAGTTTTTTTCAGGGCTACTGCCTCTTGCGAGGAATTGACAAATCTTATAAGAGTATCATTTGCCATGAATAAGTGCTTCTTTTCTAGCCGTTCGAATTCGGTATAAAATTGTAGGTCCCTTCCATTCCTGTCGAAATGCGCACACAGGAATGGTTGCGAGTTGTTAGTCACTAGGCCCTGGTTCTTCACGAGCCGTTGCGCCACCCAATTTATTTATTTATTTTATTTATCAGAATTACGTCTCATAAGTGAGTAGAAGGATCTTCTATAACCGAGCTAGTAGTGTTAACAAAATAAGAATAGATATGTGAAAAGTAAATAATCGTAAGGAAAAAAGATAATACTCTTATCTGTATTGTTTAATTTTCATGGGATGATCTATACGGATCATTAGCTTTAGTAAAATACGGAGATACTGATCTTTTTATTACTTTTCTAATTTGGTTATAGTTGCTAATTTAAGTTATTTTGAAAACATTAATATTTTAAGTAAACAGCTTTATAACTTCAAACTACATAACACGGATATTTTAACTAAAAACTTTAGATAATCTTAAGTACTATTCACATGAGAGCGATTAACGACGTAACGTCTCGGATAGCTTCTTTAATAAAATGAATGTCAATGTGAAATTTATGTTTTTTTTTCATCTAAATTTAATTTATGGATGGATGCGTTCACATTAGTTTGAGTTCACACACAAAAGTAAGGTCAATACAGCCGACTCCCCCTAGCGTTCAGCACTCATTAAAACAAAACACAAATCTGTGCTAATTAAAGGATTCAATCTTTAAATTTAATAAATTAAATTTATTTCCAATTGAATTCAGTATTATTTTGGTGCCAAAGGCAAATTACAGGCAAAGAAAAGAATCCACAATTAAAAAAAAAATAAAATTAAAAATTATGTCTCACTTGCAACTCTCTTGCTAAAAATGAAGTTGGATAAAGCACTGAAAATTCAAAAAAAAGTCAGAAGAGTCAATGCAATGTGAACACCGTCATGAAGTTTTTTTTTAGTAAACAAAAATTGCCGATTCGTTTACGTTATCTTACTTAAAATAGGTGATTCTCCGCCCTCCGGTACTTTTAAATTCAACCATTTTTCAAAAACTCATTCAAATTTTTTCTTTATGTGATTATGTAAGGTGGTTTTCCATTGGTAAAAATATCAATAAAAGCAAAACACAGTTTTTGACAAATTAAACTTTCTATTGGGGGAAAAGTCTTTATATTTTTTTTTTGAGTCTGTATCAATTTTGCAGATCCATATTTTTTTTCGGTGGATATACTCTTCTTTAGTTCTAAGACTAGTACAAATGACAAACATTATTTTGACAAGTATTTGTTTTCAATAATTTAATTCAGTAGTGAAATAAATTTGTTGTTTAATTATCAGATCAAATGGAAAACAAACTTGAATGAATAAAAACTGTTGGCTTATTTTTTACAGATTCACAGACACATAAATACACCAATACCATCAATTCAAATTGCGCTTTAAATTCTGAATACCAATGGAAAACCCCATAAGTGCTGAAATTTTGTTGATCAATTTTTAGATTGAAATTTAGATTAACCATTGGAAAACCCTAGTCTTCGCTACGAAATATTGATGCTTGAACAGATAGCATCGAGTTGAAAATGAGATATCGAATTTAAAACGATAGAAAATATTTCATAATTATGGATAGAAAGATATGTAGATATATTATCATGTCTTTCTAGTCTTCTTTTGGGAACCTACAACTTTTGTGAAAAAAGCTGTTAACTATCAGAGGAATTATTGGGAACTTATAACCTCTATCTGAAGAATAAATACTACCTAATGTTTAAATGACTATTGAAAACTGGCTCTAAGAGATAGCCTCTTTAGTCTCAATTTTTGTATTCAACTTAGAAGTATGTACGTTGGAATAAAAATCCAACAGTAAAAATATTAGTAGCTATTTAACAAAAATTAAAAAAAAAAAAAAAAAAAACACACACAATAACATCTACAAACGATACTACATAAACCATAAATAAGGGACAGATACAACATTCATTATACAAATATTTACTGATACACAATTATTTTATTTAACAAAATATTTCAACCGCTCACTTACATTTATTGAAACAATCATGTGAAATGACTTAAAGAAGCAACCAAATCCAAGATACAGATAGAGTATCTACAAGTTTTTTGTTTATTATTTTCTATGTGCGTGTGTGAATGTTTTTATCTGATTTTTTCGAGGCACTGTTCTTTATAAAAAATAATTGGTTTGTGATTAAATAATATTTTTTTAAATTTATTTTTAACAGTCTTATTTTGTGTGTGTATATTGATTTTGTTTGTCTAAAAATTAATTTAATCACAACATTATAAAGCACGTTCTAGCTTTAAGTCAACATGAGTAGAAATGTCTATCATCTTCCCGAGCCGAATTGGTTAATGCTTTTATGTGTAGAAGACTGCTTTCCATAGTCACGCAACCAAGTTTCTATATTGCCAACGATTTAGCCAATTCCAATGATTTGTTTGTTTAGTTTTTTTTTTTAATTACAACAATTAAAAAAAATATATAGATAGAAGAAAGTGTGGTAGAGTTTTGCCAATTTGTTTGGACAGAAGTGATAAGAGGAAAATTAATGGAAAATAAAAAAACACAATTATTAAATTAAATTAAAGCAAACATGAATTTCCACCAAAAAGCCATAAACAGAACGATAAAGCTTACCTGCTGTTTCTTCTGATTCATCTTGTTCCTAAGGATTACCTGTTCGTTTTCCTTTTTACTTGCGGCCTGAGCGGCTGCTTGCTCTAATCGGCGACGTTGCTCGTTCTCCTGATCGTGCATCTAATATTTTGTAAGACATTTTGTTTAGAAACTTCATGAACTTGATATTTCGTCATACTAACCTTAAAGGCTCGTGTAAATCTTACGATTAATGCAAAGAACGCACTCGCATCGGCTTTTCTTGACGATTCTCCAAAGTATTCGACACACTCTTTGAATGCATCCTGTGCATTCTTCAAATCACACTTGATCTTCTTCAATTTGTCCTCGGAGTTGTTTAGGAAATCTCTGAGAATATGCGTTGGTGCACCTTTGACTCGAATGTCAGCTTCCTTCTTCACCAATTCCATGCCTTTTTCCAGATCATGCATATCTGTGACGATATTCTCCAGCGATACCTGAGCTGCTTTGTCGGTACAGAAAAGTTCTGTATCGAAATTAAGTAGATCAGGGAATTTTTGCCTTATTGTTGCGACAATATAATGCAAAAGCGAGGATCGCTTGTCTGTTGATTTTGTATCGATTAGGGTGTCAAGACTTTGGAGTTTGAAGCCATAGGCTGGACCACGCTTGCTGCTATTCAAATAATTTCCAAACGCAAGCACAATCTCAAGGACGGCTCTGAATTTACGCGATTGTTTAAGCGAATCGGAGGCTGTGTTAATCGCTTTGATTTGCTATAAAAAGAGACAAATGAATGTTAATATATGAAATTTTTTTTTTTGAACATTGAGTGCAAAAATTGTAAGATCTTACCGGACTGATCAAATGGACACAATCAAAGAAATTTCCCATATAATTCATAATGGATAATTTCGATGATATCCTTTCGACTTTGGCCAATTGCAACATGAATTTATCCTCTTCTGTAAGGAGGTTCTGATCTTTACGTTCGCCAATATATTCCTTATAGGATTTGACTTCAGCATCAGTTGGCACCATTTTTTGCAACATTTCAACATTCTCTAGCGAAAGTTTCTTCAGATCGAGACTATGTATCGCAGCTATCACTTCATCGATTGGCATATCTAGTTTTCGACGAGATATTGCTGTAAAAAAAAAAACAGTTAGATATTTCAAAAAGTATTCCATGACAAAAAAAAAAACATACCAATATTTCGTAATCTCGTATGCTCGAGCAGTGAAACGTTTTCTGGTTTTTTAAAACGCTTGCTTGGATATGAATTGAGGCCATCGACTTCGGATTTACCATTTGCGATTGGACCACCAATGCCTATTTTGAAGCGTTCTTCGAAATCAATAAAATCGATCTGTCTATGAATTTTCTCATCGTCTAATTCATTGAAAATTGTTCCGCGAACCTAAAAGAATTTCAAAATTTTATTTTATTTTATTAATAGTTAAAAATCAGATTTTAAATGTTTATGTTTGTATGAGTGAAAACAGTTGGTATGAGTAATGGTGCAGAAAATAAGCAATGCTGATAAGAGTAACATTTCGAAGTATGCGATATTTTTATCTGAATTTTTTGTTTGATGGATGATTAATCTTAAATATTTGCATTTGAAGTCACAGAAAAAATACTTCTGATAAAAATAAAAAACTTATCAGGGTAAGCAGGATGATTCTCTGGAACCTTCCACCATTTCGTAAGGAATGCAAAATGTGTATGAAAAATGTATTTTTTAATATTGCATATTTTATTTCATTTTCTTAGAAATAATGATTTATGATTCCGGGCACGTAAGTTATGTGTTTTTTTTTTTAAACCCGGTTTCAACTCCGATTCACTTCAGAAGGGGCGTCTTTTTGAGAAAGAAAACGACTTTTTTTCAAAGCTTGGTGTTTACAAGAGCACCTGTCCCTGGTTTTGTTTCAACGAATAAATCTAATATTAAAAAAAAGAAACATGAAAACTCTGAAACCTTACATTTTATAGCTGGAAATGGTAAGTTAAGTTTAAGATGCACAAATAAAATGAATTGAAGATATATTTGTACAAAAAAAGGAATTCCAAAATGGATTTATTCTTTAATTTTTGGATGTGACTCGAGACAATTCAATTTATAATAGTTATAACAGTTTTATCGTTAGCAAAACGACAGGGATGATAACGCTATTTACACAGCTTGAAAAAAAAAACTTTAAGTACCCGAAGTATACCCATAGGCGAAACCATAAACAGCCCGGCAGGAAACCATAAACAGTACTTTTGCAATCAAAACTGTTATAATAGCCCAGGCAAAATGTACACAAAAATGGCCAATCTGCCAAAAAAGTCCAAGTGAAGATTTTTAAATGCAATGTCTTTATTTTGCCATAAGAAATACTGTCGCGAAAGTCCATTACCAAATCGTGTGCGCGTCAATAGTTTTTCAAGGTTTAATGTCGAAAACATCAATTTTTCGCATAAAACTCGGAAATGGTAAATGCTATCGAAAAGTGTTTCATACAGTACTTGTAGATTATGTCATTTTCAAAGAGTAAACATTTTAACACATTTTTTTGCGTATAACGCATCAATTGCAAGATATTGCGACTATGATATTGTTTCCTCTAGGGAATATTCACATCTGCAAAGAAGGCATAAAATATTTTCCGAAAAAATCGTCATTTAAGAGTAAAGAGCCAAAAACCGGTATTTTAGACTTTTGGTGTTTTTATTTAAATAATGATGTCAACAAATTATGGCTTATAGAAAAAAACTGTTAATGCTCGCTTATATAATATTGTATAGTGTACAAATTTCGCTAATATAATTTTTCGATTAAGCTTAGGGTTTAAAAGATATATGCCAAAAACCGTTTTTTTTTGACAGTTGACACTATTAAAGTCACAATATCCTGCGACTTATGACGCGTATGGAAAAAAGTTTTATATTTTTTTGAAGGGAATATCATGATGTTTAAACTGAGCGCAAGATTTTTTTCTACAACTTGTGTTTTTAAGTGCAAAAAAACTAAAAAAAAACAGAAATTTGAATTTTTTGTCAAACTTTTAATAAAATTATATTTTTAAAACGGTTGTTTTTAAGAAAAAAAATAATATTTTTTTCTTGTAGGGATTTACATAATGTACAATCTTTTTTTGAGATGTTTTCAAAAATATGAACCGTTTAGGAGTTATACATGAAAAACGACCATATTCGACATTTTTCGATTTTTGAAATGTCGATATCTTCTTAACGGTGGGTCGTAAGAGAAATTTTTTTTATTGAAAATGACATAATCTACAAGTTTTGTATGAAACACTTTTCGATAGCATTTACCGTTTCCGAGTTTTATGCGAAAAACTGATATTTTCGACATTTAACCTTGAATAACTATTGAAGCGCACACGATTTGGTAATGCACTTTCGCGACAGTATTTTTTATGGCAAAATAAAGCCAATTGCGTTTAAAAACCTTCACTTGGATTTTTTTGGCAGAAAAAGTACAATTTGCCTGGGCTATAAGTTGGCTGTCGTGATTCATTTACTACCTAAGGGGCCAGTTATAGCGATCAGTAAAAACCATCAGTAAAAATTTTCTTTTGCATAATTTCATGTATTATAAATATTTCATACAAATGGTAAGAATCGATGGCAAATCAATTAAAATATTTTTTTCTGGCAAAAAATAATCTCAAGGAAGAATAATTTTTGTAAAAAAAGCATTTATTTATTTTACTGATGGAAATTCGTTTAACGATTGCCAACTCAAAAAAAATGGAACATTTCGTTTCAGTTTTCTGTGTTCTATGTTCTTTCATAACATCGATGAGTTCAAAATATTAAGATAATTTTCCAAATTTTCCATACAAAAATATATTGAACGAGTTGCCATGATTTCATCTATTTCGCTGATTTGAATGTTTGAAAATCGATCTTAAATTATTTATCATCAATGAACACCTAAAAAGTCGTATGTACAAAACATCATCTGTAAACGGTGCCTGAGCTTTGTGAACAGCGATGATTTTAATATTTCAAAAGCATTGAAAGCTAATAAATTTTTCGTCCAACATCGATGAAAGCTAAAATTAATTTTTCGTCCAACATCGATGTTTTTTCGTCTAACATCGATGTTTTGCCAACATCGATAAAAAGTTTAACAATTTTTGTTCATCTCCCACGATTTGCTCTCAAAACGCTTGAGTGAGTTTTTTTTTTGATATTTGATTTTAACTGTATTAGTTCTTCTTGAGTGGATTCTGATTTTAAATCAAGAATCGAATTTCTCTTCTCAGAATCGTCAAAAGCGTACTTTTTGTGCCAATGGAATGGTTTCAGAAGACTTCCGGACGCTTCTGGACGCTTCCGGACGGCCAAAGGAAAACGGCATTACCGTTCCACTTCATCAGTAAAAAAAATTACTGAAGCAATTTACATCATTAAAAATAATAAAAGGTTGTTGCTGGAGGTTTGACATTTAATTACTGATAGAATTTTAATGATTGCTATAACCGGCTGTACTTAAAAAATTCCAGTTTTCACCTGGTTCAACTTTTACTGATGGTTTTTACTGATCGCTTTAACTGGCCCCTTAATGTGTATGTTCATGCAAAAAATCGAAAACTCTTGGAATAATTTATAATTTCTTAGTTTATAAACGAGAATGTACATACATTTTTGCAAAATTGGAACAAGTTTAATATATAAGTAACAATAAAACATTATACCCAAATTCACATACACTTTTTATTTCTCTCCATGTATTCATAAAGTAATCTTATTTCAGTATTTCCGCATTTCATATTAGTGTCCATGATTTTATCGACAACACCTTAAATGTTTCGGGTGGGCCTATGAAAGATTTTTGAACTGGGCATTGGGCATTGCTAGCCCTTTTAAGAAAATTTCAAATGTATGCATTAACAATCAACTATATATGTATGCTGACGTTAATAGATGAGTTTTCGATTTGGTTCTAAAAGAACGGCAAATGGAAATGTGATTCAACTGACTCCTTCGATTTTTTTGACTTCATAAAAGAAATTGGTTACGTTCAGATGACTTAGCGTTCATAGAGTTCATATGACTAAGGGGACTTGCAAGTAAGGCAAAATTATAGACTGTGATTGGCCAGCTGTCGAAAGTTCCCTTCATTTGAAACAATTTTTCGACAGCTGACCAATCACAGGCTAGAAATTTGCCTTACTTGCAAGTCCCCTAAGTCCTCCTTTCAAAAAATTGATTTCAAATGAAGGGAACTTTCACTTGAAATTTAATCAAGAAATATCTGCCTTAATTTTAAATCAAGTGTGTTTTTTTGTCAAAATTGTCATTTCTGTAATTAAAAATCAGTTTAATTGTTTGTGCGGTCGTGTTAATTTTCGACGGAATTTTGTATCCATATTGAGGAGTATCTTTTTCTAAGCGAACTAGAGGTAAACTATTCAAGAAAAGTTATAAGTTTGACATAAAGACATGCGGAAGATTATCGTTCAATGGGTATAGTTGACTGAATTAAGTCCTTAAGTCTCCTGAACGTTCTCATTGTCAAAAAAAATACACAAATTAAAAAAAAAAATTAAATTTTCGTGATTTTGTTCGATGTTTTCTTTTGATAAGTCAAAAAAAAAGTCGGAGAAGTCAGACGAATGTGAACACCGTCAATGGAAATTGAAAGTTCATGACTTGAAACATGAATGTCAAACCATATTTTGACGTTCGTAAACCATTTAGTTTCAAATGTCACCGCAAATCAAAATACAAAGGGCTATATTTGTCTTCAAAATGTCAGTACTCTCTGTGCAAGTTTATTATGGCTTATTTATGCACTTTTGATATTGTTCACAGAGGGGTCGCCGTTAAAAAATGGATAAAAACTTATCGTTGTTGTTGTGCTCTATAGACAAATTATTTTTAAGAGTATAAACGCTTGCAAAAACAACACGGCTATACTTTTCGTGTGATTTAAGTATACATGTGTACTTGTCAATGTATAGGCTTTAAAGCCTCAAAATGTGAAGGTTGTAGGATTGGGATTTACCGGATTCACGGCCGCAAATGAATTAAAACTGTTTTGATGTTCATCTGTTCTGTTTACTGCGACTTGTTCAGTCACCAGTCAGGAGCCTTTGTGATCAGTTCATTTAATTTACAGTACCGAAGACAAATAGTTTTCATGTACAAATATAAATTGTTTATAACTTTGTTAATAATAAACACTGATTGAGATTCTTTAGGCAAACGTCAAACAAAGCTAAGTTAATGTGGTATAAGTGATTCGAGGGGACTTTGCAATCTTGCTACCCAAATCCGGGTTTATATCAAAACCGACTGTTTTCGATAAAAAACCAGGGAGATAAACATTTTTTTTGTTTTGTTTTTCAGCTTTAAGTTTTTTTTTTCAGAATTTAAATTATGATAAAACACGAGCTATCGGGCTGGAATTGGTGAACCTATGATAAGGATTCTAGCATTTATGACAATATTCACAGTGAACCACTTCGCCGACTGCTATTGGTCGGACACCTAAGTATTGCGAACATGTTTTCTTTGCTGCTTTGTTTTAAGTACTTCACACTATCGCACTGAGTAGTTAGTTACCACATATTTAAGTCCGAAGACAATCGTTTTTTACAGAGTTGAAATCAAATTTGAAAGCTCGGCAGGCATGTGTTTGTACATGAAACAAAAATTACAATTAGCTCTAAAACTTTTCTCAAGTTCTTTCACACTTGACTGTTTGACGTTGCGGTAAAAATTACTTTTATTTTCGATGGTCGGGGGAAAGGAAAACAAAAAGATCAATCACACATATTTGACAGTTGCAAGGATTTTTGTTCACACTTTCAATTTGACATGTGTTAATACTCACAGTGTGAAAGGGCTATTAAGAAATTTTATATGCAACTGTCAAAAAATTGGCATCAAATGTGTTAAGTTGATAGTAGGGAAAGTAAATCCTCTAATCTCTATCAGTGATCATGATTAAATGTTATGATGTATAAAACAAGGAAGAATGCAAACAAAATTTCCTGTTTACATTTTTCTTTATCGAATCACTGAAAGTGGCGTTCATCTGATTTAAGACAGTGAAAACCATAAACAATTTATTTCTTAGCTTAATGAACAAAAAAAACAAAACAGCAAAAAAAACTACTCTCATCAACCTAATCCCCAACTAAATTCGCTCCATCAATCAAAACCAGAAACCTTAAAGATGAGCTATTGCAAGAAACGCACGACATCACGCAAATATTAGACCTCACACCCAGCTCCCATCAGCTACGAAGAATTTAATCGTTCTCATGGTGTAATCGCCGGCCGGCTCTCCAACCGAGTTCTATGATTGGGCTGGGATTACTTCTTTCTAATTACACACACAAGGACTTAACACTCACGCTGTTGAGCGTAACTTGCGTCGTCACATTAACACTTTCCAACTGTCATATTTATGTCTCTCTGAAAATAAAATAGCAACGCAAACAAAAAACAAAAACAAAAAGGAAGAAGGCTTGCGCTCGGTGAGGCTCACTTACCTGGTTGGGTTTCAGCGCAATCCAATTAAGTGTCGGCAACTTGTATTTGGTTTGCACCTTTCGCTTGATGGTCATCGCTCCATCTGGAGCGGGCATGTAGCCAGCAGCAGGTGGTGGTGGCGGTGAGAATGTTGACATAAATGCAGGCGCTGGTGGGGGTGGCATTCGTGTCGTTGTTTCATGAGGGTTAGTATTCGAGTATGCTGACTCGTTGCCCCTCAAACCACCATTCATGCTTGGCGGTGGTGGAGGAACTGGCGGTGGTGGAGGAGGTGGCGAAACAGCACATGGTAGCGGAGGTGGTGGAGGTGGCGGGGGTGATATCGATGATGTCTGAGAATCTGGTGAACCAATATTTCCGTTCATCATAATGAACCCACCCTCACCATTCGATCCGGAACGAGGCAGGGATTTGGTCAGAGTTTGCAATTCGAGATTCTTACTCTGCAGCATGGATTCTCGTTTCTTGAGTTCCTGCTCGTTGTGTTTTAGAATTTTGCGAAGAGTTGATACCTCTTCGTCGAACTTGCACTTCGTAACGAGTAGTTCTTCTCGTTCAGCCTTCAATTGCTCCATTTCGGTGTCCATCTCGGCAAGTTTATACATGAACTCTCGCTCTAGTTCAGCATTCCTATCCATAACCCTACCCAGATCGTCTTCCAGTTCTTGAACCCTCTCCAAGGCGGCAGTTTTAGTCTCAGAGTCCTCCATCAGGGCGGCAACGTCGAAAACATTGTCCAAATACGCCGAGATCTGTACCTTGAGCTCTTCCGATTCGGTGAGTCGCAGTTTTTCTAGATATTTGTCCAAGCCCAGGGCCGTAAACTCATATTGCAGATGTACCCTATAGTTCATGTCTTCCACGGAATGCACAACAATATTCATAAACTGCATGCACGCCACCATAAAGTCAATATTGAAAGCCTCGAAGTTCATGAAGTACTCCATGAGCGTCTGGAAGCGTCTCTTCTCTTGGCACACTTCTTTAAAATTGTCAAACGACGACAGGATGATCTCATGGCCGCCCTTCACTAAGCAAATAGCCGCCAGCAGCTCCAGCACCAGTGCCTTCGTTCGCAAAGACTTGTGGATCAAACTCAGAGCGATGCAGTTAATCGCCTCTCGATGTTGGATCACCATGTTGAATCCATATTTGTTGTTCATGATGGCCCGCAGGCACATGATGCACACATGAATGTCATCCGTAGATGCACCCATATTCAACTTGGCAATGTGGCGGGAACGGCGTTTGATACTCGGACTGTCAAGGACATCGGCCAGCGATGGTCGCAGGAATCCATTTGAGGAATTGTGATGATTGTATCGGGAGGACGAATCATGATGATGACCATTTGTGCCGAGGGTGGAACCATTGACACCCTCGGTGTCATTGCAACCCATCGATTGGTTGGTGGTGCCGGTGAGATTCAAGCGTTCTTCGGATTCGGTTAGGGCTTCTTGTATTCGTTGTTCGTGACGCATCATTTGCAGGCGAAAACTTAAATAATCAACGAGAGCATCTAGACCCTGATTGGTCTCGTCCAGGAACTCTTTTACCCACTCAATGTGGTTGGTGCGAAGTGAGATTTCTAAATCACGTAACACTTGCGTGGACGTGGACTCACCGACCATTTTTCGTTTCTGACAAAGAAAGTAGAAGAAAATCTGTAAGTATAATGAGGCGCGGGGGGAAAAACGGGAAAACACACTGTGAGTTGGTTAAATACTGGATTAAGTTTTTAGGCAGCTACAAAATCTACTATAATAAAAATAAAAAATCAAGCATTACATAGTTAAAAGATTTTTTTAAAATAAGAAAAATAAAGATACAAATAGAAGGAATACAAGTAAATTATAGGAAATTGTGTATAGAAGGTAGAGAGAGGAAGAAAGAAAGATTTTCATGGCAAATTAAATATCTACTCAACTCAATCTAAGCAAAACAAAAAATAACAACAATTCTTAGAGTGTAGCTTTGTCATGCAAACTAAGCTACTTAAAATATTTAGCTAAAGTATATTGAAACTAATATTCAACAAATATACTTAAAATTTAAAATGCATGCGGAAAGCATCAAGAGTCCTTTTTCAGTCGTAGGTTAAGTTATCATATACATAAATATTTTTAAATACCAAAGACTCCTATTGTTTTCTTTTTTTTTTTACAAAAATTTGATTCAGTTTTTTTTTCACAATTGCAATAGAAACCTCTAAAGAAGCAAGATTCGGCGAGTTAAGAGTTCATGCTTTCAAACGAAACCTATAGAATCCTTTGGTATAAGTTTTGTTAAAGCTTGAAAAGCAACAGCTTATAGAGGGCAAACATTGTGAGCTTCGCAAGAGAAGTTACATATAAGTAGAAATATTTTGCAAGCTATTTAATGGCAAATGATAACCTTAACAATTTTAGGGGAAAATCATACACACATATACATACGTATTGTATGTGAAAGCAGTTGAAGAATAAAAGGAACGCAACAATATTTTGTATAAGGCAATTTTGGATTATTTACAAGTTTTGAAGCAAACTTGATTAAAAAAAAGTCAAGAATTCTTGAAACATACTTACAAACATACCTATCTATGTCTTAAAAGTTACAAAAAAAACATAATATATACGTTAAGGTGGTCCGGAAATTTCTATTTGTTTATTATTCCTTGATTTTATAATGGAATCATATTTCCCTAGTCCTAAAAATGTAACTTGCGCCTTATTTCACTCAATGTTTCACTAATTACATGTCATTTCACTACTTTTATTTAACCACACATAAGAGGTATAATCCTAATCACTTATGTCAGGTTTCCACTTGTCGTTGAAAGACCCAAACTGACACACTTTGACAAGACAGGGTGGCTAGTACCAACAAGCAACAAAAATAGTAGTAGAGAAAGGGTAAAACCCACCCTGTCTTGTCAAACTGTGTCTTTCAATGACAAGTGGAATATTAGCATAACACTCATTAAGCTATCGATGTTTGTGAGCTCTTTTTTGAGACAAAGAAAACAATTCAAATAAATTGAAACTATAAATGTTTTCAAAATAAAAAAAAAAAAAAAGCATAACTGCAATAATAATAAGTCTTATCCAGGTATAGCTTCTTAAAAACCGTTATGGGGCTTTTATGAATTTTGGATAGGAGCCTATTACCGTTGTCAATTTATCAATACACTATTAATACTCCAGGAAAATTAGATAAAAAAATGTCTTTAGGAAATCCGAAAACATTTGGGTGCAGTAGGTACATTTAGTCAAAAAATATAACATGGGAGGATATTAATTATATTTTTGGATGGGGATTTTTTGTTGGGGTTATGTTTGGAAAAATACTTTCTATTAAACCACCAAGTTTAAAGAATGGTGCCAGAAGGGAAATCCACCATCTTGAAAAATTTGATTTCTTTTATTTTGCTTAACAGCTCCCCAAATGTTTATTTTTTTCACGATATGATTTAGAAACAACTTGTAGGTACAACTATATACAAAATGACATATTAACGACCTCTCCAAAGTTCAATTTATAAAAGCAGGGAAATAGTTCCATCTTCAACTGAAACCTCTGATTTCTCAGAAATAACTGTGAAACTTGGTGTTTTTTATTTGACTTTGTCATTCACTTGATCGATTGGGTATGTGTTGAAAGGAAGTGGACGAAATGTTAAATGGATATGAAACAAAATTTTGACCGCTATAACTTAAGAAGGAATATATAAATAGAGGACGTTAATATGTCATTTTGTAGATAATTGTACTGTCTACAAGTTGTTTTTGGACCATTTAAAAAAAAAATAAACTTCTCGGAAGTTATAAGGCAAGATGCCAGCATTTCTCTTCCGGTACCACTCCTAAAACTTGGTTCTTTAATAGAAAATAATGTTTCCAAACATAACCCCAAAAAAACAAAAATTCCCCATCCAAAATTTTTTTTGATATCCTCCCATATTTACTAAATGTACTGCACTCAAATGTTTTCGACAGTTTTTCACCAAATCTATCAATTGTACAAAAAAAGTGATTTAATCTTTTTTGTGTAGAATTATATGGGCTATAATGTGTACCTAAAACTTTTTTAAAAACAACCTACAGTTTTCGAGAAATTTAGAAAATAAGTTAATTTTACCCCCTTTACAGCCTTCCGCCCTAAAACTTTTAGCTCCTTCACAAATTTAGAGTAGAAACTTTTTAAGGAAATATTTCGGACAACAAAAAGAAGCTCTCCACCGAAATTCAGCTTTGTCGGAATTTTTTCGAAGTGAATATCTTATTTTCCTGGACTATAATTTAGGTTCATCAACAAAACTCATGAATCAATTTTTGTTTTAGTAACTGTGTACGGAGTTCGGATGCTTTATTCTATTGGTAAACTTGCTATTTTTCAATCAACTCGAATTTTAACATTTTATTTATCGGAATATATTTATCTATGGAAAAAAAAAAGTTTGAAGTTGAGATTGTAATAAGCTCTTTCGCAGTTTCGCCGCGCGCCGCTAGCGGGAGAGAAACCTGATGATGGTACATATTTGTTGTGGTGGGAGTTATTGACGTTTGAAAGAAATTTTGTTTGAATTTATTTGTATTATTAAAATTTTTTTTGAAGACTTTTACCTCTTGTAGGATTTCACAAGCGTTTACGACAGAAATGCTATTGTTTCGAAAAAGTAAAAGGTTAATCTATTGCTCGGGGGAAAATTGATGATAGTTTATTGGAAAAAATCGCTTTAATTTATTCAAAGTGGGTTTTTGACTCCTACGAAAAAGACAAAATCAAGCAACGCAAACTAACAAAACTCAATACTTGAAAAGCGAATCGTCAAATACAATATCAATTCTAAAAAATAAATAAATTGAGTGGCGCAACGGCTCGTAAAGAACCAGGGCATATTGACTAACAACTCGCAGCCATTCCTGTTTGCGCATGTCGAAAAGAATAGATATCCATTCACAATCGTTAATTTTGTTTGACGATAGTCGATATAATAGAAAAATGTATAAATCGACAACCATAATACCAACATTTGTAACAAGATAAGATATGTGTATCGTTTTAACAATAAATTGATCTTTCACAACTGTAATAAAGTTATCAATCTTTTAAGAAACTGCGAATTTGTTTGGGGCTTAACGAGTCTAAGACGGTATTTAACTTCTTAAAAGTGTTCCTAAACGGGTAAAAAGAAACGTATGTACTTTAAATAAAAAATATATTGAAAAACAACGGCAAAACCTACAATAGTATGCCACTGTTTTTTTTTTTTTTTTTTTTTTTCACTCAAACTTTTAAACAAAAAAATAGAGAAGAAGAAGTAATTATAGTTAATTTGTTTATTTTTTAAAATTGTATGCTATTAAGTAAAATTAGGTAGTTAAAAATAAAGTTACAACCAAACCTGATCTTTCTAAGAAAAAGTTAGTTTCCAAACCTCATTTTATTTTGAATTTTCTCAAAAACTCAAAGACAGCTGATTTCGTTAAATAAATAAAAAAATGCGATATCCACATATATTTTTTTTTCACAATGTCTATATTTTAGATTTAACAAGCTATAGGGAAGAGAAATTTACTTTTAAAACGTGTTTTTCATTTTTAAACAGCTTAGTGAACGTCGCTCATTTTTTTTTTAAATGGCCTTAAAAATTGTGAAACAAAAAGACTTTTCTTGTAATAATTTTATTTAAAAATGAGGATTAATATTTAATTTTATTTCAAAGATCCGATATTATTTTAATTTGCTCATGGATACTTAAATTTGACTTCTTAAATTAGATAAATCTACTAATCTTGTTAAAGGAAACAAAAATTATATTTGAACATAAATATGAAATTGAATTGAAATTTTGTGGGGAATAAAAGTATAGAAGAAGAACTTTATTTCTTTTCTACAACAAAGCAAACGTTTTTCACGCTATACACAAAATTTTGTGTCCAGATAGCTTGTTTTGAACATAACCTCCACATAGTTATAATCTGTTTAAAGCGTTTTAGTAAAATAATAATAATTAAAGCATCAAAAATAAACGCAAAGCAAATACGACTTAATACGACACTATTTTGTAAATAATTAATTTAAACTATTTTGTTTAATTTAAAAAAAAAAAACTTGATATAAAATTTAAATCATGTAAGAGACTTCGTTAAAAAAAATGATGATGCAATACATTAGATGTTATTCAATTAAGTTCAACTTAGGGAGGTGAATTTTTCTTTAAAAACGAATAATAAAAAAAAAACACAGGCCTTATTTATTCGCTTTCCATTAAATTTAAATTCCCTATTAAAAATAAGAAATTGATTGATTTTAAATATTTGTATTTATTCACCCTCTTTTAACGATTTTAAATGACGTTTCCACTATTAACTAATTGTTTGATTTAGTTTTAGCTAAATCGACAAAATCCACTTTTTAAGGCGGATGTTTAGCATTAATAAAGGATCAACGAAGTGTGAACTTTTATTCACTCTCAATTAACGTTCGACAGTCGATTTTTTGTTTGGTTATTTTTTTTGTAATCATAAAGTGCGATGTGGGAAACAAAAGCAAACAAAATGTAAATGAATCGAAAAATGAATGAAGTATTCTAAATGACACTTTTATATCAAACACGATATTAGTTAAAACGAGACAATCAAGTTTTAAATGAACTGTGAATAAATTGTCCCTTAGCTTCTTTTAAGGCCGTGATCCATTTTAAAATTTTGTTTTTAAATAAAATTGTTTCATTGAATTGTTCTTGAAAAATTAATTTTCAAAGTTAAAATTTTAGAAAAAAATCAAACTAATTTTTTTCGACAAATTTGCATTATTATAATGCTCTTATCAATTTTAAGCCAAACACTGAAAATTAAACGGTTCTAAAACAAAAAAAACTAAGCTGAAAATTAAATCTTATAAAATTTAATTATAAATGAAATTTTTGCTTTGTATATTGAATTTGATTTAAAAATAAAATTAAGGGGCCCTTAAACTAAGGCATAGCATTTTATGTGTATGTGTTGACATTGTGGTCTAGTGATTGTTTTTCTTTTTTATTTTTTTTTTTTAGAAAACTACCCGGCCTAAACGGGGGGAAGGGGGGGTAGAAAGCCCGATTTTTTCTTGTCTGAACCTTCGATCAAAATTTGGATATGATAGTCTAACTGAAGAGCCCACTGTCATAACTGGGCGAAACTCATTTTTGTCTAGAGTTGAGGTCACTTGTACTTTAAATTGTGTTATTTATACATTTAGCTATCAATTTTGTCGTTACAGACTACGAATATTTTAAAAAGAACGATTAGAAATGGGTATAGCTTAAAGATTTAACAAGAGTCCTTCAATGGTGTTTTGTTGCCAACCTACTTTTATTATTTCTAATTTGTTTGATTGCAAATTAACTCACATACGTACTTACATAACATTTTTAGAATCTAAAAAACAATACAAAACTAAACTTAAGAGCCTTCATCATGCATTTGAAAAACCTTTTTGAGTTTCTACTATGTACAACATGCTTTGAAGTATTTTGGTTGTACATTACGTATAAATCTATATTTTTAACAGAATTTTGAGAAAAAAACTCCAAACCAAGTTTTGTTAATAAATTTTGGTAAAATAAAATACCTGTAGCCATATCTTTTATTTTTGTGAGAAAATTAAGAGAACAAAAATTATAAAATCAAACATTTATTCAAATTTGATTAAAATTATTTGCATTTATTTTTAAAAGAATGCTTTTTTTTTTTTGTTTTTATTTCCATTACTTACTCTGTGACTTCGCGAAGCTTTCGGATCTAAATAAGTTCTTAATTTATTTAAATAATGAGATGGTGGATCTTTCGCTCGAACCATTTCCTAAAAAAAGATAACAAAAATAATATATAAATTAATAAATTAAATATGTATGTATTGTTTTAAGTAATTTTAATTTTTAGGTCAATAAATGATTTGTAAGTATGTGCATATTTATATTTGCAGATATTGATAGATTTTAAATGATAACTAAACTTATCGGTTTAAATTTAAAGTTAAAGTTAATTTAAAGATTTAATACAACAAGGACCAATAGTCAGATAAACCTCAGATAGCAGTGTTTCTTCAGATAAAGCAAACTGTTGTTCCTGTTGCTATAGTATTTATTCCTCTGTTAAGTTAACTGATTGAAAATTGTCTCTAAATTATCGAAAAATACTCGTAGTAAATAACGTATTCTAAGCCACTTCATCTAGTTCTTTTTCGATTGTTTTCCAGTCCAAAGAAAACCAAGTCCGTATCCGTGTAATTTTTTGAAAAAAAAGAACTTCATAAACAAGTTCCATTCAATAAGCAATTATTGCAATGTTAAGGACACTTTAAAATACTGTATCTCTGCTTTAAAGTAAATTATTTCAGAGGCCCAGACAAAAAAAATCCAATAAAACCCCTATTAAAATATTTCCTGAAACCCCAAATTGTATGCAAATGAAAACTTGACTCCCCCCTTTTAAAGATGACTTTTTCAAGATTGCAATTACATTATCCAAAACCATTAGCACTTACTTTGATAAAATCTAAAATATGTTCCTATAAATGTTGTTTAACATCTTTCTTTATCTATACTCCCATTTAAGAAATTTTTGAAAGCCTCAAAAACCACCAAAGTAGAGGGTGAAATTGACATCTTGAAGACGCATCTGAATATTATTTTATTGCTGGGCTGGCTGGTCTGGCCTATGGCGTTATAAACCTCTGAAGTGATGTCTGCGAGGGTTGAACCCCCTTTATTTTGTTTTTGTATGCCCATTTCATCTTAAAAAAGATTTCAATTGAACATTTCTACAAGAGTTAACCCTCATTCTCATCAAATGTTTCATTAAATTATGCAATCAAAATAAATTGCCACTTTTTTTGTGTGTGGCGTAAAGTCAGATAGACATTATAGAGAAAAAAACAAGAAATAAAAACCAACAACAACAATCCATCAATTTAGAGTTAAAATTTCCGTTTTGTATATTCAACACTTTCCATCAATAGACAATTTGAATTGAATTTAAATTGATCATAAAATGTTACTATTAGAGGAACCAAAAGTGTCGGGCATTCTTTTTATATGTTTTTGCCTGCTGTTTCTAACGTGTTTTTTCCTAAGAGTATAGATTGTATAGTAGATATCTGACACCAATCAAAAACTAATGACGCAAATATATGACAACTATTTAACTCTATTTTGCTCAGCTGTCATATTTCTAGTTATCCGTGATGATATTGAACAAATGAAGCTATTATCATATAAATTATGTCTTTTTTTTTATTATAGATGGCTGCACCCTGCACATAAAACCATTGTTTTATTTTATTTAGTATTTCAATCAACAGGAAATAAAAGACTCTTTTAACCTTCAGACAATAATGCACATTTTTTTAAAAATATAAAATATACATTTGCTGTCGTTGTTGATAGAGATGTTGTTTAAAAATGTTAATTTATTCCTGTCCATCGCATACCATACCATGAACTTGTTTGAATACATTTGTTTTTTAAGTGCATTTTTGTTTTATGGATTTCTCACGAGAAATATAAAGTATAAATCTTCTGCAATTTGTGTTATTCAAAAAATTTACTGTTTTCTTAATTTTAAAAACAAATTTCAGGGTTTGAATAGAAGGCCTTGGAAGAAATAGTATTTTTGGTTTCATTGATTTGCAATAATACAAGTCAAACATTTTAAATATTGAACTGAGAATGTCATTGACCTGGTTCGATGCAAGTTAGATTTTTTTTTTTTTTTTTTTGAATCAATTATCTGTTATATTGACTTAGAAAACATGAAAATAAATACATTATACCAAATACTTTTGGAGACAAAATATTTATGGTTGAAAGCTGTTAAAAGCTGTTAAAAGCTCCTTTTTAGGACCCAAAATGTCCCCTACCTAAATTTAAGAAAAAATGATGTACATTCAAGTGTTTTTATAAATTATGGAATAATTAATGATTTAAAGTGCGTGCACTTGATTTTTAGCGTTTTTAAGAACTTTGGCTTGATACGGAAATGACGCCTTTCGATACGGAAATGATAATGTACCAGTAAAAATATTTTCCTTGTAACAAGGGCCGTGTAATTCAGGATGCATTTAAAAGATTTACGGTATTACAGGAATTTATTTAAAATTATAAAAATCTAAATTAAATCGATTTACGGAAATGATTGTGTGGTACGGAGATGACATTTAACTAGTAAAGATAAATAATTTGTTACGTTTTCGCTTCCCCACCTATCTCAGATTTACGGTCTGGAATAGCATTTTAGTGCTTTTAAATGCATGCACAAAAATTTTTATGATATCCAATAAATTAAAGATTTTTTAAAGAAAAAAACACATCTAAAGGCGAGCTTTTTAGACAAGGAAAATAGAAAGAATATTTTATTTTTAATTTAATATAACTAACTGCAACATTACCTCACAAGACTGTTACAAAATATTTTTTTTTACTATCACTTACTAAAATTATATGCACCTACGGGAATAACGAAATTGATGAAACACTTGACGAATACAACCACTTACTTTAAAATAACACACGCCACTGATGTCCCACCCATTTAATTGAATATATTTCAAAGAAAGCATGAATCAGTTTCTTCATTAAGTCTAAAGCCTATAAACTGACGGCCGTTAATTTGAATTTATAAGCATTTAACATTTTTTTACGGAAATGATGCAAATACATGGAGACACATGTTTGAAAGTTTGTAAGTTAATTGTTTCAAATAAATAAATTTAATTTTTAGGGAAGTTGTATTTAACTACATATTCTTAATCCTGGAACTCAGTCAAATTAAAATTAATGCATTTAAAAACAAACAACAAATCCATTTTTCCGCGCTGAAACAAGGAGGAGACACGCGACGGAAATGACATTTGGACCATAAAAACAATTATTTTTTGATTACATATCTGCAAATATTTTAAATTTGGAAGTGGCGCAGTTAGAAACGTTGCTTGCGCTGTTATTGACTTCAAAATAAATAGGGTTTTTGAATTTGTTGAACCATTTTTGGTCGGGGCCAAGGAACTTTATACACGTTAACAGAATTTCAGTTTGCGAAGTCTAGAAAAATAATAACTATGTTTATTTTTTTTTTTTATAAATTAAATTAAATGAAGAAAGAAAATTTACTTCGGTTTAAAGGTTAGACCGCACTAGGCGGAACTGCACTGCAGCGGAACTGCGATTCAAAATAATTTGTATGAAATTTTACGAAGTTCAGTTGCCACTTAGTGCGATATAGCTCATATAATTTCATACAAACAATGTTTTGCCGCGTCGTGAAGTGTAGTTCCGCTGCAGTTGTGTGCGGTCTAACCTTAAGTGGAGTGGCTGAATATAATTCAATTAAAAGTACAATTGAACTTAACTCCAGAAACACCTTTCGTCCCAGGTATGACAGTGGGCTCATCAGTTTAGACTAGCATATATCCTTCTTTGCATTCTTAGAGTCAAGGTCAGTTGTACTTTTAATTGAATTAAATAATTTTATTTGTGAAATAATATCAGTTATGTTAGCAGCATCTGTACCTTTTTCAATAGTAGTTTGTTTGCCAGTGTTTAATCTTTTTTGATTACTTTTTGGAACATTTTGGAGTTATCTTGGCTATTGTTTGTTTAAGGGCGCATATCAAAGTTTCAGAGGATTGTTGAAGTAGACGTCTTACCAAAAATACATAACACTAAATTCAGAGGCGATACACGGCACGGCGCGACGGGCAGCGGAACACAGTGGGACACGTTGTACGGAAGGGTGGATAAAATTCTCTAAAAACTAACCTACTGACCCGATTTTGATGAAACTTTAAGGAATTATAATCGATAGCTTGGTTAACCAAAATATTCAATATTCACCCACTTTCACCCACCATTTTCTACAAAAAAGTAATTTTTGTATAAAATAATAATAAATTCGGATGTTGTTTAACTAAATCTAATACAAATGAATACATTTTGGAAAATCGACTATGCAAAGATTTTTATCAAGCCCATTTTGTCATGTCCAATGCAAGTCATGTTCAGGTTACTTTTGCAAAATCGTACATAGTAAATATGTACATAGGTAGATACTTAAGAGCAAGTTTTTGAAAAAAAAAAAAATTAGACTGGAATTAATAATTTTATCTATAGTATTACGATGATAGAGAAGTGAACAAAATGGGACCCGCAGTTGTGTTTATCTGTCTGACAGACTCTCCGTCTGTACCTTAAGGTTTTTGGGGGTTTCTCTGGAGGGGAAATACCATACGACCAACATACAAAAAAAATATTTATCTCAAAAACGACTAACAATTTTAATAAAAACAAAATTACAAATTTCTATTAGGACTTTGGTTAATATTTTGAAATCGGCTGCACCGATTTTGACAACATTTTGTATAAAGGAGTTTCTTTAGTAGCTAAACAATTTTGCATACACAATTTTACGAAAAAAAAATGCATTTTTAAAAAATGTGTTTTTTTTTTTGAAAATTCAGTATCTTGAAAAAAGGTAAGTAAATTTTTTAATAAATACTAAAAATTGGCATACCCAATTTTATTTTTAAAAATGTTGAAGAAATTTTCTATATGCTAAAATGTTTTTTAAGCCCACTTCAAATTGCATTGGAAGTCGAATTCTGACGTTTTGGGATACGTTCACTACTGGAAATTGTTGCTTACACGAAGATGTGTCATTTCGGTCATGTTGCTTTGCGAAGATTTCGAAGATTTGTCCTTGCGGGGATGTTGCTTTGCGAAGATTTGTCGTTGCGAGGATGTGTTGTTGCGGGGATGTTGTTTTATGAAGATGTTGCTTGCGAGGATTGGTCGTGCCACGAGGTTGTTTGCAAAGATCAGTACGGTTCCCGCTGACACACTATATAATCCGACAAAAGCAACAGACCCGGACAGCCAAGAGGAGCTAGTACTTAAAATCGTATGACTTATGAGACTAAAAATAATCACTTATATTGAGTTTTTCTATCTCACAATTGACACTTTCGAAGAATTGAATTTTTTCCCCGTTTGCTCCACTGTGCGGCCGCGGCGGTGGCCTCATATCATGTTTTCTGGCTGAGGAAAGGTTCAAAGTATTGCAAATATTTTTTACTTTTTAGTGAAAAATAAAAAAAAAAACTAGAAGTAAGAAACCTGAATATAATCTAAAATAAAATGCACGACTGGGTGGGTCTCACTTATTTGCTCTAATGGTCAAGTAGTTTATGAAAACTTTTAAAAATTGTATGTATGAATATTATTTAAAATGAAAAATTGGAACGCGAACTTCGATCAATTATTCATAAATGCACCCGTTTTTGAAAAAGTTGTACATACAGGGTGTCCCGTAAGTAATGGATAACCCTGAAATGCCGCATAGTAGACTTTATGACCGTTTTGAAAACTGATAAAAAAAAGTTCTATCCCAACCACAAGAAAAGTTATATGCATTTTTTTGTTCAGTGCATTATTTTTTTTCTTACTTTACATTTTTGAATACCACGACTACAAGTGAATGAGTTCCATCATTTTTTTTTTGCAGGAATATTTTACATTACTTGTGCCAACACATAAGTAGAAGAAAATTATTATAACTGTTGGACTTCTTAGAGAAAAAAATTATTTAACATTGGATTTCAATGCAAAATGTGAAAACAAATAATTTTTGAAAAAGTTAAATCATAGCTGGTATAAAAAAAATGCATGAATACCTGAGTGGCCAACTATTTTAAAAATATGCGCGTTAAATGCAGATTTCAAAATGGTATTACTTATTATTATATCTAGAGTCAATAGCAAGTTATTGGTAAAAATCTGCAATACTAGAGTAAATTTAGCAAAAACAAAAGTTTTCAAAATTAGCACAGTAAACGTGAAAATAATACCAAGCGTTGAACATAGCAGATTTTTGATTTATTGGCTGTTTCTACGATGTTGTCCTAATGATAAATCCAAGCTTTCAACTTCTAGGGCCGAATGCATTATTGATAAAAATGTCAAAAAAAGTGCAAAAAACGGTTACATTTTCGAGCTTGTTTTGAATTTTACCTGTTCTATTGGGCATTAACAAACCCATCAAATATTTTGTTGGTTGCTATTTTTTATTTGTTATTTTCTCCAAACTAAAAGTCTTCTGATTCAATTTTAATTGTGTTTTTTGAATAGTAAATTGTAAGATCCTGAGAAAGTGAGAACGCATAAAATCGTAAGTTTTTTAAATTTTGAATTAAAGTTTTTGTAATTTGATCTTAATTCATAAGATTAAGACCACGACGAACACTTATTTATATCGTTTTTATTGTTCATTCTTCAGAAAAATTAACGGTCTAAATAGCTGTTTTCCTGAACCTGCTTTTTTTCACGTTTACTGTGCTAATTTTGAAAACTTTTGTTTTTGCTAAATTTACTCTAGTATTGCAGATTTTTACCAATAACTTGCTATTGACTCTAGATATAATAATAAGTAATACCATTTTGAAATCTGCATTTAACGCGCATATTTTTAAAATAGTTGGCCACTCAGGTATTCATGCATTTTTTTTATACCAGCTATGATTTAACTTTTTCAAAAATTATTTGTTTTCACATTTTGCATTGAAATTCAATGTTAAATAATTTTTTTCTCTAAGAAGTCCAACAGTTATAATAATTTTCTTCTACTTATGTATTGGCACAAGTAATGTAAAATATTCCAGCAAAAAAAAATGATGGAACTCATTCACTTGTAGTCGTGGTATTCAAAAATGTAAAGTAAGAAAAAAAATAATGCACTGAACAAAAAAATGCATATAACTTTTCTTGTGGTTGGGATAGAACTTTTTTTTATCAGTTATCAGGACGGTCATAAAGTCTACTATGCGGCATTTCAGGGTTATCCATTACTTACGGGACACCCTGTATATGTAATATTTTTTATACTAAAGAGCGTTTTCCTCAGAAAACGAATTTTAAGGTTTGAAAAATAGTTCCGCTAAACTTGACAATTTCGACCTTTGAATTTTTATATATATTTTATTTGAAAAATCCTTTTTTGTATTTTGAAGTCCTGATGTCAAAAAACCTTACGGTTATAAAAAAAAAAAATAAAGTTTGAAAAAAAGTCAAAAATGCATATAGAACCCTCTTCCATACGAATACGAAATCTATGAAAACCAAACTTCAAATTTTCTATGGATATAGGACTTTTATGCACTGGACATTCGGAAATCAACGAAATCAAAAATAATAAAAAAAATCAAAATTTCTAGAATTATTAATTTATATAATTTTACTTGTGATAAACACATAAAACAAAAAGTAATATTAATTTAGTGGATGTGCGTTCCTCTATACCAAATTGTATTATTCTTAAGTCTTAAGTCTTAAAAAAAAAAAAAAATGCTTTATTATCATCGATAAAAACTTTATTTATTTAGAATACATTAAACACAGTTATTTTAGTTTTTGTCAACCTGAAGATATATAAATATTCTTATTTAAAATAATTTGTTTTCCTCATTTCTACCTCGTTTTTATTTTTTTTTTCACAATATTAAAAAAAAAGTCGATATTACTTATTCAGCACTGAAAAGGATTCAAACCAAAATTGAAACGTCGGTAAATAATCAATAAATATTGAATTAAAACAAAGACAGTATTTTTGGGTTTTATTTACTCGGCGAAAATGTTACTTCTTATTTATACATTTCCAGCTGACTGCACTTTTGTCCATGGATATATAGCACATAAGCACCAAAAAATCTCACTTTTTTTAATATATTGTACGTACTTAAATGCTCTATATCCCATCTCTCGCAGTTATGGGGCAATTAAGCATTAAGCGTTTGTTTTTCAAACTTTCCTACACAAATTGTCCCACCTGCTACAAATTTTGGATATATGGCAAATAAGCATCAAAATAACTCAAACATTTGTGGTTTATAGAGCAAAAGTGCTTTCTGTAACTTCGTTAATAATTAAGATAGAGCAACGGGGATAGCGCGAAACGATAGAGAATATTCGAATTAGTATAACTGCGTCTTTAACTCAGTTTCTCGAAAAAGTGGTCTATGGGGCTCTTAAGTATTCGGCCGGCGATTTGTTTTATGGGTATTCTTAACGTGTATAAATATTTTTGAAGTGTAATCAAAACTTATATTACGATGATGGAGATGTCCAAGAAGTTATTTAGTCAAGACGTCCGTGTCGGTCTGTTTGTCTGTGCATGTGTGCGTATGTGGGTCTGGGTACTGATGAACATCGAGCTAGAGCCTGAACGGTTGCACGGATTTTTTTTTTAGGTGTGACGAATTTGTATGTGATTCTCTAGACGAAAAATTGGAATTTTTGGTTCAGCTCATTTAGAACTGGTAGCTGCTAAAAACGATTTCGGTTTTATTAAGTTTTATCGAAAACGACTATAACGATTTTGTTTAAACTTCGTTTAAGCAGTCACTGAACCAGTTTTAACAACACTGTATACCACGTTTTGCCCAACAAAATCGAATAATGGAAAAATAAAGTTGTTTTTTGTTTTAAATTGCCTTTTTTATACTTTTTTATGTAGGTACATTCCCGCATATCTCTACATTGGCTTGATTGATTGTTTAATTATTTTGTAATTCGATACTTCTTAGTTAGTTAGTTAAAAAATATTGCATTCAAAACTTCCAACCAAATTGACCACTTCGCGATCAGCCGGCGTTTTAGAAGCAGTCTCCAGGACGTCCGTAACAGAAGAGGTGCTGACATGGGAATGGCCCGAGACCACCATCTGATGGTTGGTACCGTAAGATTGCGTACAGCTGCAGTTCGGAGATCCCAAGGAATTACTCGAATGCCCAAGTTTAATACAGATAGACTAAGGGATCCTGCAGTGCGCCAACAACTAGGGGACCACCTTTCACAAGGATTGAACGCAATCAGCAGCACGGAAACCACATCCATCGAAAACCATTGGTGTGCTGTGAAAAATGTGTTCATATCCGGTGCTGAAAGTATAGTCGGCCGGGCGCAAGGAAGAAATAGTGCTTGGCTTTCCGACGAAACTTGGGCAAGGATCGAAGAAAGGAAACACCTTAAAGCTCGCATCGCAGCTACCCCAGCAGCAGGGAGAAACGAGCTTGAGTCTACGTACCGCATGAAGATGAGGGAAGTTCACCGTAGTGTGCGACGTGATAAGCGTAACTACATCAACGCACTGGCCACAGAAGCAGAAGAAGCCGCTAGTAGGTGTGACAGTAGGACCGTCTACAGAATTACCAAAGAGCTCACTGGTGTCCAGAGCTCTAAACAACACCTGGTTAAAGACACAAACGGATCCCTGCTAATTTCGGATGAGGACCAGCTCATAAGGTGGAGGGAACACTTTTCTGCGGTTTTAAACCGCGTTTTCGCAAGTGAAGTGAACCCTATTCCCACTGAGCTACCCGAAGTAACAATTTCCCGAATACGCACCGTACCCCCCAGTAAAGAAGAAATTATCACCGCCATCAAAGCACTGAAGAACAACAAAGCGGTTGGACTTGACGGTATTCCTGCAGAGCTCTTAGGAGCAGCCCCAACGACATCGAGCGAGCTACTGCACCCACTTATTAAGAGAGCTTGGGAAACAGAGAGCTTTCCTGAAGAGTGGAAAAAAGGAATGATTGTCAAGCTCCCAAAGAAAGGAGATCTCACACAGTGCGAAAACTGGAGAGGAATATGCGTTCTGCCTGCAGTAGCCAACATAATAGCAAGGATAATATTGGACCGAATTAAAGACCACCTCGAAGACACACTCGACGCCGAACAAGCAGGTTTCCGCACTGGATCTTCCTGTGTGGATCACATCAACACCTTGCGGATCATCATCGAACAGTGCGTTGAATATCGATCACCACTTCACCTGCTGTTCATCGATTTTGAAAAGGCGTTCGACAGTGTCAATAGAGAATTTATTTGGCTTGCTTTGCACAGGAAGGGCATCCCAGATAAATTGATTGCTATTATCAAGGCTACATATGATGGATCCAGGTGTCACGTTTTGCACAAAGGTAGGCTGTCAGAGGAGTTTGAAATCCAAAGTGGAGTTAGGCAAGGCTGTATACTGTCACCAATACTGTTCCTGTTGGTGGTAAGTGACGTACTGCACGCAGCTTTGTCAAATGGAAATGGAGGAATTCAGTGGACTCTGCAATCTCACCTCAAACATCTGGACTACGCGGACGACGTATGCTTACTCTCTCATAGGATCATGGATCTCCATCAAATGACAACAAGGGTGGAGAGAGAAGCAGAAATCGTAGGGCTTAAGATCAACTCGGCAAAAACTAAAAGGATCAGCCTTGGAACTTCCTCATCAATCCAAGTAAATATTTCTGGACAACCCGTAGAGATGGTACAGGATTTCCAATATCTTGGGAGTATTGTTTCTACGGGTGGCGGAACTGAACTGGACGTAAACAGCCGAATCAGAAAAGCAAAGGCTGCGTTCGGAATGCTGTCCAAAATATGGAGAAACAACTCTTTTAGCTTAAAGACCAAGCTACGACTGTTCCGCTCCAATGTTGAATCCGTTCTGCTTTACGGCTGCAGCACTTGGAAAGTCACTGAAACTGTCACTAGAAAGCTGCAAACCTTCGTTAATAGATGTCTACGAAACATCTTGAGGATTTTCTGGCCCAACCGTATCTCCAATGCCGAACTTCATGCGAGAACGGGTCAGGAGCCCATAGACTCCATTATACGAAGAAGAAAGTGGCAGTGGATTGGCCATACGCTTCGAAAAGGCGATCGGTGCATTGCATCTCAAGCAATGCAGTGGAACCCGCTCACACAGGAGGGAAGACAAGTGGGCCGGCCTAGAAGTACATGGCGAAGAACTGTCGAACAGGAATCGGCACGACTGGGGAAAAGTTGGAGAGAGCTGAAATATATTTCAAGAAATCGTACACGATGGCGCGTAGGTGTAGTGGAGGCCCTATGTCCCGTAAGGGAAACATCACGGACGTAATAGGTCCGAGGACCTAAGTAAGTAAGTAAGTAGTAGTAAAAATAAAATCAAACAATTTTTTTTTATTTTTAACTTTTTGCAGGAACATTCAATTTTGTTTTGTATTAAATCAAAAAAAATTGAAAATTGCTATTTTGACTTTTTTTATTATGTATTTTATTTTATTTTTTGCTGTTTCCTTATTCACTTTTGTCTTATTTTATACGACATGAAAAAATAATAAATCTAGAAAAATCAATCAACTAAAACTAAAGAAAAAAATGCGCATACGCCACAGTGCACGAATGGAATGCATATAATGGAAATGAAATAATCTTCGGTTCTTTTTCTCCAAATAAAGTTGGAATGAGTTATATGCAGTGAAAAACAGCTCTCTACAAGCGAAACCATTGATCCATGCAAAATAATGCGAATAAATGCATTGCAAAATGAATAAATTAATTTGTTGGTGCGATATTTCATCCAGAATTATGCCCTGTGATTTAAAACTATCATTGTTAATTTTAAAAAGTGAATTGAAAGGGAAATGGGTTTAATATTGGATCTAATTTGGACAAAACCACCTGATTTGGTCTAATGAAATCGTAGAATGAGGAGATATGAGAGAAACGCTTTTGTGTGACGGCGGACGTATACTGTCAAGTATAGAGATTCTTTTTTATCCGCACTACCCGAATGTGGAATGCTTTACTTGGAAATACTTTTCCCCGTCATTTTGATATCCAGAAGTTGAAAAGCAATGTGCATCAGTATCTCCTCTTCAATCCTTCCTTATTTAAAAAAAAAATACTAGAAGGTGGGTACCTACATCTCAAAAGAGAATTTTTTGTTTGTTGGTGGAATATGATGGGATTCGATACCCAGAACCTTGACGGACCAATGCTCCAACCATTACTCGATTATTTTTGTAAAATATTTTTTCCATCTCAACGACCACCCTGAGGAGACTACCGTCACATTTTCCACCGTCAGTCTCGACTATAAAGGGATAAATGGCATGCTAATCCCTTTAAACCGGAAGATGTCTGACCGTCTAAACGAATCAGGAAATGTTCGGAAACTCTTTCAAAACTGATTTATTAACTTAAAAAAAAAAATCTCAACAGGATGTTCATTGTGGATAAAACCCACCAACAATACCAACAAAAAGCAACAAAGACAACAGCTAAGTTCAATGTAACTTGATGTGTATTTTCTGCGCGGCACCCTTTGCAAAATATCTTATCAAAAAAAAAAATATTGTCCCCATAAATTTTATCTCTGCATATTTTCAAAGGAAAAGGAACAGCTATAGCTTTTTCATACTTCCTGAAAACTTAACGACAATTTGTTCGCTTATTCTGCAGAATTAGAGATAACACAAAACATTGACTAACAAAAAATAAAATGAAAATCTAAACTTGCCGCTTTTGAGATATTTATGTGCATACAAGACACAAAGTAAATCTGAGTTCTATATCATAAGTTAGGAATGCAATACAACATAGAACTAAAAACAAAAATAACAAAGACACTATAAAGTGGTGAGACAACGCATGCTGCCTTATGTTTGTGTCGCTTTGATTTTACTTTAATGTGGCCATTATGTTAGACAAAAGCATCAAGTAAAACACACAGAGATACAAGCATTAAGCACATCATTATATCTATACCAGACCGAGACCAGCTAGACAGCAACAGAAAGATACAAAAATTGAAAAATGGCACACCATCGCAACGCAAAGAGGGGTTCATCATATTGTCAAACAAAAGGGAAACGGAAATGACTGATTATACAGTCAGCCGCCATCAGCAATATACTGTATACTCTAGCTGCCGGGAGTGTGCATCCAAGTTTTATGCAAATGCAAATTCAGAGAAGTATTATAATTAATGCGATGGTGATGGGGATGACCTTTTATTTTTCGTGTTTTATAAATAAAGATGGATAGAACTTTAGATGTGCGACGCACGTGGTACATTGCCATTAGCTCAACAAAAAAGCACTGCAGCTAATTCTTCCCTGATAGGTTTGACCGTTTTGGATCCTTAATACGGAATACCCCTGTGTCCTCAATATCGTCGATCTAAAAGATCCTAGGTAAGTTTGGCAATCAAAGACTGTAAAGAGCTTGAAACGGCAATTTGATCAAATAGAATATTTCGAATCACGAAAAACGCTTTGGATCAATGGAAAACTTTTATAAATTTGTTTTTGTATTGCTTAATATTTTGTTTTAATTATATTTTTAAAAAATCACTTCAAATAATTAAAAACACTATTTTCCTAATAAAACAAATTGCGCTTTAAATGAATTTTTATAATTTCCAAATTATATTATAATTAATAGTCCGGGAGGTGACCGTAAGTTTATCTATTTCATCGTTATTGTTTGCTTTTAAATTTAGATTTTGTCTCAAACACTTTTAAATTTTCCTGGACTAGACAATAAGAGTGATAGAAGGATAACATTAAAAGGACATGCGACAACACTAGCATTGTGGACTCTACCAATGATACAAAATACTCCAACAAAGTCTTCTATTAATCGACCAGTTTGTACACAGGTAGGAACAAAGAACAACAAACATTTGAAGCCATCTAAGGTTGCAGCTAAGTAGTTAGGTAAATAACAAGTTGAAGGGTTAAGGTCTAAATACAAAACAACATACCTCTACCCTTATGCTAAACTCTTCTTTAAAGGTTTATTCAATAATTGAAATGCAATCAGGTGTTTTCAGCAGAAGGGGGGCAGGCTTTTCTGAGAGCTAATTGTGTAACTAATTGATGATAGACAAAATGTATTCAAAGCATTTCATCGAAGCAGATTAATTTAAATGCATTTTACTCAAATTAGCGTGATTATATGTTTTCACATTTTTTTTTTTTTTCAAAAACAAAAGAAACAAATCAGGTCAAGGGTTTGCGTGTCAGTAATTGGGCACTCCGAACTCTCATAGGTTAAATTGTTTTTTTTTTTGTTTAGTAAAATGCTTATGAGCACACTTGTTTTCAATTTGTTTTTAAGGTTAAATCTGTGAAAAAATAATCACGGAAAAAATACGCAAATTATTTAATACTTATATCATCATTAGGTTAGCACTTAAGTGTTATTTAATGCTTTTGGTTGGTGTAACTTTAGTTGTTTTTTTATGAATTCACTTAAAGTAAGATTGAGAATTCGGTGATGGAGAAATGATTTTTTGGTTGGTCCCTTGGGGTTTCAAGAAAGAAGTTCGCTTTTATCGAAAATATTTGTGTAGTTTAAAACCACATTAAGATTCATCTTTAGGCTTGTTTCACACATATTCGGTTTCATTTGGTTCGGTCTGTATTCGGTTTCCGTCTAGAAAATTTCACACGAAGACGTTTCATATTAGGGCTCAACTTTCTTTTACGGTAGCACGAATTTCCACACGCGAATACTTTTGTTCGATAGATTTATCACTCAAAGTAATAAATATGCAATTGACGATCAAGAAGAACGGCGTTTGTTTGTTTTGACAGTTCTTTACCATAGAGGTACACACACATAGATGGTAAGTGTTGTGATATGTATATTTTTTTTGGGATTTTTCTGTTATATTTTGATTTATGAGAGGAATTGTTTATTTTTTTTGTTTGAAAGTTAAATCCTTAAACCCGCGAAGCGGGCCACCTAAGGTACTGTTTACTACAAAAAACTTTGATAACAAATCGACTGACAACATAGGCGCCTTCCAGACGACTGAGCATACCCTAAGCGGAGCGACGGAGTCGCGTGAGCCGGACAGAGGACCCGAAAAGGGAGTTAAAATCCTTGAACCCGCGAAGCCGGCCACCCAAAGTACTTTTAATTGAGAAAAAACATCCTAATTCGCAAAAAACTTTCCAACAAAAAATCCCAAATAAAATCCACACGCCACACAACACTTATCATAGTAGTAATAAAACTGTCAAAATAATTGTAGAATATTGCATATTGAATGCAATTTTTTAACTTTAAATTATTATTAAGTTTGTTCATTTTAAAATTGTTGAATTAAATTATTTAATCTACCCAAAAAGAGTATTCGCGTGTGAAAATGATTGCTATCTTAAGGGAAACTTGAGTAGGTAGTGTGAAAAAAGTGCCAAAATCGAAAAATTAAAATATTTTTTTATCATATTTAGGGGTGTTTCCTCACCGTAATATTTAAAAGCTATTCTATAGAGACCCGTAGCTCACTGTAAAAAAAAAAAATCAAAATTCTAGGCGTGCTACCGTAATGGAAAGTCGCCTCCATATAAAGCTTGTACTCACTTATAATTGAAATTCGATACAAACAAAAAAAAAAAAAAAAAAAAAAACCGAACCGAATATGTGCGTGGACGCTACGTTTACCTTGTGTGCCCTAGACGTGCCTTTTTTAAACCGATAATTAAACCGATTCGTGTCGAGGGATCGTTCGGTGCTATGCGGTCTCTATTAGGATTTTATTAGGATTTTATTATTGCCGTTTTATCGGTTCACACATATCAGGCACATCCAAATACAAACCGAATACAGACCGAAACTAATGAAACCGAACATGTGTGAAACGAGCCTTATGACGGTTTCTTAAGAAAAACTTAAACTTCAAATGTAATAAAATCTGACACAACTTACCAGTACGTCGTGGGGCAAAACGGACTGGTAGTCCGGTAGTGACGCACTGGTTCCATTTACTCCACAAAGAGTTTTTTAAAAGAAATATTTTTATTTTTTTTTTTAATATTTTTTATTTACCTTTATTTCTAGTATTTTTAAAGAAGACAAACGATCACAAACAATAGAAAATGTACTAAGTTTTTGAAAAGTTCAACCTGTCGTCTTGGATCGGTTTTTCAAAGTGGTTGTTTTTTTAACAGATGGACCGTTTTTAAACTTTCTTTATTTAAACCACAACTAACTTCAGTTTTTCAATGAAACTAAGGGATGTGTTGGCAAAGTAGGTTTTTCATAAGTTCTCATTATTGAATATAAGATGGAGCTGAGAACCACACCAAAAATCGGTTTAGTTCTTTTTGCCCCGAGGTCTCTCTTGCCCCACTCTCCCCTACAACCATTTTTTTTTTTTTGTTTGTTTATGTTCTCGAAAACAGTTAAGTTGAAATTTTGCATTTTTTTATGATTAATCTTCTAAAAAGTATATATTCTTTTTTTGTAAATTAAAAATCAAATTTTTTTTTTGAAACGACTTAATCAATATTTTTAAAACTAAGTGTTAAATAATTTTTTTATTATTTCGTAGAATACTTGAAAAAATCATGCTTCTTAATTCAAAAATAACGGTACCTTCCATACAAATGTTGAAAACCCGTTAAGAAAAAACTTATTTTTCTAGAAAACGGTTACAAGAATTTTGATAAAAAGATGTGCATTTACTATTTAAGGTATGGTCAATATTTTGATAAAAAAAAATGTTTACCAATAACGATTATTAACGATACCTGTCATAGAACCGATTTGTTAGTTTTAAAATTTCACAATTCAAACAATTTCGCATATACAAATTTTCGAAAAAATAATGTTTGGATATTAAAACAAATATTGAGTTTTTTTTTTTTTGAGAATTCAATAACTTGAGAACGGTCTAATGAATATTTTTTTATTTTGTATAAATTCGTATTTTATTAAATATTAAATGTTGGCATACCAAATTTTATTTTTAAAAATGTGGGAACAAATTTTATGCATACAAAATTATTTTTTATGAAAAGCACTTCTACGATTTTTTATTTTATTTTTTATAAATTTTATCAAACAAATCAGATGGCATACTTTATTTTGAGCTCTAACTTTTTAAGCCATTAAAATAACAAATTTATAGTTATAAAAATAATTTATTTAATTTTTTTTAATGGTATCGTAATATTTTGGAACCAACATACATATGTAACGGGTGATTTTTTAGCTGGTTTGTTTTGGCAACACTGGTTTTGACAGCTGACGTGTGTTTAGTACCTTGTGTCACTGTCAAACAGCTTCAGTTTGGTTTGCAATTTAACCATGGATCGTCTTACAAATGAACAACGCTTCCAAATTATTGAATTTTACTATCAAAATTCGTGCTCGGTTCGAAATGTTCATCGCGCGCTGCTTCCATTTTATGGTCGGCATTCTCGACCTTCTGAGCAGTCTATTCGGAAGATTGTGACCAAATTTCGCACCAAATTTACTTTGTTGGACATTAAACCACCAACACGTTTACGTACTGTGCGTAGTGAAGAAAATATTGCGGCCGTATCAGCTAGTGTGACAGAAGACCGCGAAATGTCGATTCGGCGCCGTTCCCAGCAGTTAGGCCTTTGTTACAGCACTACGTGGAAAATTTTGCGGAAGGATTTGGGCGTAAAGCCTTTTAAGATACAGCTGGTGCAAGAACTAAAGCCAGCCGACCTACCACAACGCCGAATTTTTGGTGAATGGGCTCTTGGAAAGCTGGCCGAGGATCCGCTTTTTTATCGAAAAATTGTGTTCAGCGATGAGGCTCATTTTTGTTTGAATGGGTACGTAAATAAGCGAAATTGCCGCATTTGGAGTGAAGATCAGCCAGAAGCATTGCAACAGCTACCAATGCATCCCGAAAAAGCCACTGTTTGGTGCGGTTTATGGGCCGGCGGCATTATTGGGCCATATTTCTTCAAAGATGATGCGAATCGCAGCGTTACTGTCAATGGTGAACGCTACCGAGCGATGATAACAAACTTTTTTTTTGCCCGAAATGGAAGTTCTTGACTTGCATGATATGTGGTTTCAACAAGACGGTGCCACATGCCACACAGCACGCGAAACAATGGCGCAATTGCGAGGCGAGTTTGGTGAACAGTTAATTTCACGTTTCCGGCCAGTCAATTGGCCGCCTAGATCGTGCGATTTGACACCATTAGACTATTTTTTGTGGGGGTATGTCAAGGCTAATGTCTATAGGGACAAGCCCGCTTCGATTGACGCACTGGAAGCCAACATCCATGCATTCATTCGTGAGATACCGGCCGATATGTGTGAAAGAGTATGCCAAAATTGGACTCAGCGGATGGGCTACCTGAGACGCAGCCGCGGTCAACATTTGCATGAAATTATCTTTAAACATTAAATTGCAAGGTTCAAACTATCGATTCAAATAAATATTTCATTCATTTTTTCGAATTTTTTGTCTTTTTTTTTTTTAAAGTTCTAAACCTCTTAAAAAATCACCCTTTTCTTGTACATTATTAATTTCTAGCTAGGTTAAAGTTGTTAGCTTTTTTTTTGGGGCTACTGCCTCTTGCGAGGACTTGACAAATCCTCCAAGAGTATTACTTGTCATGAATAAGTGCTTCTCGTCTAGCCGTTCGGATTCGGCATAAAATTGTAGGTCCCTTCCATTCCTGTCGACACACGCATACAGGAATCGTTGCCTTATATTTAGATTATTCACGTGCTACATACATACATATGTATATCTTTTTAATGTCCATCAAGCCAATTTTGTAATAATTTTATCCTTTTAAACGTACAAACATTTTAAATTTTTTGTATAAAAAAAGAAAGAATCCAACAGCGATTATTTGACAAAAAATGCCTTCAAAATGTTGTTTTATTTCGTTCACAAAAGGTAATAAAATTGGTTTTATTGAGAAGAATAATCCAATCATTCAAGTGTACATTAACATGCTAACATGATTTATGCCTACGAGTACAATAAATACAAAAACCATTTGAATTCGTCTATACACACAAAAAAACAACAAATAACTTTACTATGACCTAATAATCTATTCAGCCATTGAATTATGTTTTTGAAATTTTATAATTCAATTACATATATGTATGCAGCATCATTATTCAATTATTATTATTATTATTTTTATATGTCCATTCGATGTGTACACACCCTTATTACTATCTATCCTATCAATCCATTCATATCGTAACCGGTGCGCGGCGATAGTAAAGCAAGAATTAATTAATCGTCTACTTTATGTTCATATAGCGTACAAAATATAACAGTGCTGTCTTCCATTAGATTAAAAATGAAGAAATCGTACAAAAGTGTACTTTATCATAACAAACTAATTATATTTTATTGTAAAGGTAGATCATGTAGGTAATTTTTGCGAAAATTATTTCATATTTGATTTGATGATTATAATTTTGCCAACACTCTGCTGATGTTACAAAAAGATATTTCAGTTTTTGGAACTATTTATCTTCATGAAACGAGCTACGCAAGAAAAATGGACAAAAAAAATATGGACTGGTCAAAATAGCTTTTTTTAATTTAAAACAGCTTCAATTTTTTGACCGACTTCAACAATTGGCTACGACATGTGGAATTTTAAAATATCGACTATAAGATCGACTTTTATAACCACGAAAAAAATGTTCGATGGTTAAAAGTTAAAACAATCGCATAACAGTAAGACATTTTAATAGGCGACATTTTTACACTCGACTATTAATAAAAAAAAAATAAATAAATAAATCGGGTGGCACAACGGCTCATGAAGAACCAGGGCCTAGTAACTAACAACTCGCAACCATTCCTGTTTGCGCCTATCGACAGGAATGAAAGGGACCTACGAATCCGAACGGCTAGACGAGAAGCACTTATTCGTGACAAGTGATACTCTTGGAGGATTTGTCAATTCCTCGCAAGAGGCAGTAGCCCTGAAAAAAAAACTTTTTAGTTTTTAGGTGGACGAGGCTGGGAAGCGAACCCAGACCTCCAGCGTGACAGTCGAACGCACTAACCATTACGCTACGGGCTACTACCTCGACTTTTAATGTCGACTGTCAAAATCTTGACTATTGAAATCTCATTACTTAAAATGTCGATCAGTTACTACATTTTGGAAGTCTAAATTTTGAAAATCTACATTTTCAAAAATAGATTCAGGTTTTTTTAAGCAGTCGACATTTTTTTGTAGAGATTTTAAAGGGTTGGGTTGGAAATACTGTATGTGGCAAAATAATGCATTCAAAATACTGTGTGCCAAAAAACTGTATGTCAAAATTCTGTATGTGTAAAATGCTGTATGAGCAAAATACTGGATGTCAAAATTCTGTATAGCAAAATTCTGATTGGTCAAAATACTTTATTTCAAAATTCTGTACATCATTTCATTTACATTATCAAAAAGATATTTCTTTTACAGCATTTTTACAGAAGTTTGAAATACAGATTATTTATTAGAGGTTTCATACTGACGTCATAACTTTCTTATTACCACCTGAAACAATAAAAGATCGAAATTGATAAAGAAGCAAGCTTCAATTGTTGATTAATATATGTCGGTACCTAGTTGGGAGCTAAGGGAAAAGGAGCGAGAAAACTAAATTCTACACTTATTTACTTCTTGACAAGATTCAATATTCTACAAGTTACTTAGTAGAAACAGGATCTTTGGAGCAAATTTCTTTTTCAATATTTTAAATTTGGAAATTAATTTCTCAAAAACTTTCGATTAAAATAACTTTATTTAAAAAGAAAATTCAATAATGGGTTTTTGGACTTAAGATAAGCTATAGGAGAATATTATGGATGTTACTATTGTTTTTAAATACTGTTGTTTCTACCTTAAGTCATTTTTTTAGATAGTTGCCCCTCCAATCTTTTATGGCTGAATTTTGAAATAATGTATTTTGGAAACCATTCGGTCTACAGAGATGGTTTTGAGCTCAAATTGGAGCAAAGTAGGTTACTTTGAAATCGTAGAACGATGTTTTTATTTAAAATTTCTTTTTAAGGACTAAACTCGCCAATAACTGAAAAAGCGCGAAAGAATCGCGTTTTTTTTTATTTTTCACCCTGAAGCGGTCGCCGCTCGAGGTCGAAAACTTAGCATATTTACCAGGCTAATATCCTGAACAATTCAGAAAAAAAAAATCAGAAATACCAGATTTGACGCATACGTGAATGTATATAGTTATACTCGTACTATACTATTAAGAAAAGTTTGATTTCTTTTTTCTCAGGCTTTACATATATACTTTCTAACTAACATAACTATATTTGTTTAAAGTAATGATTCGATTGTCAGTTAACACAACACAATAATTATATTCAAAACTAGTATTATATTACCTATGTGTTTTATTGTTTTTAAGGAAATTTCTTCAAAAAAAAAAAAGAAAAAAAACTATTGAAAATACAGTATTTTGCCGTACAGTATTTTACAAAACAGAATTTAGCAAGTCAGTATTTTGTTCATACAGTATTTTGACAAACAGAATTTTGTATTTACAGTATAATGACATACAGAATTATGGTCTTACAGTATTTTGACCACACAGAATTTTTTCATACAGAATTTTGAAAAACAGTATTATGACCCGCTCCCGATTATGAAAGTCGACCTTATAGAGTCGATATTTTAAAAGTCGACATATCATACCCAATCCAAGAAAAACCGGTTCTATCATATAAAAAATATATATTCAAAACACTTTTCTTTTCATAACAATAATCAAAAATGACAGATACACAATGCTAAATGACAACAAAAAGATAACGTCAACGAATGTATCGCTTCACCTTTAAAAAGCTTTAAATGTTTGACAGTCCTCGTTTTCGATACGTAAAATTACGAGAGATGTTATTCATTTGATTTTTTACACGATTTTTAGATTTGTTTCATTAATGCCTCTAAACTTTAAATTGGCAATTTTCTTAAGGTACAAACTTTTTTTTACAATTGTAATGAAGTGGAAGCACCTGCTACAATTGTATCAAGAGTCTACCATTGACCATGGTTTTCGAAAACATATTTCTAAAGATGTTTTGTTGGGCAATCCTGATGTGACAAATCACAGTCATGGCCTCATTAAATCGATCTCCTCGACGACCGACCGACGATACGTGGAAAAATTTAAACGACATCTCGCTCGAATTGTTTTGTTTGTTATTTTGCAAATTAAATCGTAAATTACAAATTCTTAAGGTGCAAACAAAACTTTTTTATGTCAGCCATTACAATGTTTTCTCTCAATTTATTGTTCGAAAAATTCGAAATGACTCAGGTTTAAGTAATAATTTTTTGTTTATGGTGATGACAGAATGATTGGGGTGTGAGTTTATAGGTTTTATTGTTATTACTTTATCTTTATCTTTCCATTCATAAAATTTAAATAAATCAAACAAATAGCTCCAAATATGTAAAGTGAAAAAAAATAACCTATTGAGCATCTGTTCGTTTCGCATGAATTACAAAGTCCAAACGATCGTTAAACGCGCCACATAAAATGATGTCAATTGACATATATTACCCTCCCCATCCCCCTATGTATTGTATGGGGGGAGGAATAAGAGGGAGGTGAATTTATAAAAGCCAAAAAGTCAATTTAACTTGCACACATGATTCATATGTGTGCGTATAGTCGTCTCTTAGGTTGTTTTTTTGGTTGGAAATTCCCAAGCAATTTGTATGCTATGCACGATCACTGGAACTCTCCGCGGGTAATAATTATGGCCTGTGTCCGCTGAATCGCTGTTTTGATGATAATGATACTTTTAACCAGTTCGCTGTTCGTTTGAATGGACTAAAGAGTCATTTCGCAATCAGAACGCGACGGTCGACCGGAACTTTAAAATTTATTGTTAAGGTCGTAATGGTTGGGTTGAATTGGATAGGATTGAGTGAACTCGGTTTATTATTAGTTTATGCGGAGAAGGGTATGAACTTAATTTTTAGCAAACCGATCGATTGAGACGGAAAGTTAAATTACGCAAATTATAAAATTGATCGAATTTGAAAACTTGAACAGAAAAGTATGGCGATTGGCTGATTTTGTTAGTTCTGTTTGTTCACTTGAAAATTCGAACAAATTTGAAGAAACTGTTTTGACAGCAAATTATAAACATTTTTAGCAAGATTCAAGTTTCCAAACAAACAATTTGTCCGTACAATTGAATTAATTAATTTCAACTATGTCAATTAGTCAGCGTAGGTTTCTAAGATCTGCTGGATTTCCAGGAACGACTGCGTTATCTCTTGAAGTGTATGGCCTAGAATTAATGAAAATGAAACTCAGTATATTTTATCGCTGAGTAAAAAGAAAATTAGAATCTTGATAGGTCTACTAACGGGTCATTGCGCCATTGGCACAATGGCCACCAGCATAGGCGCTTTCGCACCCGATTTCTGTAGGGGCAGGATGATGAGGAAATTGAATGCATTAACCACCTGCTCTGTGATTGTCCAAACCTCCAAACAAATCGCCTTCGGTACTTCGGAAACAGATTTGTTGAAGAACTCGACGGTCTTGCACAGGTCTCGATGGCAAATATGAGAAAATTAACAGACAAACAGACTGAACGAGTCTATGTGAACCATTAGTTAGGAACACTTCTGTTTTTATTTATAAGGGGATCACAATGGACCAATAGACCCCCGTGTACGAAACAGCCTTGGCTGTGCACACCCCTCCTAACTTAACCTAAGATCTTATAAATCTGAACGCAATTCCTGAAAAACATGACTCACTTAAGCTTTCAAAAAACTGAGGCTAACATTTTTACTTACTTAAGCAGAAAGTATAAATTTCGGGTCAGCAAAATTCGAACTTTCAATCAAAACTAAAATTACGATGATGGAGAAGTTAAAAAAAATAGCGACGTCCGTCATCGGTCTGTTTATTATATGTGCGTCCTGATGTACATCAAGCTAGAGCCTAAGCATTTTTGTGTGATGCCTCAAAAGAGAGATTCAAGTTTTGTTCTAGTTCATCTGGAACGGGTAGCTGCCATACAACGATTTCAGTTGTATCAAGTTTTCTCGAAAACGGTTATAACGATTTTTATTAAAGTTTGTACTACTCTAGCATATTTTACGGGCCCTACTGTATAAATGTATGCTCCTTTAGAGTTTATTGGAAAAATTGGTACTATGCATATGGAAGAAGGATCAAATGTTTGTACTTGCGACGCTCTGCCGCAAAGTCTCCATATAGCGCTGTTTGATTTAATTTTTAAAGTACTTTCTATAAAATAAGCCAATTGAGATTTTACGAATTCGAAAATTTGCCTTGTAGAATCGGGTTACAAGCACGAAATAGCTATATCTCCAGCCAAACAATTGGTGGTAGCGCCTTTAAGTTGTTGTTGTTGTTCAAAAATTCAATTAATCGGGTCACATACCAGATTTTTTTGCAAACAAAAAAAAAAAATGGTATAACGCAATAAAGTTTTGCGATTTTTTAAGTAAATTGATTTTTCTTGTTTTTTTACGGAGGAATCTTGTTCGGGTTTTGCCTCCTGCTTACCTACTTAAATTAACGGAAATCAATCTCCACAAATATTGTTTTCTATTTAATTTATTAATAATTGTCAGGCATACAAAAAAATTACCTTCTAAATTCGAACATCACGGACATAACAGACCCGAGGACATAAGAAAGTATAACTAACATTTATCGAAGACAAATTGCTTCATCCTGGCTAGACAAATTATAACATCTTTTCCACTGCAAACTCACTCTCGTGCTTAATAGAAAATACCAAATTTATAGACAAATATTTATTTATATACAAGTAGTTACTTAGCCTATTCATAAATAAAAAACTAGTTAATGGTAAAAAGTCAAAAAATATTGCGACGCAATTTCCCAATTAAGAAACTAGTTAGCAAAAAGTTTGTAATAAAATCAAAAAAGACAACAAAAACATAAACAAATTCGCCTTCGACTCAAAATGCCAAGTAATAAATATATCAAAAATCAAACCCACCATGAGTGTTGTGTGTTCAATTTGAAATAAATTAAATTAATATGTACATTTACGAATATGTATATCTATCTGTCTGATAGCAAAATTCGCTAATCATTTATCTGCATCTTTAATTTATTAAAAGATTGTAACTATATAATTTGAACTTTTTTCCCTCTCTCTATTTTGTATCTCCTTTAAAAAAAAAATTGCATTCAAATAGTATTTGCGAATAGTAAATTTTATTTTGCAAACAGCAACCGCAAGCGCCAATTACCTACATTCACCGCAGATCGTAAACAAAAAAATAAAATAAATAAGTTAAACGAAACCGCAGTAGAGTGGCATCCTACGCACTAAAAATAATGAATTACGTTGCGAAACCGGACTGATGCTGCAGTCAGTGTATAGGCACAGTGCGAGACATAGATACAAAGTATCGTATCCATCCACTTTTGGCATTTGCGATTTTTTTTTGTTTTTGTTTTGAGTGGAACAACTGTGAATTGAGAATGTGAATAGCAAATTTTTATTTCACAGCTGTAGTTTGGCAGGTGAATTTCACTAGCATTTATGAGGTCACTTTTTTTTAGGATTTTTTAAGCTGTGCTGTTAATCTTCATATTTTCAACAATGGCTAAACCGAGATTAACTTAAATTTTTATTTAATCTTCTTCAAATTTCACGTTATTTCGTTAATCTTGGTGGTAGATTAAAAAAATAAATATTGTGTTCTGCAGTTAATCTTTAAGTTTTCAACGATGTTTTAACCAAGATTAACTTAACTTTATTTAATCTTGTTGAAATTATAAGATTTGCCATACAAATTTTGTTTCGTTGACATTGGATGTAGATTAGAAAATAAATCTTGTATAAATCTTCATAAGAAAAATTGTGTTCTTCACTTAATCTTTAAGTTTTCAGCGTTGTCTAAAGCTTGATTAACTTAAATCAATATTTAATCTTATTATAGTTGTTAGAGATTTAAAAATGCATCTCTTTCGGCTGTTTTGGTCGTAATGATATGTTAATGAAATAATTTCATTTCCTTTCCCGACGTTTCGACGGTGGTTGCCATCTTCTTCAGGGGATTTAATCTTATTCACATTTCAAGATTTGACATATAAATTTTGTTTCGTTAAATTTAGATGTAGATTAAAAAACAAATATTGCGTAAATCTTCATAAGATCAATAGTGTTCTGCAGTTAATCTTACTGTTTTCAGCGATGATTTAACTTGATTAATTTAAATCTATATTTAATATTCTTCTAATTCAAAAATTTGACCTACGAATTCCGTTTATTTATAAATTGACACTTAACAAAAAATATATTCTTAGCTCAGCTCATTACAAAGAAAACACGCCTTTTATTGCTGCAAGTATTTTTTTTTGTTCATACCAGTCAGACAGACAAGTTGAAATTTGCTTTTATATTTTGCTTGAAAAATTCAACGGAAATGTTTCAAACTCAGATTGCGATCGGAAAAACTGGTAACCTATAACAGCTTTGGTGTTTGAGCCTGATGATAAGTCCATGGCCCGAATACATTTTTGCAAAGGCGCGCATTGCAAAACAGTTCAAATCACAATACCAAATCGACTGTGAAAAAGAGAAAGACAGAGAAGGACTATATCGAATCAACCCACGCGCTCTGTTATGACAGGTTAGGCAATTGGAGAGGTATACAATACACATCGAAAGGTGCATATAAAATTCTTGTTCATCAAGGCAAATTCTACATAAATACGTATCTGATGAAGCAGAAGCCAGTTAAAATTGGATTCTTATCACCCTCATGACTGATGGTATAGTAAAAATGTTGTAAAATGTCCGCGTGGTCCAGATGCGGTGTTGTGTTACACACAACAACATAATACAAACTCGTATCCTGTCAACCTGAGGGTGATGAAATCCACTCATCGCAGTCATTTTGGTCAACTGCTTCTTCCTTCTCTATAGGTATAGCAACTTGCGGCTTTGTCATGTATGTTGTATAATGAGGAAGTGATGATGTTATGTTTACGAGGAACAAATTCAAATAAGCCGTTAGGCAGTTTTCCCATACACGAATAGTATAAAGTTATTGATCGATTGGCATGTTTATGATTGAAAATGCAATAAGAATTTTTTCCTAAAGGGTCTGAGAGGTAACAACAAGGAAATTGCAAATAGGCATATAGGAATATGTATCAGGTTTCATAAGTGATGGGGAAGTTGATTCTATGAAGAGGAATGCCTTCGTGGCTAGGGTAATAGAATAGTCAACATAACAGACGTAAGTTCATTGCATTGGTTAATTTTTTGTTGAAATAAGGATATTGCGATTGTCTGATAAGTAAAAGCTTGTTAATACCTTAACTTCAAAGAGGGTTCGAAGCATTTTGAAAAGCGACGTAAAATAAAAAGCAATAATAACTTAGAAGACAGAAGTTTTAAAAAGTTCAGTTTTTTTAAGAAAATCCTGGAGCGAATATCGCTATTTCGGAATAACATGGTCACATCTAAGAGAAATCGAAATAACTCAAAACCAAATTATTGCACTTCGAAATTAAGTGCACTTCTAGATAATTTATTTGACAGAAAACAGACGAAAGCCTATAGTACACTATAATTTCGAAACACAAAATATCATTAAAAAATGGCACACATAAATCAGAAACGAACAAAATGTGTTAAACAAATCTCACTTTTTTCTACTGAATTGTATAATTGGTGCCGAAACCCAGACTTTATGAGAAATTAAGATGTACTGAATTTAATTAAATATGACCTTATACATTTGTATCTCTTTCTAGGGTTTAAAAAACTATACTCATGGGTTTTTGATGTTAGTATAAATATATTGCTACCATAATTCTATTAATCCAAACCCTTGTCTAATAATATGAAAGTAGCTCATTGCAGTTAGCTGTGAATTATTCTATTTGTGAATTTATCAGTTATTCATTGCATTGTCAAATATATCAATATTGAATCCGGAAAAAAAAATTATTTTTCTTTGTAATGTATGTAGATACATGGTTGAGTTCAATGTTATTTGTATTCTATCTTTATCTCTATATCTCAAGCGCACATTTGACAAAGCAGAAGATATATGTATATGTGTAGTTACTTTAATTCAAGTCATATGCAAATATGAAAATGATAATAAAATAACAAAAACAAGGAAAGTATCACCGGTTTTTTTTTTTAATAGTAAACATAATAAGACGCAGTTCTTCTGTACTTTAATCTTGAATTACTAATTATGGCATTTTCAAGGCTTGGATTATTTATCTTTTATTTATTCTTGATGTCGCTAAAGTTGACTGATTGTGGATAAATGAATTCAAATCAACATCCTAATCTGACTCATTGCAAGTTGTAAACGCCATAAATAGGTAAACTACTTACAGTCGCGGCCACTTAATTAGGAACGATATTTTTGTAAAATTTTAAAATGCATGACTTTTGTATGGGAAATCTGTTTAGGGTGCATTGACTTGGCATAGAATGGTCGATAAGTTAGATTAAATAGCTCGAATTGACCAGAAAGTTTATAAAGACATTGAGGAACATGTTATGGAGTCTTCTTATTCATTTGAAATCATGCCCATAAAATTTTTTTTTAAGGACGATAATGATCCAAGAAGTCCTCAACGGATTGCTAAGAAGGTGTTTGCGTAGTCAAGAAGTCTTTTTTTTAGATTATACCGTCCAAAGCTCGGGCCTTAATTCTTTCGAGAACTTGAGGGGAGACATCGAGGGATGGTTAAAGTAAAAAAAAAAAAATATTTTGATCAGAATGTTCTTAATATTGAGGAAATATGATAGAGTACACCACTATCAAGATTCCATGCCTTACGCGAAAATATGCAGATTTTTGTCTGAAATTATAAAGAATTAAGGTTTTCCTACAATATATTCACATTAACATATTGAAATTTCAAAGATTTTTAATGTTATGACAACAGTTTGTTTGTGCTCTTAATTATATTGCTAGACGAAATAAGAGTTAAATGAATGTTTAGTTTTTTCCTACTAATATTCTCATGCTTATATTTTTTAAACATTACTCAAAGTGTACAGTAGTTCATGGGCTATTTTTAAAACCACTACTCAACCTCAACAGATTTCCTAAACAAAAGTTATGCATTTTATAAGTTTAAAAAAATATCGTTCTTAATTAGGCGGCCACGACTGTATGTAGATATAAACGAAGTAAAATGTCTGTCGGTTTTGCATTCATTTATGGGAAACAAATAAGTATAGAAAAGCCTAGTACACAGTTGGAGTGAAAAAGAAATATCAAATCATCATCAGCGTGAAAATAAAATGCACGACTGGATCGCACTATAACTTATTGCTCTTGCACCCAACAGCTAGAACGTAGCTAGATATTGACGATGTTTATAAATGGCTCGATAATATTTGTGTATCATTAACAAGACGCTTGTTCTTCTTCCGGCTGTCACTTTGAGTGTTTAGCACACGTGAATTTCTCTGCAGAAAATCACCAAATTTATTAAATAAATATGGATAAACCAGTTGTTTGGCTCGTATTATTAAAGTTCTCGGTCGTTACGGTTCCCAGGGACCCTCATCCAATCAGAAAGGGAAGCCAGAAGACTTCGATAAAAAAAAAACACCAAAAATCTAATCCAACGATATCCGACATTAAATATCGTCATTGGGGTTGCTTTGTAGCGAGTTTGTTTTTATACAAAAAAAAAAAAAAAATGATAAAAAAATGAAATAAAAAAAATTCTTACAACTATTCCATTTTTCAATTAAAAGGTACAAGTGAACTCAACTCCAGAAATTAATGTGTTTCGCCCAGGTATAACAGTGGGCTCTTCAGTCAGTCTGTTATACCACACATTTTGGTCTATTTTTCATTAACACGACAATATTAAAAACAAGTTACAATAGACATTTTTTGATTCGTGTATTACATGAAATATTTTGTTGACAAATGCTAGGTTTCCACTTGTTATTGAAAGACATAGTTTGCAACAGAATGGGTTATACCTACTCTCTAATCCTATTTTCTTTCCTTTTTACTTGCGACATACGTAGTATAGGGCAAGTTTAGGATTCGTGCAAAAAAAATTCGAGATAATAATTTTCCCTAACATTACGATAATGGAGAACACGAAAAAAGTGGGTCTCGCCATTCTGTCTGTCTGTCCGTCTGTACCTCGACCTGCAGCCTAAACGGCTGAAGCCATTTTCTTAAAACTTTGGACTTAAGGACCTTATGGGATTCCCTAGAGGGAAAACGGTACCTGTCATACAACATATAGGCAAATGTTCATTTATTTCAAAAACGGCTCTAACGATTTTGAAAAAAAAATTATGAGCTACTATAATTCCTACAATTGATATTTTGGTAGAAAAAAAATGGATAACGGTTATTAACGGAACCTGTCATAGAACCGATTTTTTGGTTTTGAAATTTCTCGTTAACGGCTACACCGATTTCAACCAAATTTTTTATGTAGGAGGTTCTTTACAATTTTAACAATTTTGCATATAAATTTTTCAAAAAAATTATTTTTGGATTTTTAAAAAAATATTGAATTTTTTTTTTTTTGAAAATTCAATATCCTGAAAGCGGCTTAATGATTTTTTTTTTTTATTTTGTGAAAAATTGAATTTTATTAAATACTAAAAGTTGGCATACCAAATATTTTTTTTAATTTTCAAGAATTATTTTTGAAATATTTTTTTCATAAATTCAAATTTATCAAACAAATCAGAAAAAAAAATAAATAAATCGGGTGGCACAACGGCTCATGAAGAACCAGGGCCTAGTGACTAACAACTCGCAACCATTCCTGTGTGCGCCTGTCGACAGGAATGGAAGGGACCTAAAATTTTATGCCGAATCCGAACGGCTAGACGAGAAACACTTAACTGTGACAAGATATACTCTGGATACTGGAGGATTTGTCAATTCTTCGCAAGAGGCAGTAGCCCTGAAAAAAAACTTTAGTTTTTAGGTGGACGAGGCTGGGAAGCGAACCCAGACCTTCAGCGTCACAGTCGAACGCACTAACCATTACGCTACGGGCTACTACAACAAATCAGATAGCATACTTTTTTTTTGAGCTCTATCTGTTTAAGCTATTAAAAAAAAATTATGTTAATTTAAAGTAATAATTTATATTTTAAATTGTTTTTAAAACTTTTTTTAATTTTTTTGTTGATACTAGCCACCCTGTGTTGTCAAACTGTGTCAATGTGCGTTTTTCTATGACAAGTGGAAACCTAGCATAACTTGCAAGTACCGAATTGCAAGATTATGCCAAAATCACGTAAGCCATTGACGAGATAATCGAGAGAATATCCCAAAAAAAAAGAAAACTTCGTATACAGAATTACACAAACTGTTCTAGAGATTGAATGTTCTTTGTTTAATCAAAAATTCGAAATTCTCCTCTAGATTATCACATAAAAACGTGTCACGCACCAATTTGAAAGCAAATCCGTCCATTCGTTTATAGGCTTGTCTTGTCGAATATCACTTTTTTGGATTACCCATGATCGCCATGTTAGTTTTGATTAAAATCTGTTGTTGAAATTGTATCAAACTTGATATTACGAAAAAACTGGGTCTAGCAATTATTCTATCTATCTATCTTGTTTGTCCACGCGACTATGAGAATAAACGAATAGACGTTTTTTTGAAGAAAAAAAAACCTAACATCACCTGGATTCAATGAAAAACACTTCGGAACATTTTAATTCATCTTCTTCTTACCTCAAAAACAGAACAAACAAATTGTTTGTCTTTCGTTACATTGTCTCAAACAGTATTTTTATTGTTACAAAAAGAATGCCAGTTTAACTGAATTTAATTCATTTTTATATGTAGGTACTTTAACTTAAATCGATTAAGATCTAAAAAAAACTTAACCATTTTTAAATGGGAATTACGTACTAAGAGAGGCTTTGAGATGAATAACCTTTTAATAATATGCAATAACTATAAAACTCACATGAGTTCACAAAACACCAACGCAGCGCTAAATAATATGACCATCATTTCCATACAAAGTCTTATATCTTTTATATTAAAACCAAAAAGGTGTTATAATACTCATAAAATGTAAACATATATCTTGGTAATCGTATAAAAAGAAAATATCGTCTTTAAATAACAGCACGTGGATAATGGATAAAATATTTTTTTTTCTTAGTATGACACAAATAATGTTAAAATACATAAGCCCATACCAGAATAACACCGCCGAAAAAGGAATTTGGTAATAATAATTTCAAAGTCAAGGAGGTTGTGTTGACAAAAATGAAGTTGTTAATCAACTTTTTGTTTCTGTTTTCTGTATGCCGATAAACTTTTTATGATCCGATACGAATATAAGGTAAAACATTTGTTTGTCGCAATATTAATACAAAATTATTTTATGGGTGATTCTCCACTTAAAGCTCCTTTTCGTGGACCCGACCAAAAATGGTTCAACAAATTAAAAAACCTTATTTATTTTGAAGTCAATAACAGCGCAAGCAACGTTTCTAACTGGGCCACTTTTTTTAAATGCATTAATTTTAATCTGACTGAGTTCCAGGATTAAGAATATGTAGTTAAATACAACTTCTCTAAAAATTAAATTTATTTATTTGAAACAATTAACTTACAAACTTTTAAACATGTTTCTCCATGTATTTGCATCATTTCCGTAAAAAAATGTTAAATGCTTATAAATTCAAATTAACGGCGTCAATTTATAGGATTTAGACTAAAAGAAGAATGAAAATATCCAGTTTTTCAAAAAAAAAAAAAAACAATAATCAAAAATGAAAAAAAAAGTCGGCAACTAAAACTAGCACGCCAAAAATTTTCTGATAAGTTCGGAAATATCGTATTCAAAAATGTTTTTCAACAAACTAGAATACCAATTGATTTGGTTCAAAAGTCTAAGGGTGATTCTCTGTTAAAAGCTCTTTTTTAGCACCCAAAATGTCCCCTACCTAAATTTAAGAAAAAATGATGTAAGACCTAAGCCCTGGGTTTTCGGTGTGGTATCATTCTAATTTCAGGCTTAAGCCCAAGCTATTTCTTCAAAAACAAGTTATCCACTTAATTTAGATTCCAAGTTAATTCAAAAAACTTGGTTAGTTAGCTGTAGGACTAAAGGAAACGGAACAGATATATATTTCTGACAGATGCTGGGTTATTGCGAATGTCAAATTCTATGAAAATCTAAGTGCTACACTATGCAAACGGCTAATTCAATAGTGCTGTAGTCTCCATTTTCATATGGTGGTATAAATAAAACAGAGCAGGTCTTCAGAGGAGGTCATTCATAATGAACTAAAACAGTTGTTCATGATACGATTTTTATCCATACCGAATATAGCAGATAACTTAAAAAAAAAACGGAGTTTTAAGCAGGTTTTCTGTTTTATTCATTTCACCCACCCGATATCAATAGATTTTTGACAACCAAAAGCCAAAGCTATTCTTCCACTGAAAAACTGCCTTTGAGTTAACTCTAAATGTTATGATCTAAATTAGAGCTTATTTCAGCACTAGTTTTCCTATGAAACATTCATAGGTTTAAGCGATCTATCCGTTATGTGAAATGAAATTTCACAGATAGACGAAAAATGGTAGAAAGTATGACTTAGTTTTTAATTTATTTAATTTCAACATGATGCTGACAGCTGATATCGAATCCAAAATGAAAACAATCAACATTTCAAATAAAAAAAGGGTTATGCATAATTTTGAGAGATTGTTAAAGTTTATTTTGTTATCGCAAGAATCAATTTGAAAAGGTAATTAAATGCCACGGTGAAAATCCAAAGAAAAAAATATAAAAACCAGTTTAATAAATGACAAAACCAGAATGGTAGTATGAGTCAAAAAGTTTCTTAAAAAGCACTTACTGCCGCATTATTCACTACTTTCAGTATAATTATACAAACAATTTTTTTCAATTTATATCAAATCAAATTAAACTGGAAGCACTTGAATTTCTCTATAAATCTATTAAGCAGCCATAAAACCACTCGAGAAAGACATTTAGTAGGTACATATGCATGTTTATAATTTTTCACTAAGTGATTCATATGCAAGTAATAAAAACCAATCTGCAGCCGTCTTAAAAAGCATTTTTTTTTTTTTTGTATTATGAACTCTTGAACCTCTCGATATCAAAAACAACATAAACAAAAACTTAAAATCGCAGCTTTACACTACACGCAATATCATCAGTGTTACAATTTAAAATTGCAATTACACTTCCAGTGAAGTGCTTTTTGGGGACTTGTCCACTTGTCAGACTGTGGCATTAGAAATGTGTGATCTGATAAAACAACTTTAATGGAAGCTTGTGAGCATATTTTGTTATGCATTAAAAATTAGTCAGAAAAGCAAAACCAATGTGGTTTGGTTAAATTGCTTTGAGATGGAAAAAAGGAAAAGTGCACTGGTCATTGAAAGTAATGATTCATTCAAAAACAAGAAACTTTTAATGAATGTACGTGTATATTCATACAGATGCTAAGAACTAAACAGAAATAGTCAGACTTTTTCCATAAGAAACAAAAATTCTACTGTAGTAAAGTTTAAAAGACAAATGGTTCTATGAATTGATTCTAGCGTCACAAAATAATTTTCAAAATTTCCAAAAGATTAAGGGTATTCATGCAACGTCATAAAACACGAAATAAGTTTACGATTTGAATAAATTTATCATTTGGTAAATGAACTGTCAAATTTTGTATGGGAAATGGTTTACACACTTATCCAAACGTTATTGTGACTTTTAGAATTAGGCGCGTTCAGAAATATGATTTACATAATATGATATCTCACTCAGAGAACTAAACAAAACTCTGACCGTGTTGTGTAACTATATCGAATCACCATTAGTTGGCGCTAAAAATGAATTAAAACGTTGTTTAAGCAAGAAAAAGTCATTAGGACGTCTACATTTAATCAACGATTAAACTTTTCATAAACTAAGTGGTAGAATTATAAAGGTTCTCCCCAACCAATGCGAACCATTCGTTGACGACGACGAATTTACATCAAAAATGAGTTGTTATTGTTGTTTTCGTTTTCGTCAACGAATGATTCTTATTGGTTTGGGTGATCCGCATGAGTCGGAAGCTGTCAGAAGCATAATTCATAAGCCAATGAAAAGTAGATAACTTTCTGAAGAATCAATCTTATTATATTTTATAATTCATTTACATAATTGTTAGTTTTTATTTGTATTTTAACTTTTTAAATTCTTTTTAAATTTTAAATTATTTTTTTCTATATTTATATGTATATATGTAACTTATCCTTAAAATAACACTCAAATTTGAATTTTGTATAAAGCTTGCGCTATAAAAAAGATATTGGGGCATATTCATAGTCATTTTAGACCTGGGTCTAAGTTAAACATAGCTTTGGTTGAATTTTCGGACGTTGATTCTTTTTTTTTTAAGGTTATCATTTCAATATATTTGAAGCTATTTGTGTATCAAGTTAATTATCTTATAAAAATATAAAACCAACAATTTGTAATTAAAATCGGTCTGTATTTATTGAGCCAAAATTGTCTTAAACTGTAGTTTAGTTAAACCTGGGTCTATCTGTGACTATGAATATGCCCCATTGTATCTTACTGTGTAAGGCTATTCCAATTAATAAGGAACTAAAGAATCAAAATCAGAATTGAGCCATAATTCATCAATGTATCTCTTTTTTCGTTCCTGCCTCAACAAAAATCTTAGTTTCACTTGAATGAGATGCACTCGGGAGCGCTCTTCACTAGCGAAAGCAATGGTTAACGCAAATCAAGTAACCGACATTATGAGCGGCACTTGGCATATGATTTTTTTTTGTATTCGCTCATTTTCGTCTGACCACTACCGTGAGCCTACGACTATTGTAGTTCCATCGTGTATCTTACATTTTTTTTATCGTTCCGAGACATTCGGCTCCGATTTCGAGTTGATTCGGGAGAGGTTCTTTATTGAAAAATAACTTCGAAATATAAAAACGTCTTATGTGTAGTGTAACACACCACCAAATCTGTCAAATTACCGAAAAGCTAATTCAATTACACATCATTTAACCAAATGAATAAAAAGGTCGTTCATGAAAACTTTTATGTAAACTTATCATTTTACACAATTTGTAAACTTACGATGCGACGTTGCATGAATTGAATATCCTTATTATGATTCACCATACATTTTTGAATGATTTTTTATTTGGAACTTTTAGCGACAATCTCTTTTTTTTCATTTCGTACGGCTTGGCTTGCTTAGGTACTCATGTAATAATTTCAAATGGCCAAAGTATTGACCTTAGTTCAGGGAAGTACTGTCTTAAGGTAAAAAAATATAAAATTAAAAAACATTCTGAGAAAGGTTGTGAAATATAATTACTTAAAGATGTGAATAGCTAAAAATAAAAATGATATACAAATTGCATAATTTTAACTCAACTTTGATTTTCAATTAATAGCAGATAGACGTAGCGTAATTACGTGGCCAAAAAAAAAAATGTAGGGATTATTTTTTTGTTATGATCGATATTTTTTCTTCATACATTTTTGACGTTTTTCTTAAGACAAAAATAGGGCGAATTGTATTTTTTCCTTCGCCTTATTTTTTTTTTTTTTTTTTTTTTTTTTTTAATTAAGCGCGCACTAAAGGGGTTCTTACTACTTTTTAAATGATTAAACACAGTGCGAGCGTTAGGAAAATAGGAAAGGATTTAAGAAGAGATGCCGGTGCACATTGGTTTTGAACCTTTGAATATCAAAATGGCAGGGAAAAATAGTGCCGGGTAAAGCATTCCACATTCTTGTAGTGCGACTAAAGAAAGAATCTCTATACTTAACAGTACGTCCGAAGTTGGGCTCAAGGGTAAACTGATGTGCATTCCTAGAAACACGAGTATTACGGTTGAATTGTTTTAGGGGAGGAATGCAACTGGCTATTTCGCTAGAGCACTGGTTATGAAAATAACGGTAAAATAACGAAAGACATGAAACATTGCGTCGGTGTTCGAGAGGTGCAAATGCTTCCGTTATATTTCTATCACCTATCATTTCCATAGCTCTTCTTTGAATTCTATCCAATAGACTCAAGTCAGTTATTGGAGCACCTGCCCAAACATGAGAATTGTACTCGAGTTTTGGACGAATAAAGGCTTTATAGATAACAGCCAGATCAGAAGGGGTGAAAAATGTCTTGCATCGCCGAAGAAAACTTAGCAACATTTTTGGCAACATCAAATATGTGATCGTTCCACAGAAGGTGGTCTGTGATACTCATACCGAGGACTGAAAGCTTTTCGGTTTCCTCAATGCACGAACCACTCATGGATAGTGGCATGAGGGGTGGGTTTCACATTTTACCTTATTTCACATTTTACTCACTATGTGATGTTTTCCACTATTGAATACTCAATGAACTATTTATCTATATTTAGCGTTCTTCAGAGGAAATCAAATTCTCAAGAAAACCGAGGGTGTAGGCAACTGCTTACAAAATTGTTCTTATACCATCACTAATTTTATGTAAAGTGAATTCAGAAGGGCTCTCTCTTTAGGCACGTGGTTAATATTTTGACTAATTGAATAATAACGGGCGGTAATAACAACTTATTATGTACTTTGTTGCATAATAAAATACAAATTCAGTGACAAAGAACTAATTATGCATTATCACAACGTGTTTAATAGTTCCCAATGCATGAGTAAGTTGCGAAAACTAAAATGAAATTAAAGTTTGCTGTCTTCGTCGGGAGACGTGTGAAAAAAACTACACTCCGTTCAACTAGCTTTAAGACAGATAAGTGAATTTTATTTTGAAGGAAAATATTGGATTCAAATAATTATTAAAATACACTTGTCAAAAAAGTTGTCAATTTTAATTTTTTTTTTTAGATTTTTTTTAGAAAAGATATGTGCCGCATGAAGTAAAAAGCATTCTAAACCTTTAATTGTTTTCGTTTTTAGATTTCTACTTATTAAACTTAAAATGAAAAATATTTTTTCAAAAACAGAACTTAAAAATATGTCACGGTTCAAAAAATGTCAAGTTTCTATCCAGTTCGGGCAAGGCACTAGTAAGTTTTTAGTGGGGAAAATCTAGACGAAGAAAACTTGTCCAATACTCTTCGTACTCTCGTATAGCAAGTTAGTCCATCAGTGGGTAGCGTTTTGAACTAACAAACAGAAGGTCGCAAGCTAATCAATTTTGTTTACCTAAAAAGTTAAGTATTCATAACCGACAATGGCCTAGTTTTGGGCAGAAATTATCCTTGCTAGCTCCTCGCTAGATTCTATGTAAGACTCTCTAGTGCCTCGTCGAAAATTAGATAAATTTTCAAGGGGTATGTAAGTTGCAGGCATGTTTTTTCCTTAATTAACTTCCAAACATTTCAAATAAAACTGTCTTTAATCAATCGAAACGCACTGTATCTATTAAAATAATTTTCTAAAACATTCTCAAGCGTGCTCAAGATACGAGGAAAAACGTAAAAAAAAAACACAATAGGTACCTTGTCGGCGCCTCAGGGAGGCAAAGAGAATATAATGCTAAAAATATGTACAGTGACTATGACTAAAGACAATAGAATTGTTGAGACATTAATTATGCATAGTGATGAGTTATCAAGTGCGAATGGAGTTCCTACTTATTCTCTAAGTTAAGTTACACTCCTTGAATGGGATGACTGCATGAGTGAATGAGTGTTTATTTCTTCATTGTGAGTATACACATTCATGAAATAATGGATGATAATCTTGTGCTAATAGATGAAAAATTTTTGTTTACGCGTTTAGTACTTTTGATTGATTCCTTTTGTGGTGCTGTTATAGAGCAAATAAATCGCAGCATATTAATGTTTTCAGAAAAGATTAGACTGATTTTATTTGAATTGTATGGACTTGATGAACTTGTTTGACTTATGAACAAAGGTCGGGAAATAGTACGATAGTACAGTATAGGCTCTTGGTCCTTTTTTTTGCACTACCATTAAATTTAAAATCTTCATTTAAAATAGGGATTTTTCTAAATTGTCATGGAAATTTTTTTTAAATTTTTCTTTTTAATTCGCCCAATTTATTAAGTCCTTTTTAAACTTAAAATCGCAATTAAAAATGGTAAATTTTGTATGAAAATTTGAAAAAACACCATCATATTTAATGGCGATTTTAAATTTAATGAAATCTGAATAAATTGACATTAAGTCAAGTATGAAAGCATATATGATCAATGCTTGACCAACAAAAAAAAAAAATTTGTTGTCTAAAAGTATTTTTTTTTAAACAACATTCAAATTCTCTAAAAGAATTTTATAATAGTGGCGCATCAATAAAATTCACACATATCAAAAAGAAAGTGTAAAGAAAATGACCTATTGTCTAGGAAAATAAGATATTTACTTTGAAAGAATTCCGACAAAGTTTAATTTTGGTGGAGAGCTTCATTTTTTGTCCTTATTATTTCCTGAAAAGTACCCTTAATTTGTGGTGGAGCTAAAAGTTTTAGGGGGGTAAACTGCACTTTTTTCTAAATTACTTGAAAACTATAGGTTCTTTTGAAAAAAGTTGCAGGTGAGGTCATAAAGTTCTGCACAGAAAAGATTATAACGCCTTTTTCGTAAAGGTCGAAAACATTTGGGTACAGTACATTTAGTCAAAAAATGTAATATGGGAGGATATTTATTATATTTTTGGATGGGGAAATTTTGTTAAGGGTCATGTTTCGCAAAATATTTTCTAGTAATGAACCAAGTTGTAAGAGAGGTAACGGAATGGAAATGCCACCATCTTGAAATCATTGATTTTTCTTATTTTGTTTAATAACTCCTGAGAAGTAGCAATCCGTTCTTAAGTTATGGCGATGGCGGTCCGGTGGTATGGATAAACATTTGGAGGTGCAAGAGGACTTTATAAAATTAAACATGAATATTTTTCGGTTTTTTTTCGTGGAAAATCGAACCTTATGAGAAGGATTCTTTTTTGTTTGCTATAAAAAAAGACAAGTTGAATATTTCTTTTTTTCCTGATGGTGGACAAATGATTTTTGTATGGATTCGCATTACCAGTTAGTGGACACTGGACAAACGAAGCAATCGGCCCAATCCCTAAGATTTGATTTGACTGCTGGGGGAGTTTTTGTTTTTTGATTATTTGCTATAAAAAAAAAGAAATGTTGAATATTTTTTTTCAGACGGCAGATTGTTTTTTGTATTGATAAATAAGGGTTGGGTTTGAAATTCTGCAGAGGTCAAAGTAAGTTTTTTTCAAAATTCTGCTTTCAAAATTCGGTTTTTCAAAATTCTGCTTTTCAAAACTCTTTTTACAAAATTCGACGTATAATAAGACAAACTTTTTTTTTGTTTACTCGCATAATTTTGTAAAACAGAATACCTAGCTTCCGATAAAATTAGTAAGGTATGAGAAAAAAAAACAGAATTTTGAAAAGCAGAATTTTTGTAACAATAGGCAGGATTTTGAAAACCAGAATTTCGACCCGCTCCCGATTAATAACTGCAGTCGTTAGACTAATGAACTTAATTAGCACTTTGACTTTCACACGCTCTAATTAACTAACGCGTATCAACCAAAATTGTCTTATTAGCGATATCCATGATTAGGAACTCATACTTTGGATTTTTCGAAAAAAAATTTACCAACAATAAACACATTGGATGATTTCCCAGTTTCAATAATCATGGATTAAATGGGGGTACACATTATCAAACCTGTTTGACAAACCAGTTTGATGTCAAACACTCAACAGTATCAAACAATTTTGAGAACAAAGAACGTGTTTTTCAAACAGAGAGAGTAAACACTATTAAACGTGAACAGATTTGGCAAACAGGTTCGATAATGTGTACCCCGCTTAAGTTTCTTCCAAACCAAGGCGAAACATTCGGCGGGGCGGAGAAACATTCGCCGTTGGCTTGGGCACTCTCAATTATCTGCATGCAAATAAATTTTGACTAGCGAATGTTTCACCTTAAAGGCTCTCCCAAACCAATGCGAAACATTCATTGCGGCACAATAGGCACTGTTGTCGTTTTAAATCGGTGAAAGCATCTTCAATTTAACTTTTGTATGAAAATGACAATCGACTAGCAGTCCAGGGATACTAGGTTCATGACTGCCACTGTCAAAATGCAATTTCCGCGTTCAAGATCGTATCCAAAGCGATTTGTGTTGTAATTCCTACTGAAAAAGCTATTGCGGCAACAAATCAAGGTACCTGAACATTTTTGGATAGGTTGACACCGTCTCGGACAGGTTTCTTAAATAAAGAAACGTCAATGAGAAATGTATGTTTTAAAAAATTCCATTTAATACAATCTACAGAGCAAAACCCTTCAATTTCATTCACCCCTATAAAAACAGATCAAATTTAACTGCGATCAAATTTAACCAAAATTTTAACGCAATTGAAACTGAAACGCAATTTTATTACAAAAACACTTTCCCCATAAATGTAAGAAGTTTAATCACTTTCTTCACTTTCGTTTGAAAACAACCAACATCGTATTATAAGATTAATCCGATCTATAGAAAAGCAGAAATATAACCAAAAATTTTAGCTCCAGAAAACCACATAAAAATTATCTGTATTAAATTGGGACCAAATTCGTCTATCCGATTAGGCTCTCTAGAAGATCTAATCCGACGAACTGTGTGTATCAGACTTTGAAATCCCGGTCAATTGAGTTATCTCTGCGAATGCAGTTAAATACTTTTTCTAAGTAATTTTATTCCAAAGATTAATTCGCAGTCCATTTTGAAGTCTTTTATATTGCAATCATTTTGAGCAATTAAAAGACTTTAAGTTAAAAGAATGCAATACTAAAGACTTATTGAATTCTATGAAGTCTTTTATAAGTCTTTTGCATTGATTGCATTCTTGAAGTCTTTTGATTGCAATCAAAGTACTGCAGTCTTTTGGCTACTTTGAAGTCTTTTTCTCATTGAGTCTTTTTATTTTTTGGAGTTTTTTTCTGATTCAAAGTAGTCAAAAGACTGCAGTACTTTGATTGCAATCAAAAGACTTCAGGAATGCAATCAATGCAAAAGACTTATAAAAGACTTCAAAGAATTCAATAAGTCTTTAGTATTGCATTTTTTTAGCTTAAAGTCTTTTAACTGCTCAAAATGATTGCAATATAAAAGACTTCAAAATTGACTGCGAATTACATTGTGAAGTTAAAATACTAGGTTGAAGTTAAAATACTTTAAAATAAGCCTTTTTATTCAATTGATTGCAATACTAAAATGATTGCATTCTTTCCCAACTCTGGTGTGTATGTACGAAAAACACATTTTTTTTAGTTAAGCTACAGGAAACCAATAATTGTCTCATACTTATTGAGCAAGTAAAAAATAATGGTTATGATTATATTGCATTTTATTTCTTTTTCTTGTAATAATTTTCATTTACCGCATGAGTCATTACTCATTTCATGATATTCAATCACATAAATCATGTCTATCACTTTATTATTTTTTTTTTGATTACAAAATAATGTGACGTAACCTATAATTTCTCTATAAAACAACAATTATACTCCGTGTACTCATACTATCTATCGATTAACCTCATTTCATTCACACTTCTTGTATCTTGTATACGAAACAGAAAATACTTTTTCTTTCAATGCACTTTGTGCGGTTACCTGTCAAAACTAATTTTCTACTACGAACGTAAAAATGATATTACCACACGACCAAGTCAACATGAGAATGACCGATGATCAAGATGATGAAGATGACAATGACCAACATCGAAAATGCTTACAAGAATTGATAAATTTTGCTTTAAACAAAAACATCAAAGATCATGTTACCGCTGTCCACTGAGGTGAGAAACAAAAAGTATTAAAAAAAAAACGAAACATAAAAAGAAAATATTGTTACAGACTGTACACTTTTTTGTTCGATATTGTTTATGAGGCAGAATTTTGTTCATTAGGTTGAGCAATTTTCATAACATAAATCATTGGGAATTAAGGTAAAGACAAAGGAATTGTGATCCGCAAGTGAACATTCATATTAAACCTCTATGGCACACGTTCGCGCATGTGTAGACGCTTGAGGGCATTCAAGGAATGTAGAGTGTGTTTGACAAGAAGAATGTCACAGGTACAGGGTGTTTCAGAAATATATGTCACAATTTTCTAATAAACAAAAAAATACATATGTAAATTTGCTTTGAGAATAATAAACAACAAAGATATGTGTTTAAAGGTCAACGAATAGAAAAATACTGTTAAACTATCAATGTTGATTGTGAAGTAGTTCTTATGAAAATATGGCTGTTTTAATGTCGATATATCTTCTTAACGGTGAGTCGTAGAAAAAAAAATTCTAGCAACTTTTTTCTTGCGGACGGCAAGATCTACAAGTTTAGTATAAAATACTTTTCAATAGCATTTACCGTTTCGAAGTTATATGGGAAAACTGATATTTTTAACATTTAAACTTGAATAACTATTAACGCCCGCACGATCTTATAATGGACTTTTGCGACAGTATTAATAATACAAAAATAAATAAAATTGCGTTTAAAAATCTAAATTTTTTTTGGAGATTTTGACATTTTTTGTACATGTTCCAAGGCTATAACTACTACAAGAAAATTTAAATTTCCCTCCGAAGGTGGTTAAAAAAAAACTGTTTGTAAAAATTGATCTTAAGGTCAAATTCCGACGTTCTTCACGTTCATGTCCGACAGCTATCCTTATAAATATCTATAGAAATGAAATATAAATATATATATATAGAGAGGGAGCAATAGTCAAAACTAAGATCGACCATTTAAAAAATCGTTTTAATCTTTCGCTGCCTGGGCCCAGGACATGAAAAACATCGGAAGATTATAGTCCTATTTTAATTTCTAGATCATTTTATTTCGGCAATATAAATTACGTTAACCTGGTGAAATTTATAAGTTGCTAACAAAAAATGCAAGAAACACCCTATGAAATTTCCTTAACTCGCCTGCAGCATCACAATCACTCTGACTCTGACTACACAATCAATTACACCAAAATTAATGAAAACCCAGACCTTTTGGCAGGAAATTGAGTTTTCATCTTTGCTCTCGGAAATATGTTTAAATAGGAAATAGGCGAGTTAGAGGCATCACCATTATCGGTGTAATAACTTGCGGAGACAACCTGTGGGGTTCATTAATCCTTCACTTGTTGTTATTTGCGCCACCTCCCATACTATGCAATCTTAGCCCGAACCTCATCACAGTCAAAGCATCACGTCAGTCGGGGCGGCCGCCCGCCATCAGGCAAAGTCTAATCCTAAACAGGAAGAGGAGAGGTCGGCATGTTGTGAGTGTCTTCTTTAAGTTTTTCTCTCTATTTTATGTTTTGTTGTAAAATCTACCATTTGACTTTTTGCAACAAAAAAACAACATACCTACACCAAGAATTGAAACTAGTTCCTCCCGGGGAGTAGTATACCTATTTGTAGACAAGATGACATATGGAATACAATTTCAGGACAGAAGGCTCTTTGGGCAGAATATTGTGTGTGATGTTTGAGTATACTCGTATACTATAATATACTTCTACTCATTTCGTAGCTGACGTTCAAGACACGCCTCTTAGATATGTTAGATACTTTATGGCTAATTGCTGCAAGCGAAACACTTGGGAATTTTGTGTGTGCATCTTGTTGGTTTTGTCTTCGTTCAGATAACAAAGTTTTGTTTTTGTTACCCTTTTTTCGCAAATTGAAATAAATAAATAAAATGAATTGCATACTTCAAAAATATTTGAGACCTTTTGAAGCGCGTGGAAAGAACAAATCGAAAACAACAAAAAGTACAGATTTTTTGTTGGCATTGTAAAAAATCTTGAAAGATATACTGCTAAAACGTTAAATCAAACATTTGGACAAAGCGACGCGACTAAATAATTTATATAATAGTAAAAATTGTTTATTTCATAGACTATATAGAACCTTCAAACAAATATACACTTCTATCTTTAAAAACCAGCTAGTTGCTTAGATTTAAAAGAAAAAACAATATAGGAATATGAAACACCAAATTGGTAGCGAGCTTTTTTCTGTCTGAACTTGTCATAAGTGTGATATTTTCAAATTTTAAATATCTAAAACGATTTTACGAGCTTACATTTTTAAGTTGAATTAGAATATGAAACTGCTTTTATTTTTATGACGCATTTCTGGATTTGAACTATTCTTCAAAATTCAACAATGTAGTATATTTCATTTCATTCAGTTTTATTGATTCTGTTATTCAATGCCATAGCCAGGGGGAATCACAAGGGTCTGATCATTTCGAGAATCAGTTTGTTATTTGTCTTAGCTTGATGACTCTACTCGCTTATTTTTTCTAACCACTTTTCTGTTTTCGAACAGGCACAAGGCTCCCGAAAATTAAGCCAGAAGAAATTATGACAGATTTTTTTTTGGAAAAAACGCCAGAAAATTTTCTCTGCTTCAAATTGGAAAAAGAAGCAGACATTTTTGTGGAATATAAGCCAGAAACGTTGGAAATTGTGCCATACAGAAATATAAAAATAGCAAAATGGAAATTAGGCCAGAAGTCAATTATTACATTCTAACCAAACATTGTAATGTTGCCATGCAGACACATGAAAAAATTTACCTTAAAATTGCAAGCGCAAGCAGTTGCAGATTCACACAAAAATTACAAATGTCCATGCTGCCGGGGAAGACACGTTGCAAAGTTTACATTTAGTTAAAATATTTTGTTATTTTGTATTTTGTTAAATAAATTGTTTTTTATTGCCTTTTATTCCAAATAATTTTATCTGGCCTTCTTTCCATTTCTGTAAATGGAAAAAAACACAAGAAAATTTGTAGGAAAAAATGCCTGAAAATTAAGAAATTTTGACAGAAAGGTTTAATTTTGTATAAAGAATTTTCTGGTGTTTTTTCCAAAAAAAAATTCTGAAGTAATTTCTTCTGGCGTAATTTCCGGGACAGACACAACAAACCTAATCGAAAAGAGTTTGGTTCTTCCCGGCACCAAAACAAATTGTAGTTTCAGATGTCACTATGAGTTTTTTTGCTTAGAAAAATAATTTTATTTTACTATATGTAACATAACCTCAATGTAACCGAAAAAGTGTTATGTGAATGTTTAGATTGGAATATCTGGAAAACCATACATAGGAGGTCAAAATAGCGCAACAAAACGCAACCTTGAAAAAAACCTTGGGAAAAGTAGAGTTTAGTTTCGGTAGCAATAAAAAGTTTTTGAGATTTGTGTAATTAATGACAGTCATAGTCAATAGAAAGAAACTTCTAGTCATTTGCGAATAGCGAGAAAACTCGAGAATCAAAAATCAAGGCCGCGTTTTTTGAGAGAGTGACTAGCAAAACAATAACAAAACAAATTATTATAAAGAATTTTGTGGCTTTTACCTTTAGCACCTCATGTATGGGATTTTCGCAAAAAAAGTATTCCATCTAAAAGGTCAGTAAGTGGTCAAAAAAGGTCAACTAGTTTCAGAAATTGGTCAGCCATAGAAAATTTTTAATCAAGGGTTACATTTTTTTCAAGGTCACCAACTGTTTTTGGCACCTCATTTATGGGATATTCGCAAAAAAATTATACCATTCGAAAGGCCAACGGCTCGTGATAAAAGGTCAGCTAGTTTCAGTAATTGGTCAGCCATAAGTTTTTTTAATGAATTTTTAAAGTTTGTTTCAAGGTCACAGTATAAGACTTTTAGCACCTCATTTATAGAATTTAAAAATAATTAGTATGCCATCGAAAGGGTCAGTAATTGGTCAAAAAAGGTCAGCTACTTTCAGTAATTGGTCAGCCATAGATTTTTTTTAATATTTTTTTTTTTTAAATTTCAAGGACAAAACTATTTTTAGCACCCCATTTATGGGATATTCGAAAAAATATACACCATCTGAAAGGTTACCTAGACCTCATAAAAGGTCAACTGATTTCAGTAATTGGTCAGCCATAGTTTTTGTTTAATTGAATTTTTAAAATTTATTTTTTCAAGGCCGTATAAGACTTTTAGCACCTCATTAATGGGATATTCGCAAAAAAGTTATACCATTTGAAAGGCCATCAACTCCTGATAAAAGGTCAGCTAGTTTCAGTAATTGGTCAGTTTTATGTTTTTTATATGAATTTTTGAAGTTTTTTGTTTTTCAAGGCCGTATGTTTGTGTTTTCCGTGGAAAACTTCTACTGAGTTGATAGTCACTCTCTCAAAAAACACGGCTTATATCCCCCCTCCCGGAATATTTGTTTGGGTACGGTGTTGCTCTTATTCTTAAGCTTAACCAACCGATTTCAGAAGATTAATTGAGCTTTAACCATGGTTAAGGGCTCATTTATCTATTAATAGCCAATAACATGTTTGAAACCTAGTTGAATTCAATTGATTCGCCTAAATCGTTGTATTACATATTGAACCAAGGATCAACTACGGATTACATATGAATTTTAAGATAATTATGAAGTAATTAATTTGGGGATTATGATAATAGTTGATGAGTAAACAAATTCTATGACTACTTGCTGAGACGCCTTCTGGAGACTGTAATTTGATTAGTTTTCAAGATTTATATTTTCATTTTAATAACAAAATACTTAAAAAAACATCTTGAGTCAAAACCATAAAAACTGTTTACTCTTATTCTGCGACTTTATTTTTTAATAGCGACACTTAAGACAAATATGTGACTTTTTTATATTATTTTGATTCGTGGCCCGTTCCTCTACAGCCTTACCATTTCCATTCTCTTAAAAAACGCATTCGTCAAGGAGACAAGGAAGAGTGTTGGACATCAAACAAGTTTTATAATATGTACCCCACTTTAATCCATGATTATTGAAACTGGGAAATCGTCGAATGTGTTTATTGTTTTTCAAATAGTTTTAGAAAAATCCAAAGTATGAGTTTCTAGTCATGGACATCGCTTATAAGTGTTGATAAGTGTTATTTAATTAGACCATGTGAAAATCACATACTAAATATAACCCACTGTCAACAAACTAAGTCGTTTTCAAATTGCCGCTAGAACCATCGTGATGTTGGCTCCTAGCAGTCCGGGTTTAATAGGTCGATGGTGTCAGTAATATGGAAGAAGTTTAATACAAACGTCAAAATTTATCCAGTAGTTCAAATTTAAACGGAGCTCTTCAGCAGGTTAAATTTTGACGACTGTATTCACCTCAGTAATGTCAAAATTTAGCCATGGGATTAAATAAAACTGTTATCATCAACGGAAGTAACGCATTAATCGACGCTAACCCACCACACCTAAAATTTGTTTTTTTTTTGAGCAGGCAAATAATAGGATTTGTCAATTCCTCGCAAGAGACAGTAGCCCTGAAAAAAAAAAATTTTAATTTTTAGGTGGACGAGGCTGGGAAGCGATCCCAGACCTCCAGCGTGACAGTCGAACGCACTAACCATTATGCTACGGGCTACTACATTACTTTTGCTATTGTAGATCTTATTTCATGTGCACATTAAAAAAGCAGTGGTCTATAAGAAATTTATATTTTTATATATATTTAACAAAAGTGGTCGTGGTAAGCATTCAAGCGATGAGCAATGAAGTTTTATACTGTCGCTACGCAGAGAAGGGAAATCTTATACCGAAATCCAGCGTATTTATTCATGTTCCGCCAAAATGATAGCCAATGTTATAAAATTCGTTAAAAAATATGAAAACAGAGGTGAAATAACATGCAAGGATGATAGCAGGATTGTGAGATCAGCCCAACTAGATCCAAAAAAGTCGGCTATACAAAGTAGAAAAGAGCTAAATTTGGAAGTGAGTGATATGACCGTTCGAAGAAGACTATTGGAACTAAATTTACCAGCACGTAGCCTTTACTTACAAAAAAACATAAGGAAAAACGTCTAGATTTCGCTAGAAAATCTGCTTCCTTTTCTTAGGAAAAATGGCGAAATATTTTATGGCCGGATGAGTCAAAAATTGTTCTGTATGGTGGCGGTGGTTCCCGGCAGTTTGTAAGACGTCCTCCGAACACCAAATACCTACCACAATACACAACGAAAACCGTCAAACACTTTAGGGTGGTCCTTATAAAGGTTATTGTCTTATTTTAAATGACCCACCCCCCTAATTTGTTCTTTTCATTTCTTTTATTTTTTACATACTGTTTTTTTCGTGTTCACCACGGTATATGTATATTTGGGTGGTCCTTATAAAGTTTATTGTCTTATTTTGAATGACGCACCCCCCTAATTTGTTCTAAATAATAAAAAAAAAAAACTGTAAAATTTAAGCTCATTTTAATAAACGTTAACCCCGCCCCCAAGATGTCTGAAGTTTTATGTGGGAAATCCCATGGTATTTTTGTACATCCAACTTTAAAAATTCGTAACTTTAGCAATGATTGATAGAGAAAATTGAATTTTTGAACACATGTACTAACTTTTGTCATGCTTAAAAAATGTATTAAACAAAATTTTTTTCAGATGTATTTTTATAATTATGACAAAAGTGACTACATGTGTTCCAAAATTAATTTTTTTTATCAATCATTACCAAAGTTAAGATTTTTCAAATTTGGATTTACAAAAATACAAGGGATTTTCCATATAAAACTTCAAACGTCTTGGGGGCGGGTTAATGTTAATATAATGAACTAAAATTTAACAGGAATTTTGTTTGTTATGATTTAGAACAAATTAGGGGGGTGCGTCATTCAAAATAAGACAATGACCTTTATAAGGACCACCCTAATGTAGGTATATGTTATCTTTTCTTAAAGTTGTTTAATTTTTTATTCAGAATAAAGTAATGTTAAAAAGTTTTTTTTTTTCAAAATTAACTTTACTGCAAGTAAATATATTTAAGAAGTGCATTAGCCACCCACCACACCCGCACAAACAACAAAGTTCATGTGTTCAAAGTGCTATAAATTTTGTCGCCGCTCACATACAAACTCTAAGTCGCCATTCTTGTGTGTGGTTTTCCTTTTATGCTGTCTTCCATTCGAAAAATAAACAAAGGAATCTAACTGAATCCAGAGCACAAAAAGTACTACTTATGCAGTGGTTTTGTTGTGTTGTAGACAAAAGTCTGCAATTTTGACATTTAAAAAAAGACAAGAAAACTCGCCGCCATTGCCATAGCACACCGTACCGGTTTCCTTTTACATAATCGTCGTCGTCGGACTTGAGAAAAATTCATTTTTAAGTCGTCTAACGCAAGAAGGGTTTATTGTTTTGTAGAAATAGCGACATATACGATATACACAAAGTTACATAGTTTTTTTTTGTTCTTGTTGTTGTTGTTAACAAATCAATAAAAATTTTACAAAAAGGTATTAGACATTCAAAAGGGCTAAGCTTACCTGATCACATATGATATCCCATTTCTTTACGTCGTCGTAATTTTTCAAAAGTTTCGCTTTATCTGGTGGTAAATCCATGGAGGCCTGCAAATACATAAAATTGAAACAAAATATGAATAAGTAACTAAATTTGACAAAAAAAAAGAAAATGTTAAAGGTAGTGGTGCAATGAAAATAAAAAATAACAATCGTTAAGAAAAGACTTATGACTTATACAGTGGAAAAGAAGAAAACAAATATTTATTCATGTCCCCTATAGTTAACGAATATAGCTTTGAAATAAAAAGGATGTATTAAGAAATAGTTCTTCTGTCCTAAGCTCTTTTTGCCATCACTTATTCATTATTTGCTATTGTTTTTTTTTTGTTCAATAATTAAAATGATAAAACACGCTCGTTTGCTGGTAATTGAATGAAATACGATATGAAAGTTCATCCGATAAACTAACTATCTTATATGCATCCAGCTAGAATCTAGAAATAAAAAGAAAATCAAACAAACTTAAAAGAAAAGAAATAAATATAACCAAGATAGAAGAAAAGATTGACACCAATATGAAGAGCAGATGTTCCATCATGATGAGTAAATGATGCGTAGCAAAGCAATCTATCCACATATTCTTTCTTCGTGTTCGATTTAGACACTACGTATCAATTGATTGAGGTCAACTGTTTTGTAAAATTATTCACATGTTTATCAAGGTGGTTCTTATTTTGGAAATTTTCCCATTTCCCTAAAGTTATCATAATAATGAACAAAAAATCTATGCAACATTATATTGAAATCGGTCAACGTTTACACGTGCCACCAAAATTTCCCATACAAAATAGATTAACATTTACATAAATCTTTTACTCAAAAATGCAGTAAAAGTGTAAATATTAATGAAATATTGGGCACATGTATTAAGTACCTTAAGGACTGTCAAACAAGATTGTTTTCAAGTTTTGAAATATGTAATAACAAAAAAAAAATAACAATGGACTTATCATAAACAAATTTAGAGTTGAACTTAGCCTAAATTCGAGTTTCAAGTCCAAATTTGTTTATTACTTAATTTTTATTTAACTTTAAAACTATTTGTGTTTATATTTCTGAAGTTACTTAAAGCTTGCCACACGGCTCGGAACCATTTTGGTTGGTAGACTTTCGACTGGAACGACTAAAGTGGCTCCGACTCGTTTGTCTACCCAAATTCAAAAATGTTTTAAAAGATTTCAATGTTTAACCTTATATTTGAGTAAAAATCTGTGAAAAATTACGTGCATTTCCTATACAAATTTCAACTGCTCGGTTGGACGTGTTACCGTTTGCCGATTTCAACGAAATTTTGAACAGATTTGTTTTTATTATTATTATTATTAATTTTAGGGGGTTAGACGAATGAAATTTTAGCATGCCAAAAATAATCCCCACCCTAATATATAGGGTGAAACGCATAAGATGTGTTTTGGTTGGCTTGAGACAAGGAAAAAAAGGGAGAGACGTCTACTTCCGTGTATGCAAGAGAGGCAGTTCAAAGAAAAAAATAGAATTATTAAAAAATACACAGAACGGCAATACTTACAATATAATGCTATAGGTACATTAGGGTGCTCCTTATAAAGGTCATTTTCTTATTTTGATAACGAAGTGATAACGAAGAAATTTAGAAATTAAAATTACTTAGAAGGATATGACAGTCTAACTGAAGAGCCCACTGTCATATATGGGCGAAACGCATTTCTTTGTGGACTTGAGGTCACTTAATACTTTTAATTGGATTTCAAAGTGTCTCAATGAAGATTGGTTGAATTAGCATTGCCAATTTCGTATAATAAATTCCGGTATCCTGGTAAACTGCAAGCTCATATTAAGATCTTGGAAAGTATTATTCAGCGAATTATTAAACAGATAGGTACGCTTTCTTTTATGAATCCTTTGAGAAGCTGTATGCTTGATGAGATCTTGTTAGAAACATTAAACAAATTAGGAACAAGGTAACTTGTTTAAATTTTTGGCACGAAATCATAAATCAATTCATATTCTTTATTTAACCTCCATGCTACTCTTAAATATTAATAAAAAACAAAACATCAAATGTTTCCCACAAAATTTTCCAAACAAGGTAATAGTGCGGAAGAAAACTTGTTAACATAGACGGCTCCAATCAAATGACGCAAAGTGTATGTATGCACTTATTCTAATAGATTGCTGATAAGACCGATGCAAACACAACAGCCCATCGATACACTATACGCTACGCACCCTTATATATGAATCATCTCATAATCATCAGGTCGTCATGGTTTTTGAGTCGGCAAACGGCCTTTTTACGCACTGCAAACGCGTGAATCGTGATAAATTAGTTAAAAACAGAGTGAACATTTTTAACTTGAGCGAGTGAGTGGAGTGGCTCCTCAGAGAAATGATACCTTTTTTTTCCCTTCTTCTTGTTGCTTCTCATGTTGCGTATGTGATGGTTTTGTTGTTATTTTAGTTGATATCTTTATCGCTGCTGTATAAACAAATCATAATAATAATTATTAATATGTTTGTTTGTATGTTCCGTTAAAAATTAATGTCTGTTAATCTGCTTTTGTTTCTTTGAAATATATAATGGCGTCGATAATGTTTTTTATTTCACGCTTATTTCCCTCGAGATAAAAGTAACGAAGAAAAAGATACCGACAAACAACAAGGGAGAAGTATATCTTTTTTTTTACAAGAAAATACAAAATAAGCGAAAGTTAGCAAATTTGATTAAAAAACCAGGGTGTGAAAAACAAAAAAAAAACTATAGTAGGAAATGCGTTTTTTTCACGCATGGTGGATGTTCTAATAAAAGTGAGTGGGTGTGGGTGAGGTGGAGTGTGGAAATGTGTGGAGTTTTACTTAGAGTTTGTGATGGTCATTGTTTTGAAAAGCAAGTTATTTGTATATTGTATGTTTGTGAAGAGAAAACATTTGGTTTTTATTCAAGGACAGCACTAACATCATCGGGTGTGACCAATCCCATCATCGCGCCGCAGACAAAGAAGTCGTTGTTTTCATTTTATCTAATTTATTTAAAGTGTTGCGAAGCTAAGTATAATAATGCAAATTTATGGAACTCATTTCAAATAATATAGCTCACATAATTAGCGGAAATGGTTGTGACCTTGTCAAGTTTTGACTTATGGTTTCAATGCACGATAAAAAAGTTTTGCTAAGTCTTTTAAAAACAACCTTTGACTTTTATATGGTATTTCGGCAGGCAACATCATTTCTTACTCTTCCGTGCTTGCACGTTTGTACATTATACATGTAATATAATCAAGCCTCTTGACAAAAATCCAATGTGAACTTTCAAAAAAGATTTAAATTCTCAATCAATTACTTGATACAACAGGTTGATAACTTGGCTGATATTTTGTATAGGCCAATAGGAAGGAAAAATAATCCTTTCAAGAAAATTGGTGGTTTTAATAGGTAGGTGATCGCATTTAAATATTGATTTACAGCCGCTGTTTAAAAAACAACGCGTTTAAACCATAACCTTTTTTCTGATTTTGTGACCCAAATGACGCAACTTCACAAAATTCAATTTAAAACATGTTACTTGATTGGAAAGTGGTGCTCATTATTGATGGTAACGCGAGTGACATGTGGCGCAAATGACAATTTTGACAACACAAAATTTTTTCACTGAAAAGTCATTTCCAATATAAGTTGCAAACTTTAATCCAAATTCTTGATCTCCTATCTATTGCAGAGGGGAAGTTTTAAGGAGTGTACCTACCACCTTCCTTGTTGTTTTTTTTTTCTCAGAAACGGCATCAGCGATTTTGGATGACATTTTCAGTTTGTTCTAATAAGCGAGAAAAACATTGAAAAGAGTTTTCAGCCAATGCCTACTTTTCTGATATCTTAATTATTTAGAAACGGCTCCATCATTTTGATACAATTTTTTGAGTTTGTTTTTATTATTGTTATATTGTCTTTACAAATAATAAAAAAGTTTGTTTAATTAATAATCTTGGTTTCTTGGCAGCTCTAATTTTTTTTTAGAGTTTGTTCTTATAAACGCGAAAATAATTATAAAAAAGTGCTTTCAGTCTACTACCACACCACCTTTTTTATATTTGGTTGCCAGAATTTTTAAGAGGAAATTTTTATTTAAAAAAAAATTAGTTTCCGTATTTACAAATTTAATATTTTCGGAGCAGAGAAATTGACATATTTTCTTAGGCTATGAAAAAACTCAAATATAATACACTTTATAAAAAAAGTGGCTTTGCAGATGCAGGAAAGTAGAAATAGCACTTTTTAAATTTTTTCCTGACTAATATATAGAACAAACACTAGAAGTTTCATTCAAATCGTTACAATTGTTTTCAAGAAACTAAGATATAAGAAAAGTATAAGAGCGGCATTAGGAACCTACCCCTAAAAACAAACCTTTTACAAGGGGTAGAGGGCTGCGAATTTTAATTTAAGTCATTTAATCCCTTAAATCGGGAACAAAATTGGGTGGCGCAACAGCTCGCGAAGAACCAGGCCCTAATGACTATATCAACTCCCAGCCATTCCTGTGTGCGCGTGTCTACAGGAATGGAAGGGACCTACAATTTTATGCCGAATCCGAACACTTATTCATGACAAGTGATACTCTTGGCGGATTTGTCAATTCCTCGCAAGAGGTAGTAGCCCTGAAAAAAGTTTTAGTTTTCAGGCGGACGAGGCTGTGAAGTGAACCAAGACCTCCAGCGTGAAAGTCAAACGCACTAACCATTACACTACAGGCTACTACCCTCATTTCGGAAACGGACTGAAAAATTTCAACGCGTCCATATTATTTTCCATTTAATCAATAGTAAAATCTCTTTAAACTGGACTTAATTACATATTCTTAATAACAAATCGATTTTCAACTTTATTTTTCCTTTGTACGCCACCGACTGTTTTTCCAGTTTGAGTCTTTTTTTTTTATTAACTCAATGATTGGGAGCCGTTCTGAAATATCATGAACATGAGCTAAATAAAGATATTTCCAAATTCATATTTCAACGGGAGGTGAATGAAGAACATTCTAAGGCAATATTTTCTTAACTTAACATTTTTTTTAACCAAATGGATTCTAGTTAATTCATTTATTTTTGTTAAACATTAAGACAAACTGTGGTTTAAAACTATACTAACGTATACCTAGGTACGAGTCTTGATATAATTGATAGTAGTATTTCATATGTTTTTCTTTGGGTTATTTTTGCTATAATTGCGGGGTCGGGTATGTATGTTATGTAGTCACGAGCATTAAATTGAAGTTTGGTATTATTTTCTTCGAAAAACATGAATTTAAATGAAGTATTTCGCTTTCTAATGTTTGTGGGCTTAAATATTAAAAATGCAACACAGCGGCTCCTCAATCTATTAATTTCAAATTTGAAGAAAATGGACTCAGCGTTAAAACTTGCATACAAAGATGCAAAAATACTGACATAAATTTAGATAGAATAGAATAGAATTACTGACAAAAATATAAACGGAATAGCATTTTCTAACAAATCTAGTATATAGTTTTTTTCCGGAACATTTCGTAAGGTACCTACCCTACCCCAAACACATTTATCCTAGATACAAAATCGATATCAAATTTATTGGATCTCTTTTTGAAAAATAAAAAAACCCCTTTAATTCAGATCAAGTAGATACATGTAAATAATGTATAACGTATATTTGTATGGTATAAAAGAAGATTGGTTAGTAAAATAAAAAATAAAGGTAAAACGGCAACCATAATAAAAAAGTGCTACCAGGAGCAGCAGATGTTTAATGGCAAAAGCATGTTGCCAAAACAAAACGTGAAGGTCATGCTACTACTACTTCCAACTTAAATTTAATAGAATATTTTTCTTCATCATAAAAACAAAATAAAACCCTAATTTCAGGTTCTCAAAATCAAATAAAATTGTTGATTTGTTTGTGGCCTGTGTTTATCCATTCCGTCCATGGTTTGATTATATTTAAATCGATATTCCAGAGACTACCAGAAGACACATTATTGAATACCTATGTTGTATAGGAATCTATGTATATTAAACCACATTTTTATATATGCTATGCACATATACCTGTGCAATCCATCCAATTCATTGCATTATAAATGTTTAACCATCCAAATGAAGGTAATTCAAATTTTATGCATATTGCAGCAATTTTTTTGTATTTATTTTTTTTTTTTTTTTCGAAAGGAGCTAGGGGACGACGACAACAATAATAATGCAAATACTTGCATGCATGGGAAAGTTTTAATTTTATTTTTTTATTGTTGAATTGGCAATAACTGACCAACAACGACGATGGCGACCAACCACGGACGCGACGGACGGCCGGCGACTTCGAATACAGGGAACAGACAGACATAAATATATCGAGTAATGTGGGCCAATAAACTTCAGACACCAACATTATCATCGAGTGTTTTTTTTTTTTTTTTAGGTTTATTGCGACATAAAACAACGTGAGAATAGGTATTTCACATTCATATTAATGGGTCCATATGAATATTTGTGTCTTTTTTTATTTTTATTTCTTTAAAGTCTTTCCAAAGATTTTTTAATAAACCTATATTTAGCATCGAACTTTTTAAAAAATCCTCCTCGATAAGAAAGAAAACAAATCACGAAAATTTTGATACAAATATATAAACATAGTAGGTACACTGAGGGAAAAAATGCGATCTAAAATTAAATACGACCGTATTTGATCTAAAGTATTTTAAATGAAGTGGCGCATTTTTATTTTTACGTTGAAACAATGTTAATTTGAATATGCGACGTAATTTTAAGTGATTCAACCTAGTTTCAAAGTAAAACGTGTTTATTTATACATTGACATCAACTTTTGTACATTTACATTCGGTTTAACGTTGATTTAAAGTCAAACGTTATCATTTTTACATTGAGATTCACAATTAAAGTGCACTCAGCCTTGTTTCAAAGTGAAACGTATTCTTTTTTACATTTAAATCGACATTTTACATTGCGATCCACTTTTGTGGCATTTAAAGTGTCATCAACGTAGTTTCAAAGTGTTGCATAGTTAAGTAAACCTCAATTTGTTTGTATTTCTTAGCTTAATATAAAGAATTTCGAGAGCGCGTTGTTGTTTTTCGAGGTAGCTCCCTTACATTTGTGAACAAATTAAACGCGCACTTTAAATTCACTTTCATATAATCGAAAAACAATATTTAATTACTTTTCCTATATTTATTACTATGAGATACTCATAGCATTAAACGATTCACTTTAGGGCGTCACAAATAAATGATTCATCACAAAAATGAAATGCATCGAGCATGAATATACATTTGTCTTTGTCTTACATAACTTTAAACGAAGAAGCGTGGCGTGGGTAGCCATTTTGAATCAATACCTAACCAAGCGAAGTTCAATCACCGTTGATTCGAAGTAGATAAATGTTGTTTTAAAAGATGGGTGAATTTGATTTAACTTTGATTCCACTTTAAATCAACATATAAACGTATTAAAATCTAGTTCGCTTTTAAGTATGAAATCACTTTGAAATAAAGTCGCTCCACTTTGATTTGAGAATTTTCGGCGTTGGCGCCAAATCGTTCCAAAAAATATTAGAATCAAAGTTTTTTGCTTTGATTTTACGTTGTTTTTTTCTCTGTGTACGGGTAAAATAGAACACAATATATTTCAAAATAAAACTTGGTTTTACATTGGGCTACATTTTCCGTTTGGCTTACATTCGAGTAAAAAATTAAAAGAGTGCATACAGATCTCCGTGTTACAACGATGTTTTTTGGTACCGGAAAAATGTATAAAAATATGGCCAATCTGCCAAGTATTAGCAATACTGTCGCGAAATTCCATTACCAGATAGTGAGCGCGTCAATAGTTATCATAGGTTATTATTTTTTCACATATTACTCTGAAACAGTGAAATCACTCGAAAAGTATTTTATACAAAACTTGTGGTCTTGCCATCCGCAAGATGAAAAGTTATTGCAATTTGTTTTCCTACGACTCATCGTTAAGAATATACCGACATTTAAAAAAAAAAAAAACGTTAAAGGTCGAAAATGCTGCATTTGCACGTTTAACTTATAAACGGTTCATTATTTCGAAAATATCTGAACGCAAAGTTTGTACATTACCTATATGAGACCCCTCATAGCAAAAAATATTAGTTTTTGAAGTGAAACTTCTTTGGGCGCGTTGAGAGTGAAATTTCAAGGTTGAATTTTTGTGAAACGAAAAAATGTAACGCCACATGTGCAAAGCTGAGATCGTTGATTAGCTATGTGGTGGAAGGTAGGGTAAAAGTAAAAATTTGTATTGATAGGCTAATATATTTAATAGTGCAATAAGTTTGGATTTTTTGAGAATCTATATTATAGTGGCAGATAAAAAGGAAAATGTCCTTCTATGTCTTTTTTCTAATTTCTTTAATTAGAATGCTAGTTTTGAAATTTTTTTGGTGAATAGATAATGAAATTCTAAGAATCTAACTAGTTTAAAATTTGTATCTATCTCCTAATGGTATGGAGTTATAAACTATTAATTTAAACATTTTATCTCAAAATAGATTACAAAATAAATAAAACCAAATTAAAGTTGTCATATAAAAATTTTTGACTTTGCAGAGATTTTGAGTGTAGGAATTTTTGGAAATAGTCGGATAACCTACTTAAATAAACTGATTTATATCTTTTAAATTTTAACCTTTTTTTACTTTAAATTTTCACCATTATTATTTAATTTTCAAGTTTACAACCCCAACCCATCGATCATTTTGATATAGAACACATAGCTATACATAACGAGATTTCTAAATCGCCAAAGAAGTTTCACTTCTGCCACGTTTAAGGATATAACCGTTTTAAGGATATAATTATTTAAAAAGTTTTACTCTTAAATGACGAAGTTGTCGACAAAAAAAAAACTTAAGCTTAATTATCAGACCACCATGTTCTCTACAAAAAAAAATCCTAACGATTTTTCCATACAAATCATAAGTGACAAAATATTGCTAAAGGGTGGTTAAATATTAAGGGCCGATGTTGAATGTGAACCATACCTAAACGTCAAGTTTTTTTCTGCATTTCATTTGACATTTCTCAATTTCAGACTAACTCAATTTGAACCATGGAAATTTACACAATCGAGCAACGCGTTAAAGTTATTCAGGCTTATTATGAAAATGGGCGTTCAAATCAAAATGCATATCGTGCACTTCGTGATTTGTTCGGTCAATTTAATCGTCCAAATGTGCGTACCGATTGTACGCACATTTGGACGATTAAATTGACTGAAAAAACTAGTGCAAAAGTTTGAGAAAAACCGGGTCTGTAGAAGATGTGAAAACACCAATGCATGCTCATACAGCTCATACAGCTCATACTGCAGAAAATATTGCTGCTGTTCGCGATAGTGTGGCTGAAGAGCCGTCAACCTCAATCGTCGTCGTGCCCAACAATTGCACCTCTCACGCTCGTCGTTGATGAACATTTTGCATACAGACTTGCACTTACACGCTTACAAGGTGCAATTGACTCAAGAACTAAAGCCTCTTGACCATTTCAAGCGTCGCACAGAGAAGTATTCTTGCTCAAAATCCGGTCAATAACCACAAATAAAAAATTAACAAATGACACTCAATTTGCATTGTATGTACACCTCACATATTGAGTTAACATAAACCGGGTCTTAAAAAAATTTGTTATTTTTAATAGCCCAGTCAACGAAGACTCAAAATTATAAAATAAATGCAAAAAACAGTGCTGTCTGGATTATTTTTTTATATGGTAGGGGTTACCCCCAGGTATAACATACCCAAAAACATAAACTCAGGAGGGGGGTTAAAGGTACCCCTTTTTAGATTTTCGTGAATATTGGCACAACCTAACATGTTAGCGCAAAAGTCTATACTACAAATTAGAGACAAATAAATTGCCTATAAACAAAGTTATGTTCATATTTTCGATAGGGTTAATAATAAGGAAGATGCGGGCTCATATGATATCAAAATATCCAGGAGACCATTACACACAACTTTTAAAGACAACAGTAAACGCACGTGGGATACATATGTTTTTTTCATGTGTTTTATTTTTTATTTTTTGAAAATATATCTTAGTTTTTTCACACACTTTTATTTATATATTCCACATAGGGTTAAAATATGCATATTAAATCATTTCTATTAAAAAAATATCAACAAATAATTTTGACCGGATTTTGGGGTCAAATACTCCTTTGTGCGTTGTCAATGGTCAGAATGGTGGCAAGCAATGGCAACAGTGGATGATCAATTTTCGAAGAAAATAATCTTCAGTGATGAGGCACATTTTCATCTCAGTGAATTCGTCAATAAGCAGAATTGCAGCATTTGGGAGAATGATAATCCAAGAGTGATTGTCGAAAAAACCAACGCACCCACAAAGAGTGACTGTTTGGTGCGGTTTATGGGCTGGCGGCATCATCGGGCCGTATTTTTTCCAAAATGAGGCCGGTCAGGCAGTTACTTTGAATGGGGTTCGCTATCGTGAGATGATAACGAACTTTTTACGGCCCGAATTGGAAGATATGGATGTGGACGATATGTGGTTTCAACAGGACGGTTCCACTCGCCACACAGCTAACGAAACAATGGCTCTTTTGCGCGACAAATTCAATGGCCGTTTTATCTCACGTGGTGGCGATGTCAATTGGCCGCCAAGATCATGTGATTTGACACCGTTAGACTTCTTTCTTTGGGGTTATTTGAAAGAAAAGGTGTACGTCGATAAGCCAGCAACAATTCAAGAGCTAAAGGATGAGATAATTCGGCACATTAACGGCATAGAACCTCAATTATGCCTCAGCGTCATCAAAAATTTGGATGGAGGTGTGCCGCCGAGGTCGCGTCGCGGCGGCCATTTGGCCGATATTTTGTACCATACATAATTGAACCATACCAATATTATCATAACAAAAAGAAATGACAATAATTTCCTAAATAATTTGTGTTTTATACAAAATCAACATCGGCCCTCAAAATTTAACCACCCTTTACCTCAGCGTCAAATGTGAAAAATACAGTTTTTTTCATGCAAGTTTTTTCACCCGGCAACTTTTATCGAAAAACTATTTCATCTTTTACATTTTGCGCAATTATATCAGTTTTCATAGTTCTAATCAGTTTTCAAAACTATTAGTTCAGTAAGTGAAATGGTAAAATCAGTTAGAAATAGTTTTATCAGTTTGCAAAATTAAGATATGAGTTGAGTATGTAAGCTTTAATTTCAGTTTCCTAAATGGAAATCAGTTAACAAAATTTTTGCCAAAGGCTAGTATTAGTTTGCAAATTTATTGTATCAGTTTGAGAAATGCTAAAAAAGTTAGCGAAATTGTGATATCACTTTGCAAAATTCGTATCTAAGTTTGCAAAACTCATATGTTTTAGTAGGAACATATCAGTTTTAAAAACTGTACTACATACCTGCATACATAAGTGCATAATCATCTTGCGAAATAATAATATCAGATTGTTAATCAGTTTGCGAAATTGTTTATCAGTTTGCGAAATTGTTAATCAGTTTGCGAAATTGTAATATGTGTCAGTTTGTCATTTGTGTCATTTGTGCGACTAAGACTGTTGCGTTCAAAAATAAGACCTAGACGAACACCATGAGTTCCTCAGGTAATTTTAAGTGAAAAAACTTGGAGGAAATTTTCGCTTGCTTTTCAACGTTAACAGTTATAAATTTTTTTATTATTTTTGGTGTCGTTTCTTTTAACAAGCTATAACTTTGCCAAGCTAACAACCGATTATTGTTTATATTTCCACAAATAAAATAATAGGAAATTCAACCAATTTTGAAATATCGAACTCGAGATAATAATTTTCCAAACCATTACGATGATAAAGAACGCCATCTGTCCGTATGTCAGTCTGTCTGTCTGTACCTCGAACTGCAGCCTAAAATTTGGACTTAAATTTTTTAAGTGATTCCCTAGACAGGAAATTGAAATTTTTAGCTCAAAAAATAATGGTGCCCGCCCTACAACTATTATGAAAAAAGAATTTTATCTCAAAAAGGACTCTATTAAGATTTTGATAAGACACAATTGATTACTATAAAGGGTATGGTCAACATCTTGATAGAAAAACATTTTACCAACAACGATTATTAACGGTACCTGTCATAGAACCGATTTTTTGGTTTTCAAATTGGTCGTTAACGGCTATACCGATTTCAACCAAAATATTTACACAGAGGTTCTTGACAATTTTAACAATTTTGCATAAAAGCATTTTTGGAAAGAATATTGATTTTTTTTTTTTTTTTAATTTAATATCTTGAAAGCGGGCTTATCTGTTTTAATTTTGTGTAAAATTGTATTTTGGAGCAGTTTATTTCTTATTGCTATGACGACTTTTTGGGCCGGGGATGAAAGAAATCGGAACATTTCCAAAAGGAGCCCCGCCCTAATGTATATGCAACTAAGAATTTTAGGCTCAACAATAATTAAGATCAAAGATGGTAAAATGTATAAACATTAGGTCTTTTCATTTGAAGACTGGTAGTTTTATTAATTATTAATTAACAGTATGCAATTAGTTATGTACATAATATGTACCTACATATAATGCGAACTCTTTTTCCGGTTAAAGAAAAAATCAAACCAACTCACTTCCTCAAATTTTAAACACAACCATTCAACATTTTCGTCTTCAAAATTCATATAACACTGCTAGGAAAAAATACTTTCAACATAGGTACCTATTTTTATCATAACGCACATGAAGTTCTTAGCCTCATTATTACTATTCCTATTTTTCGTATGTGTGCTCCTTCCTTTAATGTTTTCATTGTGCAAATAAAAAATTCTTTTACAACAATGCAATATGTCTTTTTAATGGCCCTTAATCTTGTCGACAAGACTTCATTTTTCACAAAATCTTATATGGTACATAATGTATGTAATGTGGTTGTGCCTTGTGCCAAAAATGTCTTGTTCCTCGTTTAATGTTTAAGTGCTCTTGTTTACAAAAGAATTTTTCATTTCCGCAAATGGATTTAAAAATGGAAAGTGTGGAAAAAAGCCCACACCTTCTTTGATGCGGCTTTTTTAAATTTACTTAATACTGTGCGTCTTCAAGTCGGTCGCGACGTCGTCGTCGGTAGTCAGTCGTCAGACTAGCAATCAACATTTTTTGAGATTTTAATCGATATTTAATGAAAGTCATTTAAAAGCGATTTACCCATTTACTCGTACATATATAAACTGGGTTGTGAAGTTAAAAATAAAAAAACATTCTGTATGACGTAAGTACTAACACCACCAGGCAACAACTCCTCGGCATACTCTTGACACGTTCTGGATGTGCTTGGTTCTCTGATGCATCTGCATTTTTAATTCGTCCAAGCAAACAGAGGTGTTTTCTGTCGAATGGATTTTTAAATATATATTTTGTTATAGATTATTCATGATCTGTAATCGGAAATCCAGATGTATGCAAAGAAGGCATAAGAGGCTGGGGGACCGACTAAACCGCCTTGAGTTCTATGGGGCCCAATCACCTGCTGCAAAATATATTATTAGCAAGAACCTAAGAAAAATTGAACAATGCATTCAGGAAACAAGAAGAGATCAAATTTTTTCAATTGTGCTATTAGGGACTTTGAATACAGACCCTAATTATGAATTTAATTCCGTTTCAAAGCTTATTTAAATCTTTTCAGGACCTTCCTTTTTTAAATAACATTTGATACATTTCAGAAATAAGAATGAAGCATAAAAGCATAAATTTCCCTGATTTTCCTTGCCTTTCCCTGACCAATTTTAAAATTTTCCCTGACCAAAAAATCAAAAAAAAATTTTTTCATGAGTAGATATGTACGTATTAATATTGCACAAATATCTCACAAAGTGGTAGAAAAAGTACGTATTTGAATGGCGTTAATTAAACCATAGGCAAAAAGAACTCACCTTGTATTTTTCAAAGATCTATCTGAAGGTATACATAACGGATTGCATTTAAAGTGAAAAATAATAACTGCATGAATTTAAAAAAAAAATTGTTTTGCTTAACAAAAGGGACGACTATACCTATGCAATGTAGTTAGTATCTTTGACTATTTTTCGCTCGATTTAAGCCATTTTTGGAATTAAGTTCTTTGAACCGATGATAGAATACCTGAGTATTTAAAGTTATGTATAGGGGTCGCAAGCATTAATTTTAGGCAAAAAGCAGTTTTTAGAGCATTTAATTTGTAAAAAAAAAAAACAAATATTAATTTTTAAATTATATTTTTGGTGTCAAAATCATTTCTGGAAAAAATTAAAAAAATATCAATTTTTTCCTCATTTATCAGAATAAAAACAGGTATTGTTTTTAATATTTTGTAATTCGTAAAAGTAAGACAAAACAACTTACAAAAACACTCGAAACAACCATTATATGTATATTATTATAAGGGGTTGAAATATTTTTAGCTTATTCCTTATTTAGTGACAAAAAAATTGGTATCACATTTATAACGGGCTGACGGGCACAAAAATAAAAATAAATAAATCGGGTGGCACAACGGCTCATGAAGAACCAGAGCCTAGTGACTAACAACTCGCAACCATTCCTGTGTGCGCCTTTCGACAGGAATGGAAGGGACCTACAATTTTATGCCGAATCCGAACGGCTAGACGAGAAGCACACTTGGAGGATTTGTCAATTCCTCGCAAGAGGTAGTAGCCCTGAAAAAAACTTTTTTTTTTATCTTTTAGGTGGACGAGGCTGGAAAGCGATCCCAGACCTCCAGCGTGACAGTCGAACGCACTAACCATTACGCTACGGGCTACTGTAGGGCACAAAATATTAAAAAAAAATTATAAACAAAAAATTTAATATTTTGTTCGTTTGGTTCCTACTAAAAGATTTTTAACTCAGTCAGTTTCTTATCTATTTTAAGTTAGTCCCTTTTTTATCATACAAAAATCACGATTCCAGGTCCTTGTCTTACAAAAAAAATCACTTAATAGTCCAAAACCAGGTCGTCGTTTTTGAACGAGCAAACAAAAAAACAATGGTTGTACTAAATCTTCGTTTTCATTATCGTTATTTTAGATAAACTGTAAAACTTGTTCTTGATTTTGTAGCTTGAGCAAAAAATGTACATAATAAAAAAAGGTCTAACATTCTTCTTTGAAAAACCACAAAGACACTTAAAATCGGTAAAAAACTGACTGAGATAAAAATATTTTAGTACCTACCATAAAAAGGAAAACTCTTCTATCTTTTGTTAATATTTTTTTTTTTTGGTCTACTTAGGAATCATTTCGTAAAAAATGTACAACATTTTTCTTCGTTACTAAACAAGGAATTAGTTAAAAAAAAAAATTGAACCCCTAATAGTATATATAAGGGTGGTTTGTGGGTGATTTTGTGGGTTGTTTTGTCCAATTTTTACAAATTGCAATTTAAAACCTTTGAAAATAATACCCATTTTTATTACGTTAAATGAGATACAAATTGATGTTTGTTTGTTGTTTTCCAGAGATGATTTTGACTTAAAAACTATTATTTAAAAGCCAATATTTGTATTTTTTACAAATTAAATACTCCAAAAAATGCTTTTTGCATATGATGTTTGCCGTAAACATAATTTTAAAAATTCTGAAAAATGTCAGGTAGTGTGTCATGGGTTCAAAGAATTTAATTCCAAAAAATGGCTTAAATCGAACGAAAAATACACAAAATATTTAAAAAAAAAAAACTATGGAAAAAAGAATTGTAACCCTAAAACTCATTTTATTCAAAATTAAATAACACACAGCGAATTTGGACAAACGGTTAACGGATAATGAATGCATAAGCATGTACCTATATACGATAGGTTCTTATTGGTGCTGGGCCCAAGCTCCATACATCTTTGCCCATTGTCCTTTAACAGTTAGTTTTTTATTTTTTGTCGCTTACAGCAAAAGCTGTTTTGTCATCAGCTGTTTTTCACATGGGATTCCAACAACACGAACCTATCTGGATAGCTCTACCGAGGTTTCCCATCGCGGCCATTACTGCACGAAATAACACAAAGTGCACTCATTTTTTTTGTTGACATATTTGTAGGTATGGCAAAAGATAAGAAATGAATAATTTTAAACAGAGATGTAATCAAAAACGAAATGTTCGATCAGAAAAAAGTTTCTTATGAGAGAAAGTGAAAAAGGAGTTCAGTGAATTTTCAAAAATTGATATGGAAAAAATTCCCTGACCGCTTCCCGAATTCCCTGACTTTCCCTGACCAAATTTTGTTCCCTGACTTTCCCTGACTTTCCAGTTTAGCGGACACCATGAAATTGACCGAGTGCTTGGTTATTCTAACTAGTTTAGATTAAAATCGAGTTAGAAGTTAACGACAGAAGTTAACTGCAGAACACTGAAAAATTGGACCCATAAGCACACGTTCATATAACCTTGGGTCTCATAGGCCCAGGAATGACTTAAGACGGCTCCGATGAAAAATACCACAAAGTAAAGCATCAACTCAGATGCAGATCCCAAGTTGTATAAATTTCCATCAACCTTTCCAGATGATTCCCGTTCTGTTCTACCATTGCTAATGATGACGCAAATGAGTTTACTAAGTAAAGTTCGGGATGTTTTTTTTTATGAATAAAATCGTGCCGCGGTCTTTATTTATTTATGCAAATGCTTCTTCATTCAGCGCCCTCCGGTTGTTGTTATTTTTTTTTTTTTTTTTTTTTGTATCTTGTTTTTCGTTTTATTTCAGTGAGTTTTTTTTTCCTGTTTCTATTATTTTCTGCCAGCCAGGCCGTTATGGGTTCTATTCTTGTTTACCTTGCATTTTATCGAGGTGGAGTTAATTTATTAAATAAGTAGACTAGACATGGTCGTGCTTAAGGAAAAATAGAGGGAAGAGATACAAATACATATATACTGGTATCTGCATCCAGGGTGGCGCACTCGTTCGTGTTTATTATGTGGAAAAGTGGTATTGTGTTGTGTACGAGGAAGTTGGTTCCTACAACTCTTTGTATTGCTTGTATCATAGTTTTTTTCGTTTATGGCTTAGAACTTAGGCTTTATGGTTTGTTGAAAAATGTAGTTTAGAATTGTATTGTACTCATGCCACGGGTATTACTTTACCAATAAATGCATTTATTTCTTTTTTTTTTAACATTGAACGGAAGGTACGAGATAAAAATAAAATAAAAACATCAATGAAAGGAAAGAATGCGGAAAAATTGAAATTTATCTTATTTTGAGCAACAAAAAAAAATAAAAGTCTTTTGGGAATAAAAAAGTATAAGCTGGATTTTGAAAGAAGTTAAGGAAATTCGCTCACATCTCTTTTTAAAGGTTGTAGTTCAGGTATGATAGAAAATTTAACATGGGCAAGCGGACAAAAATTAATTCATGAAATTTTGTTGTTGGTATCGACGCAGAATTTTATCCTCAACAACATATCCAAAGTCCCCCAAAATCCCGGCATTGATAGAAATAGATAAAGAGATAAATAAATACATTATCCCATCAAAAATTATATAAAATTATAAAATAAATCCCCGCATTGGATTGGCTTTTTGTATAGAAGCATTTATAGAGGTGGGTCTTAGTACAATCCAAGCATATGACACATGATTTTCGGGTCCTTTTTAACGCTGAAGTTACAAGTAAAACAACAAGTAAAATATGACCCAAAACCATTTTAAAAGGATACTTAGGAAGTTTGGAATAAATGTTGCTTTTGGCATGTTTACCAAGAATCAAAAGAGTCCCTAAAAATATATGAGGTGTAAGGGTGTTTTTTTTTTTTAAGGGAGATGCAAGTGCGTAATTACTACCGTAAAACCCTCAAATTTTATAGTCTAGGAACTTAGAACTCGGTTTAAGAATGTTTTCATTTAATTTCGAAGAAACACAATTGCGTGAAATTTTAGTAGAATACGCATATTTGACATCAGCTAGTTTAATTTGCACACATAAAAACTGCATCTAAATGCCTACTATGTATATTTTAAAAATTAAATTTGTGAGGGCTATCCATCACGCGTTTACAAACTTTTGTTTGCATTTCTAAGTTAAGGATAAGCAAGTGGTTACATCCCACGACACACCAAACATGTACCTGAGACACGATTTGTTGAAGGACGCCACACCTCACGGAACATTGTCTATTGTTCTGAAATAAATAGATATCAAATTGTGTTGCATTTCATTGGTGCTATGTATTTATTTGAGTGGTGGTTTTAAATTATCCTTTCCTTTAAAGTCAAAAAATAAAAATAAGCTCAAAAATTCAAAACATGTAAAAACCAACATGTTTTGAATTTTTGAGCTTATTTTTATTTTTTGACTTTAAAGGAAAGGAAACCAAAATATAAAGTTTGCATGTACAAGCTGCATCAAAAGTATAGGTACCATTTTTACTTTTCACATGTACACTTAATATATGCGAGCGGTCTTTATAACTTTATATATATTTTTATCTTTATATATATTTTTAAATTTGTCAAAAGAATCTACCGGGTGCTACGAAAATTGTAGAAAACACATTAGAACTAAGTTTCACTAAACCGAGATCTGTTATTCTAAAACTCAATAATGATTTTAGACCGAGTTTTAGGGAAATGATTTGAAGTGAAGAAATGCTCGATTTAAAAATTGAGTTCCAAAAATAAACCGAGAATTACTAGATTCAGTTTTAAACTGATCTTAGAACTTTTTTTTTCAAGAAATTTGCCCTTAAATTCTTTCCCTAGATCTCAAAAAAAAGTATTCTAGCTGATTTGTTTGATAAAATATGAATTTATGAAAAAAATCAAAAATCGCTTTTTTTAAAAACTAATTTTGTATACATATACATATGAAAATTTTACATACATATTTATTAAATTTTACATACAGTATTTATTAAAAAAAAGTAATTTGACCCGTTTTCAAGATATTGAATTTCAGAAAAAGAAAATCGATATTTTTTTTTAAATCTTAAACGTAATTTTTTGAAAATATTTATTTTCAAAATTGTTTAAATTAAAATAGGCCTCCTGTATACAAAATTTGGTCGAAATCGGTGAAGACATTTGCGATAATTTAAAAATAAAAATTCAGTTATATGGCAGGTCCTGTTACTAACCGTTACTGGAAAATGTTTTTAACCAAAATATTGATACCCTCAATACTAACATGTATTTGCTTTGTCAAATTCGTTATAGTCGTTTTTGATATACATATAAAGGGTTTTTCAATAGGGACGCTACAAAAGTAGAGCAACAGGGACAGCTAACGACGCCATATTTCTTGCCGCTTTTTTGACATTTCTCTTCAGTAAGGTTTGCCATTTCATGATGGAAAGATATACGAGCCAACAACGAGTCTAAATTATAAAAATTTACTACCGAAATTCGGAGTCAGTGGCCTCAACGTTAAGAGCGCTACGTCCAATTTATGGTCGTCATAATCGTCCTTGCAGATCAACAATTGAGCGTCTAGTGGAAAAATTTGAATCGAACAGTACAAAATGTTCCCGTGCCAGTGAGACAAAGAAGTGCCCGTAGTGTCGAGAATATTGCTGCCGCTGAGGCTTCAGTTGCAGAAAGCCCAAATGTGTCTCTCATACGGCCTACATCCTAACAAGATTAAATTGACGCAAGAACTGAAGCCGCTTGACCACCAGAAGCGTCGTATTTTCGTGAATTGGGCTGAGAAACAACTTGAAAATGAATTGGATTTTCATCGAAAAATCATCTTCAGCGATGAGGCTCATTTCTGGCTGAATGGCTTTGTCAATAAACAAAATATGCGGTATTGGTCAGACAGTAATCCACACGTACTCCATAAGTCATTATTGCATCCCGAAAAAATTACGGTTTGGTGTGGTTTATGGGCCGGCGGCGTCATTGGGCCGTACTTCTTCCGTGATGATCAAGACCGGCACGTTACTGTGAATGGGGATCGCTACCGTTCAATGATAACCGAATATTTTTGGCCCCAATTGGATGATATGTGGTTCCAACAGAACGGCGCCACAAGCCACACAGCGAATGTCACAATCAATTTATTGGAAACCAAGTTTGGAGAACGTGTTATCTCACGAAATGGTCCAGTCGCTTGGCCGCCTCGGTCGTGCGATTTGACGACGTTAGACTAATTCCTGTGGGGCTACGTCAAGTTTATGGTCTATGCCAACAAGCCAGCGACGATTGATGAACTTCGTACGAATATCGAACGTAAAATTGCAGCAGTATCGGCCGATTTATGCTTGAAAACTGTCGAAAATTGGGTTCAGCGTCTGGACTTCTGAAAGCGTGCCCGTGGTGGCCATGCAAAAGAAATCGAAATTCATACATAATGGTATCGAATTTTCTTTCACGGGAATAAAGAATTTCATTGATATCCAAAACCGTTTTTTTTAGCGCTCTAATTGAAAAACCCATTAGTAAATACATGTATGACAGATACTGTTGTTTTTGTATCTAAAAAATAATTCAATAAGGAATCCTCTAAGAACCTCAAGTCCAAAGTTTAAAGAAAATCACTTGAGTGGTTTTGGCTGCAGGTCGAGGCACATATACTAATATACATAGAGAAAATTGTGGGAGCAACTTTTTTCGCGTTCTCTCTCATCATAATGTTAGGGAAAATTATTATCTCGAGTTCGATGTTTTTAACGAATTCTTTGCCCTCTAGTACGTACATACATATATCGCAAGCATACCAAACAAACACGGGTAGTTCAATCTGATTTTAGTCTTCAGAATAAATTAATTAAAAAAATAATAACAAATTATCTACCTTTAAAAACATTTAATAAAACACCTGGTTAGGCCTGTTAAGAAACCATTTATCAAAGTACTTGGCAGAATACAGTACAATCTTTCTTATTCGGACGCTCATTTTTACTTGCGATATATGTAGGTATAGAAGGTAGATGGGTATCGTTATCGCACTTCTGTATGTCTGTTTTCGCAGCTGCACTCGAAACGGCTTGATGGATTTTCTTCAAACTAAGTACCTAGTCTTTTTTGAGTAATTGGTAAGGAAAAATTACGGCACCTGCCATACTTGTACTTTAGCTCATAATGAAAATGCAATTTTTCAAAAACGGGCCCTGCGATTTTGATGGAAAAAACGTAACGTTAATTACTCCTCTTAGCCATTTTGTTTTCAAAAAGTTATTAATGGTACCTGGTAGATTGGATTTTACACTGAATGAATGATGTACCAACATTTTCATAAAAAAAAAAATGTTGTTATCAATTTAAAAAATCAATAATTTTTTTTGAAAATTTAATATTTCGGAAACGTTTTAGTCAATTATTTGAAAATTGTAGAAACCTTGTTCCTAGAACCAAAAATAACAGTACCTAGGAACCTAGGAAAAATAAAAATAAAAATTGTTTTTTCTCCAAAACGACTACAACGATTTTGGTAAAAAAAAAAATGAGTGCGTTCTTTGATAAGTGCCATCTAATTTTTAGGAAAAACTATTTTTTTTTTATAAAAGTTAACAGTAAGAACAATTTTTCATATTCTCGACTTTTTCATTATTGAAAAAAACCTTTTCAAATTTTTGTTTGTATGCAGAAGCTTCTAAACAGTATAAATAGTATTGCATTATGCAAAATTAAAAAAGAAACCTAAATTTTTTTTTTTTGGAAATCTAGATTATGTCAAACTAAACCAATTTCCTTCATAAACTTCTAAAACGTAACCGCTCGTGCAAAAAATTGACATACATACCTCATTTTGACATTTAGATATACCCGTCAAAGTGTTAAATGGATTTAAAACAATGCTTAAAAGCTAAAATGATCATTTGCTGATTTTAACTTTAGTAAATTGTTAAGAGATAATACGGTGCTAAACTCGTTTAAAATTAGCAAAATGTAATTTTAGCTAGATTTTAGCTAGCATTTAATTTTTGTATTTATTTGGAAGAAATTAGAAAGGTCCGTCAATAAAAAAAAAAAAAAGCTATGACCTTTAAGGGACTTCTATCTATCTGCCATATCGAAAGTTCCGAGTAGCGCCACTGTACTGTATTAAATTTAATTTAATTTCTTTGTTTATGTGTCGCACCTCGCACCTTTAATTCTTGCGGACTAAAAGAAAAAAAAAACACATGGCCTTCTTCATTTCCATGATTCTAATCGTTGATTTATGATTTTTACCCATCCGTTCGGCATTTCCAGGCTCTGACACAAATCCCACCCGCAACTTAAGGATATACTTACACTTAGTCATTCGTGATGTGTTTGCCAAATCGCAACAACAACAAAAGATTCCCCACAACAACCTCATACCTATATAATCGTGTATGTATAAATATGATTATAAAATATTGCTCAGACGAGTGAAGAGTTTGATTGCGGCTATGAGATTATTTTTTGCCAGGAAATGGGAAGCTCAATACCAGAGTAGTAGTAGTAGTATGATATCATATTCCCCCTTAACCAAACCGGGAGCGAGCAAAGTGGAACATATAGTGTTTGGTTGTTCGTCACAGGGTCAAACCGACATTATACAGGGATGATGAAGAAATGAAACCATGGGGTCGGTCGTTATAATTCCATTAGATGGAATGAGTCAAATGTTAATGAGGTGACAACGATTGAGTATAGGTAACTGGGTTGGGTATGGTATAAATATCAAATTAAAAAATAATAAATATGCTTTTTGGAATTTGAAATTGATGATTTATATTCGCTTGGTTGAAAAATGAATCACTTTACTGAAAAATAATATTGGGGATCAGTCTAGAAGGATGTTAGATTTCGTTTTTTTTTCTATGCGAAATCAATAAATTTCTGAAGACACACTTTAAATTTAAAGTATTTCTATTGGAAACACAAGTTTTGAAGATTTTTTTTTTAAGATATTATTTATTATTCAGTTAGATTTTTAAAAACAATTAATATCTACGATTTATTGAAAGTTGGCCACTTGTATAAAAAGTTGTCACCCCAAAAAAACGTTATATTTTGTATATTGGAATATTTGTAAACGCTGCGCGGATGCAACTAATGAACTGGCAAAATTCGAATGGTCGACACACGAGTTTTGATTAAAAATGCACATAATAAACAATTCATTAATAAAAAGCAGACGAAAGAGTATAAAAAGTTAAATTACTTCTGTAAATTACCTACGTCGGTAAATAATAAAGGGTTTTCCATTAAAACCGGGTCGATTTTAAAATTGAATAAAACAAGTTGTATATGAGATATCAATTAGGTTTTTTCTTTATTTGACAGCCCTATTAATGACATTATGTGCGAAATATAACATCATTCAAATGGCCGCCGCGGCTTTGCTGGGTGGCGCGGATTCGAAAGGTCCAGTTTTCGATGACTTTGGCGCATAAATCAGGCTGAACTTGACCGATGGCATCGATTATGTTGGTTTTGAGGGCCGCGGTGGTTTGCGGCTTATTCGCATAGACCTGCGACTAAGAAAAAGTCCAAAGGGGTCAAATCACACGATCTTGGTGGCCAATTCACATCGCCTCGGCGCGAGATAACCATGCCATGAAACCGGCCGTGCAGAATATCGATTGTGTCACGTAGCGCCATCCTGTTGAAATCATATGTCTTAGGGGCCAGTTGCATTGAAAACCATCATTGAAAATATTAATTGTCAATTTTGAGAGATTTTGAAGAAAAATTAATGATTATTTTGATGCCGAAGTAAAGCTAATCGACTTAATAATTATTTCTAGGTAAAACAAAATTGAATTTTGCACAACTTTTCTCATAAAATGACTTTTAATTTTTCAATGATGAAGTACCTAACCCATGATCATTGAAAAAATTAAAAGTTACGTTCTGGGCAAGATGAATTTTTTTGGGAAGAGAAATAATTTTGAAGTGGTAAGCTATATTTCTGCATTAAAATATTCAATGATTAAACTTTCGAAGGGTCTCAAAATCAACAGCTAACTTTTTCAATGATGAATTTCAATGATAGCTATAACTGGCCCCTTAGGTGTCAATATCATCCAATTCAGGCCACAACAAGTTGGTGATCATCGACCTATAGCGATCGCCGTTGACGGTGATGGCCTGGCCAGCATCATTTTTGAAGAAGTGCGGACCGATGACGCCTTCAGCCCAAAATCCACACCAAACAGTAACTTTATTTGGATACATTGGCACCTCATGAATCTCGCGTGCATTGGTGTCGTCCCAAATCCGCCAGTTTTGCTTATTCACGTACCCATCATTCATCCAAAAATGGGCCTCACCGCTAAAGATGATTTTTCGACTAAAATTTGGATCAACAGAACACCCATTTTGATAATAAAGTTTTATCATTTGCACGTGATAATTTGACAAAAAGTAAAAGAAACAGTATGGCCACCACGAGCTGTCAAAATCAAGTCGTCCCTATTGGAAAACCCTTTATCAACTGAAATATTCGTCTTCAAAGGGTACTACAATACCTAACTGATGAGCCGACTGTTATACCTGGGCGAAACACATCTTAGAGAGTTTAGGTCGCTTGAGATTTTAATTGATTCATGTGCATTAGGGTGTCCCATATTTTGAAGGATTTTACAAAATATGGGACACCCTAATATTCATGTAAGTTATACGAACATATTCAGTCTCGACTATTAAAAAAATACTCGTTCGATCATTATTTAGCTCTTTAATTTTTTCTAAGAGCTCACTAATCTTCAAGTTTTCAAATCTAAAATGGCTGAGTATTGCTTTCGAAATTGTTATAATTAGCATTTGAGTGTTTACTTTACCATCATCACACCCTGTTCTGCACTTCAAATTGGATTGACCATGAAGTCCAAGGCGTCAATTAGGCCACAATAAAAGAAAACTATACTAACACTTCTCATTTATCTTTATAGATTTTCCCTCAACATGCAACCATCAGAAGAAAAGATAGGTATAGTTTGAAAAGATATACTGTTTTTCCTATTTCATTTATCTGACGGGCTGCGATATAAATATAGGTTCATACATATACAGACATATACATAGTTGATTCTTTTCTTTTTTTAATCAACGATTGGATATGGATGGAAGTGTTGGCGAGCTATTTGTTGTTGCTGCTGAGGGCTGATGTCTTCTCATACCTCTTCTTGTGCATCACACACAGTATTTCCAGTTCTAAGAATTTATTGAATTCTGCATAGGTACCTAAGGCATCACAGTGTGGCAGGGGTAGCGCGGCACGGCGGCGTCATCATCATCATCAGGCAGTCATATCATACCAAAATTGAACGCGTGTTGTTGGCACACTGCAGCTGGCCGAAAGGTAAACATCTGTGAAATGAATCGAACGAATGTTCTTCTCAAGTACCTACTCGACACTCAGAATACCTATATATCTGTACCGGCTGGCGGCCATGAACTGATGGTGAAGTTCTGTATATCTGTACTTAAAATAATTTTCGATTTCAATAAAAGAAAAAAAGAAAACAAAACCAATTGAATGACCAGAGGAGGTGATTTCTACCAATCGAGATTGCAATCAACAAGCCGCAGCCACAAGCCACACACCGTGAAAAGATACATACTAGAAGTCATTGTCATCGAAAAATGAATTCATTACATATAATTTTTTATTCAAGTAGGTAAAGGTATGATTATGTTCTATTCACCCACACTAGGATTATATTTTGGAATTTAATTCATTTTACAAGGGGGATTGAGAGTCGGAAGCATTCCTGTGTCCAGCTATAGCCTATAGGTAGACTTTGTAAAATGTTGCCCATTTGTCATATAAATAACAAAATGGATATATGGAGGTATTTATTATAGGGAAGCATGGAGCTTGTAAGGAAAGACTAATAAATATTAAAGTACTATGAAAAGCCGCGACATAAATGAATGAACTCGATAGAATAAATTTGAGAGTGACGATTTTCAATTTTATTTTTAACATTTTTAGGGCCAGTTTGTTCAAAGTGGGTTAAATTTAGTATGTGACTTTCATAGGCTTTAATTAAACAACGCTAATCAACCAAAATTGGCTGATTAGTAAAATCCATGATTAGCAACTCATACTTTGAATTTAAAAAAATTGATCAACAAACACATTTGAAGATTTCCCAGCTCCACTAATCATGGATTAAAGATGATTAGCTGTATACAGACTTGCGCTTAATGTAAAATTTTCTATAATTTTAAAACATTTTACTAAACTTTTCTAAATTTTGAATACTTTTTAATTAGTATCATTTTACACCAATTTCCTTTATAAACTTCAGTTGAACACGTCCTTAAAAGTGACAACTTGTGCAAAAACTTCATAAGCATGCCACATTTTGACTTTTATAAAGATAAAATAGCCATTTGGGGATTTTAACTTTAGTGCAATATAAAATGATAGTACGATGCTTCTCGTTAAAAATAAGCAAAATTCAACGGATGTGTTGTCGAAAATCACTTTTTTGATCTTTGGTCTCATATTAATATTAGTTTTGATCAATACCTCGATTTTTTTTTTGACACAAAATTAATACCTTTCATAGCAAGTAAACGTTGGCCACCTTTATTATTATTTAAAAATTCTTCGTAATTTTTGTTTTCATTTACTTGAAATTATTTCAAATTCTGAAGATGTATATTTGATTATCGAATTTTGTAAGATGATATGGGTACTCTACATGCGCCAACTAGCACCACTATCCCTTACCTTATTGCTTACAATACAACCTGTCAATAATAAAGTGTGTGGGTTTATTTTTGTTTTTTATATTCTCTTAATGCAGTAGGTATCAGATTTCTTTCGAATTCCCCTTAGCTGTGAAATGCATATTCAACAGATAAATCATGATTCTTTAATGCACCTTTAAATAAAAAAACATAAGAAGGTACAGGTAGTGGGTACTGATGGAAAAATTGCAGTTGTAAATTATAAATATTTCGAAAATAATTACCTATGTATTTTTTTTTTTTTTTTTAATTTATTATTTACTACAAGTAGGTAAGTTTAAAATGAGTGTCGTATTGACCAAGTGGTTTAAATATTTTTCTTTTGCAAGGATTTTAAGCATGTATTTCGAAAGAATTTCAAAGCAATGTAAGGGATTTTTGTGTCATGTTAATTTTAAATATAAAGTAAGCAGGATTACTCTTTTTGGACAAACCAGTAGAGCGGCAATTTGTTTGATCCCCTGTCATATTTACGGCAATTACTTACTCGGAAATTATATTATCCAAATGTTGCTTTTTCAAAAGTAGTTGTCATGCTCACTTTATAGGAATTTTAAGCCCAAACGGAAATATAAATTAAATATTCTTAGTCGTGCAGTCAAATTGTCATAAATTTATTGAAAAATAAGGATAGTTTTGATTTTTTGTTTTGTTTGCTATATTTAAATTATTTAGTTTTCGAGACCATATACCAATATTAGACCAAGAGCCCACAGCAGATTTGACGTACGAAAGTGAACCAAAATAAATTATATGAGTCGAAAGGTGTATTAAGGCTGATAAAAGAAATGCAAGTCTTGCAGTCCCTGGTGGCGGCTGTTAGGTGGGAGGGGCAATTTTCTAAAAAAATTGACTTAAAACAGAAACAAAATTATTAAAAAACAACAGCAATATATTAATTAATTATATTTTCATGAAAGGCCAGAAGTCCCTTCTTTCATTTCCTTTTTAAATATAGTTCAATGGATTTTTTGAAATATTAATGTTTGAACTCAAAATTTTGAAAAAAAAAAATTAAAAAAATGATAAAAAATATTTTTTTTGCAAAATTTCACGTAATTAAGTACTATTGTTGTTTCCAAAATTCAATGTCCTTATCAATTTGTAGTCAAAAACTGAAAACCGGATGGTTCTAGGAGTTTTACTTTTTAAGATATTAAAAAGTAAATGAACCAGCTTTTTCATAAAAATAAGACAAATCCGGCTAAATTATCATTTCAGCAACCAGTTAAAATAGGACAAACATGCGGAAAAAAATTCTTACATTTCTGAAACTTGGTGGGAATGTCGGATTAACCATAAGAATAAGGAATTAAAAGAGTCCATACAAATATCTGTAATCCACGGGTGTTTTCTTGAGGGGGAAAGGCGGAGGTACGACTTATCGAAATTAAAAAATTATATTGATACAATTTGGACATATGGTACATGATTTTAGGGTATTTTTTCAATTCTGAATCTAATGACATCAAAATTAAGGCGATACAATTATCCTAAAAAATGTTATGGTCCATTTTATCCAGAGATGACTTTTTTTCAATAAAACTGGTAAACTATTAAAAAATACCTTGAAAAGAATGGTACATTGATGAAAATTTGTATAAATATTTAATTTGACAAGAGAATGAAGAATCAAAAGAGTACATACAAATATCTATGACGAAAAGGTGTTTTTCTGAAGGAAATCAGAAGGTATGAAATTTTGATTATAACACCTATCCCAAGAATGGGGAGAAATTTATTAAAAATGTATCATTTATCAAATGCCAAATTGAATATTTAAACAAATTTTCATCAATGTACCATTGTTTTTAAGGTATTTTTTAATAGTTTACCAGTTTTACTGGAAAACAGTCATATCTGGATAAAATGGACCATAACTTTTTTTAGGATTATTGTATAGCCTTAATTTTGATGTCATTAGAAAAATACCCTAAAATCATGTATCATGTCCAAATTGTATCAATATAAATTTTTAATTTCGATAAGTCATACCTCCCCCTTTCCCCCTCCAAAAAACGCCCGAGGGATACAGATATTTTTATGGACACTTTTGATTCTTTATTCTTATGGTTAATCCGACATTCCCACCAAGTTTCAAAAATGTGAGAATTGTTTTCCGCATGTTTGTCCTAATTTAACTGGTTGCTGAAATGATAATTTAGCCGGATTTGTCTTATTTTTATGAAAAAGCTGGTTCATTTACTTCTTAATATCTTAAAAAGTAATAGTCCTAAAACCATCCGGTTTTCAGTTTTTCACTATAAATTGATAAGGGAATTGAATTTTGGAAACAAAAATAGTACTTAATTACGTGAAATTTTGCGAAAAAAATATTATGTACCATTTTAAAAAATTTTTTTTTTTTCAAAATTTTGAGTTCAAACATTAATATTTCAAAAACTATTTATTGAAAGAACTTTATTTAAAAAGGAAATAAAAGAAGGGACTTATGGCCTTTCATGAAAATATAACAGGGCAGTGTACATGTTGCTGTAGTTTTTTTAATAATTTTGTTTCTGTTTTAAGTCAATTTTTTAGAAAATTGCCCCTCCAGCCGCCACCAGGGACTGCAAGACTTGCATTTCTTTTATCAGCCTTAATACACCTTTCGACTCATATAATTTTGTTTTGCTTCACTTTCGTACGCGAAATCTGCTGTGGGCTCTTAGACTATATGTTAGTGTTATACTTTCCACCATAGAGCTCTTAGAATTTTAAGATTTTATCTAAAAATGCTTAACTGGCCTTCAAAACGAAAAATAAAATAAATAAATCGGGTGGCACAACGGCTCATGTAGAACCAGGGCCTAGTGACTAACAACTCGCAACCATTCCTGTGTGCGCCTGTCGACAGGAATGGAAGGGACATACAATTTTAGGCCGAATCCGAACGGCTAGACGAGAAGCACTTATTCGTGACAATTGATACTCTTGGAAGATTTGTCAATTCCTCGCAAGAGGCAGTAGCCCTGAAAAAAAACTTTTTAGTTTTTTAGGTGGACGGGGCTGGGAAGCGATCCCAGACCTCCAGCGTGACAGTCGAACGCACTAACCATTACGCTACGGGCTACTACAAAACGAAAAAGGAACATTTATTCTTTAGGTAGTTTTTGGCGTTGAACTCAAATCCGCCGTCCAAAAATGTTGCCTTCTGCTCAGTTTATGTATGACTATAGTTTTTCGCTATTTTGAGGTAGGTATAACCAAACAAAATAATTTTTTTTTAATTTGTATACGTTTTTAAAATAACTTAATTTATTCCTTCAAAATTTGGTTAAAATCTTTCCAATATTTTTCTTCAATTTTCGATAAAACGTTAGTAAAAAGCTTGTCTTCAACTCTTTTTGAGGTTATATTACAAGTAATTTGTGTCAACATAATTAGCAACGAGTTCTCAAATAAGTGTTTTTTTTTTCTTCAAAATTCAGTTTTTATAATTCCGATATCTTTTTTAATCTTTGAGAAATCTCTTCTTTGTATATTTTTTTGTGTTTTGCTATTTTACATTTTAAACCGTATTTTATACTTTTAATTATTAACTAATAAACGATTTCTTGAAAAGTAAAAGAGATACTGGAAAGATTTTACTGAATTTTAAAGAAGAAGATATTAAGCCCAGGAAAATTCTACTTTTTCTGCCAAACAAAAATCCAAGTGACGATTGTCTTTATTTTGGCATAAGAAATACTGTCGCGAAAGTCCATTACCAAATCTTGTGCGCATCAATAGTAATCCAATGTTAAATGTCGAAAATATCAGTTTTTCGCATAAAACTTGGAAACGGTAAATGTTTTCGAAAAGTTTTTCATGCAAAACTTGTAGATTAAGTCATCCGCCAAAAAAAAAATGTATTACAATTTTTTTTAACGACCCACTGTTAAGAAGATGTAGACATTTCGAAAATGGTCGTTTTTCACGTATAACTACTAAACGGTTCAAATTTTTGCATAAAAAGTTTGTACATTATGTGACTCAAAGAAAACATTATTATTTTTTTCTTAAAAAACAACCGTTTTAAAGATATATTTTTTTTAAAAGTTTGACAAAAAGTTCAAATTTCTGTTTTTTACTCTTAAAAGCACAAGTTGTCAAAAAAAATCTTAATCTCATATTCTCTTCAAAAAAAAATATGTGACACTTTTTTCCATACGAGTCATAAGTCGCAAGATATTGCTACTTTAATAATGTCAACTGTCACAAAAAAACGGTTTTTCGCATATATCTTTTAAGCCGTAATTTATACGTATACGTAATTTATACATAATTTTTATGACATCATTATTTAAATAAAAATACTGGTTTTTGGTTCTTTGCTCTTAAATGACGGATTTTTCAAAAAATATTTTATACCTATTTTGCAGATTTAAAAATTCCCTAGGGGAAACATTACCACACTTTTTTGCGTATAACACATCAGTTGCAAGATATTACGACTTCAAAAATGGTCAATTTTCATTTTTGAATAACAACAAAAAAATTATATTTTAAAATGATGCAATTGTCACATAATATTTATAACGTCATTTTAAACAAATTGCGTTATACGCAAAAAAGTGTGATAATGTTTCCCCCAGGGAATATTAAAATCTGCAAAATAGGTATAAAATAGTTTCCGAAAAATTCGTCATTTAAGAGCAAATACCTAAAAACATGGGCTGTTTGTAATGGCGCGCCAACCTGCATGAACCAGAGGTCGTCCGAACCCATATCTTCAATTTCGGTAAAAATAAAGTCGTGTCTGATCACCAGATGCACCAATTTTCTTATCACTGCAGGTGCGCAGCGGGTGCTTTATTTCGACCACAATTTATTTTCAAAAAACTTACTATTTGGGCTACACAGCACTCTGTTTGGAAATAAGTTTTCGATATTTCCCAACGTTGTTCAAGCGCAAAGCGACGTTTTTCGTTCCGCGGAGGTATGATACTGACTTTTTGTCAGTATTTCCAGCGGGAAACAGCTTTAAGTGTCAAAATAACCTTTGATTTAAAAAAGACACAAGAAGATGGCCGAACTTTTACTTTGTAATAAATATTTTGAAGTATTGATAAAGATGTATTAAGATTTCAGAAATGCAAAATTTTAAGATTTAGGATCCTGTTGGAACTTTGTATTTTTAACCAATAAATTATGATAATTGAAATGATTACATCATTTGAGCATTAAAATATGCGATTTGAACTTACAATTTTGTATCAAAGAAACCTTTTTTAGTAAAGTGACGTTTTTTTAAACTCACCTGCAAAGAAAAGAACAAAATAGAAGTTAGTTAAATTGTTGAACACATTAAATTTATAAAGATTAAATAAAATAAACAGATTATTAAGCTATTTGTTTGCGATATTGGAAATAGGTAGTACTATCCTGGCGATTCGCATAAGATTCCATCGTGTATGTCAGCTTAAGAAGGTCCTATAATCTATTTCTCCCGTTTAGGCTTGAGGGACAATTTTTTTTTTTATTGACTTAAAAATAAAATATTATTAAAAAACAAAGGCGACACTTCCAGTACTGATATACCCTACAGCTTTTTTTTTTAAATCCAGAAATGCATTCTTTTATGTTTTTTTTTTCAGTCAGTCTGTTATACCCTACTAAGACACACATTTTGGTCGATGTTTACCGACTCTTTAAAAATCACAGCAAAAAGATACTGTGAATTTTATTATTCTAGGGGAATTTGTTTAAATTTGTGCACCTAGAAAATAAATACCCCTCCCCCGTACTTGATCCTATCGATTAATTTCGATATCGCTCATTAAAAAGAACAACGTCATAACTCAAAAAACATTAATTTTGACCTAATGATACAGTGCAAACTCATTTCTTATTTAAACTATTTTTTGGCAAAAAGTCATTTCTATAACTTGAAAATTAACGGCTATAGAGCATCATTTGTCGTTATATACACACTGTCACTTTTAAATGTTTTTTTTGTGGAAATACTGTATTTTTTGCATTTAGGCAGGGACCTTTGAAGTGAAAACAGTCCAATAAATATTTTAAAAGTGTCATGTCTTGCAATAAAACTTTAATAATAGAAAAAATTAGATACAAATGAAGATGATTATGAAATACAGTCCTGCAAACTTTAAATTGCGATTTCTGAAGTTTGAGGTTTTTTGAGTTATGACGTTGTTCTTTTTAATGAGCGATATCAGCTTGGCTTTCTGAACATTTCTCGTCTTAGGTCAAACTGTCTGTATAGTTTCGGCCTAAGAAGATAAAGTTTCCGAAGATCATTTTTGTCATATTTTGACATAAAACGGTAGATACTAAAAACTTTAAACTCAAATAACAGACTTGTTTTAATTTGTATGGACACTTACCACAGAGCTGAGACAAGAAATGTTCATAATTCAAGGCATATTCATATTTTCTAAATTTATTACATTCAAAATTGAAATGTACATTTTAAAGAAATACGTACTCTTAAATGACACCCACTCACAGTGTTACATCAAGTCCCATTAAACAAAGCCATAAAGAAAATGAGCTTAAAACAAAATACTGTAACACATTGTACCTTTTTTAATTTAAATAAAAATAAAAAAAAACTCTTAGTCATCACTTTTAAAGTGCATAATGAGTCCTTAAACCGAATCACAATAATTCTACAATGTATTTCAATGACAAATTTCTACTCCGTAAAATTTTCATTTAAAAAAAAAAATATAAAAAGTCCCACTTTTTTCGGGGGGCAATATGGTATATAGCACATATGCAAATTCACTGAATCACTTCACTTAAAGGTTTAATTGTGCACTCAAGTGGCTAGAATATATTAAAGACACAAATATAAACGACAGAGAGTATAATTTGTCCCTCGCCTAATCAGTAGAGTACAACCGCCTCTAATACACCCCCACCTTTCCTCCCATATATAACCGGGCGGTGCATATGTATTTTTCATCATAATTTTTTTCGCTTTCATTTCTAATTTTTTTTTTTGTATTCCTTCATATTTCAATAGAATAAGAAGCACACTCGTATAGTCAAATCAGCAATACCACACAGCTCGTGTACCCTAGTTATTTAAAATGCGCCCTCTTTCGTCATTCAGCTATGGCTTCATGCTATTGAGCTATAGAATATAATATAGAAGAAGGTATACAATAACATCATAGAGTTGAAGAGAAGACATAACCATCGCGCGCGCATTCATACTATGCAAAATAATTATTATTCCCTTTGTTCCCGGTCTTTGGAAGGTATCGTATAATGTATAAGATGAGAGTCGAAAGCCCGCAAATTGTGGAATATACTCACTCTCGAATGATATAACACTGCATATGCAAAATTGCTTTCAAAGTATCGGTATGCTTTTACTACAAGTTGGTATAGTATAGATATATAGACGTCATCCTTTAGTCGTTTAGGTCGCAAGTCGCAACATATTCGTTAAAATATTGGGACAATACTAAACCTAGAGCTCTTAAACTCCATCATTTGTCGCATGAATGATGAAAATTCATGCCACCATAATACTACTGTGATGATAATACACTTCAAAAAATGTCTCAACAAGTTTAAAATTGGTGCAAAATTTATAAATTTTTGATAAAGGACAAAATTAAATTAAATTTTATCAAATTCGTAAGAGTCGTTACCGATACACATTCAAATGTGCGACAAAGTAAAGTTAATTTATATTTGGTAAGTCTTCTTCGTTGCAGTAGAAAACTCCTTTTGTTTAACTTAAAACAAGCCGTGTTAAATGGTTTAAGACAGAAAGTTAAAATTGTAATGGTGTACCTGAGGGTTCCATTTTTGGTTCGGACCTCTTTCTCATATTAATCGGTAGTTCTTTTAATATATACCTATTTTACTAATGCTACAGTTGTGTTAGTTATTCCAGGCGCAGTTCAACCTTAAACTCCTTAATTATTTAAGCAATTGTATTGAACTTAAAAGTCGCTCTAGGAAACCCTTTAAGGAATGCAGCAATAGAATTAATGAACCAACAGAAATGCGTGATTTGTATAAGTTCTGCAGTTTTAAGATCAATAAATTTACTCATAAAAATCAATTAATACCTAGGCACAATTCTTTAGAACTAAATTTTGTTTCTAAAATTGAAATACTTTTCATGAAAACTAAGTTTTTTTCCATCTTTATTTTTGAAAGTGTAGATTTAAACTTTTCAAGCCAAAAATGTGACTCTCAATCGTGGTATTCAATTTATATATATATATCATCTTTTGGGCACAACATCCAAACATACAATGATTCAGTGAACAAGTGTATCATGCTTAAGGATGTTTCTTTTATAGAAACTAATGCAGCATTATGCAAATATTCGAAGAACTCCATCTGGCGGCGTCGTTAATTTTTTTTGTTTTACTTTTATAAACTTAAGGAGTAAATCATAATTTGAGGAAAAAAAAAAACGAATAATAAAATTTACAACAATGTGGACTACTTCTTATTATGATGATGAATGAGTTTTGATGTTGCTGTACATACATTCATGTCTGAAAAGGCACATAAATACATACATTGCAAACTTAGGCATTGCTTATTAGTACACATTTAACATGCAAGCAGTACACTTTTCAGAAGAAAAAAAAAAAAACAATAACATATTGAAGCACATTCCTGACTCCATGAAAAGAATTTTTTCCTGTTTTTATTTTTCTTTAGCGTAATTTTTGATTTTCTTTTTTTAGAAAACGCATATTGTTGATCCTTTTGTTAAATATTTGTGTTTTGTTGAAAGGAAAAGTTTAAACATAAGAAGTCGGAAATGGATATGAGAAATGTGTCAAATGCGTGAGTGCACATGGTGTACCTATGTGAATATTCTAAAATTTAAAAGATGTTTGCTAGATTTGTAAAGCTTTATAAGAATGGTACTAGGTTAAGATTATAAGAGCTTACTATAGGTACAATAGCCATAACAGTTTTCACATGAATACCGTCTATAAAATAAGGACATATGAAATAAATGTTTGAGTCAAATGATAGAAACAAAGTGCGACACAAATGCGTGTTTTAGCTCAAAAACAATTCATTGTTCCGAAAATCTAATTAAAAACAAAAAAATTCGTTCCCATTTATAGAAGTCCTACAGATATAAAAAATATATTAATAAAAGACAATTCTAGTAAAGTTTTCGATGACGGATTTGTTTTAATTATCCGAAAGGAGTTCGAATTAGTAGCCACATATCTACGAACAAAAAAACCATCAGACAAATTTCAAACTATACAAATTATTTAGTACTAAATGGTGTTTAATATTAAATGGTAGTGAATACTAAATTATATTTAGTACTAAATAACTGGAAGTGCTGACTTATATTTAGTACTAAACTGTATTTAGTACTTAATTATATCAAGTACTTAATGACGGTTAGAACTAAATGAGTTATTACTAAATGATATTTAGTACTAAATGATAGTGGGTGGTTAATGATAGTTAATCCTAAATAGATAGTTGTACTAAATTTATTTCTAAATGGAATTTTAGTACTGAATACAAAATAGGCCTTCATCGTGGTCCACACTAAGGTCACAAAGAAGTCATATTTTTAATTAACCAAAGGTCAAAGGTCACGTTAATAGGAATATTTATTTGGTGCAATGTTATCCAGTTTTAAATATTATTCGAATCAAATACTATTTAGTACATAATATTGTTTTAGTAGTAAATGTAATTTAGTACTAGAAGATATTTAGTAATAAATTATATTTACTAGATACTGAATGCTATTTAGTAATAAACGATAATATTTAGTACTGAGTTTTATTTAGAAGCAAATAACAAATATTATCCAGTACTAAAATTTATTTAGGACTTAATATGTAAAATAAAGTAAAAATGTTAATTGGTACTTGCATTTTTTGGAATAATTTATGGGGTAAGTTTTATTAGTTTTTTTTTTGTTTGTATTTCTTAGCTGACTTGGTTGATTCAATATCACTTAAAGGATGTAGTGAGATAACAAAACAGGGACGTGCAAATGAGTCGCAAAAAGAATAGACCAACACTGTCCTGTGGTTCTCGTTAAACTAAAAATTTCTGACGTTACATATTTAAATTTATAAAAAAAAAAGTTAAAAAAAGGCAGTCGAACTTAACTACAACGCTTACATGTGCTGGCTTATTTGTAAGCATGATGTTTTATATTTTGCGTCTTAACAGTCAAATTAATAAACGTGGAATAGGGAAGGGTTAACGTTATCACATGGCCTAAGTACAAAATGTTATTTTAAAAAAAAAACAAAATTTCGTCTAAGTGACGTTTACTAAGTTAAACCACCGAAGGAATAATAAGTTTTAGCGAAGGAATACAAATCAGACGTGTCAAACAAATGATAATAACTTTGACAGAATTATTACGTGTGTTCGGTAACGTGATCTACTTATTGTAGTAGATTTTCGTTTTGTTTTTATTAATAGAAAATTTTATAATGGACTAACTCTTATTTCATGGTTTTGTAAGCTCATGGAATAAAGGTGGAATAAGCGTTTTTTATTAATACGGCTGTAAATGTTTAATTAAGGATTTTTTTTATTTACTTCTTTCATTTATACATGCATTTCACAAAATGGACCAATTTAATTAAATTCATATAGGCACCGTCTTGTCAAACATATTGTTAAATAAAATTGAAACGCATCTGTAGATGCGGGCATCATCCATTTCAATCGATTTTGATGAGATTGGACAGAAAGATAATTAAATTAATAGCATCACATTGGAATTGCGATTAATTGTGTTGACCCCATCACTCATGGACTTCTATTGAGTGTGAACAAAAATTCTGATCTTTAAAACATTTCAAGTTCATATAAATAAACATTAACAAAAATACTGACAGTATCTTCAACGCTTGTATCGTGATTAAAATTCAAAATAGTAATTTCTCTTTATGGACCGCAGCACCATAATTTATTAATATGTTTTTTATTGTTTGCATAAGTGTAACTTTCTAACCGCAAATAAACAAACCATTATTATTATTGATTTACTTTATAAATCATAAGTTTCAAAATTACATACATACATGACATGTAAATTACACTATTGCGGTTTAAATTCGTTCATCATAATTTCTCCTCCAACACATTGCAAACCGCAATTATAAAAAAAAAGAAAAAAAAGTGTGTCCTAGTGACATTAACAAAAAATGACAATGCAAAATTGAATTAGCCCAAAAAAAAAAAAATACAACAAAACACAAATAATAATAATAACAACAATAATAATAATATGAACACAATATATTCATTCACCCTCTGATTCTGTTTAATTGCATTTTGCTTTCAATTCGAGTTCCAAGGCAATGTCATCGGACTTTTGGTGCCATCCATATGATATCCATAAAATAGAGAAACGCCCGCGCTGCACCGCTCCGCCATTCATACCAATCAGCTGCATATTATATTCTCTTCTATATAGCAATTATAGTGGCGCATTGTGCATAGGCCTTTAAGCCATTTATAGAGTGCGGGTTTTGTCTATACTTCTTTATAGTTGATGGTTATAATGCATTGTGGTGGAGAGTTTTGCAGTGCAACGTGTTCTACACAAAACACACAGTGATTTGTGTGCGTCCTTCCCTTTAGTTATATGATCAAGGCAAATGGCACAACGCATATGTACCCTTATGCACAAAATTAATACCACTGGAATTGGCACTCTGGCATTTGACGTGTTTATTGGCTTCGTTATGTGCTTTAGGTGATTTTGTACACCCTATTTCATTTAGGGTATGTTGGGTTTGTTTTGAAGATTGAATAGTTTAAAAAAACTCATAGTAGGTACAGGTGCATATGTAGGTATACTCCTTGTTAAATCAGTCAAGAAATTCAAGAAATACCAAATCACAAACTAAATTTGCTAGGCGACTTCACATTTGTTTATCTTTCGTCTTCAGAAAGAGAATTGGTTTGCTGATAAACAAAAATCGAGTTCTTGATAAAACCCAATATTATGCAGGTGAAGAAGTCAAAATTGATGGTTTTTTTGTCTACGTGCGTGCATATGTATGTCTATTGAGCTTAGAGTCTTAATGAAAGAAAAGGTATATTTCGAATTTGCTGTCTCATGGAAAATTTTAGTTAAACCCAAATACGGCTTTTTTCTATATTGATTACTCAACTTCTTATTTGTGACAATATTTTCAATATGCGTAGCTACTCTATTGGGCCTGGCTGACAAATCCTCAGAGCTACATAATTGCTCGAACTCTGATAATTGAATGAAAAATATCGTATACAAAATCTTTGTTGCTGTTCCTTACAAGAGGGAGTACCTACGCATAGAACAATTCTTAATTTTTTCTAAAGATTTTTATTTTTCTTATAGATAATATTAAAATGTTCTAAAATTAGTAGTAGCGTAATGGTTAGTGCGTTCAACTGTCACGCTGGAGGTCTGGGTTCGCTTCCCAGCCTCGTCCACCTAAAAACTAAAAAAGTTTTTTTCAGGGCTACTGCCTCTTGCGAGGAATTGACAAATTCTCCAAGAGTATCAGTTGCCACGAATAAGTGCTTCTCGTCTAGCCGTTCGGATTCGGCATAAAATTGTAGGTCCCTTCCATTCCTGTCGATAAGCGCCACAGGAATGGTTGCGAGTTGTTAGTCACTAGGACATGGTTCTTCATGAGCCGTTGTGCCACCCGATTTATTAATTTTTTTTTATAAAATTAAATATTGACTTTGAAAACGGGTTATGAATTTTTTTAAATAAGGTTTTCAAGTGAGAGATTTTTGAGCAAATATTTAATTTTATTTGTAGGTATCTTCAATATACTGATCCTTTAAAAAATAAAATGCACGAATGGATCAGACGAACTTGCTCTTGTAGTAACAGCTAGACATTAAGTATAGTTTGAATAAAACGGAGTACCAGCTCCAAACTCCATTTTTCCGAGTACATATTTACTCCATGCAATATAATTAATTAAATACATGGATTTTCATGAACATCTGCTTTTGATTTATAGTGGAGCAGCTGCTCTGAGGGAGTGCTCCGTTTTTTTCATCATACGATAAATTTTTTTTATACCGTTAACGAATAAATTGAGTGGCGCAACAGCTCGTGAAGAACCAGGGCCTAGTGAGTAGTGACTAACAACTCGCAACCATTCTCCTGTGTGCGCCTGTCGACAGGAATGGAAGGGATCTACAATTTTTATGCCGAGTCCGAACGGCTAGACGAGACGCACTTATTCATGACAAGTGATATTCTTGGAGGATTTGTCAATTCCTCGCAAGAGGCAGTAGTCCTGAAAAAAACCCATTTTAGTTTTAAGGTGGACGAGGCTGGGAAGTGAACCCAGACCTCTAGCGTGACAGTCGAACGTTATTCGGAAATTTTGAAAAAAAAACCTGTCTAAATTGTTCTAGAAATTACATTACTAAGTTAATTCAAAATCGTAAGAACTGTTTTTAGGAAAGCTTGATTCAATCGAAATAGTTGTTGTGCTAGACAATTTGAATTTTTCTTTTAGAGAAATCACAAAAACAAAGCATCACTCAAATTTTGAAGAAAATCCGTCCAACCGTTAAGGTTCTAGCTCGATGAAGGGACGTACAGACCACGAAAACGATACTTGGCTTTAAGGGCAAGTAAAAAGATTCTTCTCAACAGATGTACATAGCTGCTGAATGGTCGAACAAATTCCATAGATTTTTATAGATTTTTTTTAAATGATAAGTTTTTACATACAAAATTTTTAAAGTGTATGCTGAACAAAGAGATAATCATTTTGATCAATAAAAGAGAAAAGGAGGGTGTTCCATTTCCCTCTTTTGAAAGGGAGAGGCAATTTTCTAAAATATTTAATAAAATAGAAAAGAAACTATAAAAAAAAACAACGGCAAGACCTATAAAGTCATGCTATAGAATTTAACAAAGTTCAGTTTTCCATTTTTATGTTTGATCAAATTGGTGAAGTAAAGAGTTTTTGAAAAATTGATTTTCAAACTCAAAGGTTTGACACAAAAAGCTGAACATTTTTAAATTAAATTGTACGCACCTAATAAAGCAATAAATACGTTTTTTTTTAATAATCAACGCTCTAATTAATTAGTATGTTCGAATGATAAAAACTGGTCAGTCTTATTAGGAATTTTTTTCAACTTTTATTTTTTCAAAGAAATTTCAAGACCGAAATTGTAGCTAATTAAATTCTCAACAAAAATAATAGTGATTTGCCAAAAATGTGCACAAACGTGACCAGTACTTTGTTGGGATCTAAAAATTCTGTTTTTTTTTTTTTTTATTACGAGACTTCTAAATTTTCTTTCGTCACCTCAAATCAAAAAAAATAAACATTGAATGACGGTATAAACTTTTCATACAAAACAATTGTATTTTTCGTTCTTTCCTTTAAGACCGAAAGCCCGCAGCTATTTTTAGGTGTGAGCGATAACAAAAATTCCTGATATTTTTAGATCGGTACATACTGATAATATGTCGGGGTTGGGGCATTTGAATTGTATAATTATTTAAAGCGCTGAGCGCCCTATACATGAATATGGGGTTCAAGACTTTTTCTGTGGGGCCAAATGTCAGCAAGACGCACTCTAAGATTGAATCTTTGAGTGCGTCTTGCAGCCGTTTCGCTCCACGGAAAATATCTTGGACACCATAGTCATGTCGAGGGCACTCAGTTTTTTTTTTTATTAAATATGATTGTGAAGTTCCTACACTGCATTTTAAGTGCAGTATTGCATACAGACTCCCAACACCCGATATGCAAGATTTTCATATTTGCATAAACAGGGTGTCCCATTAACAATGGTCCAAACCAAATCTGGTGAAAGGCCAGGTTATAGCCTATCAGAATTTGGTTACTTTTCCATACCGAATCATAGCGGTTCTCGAGTAACGGCTATGGTTTAAAATTTGAAAAAAACCTTACTTTGAACCAGTTTTTTGCTCACCCTGTCCGTAATTGATTTTTGTTTTTTTACAATTGTTGCATTAAAACATTGAATACTAGTTTCACTAACTTTACTGAGTAAAATATTTTTCATTGGCATCACCATTTGCCAACAATTCATTAGTTAATCTTGAACTTTGCCAAACTTAATTATTGACCTCAATCTTCTGAAGAACTCCCTGAACAAAATTCGTTGGGCTCCATATGGGTTTTATATTTTAAAAATTGTCTCTTTTTCTGTAGCTTTAAAAAAGGTAAAAAACTTGCCAAAGCTATGTTTAAATAGACAGTTATAACCGTTTAAACCCAAATAAACATGTTCAAAATCAAACAAAAATAAAACATTTTTGTTCAAATATTTCGATAAAATTAGAATTTCACTTTAAATACAACTCCGAAAGAGCTGAATTTTGGTGGAGAGCTTTATTTTGATGTCTTACACATTTCTTAAACAAATACCTTAAATTCGTAGAAGGGCTTTCGATTTTCTGTGCTTAAAGTGAACAAATCCAGTATTTTTGAAAATTTCACGAAAACCATCAGGTTTTTTAAGAAGCGTCATTGGAAAACTTGTAGCTTATAAAATTCTACAGAAAAAAGATAAGACCCTTTTTATCGTTGGAGCAAGAGATTTTGAGAAAACAGGGACAAAATGTGTTTTTACTTTAACGTGGTTTTCCACACCGTTGCATTTGCGCACATTTGTCTCAAAATTTATTGGTCTAACGCAAAAAAGTATATCCAAATGTTATTTTTTGAATGTTATAAGCTACAAGTTTTCCCAAGTCAATTCTTAACAAACTTGATGTTCTTCGAGAATATTTCAAAAATAATGGATTTTCCGCTTTCACCACAGAAAATCGAAAGTCCTACTTTCTTCTGTTAATAGGACACCCTGTATAAATAGTAAATAGTATGGACCTATCTTAAAACAGCAGGAAGTTTTGCTATCGTTCTCAACCAAAAAAATTGCTGCGGGATCTTAGTCTATTTGTGTTACAGGTGTTAAGGGTATATAAAATGTTTGTTTGTTTCAAATTTAACAATTTTCACAATAAATTATCTGAATGCACATATAAAATAAGTAATATCCCACATCTGACACCAATGTAATATTTTACACAGGGGTTCGATAATAGGTTGTGGCTAATTTTCTTCATTTTCAGCTTCTTCTAAAAAGAAAAACTGAATAATATTGAAATCAGACAACATTTTCATCCAATTTTGTTTTCTTCTTCGGCAATACAAAAAATTTAATACATACCCCTCTACATACGTACAATTTTCACCAGCAAAAATGCTACGAACAAAAAATTGTGTGCCGACAATAGTGGAGACTTGACTATTTTAGTTTACTATGATTTTCAATTTTCGCTCTCAAATAATTTCGAATTCTACTCCTGTACAAAACTGGAACGATATTTTTCGTTTATGATTTTAATGCTGCGTGACATGAAGTTTAGAAGGTACAGTTTTTATTTTAGCAATTTCTTGGGATTTTTTTTGTTTTGTTGTTAAATGTTCCTTATTCTGAACTATAGGGTATGATATTATCCAGCTTCAATTCTTTTAAGTCAAACTTCTGTATATTCTCAAAAAACAACTGGATTCAACCAACAAAGACATCGTTGTCGTCTTTCAAGCGATGTCGGCACTTGGCGCATAAACTCTAATTAAATCAATCAATCAAATTGATAACTCAATTATTTTTGTCTCGTTGGGTTACCCATTATAGTCTAGGCATCTCTGAAGGATTTAGTTTTAGTGTGTTTTTTGTGACCGTGTTCTGCAATACTCATCAGTTGCCATTGCCAGTGTTCTTGAGTCTCGGTTATATAGTCTCGGTGGTAAATTATAGTACTTATCCAAGAATTACGGTTGTACTTGCGTGTCAGAAGAAGGAAAAAGGTTTTTTTTTGCTGAATGCAACCAACCAACGTAATCCTTGTCGATTCATTTTAATTAAATTGAAAGTAAAAAATGTCATGTCTGATGTTTCGTTTTTTTCTGTATGTTGCTTTAGTTTATTTTTGATGCTTTCATTCAAGGCACTTTCGAATGAGAGCTTGAATTGGACATGGACACGGACAATGCCATTTTGTTAAAAAGGAATAAATCGTGCAGTTGTTTATATGTCATGATCCTAATTATGGGCTCAGTATCAGTATGCTGTTGACGGTGATTAATGAAAGCCTTGAGAGAAAAGTGTGCGCGCATTCCGCTCAATTACAAGGATGATTGTATAGTTTTTTTTCTTCTGTTGTATGTTCATTTATATGTATGGCTATATGGTGAAGAAGGAGTATCTCAATTGTTAGTGAATGAATATGGTTATAAATAGAAGAAACTCCTTTTTTGTTGTGCCAGATGACATGGTTCCGCTTGTGTGGATATTTAGCAAAGAGGAGTTTCTTTGATATTTAAATGAAGATGCCAGATGTTTTTTTTTTTTTTTTTTTTGGGGAAATACACATGAGTTTGTTCTTTAAATTTAATCAGTTATAAGAACTATTGCGAACTACGGGCATAAAGTGAATTACTTTTTCTTTTCATTTACGAGTGTATGTGGGAATATTTTGTAAGAAAAAAAAACAAAAATTGAAATGAAAATTATTTTAAAGCGTGTTTTTTGGAAAAACTATATTTAATGTTATTAAATTTTTAGACAAGTCAGCAGGTTTTCATAAACACTTTTTACTATCTTTCCTTTTTTTGTTTTGCCTGACGAGGCCAAAGGGTTCATAATCGCCAAGGCCCTTGTTCTAGCCTTTGCTAACCCTTGTTCTAGCCTTTGCTTACCCTTGCTAGCCCCTTGCCAGAATCTATGTTAAACTCTCTAGTGCCTTGTAGAAAACTAGATTGTTTTTCTGCGCGATATACTTTGTTTAAATTTGTATTTAAAATAAACTCCTAATGTCTAAAGGCAAACATTTAGAGAAGCATTTTTTCTTCCTCTCAATTTCATCCTTTGTTGGTTCCGCACTTAGTACTGATATATTTTGTATTTAATATAAAATCCTTCATCCTAAAAAAAATACGATAAATTCTTTTTTCTATAATATTATCTTCTAGGTACTTTCAATTTAGGAAGTGTCATTTTCACACACCTTCTTCACCAGCGATAAGGTATCCTTTCAAAGGAAGTAATTTTCCTCCTTTCCTTGACAGGATCTAGACTTCCATCGTTCGGAAATTTAATATACAAAATACAAACAAAAAAATGAAAATGAAAACGTGAGCAGAAAAACCCTCAGCTAATTAGCACGGTCGACTGGGTTAGATTATAGGAAATTCCTTTATTTACCTTTTTCTGTCTGTCTCCTGCAAATAATATCACATACATCCACCCGTGCATAGATTTTAAGACAAAGGATTTTGCAAGAAGTAAATAAAAATCCATATTGAACTTTTCCCATCATAATGGTGCTTGAAATACATTGACCTCTGTCAGAGGTATAGCGTTAAAGGCAGGACTAGGTACTATAAAGGCAATTGAAGAAGGTTGGACGGCGTTGAATATACACTCGCATATACCATGTCCATGTCCAGACGGGAGAAAATGATATGTACATACCAGAAACATTTACTTTGAACAGCATGTCCAAGGAAGGTACCGAGCAAATACTATACCTGTTAAGTGTCTACCTTTGTCAAAAGTCACGTTCTATTATAAATACATATAGGTACTATGTGTACGAGGGAGGAGAGTGATGTAGAGAAATTAATAAAGGCTATAGAGGCCTAGCATCAGTACCAACAACAACAAAAAATACCATGTTCTGAAGAATATTACACGACAACGAAGGGTTTACTGGGAATTTATGAGGATTTACTTCCTACTTTGGCATCCACAACTATACAAACTTGCATTGCATGTACCTACATATGCATTTGTATTTTGTGTGTGTATTTATGTTACAGTTAACACCTTTTTTTCTAACATTGTTCACTGCATTCTGTTGGACTTTCTATGAGTAGGAAGTTACTTCTTCTTCCTTTGAAATTGTTCTTGTAAAAAAAAAACTAAATAAACTCTGAGATATGAGATACGAATGTTCAAGCAGTAATTTCTGGACAAAGCTATTTGCACATTTTTCTGTGTATGGAACTTAAAAGAAAAAATAAACAATAATTATCATTATTATGATATCATTCTTCATTAATTGGCGACTCATTCGCAGGGGTCGTTACAGTTTGTTAAACATTATAATGAATTATTAAATAACTACTCACAACTGATGAAAGTCATTTTTTGCGATGTGTTGTAATCATAATTTTTTTATTAACTTTCGCGTCAAAATGCGAAATTGTGTCATTTTTGTTAAGATACCTATGTATGTATAGTTTTAAGTTTATGAAACAAAAATTAAACTTAGAAATCTTTTTGTTTAAAATAAGAAAATAGTATGGTTATTAAGTTAACAATTTATGTTGAATTAGCCCGTAGCGTAATGGTTAGTGCGTTCGACTGTCACGCTGGAGGTCTGGGATCGCTTCCCAGCCTCGTCCACCTAAAAACTAAAAATTTTTTTTTCAGGGCTACTGCCTCTTGCGAGGAATTGACAAATCCTCCAAGAGTATCACTTGTCACGAATAAGTGCTTCTCGTCTAGCCGTTCGGATTCGGCATAAAATTGTAGGTCCCTTCTATTCCTGTCGAAAGGCGCACACAGGAATGGTTGCGAGTTGTTAGTCACTAGGCCCTGGTTCTTCATGAGCCGTTGTGGCACCCGATTCATTTTTTTTTTTATGTTGAATTCAAATCTTAAGAAGAAGCAAGTATTTCAACTTCCATGATGATGTGTTGCATAGGTTAGGTTAGGAGCGGTGTGCACAGTCCAGGCTGTTTCGTCAACGGGGGCCTATTGGTCCATTGTGATCCTCTTACAAAATGAAACAGAGATGTTCCTAACAAATGGTTCACATAGACTGGTTCATTTGTGAAACAGCCTGTTTTTTCTTTGAATTTTCTCATATTTTCCATTGAGACCTGCGCTAGATCGTCCAGTTCTCCAAGAAATCTGTGTCAGAACTGAGGGAGGCGATTTGTTTGGAGGTTTGGACAATCGCAGAGCAGGAGCTTAATGGTTTCAATTTCCTTAACATCCTGACAGCTCCTACAGAAATCGGGTGCGAATGCGCCCAGTCTGGTTGTCATTGTGCCAATGGCGAAATGACCCATCTAAACACTTACACCCTTATTCATACAAACAAAATTGTTGTTTTGGCTCCCGTGTTTAGGAAAACTACACCATGGAATAAGAATGTTCCGGACTCAAATAGAGCAGTAAGTAATTGCCTTTAGTTGAGTCCAGAAAATTCTTAATCCATGGTGTAGTTTTCCTAAACATGGGAGTTAAAATAACTATTTTTTCTTTATGAATACGGGTGTTAGAGTTTGAAACAAACTGATTTTTAAGGACCTATGCCAAAAAGGATGAATGCGTTTTTTTAACTAAATAAATGATTATTGTAATTTTCTAAAAACTAAAATGCAAACAACCATATCTAGATTTTAGTTTATACGTCGTCGTGACTAAAAATTAAAAAAGCATACCATATTTTAAAACAAAAATGCGTAGTACCTGCAGAAAATTGATGTCCCTCAACTTAGCAGAGCAAAGTCAGCAGAACATAAAAAAATTGATGGCCTTACAACGTGCTTATAAAATGCTAATTAAGTACCCAAAAATTAAATTTAATGCTCCAGTACTTTTGGAGAAAATGAATGTTCTGCTAACTTGATTTCAAGTTAGCAGACCAATTCTTTAATCATTCAGGTAGAAAAATGGGGTGAATACTATGTTAACGAGCTACTTAAATTCTCTACGAATCCAAAAAAAAATTTCGAAAAAAATTGTTTTTTCTAAAAAAAAAAAATATTTTAATAATTTTGAAAAAAAAATATTATATTTTTTATTTCAACTTTTTTTCATCCGAATTTTTTTGATTAATTTTGTACTCGTACAGTTTAATTTAATGCTCCCCCTTTCCCAAGGATTTTCCGCGATCTGATGTGAAAAAAAAAATTATTTAATTTCCCATACATTACTTGCTCTGCTAACTTAAAATCGAGTTTTCCCGGAAAATTCAACTGTTTTGAATCCGAATTTTTTTGATTAATTTTGTACTCGTACAGTTTAATTTAATGCTCCACCTTTCCCAAGAATTTTCCGCGATTTGATGTTTTTTTTTCACATCAGATCGCGGAAAATCCTTGGGAAAGGGGGAGCATTAAATTAAACTGTACGAGTACAAAATTAATCAAAAAAATTCGGATGAAAAAAAGTTGAAATAAAAAATATAATATTTTTTTTTCAAAATTATTAAAATATTTTTTTTTTTTAGAAAAAACAATTTTTTTTTTGGATTCGTAGAGCATTTAAGTAGCTCGTTAACATAGTATTCACCCCATTTTTCTACCTGAATGATTAAAGAATTGGTCTGCTAACTTGAAATCAAGTTAGCAGAACATTCATTTTCTCCAAAAGTACTGGAGCATTAAATTTAATTTTTGGGTACTTAATTAGCATTTTATAGGCACGTTGTAAGGCCATCAATTTTTTTATGTTATGCTGACTTTGCTCTGCTAAGTTGAGGGACATAGAAAATTGTCAGTATTTAAAATATGTAGTACTAAATTGTATGTACTACTTATTAATATGTAGTACCTATCTACTAAATATAGTGTTCTAAATAATACATAGCAATAAATAATATGTAGATATAGAAGCTACTAAATAATATTTAGTACAACAAAATAGTACTAAATAATAATATGTACTAAACTATATTTAATACCGAATGATAGTACATAAGTAGTACATGATATTTAGTACTTATATGTATTCAATACTAAATGATATTTAGTACTAAATGATAATTAGTAATACACAATTTTTAGTACTAAATGATATTTAACATCAAATGATATTCATTAGCATATTATATTTTGTAATAAATGGTATTTAGCACGAAATTATGTTTAGTATCAAATTATATTTATTACTAAATAATATTAAGTACTAAGTTATAATTGCTGTTTTATAAATGAAGTAGGTACTTAATCATATTTTGTACTAAATAATATTTAGTACTAAATTGAAACTTGAGGTGATTACAGGGAACTGTACTAATTACATAAAACTATTAAAACATCCCATTGTAAAGAGTGTATGTAAGGACGCTAATGAGTAGGTACATTTAAGCCGTGTTTTTTGAGAGTGTATAGCAACTCAGCAAAATGTTTACACGCAAAACAACAACAAAACAAATTATTATAAAGAATTTTGTTTGTGTTTTCTGTGTACAAAATTTGCTGAGTTGCTATACACTCTCTCAAAAAACACTGATGTTATTTATGTATAGAGAGTTAATGGTATAACCCCAGGGTTCGGACTCAATGATTCAAATTTCGAAGTAGATTTAGTAAAAAAAGTGAAGTAAAACCAAAAGCGCTTTATAAGCACCTTGTAAGACCATCAATTTGTTTTTTGTTCAGCTTACTTTGCTCTGCTAAGTTGAGGGACATCAATCGACGGATATTTATGTGATTAGTGTATGGAATATTTATTTTCGTGGAATGAGTATAGAATATTAGCAAGGAAAATATGCTCATTCTACTTCATAGGACTGTGTAATTGCTTGGTCGCTTAAGCTGACTTAAGTTCGCTTAAGTCTATTATAGTTGGGTCTTAGTCCTAATTCAAATTAAGTTTCTTCAATGGATTAATCTTGATACGATTTTTGAGGAGGATCAAAAATGGACAGAAGTGATTCCGTTCAACAGGGTTTATAGTAACAAAGCTTCTACAGAATTTTTACTTTTGATAATAAAATAAAATTGGGGTATTTTTTTTTAATTTGTATCTTATATTGCATTTTTTTATTTGTTAAGAATTCAAGAAACAGGCATGTATTTTTTGCAAAAATTTAAGTATCTACCTAATTAGGTAGTCCCAGGTATAAAGTAAGCAATTAAAATGATCTCAAAGCTAATTAAGTACTTAACACTCACCCTTGGCCCAACAAGTTCATCTTCCAAAAAATAAAAAACATCACAAGTTCAATAACTATTTCGACGACCTTAACCGCATATACCTACCTATGGATTTTTTTTCCTATTCCTTGTTCACAATAATTTCACTTTTAATTGCCAAGCAGTCGCCATCACTTGAAACAATGTACAAATAAAAAGAAAATCACAACAATTATTACTGTCATTACTACATTTCCATTGCTTCCTTAAGCTCTAGCCAAATAAATGCATATAAATCTAGTAGTAGAACATGTTATTTTCATGGCCACAGCACGTTCCAAAACACGAGTGTAGATGTGTACCCATATGATTCCATAAAGAAAAACTGGAAACGGAATTACAAACAACTTGGCTCATAATTCATATCTCATGCTTATAATTTTCTTTTTAGTTTTTTTTTTCAAGTTTTCAGTTGGAGACTTTTAATGCGATTCAAATGGGACAATTTTTGACATATTATTTTTTTTTACAAAAATAAATTATTCTAATTGTGTGTCCACAAAGTGAGTGCTTGAACGACTCATGCCATTTTTTTTTTTTTTTTTTTTTAATCTGCTTCCGTCACTTTGTTTGTTTATTTCAGTATAATTTGTTTTTATAGATGACTGCAACATTTTTGTTAATATGAACAGCTTGTTTGTTTGTTGTTGATGTTGTTGAACAAAAGCTATGAGTCATTCAAAAGAAATGATTTTTTGTGTTCATGCCGACTTCCGAATGTTAGATGTGGCGGCGACGCACAACGACATGGTAGCGGCAGACCGGTGATGTGGAAGGCACACAGTGGAATTATTAATTTAAACCTCTGGATAATTTGTAAATCCATAATTTATATTTACAAAAATCTATAAGGAGAAGTTTTGAGGTTTGGAAAATTACTTAAAACAAAGCAAAAAAAAACATACAAAAAGATCCAACTTTTGGAAAAATCTTGAAAATACAAAAGTCCAGCCAAATAAGACTTTGGCATGGATGAAAGTCCCCTTTCACACAGGGGAACCAGTTGCTGGAGATTTTTTTTGACGTTATCCTTTAATTGCCTTGTAGCCTTCACACAAGGAAACTGAATTGGCGGAGATTTCTGCTTTTTCCATATAAAGTCTATTGGCTGAACGCACATTACGGACAGTGTGAGAAGGAATGTGATAAAAATCTTCTCAAACCTTGACCGGAGAAATTTTTTTCATTCCCCTTGCTTCTTGCCCTTCTCGCCTACAAACTCCCAGTTTTCAGCAACTTAGTTTCCTTGTGTGAAAGCAGTCTAAGACTGCTTTAGCACAAATAAACTGAGTTGCCGGCAACTGGGAGTTTGTAGGAGAGAAGGGCAAGAAGTAAGGGGAATGAAAAAAATCTCCCCGGTCAACGATTGAGGAGATTTTTGCACATTCCTTCTCACACTGTCCGTAATGTGTGATCAGCCAATAGACTTTATATGGAAACAAACAAAAATCTCTGGCAATTCAGTTTCCTTGTGTGAAAGCTGCAAGGCAATTAAAGGAAAACGTCAAAAAAATCTCCGGCAACTGTTTTCCCTGTGTGAAAGGGGACTAACATAAAGGGTCCTAGATTTCTGTGGGAAATTAATATAAACAACGGGAATATGAGGTTGCTCCTGCTCAAGAAGGTGTGATGTTTGCAGGAAAAATCAAAACATGCAAGATGGCGGCCTAATTAAGAACGTTATTTTTATAAAATTGTAAAATGCATAACTTTTGTTTGGGAAATCTGTAGAGGTTGAGAAGTGCGTCAAATTTCTTGTTCTGAGGTTTTCTTATTTTGTAGGTCAAAAAGTAAATTTGATGTTAAAAGCTCTTAGAACAAGAAATTGAATCAAAAATACACTCTTAAGACGGTACAGGATTAACCTTAGTTTAATTTGGAATGCATTGACTTGTTATAGCATGGTCGATAAGTAACAAAAAAATGCTCGAACTGGCCAACAAATTTATAAAGACATTAAGGAACATGTTATGGAGTCTTATTCATTTGAAATCATGCCCACAAAATTTGTTTTTAAGGACGTTAATGACCCAAAACTCATCAACGGATTGCTTAGAAGGTGTTTGCGTATTCAAGAAGTAATTTTTAGATTTGACCGTGCAAAGGTCGGGCCTAAATTCTATCGTAAACTTGTAGGGAGACATCAAGGGTGGTTAAAGTAAAAAAAAATGTATCAGAATGTTCTAAATATTGAAGAAATCTGATAGAGTACACCACTATCAAAATTCTCGCATGACGAGACCGATACGAGGCTGCCTATTTAGGATCCGAGACGCGACCGAGACGACACTGTATATTTGGACCGAAATTTACAGACAGTCTAATAAATTAAATCATCCAGTTTCAATTAAATATTTATTTTCTTCTGCACATATTCAAACTATAATCGAAAATATTTCGTTCCAATAATCAATAGGTTGTCCGGAAATCGTATTTTTCGGAGACGAGACCGGGACAAGACCTAATTATACGAGAACGACCCGGGACCGAAACAATCCTGAAAATTTTCGATTTTAACGAGACCGAGACGAGACTTACAAAAGTCTCGCCGAGTCTCGTCTCGTGGCCAGCCCTACTCAAGTGCTCTAGGGAATTACAAAATGAAATATCGAAACCCAATTAAAATCGGTTTTAAAGGTTCGACATGAGGGTGCACCGCGAAATTTTTGAGTCAATGCTATGATCAAAGTTAGACATTTAAGCTGGCTCTAATTTTTTAAACATACTTGAAACCATTTACTTTCGTAAAGTATCGTTACATTAATTTTTTTTAGTAACTTTTGAAGCGATTTAAAAAGAACCAAATTTTTATAAAAACTGCTTTTTTTAATAAAATTATTATTTTAATTCTCGTTGTCATTTATGTACAGTCTTTTTACATTAAATGCACCCTTTGGAAAAACGATATTCACACTTGCAGATAAAATTCACCCTTTTTCAAATCAAATTCACCCTTTTGCAAAATCAAATTCATCTTTTCAAAACAGATAAAGGGTGAATTTCATTTTAAGAAAAGGTGAATTTAATTTGAAAAAAGGAATAATTTAACTTAAAAATGGGCACATTTAATTTGAAACGACTTTGTTTCCAACACATGGTACAGTTATTTTTAACATTAACTTTAACGTTCGAATGCAGTTGTTAAAGTAAACAATTTGTCTGATTTGTGTTCCAGTGTACGGGCGGCTGGCCGGCCGGTACGCGTCATAGAGTCGCCCCCTTCAACGGTAATAAAATTAATAAACATAATATGTATCTACTCAATTGCGCATAATAAAAATCATTAGTACATAATATCAGTATACACCTTCTAACATTAGTAACAGTAACAGCACATAACATTAGCCATCATATTGATACTAGAAGGTTCCACATCGGAGACGCTAAGCTGGCGGACTCCAAGTATTTATAGTCTTAGTTAGCCAGCCGCAATACATATACCTAACTAATATTATACCGGGTTCTCTTAAGCATGACTTCACAACACAACTTTTCTCAGTTTTTTTAAATTTCAAATAAATATGAACGTGCTTTGAATAAAAAATGAATATTTTGTACATTTTTTTTTTCAATAACGTTAATAACCTGTTACCGTGAGATGCAATTAAATAATATTTCTTTATTTTTTTTTGATTGTTTGTTTTGTGCTGGCTGTGTAATAAAATTGCAATTAGAAAATGCTTTCAGTTCCTAATGCAATAATAATTGGAAATTTTTGTTAACAAGACACGAACGGCACCCACTGGTTTTATTATTCAATACAGAATTATTTTAATAATTTATAAATGTTTTATTTTTATATTTAACGAATTAAAAGTAGGTACTGATTAAATAATTGAATAGGTGTTAAATAAATTTTAATGTTATTTATTTTAAACGTTTTAAATTGTTTTTTTTTTTTTGTATATTAAGAGTATTTATGACTTGTAGCTCCATTTTTTAAAATTTCTATTAACATTTTTTATTTTATTTTTAAATAGGGTCAAGTTTTTTTTTTACTGCTAATAACTGCCATGAAAATTTGAGCTCTCTTAACATTTTCCGATTTTCCATATGAAGGTAAACACACCTAATGGTCACATTCACATTTCTGGTCAAGAGTTTTGTCCCTTAAATCCGACGAATTTTCTGAGGAAAAATTTGTTTAAAATTGACTTACTTTAAATATTTCGGCAAGTTATGGCTAAGTAAATAAATAAGTTTGTCAGGCCAACTTTACAAAAATAAGTGTTTTTTTTTACAGCAGGTACCCGCGCAGAAAAATAATCTAGTTTTCGACAAGGCAGTAGAGAGTTTTACAAAGTAAGGAGATAAAAAAGTGTCGTATGATGCTTAATTGGCATGGTGCTTATATAAAATTTTGTTGGTGTACAAGAGACATTCCTGCTGGGGTACCGAAACATGTCAAATAAGTTTTCGATATACAGGGCCTCACGATTTCTAAATTTTTGGTACCGAAATTCAGCAAGGGCTTGCCAAGTATCTGACAAGTTTTCCTCGTCTAGATTTCCCCTACTGAAAACTTATTAGGACCTTGCCCAAACTAGACAGAAACTAGGAAATTTTCCAGCCGGGTACTTTTAAAAAATATTTTATTTTTAATTTAATATTTTAAAAGTTTTGGATACGTCATATTTAACTACATATTTTTATACATCAAAAACAAATATTAAAAAATATCTTAGAATAATTAGGCTGAGGAGCAAATTTTTATCAAATTATCTTTTTTGATCCATCACATTAAATGCCTGAGCCTTTTCTTCTTTTCACTTGAATATTTCTTGCTTCGTTTTTAAGGACTAAAGGCCGTTAAAAGCTATTTTGAATCAATAATTCAACAAGTCCAATTAAATAATGCTAAGTCTTCTACTTGTTTGATGTATTTCAGTAGTATATAGAATTTGTATTATAAAAACCATTCATATGTATGTCTTGCTTCTTCTTTTAACAAAGAAAAGTAATGAGCTGTTTACTCAAAAAAAGAAAATCAATGATTTTGCTACTTTTTTAGGTTGGTTTTTATTCCCGCGCAGAAAAACATTCTAGTTTTTGACATGGCACTAAAGAGTTTAAGTAAGATTCTGGCAAGGCCCTAGCATGGCTGAGTAATGGCCAAAATTAGGGCCTTGTCGATTATGAACCCTTTTACATCGTCAGAAAAATCACTCTATGCCCCGGACCAGCAAAAACTAGATTTGTTCATATTTTTGCTAGAAACATTCACCCCTATTACCGATGTCGTAAACGACAGCGAAATATACGACGCGATACAATCTGCATTCCATAAGTCGTTTCCCAATTTTGTCACTCGTTTTGTTGTCGTGCATAAACGTCAAACGTCTTTGACCGCTTTCATTCTGCATTCTGTAAGACGAAAGGAAACGAAGACTATGAAAAAAACGACAGTATATCTCGTTCAAAAATTTGCTCACGACAGAGAAATTGCAGGTCGCAAAACTGTAATTGTTGTTAAATAATTTATTTTATAGAATTTATTTTTATTTTATTTCCGATAAATAAAACGAGAACATAGGTATTTGTTTATACTTGTAATTGAAATTAAAAATTCAAAGGAAATAAATGCAACTGGGAGAGGGCCAAACCTTTTGCAAGCTTCATCTCACTGGAACTGGAAGTGGCTGTAGCAAATTTGCTAAATTACAAAAAGTTGTTGAACCCAAGTGGAAATCCAATTGGTGTATCCCAGCCCAATTTGCTTCCAAAACCCTTTGCTAACTGCATCCGGGTATGCATCAACATCAACACAAACTCAGGCAGATGCAGATATTTAACTTCAGTATTTAAAAGAAATCGCTTTAAATACGGAAGATAGTTTCGTCCAATTTGAGGGTGAAGTTTCGGAACAACAATATCAGGAATACCAGCATGAAACTGAAGATCCAGCAGGGAAGGAACGACGCCAGGCTTTCGCTTTTAAACATGAACAAAAAATCAAAATTCCGCATTGCTTTATTCTCGTCATTATCGCTACTTTTGTTGTAAAGCAATTCAACATTTATCATTTTACTTACTTATTTATTTACTAATAATTTAAAAAAAAAACATTTGTTCTAAAATTGTGCACCAAGCAATAATTTTGTATGTCGACTTTAGACTTTCCTTTGATTTTGACAGGTGTTTGTTCCTTTTTCATCGTTTAAAAATCTGTTACAAATTTGTCACGAAAAATTTGTGCTCGAAAAAACGAGACGACATCGGTAATTGGGGTGATTAAAAAAGGGTATTTTAGTATCGGTTGTGATCAGATAGTAATAACTCAGATTAAAAATAAAAAAACTGAATAATAAAAATAATAGCGCAAATTTGTATGAATTTAATACGATATTAAAGCAAATTTAGAATGATACTGGGCATTTTTGTAAAATACTCTTATTATCATATTATTTGATTTAGTATCGTGTACAAAAATGCGCTTAATGCTTAATCTAAACTATATCCCACCACAAAAACAACCGGCTATGAACCACTTGAGATGAACCATCTGGTATTAAGTAAATATTGTTTAAGACAGTAAATTATAATTTTTGATTAATTTTAATGAAAAGTTCAAAAAGCTTTTGGCGGAGTTAGGTGATTGAAAATAGAGATTTTTGAAATTAAATACCTATGGGATTATCTTAGTAGGATTTGCAAGAGCGTGAAATTTTTTACTTTTTTTTTAAAACAAAAACTAATCAATTTTAATAAAAGTTAAAATTTGTTTTTCTCGGATCATCAATTCAATTTGTTTAATTAAAATTTTGCATATGTAGTGATGACAATAGTGCTTATTCTGACAGGATGCCGAAAAGTCCAACAAGTTCTTACTAGCGAGAACCTCACGAGAATATGAAAATTTTCCTCGTCTAAATTTTACTTACTGAAAACTTTCAAGGGCTTGACGTATATTTGACAAGTTTTTCTCGTCAAGATTTCCCCAAAAGAAAACTGACTAGTGCCATGTCGAAACTAGACAGAAACTGGGAATTTTTCCAGCCGGGTTATTTTTTAGAGTCAGTTTAAAAGTCATTTAAGTTAAATTCTCAAATTCGGCTTAGTTTCCGAGCTAAACCAATTATATGGAATAGTTACCAGTGTGACCATTCTCTCAGAAATTCAAAGATGAATTTGGGCTAAAAAAAATTTTGTTGGTAAATAACACTTTACTATTTAAAAACACGTTTTAATTTAGCTTTAAATTTGTGGAAATTTAAAATGCTAAATTATGCAGTAAATTTTAAATTTTTTGTAGTTCATAATTTTTAGAAAGAAAACAATCAAAAAAATAGTTCGCCTTATTTAATTTTGCACTTATTTAATTTCATTTCACAACTTATTTACTACTAAAAGCTCTTATTAATGGCTCATTTATATTTTCAAATGTTTTTTGACTGGGTTCACAATTTCAACTTAGCACAAAACGGGTAACCGACTATCCGGGTAGTGTCCGAATAAATAAGTCGAGAGAGCTCTAATACTACACAATTTTTTGTAAACCGCTCTAACTATTTGAATTTTGCTTAAAACTTTTTTTCATTAAGATTTTTAAAATTAATAGATGACATTCTCTTTATGGAAAATCATTTTGGTTTCGGTTTTATTAGATGGATTTGAAAAGAACCCTAAGATCAATCTCTATCTTTTTGCTTTCAATATCAACCCGGTAAATATGTTTTTTACGCCGGTTCTATTATCGAGTACAAATACAAAACAGATAAGTTGTAAAAAATGGTCGTTTGTCACTAGAATCCATACATTATTTTGCGAAAACAAAAATTTTTAATTCCAAACTTCTACATTTCTGGACGAGTTCATTAAAATAATTTAAATATGGGAGAATCCACAATTTGTCAGTTCAAATATGCATACTAATGGACTTCGATTCACAAGTTCAAAAGCTGCCCTGAGTAGTTCAGTATAGTTATGTATTCAATAATAATCCTTGCCATAACAAGAAGATCTGCACCAACAAGTTTGACTTGTTGAATAACAGATGTTTAAAGAAAGATAGATTAATTGATCATTTAGCTATTTAAACATCATTTGTAGTAACTATCTAGTCTTGGATCAGAAGCCTGTCGAGTATATTTACGTATGTGTCACTTCTGAATCATATGTGATATATATAAATTATAAACTTTTGTTCAAGCTAAATTTTTTTTTCCCAATGAACTATACATTGTAGAATCATGAAATGATAATAAAAAAAAACAACTTTTTGCGTTGCAGAAGTTCAAGAAAATCAGCTTATAAAGAAATTAAAAATAACATCTACATGCCCTTGAGTTTTAATTACAAAAATTTATAAAACATTTATCTTCCATGCATTATTTATAGCTATTTAACATCAAAGCTTCTTTTTCCTGAATAATCATGTGTAATTTACAAAAATTAAAAAATACAAAAATAACAAATTATTCAAGCTGATTCAATTGCTGTTTCATTTTAAATTTGAAAATAAAAAAAAAAATTAACCGAAACTCTTCATTACTATTTCATCCTCCGTATATATGTACATATATGTACTCATGCCAATGTCAAGCATTTTATGTTTTTTTTTATATTCAGTACATTGCACTCCCTGACGATTAATTTCTGACTTTAGCTCTTCTAGAGGACTGCGTCATTTATACTATATTCTTGGTTTTCTTCTTCTGAAATGGTGGTATCGCGACATCAAAGTACCATACGGTCATGCAGCAATATACCATACTATCCGCGTTCTGTTTTTATTTAGCTGATTCCTTGGTATAGGGGAACCCTAACTAAAATAGGGTACTGTGGTATAACCCGGATGGAAAAGTTCCAAGTTTTTGTCTAGTCTGATCAAGGCCCTAATAAGTTTTCAGTAGGCAAAATCTAGACGAGTAAAACTTGTCAGATACTTGACAAGCCCTTGCTGGATTTCAGTACCAAAAATTAAGATGAGGGAAACTTTTCAAACACTCGTGAGGCCCTCGCTGGTAAACAATTGTTGGACATGTTTTGGTACCCCATCGGAAACGTTTCTTGTACACTCAAAACAAACATTTTATAAGCAAAGTGCAACTTTTTTCTTTATATCCTTTGTCTTCTTTTTCATTTCAAAACTGCACAGATTTGTCAGAAACGTCAAACAAGTTAGAACAAAAATCCGGTTCTATTCTGAAGGTGTTTGTTATGCAATATGGTATAGACATACTTTTTCACTTTCGAAATTGAAATTTTGTAAAGCGTGTTAGCACAGTAGGTAGCGCATTGGACTGATCGTGTGATAAAGTCCCACATAAGCTCACTTTTTTTCTTTTTTTTGTTGTTGCCTGACGAGGCAAAAGGTTTCATAATCACCATGGCCCTTGTTCTAGCCTTTGCTAACCCTTGTCGAAAACTAGATTGATTTTCTGCGCGGGAAATACCACAGATTTGTTTTACCACAGAAGTGGCTATAATTAGCGCTGAAGATTGCCATTTTAGGCCAAGTTCCCCTATTCCCAGTTTTGTTTTTTGTTATATGTGTATTTGTAGTTATTCCAAAACGAATATGGATCCACTTTAGTTGCTCGCCAAAATAAAATGCAAAACAAGACAAATATCTTTAAAATGCCAATCCAAACATGAGAGCATGATGTTGTGTGCACCATCACCATCATCAGAGATTGTTTTGACTGAGACGGAAGGAATACCTACCGAAGAAAACTGCTACAAAAGTGACTCATATTTTCATGAATAGTTTCTTGCTCAAGAGTCAAGACTTTGAAGTTGTGGATTCTTACACTTCTGTTGGAATTTAGTATACCGAAAAGGAAGTAGGTTTGAAATCGCATATAGTAAATATCAAGAAGCTCTTGGTTGGGTGAATTCAATTTCAACAAAATTTGCGATTTGTTTAGCTGATAATATAATTTTTTGTGTGCAGTTGTTTGTATGTCGATGATGAGCAGATTATATAAAAATATACTTTTCCATCTCACATCATTTTGCAATATAAAATAATAATAACAACAACAAAAACATCAGGCCAAACCAGTCATTGTGTTGATGTTGATAATGGTTGCGGTAGTCGTAGTGGTTTTGTTGCTGCTGCTTATTCTGGATATTTTTGTGGGATGACTCAGTCACCATATCTCCTTTTTTTACTCCAAAACTAAATATCTATAGAGGTATCTGTATACAAAAAAAACTTTGGATTGAATTCAATTTCATGTTGTATCTCTGGCTGATACTTCTGCTTTGTGTGGCTTATAGTTCATTCCATAACATTTGCAAAAACTATTCTCTTCCTCTTTGGTGCTTGGTGTTTTGGCAACTATACAATCAAGCATATCCAATCCTACTATAGGCAGGCATTGTTGCTATTATTTATTTGTTATATGGGGAACAAAACTGGATTTTAATGTAGAGCGAACAAAAAAGTCCAGAAATTCGTTTGCGTTGGTTTTGTTTGTGTCATTTTTGTTTGTCATATTGTTCAATCGCATAAATGTTATTTTTCGTTTATATACAGGGTGTCAAAAAATTCCACGTACAGCTGAATTTTTAAGCCTATAGTACGCTACTGATATCTACGAAACGTAAAATCCCATACAAAAATGACAAAATGAAATAATAAACGGGAATAATTTCGTCTGCAGTATAAGCTTTTCGACGAGCTAAATTAATAATTATACCAGTTCACAGTGTTGGCCCAATACAAGTTGCTTTTTAAAAATGCAATAAATTGAACAAATTTAAATTTTGTCATGTATTACAGCTTCATTAGTAAGAGCAACCTATTAATTATGGAACACAACGTGCGTCGTTGTGTTCGCCGCGGCTGGCTTCGCAGTAAAGCATTCTGCCACTCTAATTGTTGGCAAAACGTCGGTCCTTCACGGTTCCCCATAAAAAAAGTCCAAAGGGTCAAATCGCAGCTCCGAGGCGGCTAAATGACATCGCCAAGACGGCTAATAACACGATTTGGGAATTTGGTGCGCAAAAGATCGATTGTGGTTGTTGGCATTGTTTGCATTGGGCTGTGTGGCATTGCGCTCTATCCTGCATTAACCAGAGGTCGTCCAAATCCATGGCCCTGAGTAATGAACGAATTTCGAGTCGAATCTAGCTTAGATTTGATTTTTTTTGTATGGAATAAACTCGACTTTAAGTTTATTACTAAGGGCCCATGTCTTTAATTTCAGTAAAAAAAAAGTCGCGGTTAAGGGGACAGTTATAGCGATCAGTTAAAACCATCAGTAAAAGTTGAACCAGGTGAAAACTGGAATTTTTTAAGTACAGCCGGTTATAGCAATCATTAAAATTCGATCAGTAACTAAATGTCAAACCTCCAGCAACAACCTTTTATTATTTTTAATGATGTGAATTGCTTCAGTAATTTTTTTACTGATGAAGTGGAACAGTAAAAAAATAGAATACAGAAAACTGAAACGAAATGTTCCATTTTTTGTGAGTTGGCAATCAGCTGTTCAGTAAAACGAATGCTTTTTTTTGGGATTATTTTTTGCCAGAAAAAAAAATATTTTAATTGATTTGCCATCGATTCGTACCATTTTAAAGTTTTAAATCTTTTTATAACACATGCAATTATCCAAAAGAAAATTTTTACTCATGGTTTTTACTGATCGCTATAATTGGCCCCTAACATGGCTCTGTAACGCCCACCTTTGACCGAAACGTTGTTCCCAGCCTCATTTTCGAAGAAAAAAGGTCCAATGGTGCCAATAATCCACAATCCGCACCAAACTGTCACTCAGTGGATGCATTGGCTTCTCATTAATCAAGATCGGGTTTTCTGATCCCCATATGCACCAATTTTGTTAACATTGCAGGCGCAAGTGTGGGTGCTTCATTTCGACCAAAACTTTTCTTTTCAAAAAACGCACTGTTTTGGCTCACTCACTTGGGAAAAAGTTTTGGATATTTCCCAACGTTGTTCAAGCGTAAAGCTACTCATTCCGTTCCGCGGAGGTATGATATTAACTTCCTGTTAAGATTTTGAGCGGTAAACAGCTGTCAGTGCCAAAATAACCTTTGATTTAAAAAGTAACCACTAGATCCCCCACCTTTTATTTGGAGATGTCGCCCCTCTTTTTTCGCACATTATACATTGCCCGGACCATAAATTGTTTTTTTAAGATTTGGATTTTTTCTTGTTTGTATTTGTGGTTTCATTCATTACAGCATGATTTTTTTTGTAATTATTATATTATTTTTTTAATTATTTACAATTCTTGAAACTCTCCATGAATATTTTTCCACTGAGTATTTTCGCTAACATTTCGTTGTCTTTTTTTTTTGTAGTAGCCCGTAGCGTAATGGTTAGTGCGTTCAACTGTCACGCTGGAGGTCTGGGTTCGCTTCCCAGCCTCGTCCCCCTAAAAACTAAAAAGTTTTTTTTTGCAGGGCTACTGCCTCTTGCGAGGAATTGACAAATCCTCCAAGAGTATCACTTGTCACGAATAAGTGCTTCTCGTCTTCGGATTCGGCATAAAATTGTAGGTCCCTTCCATTCCTGTCGAAAGGCGCACACAAGAATGGTTGCGAGTTGTTAGTCACTAGGCCCTGGTTCTTCATGAGCCGTTGTGCCGATTTATTTTTTATTTTTATTCGTTGTCTTTTTGGAGACCAAAAATTTAATTTTTTTTTTTTCAAAAAATTCTTATTTTGTTTTTACAATGGGTCTCAGTTACTTTAGTTCGATCATTTGATAATTTTATCTTCAATAAACATAGAAGTTATTAAAGCAACAGGCTAATTATTGGCTTTGAACTGAACCTGAGTCTAAATAAGTGGTATAACCAACAATCTGAGTGAATCCCCATTCTTGTCAAGAAGTTTTATTATTTCCATTGTGGTGGTAGTATCTAGCGAATAAAATGAAAATATTGGACAAATTTGTGTTAATTTTTCACTGACTGGTATAAACTGGTCTAATTCGTTTAACAAATACATATTACTAGCATCTTAATGTGAGAATTTTTTACTAAAAATGTTTTGATTCACTGTACATGTTATTTTATTAAGCTTTAAATTGACCATTATTTTTTGTTATATTTTGGTTTTGATCAGCTTGTTATTAAAGTTGCTATAGGGAACCGGTTGACTAATTTTTGTTTGTTGTTGCTTAGAATGAGTTTATATTATTACGAGAATAACATGTATGAATTTCTAGAAGTAAAGTTACATACTTGAGAAAATTTTTGGAATTTTCATTAAAATATTTTTGGGGGTATATATTTGCCGAATGGAATAATCAATATTCAATATTGAGCAAATACAAAATTGAATGTTTGTTGACAATATATTTGAGTGTGAGAAGCTCCTAGGGGAATCTAGCTTTGATTTGTTTTGGGGTTGTTGCAGACAAGTGAATGATTTGAAAATATGTTTATAAATTTGAAAATACATATTTGTTTTGAAAATATTTGATCCCTTTATAGTTATGTATGCATGTTGGTACATATATGAAGTTTACAAGAGTTGTTCTTCAAGAGATGAACTTTTATATCAATTGTTTTGCATGTAAACAAAATAATTAAGGAAAATGTCTCATTAGATACTGGTAGGTTTTTTGTTTGTTAAATAACAATTCAAATGTGGATAAGTGAAGCAATCATAAATGAAAAATTGTTTCGCACGGAAACTAGGCCTAACATCCGAAAAAAATTCAAACTTCCAAAATTGCATGCATTATTGCATAGGTAATATCTTAGGGACGAAAACTTTATACATATATTCAAAAAATTCTTTTTTTTTAATGTAGGCATACCTACAGGCTGAGTTCATAATTGTAAAGATACAGTAACACTTTCAGTATCGCGTTCATTATTGTATAAAAACCCGTATTGTTTCCGTAGAAATTCGGTGTTCATTATTGTATTTATACTGCAATTCCAAGTTTCTGTCTAGTTTGGGCAAGGCCTTAATAAGTTTTAAGTAGGGAAAATCTAGACGAGGAAAACTTGTCAGATATTCGGCAAGCCTTTGCTGGATTTCAGTACTAAATATTTGGACGAGGGAAACTTTTCAAACACTCGTGTGGCCCTCCCTAGTAAAAACTTGTTGGACATGTTTCTGTACCCTATCAGAAATGTTTCTTGTACACCAAAAACAAAAATTTTTATAAGCACTACGACAATTTTTTTATCTTTCATTTGTGTTCTTTTTCACAACACACATTTTACAATGGGTGTGAGACATCTGTATATTATAGGATTGTTCAGTGAGGAAAAACTTGTTCTTAGTTGTTCTACCTAAAAAGCAAGTACATAAAATCCTGTTATATTCTGTATGTATTTGCAATACAATATGATATCAAATATAAGAGTATGAAACTTAATTCACTTTCGACATAGATTTTTTGTATAGCGAGTTAGCCCAGTGGGTAGCACATTGGAATCACAAGCAGAAGAATTTGTGATCAAGTCCCACATATGCCAACTATTTGTTTGCCTTACGAGGCAAAAGACTTCATAATCGCCAAGGCCCTTGTTCTAACCTTCACTAACCCTTGCTAGACCCCAGCCAGATTCTATGCAAAATTCTCTAGTGCCCTGTCGAAAACAAGATTGTTTTTCTGCGTGGCAAAATCACATTCTTACGAAAAAAATAACTTTACAAAAACTAAAGAAAGCTCAATCAAGTGAGAAATTTGGGAATGTTGCTAATGGATTCTCTTTTCTTATCAGATTTATGACTATACCTGATCAATCATTTTGTCCCTAGAATTTTATTCGGAAAAACAAAAAGAAAGCATCATGTTATTTTTAAGTTAGAGGAATACCTTTTTGATGAGTTATATTTAGTAATAACTTTTCTCTAAAAGAAAAAAAAAAGATTTATAAAAAGATTTTAGTCCCATCCACATAATGCATTATTCATAAATACCTAAACTAACAAATCTGAACTACTGCATCCACCGAGTATACAACAAATATACAACAAATCCAAATCGATTTCATATCTCATCGAATGTCTTTGTAATGAAGTAATAAATAATTTATTCCATGTATAACCACCCTCTTATTCTGTTATCTTTTCTCCCTCTATTTTTGAATTTATTAAATGACTGGCGTACCAAATGAATTTGTCATAAATTCACCCTCCACCTTCACTCCTTCCTCCTTCTTTCATCGAAATGTAACTTTTGAAGAAAAAGTACCATGAACTCATTCAAGATACAAAAATATATTTCTGTCGATCAACAAAAATTCCCCACATTTTACTCTATAAAAGCAAAAATGAAAGAAAAAGTAAAATTCATTTGAAACAGAAAAAAAAAAATCATCCAAACAATCCAACAACATTAAAAGTAGAGTAAAAGAAACCGAAAGGAATCATAATCACACCCTCGCCATTTGCTATAACCTCATAGAGAGTACCTAGGTACAAAGATGAAGTGCATTTGGATATAAAAATGCCTTCCAATAACTTCCGGCTTATATACATAGATGAGTACACGACGAATAAGTTAGAACAAAAAAATCCCAAGTTATTTACATTGGGGGAAAACAAAAAGAAAGAATAAAATAACAAAAGGCATATACCTAGTAAAAGCAAATAGAAAAAAAAAATCGAAATTCTTCAATCAATCTATGAATGTCCTTATCTTCTTCAATCCTCCTCCACTTTATTTTCTTGTCAATCTGTAATTCTATATTCTATATGCGTATGTGCATCACACTTATTTTTATTAATCTCAAAGGGCATGAGCCAAATGTTGCCACCTAGGGGTTTAAAATAAATTTGAGCATCGCACATAAATTCAAAATCCAATAAAAATCCTTACCTAAGACTAGATTTTGAGTCCTAGAAAATGAAGACTACGAAAAAGATAAAAAATAAGATATATGAGAATTATAATTTATTAGAGGCTCAAACATTAAAACCTTCTTGACGGCCTGGAGTATTTCTGATCAATGAAAACTCTGCCAGGTAAGTGAAATATTTCGTTCTTCATTCTGTGGCCATCATAGTATTTTTTTTTTTCAGGATTGCAAGTTTTACGCATGATACTAAAAATCGAAACAATACAACTTAGTTGGCAACACTATTTACATTGCACTCACTCTATTACACCACACCAAATTACTTCGAAGTCTTTTCATTCATAAAATCTACACACATGAAGCAAACGTACTTCACGTATTAATCCTTTTAACATATGAGATACTGCTCTTGTGCATCTAAGATGGGTAGTAGGTACATTGGACAGGCGTGATATGTGATCGAAGACGATACCTCCACCAACGAACGGAAAGTGGAGGAAGAGTGCAACCCTTTTAAATCGGATTTTTATGGCACACAATGGTCTTTTTTCCAAGAATAACTTTAACCACACTTAAGCATTAGAGTTGCTGATGGCTGCAGAAACAGCAGCAGCAGCAAGAAGGCATCAGACATAGCAGCGATGCCGGCGCGGCGTTTGCATATACTTTATACTAGTGGTGTGGGTAAACTCCAGCTAGGCATATGTGATTTTTTAATTTTTGTACTTATTTACAATGGATTCTAAAAGAGGCTTCATGATTCACCACACCACCAACCGCCAAAACCAAACCACACGAGGAATCCATCAGCACAAAAGCGGAATAAGATATTCGATATTATATGCACATCGCAGAGTGAATGTTGCTGGCAGAGTAGGGAATGGCCTGTGATGATGGCCATGTTCATATTCAAGCCCATTGCATCTTTTGGCCCACAATCGAGAGGAGAGCGCAAATGGCAAGGGCAAGGGCGTAATCCAATCAAGTTCACATTTAGCTAGCAAAGACTCGAGTGTAATAAAAACCAGAAGAAGAAGAATACAAAGATTTTAAGTGCAAAACCAAAAGAAAAACACAACACAAAAAAAAACACCATGATTTTTAGATGAATGTGCGTGCATAAATGAGCGACATTAAAACCACATGATGATGAAGATGATGTTTTTGTTTTTAAGTTTAGAGTTCTTTTGATGAAGCAAACAGATTGAAGTTCGTTAAGTCAAATAGTAAAAGAGTTATTCGTATTGCTTTTGAACTTTGAAACGACGCGACGTCAAATAGTGAAAAAGTCATACACACTTAAACATACATATGTACATTAATTACCTATTGCTCTTAGCTTTTGAAATGAAGTCTGACATCAATTTTATTATCGAAAAACATTTTCAAACGAGACGTTAAGCAAAAACAAAAAAACAAAACATTCCATTAACATTTTAATTTGCGTTTGAAACGTCATCAATAAAACAATTCCTTTAGCAGAAATGCCATGTCTGTCAAACATCATGTTGATATTTTATGACCAAAAGCCATAAATTGTTGAAAAACAAAATAAAACTGGTTAAAAAGGTTGAAACACTTTTAAAATCTTGATTAGAAATATTTCACAGGAATTTTTACTTATTATGCATATTTTTCAACAAAAAAAAACGAAAAAAACTTCATATTGATTTTAAATGTCAAATGTAATGACCGATAAATTACTGTCAATACCAATTAACATATCCATAACAAATATTTTAAATTTGTATATACAAACATGTTTGTCTGTAAAAAGAATTCTTGTTTTATATCGATTTATAATATTTTGTTGCTTTTTGTATACCTATCGTCAGTCAGCAACATCTTCAGCAAAACATCAAATAACAATCAATCAAAACATAATAATTGGCCACGTTCCACTTTTTGTTTTTTTAAATTAACATGCAAAAGTTCTTCCCTCTAGCGTCGCGTCTGGTGTTTTATTTGGAAGAAAAGTAATCAAATGCGATGACGGTTAAAAATTTCTTTTTAAGATAAATGTCTTTTATGTTTTATTGCTTATTGTGTGTAGGCTTACCTCATAAAAATATACATATCATTAAATATTATAGGCAGTTTTTATTTCCTATTGACGTAAATGGACAGCTTCTGGTAATTTGTCAAAAATGTTTAAATGTTTTTTTTTGTTCATACATACATACATATTTAAATATTTGTTTTCGCTGTTGACAAACAAAAATTTAAAAAAAAATTAAATTAACAAAATCAATTTTCTGATTTTGGAATTCGATCTCAATTGATCCCGGCTGAAAAAATGCCAAGTTTTGGTATAGTTTGGGCGAAGCCCTAGTAAGTTTTCAGTAGGGAAAATCTAGACAAGGAAAACTTGTCAGATACTTGGTTAGCCCTTGCTAGATTTCAGTACCAACAATGTCGACGAAGCAAACTTTTTAAACACTCTTGAGGCCCTTCCTAGTAAAAACTTGTTGGACATGCATCGGTACCCCATCAGGAATGTCTCTTGTACACCAAAAACACGAATTTTATAAGAACCATGCAATTTTACCATCATACGACACTTTTACAATCATATCAATTTTACCATCATACGACACTTTTTTCTCTCTTTCCTTATTTTGTTTTTGTATCACACTTTTTACTATGGGTATGCGTATGAGACATCTGTATAGGATTGTTCAATGAGGAAAAACCAGTTCTAAGTCGTTCTACCTAAAAATTAAGTACATCAAATCGCTTTTTATTCTGTATGTATTTGTTAACATGCAATATGGAATGAAACTTATTCACTTTAGACATTGAATTTTTGTATAGCGAGTTAGCCCATTGGGTAGCACATTGGACTGACAATCAGAAGATCGCGGTATTAAGTCACATATAAGCCAGCTTTTTTTGCCTGACGAGGCAAATGGGTTTATAATCGCCAAGGCCCGTGTTCTGTCCTTTGCTTAATATTTCTAGAGCCTTGCAAGAATCTATGTAAAACTCTCTAGTGCCTTGTCAAAAACTAGATTGTTTTTTTGTGCGGGATTCTTAATTTTAGTAGTAAATTCTAGAATTTCCCTATTTCTTCTTGAAAAATTCTTCGCAAATTCTTGAAAATAGTTTGAAAAATAAGCTTTCACTCAAGTCATTGCAAAAAATCCTCATACTAAGACATATTTCGAATTCAAAGCATGAGACCTCAGTAGATACGTTTATTTAGACTGCACAAAAATATAACGGATTCTTGTAGAGTAATTAAAGAAGAATTTTGTTTCTAAGGACGGGGATCACCTCCCTGTTTTAAAGACGGGAGGTACAATTTTTTCTAAAATTATTCAAAAATTATTTTAAAAGAACGGCAACACTGACAATTAAGTACTGAAATATCTTATTTGGAAACCAGAAGTCTGTTCTTTTCCTTTATGTTCAAATCGGGTATCAATAGTTGTTAAATAAATTAAATAACAAATCTAAAAATCTAAAATTAAAAAAAAAGAAATATTAAAAAAAATTAAAACAAATGAAAAAAAAAAAAATATATACTAGTATTTTGCTGAAAAAATGTCAGTTTTCTATCTTCTCCTTAATTTTTGGTTGAATGCTGAAAACGAAATTCTTAAATCTTCGAGGTTTTGAGAAAATTAAAAAGAACTGCTTTTTTGTTTAAAAAAATCTTGTTTTTTATGGGCCCTTGCACATTTAAATTTTCTTTAAAATCCAAACAAATCGCTGTAATTTATTATTCCATGTTTCTGAAATTTTAATTCAAAGGTTAGCACTAGTTAGGCCTAGTTCACACGAGATTACAACGCAGCTATACACTTCCGAACTTACAGGTAAACGTGTTTTTTGCAGAAAAATCATCGTGTGAACAGTTCCAAGTAAATGTATGCGCCATTGCTCATATGTTCGGATGTTTACAAAACGTGCGGTGTAATCTCGTGTGAACTAGGCCTTATAGTTTTTGGCTTTATTACTTCTGATTTCGAGATAATTTTTGAAAATGGGAGTTTCGTTGATCTTGTAGAGTAGACGATACCCAGACAAGTATTTTTAGTTCTGGGACATTTTTAAAAATGTTTGACCACGCTGCCGTTTTTTAGATAAAAAAAATTTTTTTTTTCAAAATCGAAAAATAATTAAGAAATTCGCGTTTTAAGTAATTTGCACCAACTTAAAATGATTTGTTTTGGCTCTCTAGGAATGCGAATAATAAACTAGCACAATTTAATTTCCCTTAAAATGTCAATATGCCTTTTTACTCGAAGCAAGAGAATCCGAGGAAGCCTACACGTCAAAAATTCCATCTTGTACAAAATACAGCATGACCAACTTAGCTGGTCCTGTCATGTACAAAGAAGCCTTTTTGCTCGATAAATAGCTTAACATTCCATAAAAATCAATTGGATTCTAAGCTGTTTTCGATTATAAAGGTATACACGAGTTTGGAAACGAGCAATTTAGACTTGTTTTGGAATTAATTTTGGATGCTTAACTCAAATCAGTCCATTTTGCGTGGTGAGATCCGGTTTTTTGAGATTTTCCCGTTAGAATATTAAAAATAACGTTTTTTTTATTTTCGGGGTATCTTGTTCCATAACTGCAAAAATAAGAGACATTTTGAAGAAAAAAGCTAGATATTGAAGATGAAGATAAGAAGTTTGACGAATCGGTGCATTTTTTTGAAAAAAGTCTTCGATTTTTTACATAATCTTAAAAGTTTGAGAGAAATCGGTTTTATTCTCTTTTCAGGCCGAAATGGGCTAACGGATTTGAGTTTAAAGCACACAGAATTATCTTAAAAACAAGTCTTACTTGCTCGTTTCGAAACTGGTGTAGGCCTTTATAATCGGAAACAGATTAAAAATACAATTTTATCAGGTATTTTCAGCCATTAAAAAGGTATATTTTGACATTTTTTAGGGGCAGTAGCTTTTGCTATTTTCTTGAGACACAAAACAAATGATTTTAAGTCGGAAAAGCAAATTTCTTAATAATTTTTCGATTTTGAAAAAAAAAATCTTTTTTATCTAAAAAACGGCAGCGGGGTCTGGAAGTATCATTTTGAAAAATGTCGCAGAGCTAAAAATACTTGTCTGGGTATCCATCAATCCATCCACGATGCTTATTTGGAATATCTGGAAAAAAAAATTAATTATCAGACACCCCTAGGCTACCTACGTGTAACAAAATAAAGGCGTGGGGACAATTTTTGTTTCCAGTATATTCATATGGATCAGCCTAAGACAAAAATTGTTTTTATGTTCCAAAACTAAAAATGCAAGTTTATTTATGTTGAGGTGAGTATAAACTTAACAATAATCTCTTACAAAACATTTTATAATATTATTCATCTTAATATCGATAGGTATACATTTTTATAAAGTTTTTAACTACCTACCCAATAATCTACTTTTAATAGGCGGAACCTTATTTTTCACATCACTGATGAGTGGATTATAAATGAATGGCAATTAACTATTTGTAAGCTTAGATTCAATTCAATTGTTTCCCCACGAGCTAAGACAGGCTTTACGTATTTTAAATTCTGTTTTACAAAAATAGAAATTATAAAATTGAACATTTTCTCAAAACTGGCTTATCAATCACACAACTGTTCTGTAATAACTGTACAATTTCCTGTTTGTGAAATGCGATTACAAATTTTTTTTATTTCCCTATATGACATCATTACGACAACGTTCTGTTTAATAAAAAACGAACCTATCTTTCAAAAACAACACAAGATTAAAACAAAACTTTTAACCAATCCCTGTTTAAATATTCCTTTTATACATGTGTTTAAATTATCAAAAGGTCACTGGGTTAAATTAAACCGCATTCACATAACTTAAAAAAAAAAAAAAAGAGAATGTCGTAAGAGATTGATTTAATTTATTCTCGTTCGATTGAAAGCCATCATCATCAATATTCACGATTTTTATGTTTAAGATATTCGTAAACAAAAATAAAGAAAGAATTAAATCAAACTAAAAAAACGTTATATTTTTCATTCAAATTTGCTGGAAGGGAACAAAATGCACAAAATTAGTCTACAATAACAGGAAACTATCATCAATTGGGGTTGACAATTGCAAAATAAGACCGGAAAATTCAGATGTCGCCAATCGTCATAGGAAGTTGTTTTTATGATGTGAATTTAAGGCTTCGTTGGAAACTTAATAACGTCGGCGGCGGCGGGTGGAATTGTAGTGGGTGCATTAGGTACATGTTGTATGCACCCACCATTTTATTTTAAATGAGTCGCGTGCGCCCTTCGAACGCACGACTGCTTGACTAATACATATAACTCTCTTAAATATCTACGCACGCATAAGCCGGAGATCATTTCAGCTATTTATGGCATTCCGTTGTGTCACAGAGGAAATTATTCTATAAATATAGTTTCACAGAAATGGAGAATTATAAATATGTAGGTATAAAACTTTTCCAACAAAACCTAGTAGAAGAAGTAGAAGGGAATTCAAATCTACAGAAAGACGCCACCAGCCACCAGCCGCCCGCCAGCGATATGACGTTCGACTTTGGACTTATTGGCTGCATCAGTGAGATTATGGTTGATTTTATTCTTTTTTTTCTTTTTCATACTCTATGGAATTCAAAAGGGGACCCCATTTGATACGGTTGCTTTATTTTTTCAATACAATATGTATTGTAGTTGTGTAGTTTCCTCTGATTAAGGAAAATATTTTTAACTAACTAGCACACTGTGTTGGCTTCGAATCGAATTGACCTGGGCTTGCACTGATTTATCAAGTAAAATAGGCTCCCAGCACGAACTAAACTATAGAGATAACTGCGCTTGATTTGTTTGGTTTTAAAAATCAAAACTTTTTTTTTACATTTTTCTTCATAGTCGTCTTTCGTAACAAATTTGAATTCTTTTATGTACTCGTGGGAATGAGATAAGAATCACTCTATAAAATTTGAATAGCAAAAACCGTTACATAATTAGTTCTAAGACAGCACGATTATTCTGCTCAATAACGTGATGAATAAACGATAATTTTCATCGATGCTTATTCATAATACACATGGAAAAAGAAATCATAGACTTCCGGGAAATGTTTTTGATTACGAAAGATAGTTATGAGAAAATGTACAAATCCTACATTTTTTATTCAATCCAAAACAGTATAGGGTAAGATCCAAGGCCGCCAGACATACAGTGGTAGCCAAAATAATAAAAGCAAACATTTATATTTTTTAACACTTGATTATTCCGATATTTATAATCTTTTCTATTGTTAGAAAAGTAATCATGTTCGATCCTTAACTTTGTTCACTTAAACTCACAATCTGTCAAATTTTAGAGAGCAAGGATGAAATATTCATGATAAAAGAAATAGGTCATAATTACACAATTGTTTTTGTGGTAGGTGTGAAATTGTGGTAGTACATTCGCTAGGCTGACACCAATGTCAACAGTTTTCTTGGCCCACTTCACTTAGCGGCTAGGGCGTTCAAAAGTTTTTAACTCCCTCCAGGGATGCAACCAATAAAACGAATGATGGCAGAGAAAATTCGGTGCAGCTGGAATCAAGACAGTTGATATCTACAGTTTCTGGTATGCAGGAACCTGTGCCACGAGCGTCAAAAGCGAGGCGATAATGACCTGGCATCAGGTCCTCTCTATGAGGAGCTCTCGAAAACGCGTGAAAAATAAACAAAATAAAAGGTCAAAACGAGAAATTTGGGATGTAGATTGTGAGTGTGCTCAATAATATTCGCCATTAATGTCGAATGCGCTAAAGCGCGCATATAACTAATGTTGGCAGATTCCGGCCGGGGAATACAAAACACTTGAGACAGTTTGTTGTAATTATCACCATGTGCAAGTTTCAGTGTCACAGCTACTTTTTCCTCTACGCTGATGGGCACACGCCAAGGTGTATTTTGTGTTTTCAACAAACGGGCGCATTTTGTCACACAAGAAATTAAACTGCTCCTCCGAAACGTGATCAAAACTACGGAAGAACTCGTCTCCTTCTGCAGGCAAAACTCTCATGAGCGTTGCGTGGTATTGTATTTCTACTTACCAGAATTTTTAAAAACCGTACTTACAGACCCGAACAAGAAATTCGCGTATCAAACGTGGTTTCACTAACTTAAAAAGATGTCTTTTGACTCTCTAGAGATGCTAATGGTAGGTTTCCACTTGTCATTGAAAACACGCAAATTGACAAACTTTCCAAGACAGGGTGAGTTATACTTGATCGCTACTACTACTTTCTTTGCTTTTTGTGTTGGTAAAAGCCACCCTCTCCGGAAAGTGTGCCAATTTGCGTCTTTTCAATGACAAGTTGAAACCTAGCATAATAATAAAATTACACAAGTAACTGACCCTTAAATTTTCAAAATATGAATTTTTTACTCGATAACTGTCTGAAAACCACATAAAAATCGGTTAATTTGTAAGCTTTTCTCGATTTTAAAGGCCAACATGGGTTTGGAAACGAGCAAGTAAGACTCGTCTCTGAGGTAACTTCGTGTGTTGAAACCAAATCTGTCAACCATTTTCCGCCATCGGCTCTAGTTTTTGAGATATTCCAGTCTGAATATAGAATAACCATTTTGTCTCCCTATTTTTAAGATTTTGTAAAAATTCAAAATTCTTTTTTTTTTAATGCGCCGCTTCATCCATGAACATGAGTCATAAGTGCAATACTTTGATGAATCGGTGCATTTGTTTTGAAAAAAACATTTCCAATTTTTACTTAATCTCAAATATAGGGGAAAAAATAGTTTCCATTTTCAGACTGAAATATCTTAAACACATACTAGAACCGATGGCGGAAAATGGATAACGGATTTGAGTTAGTTCAGCACATAAAAGTGTGCTTACTTCCTCGTTCCCGTACCCGTGTAGGCCTTTGAAATCGAGAAAAGCTTAAAAATCAACCGACATATTTTGAAATTTTAATTAATTAATTAATTTTTGTACTATTTTATTATTGGAATCCCTTGAGAGTCAAAAACTTTTTTTTTAAGTTTGTGAAATGTAGGTTTGATACGCGAATTTCTTGATCATTTATTGAATTTGAAAAAAAATGTGTTCTTTTTAAATAAAAAACGGCCGCGGGGTCTGAAAGTACCATTTCTTAAACATTTCCGGCACGTAGAAAATACTTGTGTGGGTTCCTCTACGAGATCCACGATACCTATTTTGAATATCTCACAAAAAAAAATTAAGAGACACCGCTACCCTAACCTACTTAAATCGCAAGTAAAAATTCTATAGGAGCATTCATTTCTTTCTTATTGTATTCTGAGCTGAGTTTTAAAAGGATTGATATTAAAAAAGACCATCTTTTTTCGCAACTGCACCTATATTTGCAATTCGATATACCTAATTCAACATTTGCGCACAATGCTCTAATTCAAAGTTCTAAAGTTCTTATCATTCCAATAAATCTCTCATTTCTTGTTTTTATTTGTATGACAATTCAAACACAATGCAACACCACATAAGCCTACCTTCATAACTAACTACCATAGCACCAATTCAATAAACACAACAATACCAATAAGTTTCCCATGACTTATTCGACAAAAAAAGATATGCAAATGCAAACCTTATCGTACCATCGTACCTACATATCTCATAGAACCCTGATTATTTTTGTTTATTTGATTTTTTTTTTTTATTCATTTTATTGTGATAGAGATTTGTATCATTGAACTCTACCGTTCATCGTTCTTCAAATGCAAATGCGTTCTATATGAATGTAGGTATGTTTTACACACCCATATAGCCACTATTCACAATTAACCACATTTGTAGGGGAATAGCTCCAGAATCAGACAAAGAGAACAAACACTATTTAAACTTCTATAGGATCCAGCAGAAGACAGAAGAACAAAAAAAAAAAAAGATTTACAAAAACAACAAAAATGAACAAAACTTACCAGAACTTTAGCAAATCGTTTATCCAGCTCTGCTGCATCGGGAATCGGTGGTTGTGGGCGACTCCTGATGCTCGATTGTCGTACATATTGATTTGTCGCCGCCGATATGGAACTCTGCGGGGAGTTCACATAGAGTAGATCGTGCTTATTATTGGGGAAACTGGTGACTATGCTACACACTCCTCCGTTTCCAGCTGCACCGTTACCACCATGATGGCCTACGATGCCATTCATCTGAGATGCATTTCCATCAGACAGCGAATCTGATTGTGTCAGAGGTCGAGATTTGATTGTTCCCATTTTGCCGAATCGCAAGAGACTGATTCCTCCGAATCCCAAGCCGGTTCCACCTCCTCCTCCTCCCCCTCCGGGCTTGACTTCTCTGGGTCCCCTACCGCTGCTACTGCCGCCACTTCTGTAGTCGTCGTTGACTACAGCTGCCGCAGTGTCGACGAAGCAGAGCTTTGTCGGGCAACTATAAAGTTGCTCCCAAATGGAATTTAACAGATCCAGACCACCAAGATAATATTCAAACGGTATAATGAAAAACTACGCACTCGTTGAGGCTGATTCATCCGGAAAGACATATGGGATACATACAATTTTGTATTTATTTAAATAAATCAAAAATATTAAATAGCACGATTTTTTTTTAAATTATTTACTGGATTTTTTAATTACAGTAAAGAATAAAAGGATGAACACAAAAAGCAGCAATAAACAGAAAACTATGCAAACGACAAATTAATATGCAAAAGGAAATAATAAATTCACAAATATTTATTCCGCAAAGAATACAACAACAAGAAAAGTAAAAATACGAGCGCCCAACTTCTTGTTTTCCTGTATGTTTCGAGTGTTTTGAATTACATATTTGTTTGTAAATGCAGTAATAAAAAATTTAGAAAATAAAAATCAAAAAAAGAAAAAAAAACGCAACAGGTTTAGCGGTAGCTTCGTTCGCGCCCGGAATGCAGTTTTCTTGGTTTTTGGGATTTGGTAAAAAATGTTGTGAATGTGTGTGGGTATTAATTTTCGGGTAGGTGTCCTTTTGACGTTTTGGTTTTGTTTCCGCGCGGATGCAAAACGAACACGGGCCCGGTCTGAGTTGAGTTGGTCTTGTTCTCCTTCGGGTTGATTTGTTGTTGTTCTGGCTTTGTTGTATATAGTTGGATGAAAAATCCTTTTTCTTCCTTTTTTTATAAAATTATCCCAATGACCAACCGGCTAATTGAAATAAAATTAAAATAATTCACACCACTACGAGGGAATTTTAATAAGAAATTATAATAACAAAAATGCACCAGCATCTTCTTTTGTTTTAAAAAAGAAAAATGATTCTTTATTTAAAAAAGAACTTGGATTTAATTTATGCAAAACACACACATACACAGAACAATGGGTTTGTCGCCTTTTCAGGGTGCGACACAAAAATAGTGAGCGTAGTTTCTGCGAAATGAGAACCTTTCACGAACACGACAATTTTATGACTGATTTCGATTTTGTTAGCTGAATGCTGTCGTCGGTGGATTTTTTTCGAAATGTCAAATTTTATTTGAAGGATTTTTTCGAAACTGGCAGTACCCTCGCTGACAGAATGAATGCGTTCGAAGTAGTTACCATATTTTTTGTGCAAATGGTCAGGTTTAAAATTTTATTTAACAGCTCTTGTGAAAAAAAATTTACGAACTGCACAGACGCAAAAACAACTCAATTTTAAGTAAGGCCAGATAGCTTTAACCTATTTATAGAACATTTTAATGCACAGAATAACACGCCTGTTTAAAGTCCCTCCCAAACCATCGCGTAAGCGGTGCGGAACAAAAACTGCCTTCGGCGAATGTTCCGTACCGCTTTCGCGTTGGTTTGGGAGAGCCTTCAAAGCTCTCTCAAAACAATGCGATACATTCGGCACGTCCACGAAACTTTCGACTTGCAAAATTAATTTGAGTGCCTTTCATATCTGCGAACTGCGAGTTGCGAATGGTCGTGAATTTATACGTTTCATATACATGAAAGGTACGAATTCTGATGCAACATACACAAGTTAATTCCGTAAGATGAAATATATGAGAGACCGTGAAATTATGTTTTATTTACAACAGCCTAGTACGCAGATCGCGTTAAATTTTAGCTCCCATACAAAATTTTGTATGAAATTGTATGAGCTATATCGCACTAAGCGGCAAATGAACTTCATAAATTTTTTAAAAATTATTGTTAATCGCAGTTCCGCTGCAGTGCAGTTCCGCCTAGTGCAGTCTACCCTTAAACCACCATGCACAATGTTTGCATGGTGAAATATTTACATAATAGAGGTACTTCTTTTCCACTGAAAAAAAAATAGGGGCTCGGGAAAAAACTCAGTTATATACCTCCTATACATGAGAATACATGAAACAGCTATCTCTTTCTAGCATGCGAAAAGTAGTGAATTTCCCCTCCATGAAAATAATGACAAAGGTACTTCAAATGTATATCAGCGAAGCACTACTGGAAGTACTTCTAATGTTAATTCGCCAGTGTTTCTTAAACCATAGCGAAAGCCCTGAAACTTGTACTTTAAAAAGTACTTCTTATGCGTATACATTTCACCGGTTATATCCGTACTACTACAATTACTGAGTTCTCAAAGATAGAAGTACGGATATAACTGATGAAACTTGTACGTAAAAGAAGTAGTTTGTTTCTTCTGAAACTGAGCCTTTTGAAATTATATATGAAATAAATGTTTGTCTTTAATTGAATTTTACGAATAGTTTCCATTAACTAGTTTTAATAAAAACTATTTGTTAAATTCAATTGTTCATATAAATTTGTGTTGTATTATGCAATTTAAAAAAGATTTTAGTTTCACTAAGGACAAATTCACCAGTTTATTTCGAGTTTTATCAAAATAAATAAAAAAATTGTTCAGACTTAAGAGCCGTTCCAATAATTGAACAATTTGCAGTATAACAATTTCAAAAACACGACGGTCGTCGAAAATGGTTTCCTTGACCCTGATGAATCTGAAATGCAGTAATTACAATAAAGTATAAAACACTAATAAAAATATTTGTATTTTTTATTTAAATTTAATATACAATAATAAAATATAATTTCTTTGTTTCTTTTATAACTCGCGCTCGCCTATAAAATAGTTGTTTTTGCTTTTCATGTTGTGCATATACGAAATCAGACAAAACTTTGTGCATCGTATACATCGCACTCTTTCTTCCCTTTTACGATAGAAGAGTCATATTTTTTTTAGGAGAAACAAAAGTACTTCTTCTGAGTGGAGAGGTTCTCCCAAATCAATGCGAAACATTTGCTGCGACGATAAAACATTCGTCAGTCAAAATTAATTCATATGTTTCTCAGCCGCGTTGGTGTGGGCATTCTCATATTTCGCCATGTAAATAGATTTTGACATGCGAATGTTTCTTCGCCGCAAGGAATGTTCCGCATTGGTTTGGGAGAGCCTTAAAGGCTATGAATTGACGTTTCAAGTGCGTGTGAGTTTTTTTCTGGTTTTTCAGTTCATTCAGTCAGTGAATTTTGTTGTAAGAGATAGAAGTAGTGGTATAAGGCTAAACGACATGACATGCCCAGTGAGTAAAAATGCACTGTTTGTTGATTGGATTGTGGTTGTGAGGTTGGACATCTGTATGGCCTGTGGAGTCGCCCTGTTACAAAATCTAGACAAAATGACAGAAATCGAATTTAATACTACCCTGCAAACCAAAACTCAGTAGTTTGCCTTGAAAAACAACCACAAACAAAGTTTTGTCTCATTTCGTATGTGCACAACATGACAAACAAAAACATTTATTTTATCGGCGAGCGCGAGTTATAAATGGTTGTTTTTTCGTTGTTGTTTATACGAGAATCAAATTATTATTAATTATTGTAATTAAATTTAAATAAAATATACAAATGTTTTTATTAGTGTTTTATACTTTATTGTTATTCCTGCATTTCAGATTCATCAGGGTCAATTAAACCATTGTCGACGGTCGTCATGTGTTTTGAGATTTTTATACAGCAAATTGTTCAATTGTTGGAACGGCTCTAAGGTCTGAACAATTTGTTTTATTTATTTTGATAAAACTAGCAATAAACTGGTGACAAAAACTATTCATAAAATTCAATTTATCATCAGGAGCCCATAGACTCCATTATACGAAGAAGAAAGTAGCAGTGGATTGGCCATACGCTTCGAAAAGGCGATCGGTGCATTGCATCTCAAGCAATGCAGTGGAACCCGCTCACACAGGAGGGAAGACAAGTGGGCCGGCCTAGAAGTACATGGCGAAGAACGGTCGAACAGGAATCGGCACGAGTGGGGAAAAGTTGGAGAGAGCTCAAATATATTTCAAGAAATCGTACACGATGGCGCGTAGGTGTAGTGGATGCCCTATGTCCCGTAAGGGAAACATCACGGACGTAATAGGTCCGAGGACCTAAGTAAGTAAGTAATATAAATTTATTTCATATATAATTTCAAAAGGCTCATGTTTCAGAAGAAACAAACTAAGTACTTCATTTACGTACAAGTTTCACCAGTTATCCATACTTATACATTCGAGAACTCAGTAATTGTAGTAGTACGGATATAACCGGTGAAATGTATACGCATAAGAAGTACTTTTAAAGGACAAGCTTTAGTGCTTTGGCTATGATTTAAGAAACTACTGGCAAATAAACATAAGAAGTACTTCCAGTAGTGCTTCGCTGATATACATTTGAAGTACCTTTGTCAGTACTTTAATGGAAGGGAAATTCACTATATTTTGCATGCTAGAAAGAGATAGCTGCTGCATGCATTCTCATGTATAGGAGGTATATAACTGAGTTTTTTCCCGAGCCCCTATATTTTTTCAGTGGAAAAGAAGTACTTCTATTACGTACATATTTCACTGGTTATTTATGTAGTTCTACGTTGGCTGGGTACGTTTTCATTAGAGCCGAAATGAGGTAATTTCGTAATTTGGCAAAAAAGTGTTTTCATTATCAAATTAGCTAATTTCATTTGACATATCATTTCTTTTTGAATTTGGAATGGCAGTTAGCCGTTTGTTATTGTTGTTTTCTCTTTCTGTTTTATGATGTTGAGTATAGCGTATTGATATTTTCATACAAAAGCTTTTAAGAGCTTTTGAAACTGATTCCCGCTAGATGCATTCACCTAATTTCCAACCTAATTTCGTGCAAATGAGGTTGAAATTGCCTCATTTCGAAATGTGATTTTGTATGGGAAATTAGGTAATTTCGGATCGGACGAAATTACCTCATTTGGCCCATCGAAAACGGCATTAAAGTTAAGAATTGATAATTAACTGGACTTATCTAAGTTCATATGGACTTCAGTTGTTTTCGTATTTTACATGTAAATTCCTTAGTTCAGATGTTGTTTTTCTCGTCAAATTCTATCTGAACCTCTGCAACAAAACACGGCTATATACATACAATTTCATACAAATAATTTATGCGTCGCCGTGAAGTTGTGTGTGGTCTAACCTTTACACCAAAAAAATTCGCTTGATTGTTCCGAGTAATATTTTCGGAGTCTTTTTCTGTCCCGGATTTTAAAAACATATAACCTATATTTTGTAGGATTATTTGTCAAATTATTATTTCTCGTTTGAACATGCAAAATATCAGAAAATTAACTCACACACACATAATATTTCGCAAATTAAGCCTTAACTACATAGACCTACTTTTGTACAAAAGTGAGAAATTAAAATGCTTGCTAAAGAAACATGCTTGCAAAAAAACATACGAAAATTGTTCTGACACATAAATTAAACCGCCATGTACAAGTTTCCATTATTTTTGTGCAAGCATACAGGTGTGTGTCCAGAATAGATATTTATTTCTCACTTTTGTACAAAAGTAGGCCTATGTAGTTAAGGCTTGGAACAACAGAAAATAATTCGATTGGAAACAAAAAGCATTAGTACTGTTCCTAAATCCAATCGAAACCTACATAAGTCTGAACTATGCTTAGTTTGGAAAAATAAATGGCTCAACTTTCCTTTACGGTAGCACAAATTTCCACACGCGAATACTTTTATTCAATAGATTTATCACTCAAAGTAATAAATATCACAACTTTAATGTGAGGAAACTTTTATTTATATTTAAAATTAATTTCTTAAAGTTTTAATATTTCATACAAAATGTATGCAATTGACGATCAAAAAGAACGGCGTTTGTTTGTTTTGACAGTTCTTTACCATAAAGGTACACGCACATAGATGGTAAGTGTTGTGATATGTGCATTTTTTTTGGGATTTTTCTGCAATATTTTGATTTCTGAGAGAAATTATTTATTTTTTGTTTGAAAGTTAAATCCTTAAACCTGCCAAGCGGATTACACAAAGTACTGTTTAGTGCAAAAAACTTTAATTGACTGACAACATAGGCGCCTGCCAGACGACTGATAATACCCTAAGCGCAGCGACGGAGTCGTGTTAGCAGGACAGAGGACCCGAAAAGGTAATTAAAATCCTTGAACCCGCGAAGCGGGCCACCCAATATACTTTTAATTGAAAAAAAAACATTCTAATTCGCAAAAATCGTTCCAACAAAAAATCCCAAAATAAAATCCCAAACAAAATCCACACGCCACACAACACTTATCATAGTAGAACTGTAATGATAATTGTAGAATTTTTTTATTTAGTGGCCGCAGATTTCATGCATATTGAATACAATTTTTAACTTTAAATGTTTATTAAAAATTGAAATTAAAGTTTGTTCATATTAAAATTATTGAATTGAATTATTTAATCCACCCAAAAAAAGTATTTGCGTGTGAAAATGTGTGCTATCTTAAGGGAAACTTGAGTAGGTAGTGTGAAAAAAGTGCCAAAATAGAAAAATTAAAACATTATTTAATCATATTTAGGGGTGTTTCCTCACCGTAATATTTTAAAGCTATTCTATAGGGACCCGTAGCTCACTGTGAAAAAAAAATCAAAATTTAAGGCACGCTACCGTAATGGAAAGTCGCCCCAAATAAATAATTTTACTCATACAAAATTATACAGTCGTAAACGCACTTATAAAAACACTCACCAATTTAATTTTTTTCCTCACGTCACACCTCACGTGAGACAAGTATGATGGTTCCCACTTGGTCACATGAGACGAGACCCTAAATTTCACATTCTCGAACACACTCTCAATATAAACTTTTTCTCTGAATGCACTTCAAGAACAAAAAATACAAAACACCACGCTGACCGAGTTTCCAAGCAGCTGGGTGGATTTTGTTGTTTTCTTATTTCCATTTTTGATTTTCGCAAAAATAACACACAAAACTTAATTTTTATTTAATAAAATATCAAATCAACTGTATTGAGAATAGTACAAAATAATTGCAATATAAAATAAAACTCAACAAATGGAATCGGAACGCCAAAATAAAAAATCCCCCCGGAAGCCAAATGAAAAGAAACCTACAACAGAAGAAAATCGACCAAATGTCAAAACAAAGAAGCTATCGCTGCCAGTTCATCAACCGAAGCCTTCTCTGAGCCGAAAGAATGCGGGAACGAATTGGTCCAGTGTATTGGCGGCTATAAACGCCGCCGAAGGATCAATTACTTTACCTGAAGCAATAGAGGCAACGCGTAAACCAGCCCCCACGCCTGAAGCACCCACCGCCCCTAAGTCTAAAAGCCGTCGCAAAAAAGATCGCCTTCAATTTGTTGCCATGGATTGCGAAATGGTTGGAACAGGACCATTAGGAAACGACGACATGCTCGCTAGAGTCTCGATTGTCCAAAAGAGTGGTGAAGTTATGATGGATAAGTTTGTCAAGCCCAGAGAACCAGTCACTGACTACCGCACCAATGTCAGTGGCATCCGACCCCACAACATCGAACATGGTGAGCCATTCGACAAAGTACAAATGGAAGTTATTTCCTTGCTTCAGGGAAAGATCCTTGTTGGTCATGGTATCTACAACGACTTGGCCGTTCTTCACATCAAACACCCGTACATGAACATTAGAGATACTGCCAGATATAAACCGCTTGCTCGTCTTGTATCCAACGGCCGAACTCCGAGCCTCAAGCGACTTAGCCAGGCCATATTGGGCAAAGAAATCCAAACCGGGGAGCACAATTCCGTCGAGGACGCTCGGGCAGCAATGAGCATATACAATCGCTTAAGTGACGACTGGGAAAAGTACATCGAAAAGAAAAAATACTCTCACAAATGAAACGGACTTTTTAATGTTTTGTTTTATTTTAAAAACAATTTTTATTTCTATTTCTCACTTCTGTTCTAAATGTTAAACAATCAAAAAATAACTTTGTCCTTTTTCTTATGGCGAAGCTCAAGTTTCCTTTCCCATACCACAAGGCAAGGAAATTGTATTTACATTTTTTATAGATTTATAAAAATTTGAAAAATTTGTTAAGTTTCTGCACTTGTTCGCTCTGAATAAGTTAATCGTTAATCGATAATAATAATAAAAAAAAAAATGATTTAATCTAATGCAAAAAATTGTATTTAATGTTAAATTGAATTTTATGTTTTGTTTTCTATTCTCTATGCTTATTTGAAAGCATTTTGTTATTAAGCTATGCTCGGTGATTTTGATGTCTCTACTGGTGGTAGTGGTATTGCCGTTGATGTTGTTTTTGTTTCTGTTGTTATTGCTTCCTCTTCTTCGTGAGTTGACGAAGGCGGTGATGATGATTCGTCATCTTGCAATAATTGCTCTGCTGGTTCCATTGTCGTTGATGGAACATCAATTTGACTATTTTTAATTGCATTGTGCCGTTCGAGCAGTTCTTTCCATGGATCTACAAGCATTGATGGATGGTAGTAATCGTTTCTAGAATTGTTGTCCGATTTATTCTAGAAAATAAAAAAAATTGTAATATTTGTAGTATTAAAATAGTAGACAACGAAATTTGTACGAATCATGATTCCTATGGGAATTAAATACGACATTGAAAAAGAAGTTTTGTGTTGGCCATCCATAACCTAATGAAAAAAGTAAATCATAGTTTCCAGGACCATCAACCCCTTGCAGGACTTTCTGTATCGTGATTTTAAGACTGAAATTGGTTTTAGCTATTTTAGTCGCAGTCAAATTTGTAAATCTGAATGATTACAAAAATTAGCGTATTTTTGAATGTTTGATAAATGTTGTTTTGTGTTAATAGACAATTAGAGTATTGAAAAATCCATGTTTTCAAATTCCTTCTACCATTGCGGGACCTACCATCTGGAAAAAAACGAAGTCTTTTTGTACTTATACTGGCTTTTTCAAAATATCTCTGAAAGTATCGGTCTGACTAAAAAAAGTGTTTGAGGTTATATTCGATCGAGAAATGATTTTTTGCAAACAAAATTTCGCCAAGATATTTTAAAGTGCTAATGTTCTTCCTCAAAATCCAGTTTATATCTTTCAAATATCTTTTCTGCTCTTCAAGAAATCGTTAGTTACTAGGTTTTATATTTATTGCAGCACACATAAATTTAAAGAAGATATTTTAAGGAGATTAAAATAAAAGCTGAATTATGAACACAAAAAAACATTATTTATCTGTGGAATCGTTGCTAATTCTGCTGATAAAAATTACTTCGCGTTGCTACATAACCTCAAAAATAGTGAAAAATGGGCGAAAATTAATATTTCACTGAGGTTTCAAACGAGAATTTCTAAAAACCCGAGCTGATGGCATCAAAATACATAACAGATTTCTTAGAGCCTTGTAAGCTTTTATACAGGGTGTCCCATTAACAATGGTCCAAACTGAAATTGGTGATAGGCCAGGTGATGAACTATCTGAATTTGGTAACTTTTCCATACCGAATCATAGCGGTTCTCGAGTAACGGCTATTTTTTGAAATTTGAATAAAATCTAACTTAGAACTAGTTTTTTGCTCACCCTGTCCACAATTGATTTTTGTTTTTTACAAATTTTGCATTAAAAAATTCACTAATAGTTTCACTAACTTTACTGAGTAAAATATTTTTGATCGGCATCACCGTTTGCCTACAAATCATAAGATAATATTGAACTTTGCCAAAATTATTTTTTGACCTCAATCTTCGGATGAGCCCCCCTGAATAAAATTCGTATGGCTCAATACAGGTTTTATATTTCAAAAATTGCCTATTTTTCTGTAGTTTCAAAAAAAAGTATTAAACTTGCCAAAGCTATGTTTAAATAGACAGTTATAACCGTTTGAACCCAATCAAACAGGTTCAAAATCAAAAAAAAAAATAAAACATTTTTGTTCAAATATTTCGATAAAATTAGAATTTCACTTCAAATATAACTCCGAAAGAGCTGAATTTTGGTGGAGATCTTCGTTTTGATGTCTTACGCATTTCTTAAACAAATACCTTAAATTTTGACAAGGACTTTTAATTTTCTGTGGCGAAAGAGTATAAATCCAGTGTATTTGAAATTTTTTTCGAAAACCATCAGGTTTTTTAAGAAGTGTCTTTGGAAAACATGTAGCTTATAAAATTCTACAGAAAAAAGACAAACTCCTTTTTTTCGTTGGAGCAAGAGATTTTGAGAAAACGGGGACAAAATGTGTTTTTATACTTCGATGTGGTATTTTCCACACTGTTGCATTTGCGCACATTTGTCTCAAAATTTATTGGTCTAACGGAAAAATGTATCCTAATGGATTTTTTAGAATGCTATAAGCTACAAGTTTTCCAAAAACACTACTTAAAAAACCTGATGGTTTTCGAAAAATTTTCAAAAATATTGGATTTATACGCTTTCACCACAGAAAATAGAAGGTCCTTGTCCAAATTAAAGGTATTTATTTAATACATCAAAACGAAGATCTCCACCAAAATGCAGTTCTTTCGGAGTTATATTTCAAGTGAAATTCTAATTTTATCGAAATATTTTAACTAAAGTTTATTATTTTTCTTTGATTTTGAACCTGTTTGATTGGGTTCAAACGGTTATAAATGTCTATTTAAACGAAGCTTTGGCAAGTTTAATACTTTTTTCGAAACTACAGAAAAATAGGCAAGTTTTGAAATATAAAACCTGTATTGAGCCATACGAATTTAATTCAGGGGGCTCATCAGAAGATTGAGGTCAAAAATTAATTTTGGCAAAGTTCAATATTATCTAATGATTTTTAGGCAAATAGTGATGCAAATCAAAAATATTTTACTCAGTAAAGTTAGTGAAACTATAAGTGAATTTTTTAATGCAAAATTTGTAAAAAACAAAAATCAATTATGGACAGGGTGAGCAAAAAACTGGTTCAAAGTTAGATTTTTTTCAAATTTCAAAAAATAGCCGTTACTCGAGAACCGCTATGATTCGGTATGTAAAAGTTACCAAATTCTGATAGTTCATCACCTGGCCTATCACTAATTTCAGTTTGGACCATTGTTATTGGGACACCCTGTATAAAATCTTAAAATTCAAAGAGCTCTATCGTATGATAGAGTATGAAAGCTAGAAGTTAAGTTTTGGTCTTAAAAATTTATTAGTCAAAAAGTGTATGCCACTTTTTTGCAAAGTATTAGGAGATATTTTGTGCAAAAACAGTCAAGTACAAAAATTTCAAGTTTTTTTTTTCAACATGGTGCATACCGCGGTGATATAGGAAATTGAAAAACTTGGATTTTCCAACACTGTACCCACCCAAACAATATATCAAAAATTCAAAACTACCCAAATTTTTGTAACCATATTAATGGCAGTTTGATTAGACTATTCTCTTAAAAAAATAGTTTTATTTGTGATCGCTAGATTTTCTAAACATAGCCTATATTGGCACGTTTCACACCTATACAGTTGCGGTCAAAATAGCATTGTAACCTTCCAAACAATATATTTTAGTATAAGCTAAGATATGGGGAATTAATAATACTTTTTTGTCACTAGAACATTTTGTCTTACGTTTCCAGAAAAAAAATTTATAACATAACGGTTTTTTTTAATTTTCACTTGAATACTCAAATTATGTTTCTTGGCAGTCAAAATAATATCAGTGTTTATGGTTATAGTGTATTATTTTTTTGTCCTGTAAATATTTTCACAGGACATATTTCAAGTTCTAAGGTTATAGAACTTGTAGTATTTTTTACAATATGGACCGTAGTAAGCATGGCACTTCGGAGAAGAGGCGAATCATTTACTACTTCTTCCTTAAATTTCTGCAAAAATGAATTTAAATGCCAAAAATTAGAAAGAAAAACCCGAAATCCGGTACAGAAAAAAAAGTTTTGACCACGAAATCGGTAGGGAGGATTGTGAGATGCTCAAAAGTCTTACCCCACTAGTGGAAACTTTTAGAAGCATATTAAGAATAGATTATATCAATACAAGATTATCTCCATACCCACAAAAAATGCAATCATTGACAAAAAAAAAACCACATTGCCAAACAAAATTAAGTCTTCCAAGACCCATGTTGACAGGCCCCTTCAAGATTGACGGAATATCTTAGGGACGAATGAAAATAAAATCATCCTGTATTATAGCTCTGGTTCTCTTGAATATCATGCGACTCCCAACAAATGCTGAATATGTGCCTAGGTATACGCGAAAAACCGTAAAACATGGTGTAATGGTATGGAATTTCTTCTCATACCATGGTATAGGGCCCAAATGCCGAATAATTGGTGTGATGGAACAGCATGTATACGTTGACATTCTTCAGGGAACAAGACTACCTTACAAAGAGAATGAAATGGCTATCGGAAGGGTCTTTCAACAAAACAATGACCCAAACCACACCAGCAAAAAAGCCAAAAAGTGGTTTCGGGTCAATAATATTTCTGTTGTGTATAACTTGACCTCAACCCAATAGAAAACCTTTGGGCAGATATTAAAAAAAATTGTTGTTGTTGGTTCAAAACCCACCAATAATAATCAACTTTGGGTCACAATGGATGCCGCATGAAAATATATCCCGTTGGAGAGATGTCAGGCTATGTTTGATTCCATGAAACAACGGTGTAAGCCGTAATAAGACAGAAGGGGTATACCGTATACAACCAAATACTTATTATTCTTATAATTTATATTCAAAGGACAATGGCAGTTTTGGCCCTCAGACCAATAACGATGTGTCATATAGCGTTGAAAAGGTCTATTTGTGTACATAAAATGTTTGAATAAAAGTTTGTCTCGATTCGCTATGGGAAAAAAGTTATCGCCCGAATAAGTAAGAGTACATAAAAAGCTTATGTTGCAGAACTATTTTTTATTTCTACTTTATTTTATATAGACTTTTTATAAAAGAGTATTTACATCCAAAAAATATATATAAGTACTTCAATATTAAGTAATTTTTAATCCAAGTCATCAATAATATTGTTAATTGTTAAGAAACTCCACTGGGGCATTTAAAGTTTCGAATCGTCTGAGCCCATCAGGAGCGTAGTACATAAGACCCCTTTCACACAAGGAAACTGAGTAGCTGGCGATTTTTAGTTTGTAGGCAAGAAGGGCGTAAAATGAAGACAACAAATCTCCCTTCACACCCTTCTCGCCTACAAACTAGCTAGTTTCTGGCAACTCAGTTTCCTTGTGTGACCCGGGGTTTAAACAAGCGAGTAGAACTAGTAGCATTTGTGTCATAGTTTTAGTTTTATGGATATATGTGTGACTAGTAGCGTTTAGTCAACTAGTATGATTTTATTAAAATATTTCATACAAAAAAATATACAAATAATGGAAACTATGGAAACAAAACAATTAAATGAAAACAATACACTACACTAGCAGGATAACTGGCAGGCTACTCGCAGGCAAAAATATTATACTATTTGCCCTGCAAATCGACTCTCTCGTGTTCAGATACACTAACACACAAAAACGCTACTAATTCTACTCGATTGTCTAAACTCCGCGTGAAAGCGGTCTTATTATTGTACAATTGCATTCATCGAGTTTTGAGACCTATCAAGTAATTATGTAACAGAAATATGTTCTTCCCCTGACATGTCGTGAATAGGAACAACCTATTAACAACCAATTAAGGGGCCAATAGTTAATATATAAACGGCATTCTCTTGAAATATTTTTTCTGCGTAAAGAACATTTCGTTTTTCGTACATGTACCCCGCAATAAGATTTAGCAAACCTCATCAATGGCATGTTCACGCACATAGTCAGGCATCGCAGGTTGACCTTGAATAATAATCTTTGTAAAAAGTTGATGTTGATACCTTCGATTATGAAGCCCATGTTGGCAAATAACACACAAATTATAATAATAATAATAATTTTAACTATATGCCTTTTCATTTAAATCATAAACAAAAAAATAATAACCGTATTAAATCACTTTGGAGCTTACCAAATTAATTAACCGCGATCAATTGAAATGCATTCTGCACAGCTCAAGGCCAACTAGCGATTGATCGATTATAAAAAATGAAGCTTCTTTGTTAACCTCCTTCACCCACTTCTCTTCGCGCATATTTTTTTTTTTACGTTCTGCTGCGTTTGTAAAGTATATCGTACCTTTTCTTACTCTGTTCTACTTTTATTTCCATAACTTTTTTCACACAGCAAATTGATACTTGTCGCCATATATAAACAATTGATCTACGAAAAAATACCATTTCAACGATATATGACACGTCGTTATTGATCTGAGGGCCAGCTCCCATACAAAAATTGCCATTGTCATTTGTTCCTTTTCCTATTTTTTATGAACACTGCTATTTTTTTGGTGTGAATGTGAACCAAGGAAAATGGTAAGAATAAAAACCTCATAGAAACCGAATATCGATTTCATTCGGTTTCAACAAGGCAAAGTAAACGTAAGGTTCACATATATTTGGTTCGGTTTCTGTTTTTCTGAATTTTTTTTTTTTTTTTTTTTTAATTTTAATTAGGTTAATTATTAGTGAGTATACAGGGTATCGTCACTGGCCCAGAGAATTCCTGGCTTAATTATAAGTCGAAAAACTTAAAAGGTATTCTTTTCGACTTAAAACGGTTTTTATGATTTTTGATCTTTTTACTTTTAACTAGCTCTAACTTTGCCAAACTTCATACGATTCTAGTTTTTTTTTGTTTTATTTACACTAGGCAAGTAAGCACTTTATACTTGCCATACATTTTTTTTTTCCCACAATTAAATATTAAACTTATTTTTTGTTGGCATTTTTAGGTCGTTTTTTTGACTTTGGTGTCATTTTTCCCACAAAAACACCTTCTTAAGGGGCATCTTTTCTATTTTATTATGAAAACCCATTTTATTTTCTTATAAATACTTAACATTTTTTTTTAACAAAATACAACACTTAAAGTTATTAAAAAAATAAAAACAGAAAAAAACATATAAAAGGAAAGTTCAAAAAAATTTAAATATTTGAATAAAATCGAATAAACTATTACATTTAAGCTAGATGGAAGCAGGCAGCAATTTCTTAACACCTTTTGTAGGTTACTCGCTACAAACAAAGAATTAATTTTTTGTTTTTTCTTTTTTTTTGGTGTTGAAAATAAAATGGGCTTTCATAATAAAATAGAAAAGATGCCCCTAAATAAGATATTTTTGTGGCAAAAACGTCAACAAAGTCATAAAAGGACTCAATGCCACGTAAAGTGCAGAAATTTTTGAATAATAATGGGGAGACTCCAGTTGTTAGAGTAAGTAAAACAATTGTTGAGATTTAAAAGCAAAATATTGATTGAGACCATAGTTATTCACAACTATTTTTTTCAACCAAGCACAAAAGCAAACATCGACAGCTTCTTAACTTACGAACATAATACAAAAAATTGAGTAAGTAAAAAATCAAATTGCCCATACCTTTATTTTTGATTAACTGTGTACCAAATATGATCGTTTTAAAATCAGAAACGGGAAAGTAAACTTTAAAGAAAATAATGGCTCAACTTTCCTTTAATGTCGTACGATTTTTTATAATTCATCATTTAAATGAGAGGAAACTATTACTTATATTTTTAAATAATTGTTTAAAGTTTTCATTTTTCATACAAAATTTATGTAAATTCAAAAAAACTGTTGACACAGGCGCCTGCCTGATACACGTCGCGTTAGCGGGACGGATGACCCAAAAAGCAACCAGCGAAGTGTCCAAGGCAAGGTACTTTTAATCTTTAGCCTTAAGAACAACAAAAAATTATAATTCCCAATAATGTACTAACAAAATAATAAATGATTTTTTTTTTCAGTGTATATTTGTAGAAATATACACAGACTAACTAAAAAGTTATAACGTTATAGCTACATAATTTGATTGTATGGACACAAAGCTATAAACCATTGGGTTTAGGCAGTATATGGCAACAAAGATTGCAATTAGATCAAAAATTGCATCAGTGTTCCATTGAAATGCCAGTATTGGTCACTTTCGATGAACTGAATAAACCCCAAAATAAAGGAATTTTTATACCAATGTCCAATAATAGCCAATAACATCATGGTTGGTGACTAATTCGCTTATCAGTATGAAAATTCTACTTTTTGTTTTATTCGATTTAGGCAAATGTTTCAATAGTCAGTTAAACCTCAGATAAAAAAAACCTCGAATAAAACAAAAAAATGTTCGTGTTTCTATAGTATTTATTCCTCTGATAGCTTAACTGATAATTGAAAAATCGACTCTTAGCGAATTAAAAGAATGGTAATAATTGTGCGTCTAGTGCCCACAGATGAGATATACAACGTTGGAAAGCTTAGTTCAAGAGCAACAATTTTGTATGGACCCAGAACTGTAAACCATGGGGTTAAGGCACTATATTACAAAGTATAAAACAGTTGGTTTTTGATTATTCGAAAACGTTCGTACACTCCATAGTACCTCATCATTTTCATAGGTCTCGTTTCTGGACACTAGGTAGATCTATATATTTTTGTCCATTCTCCTTTAAATAATGAATACAAAATATTACCAGCCCCTAACTCCATTTTCTATAGAACCTTAGCTCAATGTAAAAAAAAATCAAAGTTCTAGTTGCCCAAAAAATAAAAATACATATACACTCCACTCTACTTGAATAGAAACAAACTTTTGGTTTACTATCTGAGCGTGTAGCGCTTTGGTAAATTTATAAATTCACCTTTTGGTTTTAGTTCCTAAAAGAGGGATCTATTGCGAATAAAACTGGATGAACAGAATAATTCAGGAAAATACCATTAGGTTATTTTTTACGACATTCTAATTACTTTATTTGACACTGTTTTTTTTGCGCCACTTGAATAGAAACATTCTCTTAAATAAGGAAATAAATTGAAAAAGTGCAGTAAAATTGGGTAGTTTTCTATTTGTAACCATATTTTAATATTTTTGCTACCACCTTCATTTGAAATTACTTGAAAAAAAAAACACAGTTGGAGACTTAATAATGCAGTTATTTTATATAATTTAAAGAAATTGCACTTCATGCTTCTTTGATTGCAGCAGTAAGTGATTCTTTGTCCTCATATTGTCGGTCGGAATCGAAAACTTTACGAACCATCTATCCCCATACGTTTTCAATAATATTTATCCAACTGTTATTGATCCTTGCGTTGAGGATTGGCACGTTTTCTGGTTGAAATATCCATAGTATTGGTCCAAAGACATCGGTAAACTTAGGGAAATCTTCTTGCAATATTTCCTTGTAGGAGTTTGCCGTCATTTTCAATGTGGGAAAGTCCAGATCAATTGTTCAAACCCAGAAAATCGAACTCCACGCCATTACACCGCCTTCTCGGCTATGGTGGCGCTCCAGAAAACTGGGTTCCTTCCTTAACATGAAAAATAGTAATAATAGTAACTGTGTTTTTTTTTTCAATTTTATGTGCTTTAACCCTTTCGGTACGGATGTGGTACAAGACAAAGAACATTTATATGGACTTGTACCACATCCGTACCGAAAGGGTTAAATGTTGTGACCCACGAATAACACGTCTAATAGTGTTAAGGCTCGCTGTAATATCATTCTTCGCCTTGATTTTAGCAGCGGAGTCGCTTGTCTTATTATCATTCTTCGGTCTGCTTCCGTTGTGACTCTTGATTGCCTACCTTACACATTTTTCCAGTTTTCTTTATTTCTAAGGTCCCACCAAAAAATTTTCACACTTTTACATTTTTGTTTTGGCAATTGTACGTAGGGAAATCTTGTATTCCGAGTGTACTTCTATTTTGGCTTTGTCTGCAGGGTTTAATGGTTTTCCGCGCCCCATTTTTTTTCTGATAAAACAATTAATATTTTAAATCTACACTTCTATTATTACAACAATATTTTTTTTTTCTTCCCGTAATCTAAAACGCACACTCTTTCCATTCAAGTGGCGCAAAAAAAAAAACAGTGTATTTAATGAAGTAATTAGTAAAGTCGTACAAAATAACCTAATGATATTTTCCTGAATTATTCTGTCCATGAAGTTTTATTCGCAATAGATTCCTCTTTTAGGATCTAAAACCAAAAGATTAATTTATAAATTTACCAAAGCGCTCAGATAGTAAAAAAAAAAATTGTTTCTATTCAAGTGGCGCGGAGTCTATATATATAAATTAGATTGATCTTTGATTTTAAGGAATTTTATATTTTTGAAAAAGTGGAAGACAAATTTTGATGGATTATTTATCATAGATTATTGTGCCTTCAACAATAAATTATAGTTATATCTTTAGGTTAAAAGAAGGACTATAGTCAGAGTGGCATATGAAGCAAACGATTTGTTATTTTTACTTAACTTAGAGAGAGACTCGCTGTACTAAAGAATGTGTAGTTTTCACAAAAGAACGCTCGCATGAGAGTACAATAATTTCCCTTTATGTGATCTTAAATGCAAGTAATATGTGCAGACATAATTCACTATTTAACAAAATTTTAGTCCGATCCTTTTCTCTCTGCACAAAAACTTAATGTGAAATTCTTAATAGTGGCCATAAAATTGTTTCTGCGAAAAAAGTACGAGATCGCAAATTCATGCATTTACTTTCAAAATGCCATTTTGCTGAACTGTGATTTTTTTTACACTTCTTGTACAGAAAAGCAAAAATTGGAGAAATATGTTACCTTCTCCCGAGGGTTTTTTTCTGTGAAAATCAACGACATTACTATTTTCTCCATTTATATAAAATAGGTTGAAATATAGCTTCGGCGGATAGAAACAAATTTTCTTGAAAAATATCAGTTCCTACCTGTAAAAAGTAAGGTTTGCGATACAGTCAGACATTGATGGCGTGGTTAGAATTTGAAAACAATAAAATAGAAAGTGGAACAAGCTGAAGATCCAATTTAATTGTATGAAATTATTTGAAACAAATCTAACAATATCAACAATTTAGAAATCGAAAGTGCACCTGAGTCCTGATCGAAAGAATTTCGAATGACATCAACTATCCAACTATCCAAGAGATTGAAAAGAATTGATATCTCAAGATGAATTAGTTGGTATTTTGTATGTAATTGAAATGGCAGCGAAAAGTTTCAAACAAAAAACAGGTATGACCCAATTCAGAATGAAAAGCAAAAATTGATTGTTTCCAAATGATCTAATAAGAAGCACCTGATTTTTTATGTTGGCATGGTACACTTGTAGTCCTAAGACACCAATATCTACTTGGACACCCATATTAATTTGGAGAGAAAATAAATCCCAACTATTAAGGCGCCAAAATCATACTTTGGTTAATTTTAGTTTTTTTTTAATTGCTTCTACTATTGAGTTGATTATGATTCCTGCTGGTTCATCAATATAAAACAAGTAATGCATGCAGTAGCAGGTAGACAAGATTAGCTTGGCTAGACAAGCGTCTTTTACCCAAAACAAACAAACTCCATTTTTTTTGTAACTTACGAATTTCTGTCCATAGTATGGTTGTTGGCGATTCCCACTGTTGCTGTACCTTTGCTGCTGTTGGTTGTAATTTTGATTATGATGATAACCACCTCCTCCGCCGCCGCCACCACCTCCTCCACCAGAATTATTGCCTCCGCTTCCAGATCCTCTATTTACATTAAAATAACGATTGTTCCCGCCGTTACCACCACGTCTACGATTATTATTATAATTCGATTGGTAATTATTACTATTGCCTTGATTATGATAATTATTGTGTTTTTGAGGAGTGGACGAATGCATTTTAGATTTGCCAGCAAATTCATTGGGCAGAAAACCTTCCGTTTGTGAGGGATATTGGGGCAGGTGCCTTGCGTAAGGTGATTCTAAATTATGGGTGAAGTTTTTGTGTGGTGTGCCCATGTTTATTTATTACGAATTCAATTTTTTAATAACACTTTTTCTTATATATCTTAAATTTTTATGTAAACAAATTTTTGTTATGCTTCCTGTGACAAGCAAGAAAAAAGTAACCTTGTTCCACACACGAAACCACACTTATCAAAATGGACAAATAGGTTCCACATTTAATGAGAGAAAAAATCATTTCATCAATGGCTGTGTTCAGCGATTTAAAATATGTAAATTATTTTAAAGGCTCTCCCAAACCAATGCGAATCATTCGGTGCGGCGAAGAAACATTCGTCAGTCAAAATTTATTTACATGGTGATATATGAGATTGCCAACACCAACGCGGCGGAGAAACATATGAATTAATTTTGACTGACGAATGTTTCTTCGACGCAACGTATGTTTCGCGTTGGTTTGGTAGAGCCTTAAAGGCTCTCCCTAACTAGGGCGAAAGCGGAGCGAAACATTCGCAACGATATATAAAATAATGCGAACACGATTTGACATGTGATGATACATGAATAATTTAAGGAATGGTTCTATCCCACAATCTATCAGCAAGCAAGTGTGGAAGCAAAATATGAAAAGTCATTTCTTTCCCACAAATTTGGTAGTCGCGTGGAGATCTTTCCCACTTTCAATTTGACATGTATTAATACACAGTGGGCTAGTATGGAAGGGCTATTAGAGCTACAAGTTTAAGTAAAATCGGAAGTTAAATTCGAGCGTATTATTTATTCGTAAGTTTATGTAACATTTCCTGTTGTTGTGGACTGCAACTTACAATGGGCGCATTCAATACAAAATTTGACAACTGCTGAATATAAAGTACTTAATTTTTTGTCGTTGAACGTAAAATTATATGAAATGTCAGTTTTGTATGGAGAGCCTTTTTTTTGTATAGAAAAGCTGTCAGCTGAATTTTCAGTTGGGAATTTCTTGCTGAAAATTCAGATATAACGTACCTAAACTTCACTAAACGTAACTGAATGTCAGCTAACTTTTTATGACAGCTGGCCAATCAGAAGCTCCATCTGAAAATAAAGTACTGAAAATTTTGATGCGTTGAATCCGGCCAATGACAAATCGCAAAATCTTGTTGTTGGTCACGTAGAAAGTATTTAAGGCTGGTATTCACCGAGCGATCATAACTTAAGAGCCTCATAAACCTATTCACCAAGGAATATTGTAATGTTAAATTCTTAAAAAAAACTACTACCTATTGTTTTGGTTCAGAGATTATACCTATTTAAAGACGAAAGTAGAAAATGTTTTTAGTTTATTGATATTCTCTTGGCGTCTGCCTAGCCTAGCCAGCTGTCTTTCATTTCCAATTGGGAATTCTTGGTTGGTTTTTCGAACATTTGCTCTCATATTCAAGCATTGGCTCTCTTTTTCGAACATGGAAAAATACTTATGAGTGTTTGGTGAATAGCACAAATAATTTCCAAGTTAAGAAGCTCATAAAGTTGAGAGCAATTTGTGAGCGATCGATGAATACCAGCCTTAATGTAATTTTTGTTATTGAAACACATTTTTCGTAGTTGTTGACATGCTTGGACATACATTTTTGCGACTGCATTGGATTTTTTTTAGACATGTTCCATAGTCTGGCCATCGTTCATGGCCTGTGGAGGCGGCATGGTATGGCCTGCGGAGTTGGGTTGTTACTCACTGATGGGAAAATTATGCCATGTCTTTCATTAGCCTTTTACAACTTCTTCTATCTTTTCCAACAAAATTTACTGACACATTCAACAAAAACCAGAAAAAAACTCACACACACTTGAAACGTCACATGATGGAAAAACTTTAAACAGCGATCATGCCTTGTTCAAAAAGTTATTTTTTTCGTCATGTCGCTGCATGGACATGGATTTTTTAAACTCCATTGGATTTTTCTAGACATGTTCATAATCTTGCCATCGTTCAATGTCTTTGGAGGCGGCCCGTAAGCAAAACCGACGAATTGAACAGAAGTTGCCTGGCAATGAAATGTTCACCCAAGCAAAAAATTATTTTTGGCATCGAAAATTCTACTGCCTCAAATATTTCCAACTGAGCCACCGCGTAACAACAATACAAAACCGTTCGTCAGCGAATGATTCCCGTTTGTTTTAAAGATCTTTCTCCCAAGCCAACACAAAGTGCACTGACGGCATTTTTTTTGTCATTTGGAATTGTGTAACTGCAATTTTATCTAGACTTGCCTGTTCGCTCTCCCACCTAGTTACTTTGCTACCGGTAAATTTATCTGTAAAATATAGGTTACCAAAATCGCGTTTTTGTCATTGTGGCTTTTTTGCATGGACAAATAGTCAACGGTGAAGATACGCGTAGCAAGGATTACCGAGAAATGGTGACAAATTTAATACAAAAAAGTCTTGTTCTCAAAAGTTCCTCTCAAATTGCTTAGTTATCGATGGCAAGAAACATAAGTTGCTGTCCCAACTAACAATTCAGCTTCTTTTAGCTTAAAAATATTGATGTGCTGTAGGATTTAAATTTCTTATACACGTAACAAGCTATATAACTGCTTCTTGAAAGCCGAATAGAAATAAGAAAAAGAAGACTTACCGTGTTTGCAAGCACTCTTATAAGCTTCTAAAATTGATATTACAGAAGATGATTGAAGATGTCACTTTAAAAAGGCTGCATAAGGTTTTTATATAAGTTGCTGCCTTTAAAAGTTTTCTGTAACCATTTTCAATAAGCTTTTTTGAATACTTCGATACGGCTTGTAAGGTTTTACTAAAGAATCATAAAAGAATGACCACGTTCCGGTGGTAGGCAGATATTTGGTATCTGAGATACTTGATCATCTGATACGTTTTCGAACGACCAAAACCGTGTACGTAACCAAACCAAATGGCAAACGAAAACCAAGAAAATGAACAGATGAGATGTCAGCTGTTAGTATAAAGTCTCTCCCATACCAACGCGCAAGCTGCGGGGAACATTCACCGACAGCAGTTTTTGTTGTTGCTTAGCGTTATTTATTTGTCATTTTGTTTTTATGACTGAGAATGATTCGCCCTGCATAGCGAATGTTTCGCGTTAGTTTGGGAGAGCCTTTATCCAAATTTTTGGGATAGCTTTAGATTTCTTTTTGACATCAGCTGTTCGCTTCATCAGCTGGTTTTTCCTTAGGTATTCGGGTGGTAGGCAGATATGGTATCGAGATACGTTAGTATCTGGTATGTTTTAGAACGACCAAAACCGAATGCGTAACCAAACCAAACCAAACCACCCTTCACAAAATAAAATGAACAGACGAGATGTCAGCTGTTTATATAATCCAAACAGATACAAAAATTTTAGACATAGCCTTAGATTTCTTTTTGATATCAGCTGTTTGTTCGTCGGCTGGTTTTTTCTTAGGCATTACAATGGCCCTTAGTAATAAACGAATTTTGAGTCGAATTTATCCTAAATTAAATTCGACTTTATTCCATACAAAAAAAATCGAATATAATCTTAATTCAGGGCCAATAACACGAACAAATCTAGATACCATTGGTGATGTACCCGAACGTGGCCAATATGTCAATCTAAAATAAAGAAGCTCGAATTTGTAAAAGTCATTTTAAAGAAGCTTTTTAAAAAACTCTATTGACATTTATAATTATATATATTGAATAAATTGAACTCGTGGAGAGAAAGATAATTAATTTAACTTGACTTTTGTCTTTTTGAGCATTCGGAAAGCTACTTTTCGTTGGTTTAAGACATAAGCTTCAATGCACGATAAACCGAAACAAGGTTTATGCTCATTAGATAAACATAACATTCGGCTTTTTCGTATATCTGGGTATTTATGTGCCGTCACGGTCAGCCTTTATGTTTTTGTTCAACTTAAAGTGAAGACCAAATTTAAGTATTTAAATAAATTGTTTTTAAATTCTTAATAAGCAGTAGAAACATTTATAATAACAATCAAATAAAGAAAGATTATTTTTCTTTTCTCCGAACATAAGCAGATGACTGTGACTTCGGTGGCGTATTTTTTCTGCTGGAAATTATTAAAAATATGCTTTATTACTTATTTATTTTAAGACTATTGAAATAAATTTTAGACTATTGAAATAAAAATGGAGCAAGGGAACTGCTAAACAAATCGTTTACATTTCATGTTCATGTGTGAAAATTTTTTATAGAAGCTCGGAGTTATTTAAAGGGAAGTTTAAAGTTTTAAAAAGGAAAAGGCTGATTAAGTTTTTGCATCTTCCAAATTATATCTAAGATGGCTGAGTGGTAAGAGTGATGAACTGTCACGTAGGAGTTCCCGAGTTCGATCCCTAGTGAGGTAAAAATATAATTTATGTTTTATAATTGTATCCAATACTATAATTAATAAATAACTGAATTTGATACTTGATTTCAAATAAAATGTGCAGTAAAAATCACATTAAAAAATAAAAATAAAAATTTATCTTTTTTTTATTTATTTTTGTTCACCTTCTATAAGACTTTGTATTTTACTTTTATACAACAATGCCCGAAACTATCTGTCAAGTTGAAGTGTCATTCAAATTTCCAATATCGCTCGTTAAAGGTTAGACCGCACACAACTGCAGCGGAACTACACTTCACGACGCGGCAAAACATTATTTGTATGAAATTGTATGAGCTATATCGCACTAAGCGGCAACTGAACTTCATAACATTTCATACTAATTATTATGAATAGCAGTTCCGCTGCAGTGCAGTTCTGCCTAGTGCGGTCTAACCTTACAACTTCGTATCGGCTTCTTTAGGCTTTTAAGCCGTAACTACATAGACCTACTTTTGTACAAAAGTGAGAAATTAAAATGCTCGCTACAGAAACGTGCTTGCACAAAAACATACGAAAATTGTTCTAACATGTAAATTAGACCACCATGCACGATTTTCGATTGTTTTTTTGCAAGCAGGTGCCTTCAGAATAGATATTTATTTCTCACTTTTGTACTTTTGTACAAAAGTAGGCCTATGTACTTAAGGCTTTATACAATCTGCTACTTTTAAAAGATCTGCGAATAAGTTTATAAGAAGATTTTCCGAAATCACTTATACAAGCTAATTTTAGCTTGTATAACATTCTCCTTTTTATGCTTAAGTAAACTTTACAAATATCTTATGGAACTTCTAAAGCCTATTCTACTAAGCCGAACCGAAACTGAAATGTTAGTTGGGCTCACCCAACTAACAGTTTTACTCCTATATTCATCCATAGAAGCTATTTATAATCGTTTATTGCACTCATTTAATCTCTCTTTAGTACTAAATAAAGTTAAAAAGGAGAACTTTTTAACTCCTATAGCACCTTAAAGAAGGAAATTCAGTTGCTATGAAGAACATTCTAAGAGAGTTCGAAAGAAGTGCTAAATGAGTAAAGTATAGAGTGTGAAGAAAAATAAAAAAGAATCAAGTAGGTAAGCCTAAGGATCGAACTTTGGATGCCTCTCACTACTTGTCGAGCTCGCTAACCGCTCGGCCAATCTCATATATGAAATAATAAGCATTAAAACCGATTGACTTTCTCAAAGAATTTCGTAACTCATAATTTATCAAAACAAAAAAAAATTATTGAAAGCGTTTTCGCCTGCCGCACGTGAATTAATATAAGAGTCTAATATTTTCATTGCACATAATTATTTATGCAAATAATAAAGATTTTCACATAACACGTTTTACTTGAATTGCAAATGGTGGCAAAATGGAGTCATGGCGTTTGCAATATAAGACTTTCCATATTTGCTTATATAAACATTATAGCAACCCGAGCAAGATACTAACTTTAAGGATTGCATTAATATTTCTTTGGATCACTATTGGATATGATTAAAGAAACAATAGTAGCTGATGTTATTGCTAATTGAAAGTCTAATGGATCAGTTTTATCACCTTTGACTCCTATACCGATTTGGTCTCCCATCAGAAGGATTTATGGGTCACTAAGGAAACGAATGGCACTTTAATGTCTGAAATCGGAAGCAATTTTGTTAGTTGGGCAGTGTTCCCCCGTCCCATGCTGTATGTGCCTATTTTTAATGCTAGGTGATGCAGTGAGACAGGTAGATTAATTTGATGTGAGTGAAAAAGAGATGGGTAGATTCCACCCAAATTGCACCGATGCGCCACTTTCAAACAATATTCTCGGATTCAACATGATAGATTTTTTATTGTGTGAGTGAAAGGTAGATAGATTTCAAGGGTGGGAGATAGGGATGGGTAAATTGAACTGAGAGGATTTACTCATCATCGTATGGACACAACGAACAATTAACATCAAGCATTAATGTCGATTTCTTTTCAACTATTGGAGATCAAATCTTTTTTTTTGTTGTAAGGAACTCGCAAACAAAATAAATTTTTTTCTGTGATTGATTGTATGTGTGTGCAATTTGACAGGCCCGAACGCACAATTCTTAAATTTTTTTTTTGAAAATGGAAAATTTGTAATTCTTAATACATATAGTAAATTTTATTTAATTTATTTTATTTTATTTACTGAAGAACGTGAAGTTTATACTTTTACACCACGCAAATAATTTAATTGAACAAATTGACTGAAAAGCTAAACGTAAACAATAGCCAGAGAAACGTCAAATCTTCCTAGTGTGTGTGGAAGTCGGTGTAAATCTTTCTAAAATTAAAGATTTGATTTGTTTAGAAAATTTGATCTTTTCTTCTAAACAAATCAAATTTCCCCTTCACAGTTTTGATTTTTTTGTTGAAAGGAAATCCACATAAAAAATCCAATGTGGACAGCACTATCTATTTTATTTAAAACACTTTTGGTTAACCAGGAACGTAATTATAATTTATTGTGAATAGGTCTTTGACGAATTTTATTAAAACGTCAAAATAAAAGTTTTGTTTTGCTGTAGTTTTTCCCAAAAATAACTTTATTATCGTATTTAATCAAATATTTCTTCATGCTTATTGAATTAAAATGTTAATTCCAGAAGATCAACAAAAATACAAAATACTAGTCGAAAAATTATATCGAAAATGCCAAGATACTCAAACAGAAAACGAGCGTTTGGTCCTCAGGTAACATGCAAATCACAGCAAATTATCCAAAATTGTTAATAACTTTTATAACATTTAATTTAGAATAACAAACACTAAAAAAATACTAAAAGGTCGCACAAGAGATGTTGAAATACTCAAAAAGCGATTGGACCGATATAACGATAACTGGCGACACGTTCCAATGGTTGTACCCCATCGAACTCGCAAGACCGAATTGAAACGCGGTCCCAAACCGAAACCCAAAATTCCTGGTGAAACTCGAGGTCGTGGCCCCGCCAAGCAAAAGAAAACCAAACAAAAACAACAGGAACAACAAACGCCTCCAACTCCAGCAGACAATGCATCCCCGATTAAAACGACTGAATAGCTTTTACTCATTAGCCATTAAGAGACGAGAAGTGATGCTACTTCTTTATTTTATTGTTCGTTCTTTATAAGCCACATGACTCAAGTATAAGTACTAAACAAAATAATAAGTAAAATTAATATATGAAAATAAAGAAAATATAAATGTGTTTAAAATATCCTTCAAGGATTCTCTCTTAGCAAATAATATACATGGATAAACATTTAAAGAAGTGAAGAGACTCGACAAGGCAGTTTCTTTTACTCGGTTTGTCGTAGGCGGGCTAGACGCTGAGAAAGCTCATCTTGTTCCTGTGAGACTTGAGTGGATGCCCCGATTGTTGAGCTTTGTGGTCCACTTGGTAGCTCCATGTTCAATTCCAATCTAAAAGAAAAGCAAACAGAAGTTTTTGGTTAGAACAAAAGAAATAAAGGATGCGAGGAGGGAAGCGGTGGACAGCGGGTTGGAAAATTTAATTTAGATTCCGAATCTTAACCGAAATGATTAGCTTGTTGGTTAAGACAGCTCCGTCTTTTCAGTGCAAAATGCAGTAATAAATGCGATCGAATTAATTTCAAAAAAATAACATCACACTTACCCAGCTTCATCGGCGACTTGCTGCAACAAACTATCCACATCACCCTGTGGCACAGACGTAGTTGTTGTATCTGACATAGTATTCTCCATCACTGAGCTCTGTACATCTAGATCTTCGAATTGCGTCTCGAATTTCTCCATGAGATTCGATATCTTCTCCAAATTCATTCCCTTCATAGCTGCATCCATAGCCTTAACAACCCCAGCCATCGAACTGGTAACCTTTCTAGTTGTCAAGGCCGATTGCACTCGACTAGCAACAGCATCAACTCGAGCACTCATTCGCAAATAATTGACAGCTTGATTCTTTTGGCGAATTGCATTTTCAGCATGTATTCGAGCCACATCCATGTTGCCCTTCTGGATTGCTTTTTTCGCTTTGACTTTTTCGAGTTTTTCTTCTTTTTCGCATTTTTTCGACTGCCGTTCTAGATCCTTCACAGCAAATTTTAGATTGAACATGTGTTCTAGAGAATTTCTTAAAAGTTAAGGAAAATAATTGGGAAATCTTGTAAACCCTCAATTGGAGGGAGGTGGTTAATTATTTGTTTATGAAACATGCACGCACAAAAGATAACAACTGGATAAAAATAAATATAAGGTTTATCTTTTTAAAAAGGATACTTTCCATTGCAGAGACAGACATATCGTTACCCAGTTTGATTTCTTTTATAGAAAATGAAATATAAAAAAAAGTTAATGTAAATTCGAATGAATTTATTTGGAAAATTAAGACGAAATTTATGTTTTTTCTTTGTGAAAACAAAATTGTTTTTCCTCAGGTAAAGAAAAGTGAATCACTTTTTTAGAGATGACAGCATAGATGTCAAATATTTGACATATAGAATCTTGTTGGTGTTTTAAGCGACATCTATGGGTAAAAAAATAAAATTATTCTTTCTAAAATTTGAAGAGACATCTATGATCAAACAAAATTCGAGGTGACATCTATGGGAAAAATCTAAAATCTTGGTGTAATCGGAAGCAAGAACCTTTGTACTAAAGAAGGGGAATGTTGGGGAAAGATTCGAAATGACAAGGAGTTAACAGTTCGACAAAAGGAGAAATACAGAGCGAAGATAAATTTAAATCGAATATCCAAAGCGGATGCGATAAATATGTGCTTTTTCGGTTATTTGAAATAATTTATGGGAATACACTGGACATTAAATTATTTGTAGTAAGTAAGGCATCCGGATAAAGGTTAGACCGCACATAACAGCAGCGGAACTACACTTCACGAAGCGGCAAAACATTATTTGTATGAAATTGTATGAGCTATATCGCACTAAGCGGCAACTGAACTTCATACAATTTCATACAAATTATTTTGAATCGCAGTTCCGCTGCCGTGCAGTTCCGCCTAGTGCGGTCTAACCTTAAATGTACTTTGCCGGATAAATGTACTTTATGAAGTATAATGTGCTTTTAGATGCGAACAAAAATTTTTCTGGACCATCCCCCCATCCCATTTACAACTGTAAGGTGAATCATTGACAATGATAAAAAAAATTACAGATAAACTGCTAAATAACAACAAAAATGAGACAGAAGTTTCATCAATTTTACTCGAATTTGGCCTCGTCTAAACCAACGCGAAAGCGGCGCGGAACATTCACCGATGGCATTTTTTGTTGTTATTTAGCGTTGTTTATTTGTCAGTTTTGTTACCATTGTGGAATGATTCGCCCTGCATAGCGAATGTTCCGCGAATGTTCAACGACCAAATGATAGCAAAACTGACAAATAAACAGGCTACATGAAATTTGGCCCAAATTTTATATGGGCCCGAACATAAAATGAAAAATGGCCCAACAATGTATATGGGAAACAACAAAAACAAAAAAAGAGTTTAAAATTTGTAAATTAGGGTAATTTTTTATTGTAAGATTGCATTATTAAAAATGGCCCCAAACTTTTACAGCCTTATGCATAAACGAATTATAGCGAGTGCATAGTGCTATGCACTCTTTATAATGCCTCTGAACGCAAAAACCTTATTCATAAACTTATGCAACGTTGAATAGAGGCAACATAAGCTAAACGCGTTTGGAGGTTGTATAGAGCCAACATAAGGGTTGTTTAGTATCGGAATGTCACTTTGACTCACACACAACAATAATGTAGATAGATATTAGGGGGGCGCTTATTTTTGTAATCTTTAAGGTGTTGAAATCTGACTATCAAAATATTTTATAAAATTAAATACAACAATAAATAATTTTGGTTTTGTTAATTTATTGTACATTTTTGTTGTGATGTTGTTTAAATAAAATTAAGAATATTTTTTTGTACACTTTATTTAATAGAATCTACTTAATAAGTGTAAAAGATTTAAAGATTTTCCATCAAATCTTACAACTTTTGCAAATGCTCGACGGCATGCGTGATTTAAATAAAATTATACAAAGACATACCTTCATCACTTTCACGGGAAAATACAAATAAATTTTAAGCATTACAAAATAAGCACCACCCTTTTATTTTTCTCCTCAACAAAAACATCACGATGTGAGTGAATGGAACAATTCATGGAATAAATCAAAAATTACGTTTTTTTTGTTTCAAATATTTTTAATTTTATTTGGAAACACAAAACACCAACAAAGTAACTGGCTAATTATAATAATATTAAAAGAAATTAATAAAAAAAACAAAAAGCATCCAATCGCCAGCAGAATTACTTCTATTGATTTTTCACACACCACACACACAGCTGGGTCTCCTTTGTCAGTTTTGAAAGTAAAACGTAATAGATTTCTCCTTTATGGTACTAATTTTGACACAAGCTCATTATAACTATAATGGGATGAAAAATATTTTATGCATAACAATTTATGCAACGTTGTATAGTGGCTACATAAATCCTTATGCAGTGCATAACTATTCATCTGTTCAGCGGATTCTAATGAATACGGCTGTTATTCTTTAACCAAAATACTTTTACAACAAAAACTTTGATAGCAGACCGACTGACAACATAGGCGCTTGCCAGGCGACTGAGCATACCCTAAACGTTGCGACGGAGTCGCGTGAGCGGGACAGAGGACCCAAAAAGGGAGTTAAAATCCTTGAACCTGTGAAGCGGGCCAGGCAAAGTACTTTCAAGGCTCTCACAAACCGAAGCACAGTGTGGTATTTTGACCTGAAACGTGGCCATAAATCAATTTTGTCAACTTTCACTTCCAGGATTAAGCATGTGTCCCATAACAGGTATATAACCAGGCTACTCTTTAGTGACGTCGATCTATAAATTCGTCACCCCGTTCGCGACAACGTTGCAACTTGCACGAGTTTGTTTGCGATTTAAAAAAAAAGTGTATTTCCTGTGTTTTTTTAAAATCTTAAAAGTGATTTTTGTGAAAAAATTTGATATGGATATCAAGGTATGTAAAATATTTTAAGCAAAGAAATTTTTATATATTCAACTTAAGTTCTTCATATCGATGAGTTAAAGAATGTACTTACAAAATTTGCACTTTTTCTGTTGTTTTTACAACACCCCGCAACAAAGTTTGTCATATATTTTATTTAACTTCTGGATATGTAGAACAATCCTGCATTTCAGAACCATTCACAAGTTTTCACCTAAGAAAAACCAAAGCATTTGAAAAAAACTCCTTTCAAGCGACCATAACTAAAAATTATTTATATTATTCCAGATGACTCTAATTCCACCTTGTCTTTGACCAGGAAACAGCTCCATGAGTTGGTAAGAGGAAAACTTGAAGATTTGGATAAAAAATGTATGGATATAACAAACTGTCCCCCAGAGAAAAAAGATGAACTTAAAAAAATTATCAAGGCGTTCAAAGCGAACTATAAACGGAGATGGCAACTCTGCAACTGCACAGAAAAGCGTTTCTTGGATAAGAATGAAGAGAGGCTTAGCGAAGAAGTAACACTACCTGTTGGCATACTTCCCGGAAGGTGACCGAACAAAACGTCGAAAAACAGAGGAACTTCGAAAGAGTGTGTCCTTTGATAAACTGACATACGCAGCACAGATGAGTCAACGAGCAGCGGAAAATATTGATGTCGCAAAAGTGATGGAGGTTGTGACCAAAACTCCAACCAGGGCTATGAAGTTCCGGAAAGCAGCTGCGATTGGCAGTAAAACCCTGAAAACTGAGAAACACACTCCTGAAAACGCTTTGAGGATATTCGTCGAAGCTAATTTCTTCGTAATTTTGATTAAGGGGGTCGCAGGTATTTAAGACTTGGTTACTTGCATACTGGGACATAAAATTTTGGAATGAAATTTAAACACCCGGATTAAGAAAATTTCACTCATAAATAAAAGGAAAAAAGGGATTTTCTAGGTAAAAGTATCATTCAGTTTTTTTCTAATTTCTTATAAACTATGACATTTATCGGAATGAGGTTTTTAGTATTTGACTAAAAATATATCAGGTCATTGAATGTTGACAAAAAAAATGTCCTTGATAAACAAATTTTTTTGAAAAAATAAATTAAAAACCGAAAAAAAAATTTTTTTTTTCTAAATTTCAACTTTAAAACTTAATTTCACAAAAAAACTATTAAATTAAACAACTTGAATCAAAAAACAAAACAAAGAATAAAATATTAGATTTAAAAAAAATTATAGCACAATGTTGTACGTGCTTTTTTTGATTTTTAATAATTTTTATTTCTTTCGGCTAATCGGGATGGGCATTTAAGTGGGTTTTACTTTACCTAAAAACTTTACCTAAAAAATGAAAATTTATCCTTCGAAATAACTTTTTAGTCATCAAAATACCGCACTGTGCGACGATTGTAATTTTTCTCTTGTTGTTGCTTCTTACCTACATATATTAATTTTGGGTCAGTTTTTCATTTTGTGTTTTGGCCATATTTTATAAGTTTGGGGCCATTTTTCAAATTTGAAAATGGGGCCATATTTCATTATGAAAAAAAAGCCCCAAATTTTGGACCATTTTTACTTGCATATACATACGTAGTATAGGGCAAGTTTTGGATTCGTGCAAAAAAAAAAATCGAGATAATAATTTTCACTAACATTACGATGGTAGTAGCTCGTAGCGTAATGGTTAGTGCGTTCGATTTTCACGCTGGAGGTCTGGGATCGCTTCCCAGCCTTGTCCACCTAAAAACTAAAGAGTTTTTTTTCAGGGCTACTGCCTCTTGCGAGGAATTGACAAATCCTCCAAGAGTATTACTTGTCACGAATAAGGGCTTCTCGTCCAGCCGTTCGGATTCGGCATAAAATTGTAGGTCCCTTCCATTCCTGTCGAGAGGCGCACACAGGAATGGTTGCGAGTTGTTAGTCACTAGGCCCTGGTTCTTCATGAGCCGTTGTGCCACCCGATTTATTTTTTTTTTTTTAACATTACGATGATAGAGAACGCGAAAAAAGTGGGTCTCGCAATTCTGTCTGTCCGTCTGTCTGTACATTGACCTGCAGCCTTTTTTTTTAGCTCAAAAAATAACGGTACCTGTCATACAACCAATATAGCAAAATTGATTTATTTCAAAAACGGCTCTAACGATTTTCAAAAAAAAAATACAAGGTACTAAAATTACTAAAATAAATATTTTGTTAGAAAAAAAAATTTATAACGGTTATTAACGGTACCTGTCATACAACCGATTTTTTGGTTTTCAAATTTCTCGTTAACTACTACACCGATTTCAACCGATTTTTAATTTTGTGTGAAAATTGTATTTTATTAAATACTAAAAGTGAATATACCAAATTTTATTTTGAAAAATGTTAAAGATTTTTTATATATACAAAATTAATTAAAAAAAAAACGCTCTAACGATTTTTGAATTTTTTTTTCATAAATTCATATTTATTAAGCAAATCAGATGGCATACTTATTTTTGAGCTCTAGTTTTTAGTTTAGTTAGTTTTTATGACTCTTTATTATTTCATAATATCGAAAATAACGTAATTTATTTAAACTTAAGTCTTATTGGTTTGGCCTATAGGGCCGTCTACCAGACTGACATATTAAATATAAATACATTATGCAAATAATAGAAACAACAATAACTGTATATACTTAAGATACGCTTGTATTGTTTTAATATAAAGAATCTCCTTCAATTAAACATTTTCTATATTGAAGTGCAGCAACAACATAACTATAAAGAGCATCCCATACCCTTCCCCTCCATTAAGTACCTATACTGAGCAGTTCAATTTCATCCAGGCTGGGCTTGCTGAAGCATCTCCTTCGAAATTCCCTTAAGACCGGGCATATAGCAAGAACGTGATAAATATCTTCACGCGCTTTCATATTGTAAATACTGCATATTATAGGTAGATCAGGTCGGTGTGGCATAAAATTCAAGTTCAACAACTCTCCCGCCCTTGCCTTAAAAATAACGCTTATGTTTTGGTATGTAAGTTGAAGATTAAACGACTGTAATAGCATCTAAATAAAGAGGAACTGGCTTCTGATGAGTAGGTATTTCTCGTACAAGACTCTTCCAAAATGTTCAAGTAATTTTTTGAACTTGGTTCTTAACTGAGACGGGTGTTCGTTTGGAACTATTTCCAGATCAGTATCGTATAACGTGGCAAGGTTCTCCCACTCTGCTATCATGTTTTCTTTCACACGAATTACTTCGTAAAGGACGATTTTTGGAATTCTTTTATCCTCCATATCCATAACTTTAACAATGCAGTTAAAATGCATCGTAATGGTATCCATAATCAAAAGTAGTGTCCCTGTTTCTAAATGCAGCATATAGTTTGGCGTATTTCTTGGCAGTCGGAAGATCCTTTTAATAAAATATCGAAGGAATTTTTCGACCAATTCAAATGAGCAACTACCCCATACTTGGGCCCCATAGAGGAGGATTGATGATGCTGTGGACCGAAACAACTTCAATTTTGCACTTTCCTCAATGTGTTTGCTCTTTATGCAATGCTCCCATAACGAAGAGATTGCTCTTTTCGCATTGGCTAATTTTCCTTCTAAGTGCTAATTCATTTTTATGTTTGGCGTAATCACAACTCCGAGGTATTTTTATTCACGTACAATCTCAACTGCTTCTCCGTTATAGAACCACTTTTCGCTACGTGCTTGCCTGCCATCTTCACCTCGGAACACCATTATTTTTGATTTTTGCAGGTTCACTTTTAAATTCCATCTATTGCAGTTTTATCTATTTATCATCATCTGCATTTTATCTACAGTATCTGCAAAAAAGACAATATCGTCTGCATTCATAAGTGCAGGTATAGTGACTCCTCCCACAGTTATTCCACCTCTTGTTTCCTCTGTAATATCATCGATAAACATGATGAAAAGCAAAGCACTCAGGATACAACCTTGCTTGAGACCCATAGTTGTTTCAAACTCTTCAGATATAGTCTCTCCATCCCAAACGTATGCGATGTTGTTATCGTAGATTGCTCTCAGAAAACATATAATTTTACTTGACACACCTAACGCATATAGCTTGGAGAAAAGAGCTTCACGTTAAATAGTGTCGAAGGCTGAACGGAAATCGACAGAGAACTTATTTTTGAGCTCTACCTTTTTTAGCTATTAAAATAACTAATTTATAATAATTCATATTCATAGTAATCATTTATATTTTAAATTGTTATTAAAACTTTCTTTTTAATGATATCATAATGTTATGGAACCAATATTTATATGTACAAGTACATTGTCAATTTCAAGCTTCGTTAAAGTTGTTAGCTGTAGTAGCCCGTAGCGTAATGGTTAGTGCGTTCGACTGTCACGCTGGAGTTCTGGGATCGCTTCCCAGCCTCGTCCACCTAAAAACTAAAAAAAAATTTTTCAGGGCTACTGCCTCTTGCGAGGAATTGACAAATCCTCCAAGAGTATCACTTGTCACGAATAAGTGCTTCTCGTCTAGCCGTTCGGATCCGGCATAAAATTGTAGGTCCCTTCCATTCCTGTCGAAAGGCACACACAGGAATGGTTGCGAGTAGTTAGTCACTAGGCCCTGGTTCTTCATGAGCCGTTGTGCCACCCGATTTTTTTAAGTTGTTAGTTACGAGACCAAGTTTTGTGCGATCCAGTCGTGAACATTTTTCATTTTACGTTTGGGGCCATTTTTCATTAGTAGCCCAGTCAAAATAGACATACAAATCTCAAATCCTGAACAAAATTCCGATAACTCTTAAACTCGGTGAGGGCCTTCCAGTGAATATAACGCAGCAATGACTAAAAGTCTCCAACGATCCGACAGGAGCATAACTTTTTAAGCATGGTTAAGGGTCGAAAAAACCAGTTTTTAGGAAATAACTTTTCAATGACAAATGCCATCGAAAAGAAGTTCGAGTACAGTTTGTAGATCATTAAATTCTCTATAAAAAAGTGCCCACTTTTTTCCTACGACCAATAATTAAGAAGGTATAGCTATTTAAAAATAACATAAAATGACGAAAATATTGTTTTTGTTTAAAATAACTGTTAAACCGTCAATGCTTTCGAACAAAAGTCTTGAAACACTTTGTAGACAGCAAAATGTTTTATAAAAAAATAAACAACTTTTTTTGCCTTGAAAATTTTGAATGTAACAAAAACAACTAAAGTGTTCTACCACCCAAGTTATTTTTGGCTGAAGTTATAGCTTTTTCACGAGTGCCACCCCGATCATCAGACTTCTTTGTGTGGTGCTGAGTCTTAATACGTTCATTTTTATTTGAAAAGCTTTGCCCGTCATGGGGATTGAACTTAAGACATCAACTGTGACTGGAATTCGGAAGCCGACGGCCTACCTACGACCTATAATCTAGAAAATATAGATGTTAAAAAAAAAAAAAAAAATGACGAAAATATTGTTTTTTTTTTTAGTATAACTGTTAAACCGTCAATGCTATCACAAAAAGTCTAGCAGCACTTTTACCAATCATTTTTCCTACGACCTATAATTTATAATACAGAGCTTCGGAAAACAAAAAATTGACGAAATTATTGTTTCTTTGAGAATAACTGCTAAAGCCTAGTACGCTGCTAATGTGAAACGAAAAATCCCATACAAAAATGACATGACGAAATCATAAACGACAAATATTTTTCTGTGGTACGCAGTTCGACCAACGAAATTGTTGATTATACCAGATCGCTTTGACAAGTCTCCACTTTATTTTCGCACAGAATTGATTGACTGGACAATTAATTGTGTGCGGAAAAATAACATTTGGGTTTGTTGGTGTTTTTTTTTTGTTACTTTCATTTCAGCATGGCTGTTGTTTGATTTTTTCGTTTGATTTTGTTTTACTTATTTGCGATTTGTGAAACTCTTGTGTTTTCGTAAGCATTTCGTTGTCTTTTTGGAGACCACAGGAAAATTTCGTTTCGCATCAGCAGCGTACTAGGCTTAAGTCGTTAATGATATTGAAAAGTAGTCTAGGTACAGTTTGTAGACCATACATTTTTCTTTAAAAAATATAAAACTTTTTTTTTCTACACGCAGTGTTCCTAGACTTTTTTGTCGAAAGCATTGACGGTTTATCAGTTATATTAAACGAAAACAATATTTTCGTCATTTTATGTTATTTTTAAATAGCTATACCTTCTTAATTATTGGTCGTAGGAGAAAAAGTGGGCACTTTTGTATAGAGAATTTAATGATCTACAAACTGTACTCGAACTTCTTTTCGATGGCATTTGCCATTAAAAAGTAATTTCCTGAAAACTGATTTTTTCGACACTTAACCATGCTTAAAAAGTTATGCTCCTGTCGGATCGTCAGGGACTTTTAGTCATTCCTGTGTTATAGTCACTGGAAGGCCCCCACCAAGTTTGAGCGTTATCGGAATTTTGTTCAGGATTTGAGATTTGTATGTCTATTTGGACTGGGCTATATACCTTTTTAATTATTGGTCGTAGGAAAAAAAACTATACTTAAATTGAGTTGGTTTACTAGTCAAGCTTTCATTTCAAAATTGAGTAATAAGGTAAAAAAAAGAAAACTTTCAAAGTAAACGTCAGTAATCAATAAATAATAGATGTCTCTAATAATTTTTAAGTTCTTCGATATTACTCTACTTAAAATATTTGATATTTAACATTAATAAACTAAGGCGTACTTTTAGATCTCATTATCTTTTACGGCTGACTTATCGCAGCCCGAATACTTAAGTGCCCCATAGACCACTTTTTCGGGAAACTGAGTTAAAGATGCAGTTACACTAATTCGAATATTCTCTTTCGTTTGGTGCTATCGCCGTTGCTCTATCTCAATTATTAACGAAGTTACAGACAGCACTTTTGCTCTATAAACCACACATTTTTGGGTTATTTTGATGCTTATTTGCCGTATATCCAAAATTTGTACTAGGTGGGACAATTTTTCTAGGAAAGTTTGAAATACAAACGCTTTATGCTTAATTGCCCCATAACCACGGGAGATTGGAAAAAAAAGTCAGGTTTTTGGTGCTTATGTGCTCTATATCCATATATCCATAAGAAGTAACATTTTCGCCGAGTAAATTAATAATGTAAAATCCTTAATTTAAACCCAAAGATACTGTCTTTGTTTTAATTCAATATCTATTGATTATTTACCATCGTTTCAATTTTGGTTTGGATCTTTTTCAGGGCTGAAAAAGTAATATCGACCTTTTTTTTTTAAATATTGTGAAAAAAATAATAAAAGAGGTAGAAACAAGGAAAAAAAAAATAATTTTAAATAAGAATATTTATATATCTTCAGGTTCACAAACTTAATAACTGCATTTAATGTATTCTAAATAAAGTTTTTATCGATGATAATTAAACATTTTTTATTTTTTTTTTCTTAATAAAATGGATAAAAACAAAAAAGGTCAAATAGAAATTTAATTTAAAAAAAGGTGACAAAAATAACAAAACTTACTCCTACGAATGTTGAAGTATTTTTAAAACCAATTCCGAATAAAATTGAATGTATTTTTCTAGGAAATTTTATGGACCAAAGTTCATTTTCAGTATTTTTCATAATTAAGTGTTAAAATGCTCTATCATTTTCGTACGTTTCTTATCGACTTAAAAATAATCCAATCTGGTACAGAGGAAGGCACAGCCACTAAATTAATATTACTTTTTGTTTTACGTTTTTATCGCTTAAAGTAAAATTATAAAAATTAATAATGCTAGAAATTTTGAATTTTTTTATTATTTTTGATTTTGTTGATTTCCGAATGTCCAGTGCATAAAAGCCCTATATCCATAGGAAAATTGAAGTTTGGTTTTCATAGATTTCGTATTCGTATGGAAGAGGGTTCTATATCCATTTTTGACTTTTTTCAAACTTTAATTTTTTTTAAATAACCGTAACGTTTTTTGACATCAGGACTTCAAAATACAAAAAAGGATTTTTCAATTAATATTAATAAAAATTCAAAAGTAGAAATTGTCAAGCAAAAAATAACGGAATTATTTTTCAAACCTTAAAATTCGTTTTCTGAGGAATAATTTTTTTGTATATGGGGCACTTAAGTATTCAGCCGTCGTTATTACGAAAAGGTTTTTGTATAATAACTTGGCTCCTTTTTTACGATTTATGTTTTTGTTGTGATTTCACTACTTCTTGCAAAGGTTCTTTTTATCAGGAAAATTGGGTGGAATAAACGCCCAATGAGAACCTCATAAGTAAATTAAGTTTTTAATTTACGCCTTTTGTGTATGCTACAAGTCCTACCCATCTTCCAATTTTCATAAGTTAGAAGTGCTCCATTGAAATGATAACAATTGATAAGAAGTGGGTGGATGAAACGGCCCCGCATGAACAATTTCATGATTTCAACTGTATACACCTGAAAACGAACCGTTTTACCAAATTTCATAATCCTGCACCAAACAGAAGTGCTATCAATTTAATATTATTTCTGTAAAAATGGTTAGTTGCCACGCCGCCGGCCGCCCGCTGAATGTAAAATCTCAAATTTTTAATTTTTCCTTTGCTTGCATGTCAAGTCTTATCACTCTGCCAAATTTCATCATTCTACGACAACCAGAAGTGGTCCATATAATTGATATCAATTCTGCGAAAATGGGCGGATGCCACGCCCTCTGAATTTAAAATCTCAAATTTTAAAACTTTGCATTTGCTTTCACTTCTAGCCCTACCGTTCTGCCAAATTTCAGCATTCTACGACAATCAGAAGTGCTCCTCATTACTTACTTACTTACTTAGGTCCTCGGACCTATTACGTCCGTGATGTTTCCCTTACGGGACATAGGGCCTCCACTACACCTACGCGCCATCGTGTACGATTTCTTGAAATATATTTCAGCTCTCTCCAACTTTTCCCCAGTCGTGCCGATTCCTGTTCGACCGTTCTTCGCCATGTACTTCTAGGCCGGCCCACTTGTCTTCCCTCCTGTGTGAGCGGGTTCCACTGCATTGCTTGAGATGCAATGCACCGATCGCCTTTTCGAAGCGTATGGCCAATCCACTGCCACTTTCTTCTTCGTATAATGGAGTCTATGGGCTCCTGACCCGTTCTCGCATGAAGATCGGCATTGGAGATACGGTTGGGCCAGAAAATCCTCAAGATGTTTCGTAGACATCTATTAACGAAGGTTTGCAGCTTTCTAGTGACAATTTCAGTGACTTTCCAAGTGCTGCAGCCGTAAAGCAGAACGGATTCAACATTGGAGCGGAACAGTCGTAGCTTGGTCTTTAAGCTAAAAGAGTTGTTTCTCCATATTTTGGACAGCATTCCGAACGCAGCCTTTGCTTTTCTGATTCGGCTGTTTACGTCCAGTTCAGTTCCGCCACCCGTAGAGATAATACTCCCAAGATATTGGAAATCCTCTACCATCTCTACCGGTTGTCCAGAAATATTTACTTGGATTGATGAGGAAGTTCCAAGGCTGATCCTTTTAGTTTTTGCCGAGTTGATCTTAAGCCCTACGATTTCTGCTTCTCTCTCCACCCTTGTTGTCATTTGATGGAGATCCATGATCCTATGAGAGAGTAAGCATACGTCGTCCGCGTAGTCCAGATGTTTGAGGTGAGATTGCAGAGTCCACTGAATTCCTCCATTTCCATTTGACAAAGCTGCGTGCAGTACGTCACTTATCACCAACAGGAACAGTATTGGTGACAGTATACAGCCTTGCCTAACTCCACTTTGGATTTCAAACTCCTCTGACAGCCTACCTTTGTGCAAAACGTGACACCTGGATCCATCATATGTAGCCTTGATAATAGCAATCAATTTATCTGGGATGCCCCTCCTGTGCAAAGCAAGCCAAATAAATTCTCTATTGACACTGTCGCCTTTTCAAAATCGGTGAACAGCAGGTGAAGTGGTGATCGATATTCAACGCACTATTCGATGATGATCCTCAAGGTGTTGATGTGATCAACACAGGAAGATCCAGTGCGGAAACCTGCTTGTTCGGCGTCGAGTGTGTCTTCGAGGTGGTCTTTAATTCGGTCTCATATTATCCTTGCTATTATCTTGGCTACTGCAGGCAGAACGCATATTCCTCTCCAGTTTTCGCACTGTGTGAGATCTCCTTTCTTTGGGAGCTTGACAATCATTCCTTTTTTCCACTCTTCAGGAAAGCTCTCTGCTTCCCAAGCTCTCTTAATAAGTGGGTGCAGTAGCTCGCTCGATGTCGTTGGGGCTGCTCCTAAGAGCTCTACAGGAATACCGTCAAGTCCAACCGCTTTGTTGTTCTTCAGTGCTTTGATGGCGGTGATAATTTCTTCTTTACTGGGGGGTACGGTGCGTATTCGGGAAATTGTTACTTCGGGTAGCTCAGTGGGAATAGGGTTCACTTCACTTGCGAAAACGCGGTTTAAAACCGCAGAAAAGTGTTCCCTCCACCTTATGAGCTGGTCCTCATCCGAAATTAGCAGGGATCCGTTTGTGTCTTTAACCAGGTGTTGTTTAGAGCTCTGGACACCAGTGAGCTCTTTGGTAATTCTGTAGATGGTCCTACTGTCACACCTACTAGCGGCTTCTTCTGCTTCTGTAGCCAATGCGTTGATGTAGTTACGCTTATCACGTCGCACACTACGGTGAACTTCCCTCATCTTCATGCGGTACGAAGACTCAAGCTCGTTTCTCCCTGCTGCTGGGGTAGCTGCTATGCGAGCTTTAAGGTGTTTCCTTACTTCGATCCTTGCCCAAGTTTCGTCGGAAAGCCAAGCACTATTTCTTCCTTGCGCCCGGCCGACTATACTTTTAGCACCGGATATGAACACATTTTTCACAGCACACCAACGATTTTCGATGGATGTGGTTTCCGTGCTGCTGATTGCGTTCAATCCTTGTGAAAGGTGGTCCCCTAGTTGTTGGTGCACTGCGGGATCCTTTAGTCTATCTGTATTAAACTTGGGCATTCGAGAGTTTCCTTGGGATCTCCGAACTGCAGCTGTACGCAATCTTACGGTAGCAACCATCAGATGGTGGTCCCGGGCCATTCCCATGTCAGCACCTCTTCTGTTACGGACGTCCTGGAGACTGCTTCTAAAACGCCGGCTGATCGCGAAGTGGTCAATTTGGTTGGAAGTTGCTTGTCTGTCAGTCGACACCCAACTGACTTTGTGGCACGTCTTATGCTCGAACATGGTCCCTCCAATAACAAGGCCGTTGGCGTTGCAGAAATCGACAAATCGTTCGCCATTGTCGTTTCGGTTACCAACACCATGTTTTCCCATGACATGCCTTAGCCCAGTGTTGTCATTGCCAACCTTGGCATTTAAGTCTCCCATCACCATAACTATATCACCTCGTGGAACGCTATCATAAGCAGCACTCAGCCGGTTATAAAAGGCCTCCTTCTCCTCGTCAGAAGAGAGCAAAGTTGGGGCGTAACACTGTATGATGGTGACGCGACGTACTCTAGTCCGGAACCTGGCTTTCAGGATCCTGTCACCTAAAGGCTCCCAGGAAATAAGGCTTTTGAGAGCTGTTTTGGAAAGCAGCAATCCAACGCCAGATTCCCGAGCGCTTCCAGGTGTTTTTCCGGAATAGAATAGTACAGTGTTACGGGTTGGTCACTTGAACTTCCCCGAACCCAGCCATCTAACTTCACTTATCCCTAAGATGTCCATCCTATACCGCATGAATTCCTTCTCTAGTTGCAGGAATCTGGCATTCTGAGGACCTTCTTTTCCATTGTCAAGAAGCGTCTTCACATTCCAGAAACCAATCTTTGTCCGGGTACAATAGCCAAAAGTCGTCAACGAGTTATCATTAATTATCCGAGGCGTAGTGTTGGTTTCGGTAGCGGGTTGATTTCAGTTACGGAGAATGCTAACCTCCGTAACCTATCCTAGAAAGCTAGGCCTTTTCGCACTTGTAATTTTAGCCTATTTATGTATATTGGGATACATAAATAGTTGCCCGGGGACCACCACGAGGAGGTAAAACAAGCACTTCATCGTGACTGTTGCGCTACTGGCCCAGACCAAGTTCTGAGCAATCAATAGTTTCCCGATCAGGCACGATGCAGGTCGCCCTCATAATTGATATTAATTATATTCATATGGGCGGGTGCCACACCGCTGAATGTAAAATTTTTAAATTATTTCCTTTGTCTGCACTTTAAGCCCTACCGCTGTAATAAATTTCATCATTATACGACAATCAGAAGTGCTCCAAATAATTTATATCAATTCTATGAAAATGGGCGGGCACCACGTCCCCTGAATGGAAAATCTTATATGTCTATATATATATATCTATCGTTGTGCGAAATAACAAGATTCTACGATGTCGGGAAGTGGTCCAAAATTTTGATGATCTGTCAGTCAGTCAGTCAGTTACGGTTTTTACGATTTTTGCAGTCTTATATCTCGGAAACTCCTAGTGGTAAAGAATTGAAATTTGGTGAGTTGCTTAAATCTGGTGAGCTTAGCAAATGCTGCGAGTTTGAAGTTTCTGACTTTATTGGTACTGAAGTTAGAGGGGGGTCGAAAATCGCCTGAGTTTGATCCTGTAAAAAGGGTGTAGTGCCAGAATTTGGCTGGGCACTACAGTGCCCTTTGATTTTCACTGGGCTATGGGGCCAAATTTCATGTAGCCCTTGTATATGAAAACTTATAAACAAGGGTTTACCTTACTATATCTTCATATTTTTTTTTTGCATTTCAAATAAAAGAAGCAGTTTTATGTTATTCCCTTAACATGAAAAATAAAATTATAGAAACAAACCATAATTTTCCTTTTTCTTATTCGAGAAAATAGGTTTTCCCCTTAAAATATTTTGTATTAAGCTAAGGGTGAATAACGGAGGGTTCACCCCTAACATAAAAGCATTTTTCGAACATGTTAAGAAAATATTTCGAAAACCAATTGGATATTTGGCATTGACCATAATACTTTTTGGTTAAATTCGAAAACTTAAAAATACAACATCCTACTATAATTTGCCCCTTTCTCAACATGTGATTATATTTAACAGAGTTATAACATTCAGTGAACAAAAGTTCTCCTCTCTTTTAGAAATATCCTTCGTTTCTCCTTATCTATAATTTAACATGGGTTTATTGAAAATTTTGTTTATTATAGGTAAAAATTGTTTCCTTAAATAAGTTTTCAATTTATTTTAATAATAATGTTCCATCTATTGGATATTTTGTAATATTAAAATTTCTAATCCAACAGAATAACCGAATCGGAAATGTATGCTTTTTAAAACTGAGATTTTATATTTGAATTTTTAAACACAAAATACACCGTTAAATGTTATCTTATATTTTTGAATAACATTTTTTTCAGTTTGAAACAAATTGAGATTTTATTCTGTTGTTCTGCAATTCAGTTATGAATTTCTATACAAAAGTTTGAGCTGTCAAAAAATCTTTTATGAATTATACAGCCTTGTTGTGAGTTCCGCGTGAAAGAAAATCCGCCCGGAAAAATTACATTTCACTCTTCCCTTATTGTGAGTTTCGGGCGAAAAAGTTTCGGTCGAAAAGATTTCCATTTAATTTTTGGTGGCGAACGAGACCACACCTGTCATGAAATATGCTAGAAAATCTATTATGAAATCTCATAAGTTCAAACTGTCAAACAATTCCTTAGGAATCGCATTTTTAGTATTCAGCAAAATCCGTTATAAATCATAATAGACACATTTGTGTTACTTTTTTGTCATAAAAAAAATTAGTAACTCCGAGTCCACTCGGGCAAGTACTGAAAAGCAAGCTGCAATACACACACATTTTTTAACTAATAAATACAAACCTAAGCCACTTACTCGTCTACTGGCATTCTGAAGCCAGTAGAGAAGCAAGTTGAAAAGCAAGTGGACTCGTTCGGACTATAAAGCGATCTAGATGGGTTTTGGTGACATTTTTGAAATGAAATATATCTCTATCCCATAGCTTTTAATGGGAGGAGGTAAGAACATAATTCAAAAATTTCCAGAGTAGATACAGAACTGTCAAATATGGTTGAAGGATGTCTATGATTATACTTACTTACTTACTTAGGTCCTCGGACCTAATACGTCCGTGATGTTTCCCTTACGGGACATAGGGCCTCCACTACACCTACGCGCCATCGTGTACGATTTCTTGAAATATTCTTTTGAAGTTCGGCATTGGAGATACGGTTGGCCCAGAAAATCCTCAAGATGTTTCGTAGACATCTATTAACGAAGGTTTGCAGCTTTCTAGTGACAGTGTCAGTGACTTTCCAAGTGCTGCAGCTGTAAAGCAGAACGGATTCAACATTGGAGCGGAACAGTCGTAGCTTGGTCTTTAAGCTAAAAGAGTTGTTTTTCCATATTTTGGACAGCAGTCCGAACGCAGCCTTTGCTTTTCTGATTCGGTTGTTTACGTCCAATTCTGTTCCGCCACCCGTAGAGACAATACTCCCAAGATACTGGAAATCCTCTACCATCTCTACCGGTTGTCCAGAAATATTAACTTGGATTGATGAGGAAGTTCCAAGGCTGATCCTTTTCGTTTTTGCCGAGTTGGTCTTAAGCCCTACGATTTCTGCTTCTCTCTCCACCCTTGTTGTCATTTGATGGAGATCCATGATCCTATGAGAGAGTAAGCATACGTCGTCCGCGTAGTCCAGATGTTTGAGGTGAGATTGCAGAGTCCACTGAATTCCTCCATTTCCATTTGACAAAGCTGCATGCAGTAAGTCACTTATCACCAACAGGAACAGTATTGGTGACAGTATACAGCCTTGCCTAACTCCACTTTGGATTTCAAACTCCTCTGACAAGCTACCTTTGTGCAAAACGTGACACTTGTCTCCATCATATGTCGCCTTGATAATAGCAGTCAATTTATCTGGGATGCCCCTCCTGCGCAAAGCAAGCCAAATAAATTCTCTATTGACACTGTCGCCTTTTCAAAATCGGTGAACAGCACGTGAAGTGGTGATCGATATTCAACGCACTGTCCGATGAGGATCCGCAAGGTGTTGATGTGATCCACACAGGAAGATCCAGTGCGGAAACCTGCTTGTTCGGCGGGGAGTGTGTTTTCGAGGTGGTCTTTAATTCTGTCCAATACTATCCTTGCTATTATCTTGGCTACTGCAGGCAGAACGCATATTCCTCTCCAGTTTTCGCAATGTGTGAGATCTCCTTTCTTTGGGAGCTTGACAATCATTCCTTTTTTCCACTCTTCAGGAAAGCTCTCTGTTTCCTAAGCTCTTTTAATAAGTGGGTGCATAGCCCGCTCGATGTTGTTGGGGCTGCTCCTAAGAGCTCTGCAGGAATACCGTCAAGTCCAACCGCTTTGTTGTTCTTCAGTGCTTTGATGGCGGTGATAATTTCTTCTTTACTGGGGGGTACGGTGCGTATTCGGGAAATTGTTACTTCAAGTAGCACAGTGGGAATAGGGTTCACTTCACTGGCGAAAATGCGGTTTAAAACCTCAGAAAAGTGTTCCCTCCACCTTATGAGCTGATCCTCATCCGAAATTAGCAGGGATCCGTTTGTGTCTTTAACCAGGTGTTGTTTAGAGCTCTGGACACCAGTGAGCTCTTTGGTAATTCTGTAGATGGTCCTACTGTCACACCTACTAGCGGCTTCTTCTGCTTCTGTAGCCAATGCGTTGATGTAGTTACGCTTATCACGTCGCACACTACGGTGAACTTCCCTCATCTTCATGCGGTACGAAGACTCAAGCTCGTTTCTCCCTGCTGCTGGGGTAGCTGCTATGCGAGCTTTAAGGTGTTTCCTTACTTCGATCCTTGCCCAAGTTTCGTCGGAAAGCCAAGCACTATTTCTTCCTTGCGCCCGGCCGACTATACTTTTAGCACCGGATATGAACACATTTTTCACAGCACACCAACGATTTTCGATGGATGTGGTTTCCGTGCTGCTGATTGCGTTCAATCCTTGTGAAAGGTGGTCCCCTAGTTGTTGGTGCACTGCGGGATCCTTTAGTCTATCTGTATTAAACTTGGGCATTCGAGAGTTTCCTTGGGATCTCCGAACTGCAGCTGTACGCAATCTTACGGTAGCAACCATCAGATGGTGGTCCCGGGCCATTCCCATGTCAGCACCTCTTCTGTTACGGACGTCCTGGAGACTGCTTCTAAAACGCCGGCTGATCGCGAAGTGGTCAATTTGGTTGGAAGTTGCTTGTCTGTCAGTCGACACCCAACTGACTTTGTGGCACGTCTTATGCTCGAACATGGTCCCTCCAATAACAAGGCCGTTGGCGTTGCAGAAATCGACAAATCCTTCGCCATTGTCGTTTCGGTTACCAACACCATGTTTTCCCATGACATGCCTTAGCCCAGTGTTGTCATTGCCAACCTTGGCATTTAAGTCTCCCATCACCATAACTATATCACCTCGTGGAACGCTATCATAAGCAGCACTCAGCCGGTTATAAAAGGCCTCCTTCTCCTCGTCAGAAGAGAGCAAAGTTGGGGCGTAACACTGTATGATGGTGACGCGACGTACTCTAGTCCGGAACCTGGCTTTCAGGATCCTGTCACCTAAAGGCTCCCAGGAAGTTAAGCTTTTGAGAGCTGTTTTGGAAAGCAGCAATCCAACGCCAGATTCTCGAGTGCTTCCAGGTGTTTTTCCGGAATAGAATAGTACAGTGTTACGGGTCGGTGACTTAAACTTCCCCGAGCCCAGCCATCTAACTTCACTTATCCCTAAGATGTCCATCCTATACCGCATGAATTCCTTCTCTAGTTGCAGGAATCTGGCATTCTGAGGACCTTCTTTTCGATCGTCAAGAAGCGTCTTCACATTCCAGAAACCAATCTTTGTCCGGGTACAATAGCCAAAAGTCGTCAACGAGTTATCATTAATTATCCGAGACGTAATGTTGGTTTCGGTAGCGGGTTGATTTCAGTTACGGAGAATGCTAACCTCCGTAACCTATCCTAGAAAGCTAGGCCTTTTCGCACTTGTAATTTTGGCCTATTTATGTATATTGGGATACACAAATAGTTGCCCGGGGACCACCACGAGGAGGTAAAACAAGCACTTCATCGTGACTGATTGTTGCGCTACTGGCCCAGACCAAGTTCTGAGCAATCAATAGTTTCCCGATCAGGCACGATGCAGGTCGCCCAATGATTATGATGGATTAAGAAATCTCTTGAAAATCTTAATTTTCGTCTTTGATTAAGCAGTTTTTAAAAATTGACATCAAATGAAGGGAACTTTTATTTGAAAGTAACTGGAAAGTTAGTCAAGAAATATCTGCCTTAATTTTAAATCAAGTGTGTTGTTGTCAAATGTATCATTTTTGAAATAAAAACATCAGTTTAACTTTTTATAAATGCGGTCGCGTTCGTTAAATTTAAAATGAAATTTTCCGTAAATTTCGAAGGAATTTTGTATCCATGTCGAGGATTCTCTTTTTCTAAGCGAACTTTAAGGTAAAGTATTGAAGAAAAGTTATAAGATTGACATAATGACATGTCGAAAAAAGAAAATTCATAGCAAAATGACAGATGTAGTACAATTGGTCCATTTGAAGCTCTCCCAAACCAACGGAAATCGGAGCGAAACATTCGCCAGCGATACAAATAATAGCATATAACAACAAAAAACTGTCGTTTATAAGAGAGAGCCTGTATAACGACACCAAAAAATAAACCAATAAATAAACAAAAGGGCCATTGAAAGTGAGTAAGAGCTATAAAAAAAACCCACCCTTCTGTTAAAGGTCCAGAAGGAACAAAGTTCGTTCCTCCTATACACCGAACAAAGTTCGTTCCTCCTATACACCGAACGAACTTAAAATTGTCAGAAGACCCTCATTTTTTCCCATTTGATTCATATAGGTGACCATCATTGAAAGAGCGTGTGCCACAATGATCAATTCTTGGTCCTATTATGTTTCGTATGTAAACAATCATCGATTAATATTATTGTTTACGGATTGACATTTTGACATGCAACTCTAACTGACTAGACCAAATAATTCAGACGAAACACCGTACTGTATAAATTTTTTACTAATTTTGGGGCCCAGAAGCACACACTATGCCTTGAGTGTGACATTATCATAAGTAAGCCAGTAAAAGTGAAACTGTAAGCTTTTGTTCAAAAATACTTTCATCGTTGTCATGCCATTTAAGTTCTTTACTTTACACTTCAGATAAATAATATTTTTCCAAGTAATATTACAAAAGCCTTGGCAAGAAAAAAAAAAACGCTCGACGTACATACATATATAGGTATGTACATAATGTAAGTAAAATAAGCTCGTTCAACAAAAAAAATCCTATCTCCACTTTACAAGCCCGCATGGGGTAACGATGGCGGAAGACAACTTTTCATTGTTGAAATCTGTCTAAAGCATTCGAACACACATTCAAATTTTTCCTTCGTTTCCTTATAAAGAGAATAAGGAACGAACAGCAGAAGGACACCACATGACAAAACAACAACAAAAAAAAAACACAACTGAAGTATGCAAATGGCGTATCGACAAGCACCATGACGACACATAGTGTTAGCCGAACTATAAGTTTTGAACAAATTCTGCCTTGCTATTCATCCTGAGTGCTTTATCCTTTTGGTTATCCTTGGTGTTCCTTTTATTATAATATGTACCTACAAACTACATAAACATATATTCATAAACATATATCTATCTGTGCCCATTGTAGGTACATATGCTTTTGTGTGACAGAAAGGATAGCTGCAGTCAAGTATAAAGAGTCAAAAAACGCGCAGTCAACAATTCAGTAATAGGAGGATCTTGAAGACTTTTTGACGAAAATGTTTTCAAAAGTTATTTTTTTTTTAATTTGATATTATGTGTTCGTTGCACTATACTTACCTACCTATATATGCTTCCGTGCGGGAAGGAAGTTTTGAAATAGACGTCACAGTGTAGGTATATGATATGAATGTATAAGGTTTGGATGATATACGGAGGCAAAAGAAGATTAGGAATATTATGTATTAGCTGATGGTAACGGTTTAGGGGTTGAGTTTTGTGCCCTTGAAGCGAGTTGTTTTTGAATGATAAGTTACTTCCGTATTTTGCGATTTATGGGGAAATTATATTACATGGGGTTTTGAGTTTTAGTAGTGCGGTACATGCTTATGCACATACATACATATTATATAGACAAAATATTCGTGTGATATAAATACATGAATTATCTTTTTGAGCTGTTCATCGATTTCTGTAAAGGAAATTACAAAAAAAAAGGAAGCAAGAATTAACAGCACATTGGACTTTGCATATGCACAAGTTCAATTATCATGTTAGCTTAAACAAAATTTCCATGTAAAATACAACAACAAATATGCTTAGTTTGCGGCAATAAATGTAACTGTCCAATAAATAAAAGAAAGGCCTTGGTCCAGGAAGGAGACGTTTCTTTTAATTTATAAAAACTTTAACGATATTTAGTTTACATTTTTTTTGTTGACAAACAGTACAGCCAAAATATCGTTGTTATATCAGTGCTGCCAAATTCTTTTCTGAAGCAACGATGAGCATTTTGTGTGCCATTATTTCTTTAGCTAACATAGAGGGCACAACAAAACACGCGTATTATCAAGTTTTAGAATACTGTATTAGGCCTGCCGCCCATAAGGCAACTTAAAGTTGCTCACGCCAAGCAACTATTTGTGGCTCCCCATGCAATTATATTGGGTTAAATTGGAAGAGCGCCCACTAGGCAACTTTGTTGTTGGGAACTTTAAGTTGCTCGCAGAACTTAGTTGCGGGCAACACTGAGTAACTTTAAGTTACTCCTTTTTAAGTTACGCCTTTGCCCACCGACCAACTTTTTGTTGCCGGCAACTTTATCTGGCAAAAATTGGACTTCAAAATGGCTTTTTTTCCATTGTAGAATTAAGCTTGGTCAATGGTCACCGATGAAGCATCCGAATAAGAAATCAACAAAAAAAATGGTGCCAAAAGTGAACACAATAAATACAAAAAAAAAAACACAAAAGTCTAGATCCCAAATGTTGCTCAGATGTTGCCTAATGGACGGAGGCGAGCAACTTTAGTTGCAATGTGTTGCCCAGTGGGCGGTAGGACTTAGGGTTGGGCAGATAAAACGAATCTGCCTAACCAACGCGAAAGCGGAGCGAATCATTCGCTGACGGCAATTTTGTTGTTATTAACCATTGTTTATCTGTCATTTTTGTTATCATTGTGAATGATTCGCCCTGCAGAGCAAATGTTTCGTGTTGGTTTGGGAGAGCCTTAAAACATAGAATTTTATAGAATTTTGACAAAAAAAAGCTAGCACATAATAATAGTAGTCCCTACTCCTATAGGTAATGCCAGACAAAAAGAAACAACTACTTGAGTCTTCTGAAGTAAGCATTACAAGCATAGATAAATAAGACGTGTTCAGGAAAGGGAGATATCGGAGGGCCTCAGCAATCTCGCAGTTGCCTGAACAGGATTCCTCAGCTAAAAATCTCAGTTTGGCTGTCAAAATACTGAGGAAAAAAATTTTTGGATTCACTTGCTTAGCTTTTGACGGAGCAAAATCTCCGATATCTCTGTTTCGTGAACGCGCCTATTATCATAAACATTATGAGAATACTCGGCTGTCAATCCGGTTTGCATACAAGCTAAAAATCAGTAAGTTGCACTAGTGTGCGTATAATTCACAGATACAGATGCAGCATACTGATTTTCAACATGGCTGACCGCTTAACTTTGTTGTTGGATTGCATATCAATTCATCGAAACAAAATTAAATTATAAATACAACATTGTAAACAAATGGGTTTTGGGGTTAGAAACGTACAAAGGATTTGCATCTTTGTAATGATTTATCTATGATTACAAGTTTTGAAAATTAAAATTGCCATAATTATGATCTGGGGCCTATTTCAAAGCTACTGAATCAGCTACATCAACTTTTAAAACAGCAGGAAGTGTTGAATGTGAGGAACATGCAAATGTACATAACTGAAATATAATTGTTGTCGCTGTTGTAAAAGTTGATGTAGTAGCTGTGAAATAGGCCCCTGGTTAAAAAAAAATTGGCACTCGATATGGAAGGTATTCCAAAAAAAGGTAATCTGTTTTAACTTTATATAAAGTAAGTGACACACTTTTTCGTTTTTTGTCAAAAATCATCTTTCAGTATGTCATAGTTTTCGAAAGAAAAAATAAAACAATTCGATATGATTGCCTTTAAAAAAAAATGTTTCACATACGCCACAGTGAACACCTTCAATAAGCTTTATAAAAACTATATAAAAACTCAAAAAAAGGGACGGGCGGTTTCTTTAACTCTCTTGTAGCTTTCATTTTCCCTTGCTTTGCTGTTATTTCAATCGTCTTTAATTAATGCAATTCGAACATATACTCTGATACTGCTTTTCCACTAGACACTAAACCTAGATTTAGCTAGATTTATCTCCTCAAAATCTCGAAGACTTACCATGCAAGTTTTAATCTTCTCAAATGAAGATTTCAAATATATCTCATTCAGATCTTCTTGAAAACATAAGTTTGTCAAGCCAAACAAACTTTTTTTCGGAGATTACTTGTGTAACCGACCCATTCAAACCCCATTTTCTTTCATTGACAGAATAAAATATTAAAAAAAGAAACACCATTTGATTGAAAGGAGATGCTCTGACCTGTGCCAACTACAGAGGTATAAGTCTGTTAAACGTCGCATACACGATCTTGTCATCTGTACTGTGTGATCGCTTAAAACCGTTTGTCAACGATCTGATCGGCCCCTATCAGTGTGGTTTTAGACCCGGCAAATCAACCGTCGATCAAATGTTTACAGATTTTGGAAAAAACCAAGGAGTTTCAAATCGATACACACCATCTCTTTATCGATTTCAAAGTTGCATGTGATAGGGTAGATAGAGAAGAACTATACAGAGCTAAGTTGCAACTCGGCATCCCTGCCAAGCTCGTCCGCCTGTGCAGGGTGACAATGGAGAAATCTCGCTGCTCCATCAAAGTTGGTAAGAACACCACCGAACCCTTTGATGCGAGAAAGGTTTGAGGCAGGGAGACGCGTTATCATGCAACCTGTTTAACATCGTTCTTGAAGCAATTGTACGCAACTCGCAAGTCAACAACAGAGGTACAAGTTTTCAAAAGTCTGTTCAACTACTTGCTTATGCAGATGATATTGACATCATTGGGAGAACGAAGCGAGCTGTTACCGGCGCGTTTGCAAGTATTGAATCGGAGGCGGATAAAATGGGTTTGGCTCTTAATGAGGACAAGACGAAGTATATGCTATCATCGAGAAAGGAATCTCAGCATCGTCGACTAGGGCAAAATGTCACAATGGATAGGTACAACTTCGAAGTCGTCAAGGACTTTGTCTACCTGGGCTCCACTATAACATCGCAAAATGACATCAGTGCAGAGATCAAACGAAGAATTACTCTTGCCAACCGCTGTTTCTTCGGGCTAAGAAGGCATTTGAGTAGTAAAGCCCTCTCTCAAAGAACCAAGGAGACCTTATATAAGACCCTAATCATCCCGGTCCTGCTGTATGGGGCAGAAGCATGGACCCTGTCAAAAACGTATGAGAATCTGCTTGGGTGCTTTGAAAGGAAAATTCTGCGGGTGATTTTCGGTCCAGTCTGTATCGATGTAGTGGAGGAGAAAATTTAACAACGAGCTTTAGGGGCTTTACAGCGACGTAGAGCGTATGAACACCGACGCACCAGCCCGACGAGTCTTCGATTCTACCCCTGATGGTCTGCGCAGCAGAGGAAGACCCCACCTTAGGTGGCGCACACAAGTGGAAAACGACCTCAACCAACTTGAAGTGTGTAACTGGAGGAAGCTACCTAGGGACCGAGCTGGCTGGCGGGGCTTCTTGGTTGAGGCCGTAGTCCACCCTGGACTGTGAGCGCCATCTAAAGTAAAGTAAGTAAGTAATTTGATTGTTTTGTCATAATCCTCTTTTGATCTTTTTTTAACAATGGAAACACCAAATAAACCTCATTACCTAAAATCTTGATTAAATGGTCAGTGGAAACGTAGTATTACGCTTTATCAAACCAACTTGAAGTAAGAAGGAAACAGTCGCAACGGTTAGAAAAATGGCAGATACACAGTGCTTAATAAAACAACAAAACACTATCGTCAGCGATTGTTTCGCATCGGTTTGGGAGATTCTAACTTTAAATAGGGAATCGCAGTTGTAAAAGCTCTCCTACTTAACCCAGAGCGAAATATTCATTGTGACAATAAAATTTTTAACAGTCGTCCCTGGTTTAATATGGCTATTTGCAAATCACGTCAATGCGGGTGCTGTCGTTTATAGCCACATAATTTAATGTTTACATGCGAAAGTGTCACTGTCGCTCCGTTTTGAAATCGGAGCTAAACATTCGCAACGGTAGAAAAATGAAAGATACATAATGCTAATAACAACAAAAACTGTCGTTACCATGTGTTTGTTGTTAGCGTGGGTTTAAAAGAGTCTTGAAGGCTCTCTCAAACCAACGCGAAACGTTCATTCTGCAGAGCGAATCATTCACAATGATATAATAAAAATGACAAATAAACAATGCTGAATAACAACAAAAACTGCTGTCGGTAAATGTTTCGCGCCGCTTTCGTGTTGGTTTGGGAGAACCTTAAAGGTGAAACATTCGGTGAGACAGAAAAACTTTCGCCTGTGAAATTTAACTAACGCAAATTGCCACACACAAATTTAGCGATATGATTTCCTATGTAATCACGACAATTGACGATAAAAGGCTCTTCCAAAACCAAGGCGGAACTTTTGGTGCGACAATGAGATTTTTGTTGATGGTCAGATTTAATATGGCGAATTACATACATCGTGTCGGTCTGGGTGCTCTCGTTTATCGAGATGGAAATATATTTTGACAAGCGAAAGTTTCGTTGTCATGCCGAATGGTTCACGTTGGCTTGGAAGAGCTTTTAGCCGGAACCACACCTGTCTCGTGTGTTGTGTTGTGATGTGGAGTCGTGTGTCGCTGTCAGTTTATATATTTCACAAACCATACAGAAGCACAACACACGAGATAAATGAGGTTCTACCATAACCTATATCAAAATTTCATCTTGTTAGGTACACATGTATTATTTTATCTATATCTGTTATACGAAGAATTATGGATTTATCTAAAAAAAAACATTTACCGAATCGCTTAAGAATTAAGAGTACCTATATCGACCAATATAAGACGAAAAATCCCTTTTCCCAATAAAAATAAATCTACTGATGCTTAACAAAACATTACATAGGTATAATGTTACATAGCTTTCTTAGGAAAATCAACCTAAAGCTTTCAAATTCTGCCAAGGTGTCAATATCGTTTAGTATAACATTGTCAAATATTTGGCATTTGGTTTAACACAGAAAACAATTCGTTCATTTATGTATGTACGTAGGTATCGTCTTTAATTCTCCATAGTCCATTCCATTCAGTCATACAATAATCTCATACCTGACTGACTAGATAGATATATGTACATAGTCGTTCTTCTTTGTCTATACGCATCAAGTTGTCGTAAGGACCTTATACATATAGATTTAAACCATGTTATCATAGAAGTATGTTTTCTAAGCAATTTAAAGTAGATTTACTGAAAGTCGATTGGTCTGGTGTCATGGGCATGGCATATGATGGTAGGTATTCCTTTAAAATGATTTTCAACAAAATCTCCACAAGAAGAACAACCTCTTCCTTTATAAAGTAGTGACCACTTTTGTTCGGATAAAACCAAGATATATATTTGGAAACACCACATCCTCTTTAAGACAAAATATAAAGTTTTTACCAAGAACAAATGGCAGAAAAAGAAAATTCTCAGAAACTAGGTTATGGTGTACCTATACCGACCTAACTTACATAGGTAACATATGGATGCCTACACAAAATGGTGGTACGGGCACCTATAACTCAAACCTTCCAATCTTACCTCCAAGCCCCGACCTACTCCAACCGACCTTCATTGTCGTCAGGGTGATATGTTATGCCTTTGAAAAAAGTTACTTTAACTGTGGCAAGTTAGCTGGAAGATGGAAAAGACTTTTCTTTGATAACAAAAAACTTCTTGAACTTTTACAGAAGAGGACGACGATGAAGGACGGGCAAGAGGCATGAGGTACATGGTACACTTATAGTAAATTGCACAAACAAAAAGAACTTTCTATGCTTGATGGCTGCTGCTGCCTTTGAAATTGCTGCTATTTGATTTCAGAGTGTTCTTCTAATGAAAATACAGAGCCGGATGGAACATAAAGTTAAAGTGACATATGCACGTCAAAAGTGTCACTAAAAAAAGACAACTTTGCGAATTAGGTTTTCGCACTACGGCTGCGGAACAAGTTGAAGTCTCTCCGTGTCTTGGGTTTCTTCATTTCTCTGTTTTTCTTTGCTAGAAAAATATCCCTGAAATTTATAATATGAACCTTTGGATGAAATGCCATCATGTCAACAAACCGTTCCTTGATGTGATGAAACCTGTTGATTCCGTTCTTCTTGCGAAATGCTTCCGAATTTAATCTTTTGAAAAAGTTCCAAAGTACATACATAAATACTTAAATCTTTAAGTTATTTGGGATTCAGATGATTGTTGAAGTAATAGATTTACAAGTCCTATAAATGTGGGTTGTATTCGAAGAATAACCTGTCATTGAAGTATTGTGATTATTCTAGGTGTTTAACTGTTAACACTTGAACTTTTAATAATAGATTATATTGATGTATGAAATAATCGATGGGGGCGCGGGTAGGTATAAATAAAATAAATAATCAATGTCGAACAGCTAAATTGGCTAACTTTCTTGCCATCTACTGTGGATTTCATGAATTTAGGACTTATAAGTTACAAATATAAACAAGTCAAACAATCTAGTTAAATTGAAAAAAGAACCAACAGTCTGGTGATTAAACCTGAATTTTTAACGCAAATAAGAAACAAGATTATATTTTCGCAGATTGAATGTGTCTGTTAATAAAATGTGGAACAGGACCACCAACTCCATTGCCCTCGAAAAATTGTATAGGTGTGAACATGCCGTTCCAGAGCTGACCAAAAAAGTAAAAACTTTAAACGACACAACCTAAAAAAATAAAAAATCAAGAGTATGTGAACTTTAATCTCATCTATGTATACGATTTGACTACGCATACGTTTGCGTCACGCATACGTGTGCGTGCACGCAATCGTATGCGTGCACGCGAACGTATGCGTGCACGCAAACGTATGCGTGCATGCACACGTATGCGTGCACGCAAACGTATGCGTGCACGCAAACGTTTCGTGCACGCACACGTATGCGTTTGTGTGCACGCATACGTGTGCGTGGACGCATACGATTGCCTGCACGCATACATGTGCGTGCGTTCACGTTGCATGTTGCATGTTTTATGTTGCATGTTGCATGTTGCATGTTGCGTGTTGCATTTTGCATGTTGCATGTTGTATGTTCCATGTTCCATGGTCCGTGTCCATGATGGTCTTCGATCATTTTTTTTGTAATTATGTTGTGTGTAACAAACTGCTGGGAAATGCACTTTGCCATGTCTAAAAATGGTTGATGTCATGCAACGATTTTTTTGTTCCTGTTCAAAATTTCACAAAAATTGGTGCCATTGTTACCGCATATCTCGGTGTTTACTAATAATATTTTAATCTAAAATTACAAAAGCAATGATTGGTCTACTATGAACAGTGGCTGCAGTTCTCACATTTGACGCCTCTGTAAGCTCCGCACCGGGTACAGGCCCTGGTGTGTCCCATCCATTGATCCGGGGCTGGGCAGATACCATTAGTTTTCGAGTTAAAAGACAATTCATATTCCCATCTATTGAATCCCTTTAAAATCTAAACCCAAAGTTTGAAGAAAATCGCTTCAGTGGTTTAAGCTGCAGGTCGAGGTATAGACCGACAGGCAGATAGACAAAGCAATAGAACTGAGTGGGTTCGCATTTTATTTCAACTAAGAAAAATTACAAATAAAATTTGTAATGTTTAAACTCCAATTGTTGTCAATAAACAAAATATAAATTAAAAAGGTTTAAAAGGCTAACGGTTACGAAGAACCGTTAAGTTGTAAAGTCAACAAACAAATGTCTGTGTCCTTAAGGTTCAATGCACGGTACAGGTCAAACATTAAAGCTCGACTTTCCTTTTAAAAATATTAAATGATTCATTTCTAATTATAAATTTTATTTAACTTGAAAACGAAATAAAACGATATGTCTGTTTATTTACTCCCCAAAAATTTCAATTTCTGCCAAATTTAGTCCAATTTTTTGGAACGGGTTTAGCCTGTTTTGTTCAGTTTTGGGGAAGTAAACGAACAGACATGATGTATGTTCTTAACATACTCGTATATTCAGATCGAAGTGGGCTTTTTGTTCATTATCATTATTCCTCTTCATTATAAATACCTAGGCTTCTCAGAACGATTTTTGATGGAATTGAATTATAAGCATTCATTTAAAACGAAAAACATGGGGCACGTGCATCGTGCAATTGAATTGCATATACCTAGTGGGAAGTTTAAAGTGTGGAATTCATCCGTCCCACGTTTTTTATTATACCTAAATGTATAAATTATTTTATTTAATACCTATTTTTATTATTTAAACAAAATATTTTCAATTTATAGGTATAATTAATAATTGTCTGCCTTTTAACCTCGTTTGTACGAAATTTTCTTATGAATGCTGGGTTCATCTGTATATGATCTGAGTAATCAATTTTCCTCATTAAAAAAAAAAAAGAAATAAAACAAATGGCAACAACTGATGTTTGATTAAACTTATGTTATTTTCCGGATCACGTTCTTTTAAATTAGTATTCACAGACATGCTTTTTTTTGAAACCACGAAATACCCTAATAAACCCAGCCTGATTGGAATTAAAAGAAAAAACATAAAAGAAATACGACAAAAACAATTACAGACCATGAGTTTTCTTTTTCCGCAGGATTTAAAACTTTATTTCAACTCGATTTTTGTTTTTTTTTTTTTCTCTATTTTCAACTTTGCCGCACTCATTTTGGCAATGGCCTCAATTTAGGGGATAAGACCCTTTTTCTATGAATGGCATTTGCTTTCTTTTCGAATCAATTCAATTTTCCATATACCGTATCGGGTCTGGGCTCTGGGTGCCTGTGACGGTGCCAGTGCCGGTGCTGGTGATGCCGCATTCATAAATGAAAATCGGTTGAAATGAATTTTTATTTCATTGTTGCGTATAGAAAAGTTTTGTGTATAGTTCCATTGCCGCCATCACACCACTCACAATGTTAGAGCAACAGCAGCTTGGCTTGGGGCTGAACACAATAACTTGACCCTATTTTTTTTTTATTATTATTGAAAGTGTCATAAAGGAACAAGGGAGGCAAAATACAAATCCATTTAATCTTCCCCGATACTATTTTTTTTTTTTTTGGTACAAGTCACATTAATTTTTGTCGATTTTCCGGAAAACGTGCAGCGGTGACGGAAAAGCGAACCGAACGCAAGACGTTGTTTTTTTTTCTTTCCATTTTGTCATACAATTTCCTTTATTTTTTTTTTATTTCTTTTAGTACTTGAAATCGAACTTGTGAAATGAAAAGCGTCCAACTGAACGAAGGATAAACATGAAAAACCGAGGAAAAAAAAGTGGAAACAGAAAAAACTTTGCAATTGATTAGTCTGGTGACCTTTTTCGAAGCAAGACGCAGAACGTTAAAGACGAATAAAAAAAAAAATAATTCCGTGATTATGAAAACTTTATCCTCGCCGATGAGCAAAAGAGCTACCAAGCTGAAAGAACATCGTTTATGTGTACAAATACATAGATGTGAACGAGCGAATCCAGTAAAACGTCTGAGGCGCACGTACTTGTTTCTATATCCTATATCACCAAAAACTTTAAATGGTGTTATCAAAAAATAGTTAGTCTAAAAGCCTGAATACAAATTTATTTAATTTTATTTTTCTTGAAACGGTATCAGTTCTACATCTAGACTTCATTAAAAAAAAAAATGTTTAAAGACTCAAAATCTAGAAGTTTTGGTCACAATGACCAACCCGCGCAGAAAAACAATCTAGTTTTCGACAAGGCACTAGAGAGTTTAATATAGATTCTGGAAATGAGAAGCAAGGGTTAGCAAAGGCTAGAACAAGGGCCTTGGTGATTGTGAACCCTTTTGTCTAGAGAGGGCCGCACGAGCGTTTGAAAAGTTTCCAAAATCAAAATGTTTGGTACTGAAATCCAGCAAGGGCTTGCCAAGTATCTGACAAGTTTTCCTCGCCTAGATTTTCACTATTGAAAACTTACTATAGGGCCTTGTCCAAACTAGACAGAAACTTGGAATTTTTTTAGCCGGGAATACAAAGCCCGACAACATTTTAACAAAACCAAAACATGTGCCCTAGCAAGTAAAACTAAAATTCCCACAGCCTTTAGTTCAAATGAAGAAAAAGAAAATTGCCGAAAAAAAATTAAGAGTAGGGTACCGAACCGATTAAGGCTTAAGTTGAGGCTAGAGGGTGCGGTCTTCATCGGTGGAATGGTCTCAACAATTTTACGCTATGTTTGTTCACCAACTCTCATCCCCTCTATTCCCTCCTATATATTGACCCCAATAAACGATAAACACTTTTTGAACTTTTAATTTCGTTTTTAATACCGTCAAGCGGACGTATGGACGACCAACAACAGACTATGATAAAAAAGAAAACAAAAATTGGGTACAGTAGCCGTCTTCGTTGCTTGCTCGTTGTAGGCGGTTTTTATCGGTGGGTTGTATACCGAACTCAAATTTAAACTTTGATAATTTGCCTCCAAATGATGATTATAAGAATTATTTTTTCTCTCAATTTTTCCTCTTGATTCCTTTATCATCCTAAAAGTCTTGCTTCGTCTTGCATGTCTATCTATGTTGGTTGTCAAATAAATGCTAATTACACTTTGAAATCAGACCAAGTATAGTGTATCTTAGCGAGGTTCTTCGTCAGTATAAAGAGGGTTCAGATTGTGATTAATTTGGTTAAGTTATCATTTTTGGTCCATTGATTGCTCAAGGATGACCCTTAAAAATAATATTATCACAATCCTTTGCTTTGCTTTATGCTTTATTTTAAGCTATTAAATAAAAATCTTATTTAAAAGTCCTATTAAGAGTTTTGAGCTGAATAACATTTTGTGAATTTAGGTAGTTATGTACTTGTTCATATATACAGAGGTAGGTGGTAGGTACCTATTATTTTTGGGTTAGGTAACTTTCGCTGTCATACTTTTTGTTGTTTTTTTTGTTGTTGTAGTTTTTGGGAAAGTTAATAGTTTGAGAAACATGGTGCTTCTGAAAATGTATAGTATAGGCACAGTACTAAAGAGTATGAACGTGTTCGTAAGAAATTATTCGAAAACAAGGAATCCACATAATTTGCTAGAATCGAATAACTGCTACTCATCCGAATGTTGACTTGGTCTATAGGGCAATTATTTGTTTCGCGTCAAACAAAATTCATCACAACTAAACATCACGATGATATAAACGACCAAAAAGTGATTTTCGATTAGACGTCCGTCGATCTGTGCATCCGTGCGTGCGTCTGTTCGTCCTGTTGTATACCGAGCTAGAGCCAAAACAGTTGGCGTTGGACGGATTTGCTTCAAATTTGTTGTGAAAAATTTCTATGTGATTTTCTATAGAGGAAAAATTCAAATTTTTGCCTAGTCTCATCTAGAACGGGGTTTTTCAAGTTTTCTCAAAAACAACTAAAATGATTTTAATTAAACTTTAATAATTAATAATGCTGCTTTACCAGGTGTTTGCCAAAAAATTCATACTAACAGAGTGAGTAAATGTCCCCTCAACTTAATATTTGGTTATTTAAAAAAAAAAATTGGTGTCTGAATCAGATTTTTCGATTAAAACCGATTTTCATTGAAAATTATTTAAAACATGAAAAATGTCGATTTAGCTAACCACTGAGGCTTGAAACATGAGTTGTGGTTGTCAGATCTTTTTAAATGGAGTGGATAATTGAAGGTGCAATTATGATCTAAACTTATATGTATAAAATTTTTAAACTGCTATACAAATAAATATTAAAAATGTGATTAAGTGAAAAATCAATTTAATATTGCCCACTATAAACTCTAAAGTTGATTAAAAGAATTTTAATTTCTAAAATAAAATTACCATGAACTTATTGCTCTAACCCTCCTTTAAAATAATAGTAGCAAAAATTTTATGATTTATGCAACAGGACGATGAAATTGTTTAGGTATATCAATTTTTTACAAAAAATGTATTTTGATTTTGAACAAATCTGTGAAAAAATCTTCTCAACGGATTTTTAACACTAAGGTTTGTAAATAAGGTAGAAACATTGGGCTAAATTTTTGTATTAAAAAAATTGGCAACGAATAGAAAATTTCATACTAAAGAGTTGATAAACTTAATGACAAATTTAAGCACAGAATTCATGCCTCAACCCTCCTCTGCAACAATATCGTTTGTATTATGGGGATACATTTAACATAAAATAGCCCAGTTGCTATCTACAAAAAAAAAATTAACCTGAAAGGGAAAAAATAGAACTGCACACTTTTCTTTCAGAACTTGTTAGAGGGGATCTTTGTGTTTTTTGTCGGGAAAATTGCTCTCTTGCGAAAGCCGCCATCTTGAATTTACTCACACTAATTTCTAATATTAGCAAAACAACACTAAATACACAAAAAAAACATTTTTTTAAGAAATACCTAAGTAGTTTTTGTAATTTTCAATTTTCTGAAGAGTTAAAGTTCTTAAGTCCACCCGGTTTTCAACAATCGGCGTTGAATTTTAAAATCAAAAATATTACTAAATTACGTAAGATTTACAAAAAAGAAAGATAGTATTGGTATACATTTTTTGGTACAAATTTGACGTTTATATCGTTGTTTATTCTCAAAATATTTGAGTTGAAAAATAACTAAGACTCTTAGTCTTAGTAAATTTTTTTTGCAGTTTTTTTGATTCTAAAAAAAAGTGTATTGATTTTTTTTGAAAAAAATTACCAGTTGTAGACTACGTCATTATATGGGAAAAAATAGACTGGGTTCGGAATCATTATAATGTTCTTGAAACATTTGAGACGAAAATTATTATTTTTTTAAATTAAAAAAGAAAAGTGCACGTTTAATAATTTTTTATTTTAACGAACTTTATTACGTAATTATTTGTAGAATAAAATTCGTCCGAAGTAAATACCTTTTTCCGTTCTCTTAATATTCGTGACGAATGACATTTTACAGCTCCTTTTAAAATTGCTGTAGTAAACAAAAAAAAGGGGTAATTGAATTTGCTATAAAACCTTTTCAGCATGTTTTGGCAATGTTATCCGTAAAATAAAATACATCCGAAACCGATTCTATATTCATTCTTAAGATATGGTGGAAGAAAAAAGTACCCCGGACGTACATATACATACACATATACAAACATCTTTCTAAAAACGACGGATTCTGATTCTAGAGACATCAAAACGTGAAGATATGTCAAAATTTTCAATCCGACAAATCGCACCAATAACAATAACTTCCAATGTGAAGTTAAAAATTATTCTTCTAAAACTTAACCCTTATATATTTTTTTTGCAGCAACAACTTTTCATGGAGAATTTCCAAAAAAAAATAATTTTATTTTAAGATCCAATTATTAATAATCCAATTTTTTTGCTTAAATAGTTATTATTTTTTACGTTTTTTTGTTGTTGCTTATGTATCATTTCACCCGTAATCACTAATCAGTGAATATAATGTATGAAACTCTATCGCGATTTATTGCCAATTAAAGCAACTTTATCAACACGTTCGATTGTTATACTATTTAAATTTTTCAACAATAACTAAAATAGGAAGCTCATAATTACTTTTTACTTATGTTCAAATATCCATTGGAATTAAATTCCTAGCTTTAAATAATATTTTAAGCTAAAACAAAAAAAAATACAAATAAATAAATAAAAATTCATTTAAAGTAAACCTTTAATTAAAAGCGGATTTTCCTTGGCATTATTGTGTGTAGTAGCAATATGGGCAACATATTGTGGATTAAAAACGCCTATTTAGAATCAGTGTTTTTTCTACTTTGTTGAATGGACTGGATTTATCAACACGCAATATTTAGTTTTTTGGGTTCAAATAAAAAATCAAAATGTCATAAAACGATTAGATATGTATGCAAATTTGTTTGAATTATTTTTATGTTTGTTTTAACTTTAGGTGGTGTGTGGCAGTTTTAATCAGAAATATGAAAGTTAAATTGGTGTATTTTTGAATTAAAGTTTAAATCAGAGTTGGTTTCAATTTGCATATTAGGTGCATTCCATGAATATACTGAAGTTTTTTTTTACGGGAGACAAAGTTTAAGTTGGATAATGTTAAAGCGGTAGAAGGAATTTCTAGATTCCACTTCATGGACTCGGAGGGAAAAATTGTGGAATGAAAGGAGAATGTGGATTTCCAAGAAAACATCCGTTATTTCTTATACATTTTATCACACGTGACATTTTGTGTCCAAACCTGACACGACAACAAACAATTGTAAATAAAAATATACATGTTTTATTTAATTTTCAATTATTTCATGATGTAGCTTAGGTATAGCCCTACAATCACCCTTCAGACGCTATCACGCCAAGTCTTAAAAATTTGATGAAAAATTTAATTTTCGACAGGCGACTGACTACTTGGTGGATTTAGCTCGTCCGAACGTAACGTCTCTTTGTCTTTGATTTATGTCATAAAACCAATAAAGTAAATAATTCAGATTTGAATGAGCGTCGAAGATGAATGATTTCTTCAACAGTTCCAATACACAAGAATTACTTTTAATGTGGGAATATAAAAATATCTTCATAATAAGATCAAAATTTGTGTACGATTTGTCCGTACATGACCGTGGAATGCAACATTAATAGTTCACTTAAAGCATTAGAAATTTTTTCCTGTCCTGTAAAATAAACTTAACAATTCTGCATGCATTAATGTCAGGAGTGGAACGCTTCTGATGGACGAATAAATAGAAGTCCAGCTGATATTTGAATATGAGAAAACTATAAGAATGATAATTGATTATTTCAATTTGATATAGTGCTGCCAAGATGTCAGAGCTAATAAAGAAAATGCTTTAAATTAAAAAAAGTTGCAAGCTATCCTTTATATGCCAGATAAAGCGGATGTGATAATAGGAGTGTTTTTTGTTTTTAAGTCTACGAAGGAATTGAAAAAAGTTCGTCGGTGCTTAGAAAGAAACTGCATAAAATTAAACTCCGAAAATGTTCGAGTTCGTGGCTAACATAAGCTCGAAGAGAAATAGTTATTGTTGAATTTAACATGGAAATTGTTTAAATTCGACGACGGCAGTTTCACGTTCCACTTAATGTGACACAACGATTCAGTGGGACACAGTTAAAAGCCCTACTTCCAGAATGCATCATCTAAATTCCAGAGTGCGTTTTGGAAGTAACTTGAAGTAAGTTTCAGGTAGGTCTCTGGAAACTCGATGAGTCCAATTTCACACCTTAACATGCGACACGGTAGTTTCATTTGTGAAACCCAAGATTGAATCCCGAGATTGAAACCAGGCAAATCAAACGGATAAATCCGGAAATAAAGCTGACGTATCAGGCAATCAAACAGGTGGAGTCAGGCAAATAAAACGGATAAATCCGATAAAATTAAACTGATGTATCAGGCAAATCAAACAGATACAAAATCCAGCAAATAAAAGTGACGTATCAAGCAATCAAACTGGCGGTTAAAGGCAAACTTAACGGATAAATGCCGCAATCGCAATCTTTAATGTGAGATCCCATACCACTGGGGAAGTCCTCAAATTGTTTACGGTGGAAGCGGGAACGATAGTCCTTTGGGCTGGTAGCTCCTTGGTTAAACATGACTTATTAATTAGTTTCTCATTTAACTGATAACTTCTTGTCTAAATTTCCGATTTAACGTGATTTGTAATTAACTTGTTTAACTTCTTGAGTTCGTGATTTGTGCCGATTTTTTTAACGAATTTAACGATTTTTTATTGAACAAAAATTTTAGCATCTACAATTTGCTTAACGTTAGTTATCTTAAAGTATACATTGGCATTTCTTAAAAATTAGTTGGCACAGAAGGGGCCTAACTTTTTTACATTGTTTATTATTTTAAGCTTAATTTACATTTAGTTGTGATTTGTGTCTCTTGTATAGCCGTCTCTTAGTATACTCTACGGAAAAACTATGTGTGTGGTATAAGTCACCAAATTATAATTTTCCATATTAAAAATTGTTGTCAACGACGACGGGAAACGCGAATTTACCATTTTAGTTTTTGATCTTAATAAGGTGGTAGGGCGACAAGAGGTTGATGGGTTTCGTTCGTTTCATTATCAGAAACTCCATCCATCGAGATTCTTGGTTGTTTTTCTTTCTCTTTGATCATCTTCTAGTTGACTTTGATCACGCCTTGTTTTTATTGTTGTTGCCTTCCACTCTCTTTTATTTTCACCACACCCTGGAAGTTTTATTTCTCCTCTTTGATCGTATTTTCATTTATTTTCACCATGCCTTCTAATGTTCACCACACCTTGGACCTTTATTTTTCCTCTTCGACTTTCTAGGCAGTGTGGGTTATGATGAGCATTGTAAGCTTTTCTGCAGGCCCGCAGTTTGGGGGGTTGCATTTTGCTTTAAATAAATCAAGAACAGCAGCTCTACATGCATTCTAAATAATTTATTCGGGTACAGCTTTTTCCACTAAACCATACAATTTAAATAAGAATCCAACAGTTTTCAACTACGCACAATTAAATGTGAATTTGCACAAACTAACCTCCTCCGGGAATTGCAACTACTTTAATTTAATAACATTTTTTCGTCCACACACAAATTTATATTTGTAAAATAATAATTTCTCTTTCAGAATAAAGAACACACAAAAAAGGATTTAAATTTAGGTACCTACACTCTACACCATGAATATCGCTGGGTCATTCATAGGTAACCAACTTCAATAAATTTTCTTTTTTTTGGTTAAGTCAATTGGCATTTTGACCATTAAAAGGTCATGGTTTGTGTTAACATAACATTTTTATATTTAAGTTTTTATTTTCTCTCCCAAGGCAACACAAAATTAACTTCCAAAACTATATTATTATAAATATAACGCACAGCATAGCTTCATCGTTCATCCCAGCGGAAGTGCTTCATTAAAATTTGCTAGTTTGCTAGATTGCTAGATTGCTTTATTTATTTATTTACTTTTTTTTCCAAAGTTTTTTTTTTGTATTTCGTTTGTATATTTTTAACTTGTACTTTATGAAAATGCAAAAATGTAAATTATTATTTGTGTGCCAAAAAACCACGGCACTATAGTGAAAATTACAAAAATAGTTGCAATACCAGCCCACAGTGTAGTTAGTCAAACGTTCTTTTTGCATAATTCAAAAACGTGACCAGATGATTTAATATACATACATAGTGTAGTATTCATTCCATTTCATTCCATAAAGTACCTACTCGTACATATATTTGAAATATAGAGAGTAGTTGGCCGCATGTGTTTTGTATACATTTTGGCTTTGAATGCGGTTTTGGGTCCCATCGAAAAGTGTTTGCCCGGATGTAGGTATATACGGTTCAATCATGGTTGCCGTTGTGGATTTCTATGGTCAATATTTGATTGATGGCTTTTTGACTAAGTGGATTTGTTAATACAAAATTAAAATCATTATTAGAAAGGTTAACTCTCAGTTTGGGGTTTTAATTTTTGAATATTTAATTAATATATGTATTATACACAGAATAAAGTGTATTGTGATGGGCGTCCGAAACAAAATAAAGCCTCAACGGTCCGAATACTGACCGTTAGTGTGTGTGCTCATATTGTGTAGGTTTTTGGTAGAGTAATAAAGTGCTAAAACTAGCCACTCAATTGAATTTTCATATACATTATTGTATGCTTGATAGGAATAGGGTTAGTGTTGCCGTTAATAAACCTTATATCGTTGTTTTCGAATTAAATTAAAATTAAGGAAGGTTTTGGTTATCCTTTGTTTACTTGTTTTGGTTAATTTCTCAAAATTATGCTAAGTAGGTATTTAATATTCATAAAAGTTAGGTAGACCTTTTCTCTTTAACTGAATTAAAATAAAGGGAATAATGTATGTTCTTTTGAATGTTATTAAATAAATCAAGGGCCCTTTTTTAAGAGCTACCATTTTAATTTTACTTTTAATTTCTAAATAAATTACTCATCATACGTAGGTATTATTTTCTTTTGTAAAGTCACTCCTCAATTTTCTTCCACACTCTTTCGCACGTAAGATCTGTTTATTTGCTGCCTTTCCGTCTTGTTTTATTTTCCTTAGGCTTGGTACGTAGCATTGATAACAGTATCCCATTCTGTTTGTCTTCTTCTTCTTAAAACGACACCATTGTTATATCTTCGACTGGGGCACAACTTTCCCACTTCACTGCTTCAACTTAGGTTAAGTTATTGGACGAGCTGTTACCTCAAGCACATTCCCTGGAGCAAGTTCGTCTAGGAAAATCTTGCAAAGAGCGGGAAAAAAGGTTCTTGGCGGGCAGATTTCAAAGCATGTGTCCACCCTTTCGGACATAAGTAATAAAATGCATAGCTGCTCGAGGGAAATCAATTTTTTTGTTATGAACATTTTCGGTGTACAAATCTAAAAACTAAGTTTAAACTATTTTTATTTCAGCTTGTAAAAAGAGTCATTTGTAGGTATTACAATTATGATCCAATTTAAGATTTGTTTTTAATTACTGAAAATTTTAAGATTTTCCGTAAGCCGTTTTTGATTTAATTTTGTTACTTTGAGTATGAGTTATATAAAACTTTCAAGAGTCCTCAGTCTAAACTCTTCCTCGTACACTTTTGCCTTTTGAAATGGTTTCTTACCACGTCCTTTTTGTGCATAGCTAAGTTGGTCATGCGGTCATGCTCCTACCTACACGAGAAATCTTTGGGCGGATATTTATAGGAAAACAACTGAATACTTACTCTCGCTAAGCAGACCTCAACTATCCTTATTGGTTGGAATCCTTATTGGTTGGAATCCTAACTGGTTACAACTCAATGGGAACCCACTTAAACAGAAAGGGCATCATTGCAACCGACCTCTGTATAGAGTGTCAAGATGAAAAGAAGGTGGGGCAGGGTTCATTTCACTTCCTTTGTGAATGCCCTAGCCTAGCTAGAACAAGTTGAACAGCCCTCAGAGAATACTTTTTCGACGAACTGGGCGACATCTTGTCCCTGCCACTAAAGAACACCATGAAATTCATTCAGATTTCGGCATGGTTCAGGGAGGCACCCCTAACCTAATCTTCCACTTATTCCTTTCCTTCCACTTATTCCCTTCCATTTTTCTTCCTTTTCGCATATCCTGGGGAGCGCAATGGATCCATTGAGATCCGAGTGAGGTGTTTCGGCTTGCCGAATCATCACCCCTTATAACGTAACCTAGCCTAACCTACCCCATGTAGGTATCGATACCTACCTGACTTTTTTTTAAAGATTTTTTTAATAACGGTACCTTCCATACACCTTTTGTAAGCCACTTACGAAAATATATTATTATTTTCACAAGAAAATATACAAAAAATGGGCACGACTGGATCGCACAAACTTTATCTCGTAGGTAATAACTTTAACGCATCTAGAAATTGGCAATGTACGTTCTTGGATCAATTATACCTATTATGATGTTGTCGTTGGCGAGAATTTTAAAAATCGAAAAATAGATTCTATGACAGGTAACGTTAATAAGAGTTACAAATTATTTTTTTTCTACTAAAATATTTATTATATTTGTTATAGTAACTCGTAATTTTTTTTCCAAAATCGGTTGAGTCGCCTTTGAAATAAATCAATTTAGTTAGTTTTTGAGCTAAAAAAAAATTTCAATTTCCCCTCTAGCGATTCCCCAAAATACCTTAAGTCCAAAGTTTGAAGAAAATCGCTGCAGTGCTTAGGCTGCAGGTCGAGGTACAGACAGACAGACTGACAGGCAGACAGACATTAGACAGACAGAACTGCCGGACCTGCCGGTATAAGGTGCACCAAAAATCTGTAACGAATCCGTTTAAGACAAGAAAAAAAATCGTATGGGAGGGGGGGCCTATTTCCCTCCGTTTAGGTGGGAGGGACAATTTTCTAAAAAAATTACTTAAAACAGAAAACAAATTATTTAAAAACACAGCAAAACTTGCAATGCCCTGCCATACCTTTTTGGAAAGCCAGAAATCTCTTCTTTAGTTTTAATTTTAAATTCTTACTATTTTTTTTTTTCAAAATTTTACGTTATTGTACTATTTTTGTTTTCAAAACTCAGTAATCTTATTAATTTTAAGTCAAACACTGAAAACCACATGTATATGAAAAAAATAATTGAAGCAACTTTCTCATGAAATTAAGAAGAAGCCGTCTAAATGATCATTTCAGCAACTATGTAGTTGACTATCAACAACATCGTTTTTTCTTGTTTTTACTAAGATGCTAGTTTCCTTATTTTTTAATATCTTGAAAAATCAAAGTCCTAGAACCATGCGGTTTTCAGTGTTTGACTAAAAATTGACAGGAGCATTAAGTTTTTAAAAACAAAAATTATGCTTAATTACATAAAATTTTGAAAAAAATTAGTTTGAAATTTTTAAAATGTTTTTTTTTTTTAAATTTTGAGTCTGAAAATTAATTTTTTGAAAACTATTCACAACCGCAACTTAATTTAAAATGAAAATTAAAGGAGAGATTTTTGGCTTTCCAAAAGGTATGTCAGAACATTGGAAGTTTTACCGTTGTTTTTAAATAATTTTTTTTTCTGTTTTAAGTGATTTTTTTAGAAAATTCCCACTCCCACCTTAACGGAGGGAAATAGACCCCCCTCCCACACGATTGTTTTCTTGTCTTAACCTAACCAATTCTTTACAGCTTTTTCGTGCACCTTATACCAATCACCCTGTATATCGCAAGTTCAAATTAGATTTATGCTTTCGAACATTTTTATTAATTTCCATGTTTTAAGATAATACTCGTTGATGTACATACATACATTTTTCGATGTTTTACCTAAGCGACTTGAAGATAAGTTTTTGTGACACAGAGTGCATTTGATGTTTTTTTTTCTAGAACAAATAAATTCAAATAAAAATACTAAAAGAACTTGCTTCTAGAACCAAAACTAGCGTTTTTCTTGTTTTCAACTTTTTCATTATTGAATGAGCCGATTCAAATACAAACCTTCTAAAAAGTTTCAATAATTGCATTTACAAATTTTCCAGAAAAGTATTGCTTTCGTGTCGAAAAAAAATTCAGGGTTTTAATCAAAACTAAGCGGCAGTATAATCCCAAAAAATTGGTTTTTGTCATACAAATCCTTGTTATGTACATACATTAAATCGAACATAACAGTTTATGAGTGGACAGATTTACTTGAAATTTGGCACATTCATTTGAGTTTTTGTTTAATCTCATTTGTAAATGGTAGTTGTCGTACATACAAAATTAAAATCGTCTCGAAAACGGGTCTAACTTTAGTATATGTGGTATTAAGCATAGTTAAAACAATAGACTGCATAAGTTTTCTCCCAAAATAATCGGAAAATGTAAATAGAATCCTGACGTTTTTTACAAAATTGCCATATCTAGGGGTGCCGTATATCTTTTCAACAGCTTTTACAATTTTTTTTCTAATTTTTCTATTTGTTGGATGTACTATATATTTTATTTTAGATTTAATGTATTACCTTACTCGAATTGTTTACCTTCTAGGTTTGACAGAAAAGATGTGCAATTTTTAATAAATGTCCCTACTCAGCTGTAAAGTACTTTTAGTAGTAAGTTCCTTTCGTTAATTGTAAATGGCAACTCTTTGCCTTTGCTCCAAATACTCTTCAATTAAATGAATAGTTACCTATCTTTTGTACTCCACAAAAGTAAGGGTTGCAGTCCAGGACGTCGAATGCGAGCTTCAAAAATTTATTAAAACAAAAAGAACCAAAGTATATGGTTTCTTTGTATTTTTTTTTGTGTGTGGATTTTTTATACAAATTTATAAACTATGCATGAAAGTACCGTTAAAAAGAGGTTACGCCATGCTACGCAGAAACAAAAAAAAAAAAACAACTGGTCTACATTTTTAAGGATATGCATTTAAAAATAATAATTTATATCAACTGGAAGGACTGTGTAGTGTATAGAAGACAACAACACAATCTACTGGTACACACGGTCTGTGCTATGTGCGCTATACCATCAGACCATCACGCTTCCGAAAAATGGTTACATTTTGTGGTGTGGTTTTTGAGGAAGAACCTTGTGCATATCCTTCCTGAGATTCGCATTATGAGCGTTGCTTTGGTTCTTTTTTTGTTAAGGATGTCCAGTTGTCCTTTTTTTTGTGAGAACCGGCCCAGTCATAGGTACTAGTGATTTTTTTATAAAATTTTGACTTCAACTGTCTCTGTCCTTCATGTCATATTGAATGTCAAAATTCCAATTGGCTGTTTAATGTGTTTCTGTCTTACTTATATGATCAAAAGTCAAAGGATACCTTAGTCTAAGGCAACAGCAATTGGCAAGAATGAAGAATTATGTTTTTCACTTTTTAGCTACAAATATTTGAAGAAATAAAATAAAAACAAACATCTGGTCACCTTATTAGTATTCTCACCGTTGCCATTTTTTAAGTGCTACACTATTCTGGTGGCGCCTTTTAGCCAACCATATGATGAAATGAGTTAGTGAACTGAGTTGATAGGGTAAGAGGTATGAAATGTGGTGTTATGGGCTTGCAAAAAAAAATGTTAAATTATAAAATTCGCAACACAAAAACGGATGGGCAGCAACAAAAAAAAAATATATATTATAATTTAGCACAGCAAATTACGTTCGGGTCGCTGCGCTGGGTTGCTGTGGGTGAAGCTGTTGGCTTCAGAATTGCGGATAATGCGCACATACGAATACAGAAACGATTTCGTTTATGGTTAGTAAACCAACTTAGTTAGCTTGATTTTCGCAATATACCACATGTGTCCTGCAGCGTTTTCTTTCCGGGATTTTTAAAGATAAAGCTAGTAGTTGTAGAGTAGTCTGACCATCCCGCTGCTTGACCGCCATATACCACCTCTATATGGTGGCTATAGGATATCCTTGGCCAGAATGAAGCAGTGGTAGTATAGTACCAGATGGCAGCAAAAATGCTAAAATCAGAGTTCATTTGTTTGGCTTAATTTTCATCTGGTTAAATACATTTAGCTTATTTTTTCTTCTTAATTCTGCTGTCCTTTATGCCTGCAACCAACCACAAGGAGTCAACCCATTTCTGTCTCATTTAAGTAGCACTTAGTTCCGCAAATGAAGAAACATGAATAAAATTGTAAAATATGTGACTCTGAATCTGATATTTTTTTTTTTTTTTTTGAGATTCTTTTCGTTGTACGAGCTCTGAATGCGAGTCTAGGGTTTTTGTTTTTCATTGTTGTTGTTTTTAATTTTAAGGATGGTTTTTGTTGTTGTTGTTTTGTTTTGCTTGGCTATGGCAACACTACTTGAGGTTGATTATGAGAGTTTGCCTTTTTAATTTAAATAAATGAGTTGAGTTGATTAAAAGTTCTTTTTTCTTTTTTCTATATTTTATATTTTTGTTTTCTTTTGTTTGCCCTCAAAGTGCAACGAAGCAGTTTTGCTCTATAAAAATTATACGTATATGTAAGGTATCTATGTATGTAAAAAATCTTAAACTGAATACAAAAAATCGTAAATAGCAGTCTGCATGTTTATTTTGTTGTTGTTTGATTCAACTTATATACGGAATAACTTCTAATTCCATAAATTAGAAAAAAAATACGAATTCAACTTTATAAACGGTTCAACAAATTGAATTGTTTAAACAGAGAAGTTCATTAGGCTTATGAGTTCTGAAAATTTAAACTTTTGCGAAAAAAAAACCATACAAACGTTGCATTTAATTGGAATTTTTGCCCAGTTTCCACAAAAAAGGAACTCTTTGGGAAAGAATATTTCGTATATTTACCATGCGGTAAATCCATTTTTTTATATAATTTTGTTAGCTGGAAAGACTTGTTATAAATGAACATGGTATAGAACTTAAATTCTTATAACTAGATAAGTACCTATAGTTTTTTTTTGTGAAAATATTATGAGTTTTTGGTTCGGGTAGGTAAAGATGAAAACTTAAAATGTTATTCTTTATTATGTCAGTGCGGGCATATGTATGTACGTACATATACAATACATATGCAAAAGTAATAAGTAGCTTGCCATATACGAACCTTTTTTAAAGGTTGTGAGTTTCTTTTTCTATTGAAGATACAATCAATTTTACCAGTGAAAATATTAGAAGAGAATTGGACAAAACTGTTTTGTGACTAAAAGTTACATGTGTCTGAGTATTTGTGTGAACTTAACATGTGTTAGTGCGGGAGGCGACCGTAGGTTTACCTATCTCATCGCGGCTTCGGAAAAGAATGATGCCAACTCATAAATTCAGTCTTAACATTAACAAAACCGCTGGTCGGACAAGGTTTTTCAGGTACCAACGAATAGAAAAAGCATTTTTTCGGTTGAATTTTTGGCTTAGGGTACCTAAACCATGATGGATTTGTATAAATAGGGTATCAAAAGATAAAATGAAAGCTTAGACTACCCTCTTTACAAAACCAGTGGTCGGACAAACTTTTGTTGGCTGTTGCGGCGAGCCCGACCACTTTTGTAAAAACAGCTGTTTTTGTATCTGTTTAGTATTGGCTTTGTCTGGCTCTTTTGTGGACTGTAAATCCTTTTTTATTGAATATAAAAATAAAGCACACATTTTCTTGCTAAATGGACACACGTCTTATTTATTTGGCGGTTCGTAAACGAATGATTAAATAAAACAGTAACATGTGGAATATTCGGTTTCTCCTTCTTCTTCTGTGTCTCGCGAAAGGGAAACGCCTTATTCTTTTCTTCGATATATATGTAGATATGCATAAAACATCCATAATATCGAACAATATCCTTTGCTTGGACAACTATGTAAATCTATTTCATACAGCCTAGAAAATAGCCTTTACCACGTAAATGCATTTTAAATGCTAAGGTTAAGAAAATAGCAATTTTCACAAAAGTGGTCGGACTCGCCGCAACAGCCAACAAAAGTCTGTCCGACCACTGGTTTTGCAAAGAGGGCAGTCTAAACTTTCATTTGATACTCCATTTCAAAAAAATCCATCATGGATTAGGTATCCTAAGCCAAAAATGCAACCGAAAAAGTGCGTTTTCTACCCGTTGCCACCTGAAAAACCTTGCCCGACTAGCGGTTTTGTTAATGTTAAGACTGAAGCTATGAGTTGGCATCATTCTTTTCTGAAGCCGCGATGAGATAGGTAAACCTACGGGCGCCTTCCGTACTAATTTATTTTACATGTTTTTTTATGTGCTATATTACTTTTGAAAACTAAATATTTATGTTCTCGAATTGTATGGATTTGAGACTTTCAAGCTCAAATTAAGAACTTGAGTTATGTTCTGCTGTCCTCATGTTACTGTTTTTCGTTCTAATTGTCAATCATAGGTTTTTCTGACTACAATGAAAAATGTTCAGGATGGCCTTAAAATTTTTTGAAAATAACACTGTGCTCGTTATGCTGATTTCATTTCAATTGTGGTATTCATTTTTCCAGATTGGCTCAGATAAGAAAGATATTCGTCTTTAAAGCTACCAATAGCTATGCTATCATAGTTAAATACATTTTTCTCAAAGAAATATTCTTCTTCAAAACTTTGTTTAAATCTTTTAAATCCGTAATTTATTATTTTGAGTTTTCGCCTAGTCTTACAAATTCCCAAATATTTCACTGGTGGTAATGTAGGGTCAGGTGAAGGCTGAAAATAATAAAAAAACGATTTTTCAAAAATTAATAAATGAATTTAAAAGATTTAAATTGAGTTTTGAAGAAAATTATTAGGACTTAAAAAATACATAACAATTTTTTTCGAGACACTTTTATTCATGACAGCATAGCCAGTTGTAAAAAATAAACTGCAAAGCCGAAAATCTTTCTTATCTGAGCCAATCCTTTTCTTAACGGTTGTAAAGTATGGTGTTATATCAGTACACGGTTGTATAGCAGGCATCGTTACTTTCGGAGTTGGCAAAAATCTATTCTGTCTCTAGACTCTAGGGAATCATCTAAGAACTACTAATTCCAAGTTTGAAAAAATCATGGTACAGAACCATTTTTTTAGAAAATCCTTTAAACAGTTTGAAAATTCCTTTTTTTCCCACCAACTATTTCTAGATAGGGGATAGAAAAGTGACCCCTAAGCTGAAAGGAAGGCTCTACATGGCAGTTGTTCTCCAGCGCTTACATACGGTTCACAGTGTTGGACAATGTGCAAGAAGTATGAGAGTAAATGACGATGCCTGTATGCAGATGATGTCCAACTTCATCTTGCTAGGCCTTTCCATCAGCTCAATGAACCGTCCCTATCCATTAACGAGGATCTTAGCCAAATTAATAGGTGGTCCATTGCAAATGGTCTACTCTTAAGTGCTGCCAAGACCATAATCATTCCAATTTCCAAGAAAAAGTTTGATCTGTCTACTATACCAAATATATGGCTAAGTGATAGTTTAATCAAAGTAGTGGATCATTGTACCAGGCTTGGGTATATTATTGACCGTCATCTGTCAGGCTTTAGACACACTAATTATGTTATTGGTCGCATTTATGGATGCTTACGTAAACTTTGGCCTTCAGCATACTTTACACCCCTTGAAACTCGACGTAAACTAATTATTGCTTTAATTGTTCCCCTCATATCATATGCTGAAATCGTGTACAGTGATCTTGATTCACTATCCAAACAAAAACTACAAGTTGCTTTCAATGATGCTGTCCGTTATGTCTATGGGTTACGTAGATATGACCATGTTTCGGAATTTTCCAAAAATATATTGGGTTGCACATTGCAGCAATACATAAACGCAAGGAACTGCTTATTTTTACACAAATTGATTCATACTAAGGCTCCGTCTTATCTATTTACCAAACTCTCTTTTAACCGTCCTGCAAGAAGTATCACTATTATCCCTCAACTCGGCAATTATATAAACTCGTCTCGTTTGTTTTTCATACGTGCTTTTAAACTGTGGAACTCGCTCATATCACTAATTAAATCAATTGTTAACTATACAAGATTTAAAACTGCAATATTCCTTCACTTTTCGTCTCTCCCAATTCAACCATAATCCTCTCCCTTTTCCCTTTAATCACAAAGAATTATTTTCACTTTTAAAATTAATGTAAATCTTCTTCTCTTAAATTGTATTCAATTTAATGTAAATATTTAAACTTATTAGGGCATATTCATAGTCGCAGATAGACCCAGGTTTTACTAAATTATGTTTTAAGACAATTTTGGCTCAATGAATACACACCAACTTTAATTTCAAATTGTTGGTTTTAAAATTGTATAAGGTAATTAACTTGGTATACTACACAAATAGCTTCAAATATTTTGAAATGATAACCTTAAAAAAATAGAATCAACGTCCAAAAATTCAACAAAAGCTATGTTTAGTTTAGACTCAGGTCTAAAATGACTATGAATATGCCCCATTATAACTAAGTACAATAAAAGATGTTATCTTACTGTACGTACCATTATTGCCAAATAAATGAAATGAAATTAAATAATATGAAATGAAATAAAATGAAATGAAACCCTAAAAATTTATTTCCGTTATCGATTTTTTTTTGGCAAAAACATTTTATGCAGTATTATTGAAACTATCTAATCTAGAAATTACTTGTACAAAGTTTAATCAAAATTGTTACATACATCCATTTTTGAGAAAACTTGATAAAATTGAGATAGTTTTAAACATAATATTCATATTCGAGCTAATTAACAAAAAATTCAAATTGTTTTAAGTAATGAATACGTCCCAACCGAGAGGAGTTAAGAAAAAAAATGCATAAGTTAGAAATTTATAAGATGCATATTCAAAAAAAAAAAAAAAAAAAAAGTGCTATTATAAAAAGATTGAATTAGCGATTTTTTAAGGCAAATATGTACATCAATGGGAAGTTATTAGTAAGGGAAGCCCCCACCCTCTTCTTTTCAAATAAAATAAAATTGATTTTCGAGCTTTTTTTTTATCAGAAACTGAATATTGTGGCTAGACTATTAAGCCTTATTTCTAACATTCATGTCAATTATTGAATTTGCAATAAAAATTCTCAGTGATTCACATTGCAGTCTTTCTTTTTTTTCACCCCTAATAGGGAAAAAATGAAGAATCATTCTGATCCAGTATTGTGAACTTCATAGCCGGAATGATTACTGATCTAACCCAGGGCAATATTTGAGTCAATAAATTGCCTCACTCATTGCCATTGCCTTGAATAATACCAATGGAGTCGCTTTGGCAATGGCAATCGCAATATTTCCTGGCAGATGGAAGGCAATTGTTGCTTTCTATTGCCGAGGCAATACATTTTGACGTTTTGCTATTTTCAAAATGATTTCTTCCTAGCTTCTCCGTCAATATGAAATGGGAAAATATGGGAATAACCCGTTAAAAAAATTTGGGATTTAAAGTTTAATATTATCAAAAACAGATAATAATTTAACTGAAATTGCCTGGGAATGACATTTTCATTGCATTTGCACAGAGTTAAGTAAATCTCCCCAAACTAAAAAGACGTTTTGTTTTTCAACGGGCACTGTTCTCGGTGCCCCTATCCATGCTTAGTTTCAGTCAGATGTAACAAAGAAAACAAATCCAAGAAGTGTTTAAATTATCCTCTTTCCAGATTTGAAAAAGTGGAAAAGTGAGTTTGGCGGGGACATTAATTGCAAGTAAAAAGGAAATAATTTCCAAGAATGCCGCCATAATGGAAAACTCCATTCACAAACAGGCAGGTGATTTTTTCACAAATTAAAGTTTATGTTTTGCTGATAACTGAAAAAGTTATTGAATTTTAATTCTTCCTCTTTTAATAACATGTGACAGTGTAAATTTTTTAAAAAAGAAATTCGGTTGTAAGGACATTTTAATAAAATAAAAAAAAAAAACTTTATTGTTCCGTTCACAAATATTTACAAAGCCAGAGGTTAAAATGGGAACTGGTCCTTTAAATATGTATATAAGGCTTGACTGAGGTAATTATGTAAAATTAACTGCATATTATGTTTTGCTGTTGAATAAAAACTTAAAAATAAACATCACAAAATGAATTTTAAAAATAAATTACACAAGACATGACATCACATGATCACATGAACTGGTTCTTGCAAGTCGAGTTTATGTGAAAGCTTAGTATTGAATTTAAAATGAGTACTGGCTGTTTACAAACAATATTATAAGGATACATTTTCTACACAAAATTGAAAAATAGTTAGAAAATAATTTTTTTTTGATTTTTTTTCTTGTCGTCGTTCTCAGCCATAGCTAATGGAGCAATAAAGGAACTTTCTTTTAGCATGATGAAGCCTGATGGGCGTGGGTGCAAAAATGTATGTGTGCATTCAATAAATTCTGCTGAAATTCAGTTTCACGATTTATGTATATGAGGTTCTGGATCCATGTAATAAGGTTTCATCAAAGCTGGATAATTTTTTCAACACGAAACCAATACTCTTGCCCTAGAGTCCATACAAAATAAATAATTTTCCAGCAGACAATACTTAATAAAATATGTTATGTGTGTATGCGCGAATATTTATGCTTCTTATACAGCTTTGTAGAATTTTTTTTTTTTAATTTATGTTTTTTAATTAAAATATAAAAATATCAAATTTAAATCCTTCCTAGGGCATGTGCATTAAGTCCGAGAAGCGAAATTAATTATACCGAAATATTTACATCAGATAATCAGACTGCGCTCTTGTTGTCTCAAAAAATTTTTTTTTTTCAGTTTTTGAATAATGCTTCTGAAAAGTTGACTTCGTTAACTACTATCCGATTTGTACATACCCACTCATTTACTTCCATAATAATGCTTCAGATTTTGTTGAGTAATGGATTGTAATTCAGAATGATATGTTGTCTATTTATTAAAGCTGTAAATTAACGCTAAGTGGTTTCAAGTAATAAATAAGGATTCATTTGTCATGGAAAAAAATAAAAATAAAGTAATGTTAAAGTTGTTCTAGGATTAATTAAAAAAGGAGACATACATTACATGCACACATTTATACTCGTTCTTTTTCATACATATATAATTTCAAATTATAATTAAGTCACATTTGAAGTTTGGGGTAAGACCACATTAACACATTAAAAGCATGTGTGACACATTAACAATGATTGATTGCCTGATGTGATTGTTTGAATTAAAATAATTAGGGTATCCCTTTAATGATTTGCAAATTAAGTATATTTGTTGTTTGTAATATGTGGTAGCAGGTGAAAGTTAAAAAAAAAAAAATCAAAAGAAGATACTTTTTCAAAATGATTCTTATTAACAACTCACTTATTAATTTATCATTTGAGGTTTGTTTTAAAGCAAATTTAGAAACAAATACTCTACGCTCCACTTGAATAGAAACAAACTTTTTTGTACTAGCAGAGCGTGTATCGCTTTGGTAAATATATAAATTCACATTTTGGTTTTAGTTCCTAAAAGAGGGATCTATTGCGAATAAAACTGCAGGGACAGAATAATTCAGGAAAATACCATAAGGTTATTTTTGATCACTTTTCTAATTACTTCATTAAATACACTGTTTGTTTTTGCGCCACTTGAATAGAAACAGTGTGCGTTTTGTCTCGATAGATTACGGTAAGAAGAAAAAATATTGTTATAATAATAGAAGTGTAGATTAAAAATAATAATTGTTTTATCAAAGAAAAGATGGGCCGCGGAAAACCATTAAACCCTACAGAAAAAGCCAAAATAGAAGTACACGCGGAAAACAAGCTTCCTCTACTCACAATTCTCAAAAAAATTAGTAGAAGTGTGAAAATTGCTTGGTTGAAGCTTAGAAATAAAGAAAACTATGGAAAAAATGTGTAAGGTACGCAATCAAGAGCCATAACAGAAGCAGACCGAAGAAAGATCATTAGACTGGTTTCAAATTCAAGCGACTTTGCTGCTAAAATCATGGCGAAGAGTGGTATAACAGTGAGTCTTAACACAATTAGACGTGTAATTGTGGGCCACAACATTTATAGCACCTAAAATTGAAGAAAAAACCACCGTTTAATCCAATACGAAGGCACAATATAATAGATTTTTGCAGGAAGAATGTGACGTGGAAGGATGAGTGGACAAAAGTGGTATTTTCTGATGAAAAAACATCAATTTAGATGGACTGGACGGATATAATTACTATTTTCATGTCATGAGGAAAGAACCAAGGTTTCTGGGCGCCACCATAGCCGAGAAGGCAGTGTAATGGTGTGGGGTGCGATTTACTCGTTTGGAACAATTGATCTGGAGTTTCGCACATTGAAAATGATGGCAAACTCCTACAAGGAAATATTGCAAGAAGCTTTCCCTAAGTTTACCGATTTCTTTGGACCAATACCATGGACATTTCAACAGGACAACGCGCCAATCGACAACGCAAGGATCATTAACAGTTGGATATCCGAGAAATATGTTACCTTACTTCAATGGCTACCGTATTCTCCGGACCTAAATATTATTGAAAACGTATGGGGATGGATGTTCGTAGAGTTTACGATTCTTACCGACAATATGAGGACAAAGAATCACTTACTCCTGCAATCAAAGAAGCATGAAGTGCAATTTCTTTAAATTATATAAAATAACTGCATGATTCAGTCTCCAACTGGGTTTCTCAAATTATTTCAAGTAAACATTATTAAAATATGATAACAAATAGAAAACTACCCACTTTTACTGCACTTTTTCAATTTGCTTCCTTATTTAAGAGAATGTTTCTATTCAAGTGGCGCAAAAAAAAACAGTGTTTTTATTAAAGTAATTAGAAAAGTCATAAAAAATAACCTAATGGTATTTTCCTGAATTAATCTGTTCATGCAGATTTATTCGCAATAGATCCCACTTTTAGGAACTAAAACCAAAAGGTGAATTTATAAATTTAACAAAGCGCTACACGCTCAGATAGTAAACAAAAAGTTTCTATTCAAGTGGAGTGGAGTGTATGTTTGTACATCAATAAATTCTTCTTTATTGATTTGCTGATAAAAATTAAATTTAGAACTTAAAAATGGATACTTAGCTTGAATTAAAAGAAATTGTATAATTTTATTAAAATTTTGATTTGCAATATAATAAAATTAGTTTTAAGAAGTTTTTGTATCAGATATTTATGAAGTTCCCATTTCTGTCACCATGTAGTTCAAATATAAGACCGTATTTTCGATAAATGAAAGTTTAAATTCATTTTATTTAAATTATATGATAAAAATTAACAAATTTAGTTTAAAAGTGGCTAACAAAAACTATTTTTTTAAATGAATCGACTTTACACTTTGACTTTACGATTAATAGTGAAGCTTGAAAAATATAAGTATGGTATTTGGACTACAGACTAACGGACATAACAATCAATAACTTTACTTGTCGGCAATACTTTGCTTCTACATTTATAAAGTAAAGTAAAAAAATTATATCGGTTCTATAGGAGCCCTTCTTTTATAAAATTTGTAGGAGGCGTTTCTCAGAAAAATATTGCTTTTTACAGTTTCAACAGTTCTTTGAGGAATATAGTTTTTAATATTTTCTGGATATATGAAAAAAGTCTACTAGTTCGTTCTCAAAAAACTGAGTCTTCAATAAAAAAAATAAAATTATTTTAAAAACTAAATCAATAAAATTTTACTGAAAATTTATTTCTATATTAGGGTAGTCGTTATAATATTTATTTTTGGATTTTCATATTTGGATGGGCTGAAATCAGCATTAATTGAAGAACAAAAAAATTCTCTACTTTGTTCGATTTTTATTTTGAAAATCCAAGTCGCTGAAGCATATGCATAGTGCATGCATACAGTTTAATAAAAAAAAACTAGGACTAGGCTGAGACAAGAGACGAAAAGTAGTAGTTTTCGTTACTTCAAATTTAACTAAATTACGAACATCCATTTATTTATTCCTTAAATTCGACTAAAAATTAATAAACACTTTAAAAACAACAACTAAAATCAGTACTTAAAAAAGTAAAATTTTCAGAAAAAGCAGTGATAATTCTTGTTTTCAATTATTTTTGCCAAAATGTTGAGTTTAAAAAAAATATTTTTTTCAGAATCTCTTCAGCTGGATCTTAGATCATATTAAAAATAATATGATTTGACGTCGTTCCGCCTCAACGAAACGGAGGAAATAAGAATCCTTTTCCTTTTTAAAACATTTTTCTTGTCTGATCTCAACAAAATCAATGCCGCTTACAGCAACTAAAGGGATTGAAAATCAAAGTCTGACAAATTAGAGAATAATTTTTTGATTATTTGGAGATGAAATGAACCCTATTCTGTACAAAGTTTGATCAAAATAAGTTAAACCGTTTTTAAAGAAGTCGAAAACCAAAGAGTACCTATGGCAAGTAAAGTTACTTTTAGTGGTGACAAATATAAAAATAAAATAAAACTGATTGCAAATGTCGAAAAACGTTAGATTGTAAGTTTATGTACCTGAAGTGATAAACAGACAGAATTTGCAAGTACCACTCTTTTAGATCGAAAAAAGTACCTACAAGCTATGCATTCATTAAAACTCGAACTTGAGAAAGTTTACATTACGATATAGAAACACGAAAAAATGGGTCTCAAGATTTGTCTGTATGATAAGATCTCTTAATAAACTTTTAGTGAGGTCACTTTTGAAAAGTTTAAAATTTATTCTACCATTTTTTTTCAAAAACTTATTTTTTCAAAACTCGAATAAATACTCTGAAAATAGCCCAGTCAACGAAGACTCAAAATTATAAAATAAATGCAAAAAACAGTGCTCTCTGGATTATTTTTTTATATGGTAGGGGTTACCCCCAGGTATAATATACCCAAAGTCCCAACCCAGGGCCACGAGCTAAACTCAGGACGGGGGGTAAAAGGTACCCCTTTTTAGATTTTCGTAAATATTTCCACAAGCTAGCATGTAAGCGGAAAAGTCTATACTACTTAATTAGATACAATTAAATTGTCTATAAAAATATATATTCACATTTTCTCTAGGATCAATAATAAAGGAGATGCGGGCGGTAGAAAAGTCAACAAATCTGAAAAATCTGTTATTGTCTTAGATATTGAATGTTTTCTGACCAATTTACTTGGAAAAAACAAAAAAAAGTAAATACACATTCATTCACTGTTATTTCATCATGTAATGAGGCTGACAGTGGACTTATAATTTCTTTTTTTGTCTATATAGCTGAAACTATACGAAAAATTTGATGTATACTAAATTGGTCAAAATTTATTTATCAAGAGTTGTTTTCATACGGCGCGGCGCCAAGAAATCATAACGTTCTTTTTAAAGGAACTCAAAACAAAATTCATTTGCCATAGAGGAGGGTTCTTTCTCCCCCCTTTAGAGAGGAGGGGCATTTTTTTTAATATAATATTAAAAAACAACGGCAACACTTACAACAAAAAAATTTACCTTTTTTGAAAGCCAGAACTTCGATCTTTTATTTTATTTTTAAATCAAGTTATAGATGTCCATAGTTTTTGTAAAAATTACGTTCAAACTCAAAATTAAAAAAAAAAAACGTTGAAAATATCGTTTTTGATTTTTTATTTAAATTGTAAAATAAAATGCAGAATTGGCTTTTATTGTTCACTGACCCTGTTAATTCTTAATTGAAAACTGAAAACTAAATGGTTCTATGTCTCCTAGTTTTTGAGAAAATTGAAAGTGACCACAACAATTTTTTTTATTTTTCTTATATGTCTTGTTAATTAGTATACTGTGTAGTATGTGATAGTAGTGTTTCTTTGAACTTGGGGTTAATGAATGAATAATTTCTTTGAAGTACCCAAGGTACTGTGATAAAGGTAAAGGGGACCCTAAGGTATAATATACTCAAAGTCCCCAGCCCAGGGCCGCAAGCCTTAGACAGGAGAGGGGGGTAAAGGTCCCTTTTTGTAGTTTTTCTTCCATGTTTGTGAAACTAAGCATAATAGAGGCAAAGTCAATACCACAAAGTGAAAGAAAATTAAATTCCCTTATAATAAAAGTTATACTCATAGTTTTGGTGGAAGCAATAGAAATGCGGGAGTAGAAATATCGAAAAAAAAGCTTAAGAAAAAAGTATTTCCTCAGAAATTTAATTTTTGTAAATTAGTTTACTTTTATAATCCTATGAACATAACTTTTATTGGAAGGGAATTTAATTTTCTTTCACTTTGTGGTATTGACTTTGCCTCTATTATGCTTATGGAAGAAAAACTACAAAAGGGGACCTTTACTCCCCTCACCTGTCTAAGGCTTGCGGCCCCGGGCTGGGGATTTTGAGTATGTTATACCTTAGGGTCCCCTTTACTACTATCACAGGGTGGCTTGCGTCGCAGGTTCAAAGAAGTTATACATTCATTAACCTCAAGTTCAAAGAAAACTACTAACACATACTACAGTATAGTAATAAAAAAAATTATAAAAAAAATAAAAAAAAATTGTCTTCGTTACATTCAATTTTCTCAAAAGCTAGGCTACATTGAAACATTTATTTTTCAGTTTTCAATTAAGGATTGATAGGGGCAGTGAACAATAAAAGCCAATTCTGCACTTTATTTAACAATTTAAATAAAAAAATCAAAAACGAAATTTTCAACTTTTTGTCTTTAATTTTGAGTTTGAACGTAATTTCTACAAAAACTATTGACATCAATAACGTGATTTGAAAATAAAATAAAAGAACGGAGTTCTGGCTTTCAAAAAAGGTAATTTTTTTTTTTTGTAAGTGTTGCCGTTGTTTTTTAATATTATTTAAAAAAAAATGCCCTTACTCTCTAAAGGGCGGAGAAAGAACCCTCCTCTATGGCAAATGAATTTTGTATTGAGTTCCTTTAAAAAGAACGTTATGATTTCTTGGCGCCGCGCCGTATGAAAACAACTCTTGATAGATAAATTTTGCCTAATTTAATATACATCAACTTTATCATATAGTTTCAGATATATAGAAAAAAAAAAAAAAAGAAATTATAAGTCCACTGTCAGCCTCATTACATGATGAAATAACAGTGAATGAATGTGTATTTACCTTTTTTGTTTATTCCAAGTAAATCGGTCAGAAAACATTCAATATCTAAGACAATAACAGATTTTTCAGATTTGGTGACTTTTCTACCGCCCGCATCTCCTTTGTTATTGACCCTAGAAAAAATGTGAATATATATTTTTATAGACAATTTAATTGTCTCTAATTTAGTAGCATAGACTTTTCCGCTAACGTGCTAGGTTGTGGAAATATTTACCCCCCCCCCCCTCCTGAGTTTAGATCGCAGCCCTGCGCTGGGGACTTTGGGTATGTTATACCTGTACCATATAAGAAAATATTCCAGAGAGCACTATTTTTGCAAGCCAAATTCCTTCGTTGACTGTACTATAAACAGAAATGAAGTAATTTAATTACATGATCAAATATGAATTTATGCAAACAAAAAATCTAAAATTGTTAAGAATATATTTTTGGAATACAATTATTAAAACCAATGAAATATCTACATTTTTAAAAATATGTTGAAAATCGGTCTTAAAAAAATAATTTGAATTGTTTTGTGAATTAAAATGAAAATTCACATATTTAAAGAATTTTTTTGTATTAAATTTCTAGGAGCTGTTTTCGAGACAAATAAGATTTTTCTTAACAGTTTTTCAACATTTGTTTGGTAGGTACCGTTATTTTATTTTCGGTTCAAAAAAAATTAACTTTTCAACAATTCAATAAAACTGGATTTTAGAAATTTGTTTAAGTAATTCAATAAAACTGGATTTTAGAAACTCTAGGAAACAATACTATTTAAATATTTTAGAAACATTTAGAAAAAATAGAACAACAATATATTCTACATATGTAGTTACCATTTATAACCAATTACCAATTAATAAAAATAAATTTTGTCCAAAAAGAAGCCATGAGGCAGATACCAGACAGTCAAATTTGCGAGACCCACTTTTTTCTACTTCACTATTATTATCGTAATAGCAAGTTGGATCAGAATTTTATTTTTTTAAACAAAAAATATATTTAACAAAAACTTAACAAATTCTTTTAACAAAGAATTTTTAAATTGCAAATTAGTAGATGCCTACTCAAAAGTGGTCCAACAAGATTTGTTCCTCAAAATGTCTAAAAGTCTTATACCACTGGTTTTATAGAGCTAAGCTCTCATAGCATGTTGGAGTTGGTACAAAAACTCACCGGATTGCAACAATTTTGTGTATTTTAGTCTGGGGAAAATTTATCCACGAAATGCAACATTTATACCACGTTTCATCAACGGATCAATATAACCAAAGGATTTCCAGCAATATTTAAATATCGCACTGAAAATATAGTCATATTTACATAAAAAAGTCTGTACCTTTTGTTTGGGTAGTCCTTTCGTTTTAGTTTTAATGTCATTAGGTTCTTCTTTGAAAAGTACCTTGAAATCATGTGCCATTATGCAAATACTGTACCAAAGTAATTTTTTCCATTTGATGAAAAATTACCTCTTCCCCTTGATAACGTCATATTTCCCTCAATCCTCAAGGTTGTCGGAGGTATACCCGGCATATTCACATAGAGTACTATTTTTCCATATGGATACCATCAAAATATATTGTATATCCCGAAATGTTTGGGTTCGGCCGAGAAGGGCCACTTTTTCCCTAGACTATTTTTACAAACTGTTTTTATAGAAAAGATACTGTTGAAATTCTTAAGCAGAAACTCATAAAGCTTTATTTATATTTTAAGAATGAATGTGTTACCTGAAAGCATGTCTGATACTTTTTCCTTCAATATGGAATCATCCTTTAAGACCAAAACACGTTTTGGAAATATGACCCGACTTTTCTCTGTGAATTTCTTTTGTTGAGATATCTCTATGGGGATATTGGGTCTAAATCTTTGAAGGGTAATAGATATATTAAAGTAGCTTTGAGTGTCTATTTCAGTGAAGTTCATTATTATACCAATGCAACTGGCTTCTTGTTATACCTCCTTTAATCCTTTTATCGCTTTTGGTTGACATTACTTTCGTAAGATCTATTTTCCAAAAAAAAAAAGAAATGAAAAGATTTTGGAGCGTTGCGGTTGATGTGGTTTTGAAGTATCTACACTAAGAAGCTTAAATCAATTTATTTCCTTCTTTCAAAATAAATTATATTTTACCTTTCTCTTGAGTTATAAATAGTAAACTATGTTTATTCCATTTAAAAACAATTTATTTGATTCCATATTTAATATTTTTTTCTTATGGCGCCATCAGTAGTGTTACTTCAACAAAAGTCTATGAGAATTTATATAAAAAAAAACTTAATTGCTCGTGTGAAAACCCTAGAACAAAAACCCTTTATAAATATGCCTGACGCTCTTATTTGCAAATATATTATAGTAAAATACCCTTTGCATATCGTGACATTAAATAAATTTGTTCAATTTATCTATATCAAAAGTGCTTTAAATCTATTTATTTAATCCAACCACAATTTTATCATCCAATCTTGAACCAAACCAACCGAACAACCAACCAACCAAACCAACAACTACCTCTGATGGATAAAGTGAATTTCTTTAGCAAAAAAACAAAACCATATAGATCCAATATAATATATTGACTGGGAAAATTGTACGGTTCAATCACTAAACAAATATTGGTTAAACTGCATGGTGCCTTGAAACGCAATAAGGCAATCAGGTCAGAATGATGGAGTGGAAATACTCTCTTCCGTTATACACCGCAGGCTAAGATTATCGCAAGGGTGCACTCCTATATCCACTCAATTCCATTAGCATACACTATAATCATTCAAGATACGAGCGCACACATATGTATGAACAATGTAGGTATACCCACTAGCTCTATCGATGAAAAATGGACACCACATACGCTTCATCACTCGATTCATGTGCTAATGTGGTAGGTACCTGTTACATCATACACAAGACAAATTACCATACACCATGAAATGCTCTTATACCCATATTCCGTATTCCAACCCAACTCCATTCCTCTATCTCGTCGTTCATGTCAATCAATTTGCCAGCCAGTATGTATCTACAAGTTCTTTTAGTTTGATGGACTATAAAATTTCAATTCATTTAATATCCAAACCCCCATCACCCGCAGGGAATTGTTGCATACAACTAAACGCAATCTAAAATCAAACAATTTATTGGAATAAATATCACTCATACGCCCCAGTGCATGTGCATTACGTTTCGAAAATACCAATAGAGACACTTGTTTCCCATTATTTTGTATGTGTTTCTTTCTGATCGTAGCGTGTTATTATAGATATACACACCTACATATATGTATGTGTTTTGTTCTCTCAAAAATTCACACACGAGTGTTTTTTGTTTTAAAATTGCTTTAAATTTAAAGAATGTTTTTGAAATTAATTTTAAATTTTGTGTATACGCATACGATTTTGAACATTAAAATCCAAAATATACACACAATATTTTGTAGTTGTTTGGCGATTGACTGATGGATTCACAATGTCCCTTACACCACAAACATTGTTAATGATGATGATGATAACGATGATTATATGCAAATGCAAATATTCACGAGGTTGGTTTTTTGTTTAGAGACTCGCCACATTAACCAAAAATATGAAACACACCGTAGAGCCAACTAGTCAGCCAGCACATCACGGAACGTAATGTGATATTATTATTCAATATGTGGTTGCAAATAATATATGCAATACGAAATGCATTTTTAATAAAAATTTTCAACCCGTTATCATTGTTATTTCTGTAAGCTTGTTTTTAAGTATTTCCACTTTAAAGGAAAAAATTGTATTGATTTCAAATAATTAGATACTTTCTAGTATTAGCATTCAGATATTTTTACTTGCTATAAATTTCCTTGTGTCCACGTGGCTACAGCCTTAATGGCTTGATGGTTTGTTTTTCAAACTCGGTTCCTAGGTAATGTTTCTAGACGTTTTCAATTTAATATTTTAAGGATCGAAAATAACGACACCTATTGTACAAATTTTTTAATGCACTAAAGAGGAATTATGTTTCTCAAAAAAATACGATTTTAATAAAAAAAAAAATCGCAGTTAATTATTTTTCAAATTTGTTACTTTTTTGTAATGTTTTCATTTTCCGAAAATGGCTATTAATAATGCCTCTGATATAAAAGGTTTTTTGGATACGGGTAGCTTGTTTTTTTTTTTTTTTTTAATATTGGAGAAGATTCAGAAAACTTGAAATAATTATGTACAAAAAATTCATATTTTAAATTTAAAAAAAAATGCTGAAAATTTAATATTTAGAAAACGACCTACACAAATGTTTAAAACTGAAAACACTTTGTTCCTAGAACCAAAAATAACGGATCCTAACATAAAAATGTTGAAAGAAACGTTAAGAAAAATTTAATTTTTCTCGAAACACAAAAAAAATAAAAAAAAACCAAGGCAATTTATAAAGAAAAAAAAAAAAAATATTCATTAGATGGGCATGATCAGGTGACCTGGGTGGCCCAATGCGTAGTGGATAGGCCTCAGAGGTTGCTGCTCTAGGCTCAATTGAACATAAAGACACCACTAAGGGAATCTGACGATCGGTGTGGCGGCCGTATGAAATAGCTACTCAAGTGGTTGTTGTTTCATTTAAAAAAAAAACAATTTGGGGCCTATTCATAGTCTTTATAGACCTGGGTCTAAGTTTAACATAGCTTTGGTTGAATTTTCGGACGTTGATTCTATTTTTTTAAGTTTATAATTTCAAAATATTTGAAGTTATTTGTGTAGTATACCAGGTTAATTATCTTATACAAATATAAAAGCAACAATTTGCAATTAAAATCGGTCTGTATTCATTGAGCCAAAATTGTCTTTAACTGTAGTTTAGTTAAACCTGGGTCTATCTGCGACTTTATATATGCCCCTTTGAGTTTACATTATTATTAACATTTTCGATTTTAAGAGTTTTGATTTTTTCTTCATATGAAGCTTCTTAAATTTTTAAATAATATTACGTAACAAAATTTCAAACAAAAATGTTTTTAGATCTTAAAAAAAAAATTTAATACATTTTTCTGATTTTGAAAATTTGATATTCTTAAATTTCTTAAAATTGGTTAGTGTAATTTTTTGATAAACATTATTTTTTTTTTCATATTAATAATAACTTTAATTTGGGGCTCCAATTTTGTATCCTAAAAATCTTTTCAAAACATTAAATAAAAAATGGATTATATTTTTTGATTAAGTTGAAAAGTTGTAGTGATTAAGTAAAAACAAATAATTTCATGCCTTGGAATTTTTTTTTAATATTCACCTATATAAATCCGCTTCAAGAAACTTCAATCAGAGTCGGTAGAGACAACCATTTTGCATACACTGTAGGACAAGTTTAGGATTCGTAAAAAAATTTAACCCGAAATAATAATTTTCCCTAAAAATATGATGACCTGCAGGCTAAGCCAATATATCGAAACTTTGGCTTTAAAGCCTTTTATCTCTATATTAATATGTCTTTAAGGTACAAAATGAATCTTTCTTTTTTGTTTTGTTAATCGATCAATAACTTCCTCTGCGCCTACCCCTACACGGGCACTTCTTTGTGGATATAATTATGTAGGAGTGCCAGCCGTGTAAGGTGTTTTTCTATAATTGGAGACCGCAACCATTTTTTCAATCGACGCACGTAGCTTAGAGAGAAACTTTCCGTTAAAGCGACATAAGTTGGTATATTGAATTTTGAATTTTTTTTGATCTTTGGAAACATTTCTTCATTCTTATTTGTATCACTGGAATTCAAGAGATAATGGCTTACAAAATAGAAGAAGAATATTGTCAATTTAATAAAGTATTGCATTCCAAATATCACCCTAATACAATTTTTGGGAAATAACAAAAACAGTCAAAATGTTCATAATTTTCAAAGGGTTTTTTAATCTATCAACGTACAAACGTTTCTCGAAGGGACGTTTCTCTGGGAAGTTTATTGCTTTATCCGCAGCTAACAAGCTGTTTTATTGAGATACCGAAATGATTTTTATTGTGAATTTAGAAGTTTTCGCTCGATGATAAAACCCGAAGCGAAAAAGACGTTTGGAAAACAAATGATGAAATGATGATCGATTTTCTGATACAATCATATTATTATTTACTTTGACGTTGTTTCTTGCCAATTGGCCGCCGCCGCGCCTGTTTGAAGGTTCCATATGGAAAAACTTGCAAGCTCTTGGGGAAACGTTAGTTTTAAATAAAGCTATATTTGTATGAGAATAAGAAGTTATTCAGTTTCTATTATTTATCTATAAATTTACTATGATATTAAGAAATATATTTTATTTAAGATAATATTTTCCACTCAACATTATAAATTTACAATGGCCAAGCAGAATCGAGTCGCTGTAGCAGCTGCTTGTCGCAATGTCAAAGTTGACATATACGAAAATAGTATACAGCGCCACAATAGTAAGCTGTAGCTGCAGCAATCACACTCGCCAAAGTTGAATCATTTTCTATTGAAAGTTGGGCGATTTTAATGACAATTTGTGATTCTTTTCGCTACCCCTACCAGCGACTTGCATTGAAACAATACATATGGAAAGGAAGGAAACAATAAATATGCCTGCTGAAAACGCGGGGCAAACCTCGGCAATTATTAAAATTGCTTTCTTTTTTGCTGATGAGCAAAATTCACTCCTTTTTTGTTCAAAAATAAATAAAACATTGCTATGATACAATATATTTTTAAGCCCCATAAAACTCTAACAGCCTTTTTTATTAACTTGTTTTAGTGACGTGATAAATTTATTTAAAAAAAAATATATACCAGGAATAGAGGCGGAGTAAGCTAAGACTGGTCATAGGTTTAAAGCCGGAGTAAAGCCTTTATCTAAATGCCATTTTGACATGACATCATGTGAAATTTACAGAAAGGAGTACAAGCTATTTTTTTCCTTTTTGTTACTACGACAAAATTGATTTTCATTGTGCATTTATTAATTATTTAAATTCTTTAAGGCATTTAACATTTAACTGGAAGAAGAAGGAGGCCAAAGCAGTACAAAACATGTTTAAATTCCATGACACTGAGGAATGATTATAGTTGTCTTGGAAATATCTATGGACATAAACAAATATATTTGTTTTTATTCTTTAGTTTTTATTATCCATTTATTGATTACCTTACCAAAGTTATTTTTTTGATAAAATATTTAACGTACATAAGGCAGGCGTAACTGAAACGACTAAGAAAATATTTTATAAATAAGGATTAGTTTGACGTGGCGTAAGCCCGGAGTAAGTCTTCGACTCGGTTTAACTATTCCGAGGTTGAACCGCGAGTATAAGTGCAATCTTATAAATATGGCTATAAACATCCAAAAATTTGATAAATATAGAAACAAATTTGAAAAACTGCAGGGGTTATATTTCTTATATTTTTAATTTCACCCATGATATTTGGATGAGTTCTTATAACTTTGCATGTGCACTTATTGAGATTTTTAGGAGATTCACTTGAGGATAAACTAAAAATTGTTGTTAGCTCCAAAAATAACGCAGTACCTGCCATTCAACCTGCACTGCTTTCAATCATTTATCTCAAAAACGGCTCTAAATGTTTTAATACAAAAATTACCAATTATTTTTTAAGGATATTGTTAATATATGTTAAACAAATTTGACCAATAACCCTCATTCACGGTACCTTTCATAGAACTGGTTTTTTGATGTTCAAATTTCTCTGTTTTCTCCAATTTTTACCAAATTCAAAGGAGGTCTCTTACAATTTTGCATACAGGTATATTCTCAAACAATAATTTTTGGATTTAAAATAAAATGATTTTTTTTTTTTTGAAAATTCAATACCTATCTTTTTAATTTTGTGTAAGATTTATTAAATACTAAAAGTTGGCATACCAAATTTTTTTCTTAAATATTCAAGAAATTTTATGTGCCTATACAAAATTATATTTTAAGAAAACCGCTCTAACGATTTTTTAGTGTTTTTTTTTTTATAAATTCATATTTGTCTTATAAAAATGAATTTATGAGAAAAAAAAAATAAAAAATCAGATAGCAAGATTTATTTTGAGCTCTAGTTATTTTAAATGAATTTTTTTATTATTTAAAAACAAACTTATATAAAATTGTATAATAATTATAAAGTTTTTGTCAAAATTTTATTTTTAAAGATATCAATCAATCATCAATATTATTGAACGGATAACATATCTACATGGTCAATTTCTAGCTTCGTTAAAGTTTTAAGCTACGTGCGTTTTATTTATTTAGGGTGTGTTTTTCATTCCTGACTTACCCTGACATATTATTTTTTAACTTTCTTGCGTTTTAATTGCAGCGAGTACTTTAATATTTGTATGAATTGGGAACACTAATCGGTGCCTTTACATGTGTAACCACATTTTGTTGTAATGTGTAGTATTTTTGGCATTTGAATTGCTCTCTACAAAACCAAACAGTTCTGACATGCCATTTTCTATGGTTTTTCAATATAACACTGATGTTGAAGGTTGTAAGCGGAAATGCATATTAATATTGGAAGTTCCAACTAAACCTACCTTTGTTTATAATTTTATTGAAATCAAGTTATATTGCCGAACCACCGTCAAGGCTCCAAATTGATTTTTCAAGTTGTAGGTATACAAAATAACATTCTGTGCGTTGATGCGTTGAATATATTTTAAGTAATTTATGAGAACAGAGCCACCTCTTTTAATTCAAGCATAAGCAAGCTCCTCTCCGTGCCGTCTGTGGTCGTCGTCATTGTCGTCGTCGTTGGCATCGCGTTCTCTGCTTTGCGCTAAAAGTTCAGAACGCGCACATAAATTTATCACTTTGGCAAGAAGAAAACGACTCGAAATTGCCACCCATTAAGCACACTTGAACTAGACGCGGGGTTCTCCTGGATGCTGGCTGTGGGAAATTGAGATGGAGATGAAGCACTAGAACTGTAGAAAAGATACTATTATATCTTTAACAACTAACTTGCTGTTGCTATCCTGTGCCGTTTTTCATGCTGTGTTAGACAATTTAACATGATTGTGCTCACATTTTACTTTGAAAAACTCCAATTACTGGGAAATTTTATTTTTATTGTTATTGTCATTCTCTCTACTTTATAGGGTGGGTGCTAAAAAAGAACACCCGGAATCAGACACAGACACGATTTAAATTTGGAATAAGGAACAAGCAAATAAAACATATAGACACATCGATAATCTAATTGTATATGTATCTTATGTATGTGTGTATACCAAGGTATGTATCTCGGTTTATGTATCATGAACTAAAGTTTCATAGTTTATAGAACTTAAGAATCAAAGTTTTACTGTGAAATTTTATATCTGGTATAGTGATAGAAAGTTAGAAATACTCCTCCAGCTTCCTCCTCATTAAATTAGCAATAGAACTTCAAGGGAAAAACAAAGTTTAAAGCTATCTATGTTTTTCTATAGATTTATCTTTGTAGTTTGTTTTTTTTTTGCCGTTAAAGAAAAGGTTGTTCTTTGGAAAGAAGAAAGTGTAAACAAAACATACGATCGAAGTTTCAAAAGTATTGAATGGTTAAAGAAAAAACATTATACGGACATTTGGAAACAAATTAAATTGAATCACTACCACCACTTAATGGTGTTGCTTATAGTTCTCTCTCTTTTGAGTAGCAAATGTATAATAGTTCAAGGCTATAAAAAGGATTAGCTTTTAATATTGTGTTTTTTTAGGGTTGTTGAGATACTATAAAATAATGTCTTTTAACTTAGTTAAGAAAAACGACTACAAAACCCAACTATTTACGCATAAAAGTAGCAGCTTGTCGGATATATAAGTACATAGGTTATTTAGTTTGGACTGAGAGAGGTTAATTCAAAGTTCCAAACTTTTCAAGGCTTCCTCAAGAGGCCATATAAGACCTGATATGCGTCTGCTCTTAAAAAATAAAGAAATAAACGTGAGAAATAATTTTATACAATTGTGACGCGACAAATAACAATAGCGTGTAAGTTGAAACAAGCATTTTCTTAAACAATTTTTTTTTGAAAATTGTATACGTATTTAAGAACAATTTTGGAGCCAAACACTGAAAACGGGATGGTTCTAGGAGTTTTAGTATTCAAAATGTTAAAATAAAAACAGCTCTCTTATAAAATTATGAAGACTTACTTACTTACTTATGGTGGCGCTACAGTCCGGTGTGGACCAGGGCCTCAACCAACAAGCCTTTTCCAGCCAGCTCTGTCCCTAGCTAGCTGTTTCGCACGCCAAGGTATTTGAGGTCCTCTTCCATTTGCGTGCGCTACCGGTTTCGCAGTCTTCCTTGACTGCACTGCCGTCGAAGACTTTTCGGGCTGGAGAATTGGTGTCCATCCGCTCTACATGACCCAGCCACCTGAGTCGTTGCCTTTTCACTTTTTTGACTAGATCGATGTCGACAGTTCGTTGTTGTATATTCTTCTCCATTTCCCGTCTATGCGTTCGATACCCGAAGTATTTTTCTCTCGAAAATTCCCAAAGCGTACTCATCCGCCGTTATCAGGGTCCATACACCATACAGCAGGACCGGAATGATGAGTGTTTTGTAGAGGGATACTTTAATCATTCGAAAGAGGGCTTTACTTCGCAATTGCTTTCTAGACAAAGTCGTTAACTAGCTCAAAGTTATATCAATTTAATTTCAATTTATTTTATTTCGATAGCTTATACAAAGTAAGATATAATATCTTATAAGCTAGTGAAAAGCTAAAATTACAAATTTATATGAAAAAATACAGAGTACTAACATTGTTTAATATGTAAATCAATCTTTAAATTATTAATTGGTAAATCAATCTTCAAATTATTAATTTTTAGTTATTTGTATGTTACTTAAGCATTAAAACAAAATTTTTAAGAAGTGAAGTACTTCATTTCCCTTTTCACTCTCCTTGGATCTTCGATTCTTCTGATGTTGCGTCGGAGGCAATTCCAAAGGCGAACGCTATTAATACAAAATTGACGCTCCGATGTTAGGGATGAGTATCGTGGATGTATAAGTTGTCCTGATCTACCAGAGGAGGCAGTTCTTATTCTATCGTACAGATAGTGCGGTTCATGTGTCAAAAATATGTCAGAAAACAAAGAAAGGGTACGAAATACTATCAAGTTATTAAAAGTCATTTTATAAAGTTGTGATGAAAATGCTGAAACACGATCATATCTACGCAGACCAAAAATATAACGGATTGTGCTGTTAAAGGCTACATTTAACCTCCTTTTGCTTTCAAAACTGCAAGAACAATATATTTCACAGCCAAATATGAGAATTGGTATTATTAAAGTTTTAACGAGCATTATTCAAGTTTTTGTTGGGGTAAACGATTGGGAGGCCCGCAAGGAACGTAAAGCACCATAAGTTTTTCCAACAACTGAATTTATATGACTATCCCACGTAAGGCTGCGGTTAAAAACTATACCTAGATTTTTAGCTGTTTCGGAATACTCAATCGGAAAGTAGGACAAATCTAATGGTTTTCTTGTGATAACTAGACATTTTGATTTTAGGGGGTTTAATAAGAGGCCATTTGAATGGGACCAACGAGGAATTTTACCCAAATCTTCATTTAGGCAATAAACATAGTGTTCGATGAGACCAAGTGGACAGCTTATGTGTAATTGCACATCGTCGCGTACATGGAAAGAAGGCCGTACTTAACAACCGTATGAAGAGCATTAATGTAGAGAGAGAACAAAAGTGGAGCCAAGATTGAACCTTGTGGAACTCCTTTTGTTGACGACAGAAAGTTAGATAGATTATTATTGGTTTCAACCACTTGCATTCTTCCACATAAGTAAGTAACAAATATCTGTCTATGGTGTCCAAGACGTCGTCGGTGTTGAGCGTCCTTTCTAGATGATAGCATATACTTTGTTTTGTCCTCATTCACCGCTAAACCCATCTTGTCCGCTTCCTTCTCAATGCCTGCAAAAGCTCCAGTGACATCACACTTTGTTCTTCCAATTATGTCAATATCGTTGGCGTATGCAGTATGCAAGTAATTGGATGTAATTGGCGTCGTATAGCCTAAATCCTTTTTGGAGCAGCGTGAGTTCTCCATCGTCATCCTGCACAGACGGATGAGTTTGCCAGGTAGCCCAGGCAAAATGTACAAAAAATGGCCAATCTGGCAAAAAAATCCAAGTGAAGGTTCTTAAACGCAATTGTCTTTATTTTGGCATAAGAAATACTGTCGCGAAAGTATATTGCCAAATCATGTGCGCGTCAATAGTTATTCAAGGTTAAATGTCAAAAATATCAGTTTTTCGCTTAAAACTCGGAAACGGTAAATGCTATCGAAAAGTGTTTCATACAAAACTTGTAGATTATGTCATTTGTCAAAAAAAAGTTGCAATATTGAATGTTTGAATGTTCAAACAAATGTTGGCTATCACCATTGTATTTGGCTGGAATTATTGCAATTTCATGCATTATTGCAATATTGTTTTTCTTACGACTCACCGTTAAGAAGCTATCGACATTTCAAAAAACGTAAAATGTCGAAAATGGTCATTCAAACATTTGAAAACATCTAAACACAAAGTTTGTACATTATGTAAATCCCTACAAGAAAAAATTATTATTTCTTTCTTAAAAACAACCATTTTAAAGATACAACTTTTTAAAAGTTTGACAAAAAGTTTAAATTTCTCTTTTTTTTTTAATTCTTACTCTTAAAAGCACAAATTGTCGAAAAAATCGTAAGCTCAGTTTAAATAACATAATATTCTCTTCAAAAAGTTATGAAATTTTTTTCCATACGAAAACTGTTAATGCACGCTTATACAATATTACATAATGCAAAAATTTTGCTGATATAATTTTTCGATTAAGCTGAGAGTTTAAGAGATATATGCAAAAAACCGGTTTTTTTGACAGTTGACATTATTCACAATCTTGCGTTTTATGACTCGTATGGAAAAAAATTTCATATTTTTTTGAAGAGAATATTATGGTATTTAAACTGAGCCTATGATTTTTTTTCGACAATTTGTGCTTTTAAGAGTAAAAATTTAGAAAAAACAGAAATTTGATTTTTTTTGTCAAACTTTAAAAAAAAATATATCTTTAAAACGGTTGTTTTTAAGAAAAAAAAATAAAGTTTGTAAATCCCTACAAGGAAAATCTTGTAGGGACTTACAAACTTTATGTACAGATGTTTCCAAAAATTTTAACCGTTTAGGAGTTATACGTTAAAAACAACCATTTTCGGCATTTTGCGTTTTTTGAAATGTCGATATCATCTTAACACTGAGTCGTAAGAAAAAAAATTATAACCTTTTTTTTGGTAAATGACATTTTGGTTCAATTACTTTTCGATAGCATTTACCGTTTCTGAGTTTTATGCGATAAACTGATATTTTCGACATTTAACCTTATATAACTACTGACCCGCACACGATTTGGTTATAGACTTTCGTGACAGTTTTTTGTATGCCAAAATAAAGACAATTAAGTTTAACAATCTTCACTTGGATTTTTTTTGGCAGAAAAAGGACAATTTGCTGGGCTAAGGGAAAGAAATTATGAAGAATCTAGCTAAAAGATCGTTTCAGCAACCGGTGATTATATCATTAGACTCCCAATTCTACACAGTTTTTACTTGGCAAGTATTGGTTTTGTTTTAAAAAAAACCTAACATCACGATGATAGAGAAGTCAAAAAAAAGTCATTTCGCCAATTCGTCCGTCGCGTAAGTCGGACTGTTTGTCGTTGCATCCTTTTTATTGATCGAACTAAAGCCTTAACATTTGAACGGATTTGTTTCAAATTTGGTGTAAGCTGTTGTGGATGTAATCCAGTGACCTGCTAACACTTCCACAGTTAAGTTAGCAAGGCAGTATGATTTTTTTTCAAATAAAGGACTTCAAAATGTGGACCTAAATTTCTTGAAGTGCAAACTAAACTGCAAATTTGGAGACTTTAGCATGCTTCTCGAGACACAATATTTCACTGTGAAGTAAGCAGGTCACTCGATTACACCTACTATTTGGTGAACTGCAAAATCGGGAATAGAAATGCAAAATAAATGCAAGAAAACTGCAAATTACTGCGTTGCTTGTGTTTATAAACAAGATAGTTTACTCACAGCAAAACCCAACAGTCCCTTGCATCAACCCGTTGGGGAGTAACACTGCGACGCGACATCCGCGCTTGCCTGGTCGGTCACGCCACGGTACTAGGCTGGCAGCGTATGGCTATACCGGACCAAGTCATAAATTTTTGTTTTTCCAAAATGACTGCTAAATTCTGCGCAAACCTAAACTGTTTTCAAATTTCTAATGAACTAAGTCAGAAAGTGTCAAAATTTAGTCTTTCAATTTATTTTCCAATCAATTTTATCATTTTTTAGATAAAAATGCCTGAAAATCAGAAATTTCGCCAGAAAATTTTAGCCTTTTTTTCTGTCAGAATTTTGTATGATGAATTTTCTGGATAAAAACGCCTAAAACGTATAATTTCTTCTGGCGTCATTTGCGGAAGCCTTTGAGCTTCTATAGAAGAATATTAATTTATAAAAAATCAAAATAATGACCATTACTCAATATGGTCTCATTTCAATAATTTCCAAAAGATTTGATTTCTATTTATTTAGTGATGGTGTTAAATACACATTATATTATACGCGAATATTATTAGAGATAAAGTTATCTGCTGAAATCTACCTACACAACTGAATAGAAATTTAACAAACTTGTTGATTCTCGCATACTATTAACTGCAATAATTAAGCTTGAAAATATAATCCTTAAATATGTAGAAACAATAACATTTTTAAACTCCTTAGGTTAAGCAAGTGGTGGTTATTATACTCTCATTGAAATCAAATACACGCGTGTGGATAATGAGCCTAACTGACTGACTTTAATAAAAACAAATTTAAATAAATAAACCCTCACTAGATTGAGGTTGTGCAAACACTCACAAGCACGTATCGTTATTATTTTGCATACAACAAACCATCAATTTGAGGATAAATTTTATATTTTTAATTAAATAATAAATGTTTTCATATATACTATATATTCGCTCGTGTGAAATTAGTTATGATAGAAGTGATTTAAAAACATAATTAAAACTTTGATTAAATTTTGATTAATCACGAGCAAAAAAAAAAAGTTAATTTTACGTATTTTTTTTAATCTTCATGCGGTGTATAGGAGTATAAGTCAATTATTAAATAGTCAAAGTGGACACCGCGCCGGTCGTGCTCTTTTGGTTCGAAAAATAGTTACCCTCATGAAAGAGTAAAATTTTGATGGAAGTTTTTGACGTTGTGATTTATTAATTATTTACTATTGCCTCAGGAATTATCCGATATCTACACTTTGTTTCCCAGAAACAATCCCAGTTAACTTGTATCCCTTGTCAGTAACAGTGAAAAAATTAGTGAAGAGTTTCAGTAATAAGTTCCCTGTCTATCTATTATGTTCGCAATAGAAAAGTTAAAATCATGAAACAATCTATATCAAGTTCTCGTTCCATTGGAAACATTTCTCCCCTCGTCATTTTTAATGAATTCATCGTTCAATATCAGTTAAAGTTGAAATACTTGTTTGCGCCACACCGACTTTGCTCAAAGGTAAGTTAATTTTTTGCATTTTGTAATTTCCGGAACAAAATGCTGCCCTTCCAGGATTTCTCATATATTTATATTCATTCAGGCCATGTTGCATTGCGCAGTTAAATTAAATTACTGTTCACAATATTCATATACATAGTATGTACCTACGTAAAAGAACGAACAACGGAATGCTCTTCAACCCAATCCATCATTACTTGGCATGCCGCAATTCCACGCTATTGGCGGATTACCTTTTTGATTGCAATTACATCGACCGATTTGACCAATTAGTAGGAGAACACACAGTTCTACAATGCCAACTCGAGAACACCATAATATAGCTCATCAGACCTATGAACTATTAATATAGGTACATACCAACCTCTATATACTCTGTATAACCATGAAGGAATGGCTGATGATGATGGTTTGGAGTTTTTGGATTCATTAAAAAGTCGTTGCGTTTTCATGTTAAAGTAATCAAACTTTGTAATCATCTACTATTAATTTACTCGCAGCGATTTTGGAACTATTAAAGGTTTTACCCCAACCAATTTATTTATTCCGCTGCACTTACCTTTCAACTGCTCCAACTCACACCTATGTAGGTAGGAAGCATCCGCACATTCCATCGATTACAATAGACATTTTGGGAAGATATTAAAGGAGCAAAGAATTGGCGTTGTATGGAGTTGGGGTTTTTTCAGAAAATCAACCAGCTAATTGTAAAAGCAGAATTTTCCATGGTTGAATTTAGTAGGAGAGACAAATTAAATGTACATCATTGCCAGCTTTGGATTTTAAGTCCATGCACTAACATGAAATAACAATAGTTAACAGAATATCTGAGGTAAGGAGTTCGAAAAAAATTGTGTTATAGATTAAAGGGGACATTTAAACGTTGAGACAATAATTGGAAAACGACTCCCTAAAATTTTTCCAGGGGTCTTATGGTATTATGTACTACACTAGGCGTGTTCTATTGAAATATATACATAGTACAGTAAGAAATACCCAAAAAAACGCATCGGCAGTATGTTATTTTTTTTCAGATTTGATAATTTTGAACACCGTTCAGCCGAAAAAGTCAAACCCAAAAGATAAGTAATAACTTGAAATGGGGTTTGTTTGTAGACTATAGTCAAAATAAAAGCTCGTCGTTTCCGAGACTTCAGTTGATGACGTCACTAGCGTTAATTTGTCAAGGATAAATAAAAAACAATTTTGCTTACTAATTACTTTTCTAAAGATTATTTTCAACCCATTTTATATAGAATTATCACAACGCAAATAAATTAAACAAATCAGAAACCACATTTCAAAATTGACATATCAAAAGTCTATAAGTGTTGGTACAGATAGCGTTAATCTGTAAATTGATTTTAAAATAAAAAAATAAATCAATATTTTCACACAAAGAAATGACTTTATGTAGACCTAAATAAATAATCATTTGTTGTTTACCAAAACCCGTTTATTAACGGAAATTAATAACCAGTAGAAAAATTGATTACAAAACGAAAATAAAATAAAAAAAAAAAAAATAAAATAAATTCGTTCAAAAGAGATTGATTTTTTTTGTCAGAATGTCATTTAAAATTTTGTTGAAATTGTTCAATTGTTACGTGTGTGAGTGAAATTTTTGCTAGCGGGGGTATAAGCAACTCCAAAGTTAGGTAGAATTTTTGACGTGCGACAGAAAGTAAAAGTAAAAGTGACAACATTTTGAGAGGAATAGCTTTTATATAAAATTGGCCAACTAACAAAAAAAAAACAAGTAGATTGATTTGTCTGTACATTGGAAATTTACAATTATAACTACTCCATAAACACATCCATCGAGATTCAACTCAACTATCAATTGTACCAACATCTAAGAACAAAACTAACAAAATCGAATTCGAGACTCGAAGAAATGTCAAATCCACAGTAGGATTCTACTTCGAATTCTTATCGATCGTAGAGCTACTAGTAAAGTTGTATTTGTAATGCATGTAAAATCGTGCTGTAATATGGATGGCTTTTCCAATGAAACACGCCTATTTTTATTTGAGCCAAATAGAGATAATTTCGGAAATTACTAAAAAGTGTTTTCACTGGCAAATTCGCAAATTTCGTTTGACAGTTCATTTTATTTTGAATGTAGTTTGATAGTTCAACGTTTCGTTTCTGTGCATAATGTTTTAAAATTTTCATACATAATTTTTTTAAAATCTTTAAAATTTTATTCTGCTTGGTGTGTTCACCTAAATTCCAACTTAGTTTCGTGCTCAATTTGTTGAAATAATCTCATTTCGAAATGTAGATTTATAATGGAAATTACAAATTTTGGAAATTTTCAACGAAATCAACTCATTTGGCCTAATAAAAACGTAGTATAAGCGAAATTCAATTATAGGTATATAAAAGCATTTCCTAACGAGAGTTAAGTATAACTCAGGCCGCTTAAGCTAAGAATGAGGCTTATGATTGTCCAGTAGGGTGCATCGTTTTCAACATTTGTTGCCAAATCACTGTGTGCAACTCATAGTTTATGCTTAATGGTTTTCTGAACTTATCCTCATTTATATCCCTTGGGAAAAGCAAAATCGAGAAGCCATCGAAAATTGGTCTTTTTTTACAAGAAAATAATATTCTATTATATTAAAAATTAGGGACGCAAATAGTTGGCGCAAAATAATAGCGGATTCTTGTAGAGAGACTAAATACAAGTACTTTTCACCATGGTGGTAGGGTTCTATCTCCTTCCATATAGGTGGGAGGGGAACTTTTTAAAAAAATGAAAATAAATCCAAAATTATTTAAAAAGAACGGAAACACTGATAATAAAGAATGATAAATTTTTTGAAAGCTAAAAGTCTGTTCTTTTATTGAGTTCTTGAATCAAGTTATTTCTGTTAATAGTTTTCGAGATCCAGATCGAATAGTTTGGGAGATCCAGTTTGAGACATTCACCCATATTCTGCAGGTCGTACACTATAATTTTTTGTGAAAGTGCATTTCGATAGTCTTAGTGCGGCGGTATCGCTCACATGGCTGATTAAACAAATAGAAGCAATATTGAAAAAGTTACATACATGCATAGTAACACATTTTTGTCCATTTTTATCGAAAAAATATAAGGCAAATATAAACAACACAGATACTTCTTTAATTCGAATCAACAGTAGAATAATATTATAATAATATGATAAAATACGAAGAGTCATATGCGATATTCCGATGTTGTGAGTTTCTCAAGAAGTGAAGTCGGATATACGACTTTATGCCTATAACATACGTCTGTGGTCGAATACGAGCTTGAGGCTATTCAGAGAAGATTCCTCCGTTTTTTAGGAGAATTTCCTGGGTTGATAATTATAACTTACCCCCTTATCAAGATCGGTTGCGACTTATTAATTTACAATCTCTCGAAAAACGTCGTGAGGTGGCTGATATTATTTTTACTCATCAAATTCTATCTGGTGTTACTGATTCTCCCTCAACTCGAACGCTCTTAGATACCTCTTTTTCATCAATCCCCTCACAGAACTGATTAAGGCAGAAACGAACCAGTTACAAGAATGTTGAGTGAAGTAAATGCTAATTCAAATGTTTTAGCAAGATCACACAAAGAAATCTTCTTTGTATATAGTTCATCATATAACAACTTTAGATAATATAATGTATGTATGTACATATGTACATACATTTAACTTATTATTTTTAATCAATCCATTGAGAAACTGAAACTTTACAATCTTCACAATTTTAACAAATGCCTTAGCATGCTTGCAATTCTTTTTTTCTCATTATAAAACTTTATAATTTTCTTTTTTTTAATTTTAATTTTTTTTTTTATTTATTTGTTCTAATTTTCTAAATTTGTTCTCTTATTTGACTTGACTTTAAGGTAGTCGGCTGCCTTTGTTTCGTCATATTTTCTTATTTCAAGTATTTTGTTTTGTTTGATTTTAAATGTTTCAATTCTTTCATATTTTTAACTGCTTGCATTAAGTAGCCCGGTCATTATTTTAAATCCAATTAAACTCGCATCGTTCATTTAAATGTTAACATCATAATTCAATTTAAGTAAGTACATACCGATATGACTTGCAATCGTTATTGCCGTCATGCTCGGTGAAAATGGACCCCAGCTCGTGCGGTATCTGGGGGGGAAAAAGGCGTGGGATTTATTATTTAATTAATTAATTTCAGAATATGGATGATTAACTAATTTAATTTGTTTGTCCTTAAATTAATTTTATAATTTATAACAAATAATTAAGTTTTAGTTTAGGTTTAAGGTTTTTTTTGTGAAAAAAATTTAAAGTTATATAGTCGAAAACGTATTTTGACATTTTCATTTACAACAGCCTTGTTATATGGGCATTTATATCGGACTATTAGCCCCAGCCTCGTTATTTTGTCTGACTCCCATTAAACATCACTGCTCAGCTATATTTTTTTGACGAACATAAAACTCTTCATGTTGTAATGTATTCATTTCTATATTTCAATAAATTTTAAGAATGGCCTGTGGGGGTGGGGGACCTTAGCCCCTAAAGCCAGCCCCTGGATCCGCCACTGTACATGTTGTAAGTAAACTTCAATTTCGTGTACCTAAGAACTAGAATGTAACATTGACGGTGTAGTTATACGCCTATGTTCTGCAATTCACTTATTAAGAATTCGCATGGCGAAAGTGAATTTGGGTGTTCCACAATTCGTTAATGTGAATTGGAATTTCTAAAATGAAAATGGATGTTATGTCTTACGGTTAATTCCATTTTCTGAACGCATTCAAATCACTTTTTTAGGGGAAAACATAAAAACATACGACAAGAGAAGGTATTCCTGAAATGCAAGGGGGAACATCCTAATTTTGCGACGGGTTTCTCAAGTGGAGACAAATCTCACACCGAGTCATTGTAGGCGAATTTGTCCACTTCAGATTGAAAACTTAAAAAAAAAGTTAAGAATTTACTTTATTTATCATATTTATCAGAACAATTCATATATTCATGCACTCATACATTATGTTAGGTAATTTTTATGTGTTTGATTCGTCTCACGAAATTTGTCTTCTCATTTTATCTTTGGAATTCTGCTTCCTTTTTACCTTAAAATTAACAAAAATATTGCATCCATACTCAAAGCGAAGTTATTTCACTTTAGTAACAAAATAAAAATGGATGATCCTTCACTTTTGACAGTTCAAAGCATTTTCGAAGTTTTCGAAATCGATCGAAATGTAGAACATGCAATTTCCTTTCACGTGAAATTGAAAAGATATTTAAATTCACTTTCGATCGAATTGCAGTGCAGAACATGAGCAATAATAATGCTTGTGTGGTATTTTTCGTATCTGTATAGTATTAGAATTTACGAAATTCATTAGGCGTGTTTTTTTGTGCCCTAAATGTTAGCTGATAATTTATGGCACAAAAGAACGCTAATCTTCGCTTCAGAAAAGAATTTGGCAGCACTGATATAACAATGACATTTTCTGCTGTCAACCGTTTGTCAACAAATTAAAAAATTGGAACTAATATCGTTAACATTTTGATAAATTAAAAGAAACGTCCCCTTCCTCGGCCCAGTTTTTCTTTTATTTATTTGAAAGTACATTTTTTTTTAAATTATTAATTATATTTTAACAAATAAAACAATGTTTGGTTTTTTCCTTTTTTTCTGTCAGCTTTTTCTCAATCAGTCGTGCTTCAAGATCCATCTGCCAAAATAATGATTTTTTCGATGAATTTTTGACATTTGTTGAGAATTCATCGGATAAACCTTGAAAATATTAGGACAAGTTTCGGTGAGAGCAATAAAATTATTTTGTTGTGTTGAGGAAATAAGGACAAAATTGTCTTTCTTGCTAAAGGACTGGTAAAATATTTTCGAATGAAAATTAAAGGCAGATTGTCTTTGAATTTAAAAAAATGGCGTGGCTAAAACAAATGTGTAGCAAATCTGCATGCAGTGCTACCCACGAAACACATGCGCATAGTTTCTGACTTTCATGATGCATAGTTATGTCAAATCAAAACATGAAAATACAGCGTTGCCGATGTGACACGATAGTGCTTTTTTGGCACGAGATTTTCTTCGTTGGAAGGTGGCACGGAATTCAATATAGCAGTTTTATAATCTCCATTATTTGACTTTTAGGATAATTTACCTTTTCACAAAATAAATGCGAACTTTGATGAAATTTTATGAAAATTTGTCTTAATGACTTACAAGTAAGTAAAAACTTATATTTCTGGACAAAACGAGAATTGTTCAAGTGGTATTTTTTGGTTTAGGTATCACGTTTTTATATTGATTTTTTTTTAGAAAAAGTAGAAGAAGTTGTGTTATTTCTCGTGGCACAAAAATGAAATTTTCGAATTTTTTTCATTGCGACACCAAAATATTTCTTCAAACGGCAACGCTGGCTTCAACGATTCTTCAAAATTAAAAAATCACCAAGACAAACAATATGAGTAATGCCAAATACTAATTATTTAAGATTTTTTATTCTTTCTGTAGTGGCTGCAATGATGCTGCGAGGCAAATTTAGAAATAGAGATGTCCTGATGCGTTGCAATGCTGCATGCAGACTTTGAGTGAATCTGCTCCCATACGAATCTGTGTAAATTAGTTTCGCTGCATGGAAAACGCTGCACATCTGCTTAGCACATAAGTGTTTTGCTATACCCGCCATAAAAAAAAAACACGTTATAGCCACTAAATTTGTTGTTTAACGATATATTTTGAGAAAAAAGTAATCTTTATTTTATTCCAGTTGGCAATAATATGGCATCTCTTAACAATTACACATAATCCCGCCAAAATGAGAGTTCAACGGTGCAAATAATTATGCATAGGAACAGGAAGTGGTGAACTGAAATGAAGCACCTATCCGCGATACATTTATCGAATTAACCGATTTGTAATTAAACAGGAAGTAGTGCTTCCTCAATTTCACGTTTTATTTTATAGGTAGAGGTAGAGCATTTTGAATTCATCTTCTCATTTTGATTTCACGTGAAATAAAAGCAATATGTTAGGGTGGAGTATAATGGCAGCGGTAGCCTGAGGAAGGCAGGGAAATGTACGTAATGTTGTGTGTAGATTAGATTCATCAGTATATACAACTATATTAGGCTTATATAGAAAACAATTATTACAGGTGACTGAAATTAATTAAGTTAATAATTACTAGAATTACTAGAAAATTCTAAAATTTCATTAGTTATATTATTTCAAAAATAGAGTAATAAATTTTCATAAGGTACCTAAGAATAGGTACACAACACTAATTCACAATTTAATTACTATGAATTAAATTTGAAGGTGCCATTAAAAATTAAAACCGTAAATTCTTAACGCATTCTGAGAAATAAATACTTACTCTATTTGGCAAGGTATTAGTTGAAAAGCTATCCGAGTGTATCTACTTTTCAATAGTAAAATCATTTCTGAATAATTTTCCGTATGGACTCATAAATAATTTATGTACATACATTGCACAAAGTAGGTACAGAACGTAAATTTTTAGTGGATTTTCTGTTAATTTCCATATAACCAGGCCAAAGGCATTCGTTTTTTACATTAAAAGGATTCCGTACGTTCCCCATAAAGCTCTATTAAAAATAGCACTGCAAGTGTAGTTGTAGTTAACGCATACCCTATAGAACCAATTACTGTTTTTACTTGCTCTAATAGGGCAAGTATTGTTTTATTTTTTTTATTTGACCTGACCACTTAGGCCAAAATGTTAAAAAAAAAAAAACAAATATCCGTTTTGCAAAGTTGATTTTTATGTATGAATACTGTTAACAATTTATTTGCTTCAGTTGGATAATTTCGACTACATAATTTAGAGAATGTTACTAATTAACGATTTCGAACATTTCAAAGTGGCTTCCAGATTCAGAACCTCGTGCATATTTATGTTTGTACATTCAGTTCATGCATGCTGCGTTACCATTTAACAAGAATTCATTTTTGTTTTCCTTGAAATTTTATTTCAACTCAGTTTGTTTGCCGAGCTAATAAAAATTCTCAATATACTTGCGGGGGAAATTCTGCAATTGAGCAAAATAATCGCTGGAGGAATTTTCGGAATATTAAAACTAATTCTGAATTCGAAAAATTGAAATATATGTATGTAATATGAAATGTGAAAACAACAAAGATTGAGAGAATAAATTATATCACCATATTAATTTGATTGAATGATATTTCCATGTGCGCATATGAAGTGTGTACAATTTACATCCCAATTCTAAAATAGGCAAAGTGGTTAGACGATTCAATTAATTATTAATTTTAAAAAATATTCAACAATTTTCTTGTAAGTTAACTTCATATTTTCGAAAACGACTTAATCAATTTTTGTGAAAATGATTTTTCAACTTTTTTTTAGTGTACTTACAAAAATCGTGTTCCTAAAATCAAAAATAATGATATACCTTGCTTGCGGCACAGTTTGCTGTCAGCTCGACGCTGCCAAAAAGTGTTATGACTCCTCCTGTAAACGTAAAGTAGTTTATTTTCTTTTGCACTCGCGCAGTTGCTGGAGTTATAAAAGATCTCGACGTACACAAATCCGCTGGCCCGGATAGTATCCCTCCCATTGCTCTGAAGAGTTGTTCTTCAACCCTGGCAAAACCACTGTGTAAGCTTTTCTATCTGTCCTACTCTACTGGTCTCTTTCCGAGTGGATGGGAAAAAGCATTTGTCCAGCTTGTCCCTAAAAAAGGCGAATCTTCTTCACCCTCGAACTATCGTCTAATTGCACCTACGTCCCTTCTTCCCAAGGTCATGGAAACGCTGATCAATTTTCAGATCAAGAAATATCTCGAAGATCGAAAGCTTCTTAATGACTGGCAGTACGGCTTTCGAAGCGCAATAGGTCCACTGGTGATCTGATGGTATATCTCACCGAACAAAGTTCTGCTTTTCAAAATTCTGATTTACAAAATTCTGCAAATAATAAATAAAAGTTTCGAAAATGTAAAAAAGCGCGCGCTTTTTGCCATCCACTCGAAAAGAGACCAGTAGAGTAGGACAGATAGAAAAGCTTACGCAGTGGTTTTAACAGGGTTGAAGAACAACTCTTCAGAACAACTCTTTCAGATCAAGAAATATCTCGAAGATCGAAAGCTTCTTAATGACTGGCAGTACGGCTTCGAAGCGCAATAGGTCCACTGGTGATCTGATAGTATATCTCACCGAACAAAGCTCTGCTTTTCAAAATTCTGATTAACAAAATTCTGCAAATAATAAATAAAAGTTTCGAAAATGTAAAAAAGCGCGCGCTTTTTGCAATCCACTCGGAAAGAGACCAGTTGAGTAGGACAGATAGAAAAGCTTATGCAAAGGGTTTTGCCAGGTTTGAAGAACAACTCTTCAGAACAATGGGAGGGGTACACTGAAAGTGTGCTTTAAATTATTTATGGCAGTTCAAAAGCAACGAAAGCGACATTTCCAAAAACACAGAACAATGTTGAAACCTGGCATCGTCGACTTAAGGTGATAGTCGTCCGCAGTCATGCAGGCCTATAAATTTTCATATATGATCTCAAGTAGGAACTTATCAGTTTATCACTGCCAAAGCTGAAGCTGAAAAGGTCAAAAATGGAGAGAGAATAAAACAGAAAAAAAACAATTGTTTTAAAGAGCAAAAAAAAAACAAAGAATTTTAAAAAAGAGAACAGACTTAAGCCACACTGTGTTCCTTAAGCGAATAGCAAATAATATAGTTCTTCGTGGTTTTGCTTAGATGTTGTTTTTGTATTAATGTATAAGACTATGTATACCTATTAGTTTTTGTTGTTATTTTTTTTTGTTACATCTTTAATAAATCCTTCTTAAAAAAAATCAGAATAAGCTGAATTTTATTTTTCTATATTATTACTTGTCAGTATTTTGAAAAGCAGAATTTTCTAAAACAGAATCGAAAAAAAGTTGAATTTCGAAAAGCAGAATTTTTGCACCAGTAGGCAGAATTTTGAAAAGCAGAATTTTGAAACCAGAATTTCGACCCGCTCCCTATAAATTACTATAAATTTATTATTTTAATGGCTTCGAGAGTGAGAGCTCAAAATCACGTATGCCATCTGATTTGTGTGATAAATATGAATTTATTAAAAAAAAAATCCTTGGAGCGGTTTGCTGAAAAAGGAGTTTTTTATAGATATGTACATATTTGTATAGATATGTAGATATACTTTTTTTTGCACATTTTCAAAAATAATAATAAGAAAAATAAAATTTAATAAAATACAATTTTACACAAAATAAAAAAAATTTCATTACCCCGTTTTCAAGATACTGAATTTTCAAAAAAAAAAATTCAATATTTTTTTAAAAATCCAAAAATTATTTTTTTTGAAAATTTGTATATGGAAAATTATTTGAACTGTGAAAGAGCTCTTGTATAAAAAGTTTGGTTGAAATCGGAGCAGCCGTCAACGAGAAATTTGAAAACAAAAAAATCGGTTCTATGACAGGTACCGTCATTAACCGTTATTGGTAAAATTTGTTTTCATCAAAATATTGACCATAAATTAAATAGTAAACGGACATCTTTTTATCAAAATTCAAAACTTTTAACTGTTTTTTAACATTTGGATGGAAGGTACCGTTATTTTCCAATTTAGAAAGATGATTTTTCAAGTATTCTACAATATAATAAAAAACTATCTTACACCTTGTTTTGAAAATATTGATCAAGCCGTTTTCAAAATAAGTATTTAGTTTTCAAAAAAAAAAAAAAAAATTGATTGTTTTTTAAATTTTCAATTTGTAGTTGTTTTTTTTTTTTTTTTAATTTTGTTTCACAATAATGTTTATGTTTTTTAGAAGTTTTACCATAAAAAAAATGAAAAATTTCAATTTAACTGTTTTCGAGGAAATCAAAACCAAAAAAAGGCTGTACTGGAGGCATTAAAAATATCCAATTTCTGAAAATAAAAAAATTATCGAAAAGTAGTTACTCCTTACTTAATTTTTTTGAATTTTTTTCAACAAAATCCTCCGATCCGTTTTTGAGATAAACATAATTTTCCTTTTTGGCGAAAAAAAAAATTGTATGCCAGGTACCGTTATTGTTAGTTCTAAAAAACAAATTAAAAAATATGTGGGCATTTTAGTCAAAAAACACTATGTACCAATTTTGAAGAAAATCCCTCCGGCTGTAGGGGCGGGGGCAGACAAACTGAATTGCGAGATCCACTTTTTCGCATTCTCTATATGTAATGGTAATGTTAAGGAAATTTAATATCTGAAGTTCGATTTTTTTTTACGAATCCATAACTTACCATAAGTACCTGCTTATATGTATGTATATCGGAAGTGAAAATTTAAATTTTTTTAAAACTTAGAAAAAAAGTTTTTTTTTTCAGAATTTTGGTTCCCAAGAAATAATGTTAAATTTTTTTTTAAATCTTAACCATAAAAAAAATCAAGAGAAGTGTTTTCGAGAAAATCAAAAATAAAAAAAAAATGTTTGTTACAAAAATAACCATATTTTGAAGAAAAAAAAATGTAAAAAAGGAGATTTTTCCTGTTATACATAGTTATATAACATTTTTTTAAGGAAACCGTTGGAGCCGTTTTAAAAACAAACATATTTTCCTCTTTGGCTAAATAGTTGTATGGCAGTTATGTTTTTACGAATCCATAACTGGAAATTATAGTCCCTATATACATACATACAGTAGCGTACGCAGGATTTTTTTTTGGGGGGGGGGGGCTCAGTCTCAATTTTGATGAAATTTTTTTTAAGTTATCACAAAATAGCAAACAAAATTAAAGGCTTTCGTATTATCAACCACCAGAAGTTAAATTTCAATATGTAGAAAAACAAAAAACAAAAGGAAAAACACACAAATTCTCCCTATAGCTAGTTATGAAATGAATTTTATCTTTCTTTTTTTGTAAGCAAATATTTTTTTGTAAAAATCCACTTTATGGACTCGGTTTAAACAACGTCAACGGTAATTAAGCTCATTTATTAAGTCTGTTCCTTTGCTATGAGTTTCTGTGATTTTTAGTCCAAAGTCCTGTCAACTTGGGAACAAAATGCACAAAAAATCACAGAAATTCAGAGTAGGTAAAGGAACAGACATTATTATAGTTTAAAGAAGCAGAAGCAGAGCTATACAATAAAAAATAAGTTAACATTTTTCAAGGGAATTCTCATAATACAAATAATTATTGGGGCGTTTTAATAGTGATTTCACTAAACTCATGTTTTACTTAAGAACAGTTTAAATAAGATCAATTATAACAATTAATTCCAATTCGATTTCTGTTCTTATCAAAATAGAAGTTTATTAAATTATTGAATGTTAAAAATAGTGCATTGACAGAAACTAAAATAAATGTTAGGTTTATAAGGACTATGAATACCACCCATTAACTTTAAAAAAAGATTTTGAGAAGATTGTCTACCTCTGATACAAGTTAAATGCAGTTTTTCGAAATGTTATCAATTGATTTTACAGATTTGTGTGTCGTAGCATTAGAAATAACATTCGGCAAAAAAGTATGCAGTTTACAGATATTTAAAAATATTTTTTGAATATTTAATACGTTCACTGAGCGTGAAGATACTGGTTAAACCATTTGACCCCACTAAAAAGCATTAAAAAATGAAAATACTATAAGAGAATGGTTTGTGTTAATAAGTGCACTGCATTCGTTATTTCATTCCGGCTTTTTTTTAAATGGGAAAAAAAGGAAAAAATTAAATGTGTGAAATCATTTTGCGAATTTTGACTAATTGCAAAGGAATTTTGTTTGGGTTTCTATGAATACTGAGATACGTTTGAAATGTCAAACAAAATCTAGATTACGTGTGGTATGAACTTATGACTTCAATACGATATCCATGTCTATAGTTTTTTTTTTAAATTAAAATTGAAAATACTGCTGAATTTTAAAATAAACAAAAATAAAATTTGAACTCAAAAATAATAAAAAACTTTCTTCGATGATATATGAAATTTTGCTTGCGTACGCCACTGCATACATACATATGTATCGCAAGAAAGAATGGCTATCGAATAGCAGAAAATATGGAGATGTGTCAGTTGTGTAAATCCAGCATAGCCTATTCTCATTTGTACGAATACTGGTCTAGCAAATCGCTATGTTTCATGTTATTTTAATTTTTTGGTGTCATAGGAAAAGATGGTGAAGTAAATGGCAAAAATACAACAGCAATGATGGGATTTTGTCACTTGTGTAAACGTGAGTCCAGAATCAATCGTTTAAGTTTTCGCGCCAGAAAATCCATTCACATGGTGTAAATCTGAGTCTTAATAAAGAAAAAATGAATTATTTGCACTGTGTATAGTGGAAGTAGGTAATTTTTTGTGACTTCATGCATTTATATCCCTTATCCAATTTTTCTACTTATTTAGGTATATAGGTACTTCTATATGCCTTGAAATTATGCGTTTATTTTAAACATAATCATAAGACACTTTTTAGGTTCAACATGCAGACAAAAAACAAGTTAAAACGGAAATTGTAATTTGCTTTGAAAGTCGATTTTCTGGTTCGTTTTCGCCTAAACGTATCAACAATTTAATTAACTTCCACTTCCTATTCCTAACAAGTAATTTAAGCTGAAATTCAACAAGAACACATAACCTTTGATCTTGGTAAGTAATGGTTTTATATAAAAAAAAAAACACACGTGTTGCTAGCTCTTCCGTTGAACCGGAACATTCATATGCGAATTCCGGGATAATTCAATTTACGTTACGTAAACCGATTTCAAACATTTCAGACAAATCAAGATTGTTTTTTCAAGACTTCCATATATTTACTTCCTTCCATCAGTGTCGGTTTGTTTCAGCTTTATAATTTTTACTTGCGATATACGTAGTATAGAGCAAGTTTAGGATTCGGGCAAAAAAAAATTCGAGACAATAAATTTCCCTAACATTACGATGATAGAAAACGCGAAAAAAGTGGGTCTCGCAATTCTGTCCGTCTGTCTGTCTGTCCGTCTGTCCGTCTGTCCGTCTGTCTGTCTGAACCTCGACCTGCAGCCTAAACGGCTGAAGCGATTTTCTTCAAACTTTGCACTTAAGGTTCTTATGGGATTCCCTAGAGGGGAAATTGAACTTTTTTTTTATCTCAAAAAATAATAGTAACTCTGCCATACAATCAATATACAAAAATTGATTTATTTCAAAAACGGCTCTAACGATTTTGAAAAAAAAAATTACGAGCTACTATAATTACTAAAATAAATATTTTGGTAGAAAAGAAAAAATTGTAACGGTTATTAACGGTACCTGTCATAGAACCGATTTGTTGGTTTTCAAATTTCTCGTTAACGGCTACACTGATTTCAACCAAATTTTGTACGTATGAGGTCCTTTACAATTTTAAGAATTTTGCATATTAAATTTTTTGAAAAAATAATTTTTGGATTTTTAAAAAAATATTGATTTTTTTTTTGAAAATACAATATCTTGAAAACGGAACAATGAATAATTTTTTAAATTTTGTGTAAATTGTAAATTATTTAACTCTAAAAAGTGGCATAACAAATTTTATTTTTCTAAATGTTCTAGAATTTTTATATATAAAAAAATAATTTTTAAGAAAACCGCTATAACGATTTTTGAAAATTTTTTTTTCGTAAACTCACATTTATTATTAAAGAAAAAACAAATTTATTGTAAATTATAGTAATAATAATTTATATTTTAAATTGTTTTTAAAACTTTTTTTAATGATAACATAACGTTATAGAACCACATATGCACATTGACAATTTTAAGCTACGTTTAAGTTGTTACCTACGAGAGCAAGTTTGTGCGATCCAGTCGTGCCCATTTTTTTTTGTGTTACATTTAAATTTACTTTATTCGAATGTCTTTTAAATTTCACTCAACATCATACATAGACACATTGGTTTACCTATATCAAGATCTAAATGCCAACTCGTTTGCCTTCATCTATTTAAATGGCACATTGAGTACGTTCTAGGGCTTTTCCTGGTGTCTTTCTTTTTCTATAATATAATATATAAGATGTACCAGTACCAGTATCTATATTTAGACAAGTATGCTCGCTCTCGTATGGTTTGTGCGGATGTCGCAAATCATAGGAAATGTCTGCGCAATCTTTGGCTTTTCATCTGCCGGAAGCTTGTGAATGGGCTTCAAAATGGCATCGGACGTGTATGGTTGGTGTGTGAAGTCTGATGTGTGTGTATAGATAGTTGTATCGCCTCAATACACTGTGATGATGAATAAAAATTTGCATAATGTGAAATAAAATCATGGAGATTGTTTAACCAAGGCAAATATAATAAAAAAAAATATGTATGTTTATCATAATGATGGCAGAAATGATGGAGATATAGGCCACCCACACCTACATCATGGCCGCTAACGACACCGCCACCGCTGATGATGTTTACACGCATTCAAGGAATTCCTCTTAACAGGTGGTTTCATTGTATTATACCCAGGCTAGACATATGAATTTTCCAAGCTCAGAAAAGTGTCAGGATGGTGGCGGTAATAACTTCCTAAACCGCGATGGCAACTTAAGCCTTGTTATTGAGGATAAATTTTAACATCAAATTGACTTGTTGTTAAAAAGGTGAAATACTTAGAAATAATTTGGAAAAAACTTTTCTTTCGCTGATAAGGACCATCAAAATTGTAAATTTACATTGCCTTGAACATTTATTTTTCCCACCAATAATTGTTCTTTTCAATTGCTTAAAATCCTACTCTTTAATAATTTAAACTTAGGAAAATATGCCAGTAGCTTTTTTTGAACAAAAACAAAATTAAATCGAACATTTTGAATGAAACAACAACAACTTAAGTGTTCTACCACCAAATTCCAGTCACATGTGATGTCATAAGTTCAATCCATATCACGGACAAAGCTTTTCAAATAAAAATGAACATATTAGAACTCAGCACCACATACAGAAGTCTGATGATCGGGTTGGCACTCGTGAAATAGCTATAACTTAAGTTGTTGTTGTTTCATTCAAAATGTTCAATGTAAATTCATGTCTTCGCAGCGTGAGTATGAACTAAGGTTCATACAAAAATCCTTATAAATTTCAAAAATTTAAATCGGTTGAGCGGGTTTTTAATTGGATCGCGAATTTTAAGTAATTTTTAATATACAGATATAAATTTAATTTCAGAAAGATCAAATTTTCCAAAACAGAATTTTATTTTAAAATTTTAAAATCGGTATTATTTAAACTTTTAAGAAGTTACTGCAATTATTTCCATCAATAAGCAGGTCAAAAATATGAAATATGGTTCTATTGGAAGTACTGTTAATAACAATGCAAAATATAGAAGTAGTCCGTCTAAAAGGAAATTTTTACTTGCGATATACATAGTAGCCCAGGAAAAATGTGCAGAAAAATGGCCAAATCTCCAAAAAAAATCCAAGATCATTACTAGATCGTGCCAGCATTAAAAGTTATTCAACGTTAAATTTTGAAAATATCAGTTTTTTGCATATAGCTCCTAAACGGTAAATGTTATCGAAAAGTATTTAAAACAAAACTTTTAGATATTGCTGTCCCCAAGAAAAAAGTCCCAGCTATTTTTTCGTACGACTCATCGTTAAGAAAATATCTAGATACCTATATTACAAAAAAACGTAAAAAGTAAAGAATTTCGATTTTGCACGCATAACTCCTAAGTGGCTCATATTCTCGCAAACATCTGAATGCAAAGTTCGTACATTATGTGACCCTATACAGAAACATTTTTTTTTAAAACAATTATTTTAAGGGCCAATTTTTGAATAGTCATTTAAACCTAAGAAGATAGTTTTTATTCATCGAATAAAACAAGAACTTGTTCGTGTTGCTATAGTATTTATTCCTCTGATGCTTTAACTGATGATTGAAAAATTGGCTCTAAAAATTTGATACAAATTCTTAATTTTAATTTTCTTAAATGCCAAAGTTGTCGAAAAAAAATTAGGCTCAATTTGTAGACCACAATATTCACTGCGGAAAAATTCTGACAAATTTTGTCCATAAAAGTCTTACGTCACAAGATATTGCAACTTCAATACAATAGCTTCAAATGCTCTTTACTACCAACGAGAACGAAACACTAGCAACAGCAACTACCAGGCCGTTTCAAGCGAACTCAAATGTGTGAACATCATGTTTAGGAACTCAGTGAAACACCACAACGGCATCCATCTATAGAAGAGACTCCAAAAAATAACGCCGGGACCGACACCTTTAAGAAAATCAATAGCATCATCGGTAAAAGGTCGCCTTTGCCAGAAGTCATCACAACAGCACTTGGGGAGGTAACTACAAACGTAAATAAAGCAAAGACGTTGGCTGGACTTCTTTGAAGAACACTTCAAACCAAATCCACCGTCAGATCCTGAGTTCCTTGATGAAGTCCACTCTTCAGTACAACGTGTTGAAACAATCCAAGAGTCCATACACTTCAGCGACACCAATTCCGCCAGTGACCCCGCAGACAACCCTGATTTCACTAACCCGGAAGAAGTCAAAGAAATCATTTAAAGAAGCCATCCAAAGAAGTCAACAGGACCGGATAATATATCCAACTTCGTCTTGAAGAAACTGCCTCAGTCCTTGATAATCTTGGTGGCAATAATCCTCACCAACTGCGTCAACAACTGCAATTTTCCAAGCAAATGAAAAAGGCAAAAATTGTGGCTGTGCCGAAGAAGACCAACAGCAAAGACATCTCTGGATACAGGCCCATCTCTCTTCTGTGCAGTATGAGTAAGATACTGGAAGAGCTAATACTTAGGCGGCTGAAATCATTTTGCAGCGACAACCGCAGGATCTCAGATATGCAGTTTGGATTTCGGGAAAAATACGCAACACTTCATCCACTTCTTAAACTTCAGCAATATGTCACCTTATCCTTAAACTGTCACCAATTCACTGTCGGATGTTTTCTTGATATCGAAAAAGCATTCGACAGTGTTTGGATACAGGGACTTGTCCACAAACTTTTCCAACTCAGATTTCCAGAATCATTAATTTAAATTATTTACAACTTTCTTCATTCCAGATTGTTTTTCGTTCAGACAGAAACCTGCTAATCAACATCAAGGACAACCAGAGCCGGAGTTGCCCAAGGATCTAAACTAGGACCATTCCTCTTTAATATACACTTTAGACTAACCACAGCCGGAACATGCTCAGACTCTCCTGTTCGCTGATGACTCGCTTACGTACGCCAAGTCTATGTCACCAATATTTGCTGCTATAAGAGTAGAAACTCATATCAGACGACTCTACGAATACTAACAGCGCTGGGGTTTCAAAATCAACTCGACGAAATCAGAACTGATCTGCTTCAGACGACCAAGAACCTCCGGAAGTCAAAGAGGACCCTCAGACGCAAACTGCAGGAACACCAAGATCACTCTTCCCGATGGAACTCAATTGTCAGCCAGAAATAACGTGAAATACCTGGGAATACATTTCAAGAAACTATACTGGTTCAACCCACACGCAGCAGCTGAACTGAAGAAAGCAAATTTTGCATTACATCGCATTCATCCACTGATGCGAAAACAAAACGGACTCAGCCAGAAGACCAAGCTTTTTCTTTATAAGCAACTCATCAGGCCGGTCATCACGTTCTGTTTTCGCATCTGGTTTACGACGAAAAAAACTCACATGAACAAGCTGGCAATATTCGAGAGAAAGATCTTGCAGATCTGCACAGGGATGCACTTTGACAGGATACGTATGGAACACATCAGCAACAAGAGACTCTATGAAGAAGCCAAAATTTAACAACTTGACAGATACCTCATCAAATCTAGCCGACCGACGCCGACGGTGTCTGCCGAATCTAGTCAACCACCCGAACCCTCTGATAAGAGGAGCTGTAAACCAGCCAAGACATCCTGACCACCGGTACCTTGAAGCAATGGAACTACTAGACGAGGATCTAATAACAACTAACGACGAAGAGAACCTCCCCTTCTACGTTGACCCAGGGTTATCTTACTACCGTGGTGATAGCCTCACCTACCCATCACCTTACCACCCCAATGACAACAGGACCTAAACAATCCGAGACGTGAAGCCGACAATAGTTTAAGATTAAAAACCAAATATAATGACAATTAAATATAAATTAAACAAAAAAAAAAAAAAAAACACAATGTTAAAAGTAAGGCCAACTTTTGTGCCAACATATTAAAATAAACAATGTATACTTTAAGATAACTAGCGTTAAGCAAGTTGTAAATAATAATTTTGTTCAATAAAAATCGTTAATCGTTAATGCTCTTTACTCTTAAATGGCGAATTTGACGGAAAATATTTTGAACGTATCTTGTAGACTTAGCTGTACGTGAACCATTTGTACTTATACGCTTAAAACTAGTTTTAGAAAAATATACAAATTATAAAAACTAGGGTACCAGAGAGAAAATAATATCAAATATAATGAAATTTGTTACTTCTTTATTAAATCTGGAACCCGACAAAGAAAGGTACCTCAGGCCTCAGCCTTTGACATCTCATAAAATAAAATCATACCATTGAAACAAAATTAGTATATTCTTAGGATTACATTACTTCCTGTTTTAAATTAAATCTGCTATTATTATTATTAGATAGCTCCGTTAAGTACTTTTTCGTGGTAATTCAACGCCTAAAGTGATAACGATATTATTTTTTTTTTAATTTTGCAACTACAACTACGCTGTACATATAATATACATACACACATAGATCAAACAAAAATAAATTAAACTTTTTAGAGGTATTTATTAAAATGTAAGTAAGAAAAGCATAAAGGTAATGATTGATACTAAACTACATAACTACACTGAGAGAAAGACAATATCATATATCAATAAATACATCAATAAAAAAATACATCAATAAATATATCAATAAATACAAAACATATGGCACCACGCCCGCCATGGCACGCCATACAACCCAGAACCTACATAAACAACACGATGAACTCTTCTTTGTAGTTGGCTTTGGCGTAATGGTTCGTGTTTTTAGGGTTAATGCCTCTTTTAAGGAAGTGACAAATCCTTCAAGAGTACCTCTTTTCTTATAAAAGTGCCTCTTACATTAGTCGTTCGGATTCAGCAGAGAAGTTTAGGTCACCTTCATTCATGCGTTGTTACTTGTAAGCCACTATATAGGCTACAGTTCTCCACAAGCTATCGCGTTTCGAACCACCGTTAAATTTTGCCAATGGTGTCTTCTTAAATTACGTGTATAAATTGGTAATTAATTATTCCCGGCCTTACAGTTATCCTTAAAAAATTCTCACATATTGTAATTGGACGTTAGTAAAGGTACTGTTAATAGTGAATGTACACTGAGGGAAAAATGTATGGGCTCAGTACAGAGATATTTATTTAAAATCTATGTACTGAAGTTTGCATAGGATTGCGATGAAAGCTCTATTTACTGAGTAAAGTTAACGTGTGCTGGTTACATTTGAGTTTATGTACCAAATGAAACCCACCCTCAGTGAGAAGAATTTATGTAGTCAGTCCATAGAAAAGATATAACTTGCATTGAATACAGGCAATATTGACTCAACACAGAGCTATTGACCAGCTACAGTGACATATGTACTGACTAAATATTTTCAAAAATCCGAGAGCAAGCAACGTGCGTTCATTCAATACTATTGTAGCTGCATTTATTCATCACATAAAATTATGTGTTGAGTACAATGCAACGTGTAACCAGTCTATATTTTATGTGTGCATATCTTAAAATCGGAAGGTTTTTACACAAAACAATGTACTCATCACACGAGCTATGCGATGAGTCTAAAGCAAAAAAAAATCGAAAAATCGCATTTTATTGGAGATATCCGACACATCTTTATGCGGTGAGTGCATAGAATTCTTTATTGAATACATTATGGCAAAAATGTGTGTACTCAGTACAGATTTATCATTTAATGAGTACATAAAATTATGTGTGCAGAAATCTATAGAATGATTCAACACATTTATGTGCTGAGTACATACATTTTTCCCTCAGTGTAGCCTCGGGTCAAAGTGGGAACACTTCAGAAATATTATTTTTAAATGCCTCTTAAATCAAAAAACATTTTCCTCAGTGTACCGAATTTCTTTTGAGGAAAAAAAAAAACGTTACTGTAAACAGCTTCACAGGGAATTAAGTAATATTGATAAATGGAATTTTCCCTTAAGATATGCTTTAAGACACGAGTAAACAGGAACAAAAAAAAAAGACAGAAACTGAAGAAGACAAAAATGAATAGGGCTGGCCACGAGACGAGAAAAGTCTCGGTCTCGATCTCGGTCTCGCATGATGAGACCGAGACGAGACTGGCTTTTAAGCGACTGAGACGAGACCGAGACGAGACCGAAATTTACAAAGAGTCTAATAAATTAAAAAATCGAATTTCAGTTAAATATTTATTTTCTTCTGCACGTGTTCGAACTATAATCGAAAATATTTTGTTCCAAAAATCAACAAGTTGGCCGGAAATCGTATTTTTGGAGACGAGACTTAATTATTCGAGACTGACACGAGACCGAGACGAGACTGAAAATTTTCGATTTTAACGAGACCGAGACGAGACTTACAAAAGTCTCGCAGAGTCTCGTCTCGTGGCCAGCACTAAAAATGAATATTACGCCGGGGACACATCGGTACAGTAGGTACATGAAGATAACATAACATAATTGTCGTCTTTCTTTTCAGGCATATACCTATACATAGCTATAGCAATGTAGGAAGCTGTCTTTTTGAAACAGAAACAACAAAAAAAAAAAATACCTACTAAATGTACAGCGTTAATTTGACGGAAAATCTGAACATGCATTTTTAATGTGAAAATTCTGCAAAGTAGAAAATAAGTTTTAAAGGAAATTTATAGCATTAAATACAGAATAAGGTGTTGCACGGAGTTATGTCAGGCCATCAGGCAAGACGTGTATGTAGGTATATGTAGGATAGACATTGAGGTGTAAAATTCATGAGCTCTTTATTCTTTCATCTTTTTCTTTGAACATTTTTTTTTGGCAAAAGATCTAAGAAATTTATGAAGCAAAATTTAGTATTGAAGTGAATTTACAGAATTTAAAAAAATAACTGAAAAAGCAGACTTTTTACCTTTATTCCTTTAAGAACAAAATTATTACTAAAAATTAAAGACTTTTAATTAAATGATGCATTGAAAATTACTACAAAATAGGCAGTTTAAACAAATGGGCAAAGGAGATGACCCATTTTTGTCTGAAGCCTGGGCCACGTGCGTACATAGATGAAATAGGTACCAAATGAAAGCTGGTATTGAGTTCTATAAGAATGATAAATATTTTAAAGATCGGTGTTGGAGATTTCAAGATATTTGAGCTTGAAGTTGGCGATTCAAAAGTCATAGAATTAATTTGTTTTCTAAACAAGTGTTCATAGCTTCTGAAGTGTAGTAGCTATAGGAATATGATTTAAGTACCAAATTAGAGATCACAAAAATACCTTTCAAACGACACCAATATCTCTTACTTACGTTCAGCATATTTATACCTCAAACGAATGTCATCTAATACACAAAAGGACCTTTTTTGTTTAAAAAAAAAATGATACAAGAAAATACTTTTTTAACGCTTAACTTAGGCTTATTTAATATATAAAAGTAACGATTTATGTTTTTTTTTATAATATAATTTTATTAACTATAATGTTATGTACAAGCACATAGTAAAAAAACGTTTCTATCTCACGATTCCTTATTGAAATTATCTATAAGGATATTATCCAAATAATTTAATTTTAATTTCCATGATTGGACAATTCTAGCAGCACATGAAAGGAATTTGTCCGTTTGGGACCGTATGCAGTGACTTACTCTGATGTCAACATAATGAAAAGTCTTTTTAGAGACGAAAATGGTAAAGTACGGTGGTTTTTTTTTCGAAAAGATGATGTATTTGTTTTGGATGGAGGATACAAAGCTCACATACCTGAATCTGTTTTGAAGGGAATTTTTAACTTACATGAGCTCAAGCTAACAAGTTAAGATGCATAACAATTACTTGGGATTCGATTGGCATCATGAACATATAAACATACCAGCATTATATTTAGATAATATCATTATAGATAATTTTGAAGAAAAATCGTGAGATAGAAACGGTTTGTTTTTTTTTTGTTTTCTTTTTTTTGCATTATGTATTATGTTATGTACATAACATCATAGTTTTTTGCTTTAAGAAAAAACATAAATCGTTACTTATGTATATTAAATAAGCCTAAGTTATTGTATAATAGTGTTTTGTTTTTTTTTTACAAAAAAGGTCCTTTTGTTTATAAGATGACATTCATTTGAGGTAAGATAATTTAAATGTACATCAAACAAAAGGTAATCAATTAAATATTGTAGTGGTCCAACACCGATTTTAAAAATATTAATCATTCTTATAGAACTCAATACTAGTTTCATGTGGTACCTATCTCATCTATGTACGCACGTGGCCCAAAAATGGGTCATCTCCTTTTTGCAGAGATACAGTTTTTATTTTTATACAGTACGCGCACTAAAGGGGTTTTTGATACCCTTACCTTAAAATGTTAAATTAAACACAGTGCGAGCGGTGGGAAAACAGGGAAGGATTTAAGAGGAGATGCCGATGCACATTGGTTTTGAACCTTTGTATATCAAAATTGAAGAGAAAAATAGAGCTGGGTAATGCATTACACATTCGGGTAGTTCGGCTAAAAAAAGAATTTCTATAGGTACTTGACAGTACGCCCGAAGTTGGGCTCATGGGTAAACTGATGTGCATTCCTAGAAGTACGAGTATTACGGTTAAATTCTTTTAGGGGAGGAATGCAACTTGCTATTTCGGTAGATCACTGCTTACAAAAATAAGCGGCGGCGGCGTCGGCAGTGCTCGAGAGTTGCAAATGCTTTCGTTATATTTCCGTCACCTATCATTTCCATAGCACTCCTTTGTATCCTATCCAAAAGACTCAAGTGGGTTAATGGAGCACCTGCCCAAACATGGGAATTGGACTAGAGTTTTGGATGGATATAGGCTTTAAATATATAACAGACAGATCAGAAAGGATGAAACATTTCTTGCATCGCTGAAAAAAACCTTAACACTTGGCAGCATTTTTTCGACATCAAATATGTGATCATTTCACAGAGGATGGTCTGCGATACACATACCGAGCACTGAAAGCTTTTCAGTCTCGTCAATGCAAGTGCCACTCATGGATATTGGCATGGGAGGTGGGTTTCGTTTTGACGACAGAAGACAGCATTGAGTTTTAGAAGCATTAAATTTCACGCGGTTTTTGATTCCCAATTGGACAATGCTAACAAGATCAGAATTTAATGAGCTTTTCATACGGTGCTGTTCAAGTTCCATACCCGAAGGACATGGATGTGAATTTAAAAACGAATATGAGAAACTGAGGATACTGTCGTCAGCGAAACAGTATAATGGGTTAGAAGTCTCAGATAAAAGAGCATTTATGAATATAAGGAAGAGAGGCGGGGACAAAACGGTGCCCTGGGGCACACCAGCATTTTTTGTGTGGATTTCAGACTTGAAACCGTCTAATACAACTTGTATTGAGCGGTTGGAAAGGTAATTTCTAATCCAACGGAAAAGAGATTCATCGATACCATATGCGTGCATTTTCGATAAGAGTGCTTGTTGCCAAACTCTATCAAACGATTTTGAAATATCAAATGCAATAATCTTACTTTCTCCAAAACCAAAAAAAGATTTCTGCCACTGTTCGGTGAGATATACCATCAGATCACAAGATGGACCTATTGCTTCGAAAGCCGTACTGCCCGTCATTATGCAGATTTCGTTCTTCGAGATATTTCATGAGCTGAAAATTGATCAGCGTTTCCATGACCTTGAAAAGAAAAATTAAGGGACGTAAGTGCAATTGGACGATAGTTTGAGGGTGAAGAAGATACGCCGTTTTTAGGGACTGGCTCGAAAAGAGACCAGTATAGAATAGGACAGATGGAAAAGCTCACACAGTGGGTTTGCTAGCGTTGAAGAACACCTCTTCAGAACAATAGGAGGGATACTATCCGGGCCAGTGGATTTGTCTATATCAAGATCTTTTAGGACTCTGGCAATTGCACGAATAAGAAAGAAGATTCTCCCATAAAACCTCAAGTACAGGAGGAGTCATAACACTTTCTGGCAGCGTCGAATTACAAGCAAACTGGCTGAAACAGTAACGAGCTGACAAAAGGAGAAGACGAGCGTTGGAATAGATAACGAAGTAGGATCTCGTATGTTCTTTGCAAATGACCGAAAATTTTTGCTACTATTGGGACATTGTAATATTTTTTGCCTTAATTTTTGGTCATGCAAAAATTTGGTTTTTCGAGTATGACCCTTACAGGTCTTCCTGGCTTGTTGAAACTTTTTCCGGTTTTCCTCAGTAGGACTGGCTATGCAACTACGGAAACTTAATTCTCTGACCCTAATAACCTCTGTGCAGCTCAAATCAAACCATGAGTTTTCTTTGGGTTTGATAGATTTTACCCTATTCATTCCACAAAGAATTAAATTTGTGATTATATCTGCAATGGCGTCTACGTCACTATCGTGGAAGAAAAGTGACCGTTTAAAGTTACTGAAGAAACCGTTGAGACCATCCCAGTTGGCTTTCTCGTATTGCCAAATGATTCTCGTTGGTGGTGCTTTCTCTTTAACTGAGTTTTATTGGCACGAGAAATTAGCAGACATGAAACAATGGTCTGAGAAGCGTCTAGAGGAGATACAACACTAATAGTGTATTTATCAGGGTCAGAGGAAAGAAACAAGTCAGTAGTGTTGGCGGATTGATCAGAAACGTCCGGTATTCGAGCTGGCTCGTCAACAAGCTGAGTCAGGTGGTTCAACTCAGCAAAGAGCTCAACATACCTTCCTTCGGGTGTTGTCTGGCCCGAAAAGCGAAGCCAACTAGGACTGTGTACACATTGAAATCGCCCGCAATGAACATTTCAGTGTGAGGGTAATTGGCCACAATTCTTTGAATGGAGTCCGACAGATCATCAAACTCGTTAAAAGTTGAATTTCCGTCTAGATTAGGACTTCGATAAAGAAAACAGTTGGATGTGTAAGACAACTATGAATATTTCAGGTTATTCGCCGATTTAACCTTTTATTTGAATAACTCATAGCTTTCCCGAACAAGACCAACTATAAGGGCAAAATCCCCGATGTTTTGGGTGCAACCAGGGGCTTAGTAGGTACCTGTTGAATTACCACACCACCTCTTCTTCTATGTCAAGTGGCCTCAAGAGCAGTCTTTACTTACCTACTAAAGAATTAAGCTAGAATGTCGACTATCAATATTGTCCGAAACCCTAGTTTCTGTTGAAATATGGATTTGGCAAAACGATAACGCTTCTATTTTGAGTATACCTACAAGACTCGATGATAAGAGCTACCAAAAATTGGATCTGAAATTTAACTCAAAGCATAAATAATTAATGGTTCATGGCATTAAATGTCATGAACCATTAATTTTTCACTTAAAAAAAAAAATCCTTTGAAACTCTTTCAAAGTGAAAGCACTCTTCTTTATAAAATTCAAACTGCATAAATTTAGTGTAAATAGTGTCATGTTCTCTAAGGTATCCACTACCTCCTAGACCCCACATAATCTCTTCTCAAATGCGACATGTTTAAAAATTTTAAATAACTTTTAAGTTAAAAAAAAAACTGTCTAACACTTTTAATAATCTTTCACCTTTCCAATACCTATACATTTTAAATAAAACAAAAAATAAAATGTCGACAAAAATCCTTTAAATAATAATAAGAAAAAGGAAAAAAATACTATCAAAGAACCAATTTACTTAACAGGTTGTCCTCTTTTTCATTACACCACAAACTAGTTCAAGCATTAATTTAATTATCCTTTTAAGATTCTTATGGATGTTAAAAGCAAGTAAAAAGGAGAAAGAAGCAACTCATAAAAAACAAAACAAAAAATAGAAAAACCCTTCCTGCCTTTGTGGGATCATTTAATTTTTTCTAGCTTTTTACCCATCCTGCGTCAGGACTTGGGACACCAGCATTATAAGACCAAGAGTCATTGAAACTATGTCAGGAGCTGATGATGATTTTTTTTTCTTCAATTTGTGTAAGCTTTTTTTCCGTTTAATTTTGGTTTGCATCAAATAGAATGAGCGAAAACCAAAGAACTAAAATTGCTTGCTTTTTTCACTCACTCACTCACTCACTCATCCATTCGCAACCTCAACTATGTACACGTTCTTTAGCACCTTCAGCCAGCCAGCCAGTATCTTTTGCTCCGTCATCATTATGTTATGCTGTGCCGTACATAAATGTCGGTTAGTTTTACACTTTTGAATCATTTTGTCATTCCCTTCGAGGCAGGGCTAGAGTGGTTCTATTGGGATTGGGAGATGGGTGTATACAACATGAGAATATAAGGATGAACTATAAGGATGTTAAAATATTTTTTAATTCCCTTAATGCACGCCCCAATGCAGGATCATTTATAATACCTGATTTTCGCTTTTCCCATCATCATCACCAAAATCATTAATCACTTTGCACAATTATTGTTATGGAGCGCACAGCCGTGTATATGTTTCGTTTTCGTTACCGTGCCAAAGAGCAATACCATCAGGAACACGAAACAAGTGATTTTATGCCAACCATAAGGTAAAAGGATATTTCCTGTATGCTGAATTCCATAGAAATATGTAAGCTTTAAGTATCCAACACGTACCTTTGTATACCTACACCGAAGAAAAAATGCCATGCCATGTGAATTCTCTCTTACCATAATATTTGGTTTAATGAGCCAAGCTGGTACTTAGTTTAGTCCCGATGGTCCTTCCTTCGGGAAAAATTCCGACAAAGCTGAATTTCAGTGGAGAGCTTCATTTTAACGTCCTTAACACTTAATAAAAAAGTACCCTAAATTTGGAGTGGAGACAAAAATTTAAGGGAGTGGGGGGGGGGGTAAAGGGAGTGACCTTCAGATTTTTCAAGAACTATAGATTCTTTTGAAAATAAGTTAAATGTCTACATTGTAGCTCATGTAATTTTAAACATAAAAGATTATAACACTTTTTTTCGTACAATTGATAGATTTGGAGAAAAACGGTCACAAACATTGTGATGCAAAATTTCCCCACCCCCACTTTTTTTTTGACTAAATTTACCATACATCCCAATGTTTTCGACCGTTTTTCCCCCAAAATCGATCAATTGTGATAAATAAAAGTGTTATACAATATAGTACCTACAGTTATGGGAATAAATTAAAAAAGGCGGCAATAATGTACTGAATTATTTTGTGCTCTGATTTCAATTTTTTGTTTTGAGTGTAGCTACTTTAAATTATAAAAAAGAACGAATAACTTAGGCTTGCTAGTCTCACCCATGAAAAACAGTAAGGAAGGCTAGGATCGAGACAAATTTAAAGGGATGTTTGAAAAGATGAGGGTTAATAGAGGTCATGAATGAGTTTTATGTTAAAGGGATGACTTTGCAGTTTTTCCCTGGGTTACCTACATCAGAGATATCCTGTGGATTTGCTGAAGTTTTTTTTTTGTTTTATGTCTTTTTTCGATTTTTTATTTTATTTTTTTGTTTGTAAAAAAATATTGAGATTTGCGTTGATTGTGCTATTTTTGGTATAGCACCACCTGGGTGCATATAAATTTATTTGTATAGATGATGGAGGTAGTAAAAAGTTTTTATTCTCTAGCAAAATCGATTGTGTTTTTTTTGTGGGATAAATAGGACGTGACGCAACTTAACAGGTTAATCGTTTGGGCAGTGATATTTCATTTTGGTCAATGATTTAGTTACTTAAGGAAATGATGTGTTTATAAAAAAGTATTTTCATTTTATGAACAGATGGATGATAGTGGAGTTGTTTTTTTCAATGTGGGATTATACTTTAGGTATGATAGAATGGAAAATTCTAAAGCCAAGTATACAGTTCCTCAACAACAAAAAAAACTACATGCATTTTTATTGGAAAGATTTTTGCGAAATTTTTTTTATCGAGCTGTTTTATCACCACTGCTCTCCATGAGCGCAATGTCAGCGATAAAATGTACGACTGGATCCCAGGCACTTGCTTGGATTAGAACCGAAATGATGATGTAGACCAGTATTATCACTTTACCACAATTGTGATAGATCTACCTCTTATTTTGAACAGTTTTCAAATCTACCACTTCTACCACGGTAATCAAAAATTCTACCAATTTTTATCAGCCATATAAAAATCAAGGAATTTGCAAAAAAATCAAGGCTATCCAATATTCAACACAGCCTTAAATTTAAACTTTAGTAAAATAATCTAACCATTGGTACTAATAAGGTTAGTGCGTTCGACTGTCATGCTGAAGGTCTGGGTTCGCTTCCACCTAAAAACTAAAAAGTTTTTTTTTCAGGGCTACTGCCTCTTGCGAGGAATTGACAAATCCTCCAAGAGTATCACTTGTCACGAATAAGTGCTTCTCGTCTAGCCGTTCGGATTCGGCATAAAATTGTAGGTCCTTTCCATTCCTGTCGACAGGTGCACACAGGAATGGTTGCGAGTTGTTAGTCACTAGGCCCTGGTTCTTCATGAGCCGTTGTGCCACCCGATTTATTGGTACTAATGGAAAGTACGTATGAAGCTGAAGATCGCTGCATCCGAGTTTTTTTTTTCTTTTAAAGTTGCAGACCTCGAAAAGTATCAATGATATTGGAAAATTTCAAATACCAAAATGTTGTGCAAATAATTTTCCAGGGGCGATGTCCGTTACTTTTTCTAATTTGCATCCCGTTATATTTTTTTTAATTAGTTTTTTAACATTTTAAAATTAACTTTTTGTTTAAACGGGCAGATAGACCAAACTAATGGTTAAAAAAAGAAAACAAAAATGGCACTGTGTAGAACAGACCTTTTTCTAGAGGCGATGTTCCTTAGTTTTTTTTTATTATTTTATTAAGCGTTTTTAACAATGAAATATAAAAAAAGAATACAAAAAACTTTAAGTCCTTATAACTTCGGATCAACGAATGCTGCGTAGTATATATAAATACTAGCGGAAATACCCGGCGTTGCCCGGGTCCCTTTTGTTAAAGGATAGTTTGTTAACAAATCTTGAAAAAAAAAAATTTCCCGTGGAAAATAGTTTTCCTTGAAAATATTTCTGCTATCGTGAATATCTCTGAAATAATTTCGATGAATTGACCGCCCAATTCCCCAGGAAAACTAATTCCCGACATCATTCATGTTCTCAATTTTCAAAGGATAGAAATATTGTGCAAGTGTTAATTATTATTAATATAAAAGCTTAACTATATATTCACGTACTTGTGAATATCTATGCTAAAGACACCTACTTGTAAGAAAATATTTGAAAAATGTGTATGGTTTGCTATCTCGCCCCCAACTATCAACTGTCAAAGCAAAAGGTGTGATTTTTCGGATTTTTGACATTTCACCACCATCACTGTCAACTGTCAAGAGCGATTTTTTTTATTTCCACTGGACTTAGAGTGCAAAATCCACCTCCTTAATCGATTGGCGCTCTCAGATCTTGTCATTTCGACACCTGTCAAATTGAAAAGTGAAATTTCTTATTTTCTGTTGGTGCTAAAGTGCTGGCCGAGACATTACATAGGTAATAACTCCCTCCTTAATCGATTGGTGCCCTTAGATTTTGACATTACGAAACACGACCTGCAACGCACAGAAGAGGGGAGCTGTAATACGGCAGTTTTTGCTGTTATAGCATTGCTGTTACCATTTTTGTTATCATTGTGAATGATTTACTCTACGGAGCGAATTTTTCTCAATGATTTGGGAGATTGTGAAAGTATTCGCCGTGTTGATTTCAACATAACTAAATTTTCACCGAGCATGTAAATCAAACATGATTGGTTAATGTTTAGCCTTTCATCACTACTTATTATATTTTCAACATTCTTACATTCACTTACACATTCAACAAAAACCAGGAAAAAAACTCATACGCACTTGAAACGTCAAATCTCATAGCTAAGCTTTGTACAACGTTCATGTCTTGTTCAAAAAGTTATATTTTTCGCCATGTCGCTGTATGGACATAAATTTTTTGAACTCCATTGGATTTTGTCTGGATATGTTTATAATCCTGCCATTCGCTTAATCTTATCGTCTTTAAAATTGTATGGTTGTCTAATAATATTTTGTATGTATTTAAATAGTGAGACAATCCCCTTTCCAAAGACATCTACATTTTGAAATTCGGATAAGTAATTTCCGATTTATAGCCAATTTTATGCAGATAAATTGACAATTTTAAAATTTTGTCTGGATTTTATCTGTAAAAAATATTTCTAATGTAAAATTTTAATATTTAAAATTATTTTGTGAAGCTTGTCAGCAAAACGCATAGTTATGTTTTGTATATCAAAATTTTTATTAAATATTTAAGATTTATAATTTTTAAATTCGAAAATATTTGATGGGCGTGGTGAGTATATAAAAATAAAATTCGTTGAGAAAGCATGATCCATTTTGCATTTTTGTTGGTAAATAAATCAATAAAACTAATTTTGGAGTGGATTTTGTGGAAATAATAACTTAATTTTTAAAAGGGGATTAGAGCAATTGGTGTGTTAGTTTTGTTTTTCCAAATTTATCAATTTTTTTATTAACTTTTGCATTTAAAGTACCAAAAATTGAATTGATTTTTCACTAAATCACATTTTGAGTATGAATTTTTTTAAGATTTTGCAAAAATTTAACACAGGAATTTATACTATAAATGTTTACCTCAAACTCATGTATCATTTGTTATGAACTATTAAATATTACTCAAGTTCGAAACCTCTTAATTAGGCTAAATGGAGCTTTTTCGTGATTTATTTTTATTAAATTGCCCCTACTTTTTTCCCGTTAGATTTACAAATACAAAATTGTGACATGTTTGTAGAAGAAGGTTACACCTATAAATGTGCATCCTTTGTTTTTTTTTAAATATATAAATTTTCCATTAACATTTGAATTTAAAGTACGAAAAAATAAGTTGATTTTTCATTAAAACGCATTTTTTTAATATTTAGCAATAATTTTTACACACAAACTTAAGTTACAAATTTCTATCTAAATTTCATGTATTATTTATTATGAACTATTAAGGTTTGCTCAATTTTGAAACCTCTAAAGTTGTCTAAATGTACCTTTTTTGTGATTTATTTATTAAATTAACCCTTCTTTTTTTCCCGTTAGATTAAGAAATACAAAATTATTCACATATTTATAAGAAAAGGTTACACCTATAAACGTGCATCATTAGTTTTTGAAATTAAAAAAAAATCATCAAGTTTTGAATTTAATATATGTAATATAAATTTGAGTGGTCATTTACACACCATTTTAGTATGAAATTTTTTACCCCCCCTCAATAATTTTTATACACAAATTTAGCCACATCTCATAGCTAAATTCTGAGATCATAACTTTAAATATCGTCCGAGTAGAAATGAAGCTATGATTTTTTATATTACTCGTAAAAGAACTCCAATAAGAAATTCAATTGAGATAACGGTTCTCTCCACTGGTAGACGATTGTTGACAATGAACAATGCGGAGCATTTCTATGGATTTTATTCGATTTTTTATGAATTTTAAAAAATCAATTGTGACGCTCATATAGGAGGTAGATTAAAAACATAGGTATCAAATAAATGGCTATTCTATTGAGATAAAATATAAGAAAAAACTAAATCAATCCATGCACACACCCACATGTTATTAAATAATATATGTAAACAATATTATATTGTCAATTTCTCAGCTCAACGGTACAATAGGAATATTTATACAAGTTCCTAGGACATATAGCTATAATTCAATAGTACATCGCAAACCTCTACGACTGTTTATTAAAAAGATATTAATAAAAAACCAAAAAAACTAATTTCATATAGGCAACATTTTTTTATTATTGTTAAAGATTTCTAAAAAAATTTAAATTTATTTTTTTTTTCAGAAGCTATCTATCAGTTAGCTGGGGGATAGACATTGTTGATGCCATAAAAAAAAGTTAGTATTTTGATTGTTTTGTTGTTAGTTTGGACATCCATACAGCCAAACTGACAAGAAAACAAAAAAAGACTTTTATATATTAGTTAAGATAGAACTAAATTACCTTAATTATTTACATATAAAGTTTCTTACACATTGAGAGTTAAAGCGTTTATTTTTTAGTATGCAAGCAAAATTAGTATGAAGAAAAGTAAGATAATTTCGATATCTATATTTACATATTAATATTACCCAAACATTTTGCAATGAATTTTTCTTCGTGGCATTTTTCAAAATGGCGGCTTAAGCACAAGACTAACACCTACGCGGATTTGTTTGTATACTCTTAAATAACCCATCTACCAATTTCAATCAGAAAATTCGAGCTTTTTTTTTGCAAAAAACTGGCCTTTTTGTTATTTTTTCGTTTTGTTATATCTAATTAGTTGCTAAGCAAAACTAAATGGCTTAAGAACATGAATAAAAAAAAATATCGCCTCTAGAGCTTGGAAAACTAAATTTGTCTGTGTACTTTTTTATGAAGCATTCGTTGATCCGAAGTTATAAGGACTTAAAGTTTTTTTTGTTCTTTTTTTATGTTTCATTGTTAAAAACGCTTAATTAAATAAAAAAAAAACTTAGGAATATCGCCTCTAGAAAAAAGTCTGTTCTACACAGTGCCATTTTGGTTTTCTTTTTTTAACCGTTAGTTTGATCTATATTCCCGTTTAAACAAAAAGTTAATCTTAAAATGTTAAAAAACTAATTAAAAAAAAATATAACGGGATGCAAATTTGAAAAAGGAACGGACATCGCTAATGGAAAATTATTTGCACAACATTTTGGCATTTGAAATTTTCCAATATCATTGATTTTTTCGAGGTCTGCTACTTTAAAAGAAAAAAAAAAATAGCAGCGATCTTTAGCTTCATAAATACGTTATAGCAAACAAAAAATAGATTTTTCATATTTGCTACAATATTTCTGAGAAAATTTTTAAATAAAATATTTTTGTTTATGTTTTCCTAAAATTTTTAAAACTAAGTATAAATCTTGGTGAATAGAAATTCTATTTAATCTTTAAAGCTAGACCATACTCGACGGAACTTTGTATTGTATGTAGTTCAGTTGCTGCTAATTAAGATACATTTAAATGTCTTTGATAATAACAAAAAATAAAAGCTGCAGAAATTAAAAATCTACCCCAAAATATCTGAATATACGTACTTCTTTTTACGTTTTTAAAATTTAAAATAACAACAGTGATGTAGACTCATAATCGTAAAAATTCAATTGCATTTGTAATTATTGTATAAGAAGTTGTGAACAAATTCAAAAGTACTCAAAATAAATATTTGTATCTTATCATTAATTTTGTAAGTTTCAGAAAACAATATTATGTTCAGTCTTTCGGTTCTTAGTCTCAGGTGTGCTAAATTAACACGAAATATACAATTAACGAGAAATTCCAAAAGTAATTCAATGTCCACTTAAAGTGTCAAAACTCTATTTCCTTTTATTACTATAACTTTTTTTTTTAAAATGTGAAAAATGTTTTCTTACGATCACTTTAAAAATTGCAGGCTTAGATATCAATACAAATTGCTAAAGTCCGTTTAGTCAAATTTTAGAAAAACCAAAATTTGAATTATTACTCTAGGGAATCACATACAAATGTACCAGATTTGAAGTCAATCGGTCACCTCCTATTGAGAATATTGTTGAATTATTAAAATTGAGGCTAGGATTTTTATGAACTTAAAAATATGCGCTTAAAAATGTCCTTAAAGACGGAAAATATGCAGCAAAAACCGGAAAATATGCACCATTACTTTAGCTTAATTTTCCCAAAAATAAAACTTATTTTTATTCAGTTGTTATTAATAAAGAATAAAATTCAACCTTATATTAACAAAAATACAGATAGCATTAAAAGTTAAAAAAAAAAAAAAAACAAACAGTAAATATTTGTATTTAAAACTGGTAATACATACATTAGGGTGGGTGGTTAAGGTTATTTTGAATGACAACCCCTGTTTTGAATGACAAAACCTGTACAATTTTAGCTCATTATTTTAACGTTAACCCGGCCCCAATACGTCTGTAGTTTTATATGGGAGATCACATGTATTTGTGTAAATCCAACTTTCAAAATTCTTAACTTTTGTAATGATTGATAAAAAGAATTGAATTATAGAACATTTGTAGTCACTTTTGTCATATTTATAAAAATGTATCAGGAAAAAATGTACAACGGTTATTTCCCTTCTTAAAGATATTTAAACAAAAATGTTTTTTAATTGTGATTGGAAGTGATTAAAAATAATCTTTCCGTCGGCTTTTTTTGGTCACTGTAGTTTTTGCAATGAAACAATTAAGTTACATTAGCTTTCCCGACGTTTCGGCAGGGGTTGCTGCCTTCTTCAGGGGAACTTTATTTGGACAACAAGAAAAAATATATTGTTTACATTATAATAACAATAATTGAAACAATACAAAATACACTCACTTTAATAAAACTGTGTTTAAATTTAAACTGACATTTAAAATTATTGTATCTAATAATTGTAATATTATTTACAAAAGTAAAGAAATAACCACTTCAAACGAAGTTTAGTCTATGGAATTTAAACAAGGAGTAAAGAAACTGAAAGAATACTGTGTTATGATGAGACAAGAGAACAATAGATGGCAGAGATGTTTTGGGTGTCTTGTTTTCTGTTCATGTTGTTGTTGTTGTTGATGATGTGTAATGTTTCTAGGGTGTATCGTTTCGAAACATGTTTCTCTGTCTGTAGGACTTTGACACCTTCAAAATCTGGAGAGTGGCCGTTTTCGATACTGTGGCTCGCCAGGGCTGTCTTTCCAGGATTGTTTGATTTGATATCCGATTTATGATTAGAAATTCGCTGTTTAAGAAATTGTTTTGTAGTTCCGATGTAACACTGGTTGCATGGTTCATTAGGTTTACCCTTACAATTTATTTTGTAAATGACATCAGTAACTTTATCCTTATCCGCTTTCGTTTTAAGTTTAGTGAAAAGGTGACTCAGAGTTTTATTTGATTTGAAGGCCAGGCGAACATCTGTTAGTTTTTGGTTTATCACTTCTTTAAAATTCTCAGTCAGTCTTGGGATGTAAACCATACTTTTGTAGTAACCATTATTCGGGTCTTTAGTGTCTTCGCTTGGAATTTTGCAATTGTGTTTCTGAAGAATGGTTACTACAAAAGTATGGTTTACATCCCAAGACTGACTGAGAATTTTAAAGAAGTGATAAACCAAAAACTAACAGATGTTCGCCTGGCCTTCAAATCAAATAAAACTCTGAGTCACCTTTTCACTAAACTTAAAACGAAAGCGGATAAGGATAAAGTTACTGATGTCATTTACAAAATAAATTGTAAGGGTAAACCTAATGAACCATGCAACCAGTGTTACATCGGAACTACAAAACAATTTCTTAAACAGCGAATTTCTAATCATAAATCGGATATCAAATCAAACATTCCTGGAAAGACAGCCCTGGCGAGCCACAGTATCGAAAACGGCCACTCTCCAGATTTTGAAGGTGTCAAAGTCCTACAGACAGAGAAACATGTTTCGAAACGATACACCCTAGAAAAATTACACATCATCAACAACAACAACAACATGAACAGAAAACAAGACACCCAAAACATCTCTGCCATCTATTGTTCTCTTGTCTCATCATAACACAGTATTCTTTCAGTTTCTTTACTCCTTGTTTAAATTCCATAGACTAAACTTCGTTTGAAGTGGTTATTTCTTTACTTTTGTAAATAATATTACAATTATTAGATACAATAATTTTAAATGTCAGTTTAAATTTAAACACAGTTTTATTAAAGTGAGTGTATTTTGTATTGTTTCAATTATTGTTATTATAATGTAAACAATATATTTTTTCTTGTTGTCCAAATAAAGTTCCCCTGAAGAAGGCAGCAACCCCTGCCGAAACGTCGGGAAAGCTAATGTAACTTAATTGTTTCATTGCAAAAACTACAGTGACCAAAAAAAGCCGACGGAAAATTATTTTTAATCACTTCCAATCACAATTATTAATTCCAAATTGGTCAATAAATCATTTTTAGAAAAATGTTTTTTTTATTTTATTTTAATAACTGTTGCAAATTTTGTTTAATACACTTTTTTAAACATGACAAAAGTGACTACATGTGTACAAAAATTTAACTGTGTCTTTTTCAAATCATAACCAAAGTTAGGAATTTTTAAAGTTGGATGTACAAAAATACATGGGATTTAACGTTAACGTTAATATAATGAGCCAAAATCTTACAGTTTTGTTTTTTATTTATTCAGAACAAATTTGCGGTGGGGGGGGGGGATAGGAGGTGCATCATTCAAAATAAGACAATGACCTTGAAAAGGACCACCCTACTAAAAGAGAAAAATAAATAATAAAAGGTCCAATATTCCCATACAAAATTGTATGAGAAAATTAAGGTTTTAAATGCACGCGGGTAAAAACCACGGACATAATTAATTTTGATCTAGACTTTCGATTCAGAGGCTCTTTAATTTTTTTCTTTCAATTCAATCCAGTTTATTGGATAATACAGTAAGACATAGTCTTTTAGAGTATTTTAACAGAGTGGATAATAGGATGATAATTATAATTATAAAAATATATCTACAATATATACAATTATACCAGTTTAACCTAGTATTTTTTTTTATATAAATTTTAACTACTTTGAATTTTCTCATTTTCTTCATTCCATTAAATAATATTTTAACTAAGAACGCACAATTGAAAAGTGCTTCAATGCTTCACGTTTGAAGTTTGAAATCTCTCTTATTTGTTTGATTCTTACAGGCAATGAAGTCCAGAGGCGAATGCTATTAACAAAGAACAACCGTAAGGAGTTTGGATAATTGAAATAGGACATTAATATGTTTCCTGTTCTAGACGAATGGCAGAAGCTTATTCTTTCATAAAGATAATGGAGTGTTTTTGTGTGCACCACTTTATGCAAAAATATGCAGCATCGAAAATTTATATAACCAGGCAGAGTACAATTCAAAATGCTGGTTCTGGTGGGAGATATGTGGTCATATCTGCGTAGGTTGTAAACATACCTCGTCATGTCATTTAAAGCAACATTAAGTTTGTGCTCAGGCATGGAATCCAGTTTAGGATAAACAGCTTCCCAGAAACAAATGATAGGTACTAGTAATGTTTTCACTAAACGCCGACGCGATTCAGTCGGCATAAAACTACTTGAAATCCAGAGTTTTCTTAGAGTTCCATATATCCTCCCAACGACAGAATTTATGTGAACTCTACAAGATAAGTTATTCGTTACTTTGAAACCAAAACTGGTTACAGATTGAACGGTTGAACGGTTGTAGGTAATTGTTCTGTATCATTCTTGTTTTTAGATATCAACAAAATCTGGGTTTTTTTAGGATTAAGCGTCAAACCATTTTCCTCAGCCCATCTACAGATTGCTATAAGATCCTCATTGATGCGAAACATGAGGTCTTCAAACAAGCCTTTTCTCCTTGAAAGATAAATCTGAATAACATCTGCATAATGATGAAAGGAAACATTTTTGCCAACAGATGGTAGGTCATTTATAAATAAACATAAGACTATAGGGCGCAGAATAGAGCCCTGCGGAACACCTGTTCTCAAAGAAGTAGGCTGCGAGCAATCATTGTTTACTACAACACATTGAGTCCGTTTATATAAATAGCTCTTAACAAGGGCCACAGCCAAACTTGAAAATCCAAAATAATGTTCAAGCTTTTGGCATAGAACATCATGATTGACTTTATCGAAGGCCTTAGAGAAGTCAAGCAAACATAAAACAGTCAAATTATTTTTATCATACTGCAGCCTGATATCATCAAGAATCTTCACCATTGCTGTTGAAGAAGAGTGGGTTTCTCTCAATCCAGGCTGATAAGCAGATAACAGACTCTTAGTGGTAAAATGCTCTATAATTTGCTTCGCAAGAATCTTCTCCAAGACCTTTGACAAACAAGGTAAGATGCTCATAGGCCTATAGTCAGACGGTTCGACAGGTACGGATTTTTTAGAAACAGGTGTTATCCTAGCTGTTCTCCACATGGTTGGAAACGTTGAAGACGTAATGCAGTGATTGTATAAATGAGTTAGTGGGTTAATTATATACGGAAAAATAAGTTTAATAAGATGTTAATGACTTCGTCATCCGAGACAACTTCAAACTCAAAAAGGTCAACGTTCTCATAAGTCAACTCACCTATTGCACTGAAAAAGCTCGGGATCTGGGTGGTATCGGTGAAATGTGTGTTTAGTACATTTGCATTTAGCTCCCATTTTGAGACTTGGCGCTTTCCAACACCGATTTCGCGTAAGTTTGCCCAGAGTTTCTTTGGGGGTAAAGTAGTGTAAAACTTATAGGCAAAGAAATTACGTTTAGCTAAACGTGTTATGTATGTGGCTTGGTTACTAGTAAGGCAGTATGCTCGCCAGGTTTCAGGACTCGGGGACTTCCTCCATTTCAGATAGAACTTTCTTCGATTGTTTATCGCAGATTCAACCTCTAAATTATACCAAGGACATGTTTTGTTTTTTATGGCTACGGTTTTCAGTGGGACATGTCTATCAAATAATTCACTGATTAAGTTCTGAATAAAATAGAGTTTATTATCTACATTGACCATATTTAAGCAATCATTCCAAGGAATAACACTTGCATCGTTACACAACAATTCAAGATTGACTGATTTGAAACCTCTATATGTAAAAGAAATAAGAGCTTTGGAACGAGAGAAGTCAATATCATAAGTACAGAAAATCAAATCATGATCCAAAATTCCGTCAAGACACAGTTGATCATTTAGCAGAACATTAGTCCGATCCGATACCATAATAAGATCGAACATTTTTGTGCTTACACACAATTTTCACTTCGACTTAAAGGGATCGAAATAAATCAATGTTTTAATGAAATTTAGTTGGAGGTAGAACTAGGACGAGCGATTGTAATACACCAATATGTTTTACGTATATGCTTTAAATTTTGAGGAGGAAATGCACCATATGGTACACAACCCATTTTAATATGACTGTACTTAATGTACACTTAATTGACTCATCAGTGTTATATAAGTTTAAGCTCCCTATAAGTTCCCAATCATGAATATAATAATTACACAAATTCTAGATCTATTTCCATAACTATACATAGTTTTAGGAGTGAAATTATTTCAATAGCATTCCATAATCAATATAGATACCTATATAAAAAGGAATATACTTTTCCTGTACACAAACACCTTCAATTCGATACAACATTCCAGGTAAATTCAATTTGCATGATATATCCTTTCGATAAAATAAAACTAAAAATAAAAATAAAACAACGAGTTACAATTTCAAAGCAATCCAATTATATTTTCAAACTGACAAAAATATGAATTGAATTAAGATGTATAAGATTTTTGTTTTTTTTTTTTTTCGTTATTGGGCAATCATCGTTCCCTCTGTCTATGTGATTTTTTTTAGTTGTATAGATACCTATCCTATCTAACAAAAACCCTTTTGTATGTGAAATTGTGCCTATTATGTATGACAAGAAAAAATTAAATAATAAAATATTTAGTTTTCATATGAAAAAAATGTTGTATTCATTTTTTTTCTCCATACGAATTCTAGGTATAAAACATGGCAATTTTAGCCAGTATCGGAAAATTAAACTCTGCATCATTTGGCTTAGGCCTAGTGTATTTACAGAAGAGATACAACGTATTTAAGATTTATGGCCCAAAATTTTAGTCGATTTAGTACGATGTTAAATTATACTATAAATGATAGTAGGTTAAAAATTGTATTTTGCTAATTTTAAATGGCTATTTTATCTTTTTAGTATCGTACTAAATCCATATGACACTTTGACGTTTATAAATGTCAAAATCAGCGATGTTTGTGATTTTTTTTGCACGAGCTGTCACTTTTATGGACGTGTTTAGCTAAAGTTTATGAAGGAAATTGGTTTTGTATTAGTATGATACTATAGTTAGAAAGTTTTAGATTTATTTAGAACATTTTTTGTAAACTGTTAAAGAATTATAAAAATTTGAAGAAGTATCATAATAAACCCTTGATAATAGACTGTAAAAAATTTTGCGCCAGTGTTTTTTATCTGAATAATATACTCATCGGTGATAGTAGTGTTTTCGTTGATTGTGTCAGATTTTGATAATGACTTGATACTTATTTTACGAGAATTAGATTTTTCTTATTAATAGGAAATTTTTAATTCGTAAATTAAGCTTTGAGTTAAATTGTGAACTATGTTGTTATTCACTCCTATTACGATTGTCGTTTAAATGCCATAATATGGGTGACAAATAATTTCGCCCAAGTAATAAACGATTTTAGAGTCGAATTTGGGCTGAATTCGGTTTATTTGTATATAAATGTAGGTTGAACTTGACTTTAGTTAGTTGAACTTGGCTTAGGGCTCTTTTTTTAGCAGGGTCCACATATGGTTTGTATATACAAAAAATAAGGTTTTAAAAACTAAGACCGTATTATATCTACACATTCCTTTTAAAGGAACTCGAAAGTTATAAGAAAGTTATAGAAGAAATGAGTTAGTTAAAAGTAAATCAAAAATGAATAGTAATAAACGCCAAATTTTTACTAATTCTTCCCAACAAAAGAGTTTATGTAATCTGGGCTTTAAAATTAATTAAATTTAGTAACGTTTATTTGATATTAGAAGGTTTATTTAAAAGCTTTCATAATTAAGTATTTTTGTAATTATATTTTTGAACTGAAGCACTTTTGTCTCAAAAGTCCATCAATATTATTTTGTATTTAATAATGCTTACGATAATATGTGAGTGATGCGTAGTGTATTACCTCGTGGAATCTGGTGTTTCGTTTGTGTATTTTCATCGAAAATAATGTTGTTAGTTGGATATTGGATTTTTATTTGCAGACTATTTGATAAATAAATATATATACGAAACCTGAGTGCGCGCCCAGTTGTTGGCTCACAATTCGGGGACATGGTTTATGTTAAAGTTTTTTTTTTTATTTTTATTTAAATAAATTTATAAAACGTAAATAATCCTCAATGGAAATAGTATGAATACTAGAATTGTTGAGGAAAAAAAAATATATAAAAACAAATATCGAACACACATGTGGCAGTATACTTTGATTAAGATGTCGTACACTGCAGTTTAATTTTTAAAATGAATAAAATAAAAAAAAAACAGATAGTCCTACATGGGAATTGGATGGGAAGCTATATTGCTCTTTATTGGAAATTGAATGTTTGGTATATTGTTGGTTGTGTTTTTGTATATACGAGTATAGTTGTGATATTTCAAGGGGAAACAAAATTGGGTATTTTATTTTGATGGTATCTACATCTTTTTTCACGTTTTTAATCGATCCAAAAAAGGTACATATAAGGACAATTTTTTTTCTTTTATTTTTAGTTTTAAGAAAAAAATATAAACTTTAAATATACCACCGACAAAAATATAAAAAAGTTGTTTTATTCACAGAATTTGAACGAATTGGAACGATGATCTAGTAGTAAGTAGGTACCCGGCTGAAAAAATATTAAGTTTCTGCCTAGTTTGGGAAAGGCCGTAGTAAATTTTTAGTAAGGAAAATCTATACAAGGAAAACTTGTCAAGCCTTTGCTGGATTTCAGTACTTAAAATTTAGACGAGGCGAACTTTTCAAATACTCGTGAGGCCCTCCATAGTAAAAACTTATTGGACATGTATCGGTACTCTCTTGTCTCTTTCCCTTGTCTTCTTTTTTGTATCACACTTTTTACAACGGGTGTAAGACATTTGTAGATATAGTATTGTTCAATGAGGAAAAACTTGTCCTAAGTTGTTCTTACTAAAAAGCAAGTACATAAAATCCGGTTCTATTCTGTATATATTTGTTATGCAACATGGAATGCAACTTATTCACTTTTGACATTGCGTTTTTCAATAGCGAGTTAGCTAGCGCATTGGACTGAGAATCAGAAGATCGCGGTATCAAGTCCCACATAAGCCTTGCAAGAATCTATGTAAAACTCCCTAGTGTCTTGTCAAAAACCAGATTTTTTTTCTGCGCTGGTAGTTACTTTTTAATCAACATATTTTAAACGCTGTCTTCTATGCTTGTTTCTTGCCCTCTTGTATCACACAAAACATTTATTTATTTAAGTTCTAACTTCTAAGGCCCAGTTTTTCAGTGGAGAGAGTTAAACCAGAGTTTGCTAACTCTGGAAATACATTTGTCTATAGTTACGTCAAAAGGCAGTTTGTAAGTGGAGGATGAATGCAGAAAGGCTTAAAAATCACGGTAGATAAAATATCAAAAATATTTGTTGACATAATCGAAAGTTAACTCAACGAATTTGGTGAGCTAACGCACTGAAAAACTGGCCCTAAGTGTTGATTGTTAATTTTTTACACACAACTATTATCGCTATTCAATATTTTTAGCCACTGTTAGATACACTTTCATATACCTATAATTTACTTCTTAGGATTTTCAATAGCCTCATGAACATAAAATATATACGTTTACTTAACTGCACCAGAACAGGGAATTTCATATCTTTAATTCAAGTCAGTTTCTGTAAGGCTCTAAAATATACTGAACATGAAGTTTATTCATGAATGACGTGAGCATCTGAAGATTTTCGACTGAATTTCAAATTAACATCAGGAGGCATTACTTATGCCAAATCAAGTGAAATTGAGCAGCATAATTCAGATACAGATACCTATTTAGACTTTTTGTATTAGATGAATGATGATATAGCTTACCTATATATGTACATATTATGTACATACATGTAGATAATACATGCTCAGAGATAAAAAAAAATCTTACTGATTTATTTATTGAAATTGATTCAAAACACCTTTCCATTAGGAACAAATAAATAGGTATTTTTTTTTTTAATTTGCGGTATTAATAATAAAACGCCACGACTGTAACGCACTAACTTGGTCTTTTAGCTAAAAAAAAAATGAAATTCTGTTGCTTGACATTGAAAGTATAATGTTTCGAAAATATTTTAACTTGCGATATACGTAAAAGGTATAGGGCAAGTAAAGAAAGAAAAACCTAAACAATAGAAGTTATATTGTTTTTGTTTTTTTATTTTAGTGGACTGATGTATTGAATAAAATTCACTAAAAAGTTTTTAAGTGACCTTTAGTCCAATGCGGTGGAAAACGCGCCAGTTTTTAGTATCATTATATTATAAACTGAAAGTAGTGAATAATGCGGCAGTAAGTGCTTTTTTGAGAAACTTTTTGACTCATACTACCATTGTGGTTTTGTCATTTATTAAACTGTTTTTTTATATTTTTTTTTCTTTGGTTTTCACTGTGACATTTAATTACCTTTTCAAATTGTTCGCGTTCAAATTGATTCTTGTGATAACAAAATATACTTTAACAATCTTTCAAAATTATGCCATAACCTTTTTTTCTTTGAAATGTTGTTTGTTTTCACTTTCAATTTCATATCAGCTGTCAGCATCATGTTGAAATTAAATAGCTTTAAAACTGAGTCATACTTTCTACCATTTTTCGTCTATCTGTGAAATTTAATTTGAAATAATGCATAGATCGCTTAAGCCTATGAATGTTTATTAGGAAAACTAGTGCTGAAATAAGCTTTAATTTAGAAGATAACATTAAGAGTTAACTTAAAAGCAGTTTTTCAGTGGAAGAATAGCTTTGGCTTTTGGTTGTCAAAATCTATTGGATTCGAGGTGGGTGAAATGAATAAAATAGAAAACCTGCTTAGGGGCCAGTTATACTGCCGTCCTAAGTAAAAAGGGCCTTAGCGCCGAAAATCAAAAATCGAGTTTGAGGTATATTTGGAATCCTTAAACAGTGTCTTATTTTTGTGTGAACAAAAAAAATTATATTTTCAACTGCAAATGGCTCAAAATCACGAATGAAAATGGGCATAAATCCATTTTCGTATGGTTTTCAAAGAAACCAAAAACATTAAAATGCATGAACTACAAAAATGGAGATGTGCCCTTTTTACTTAGGACGGCGGCAGTATAGCTATCATTGAAAACCATCATTGAAAATATTAATGGTCAATTTTGAGAGATTTTTAAGAAAAACTAAATGATTATTTTGATGCCAAAGTAAAGCTAATTGACTTAATAATTATTTCTAGGTAAAACAAAATTAAATTTGGCACAACTTTTCTCATAAAATGACTTTTAATTTTTCAATGATAAACTACCTTGCCAATGATTTTAAATACAATGACTGGGAGAGGTACGATACTGTCTTCTTAGATAACTCGATGGGCAGGGCACGAGTGCCATAGCTGTCTGCCAAAAGATGAGAAAAAATGTTGAGGTTTTCAGTCACAAATTGACTCTAATTTTATTCGATGCGAGAAATGTTTCCGTGCGAGAAAAATATTTACATTTATACTTATAAACGTGGGCACAGTGAAGCGATATTTGCTGCGTGTGTTGCGATTTTATCACATACTTATCGCAACCATCACGTTCACAAACTCTTTTGACCACTTTTGCTCGAATCTGTAATACCTTCTCGCATCGCATCGCTTTCGGATCGGATCCAAAAATGCGAATCAGATCCGGATCAAGGATCCGATATCCGAAATATCCGGATAGTGTCGGATCCTCGGATCCAGATCCGGATCCAGTGTCGGATCCTCGGATCCAGATCCGGATCTGGATCCGGACACTGAATGCGGACCTGGATCCGAGGATCCGACACTACTCGGATATTTCGGATATCGGATCCTGGATCCGGATCTGATTCGCATTTTCGGCAAATTTTTCACTTTTCAAGTAAATATGTAATTTCGTTTACATTTCAGAACTTTTAAAATCGCTATATAAGTTGCTTAAAAAAATATATAAATATTATAACTATATTTTATGATAGTCAAGAGTTCCAAGTATGTGTACAAAAATGAGTGCCAACTTAAGTGTCCTACTTTGACCACAGCAATGATGCAAACATTACTTGTTGCACTTATTTAACATCAAATTTCTTGCCAAAACTATTTGACCGATTTCGATCGAATTTTCGAACTTCGTCTTGTAATACTCTAGACTATTTGATTCCAAACTTAAAGCAGAATTTAACAAATTTTTTTCCTATTTTTTGAGCGCTTCAAAATTACTTAGTTTTTTAGATTTTTTTTTTTAATTTCTAGTTAGATAGCAACACAAATATAACATGCATGAATTTTAAACTTATGTGGTCCTGTAGATAATTTTATAAAAAGCAAGTTTATAGTGGACGGTTTTTTTCTAAGTTGCATATTTCCAAAGTTGTAAGGGAAATTGTCGGAAAAAATGGGGTGATTTTAGGGTTTTTTTCGCTGTTGCATTTTTCCTGCAGCGGGCACAGGTTTTTCGAAGTGGCAAACTTGGCTATAGACTACTCTAACATGTCCCAACAACATATCAAAAATGCAGAAGTACATCGCGATTTGCGAATTAAGCACTTTTTTTGTAATTATTGACTGGGCTTTTACTGATGTCATACTTTTATTTGATCTCGAGCTATTTGAAACGTTTTTACTTTACCTATTCAAACAACGAATTTATAGAAGTTATAGCATTAATTTGTATTTGAACTTGTTTTATCTAGGTACACACTTTTTTGACGGTATCATTATATTATTGAACCAATAACACAAATATTGTCAATTTCTATAGCTACGAGAGCAAGTTCATGTGATCCAGTCGTGCATTTTATTTCTCAGTGTAAAGACTAATAACACACCTTCTCACATAATGATTCCCTTTTGTAAAGCTCATTAATTCTTCTTATTCAAATGCTTCTTTGATGAACAGCTTGTTAAAATGAATGCACTTATAATAGAAAATTCAACATAATCTCTAATATCTACTCTTATGCTATACCTCCCTGAGAAACACTTATAATAACAATCAAAAAAGCATCATTCCAAGGATATCTAGGTATATAACAATTAAGGGATAATACACGTTAAAGAGCCGACCAATAGCTAGCTGCATCAGCAACAATAACAACAACCAGCAACACACACAAAATGGAAGAGATAGAGAGAGAGGAAATCTAGAAAGCAATTTCATCTAAATTACTTAACGTCCATTTAACATAGATTCCATTAAGTGCTTATGATGCACATCACACCCCCACATCGCCAGCCACCGCAACGCTGCCGCTTTTGTCTTCACACACCCGCTGTTGCTGCCATCATCATCAGGGCTAACAAAAGGAGCCAGTTATAATTTTGCTCACAAATTGGATTTACCAGGCGTTTGCCTTTGATGCACTTTGCTCGAATCCGTTCTTGTTGCTACGAATTTATATATTTTGCAACAACAACAAAACACACACGCATTCAGCACAGAACAATGATTATAATGCGAAAATACTGAGGGTAGTTCAGTCGCTCAGTGAGGCGAATTAAATCGAAATACCTTGATTTAATTATTTAAATTTTAATCGTGTTAAATGCATTAATGCATGTGTTGCGGTGTTGCGAGGAAGGACGCAAGAATGTCCAAAAATAGCCTTCGAATATTATAAAAATTCATCGTTCTCTTCTTTACATGGATGCAAAAAGGGACTAAAACTGCCGTTTTGACAGAATAGCAGGAGGCATGGGTGTAAATGCGTTTTGTCTTTGCCTGGCTCGAAACTCATAAAACAGAAGCGTAATTTACTATAATAAAAGTTTAATGAAAAGTTTTTTTTAATTTTTTTTTTTTCTATAACACACTCCAGGTCTCAGGTTCTTGAATATAGTAAAGAGCTATGATAAAGAATTTCGGAGGACAAACTCTGTATGCAGCTTGCTACTTAACTTTTGCTGAAAAACAATGAGTAGGTACCTACTTCTACCGACCTACCTTTTTTTAGAGCAACATGTAACATCAGCCAACAGCTTCTGGAAGAGAAAACCAAACTATTAATGCCATACACAACACTCTATGCTTGCAGTTTGTGCAGCTGCAGCTGGATGTTGTACCTTGATAATAAACAAAAAAAAAAAATAAGTTCAAAAGTTAACATTTGGCCTTCATGAGAGAGAAGAAACTTGACCTTTTTTAACTGAACTAAAAAAGATTGATGGATTGTTGTAACAAATTTATAAAGGAAAAGCACAAGAACAAAGTTTTTTAATTGTTTGGGAACGCGACACACACCACCGCCGACGACCCTCAACATAACATCAAGGATTTAAGGTGGTACCTATAAGTTATAGGTAAGAACTTTGCTTGGAAAAGTTTTATTTGTGATTTAATATGTAAGGTTGCAAAAAACATGTGTTTGAATTTTGTTTAAATTTAAGACTTATATATTCTTTTAAAGTAAGTGCTAAAAAAGTGTCGACGTAGAATTATGTCACTGTGGAAAGTTAAGTGTATTTTTGACAGAGTCGAAATCAGGTGTTCATAATGTAGAACACGACAAATAATAATAAATAATGCAATAAGATAGCAGGAATATACAAGTTGCGTTTAAAGAATTTTATTATTAAATATGTATTATTATTTTATTAATATGTGGACCCAACCCCCAAGTATATTTCAATAATACAAAATGTAACTAAATTCACACGTGCATTTCATAGATTATGATCACACTGGTCACTTTTAAAAATGTTTTGAACAACTGGAAAGTTCAGAAAATCAAACCTATAAATCTTGCAGAAAATTAAATTGTCCATCGAAATGGATGTAGTAGCCCGTAGCGTAATGGTTAGTGCGTTCGACTGTCACGCTGGAGGTCTGGGATCGCTTCCCAGCCTTCCACCTAAAAAACTAAAAAGTTTTTTTTCAGGGCTACTGCCTCTTGCGAGGAATTGACATATCCTCCAAGAGTATCACTTGTCACGAATAAGTGCTTCTCGTCAGCCGTTCGGATTCGGCATAAAATTGTAGGTCCCTTCCATTCCTGTCGACAGGCGCACACAGGAATGGTTGCGAGTTGTTGGAGCCGTTGTGCCACCCGATTTATTTTTTTTATCGAAATGGATGGTAGGTACATGAATGCACATCAGTTCACCCTTGAGTAAAACTTCGGACGTACTGTTAAGTATAGAGATTCTTTCTTCAGTCAAACTACACGAATGTGGAATGCTTTACCCGGCACTATTTGTCCCTGCCGTTTTGATATTCAGGGGTTCAAAACCAATGTGCTTCGGTTTTAAGGGTAGTGAAATCCCCTTTAGGGCGCGCCTAATATTATCAAATATACCAAGTGCGAACGCAGGGGAGGGGTTTGGGATTTGAAACCCAACCGAAATGTCAGTAAGGAAATAAAAAAAACCTAACCTATGTGAAGTTTTATAAAATTTTTCTTAAAAATGAATTAGTAAGACATGTTTAGTTTGTAAATTAAGTATTCAGGTACGAGTACTTAAACAAATGTACGAATCTATAAGGCATCTCGTTTGATTCCCCGTTGTAAACTGAACAGGCCGTAAAATTTCTAAAGGAGGACGCGGTGGAACTGCTGGAGGGAAATAATTCCGTATGGAAATTCGTAATGTTTCTGGTGTTATTGCTTCCGTGGCATGGACTGGTTTGATTCAAATTTGGTATTTAAATATAAATGAGATATTCCAATTTTTCCTTTATCTCATTAAGAGCGGGTAGCTGCCATACCATCGAATTTTCTCAAAAACTACTCTACAGCTTTTGAATAAACTTTGTGTCTGAAATGAATAAAGTAATTTTAATTAAACTGAATCAAAATTGACACAAACAAAATGGAAATAGGGTTTTGACGCCTTTTTTTGTTGAAGTTTTTAGTTATTCCAGCATAGCTATCACGTAAACGTCTAAGATTATTTTGTACGCAAGTCCTTCTAAGAAATAGGTAAATACTTATCATATTTAATTCCAAATATTAAATATACTCATATGTAAATACAAAAAATAACTACTAACAAAAATATTTTTTTTTTATAAAAAAGCTAAATAAGAGAACACATAATTTGTTGCTACTTTTGACTTTATGCTAATTTTATACTTTTTTGCATTGTAATTTTTTTAGGCCGTGTGCGAATTGCGTTAAAATGTGTATTAAAACTTGACGTTTGGTTAAATTTTGACACTAGCGTGGTGAATAAAATGTGTTAAAATTTAACATGTTGCGGAGCAGGCTAAAATATGACGCTAGTGGTTCAAATTTTGATGTTTCTGAAGAGAGAAGTTTACATTTGAAATAATTTTTGGAGGCGTAATGGACCGGCCAGCAAAAATACAAAGAACATCTGGGACACCATATAATAAATGTAAGTTTGAACAAATTAAAATGAAATTTAAAATTGTATAATGATCTATGTATGTATGAACAATGTATGTATATATTTTTAATTTTGAAGGGATCGATGAAGATCAATTAAGGCTCGTTAAAGTTCAAATTGAGTTCGTTTTAAAATTACTATTTTTTTTTTTTCAATTTTTGTCTTAAACTTTATTTTTGTTAACTTGCAGATGTGTAGCGGAACGTTTAGGAGATCCGAAAAGAGATTTCAAGAGCTGCAGGCAACTTTGGAAAAATGTTGCACAAAAGTACAATGTAGGAAAATATTTGAAAAGTTTTTAAGGCAATTTGTTTCAAATTCATTATCAACCTTTTAGTTATTTGCTGAGCAGCGGACTGGAGATGGTGCCGGAGATGATGCTTCATCAAGTCGTTATAATGCGTTGATATTTTAAGAAATGTAAAAGTATTAATACAAAGTACTTCCTCGCAGTCGCCTCTGGAAAGTGTTAGCATTCCGTACCGATATTTTAAAAGCAATTAATGTTTTTTTTTTTAACACAAAAATTGTTTTAAAAATACGTTTATTTTGATAATAACTAAGAGTGAGTTCGTAATCGTCTGACTAACTTACATATGTACATATATCTGCGAAGTTTGTGTTGGTAAAAAAAATTGAAATCTGACTTAGGCCTGCAAAACAAATTACGTTCGTATAAATATCAAAAGTGTGTAGAAATCAAGTTGGCGTTGGGCAGTTAATGCCGAAAAAAAAAACATTCTGCTGCAAAAAAGTAAAATCTGCTGAAAAAAAATGAAACTTAAGAAAGGAAAACAAGTAAACCCCAGCGACAAAAAAACACGCAGTAGATCTGCTAAATAAAACCTCGCCAGTTTTCAGAATTCCTTATATGTTTTTGTCAACACAAATAGAACTATTTTTTTGTACGTCTTTTTCGGTTTTGTACGACTTAAGTTTTTGACCGAACTGAGGCCATGTTTTTTTAAATTTGCATTCTCGTTAAAAATATTCAAGACTTCGAATATCATGCTTTGCCGTAGCTAATCTACAACTAACACCCGTTTTTCTTCATTATCTTTGAAGCAGAGGCGTAAAATTTGAAATGCAGCTTTGATAATTGTTCATCTAAACGCTTCTAATGGCTGTGCAACTACCTCCTTTCATAATTTGTCTATAGCTCGACTACTTTTTGAGATAACTGGTTACGTAAATTTGGCTCCTAATAAATTTTCTTCCGATTAGCCGATATTTTAAATGCAATTCACTAAGTGCTTTTATTTTACCGTTTTTCTCTTCCGTTATGGAATTTTCACGACCCATTTTCGAAACCGATCGTGAAAACCAATTACAAATATCGATTGGCAATCAAAACAAGATGATTAGTTAGCGCAGTTTACCGTAAAATCAAACTATTGCCAGTAAACCTATTCTGATCACCCAAACAAAATCGCATGATTTTGTCAAATAATAGGATAATAAGAAGGCCTGCCAACAGATCCTACCAGCCTTCATAAGATCTACACCCGTTTCCATGAAGGCTTCGATATTTCTCCTGCTACAGTCTCTAAGGATCTTGCTGCGTATGCTTCCCACATTGGCTCTATACGCGTTTCTCACCTTCAAAGTACCCACAACACCCTGAAAGAATTTTATCGACCCTAACCTAATTCCTATTTTCGCTCCTATCCCTTCAAATAGACTTCCTTTACCCCAATATCATCCTCCGAAATGCATGTCTCTATATTACCAAAATGTCAGAGGACTTCGTTCCAAAACCTCCTCCGCCTTCCTCAACTCACATAAGCTCCCCTTTGACATCTTTGCGCTAACTGAAACAAATTTGTCTGCTGATATAAACGATAACGAGCTTTATCCATCACATTTCAATATCTTTCGTGTCGATGGTTCCTCAAATTATACTGAGACTTCTGGCCGTGGTGTCTTACTGGCAATTCACAATCGTTATGATTCAACACTATTTAAAACCTCCCTTTCTACCTCTTTTGAGTTTGTTTGTGTCAAATCAAATATTTCAAAAACCTCACTCTTCACCATTTGCTGTTATATCCGACCTTCCCAGCCTATTCAATGCTATCAGCTAGCTGTTGATGCCTTCGATTCCATTTTTAATGCTGCTCAACCTTCCGACGTCGTCATAATTGTTGGTGACTTCAACTTCTCCAATCTTCAATGGGTCCTCTCTGATGAAGAATCTTACATAGCCCTAAATCCCACATCCGACAAAGAAATTCTATTTACCGATTGACTCTCAGACTTAGATCTTTACCAATTAAGTGGTGTTAAAAATAATTTACGTCGCCAACTCGATCTCTTATTTTCCTCTGATGCTGACAATTGTGTGGTACCCGTTTGTGATCATCTACTCTCTAAATTAGACTCGTACCATCCTCCTCTTTTCCTTTCTTTTTCTTACGAGTTTTCCCAAAAACCCAATCTGAACATCCACTGACATTCAATTTTCGGAAAGCTAACATCCCTAAACTCAACGGCTTGCTTAGATCTATTGACTTCAGTAGCATCACACTCACCGCTGACATCGACCGAACCATTCACCGAACCAATTACGGTAGCAACGAGCCTATAAACCGTATGCTATGTACCTCTAACAGCGTGCACAACCTATTCGACTTCCATCTAACCAAAGACAGCCTCAAAACCTCCCTTTACCGTTCCTCGCACCCCTCCTAGCCATAATCTTTAAGTTAGTGTAAGTTTTAAATGTTAATCTTTAAGTTAGTATGTAAGTTGTTGCTTGTTTTAAGCTAATAAAGTGAAACAATCTCTTGGAGGCGGGAGGGGCCTTTCTCCCCTCTCCCTATGGGCGTTTGTTGCTATATATCATGATCAAAGCACTATATCAAAATAACGGTGCGTTTTTAACGGTTGGGGTCGAAATTCTGTATGGTCAAAATTCTGTTTTTCCAAATTCTGTATTTAAAACAAAATCGTATTGATAGTAAAAAAGTGCGCACTTTTTTACATTATCAAAACGATTTTTTTAAATACAGGATAAAGATTTTTTATGATAAAAAGCTTGTTGCAAGATCAGTCAAAACTGCGCTTCTTTGCTTAGTTAATTTGAAGATTAGAATATTTTATAACTGCTGCCAGTTTTAAAAAATGATATGCCTACTGGGAAGACATCAAGCTGAGTTTTGTCCTGCCTTTGAAAATTCTAAGAAAATAACGGAAGTATTCAAAAGATGCAAAACAACGTTGAGGCCTGACATCAGAATGTATAAATCTCGTTTAAAAAATTTCACACGTCGAATAAACATCACAAATACGACTTTCATAATTCGGATTAATTCTAATCTCAGAATAATGATAAAATATGAACACTCGTAAGCGATGTTGTGCGTTTCTGAATATTTGTAGAAGTGAAGTTGAATGTATACTTTTGGAATACCAACATATGTCTATATGAATTTAAAAACGGATCTGATTTTGCAAACGCTCTGGTGGAAAGGGCAAAAATGGGGGTCACATTTAAAAAAGGAACACTAATTTCTGAAAAATAAGAAAATTCGACGTATGTAGTATTATGAGATAGAGACCTGATTTCCTGTTCGAGGGAATACGTTTAGGCGGTTTTAGGGCCATACACGACACAGACTCGTCGCTGCAGATCTTAAATCTGTGCAAACATTCCTTCGCCACACACGTTGTATCGTGTCGTCGTGGTCGTGGGGTCGGAGCAAGGAATTGTTAAACAAAATTTCTTTCACTATTGTTTTTCATGTTCTTAAACAAATTTTCTCGCTCGTCTGTGCACAGTTCTCCATACACGATACAGACATGTCGTTGCAGACCAACGACATGGCTGCGTGTTTTCCAAAAATTTTGTAATCACGCAGACGGCCGCTGCAAACAGTCGACATGGATACACACGACGCAGGCGGTCGGCGCAGATTTGTGCACAACAATAAAATGTATTGGTCTGCAGCGGCCTGTCTGTGTCGTGTATGGGCCCCGTTATCTGGAATTATTTTTTTTTTAATTCAAATTTATAAATAGAAAATTATTGTTGTTTTTATTATTTTAATTCTTCTTTAAAATAATGAACTTGGCCATAAACAGAATTTTCAAAAATAGAATTTTGCACATACAGCATTTTTGATATACAGAATTATGGACATACAGAATTTTAAAATACAGAATTCTGAAATACAGAATTTTGGTCATACAGTATTTTCAAACAAATTTCAAACAGAATTTCGGTCATACAGAATTTTGAAATCCAGAATTTTGACCCGTTCCCTGCATTTTTTAAAATTATGTTTCTATGTCAAAATATGTGTCAACAAAAATAGCTTTGTTATATATTATTAAGATAGAAGAACAATAGTTTGTGAAAATCTGTGAACCTATTCAAATGAGCGGCAGTGTATGTACTATGGGTTAAGTTTTGGATATATATTTTTTTTAAAAAGGTCCCTTACAAAATGTCACAAGTTTGCGTTTACAAATTTTCGAAAAGTAGCCCAGTCAACGAAGACTCAAAATTATAAAATAATTGCAAAAAAGAGGGCATTTTTAGGGAATTCAATTTTCTTTCAATTTGTCACATTGACTTTGCCATTATTACCCTAAGTTTTCCAAATATTGACGAAAAACTACAAAAGGGGATCTTTACCCCCCTTTCCGGCACAAAGCTTGGGCTCTGGGCTGGGGACTTTGAGAATGTTGTACCTAAGGGTCAGCTCTACCACTTGTACCTTGGGTGACCTCAAGGAATTTATTCATTCTTTAACCTATAGCTCAAAGAAACACTACTATCACATAATACACAGTACACACTATAATAATAAAAATTATACAAAAAAAAAAAAAATTGTCTTCACAACTTTCAATTTTCAATTAAGAGTAATTAGGGGTAGAGAATAATAAAATCCATATAAATCATTTAATTTCCCAATTTAAATAAAAATAAAGTAAAAAGTTTGAAAGTAATTTTTACAAAAACCATGGACATCAATAACTTGGTTTGAAAATAAAATAAAAGAATGGATTTTTGGCTATCAAAAAAGGTAAATTTTTTTGTGAATTTTTATTTGAAAATTAAATATCTTGAAATCGGGTTAATGATTGTTTTTTTTTTTAATTTAAAGTTGGTATAACAGATTATATTTTTTAAAGTGTGCACAAAATTTTATATATACAAAAATTAAATTAAACAAAACCGCTCTAATGATTTTTGATTTTTTTTGCCATAAATTCATATTTATCAGATGGAATACTATTTTTAATGATAAGGAACCAATTATGTACACCATCAATTTCTAGCTACGTTAAAGTTGTAAGCTATAAAAACAAGGTTATACGATCCATTCGTACCCATTTTCTTTTTTTAACTTATGGATGTTCTTGAGAGGAGTACAATTAAAGTGAAGGGATACGGGAGTACAGTTTAGGCCAAAGGAAAACGAATACTCCCTTAGTACTCACTTTGGCAGCCCTACGTACCAGTGTCGAAAATGAACCATCTCCTTGTCAGAGTCTTTTTAAGATGTTTGTTTTTGCCAATGTTATTTTTTAATATCGAAATCTCCCTTTGATTTATTTATAGCAAAGCATTCCCTGATAATTCTATCCACAGACGGCCTTGATGTTGGTGCGATACGATTACAAATTCCAGAAATAGTTGCCTTCAACAATATAAAGATAATACCTTATCAAACACAAATTCTACACAAACAAAATCAACATAGAAATACGTCTCTTAAAAATAAAGGATTTAAAAGGATCAGGAACTTCCCTTTTGAATTCCAAGAATAAATGGGTGATTAATCTGTCTACTGCTGGGTTCTGTCTTTTTATCCCTAACAACAATTATTTGTATTGTCTATACATAGAAGAAAGCCTTTAAAACTAGATCTAGGTACCTTTCGATTTATTCTAGTAAAGTAAAACAATTCTATACCATCAATTTATTTTAAGCTAATTGCAAAATAGATCCCACTTCCAATGTTTTCATTCAAATATCTCCACTCAAAAGGACTATTACTTGTACTTCTTGGTAAACTGAACGGAGATGATGTCATTCTTATAATGTAGATAGAGGTATGCGCACTTGTCCATCATCAATTCAAATTCAAAAATGACACGCTATTATTTTTAATTAAATGACTTAGCTTGGTTGATGTTTTTATCGTCATCATCTGGTGGATTTGGTTCATCATTAAACATTTTCATTAATAAGAAAAGTGTTTTACTTAAACATTTTTCTTTGATAGAAAATTAATTTACAAAGGGCCAATATACACATACATAGCAGGAAATTTTACAACATCACACACAAAAATCACTCTTTTTATTCGTAGTTTTTTCTTATTTTTTTTAAATTTAATTTTTGAACGTTGTGATGTGCACTAATGAATGAAAGGTAAAATAAAATAAGGTTAACATTGAACAAACTCAAAGTATTCTTCATTATAACCTTCATAACAAGAGCGACAATATTCTTTTGTGAATCAGTTATGAATTTTTTTTTGTTGTCAATTTTTAAAGTTCGAACATCAAATTATTTTTATCGATTGAATTTTCCTTTGTATGCATCGTATTCTTGGAAACAGAAGAAAGGTTATACTACAAGGAGAAGGATAATTTATTTTAGAAAACAATGTACCATGAGTTTTGCATCATTTTAAAAATGTCACACAAAAATTAATGGTCCAACGAATGCTTGCCTTGAACTATATCTTTACTGCGATCAATATCCTACTTCATTAATGTTGGGATGGGTCCTAGATTTGTTTTGAAAAATAAGAAAGGGCTATAAAACTTTAAGGAAATTGTTTTAAAATTTTTCTGACTTCAATATTTAAGGTTATAGGAATGTTAATGTGAAAAAAATAAAGAATCTGTCTGGATTGTTTAGGGATCAGTTGATGAACAGTCCTGGAATTACCTCTTAGTGCGATTAGTTGCCTTGGGATAGATTGTCTAGGTATCAGTTGCCTTGGGATGAACTTCGTGTCCAATTACAGGTTAAATTTAACTTCTGATTTACCTATAAGTATAAAATACTGGAAGAAGTATTACATCGCGGCTAAAGAGGTTCTGCAGCGAAAACGCCATCATCCCGGACATGCAGTTTGCCTTTGATCAAAAAACACTTCACAATGCATCCACTACGCCTGGAAGTCTCAGACTGGTATCACCATACGGCCTCGAGCGCAGTGGACAGAATTAATTTTATTAAATGGATTTAATTGGGCATACACCTTGTGAACCACCAACTACCCCATGAGTATTACCACCATATGCCAAGATATCCAATTTGTTGACTGGTCTGGACTCGGACAATATGATCAATTGATCACTCAAATAGATAATCCAGTTACATGGCCGGAAGTGTCACTCCAGAGGGTTTTCGTCTGCTGACTTAGCTTGACGTAAGCACATCGGTTTGAGGGTCTCTATCCACACATGTCACCAGACATATGCCTTGGCTTAATATTGACAGATGTAGGTTATGGTTTGAAGCATGAAAAGTACTTAATTTAGGAGGACATTGGGACTCTCACTCTCACTCGACCAGACCGCTATATCCAAGCGGTCTCCATCTTCTCTGTGGCACGATTGACAGCTTGTTGGCTAAAGCAGAAGCGATAACCAATCCGATCGTGTAGTCATTCAGTTCTTTTGTACCAAAAACTCCATTCAAAGACCATCGGTCCACTAGCTCACGGTCCTAGAAAAATAAGGGAGAGAGCACGGTACAGAAGTTCCGAAGCTCGTCCTACATGACATCACCATCGAGACATCATTTTAAAGCCAGTGTATGAATTGAAGCCCACCTATTACATTTACCTATCCGTCAATAACAAAAAATCTTTTTTCTTTCTTTCTTCTAGAAAATTCTTAATCTGATGACTCCCCTACGCATGTCACCTCGATGTCTCCTCTAATAGATTAACGCAAAGCTGAGTACCACGTCAACAGACTCTACGCCTTCTACAAGAAATGGGGCATCCTGATAAACATATCCAAATCAGAGCTTGTGTGCTTCAGTAGACCCAGTAGAGGTAGAAGCAGCGCCAGCACAGGCAACTGCAGAAGCCTGATTCTGAAACTTTCAGACGGATTTATAGCAGCCAAAAAGAACGTGCAGTACCTAGGTGTCCACTTCAGCGAGTTGTTAAGGTTTAACCCACACTCTTCGTGAGTATGTTCAAAAACGCCAACTGGTTCGTACCCTGACTCCACCCACCGATGAGATGCAGAAACGGACTAAGCTAGAATACGAAGAAACTTATGTTTAAGCACCTCCTGCGGCTTGTCATTAGCTATTTCTTCCCAGTCTGGTTCCCCACCTCGTAGACGGCCATGAAGGAAATTCAAATGTTAGAAAGAAAGTTCCTAAAGATCGCCCGACATCATAGCAACGATAATCAGACGCGCAGATCATCCCTTGAACAGGTTACTTCTACCTTCAGTAAATAATAACACCCACAGTCATCCAAATATACTGATGAGAGATGAGAAGACAACCCGAGCCGAGATACCTCAGTACGATGGAAATCCTGGTAGACAACAGCATCACGGATTTCGAGAAAGCAGTTTCGTATGTGCTGACACAGGGTAAGCATATCACCGCCGCGCCGCTAATTTTTCCCTTTGCTTGCATTTAAAGTTCAAGCCCTATACTATTTCTTTATCAAATTTCATAATTCTACGACAATCAGAAGTGCTCCAAATAATTTATATCAATTCTATTTAAATGGGTGGTTGCCACGCCTCCTGAATAGAAAATCTTAGATTTTCCTTTGTATGCATCATAGCGCGTATCCTTGTACGAAATAACAAGTTTCTACGAAGTCGGGAAGTACTCCATAGTTTTGAATTTTGATGATCTTTCAGTGAGTGAGTCAAAGTGAGTGAATGAGCTCTATATCTCAGGTATTACTTATGTAAAAGATTTGAAATTTGATACGGCGTGGCGTCTGTTCTTAAAAAGTCTGACCTTACACGTTATGAAATTAGAGGGGGGGTCAAAAATCGCCCGAGTTTGATCCTGTGAAAAGGGTACCAGAACTTGGATCGGCAAATACCTTGCCCTTTGATAACTTGGGATGAGTTGTCTTCAGACCATTGTTCTTGATGACTTGCCTTGGAATGAGTATAGTCCTGGGATAACCTGTAGCTTATTCTGAGATGAGCTGTCCTGCGATAATTTTTCTCGTGATAAGTTGTCTTGGAATGAGGTACTCTGGGAAAAGTTGTCCCAGAATGACTTGCCTTTCAGATAAGTAGTTCTAGGATAACTTGCCTTGGTTTGTCTCTGATATGAATTCTTGTCTAAATATCATTCATATCGTAGATAAATATTTTGCTCACAAAATTTTTGTTTAGCCAGAAGTCCGCACCTTGATTGATATATATAGGTACGTTAATTGTATTCCACCTATATAAAAATGGCCATAAACAAGACACCTACAGAGTATAAGAACCTCCAGCTAAGTCGTGGATTTTATTTACTCTTCCACATGAGTCTAACCTTTTAAAAGGGTTTGTTTTAATCCTCTTAAAAAGTTTCTATCATTAATCTAAAGATTAATGGCCACACCTGGTGGTATAGTGATTTCAATTTCTCATTCATCCCTTGCTAATTTTAACCTACTACAACTTTACCTATATGTTCATGTATAAGTGTGTTGCCTCCACCGGTTGGGGATTTTTCCATCCAACATAGAAATGCTTGTTTAAAAAATAAAGTGGAAAAACTCCAGAGAACTATCACTTCTCATCATCGACAAATCTTCTTGTTTTTGTATTTCCTTGCCGTGGGTGGTTGGACTCTTTTCTAGACATTCAGTGTTAAATTTACTACCACTATTATTTAAAAAGGTTATATATCTTCCAAGCTAGGGTGTAGCTCTATTTATAGCATGCTGATGGGGATTGGAAGGCCATGTTTTTTCCCCCTGGATTTGCCTTACATCCTTCGTCCACCGCATATAAAACCACCTTTACTCAGCTTTTCTTGATCCGTTTCCGCATCGTCGTCGTTGCCATCGGTCGGTTGGTCGATGTCGGTGCCTCGGTGGTAGGTTGAGTTTCACATTCAATTGCCTGGATGTACACCTGGTACACCTACTTATACCAACCCGGCCTAGCTTTCTGTCTATCCTGGAAGAACTAAAAATTACTTGAGTTGTGGTGTTGATGATGGTTGAGGAATGCTTCAGTTGTGGTATTGTAACATCTAAGTGATTTTCTGAGTTCTATTTTTATTCTTTTCTTTGTGTATGTTCTTCTTTATTTTTTGTGTTCGAGGAAAAAATATAAGGAAATATCAAGAATAAGGACTATTGCGGAATAGAAACAAGCTGCATACTTCATATAGATATAGAGTTCCCTTGCTTTATAGCAAGCTGGTGATTCCTTAAACATACGGAACTTTTAATTGGATTAGATGCTTAGTGTGCATTTGCAGTTCAACAAGCAGAACAAATCGTTTGCTCTGATTTTGCATTACTTATCTGATCAGGAACTAATTTTGCTAAGTTTGCTTTCAGCATAAGGTTTACCCGAGACTGTTTCGATGTTTATGAATGTTAGCCGGAGGTATGGCGTTAGAGTTTGAGTTGGGGCGCTATAATTGGATTTGCTAGAATTAACCTGTTGTATGGTGGAGTTGCGGTGTAGTTTTTATTAAGAATCAAAGCTCAAGGCTTAATTATTATTTTTATTATTGAAGAGGGTTACCTATACCTATTATTTATTCTAATACAGAACTTTTATTTACTTAATTATTATTTTTATTATTGAAGAGGGTTACCTAAACCTATTATTTATTCTTATACAGAACCATAGAGTAAGTATACTACCTAGAGGCCCGACTCGTACCCCCCTTGCCTTAAACACCCGCAAAATTTATTTGAGGTGAGTAAGAGAAAACTCTCTTAATCTACTCTTTTTTTCCTATCCGTGAATCCATGTGAGTGGTGGATTAAAAAACAAAATGGCGAAATTTGCTCAAACTGACAGGTAAGTTTTTTTGTTGGTTTATCAAAAATGACAGTTCTCAAAAAAAAAAATACGTGAAACGTGAAACTCGTGAAATAAGTTTTTATTTTAACTTCAATAAAAGTTTATTAATTTGTATAAAAGTGTATTTTTAATATCTTTAAAAAGTTTTATTTTGTGTTCATTTATAGATGCGATAAAATGTGAAAAAAGCGCTCACGGAGAAGTAAATAAAACAGGAAATTACTTCCTCCTAAAACGCAAGTCCCAATCAAAATGATGGCGACACGTTTTATTGGAAACAAAAGACTTTAAATCTCCTAAAGAAATTACAAATCTACTAAAAATCTACTAAAAATATAATCTACTGCCAAGGGGCACTGAGAGAGTCCTTGTGTCTGAGATCATCTGCTAAATTCTAGATTTGTTTGGCTCACCTTGCTACACCATGTAAAATAGAAAATTTCAAAGCACCTCTAAGTTCTTTATGTATAAACATCATTTCCCCTTCTTTTTCAGAATTCTTATTCATAGTTGAAATATCAGCTTGAATTTCGCTGGCCAGGATAATTCAGTTTCGAAAGGAATAAAAACTGCACATATTTACCTGACATCACATCGAATGATCTTCAATAGCAAGAAGCAAAATGAAGAAATTATGTCGTTCAGTGATCCTTTTATTACTATGAGTGATGTGAGTTTATATTTTGATACACCTTAATCCCCAATACTCAACTTTTTTATATGTGCAGGTGGACATTGAACAAACTGTTTTCGGAACCTTTTACATTAAAGGCAAAGTGAATGCTCAACCAAATGACAATTTCATTGGTGAAGTGAAATTCAAGTTGTATTTAAAATCCGGTTGTGCCATCGAATACGGTCAGGCTATGTTGCGAGCCACTTCTATTGCTCAGCTAAATATGGGTTGTTTGAATGATAATCCCGACACTCCAACTGGGGCTTGGCATGAAGCTTATCCACCAGCTTATCAACCACCACCAGGCTACTACGAATGGATACCACAAAATGTTGCCTTCGCTAGCCCGGCACCGAATTCAGTGTTTGTGAGCAATACCCTGCTTTATATCCAGGAATCGGTATACGTATGTAAAATTTAATTTTACCTTTAGTTTTGTTCTCGCTAATCTTCTCGACAAATTTTTAACAATTTTACCTTCTATTTTAGATATAATTGAGTTAAACCTTCCAAGAACCTGCACAACTGATTTTCCCGATCCGGATGATCTTGTCAACTTTAAGCTTATAATTTGTCCAGACGAAGGTTTCTACAAAGATGGTCGATTAGAGTTTAATTTCCGAGTCGGCTAAGTGTGCAACTCAAGTTTATCACCCGAATATTGATTTGGAAGGCAATGTCTGTTTGTTCTAAAGTGAAGACTGGAATCGAAATTTAACAATTAATTCAATTGTATATTGTCTTCAATCTTTGTTCTTGGTAAATAAAGACAAAAAACTCAATTTTTGATAATTTTAAATTTAAAAACTTATTATTTTATTTTAGGAACCAAATAAAGAGGATCCACTGATCAAAGAAGCAGCTGATTCTTACATTAAGAATATGTCTAGTAAATTAGTATAAACAAAAAACAATGCTAATAATGGTGAAGAATAGTTTTTTGTTTCTTTTGCTGCGGGCCCAATATGTTTGTTTTATAAAGCTCAATTCAAAATTAGAACAAAAATATAAGCAAATAACATTAGCGCAATTATGTTATCGAATACTTTTGTATTTTTTTTTTTATTTTGTTTAAAAAACTGTTAGCACAGTCAAATTTGACAATAAATTCGCTGTGTGCGATGTAGTTCTGCATTTTTGATTCATTGTTGGGGCATGTTAGAATAGTCTGTAGCTATGTTTGCAACTTCGAAAAACCTGTGCTCGCTGCAGGAAAAATGCAACAGCCAAAAAAATGCTAAAATCACCCCATTTTTCCGACATTTTCCTTTATAACTTTGGAAAAACGCAACTTAGAAAAAAGCCATCCACTACATTCTTGTTTGTTATAAAATTTTCTACAAGTTCATGTATGTTTTATTTGAGTTGCTATCTAAACATTGGTAAACAAAAATCTGAAAAACTAAGTAATTTTGAAGCGCTGAAAAAATAGGTCAAAAATTTTCCAACTCTGCTAAAAATTTGGAATCAAATAGTCTAGAGTATTACAAGACGAAATTAAAAAATTCGATCCAAATCGGTAAAATAGTTTTGGCAAGAAATATGATGTTAACTAAGTGCAACAAGCTATTATTGCATCATTGCTGTGGTCAAAGTGGGACACTTAAGTTGGCACTGATTTTTGTGCACGTACTTGGAACCTATGATAAAATATATATATGATATTTATATCTTTTTCTAGGTAGCGATTTTAAAAGTTCCGAAAATTGTTCACTTAGCATATAAATATGAGTCGTACTCGTACTCGTATAGACATGGTATTGTTCTTTTGATTATGGCATGTAGTATAAACGGCTACAGATTGCATATGAACAAAATTTGGAGCTGTATAAAACACTTACATATTTCTTTCCTCATTTTTTTTGCATTTCAAAAATGCATTTTGGTCCGCTGTATCGCGAACATGTTATGCAATGCAGTTTGCATTGATACAAATAGCATATCCACTAAATATGAAGCGGTATAAAACACTTTTAGCAAATCGTTAAACAAATCTCGTAATAAACAAATTTGTTTTATGACATTTTAACGATTTTGAAATGATTTGAAATGAATTGCTAAAGTTACGATTGTAATACATTAAAATACCTTTCCAATGACGTATTTCTTGTCCAGCTAGAATGCTATTTTTGACCACATTCCTAACCTTATTTATATCCAACTTTCAATATTTTTCTTTAAGAATTGTTAGTTAGTTTAAGAAATTTCCATTTGTTTATTTTGTCTTAAAAAAGCTTGTAACGAAAATATCGGGAGCTTTTAAGGCAAAATTAACTGAATTCAAATTTTTTTTATATACTTATTACCAAAGAAACTTTAGTTTTTGTTTTTTATTTAATAACAAAAAATAAATTGCGAGAAAAAAAACAATTAAAAAAATCATAATAAGAGAAGTATAATATATATTATGTACTAATTTAAATCGCAATAAAGAAGCTTTCATATACAATCAACAGCACACACAGTCTTCAAGGAAATTCTTGTAGGACTTATTAGATAAAGATTTTTAATAATTTTTGTTCTTATCTTAAACATTTTTTTTGTTTTACACAAGTTAAATCGCCTAATCTACAATTGGAACTGTGTAGAGGGTATTCCTCTTGATTAAATACAATCGCTTATAAAAATAATTGGTGAATGAAAAAACTTTTTTATTTCATGCTAATTACGATGTGTAGTCCATAATTTTTTTTTTAATAAATTGGCGGGGATTGACACTAGAAGGTTTTACAAATCTTCATCCTCTTCGGGCAAAGCAGTCTCCTGTGCCTCTTCGATTTAAACTTGGGCATAAATTGAATGAAAAATATCTTGTATGTTGTCATGAATCCCACTGCCTGAAATTGAAAAAAAAAATATTTTTAAATTTAAATTATTTACATAATACATTTTTTTAATATTTTGTGTGTAAAGCAAAATCTATATAAATAGCCCTAAATAACTTTTGTGGTATCATTTTCTCAAGAAGTGTGTAACTGATTTCGATAAATTGTATATGGTTAGAAGGCCACACATGAGACATGCACTTATACACTGTGGGTCAAATTTGATTTACACTGCCGATCACTTTGCATATTTGCAACTATAGAGCAACATCTCAATCAAACATATTTCTGACATTTTAGCCGAATATAGTAAGGTGAGCAATAAATAGTAAAGCCTTAAGTCTTATTCAACAAATATTTCTTGCGACTGGCGATTTATATTTTTGGTATCTAAAAAATTTTCAAACAAATTGTTTGACTCTAGAGTGAGTCATTGTAAGGGTTTGTTCGTCAAATTTCAGCCATTGGGCGATACTATTCTAAATAATTAAGACAAACAAATATTCGGCACGTGATATTGGACATTTTTTGTTGTCGAAGGTCCGACTCGCTATAGTTAGTAGTTAGTGACCATTAGATAGATATCGACAAAGTTTCTGTAAGAATCCATCAGTCCCAAACATGAAACTAAAAATGTTTGGAAAATTAGCTGCTGCTCTAAATTTTAAAGCATCAGCGGTCTGACGCGTTCGGCACAAATTTGGTGTGAAGCATTCCTTATAATTCCCCAGAGTAGAAATAGTCAGCCCTATTGTGAGTTCCACTTGAAAGAAAATCAACTCGGAAAAATTACACAAAATTACAATCCCTTATTGTGGGTTTCGGGCGAAAAATATTCCCTGTTCGTAAAAATTCCCTTTTTGGCACTATTGAAAACATTTTTTCGTGTGAAATTTGTCATGTCATTTACAGATAGATTTACAGAAAGTTTGTTTGAATCTGGCGCTTTTTCTTTGACGAAGACTGACTACGATTTGCGTTTGTTTAAAGGATTCCTGCCATCATAGGCGTCGTACCAGTTATCAGATTGTTTTGAGGCATCCTTGGCCAAAGCGCAAACGGGAATGAAATTCATCTTTGAAAGGTGCACCGTAGATGGATTCTCCACCAGTTCAATCGCTATTGGGATCTACAATATTTATCAAAAAATTCCATAAAAAAACAATTTCATTGGAATTTTGCATGAAATTAAGTGTATGTTTCATAGGATTTTTTTCCCAACATTCCTCAAAATTAAAAACTGATATGACGATTACTTAGAGCACATCAAAAAGGACTCAGGACCATTTGAATCACCAAAATCGAGCCAGTAGTTTTTGAATTAGAGTAATTTTTATCTCACACTTTTTTGATTTTCATATAAATTCATATGAAAATCAAAAAAGTGTGAGATAAAAATTACTCTAGTTCCCAAACAGCTGGATCAATTTTGGTGATTTAAAACTTTCTAAGTCCTTATTGAGGTGATCCAAGTGATCGTTGCATTAATTTTTCATTTTGAGGATAATATCAAAAAATTCCATAAAAAAACAATTTCATTGGAATTTTGCATGAAATTAAGTGTATGTTTCATAGGATTTTTTTCCCAACATTCCTCAAAATTAAAAACTGATATGACGATTACTTAGAGCACATCAAAAAGGACTCAGGACCATTTGAATCACCAAAATCGAGCCAGTAGTTTTTGAATTAGAGTAATTTTTATCTCACACTTTTTTGATTTTCATATAAATTCATATGAAAATCAAAAAAGTGTGAGATAAAAATTACTCTAGTTCCCAAACAGCTGGATCAATTTTGGTGATTTAAAATTTTCTAAGTCCTTATTGAGGTGATCCAAGTGATCGTTGCATTAATTTTTCATTTTGAGGATAATATCATAAAATTCCATAAAAAAACAATTTCATTGGAATTTTGCATGAAATTAAGTGTATGTTTCATAGGATTTTTTTCCCAACATTCCTCAAAATTAAAAACTGATATGACGATTACTTAGAGCACATCAAAAAGGACTCAGGACCATTTGAATCACCAAAATCGAGCCAGTAGTTTTTGAATTAGAGTAATTTTTATCTCACACTTTTTTGATTTTCATATAAATTCATATGAAAATCAAAAAAGTGTGAGATAAAAATTACTCTAGTTCCCAAACAGCTGGATCAATTTTGGTGATTTAAAATTTTCTAAGTCCTTATTGAGGTGATCCAAGTGATCGTTGCATTAATTTTTCATTTTGAGGATAATATCAAAAAATTCCATAAAAAAACAATTTCATTGGAATTTTGCATGAAATTAAGTGTATGTTTCATAGGATTTGTACTTACACAGCTCGCAGTAGTTTCAGTTTGGGAATGTTCGGATTGATGGCCTTTGATCCAGTGGGCTCAATTGCTGCCAATTCACGAACGAAAGCCTTCTTTTGGATATTGATCCGGACAAAATTCTCATTCAATTTTCCAGAAGCCACTTTGTCAGCTAACTTGTTTTTTAGTGCTTCGCCTTTTTCATTCACTATAAAACATGTCTTGCTTACATCAGTTTTTTGTATTCCTCCTATTTTTTCGCTTACATTGTTAATATACTCATCTGCAAATCTTATTTTTTCTTCAAATTCTTTTCACACGAACAGGGAATGGATAATTTTTGCAAAAGTTTACGAATTACATGTCTATCAATAGAATTGGAGCGCAATGTTTTTTTTTATTCTATCTGTCAAAATTCTCGACATGATTGAGCAAAACTGGTCTATTTCTTGTGGCGGAAGTTAGGGCACATACGCATGGAATTTCAAGGGTGTGATTCTACTTTTTGATTACATTTTCTTTGTTTTCAATAGAAATAGTAATAAATATTACTGGATTTATATGCCAGAAGCAATAAAAGGCTATATCAAATAAAGTTTTTGTTCATAAATATTTAGAAGCATCAATTTTATTGACAAAATATTTTATTTTTCAGTTTTTGAATTTAACGGATTCCCTTTTGTGAATATCCGATTCACCAATTGAGCACATGACCACGTTTGAGCAAATGCCCTATTGCATACATACAAAGCTCGTTTTGTCCCATTTAAAATGCATTGCAACTGCACACATCCTTACTGAATAGGGCATAAATCCTCTCAATTCAGCTTGTAGGGTGAAAGAGCATGGACACCTTAAGTCGGTTCTCTAGGTAGTATTTTCTCTATGTACAGAACTTTGATTGAAATATCAAGACTACTTGGCAGATCAAGATTATAATTCCCTAACATGCGCATTTTGCGAATTTCGGCTATCCTCCAGTGCCAATATTTTCTGTTGGCTCCCGGTCTAAGCATATTATATTATTAGATGGATACAAAAATTGGAGCTTGTTTGGTTAAATCAACTTTTATCTTAATTTACTTTTCGAAAAAAAGTTTTAAGAAACCGTTTCACCTTTTTGGTCTATGTTGAAGTTCGAAATCGAAATGAAAATGTTTGCATACATTTAATTGCATTATACGATTTAAAGTTTTGTGCAGATTCATCGTAAGACAGTTAACCGTATACGATATACCGTCAATAGTTATTTTTCATAACCATTTTTTTTTTTCAGAAATGTTGTTCTCCTTAAAAAATACCCACTTGGAGTTTATTTTGGAAATGTACGAATTTTTTTATAATAATTAAAAAAAAAAAAAAACAATTAGGTTTCCTAACTTTTACTCAAAAATTTGGTAAAAATGTAAAGAACTACCAACAAATATTTTCATTTTTTTTGACTCCTGTATAAAATTACAGTAAATATACACAAAGCAACGTTATTTATTTATTCAAAATCGTTTTTTTTGGTTCAAGCAACATATACATATTTCTCTAAATAATTTTTGGGTAGAATTTTATAAGCTTAAATTGCTGCAAAACAAATTTCTTAAAAATTATACCAAGATTTTTGAAAATCTGTTTTTGAAAACGACCTAATCTAATTTTTGTTTGAAGATTGATATAAAATAATTTTTTACCACCATAAAAAAAAATAAATCGGGTGGCACAACGACTCATGAAGAACCGGGGCCTAGTGACTAACAACTTGCAACCATTCCTGTGTGCACCTTTCGACAGGAATGGAAGGGACCTACAATTTTATGCCGAATCCGAACGGCTAGACGAGAAGCACTTATTCGTGACAAGTGATACTCTTGGAGGATTTGTCAATTCCTCGCAAGAGGCAGTAGCCCTGAAAAAAAACTTTTTAGTTTTTAGGTGGACGAGGCTGGGAAGCGATCCCAGACCTCCAGCGTGACAGTCGAACGCACTAACCATTACGCTACGGGCTGCTACATTTTTACTACCATATACAACATTTTAAATGATCTTGTTCCTAGAACCCAAAATAGCAGCACATACTATGATTTTAAAAAACCGTTAAGAAGAACCTAATTTAGCTCGAAAACGACTGCAACCATTTTTACAAAAGAAATGTGTGTATCTTGAACCAGGGACTGTTTTAAGAAAAAATCAGAGCTACCAACAAATCATTATTGAACAAAGTTAAAAAGAAAATTTCTGTTTCGATTTCAAATATTTTTTTAGACGTTACTCGTTTTTCTGTTGGCTTTTTTATCGATACTTTCTTAATTGTGTTTTTCTTACCGAAGGAATTCTTACCGCGCTAGGAAATACGTGGTGGCGGCCTAATTAAGAACGATATTGTTATAAGATTTTAAAATGCATAACTTTTGTTTGGGAAATCTGTTGATGTTGAGAAGTGCATCAAATTTCTTGTTCTGAGGACTACTTATTTAGTAGGTCAGAAAGTAAATTTGATGTTAGAAGCCCTTAGAACAAGAAATTGAATCAAAAATACACTCTTAAGACGGTACAGAGTACCGTGCATTGACTTGGCATAGTATGTTCGATAAGTATGAAAAAAATACTCGAATTGACTAGAAATTTTATAAAGACATTGCGGAACATGTTATGGAGTCTTATTCATTTGAAGTCATGCCCATAAAATTTGTTTTAAAGGACGATAATGATCCAAATAGTCCTCTATGGATTGCTAAGAAAGTGTTTGCGTATTCAAGAAGTCATTTTTTAAATTAGACCGTCCAAAGCTCGGGCCTAAATTCTACGAGAACTTGTGGGAAGTAAAAAAAACAATATTTTGATCAGAATGTTCTAATAGTCTAAGAGCCCACAGCAGATTTGGCGTACGAAAGTGATACAAAAAAAAAAAATTATATGACACAAAAAGTGAATCGCCCGAGAATGGAGTAAAGCTCCGAAACGCGTCGCATAACAATAATTAAAATAAGAAAGTTATGGTACTAAGTTTTTAATAAATAAAATTAAAATAAAATATTAAAATTAAAATATTAATTAAAATATTATTAGAAAAATTAAAACATAAATTTGTATTTGTATTTAATATATTTTTAAAATTTATTTTAAGTCCTAAAACCATCCGGTTTTCAGTTTTTTGACTACAAATTGATAAGGGCATTGAATTTTGGAAACAAAAATAATACTTATTTACGTGCAATTTTGCGAAAAAAATATTTTTTCCCATTTTTTTAATTTTTTTTTTCAAAATTTTGAGTTCAAACATTAATATTTCAAAACCTATTCATTGAAAGAACTTTATTTAAAAAGGAAATGAAAGAAAGGACTTTTGGCCATTCATGAGAATTTAACAGGGCATTGTACATGTTATCGTTGTTTTTAAATAATTTTTTTTCTGTTTTAAGTAATTTTTTTTGAAAATTGCCCTCCCACCTAACAGCCGCCACCAGGGACTGCAAGACTTGCATTCCTTTTATCAGCACCTTTCGACTCATATATTTTTTTTTTTGGTTCACTTTCGTACGCCAAATCTGCTGTGGGCTCTTGGTCTATAAATATTGAGGAAATCTGATAGAGTACACCACTATCAAGATTCCATGCCTTACGCGAAAATATGCAAGGAACATTTTATAAAAAATTAAGGTTTTCCAACAATATATTCACATTAAAATATTGAAATTTCAAAGATTTGTAATCTTATGAAAACCTTTTTTGTTTCTTGTTCTTGTTTGTTTCTGTTCTTAATCATATTGCCAGACGAAATAAGAGTTAAATTAATGATTATTTTTTTCCTACCAATATTCTCATGCTAAGATTTTTTAAACATTACTCATAGTGTACCGTAGTTCATGGGCTTTTATTAAAACCACTTCTCAACCACAACAGATTTCCCAAACAAAAATTATTCATTTTAAAATTTTATAAAAATATCGTTCTTAATTAGGCCGCCACCACTTGTACATTCCAATAAAACGCACCAGTTTGTTCTCGCAGAAATCATTAAATTGCAGCTAAAAGTGATGCCATTTGCATATTTTTTTTGTAATTAAAACTTTAACTTTTCCTACAAATTCTTCACTTTAAAATAAATTGTTGAAAAATCATAAAAACGTCACTCAAAAATTAAGGTTTCTCTTTGACTATCAATTGAAATTTTTGGCAACTACCAGAAACATGGCTTAGAGCTACCAATTTCAAATATCAATTACCAGAAAGAATAACAACTACCACTTAAAACAATCTCTGCTTTGAATCATAGCAATCTATTTTTAAAGGAAAAACTATTTTTCCTATAGAATGAGTTTGTTTATTTTCGACTTCCTCATTATTGAAAAATTTTTATCAAAAACAGAACCTTACAAATAAATAACTATTAGCCGTGTTTTTTGAGAGCGTGACTAGCAACTATGTTTACACGCAAAACAATAACAAAACAAATTATTATAGAGAATTGTGTTTGTGTTTTTCGTGTAAAACTTTTACTTAGTTGCTAGTCACTCTTTCAAAAAACACGGCTAGTAAATATGGAACAGGATTTTGATTTTTGGATAGATCATATTTTCATACAAAAATTTAAAAAAGGCATTTTTAAAAATGGCTGTCATTTTAATTTCCCTTATTGTATTTTTTTTCAAACTTTATTTTTTATATAAAAACAAGGCAAGTAGGTAACATTAGGAAAAAAGTTCTCCAGAATGACCGTGTCCGTTCATAACTGAGATCAAAAATTCAAGATTTCATCTTTTTGAAAATTAAGAAAGAATTATGTTTTACCTAGAAAAGACAAGGAAGAGAAATAAAATATAAAATAAAAGAGTTTTAATTCATTTTGTTATCCCAGTAAAAAATATAAAAATAAATATAATCTTCAACATTAACATCAAATAAAGTCTCAGAACACAAAACTACTTTAACAATTAAAAACACTTCAAAAACATTGTTAAATTAAATAATATTGTAAATTAATAGTTAAGACATCAGACTCATTAATTACAATTTTCTTTTGATTTCTCTCGTAGTTTTCCTTGAAGTTACATACATCATTTATTGATTTCGTCAGAGTCAATTATTTGATTCTTTGCTATAAGAGCGTCTTAATATTTAGATCAAATCATTTTTCTCATACGGAAAAAACAATTGCGAGGTGCGACGAGAACATTTCTTAAATAAATACTGAACAACGAAATTATCTAAGTGTATTTTTATAACCGATTGTATGTATGGATCACTTATGCACTGAAATCATTTTTAATACTTGAAAAATTGGTATGCAGTTTGGGTTGTATGGATCATTTAAATACTAAATATGTATCCAGAATATGAATCATAATTTATTAAGACTTAATTTGGTACTTTTGAGTTACATTTATATGTGGTACGTGGTTTAAATGTATTTTTCAAAGATGAATATAATAAAAGTAAAATTGAGATAATATGACAACACCAAAAAATGTTATATTCCTTTTAATGTGAAAGTGACCTTATTTTCGTATAGAACAGGCAAATTATACGCACTTTAGATAGATATTTTATTTTCATAGATAAAGGCTGTTACAAATTTTTTGATTTTGTTTTTATAATACGCAGCTTGCTCCGAGATTTGATATTTGAACTATATCTTACAACTGAAAATTTTTTTTAATATTTTAAAGAAATTTTGAATTTGAGATTACATTTGAAGGAAAACTATGTTAAAAACCTTCATTTAATATGATTTTACAGAATTTTATATATATATATATAAAAAAAAGTGACTAGATACAAATAAAACTTAAAATATAATGGAATTGCCAGGCTATGGGACATAATATTTGTGTTTTTAGATAATAATTAACACAATAATTGATTTAATTATAAATAAGAAACAAAAAGTATTTAAATAAGTACCCACATTTTTTTTTGTTTTTTTTTTTTTTTTAATTAATAAATAAATAAATATGCTATAAAAGAGAATAAATAAGAAATAAATAAATAAATAAATAAATATATATATAAAGAAATAATAAATAAACAATATAAATAAATAAATTAATTAACATATAAACAAATAAATAAATAATGACTAAATAAATAATGACTAAACAAATAAATAACAAAAAACAAAATTATATATACATGTATATTAATAAGGAAATGCCAAACTAGGCAAACAAATAATAATAAAACAACAATTTAAATTTATAAGAATAAATAAATTATACAAGGAACATTTTTATTGATTTACTAGATTTTGGATTAATACATTCTTGGAATCAATACATCTTAAATTAAATTTTTGGTTGAGAATTTCAATTTTTCTTGCAACTTGATATACATCGGTTTGTTCATGTAAGAGTTGAGTGGAAAAAAACCAAGGTAGATTTGCCATCATTTTCAAAGTTTTGTTTTGTGAAACTTGTAAATTTTTAATGTGTGATTTTGCACAAGCTCCCCATACTGGACATCCATACACAATTATAGCTTGAAAAATTACTTTACAGATAATAATCTTATTAAATTTACTCAAGGGTGATTTCCTACAAATAAGCGGGTAAAACATTTTAGTAGCAATACTTATTTTGTTGAGAGTATTTGTGATATGGTCACGGAAAGTTAATGTCTTGTCCAAATATACACCTAGATATTTGACAGAATTAACCCACGGGACACCACAATTGTTAATTTTAAGCTGACTAAGTGGTAAGGCACAGGCTTTCCTTTTTCTTGTGAAAAATATAGCCTGTGTTTTTTCAGCATTAAGCTTAACTTTCCATGATTTGAAATAATCGTAGATTTTATTTAAACCATGTTGTAAGTAATGCTCAATTTCATGGCCAAAATTATTTGAGCTTTAAATGGCGGTGTCATCCGCAAACATTGCTATTTCGCAATTCCAAATTTTTGGAAAATCAGCAACGTAGATTATGTACAATAATTGTGCCAATACTGATCCTTGAGGTATGTTATTCATATTTACTTGAAATTTTCTGTTCATGAGAAAACTTTGTATTGTTTTTATAAGATATAAAGGACAACCAAATAACTTCAATTTATGAAGAATACCTTCATGCCATATGCTATCAAAAGCCTTTTCAACATCCAAAAGGACAAGACCGGTAGACTGCTTTGCGCTCAATTTTTCTTTAATATGTTTGCAAATTCTTAGTACTTGGTGTGAGGTGCTATGACCCTGTCTAAAATCAAACTGTTGGTCTGGCACGACATTCGATTTCTCAAGAAAATCCAGAAATTTTATTTTTACGACCTTTTCAAATATTTTGCTTAAGTTACTTAGCAGACTTATTGGACGATAACTATTTGGGTTATTAGGTGGTTTTCCTGGTTTGAGAATCGGTATAATCTTCGCGGTTTTCCATTTGCTTGGAAAGTATTGCAACTTGATACAAGCGTTAATAATAAAGCATACAAAAGTTTTTCCAATGATTGGTAGCTCTTTAAAGTATATATTTTTAAGAGTATCTATTCCTGGTGCTTTATTATTACGCATATTACGACCAATATCTTTTATATCTTCGTTGGAAACGAAGACGTCTGGTTGTAAAGATTCATTAGTGTGATTTATAACATTTATAGTCTCATATACTACGCTGCCAATTGTGCTGGTTTCATTAATCAACGGATTATTAAAATTGTTTTCAAAAGAATCTGCAAAAACTTCTGCCTTTTCTTCACTAGTTATTAGCAAAGAATTATTTTGTTCTAAGTGAGGAACAACCCTTCTCTACTAAATATTTTTATAGACTCGTTTGATTCTTGATTCTCGTAACAGTTTAACATTTATACCAAGTTTCATGAGGGTACTATTTATTTCCCAAGTGTTATAGTGAAGTAACACTCTTTTCCGTTCGTCACAAAAAAGCACCATCGATTTTTTTTGCACTCTTCATATGCTTGGTTTTCATAAGAAACGGAATATTTATACCAAGTTTCATCAACATCCCATTATTTTAAAGAGATTTCGGTAATATTTACTTATGGTACCTATGTATACTGAAAATATATAGTAATAAAAGGACTAGGTATAACTTTTTATTCGGTAGTCGTATCGTCTAAGTTAAAGTGTCGTATAAGATTCACCATTAAAAAGTACCTTGAAATCATGTGCTATATACATACATTGTACCAAAGTCATTTTTTTCATTTTAATGCACAACAATCTACTCCGCTCTCTCCCTAAAAAAAAACAAGATATTTTAATAGACTCTTTTAGGTCATCATTCTTATGGTAATTGTAACTTTTTCACCAACTTTCATTAGGGTAGGAATTTGTATGTTTTATATGTCCTATTTCACCTGTACTAATCTAAAATACAACTATTATGCCTTAACAACCCTCCTTTGAAATCTATCGGGATTAAAAACAACAAGAGAAAGAGAGTCCTTATGATTGGTGAAGAGTGAACATTTTCGAACGCAATTATCTTTATTTTGTTATAAGAAATATTGTCGCAAAAATCCATTACCAGATTGTGTCGGCGTCAATAGTTATTCGAGTTTGAATGTCGAAATTATCTGTATTTTGTAAATATGTAACTACGAAACAGTAAATGCTAAGCATAATAATTTTAAACAAAACTTGCGATCTCACTGTTTGCAAGAAAAAAGATGAAACAATTTGTTTCATACCACTCACGTCACCATTGAAGATATCCACATAAAATTCTCGTTATTCACGTAAAACTCCTAGACGGTTCATATTTAAAAAAATAAATTGGAAACCAAAGTTTGTACATTATAAGTGTAATGTGTACCTGACGTAGGCTGTGGGCTCTATGTTTTCGGTCTACCGCAATAAATTCAATCAACTAATAATAAAATTATACAACATTAAGCGAGAGAAACATAAATTGATCTGTCGGTGCGCACCTGCCACCGTGTAAATTTCAAATAAAACCCGCAGCATGCCACTGCCACATACAACAATGATGATGATTATAATTCCAAGTTCTGACGGAATTATTATACTTTCCCCGAGGCAAAAATATTCTTCAATTTATTTCATACTGAAATGTTTGTAGTTAGAAATTTCGATATTGATTTCCTTTTTTTAGCAAAACTGAGCAAATCTACTGCACCATGCAATTCTAAAAATCCAATTAGGACGATTCTCTGCATTTTCTCTTTTTTTCAATCTAACCTACCACTAACCAACATGTATTTTTTTTGTATGTGTCACCCCTGATTCAATTGTAATCTTTATGAGATTTTTTTAATTAATAAAAAAAAATTTAATAGACTTCATGCGATGGAATGAATTATGGTATGATTGTATCCGATGTCCTCGTAAAGAATAACTTAAAACGTTTTGTTTTATCTTCTATTTTTATAATATTCATTTTTAATCCTTGCACCGACAACATCAACAACAACAAAACATCAAACAAGTTTGAGCCAAATCCTAACCTCGACCTGCAGCAATGCCATTTTATCATCGTCAATACGGCGGCTGGTCCATGGGAATTCGAATATTTAGGTTCCGCAATAAACCAAGCTCCCCATTCCAAGTTTGTAGATATGTGTATTCCGGGAGGAGGGCAGCGAATAGCGCGGACAGGACTATGCATATGCATGCAGTATGGGCACTGTGATGGGGCCATAGTACCATCAGCATGCTTAGCTTAGCTCCATTTGATGATCCGGGTCCTAGGACCCCCATAGTGTCGATGTCGTTCCCTGGCCAATAAATCTTTTATGATTTGTGCTGGTCAGCATTTGTCCGCTTTATTGTTGTTTTATAGACTTCCGGCGGACAATAACGAGACTAATACCCAAAACGTACTGCTGCAGGACCAAGAGTATAGGTACCTATGGCACAGTAGCATCAAATTAATATCGCAACGCAACAGCCGAATCATAGAATTTGTTATGGACATGCATATGGATATACAATATACATGGAATACTCAGTGAAGTCAGCATTCAGGTGGGCCTACATACGAGGAAACTGAAAAACAATTTCATTTGGTTGTGTTACTTTTATGCAGTTCTAGCGGACAGAAATATCTTTTTGGACGGTTGATTTATATGGATATGGAGCAGCTATAGGAGGTAATAAAAACAAAGGATTTTGCTCAATATAGGCTTCTTTCCTTGACACGAAACTTTTGGATCTAGTGCGGTTAAGGCCAAAGTTTATAATCTGCGGATGCTGGGTTGTTTTTTTTTGTGATGAAAAACTGGTCCTGGATGTGTTGTAAAATTTGTTTTCACCAAAATAAGGGTTACATGTTGACCCACAGCATCATCAGGGTTTGGAAAAATATGATCTAGTCTGACGTGGAAGTTTTGAAACTCTGGTCGATTAAAGTAGATACACTCCACAACATTCTTTTTTCTTCTTGTAATACCAGCTCCAGATCTTCGATTTTTTTTACCGGGAAAACTTTAATTCGTTGCTTCCAGTTTGTGAGATAAGTGATAAAAAAAAGGTAAATGTACTTGGTAGAGTTTTTATATCCAACAGAATAAAAATTTTTTAATAGCATACTCGCTTACTACCAGCAGCTGAATTAGGTTCAAGAATTTCAAGAATTTTTTGAGTCATATTTTTACTTCTGCTTTGTGCGACAAAATTTTGATTTCGTTAAATCTTGAAATATTAATCAACCTAGCATTGCGATGGTATTGATGGTAACTACAAAAACTGGGTGGACTTATTTGCTTAAAATTTGGTAGCAACCATTTTCAAGCTATTTCCTAGGTACGAATTTCGAATTATTGCTTTAACGCACATAAAACGGGTAAGGCTGCCATTCAAAGATTTTAATTTCGAGGTTTGAATCAAAACATAACGATGATGGAGAAGTCCAAAAGAGTGATTTTATTGAAGACGGCTGCTGTCGGTCTGTTTGTCTGTGCGTCCTGATGTTCATCGAGCTAGTACCTTAACGGTTTAACGGATTCGTTTTAAATTTGGTTCAAAAGTGTTTTTATGTGATTCCCTAGAGGATAAATTCGAATTTTTGTTTAAGCTCATCTAGAACGGGTGTAGCTGCCGTACAACGATTTCGGTTTTATCAAGATTCTCGAAAACGGCTCTAACAATTTTTATTAAACTTTGTACATGTCATCTTTGTACCAGTTCCAATATACTGTATACCACGTTTATTAAAAAGAAATACGAGTAATGGAAATATAATATTTTTTTTTCAAATTGCCTTTTTTATAATTATTTAGGTATAATCCTTCATATCTTGTCATTGGCTTAGTTGATTTTATCATTATCTTGCCATTCAGTACTTCTACGTTATTTGACTAATATTTTTTTTTTTTTATTTATTTCATTGAATTTTTATACACATTAAGATGATAAATCTTATAAGCTAGTGCAAAGTTATAATTGTTTAATTTTAACGAAAACTTTTTGATACAGGGCTTTAATTTTAATTAATTTAATATAAGAAAGAAAAAAAAAACAAAAATTATCAAAATAAGAAAGAAAAAAGAAAGATAGAAAGAATGTATTCTTATATAGTTCTGTACAATATATAGTTATTCAATTTAATAAATTTAAAGACCACGCTTAATACCCCGACTCCACACGCCATGAATCCACAATCTGATTTGTATGGATATATCAGTGCTTGGACATGGACTTTTGCGACTCCATTGGATTTTGTTTTAGACATGTTCCATAGTCCGTCATCGTTCATGGCCTGTGGAGGCGGCATGTTAGAGAATCTAGACTACAATATGTTCTTATGTTTTTGTTGGTGCTTTTTGAAGAGACGTATACAATCTTTGTTTAAATAGTCTTATGGAGGTGGAGCCAAATGCATTCTTAAGATTCATATTTCTGGTTTTTATTTTTTTTCTTATGATTTTTTTTTTTTTTCAATATGTACCGTAACTGCGCAATTACAAAAATAAGCACCAAACAAAAACTTTCAATAAAATAAAACAGATGCATTTCTTCTTCATTTTAAACTTCCCATTGAAAGTTAGTGTAGTTAGTTCGATTTGTCGAATTTAAAGTTTTGACATAATATCCTCACCAGAATCAGAATCCGTCTTTTTTCACTCAAAAGGTTTTCTAACAAATTCAATTAAACGTTTTTTCAATACAACAATTTTAAATAATAGCTGTAAAATGTCATTCGTCTCAAACATCTCGAGAACGGACAATGATATCGACTTCAGATTAATTTTATTCTGCACATAATTATACGTAATAAAGAATTGATAAAAATTAAAAAAGGAATGATATGAACAATTTGTTTTAAAACTAAGAAAAATAGTTGGCAAATAATTTTTGTCTCAAATATATCAATGGAAAAAATAAAGATTCCGAATCCATTCTATTTCGTTTTCAACACATAATGATATAGTTAACAACTGGTAGTTTTTGTAAAAACATTCAATAAATAGTTTTTAATTTAGAACAAAAACTAATAAAAAGTCTTAATTTTCTTTTCAACTTGAAGATCTTGAGAACAAACAACGAAAACAAATATATTATGTCAATTGTCTGTATATTTTATAATTTTGAGATTTTAAAACCACTCTATGAAAAGATAGGTAAGGTAGTAGCCCGTAGCGTAATGGTTAGTACGTTCGACTATCACGCTGGAGGTCTGGGATCGCTTCCTAGCCTCGTCCACCTAAAAACTAAAAAAGTTTTTTTTTCAGGGCTACTGCCTCTTGCGAGGAATTGACAAATCCTCCAAGAGTATCACTTGTCACGAATAAGTGCTTCTCGTCTAGCCGTTCGGATTCGGCATAAAATTGTAGGTCCTTTCCATTCCTGTCGAAAGGCGCACACAGGAATGGTTGCGAGTTGTTAGTCACTAGGCCCTGGTTCTTCATGAGCCGTTGTGCCACCCGATTCATTTTTTTTCTATGAAAAGATTAAAATCAAAATGTTTCCAAAAACGACTTTTTCAGTATGTTTTAATTCGGAAAATTCTTACACTAAAAATCGTTTCAAAGTCAAAATTTGCCAAGTGACCTTTGTATATTCCTTTTTATATTCCTTTGAAACCATGTAGTTTCTTTTTAAAGTACACTCCCCTGATTTATGGTACTTTGTTTTTCAAATACTCTGTTCTTACAAAAATTGGCTTCAATTAATAAATGCCTCCATATATACATACTAAGAGGAGTTAGGAAAAAAAAAATTAGAAAAGTATGCTTCTTAAAATTTTATAATAATAATTAAATTGTTGTAAATGGCACCAAGGCAATTGGAAGTTATTACTCATGTGGGTCGCACCCAGCATCCTCTTTTTAATTGTTGCATAACTTGTAAATTGTTTAGCCCCTACCACATTTGTTTCTCAATGAACCTTAGAAAAAAGGTAGTTTTTATGTCAAACTCTCTGAAGGTTAATCCCAGTTTAAGGCGAATTATATTTGTTCTCGCATATAGCATAAACCTACATATTTGTAGCCCCTAAATCTTTTTTTTTTCGTCCAAATCCCTTTGGACTTTAGCCGCAATGGACTTTGGAAATGGGTCCATTTGAAGTAATTTGTATTCATTGAAAAAATGAAAAGATGTTAAAAAGTTTTATTTTAAAGTTTTAATTATAAATTTTTCCGAGATTATCCACATCTTTTTTGATTAGTCTATATGAAGAGTATTTTTCTCACATATATATTCTTGGGAATTTGAATTTAGCACTCCTGGGGCATAGGTAGTTACGGCTGTGTAAAACTTGTTGAAATATTTGACATTGAAGATATTCTATAAAAAGAAACTAAGGCATTCGTTGATGCACTTAAAATGTACATAATTCTAATTTTAAGAAATATTTTAGCAGGAAATGGAATGCAACAACGGTCTCAGCAGTCTTTTAAATTTTGTATTAAGATACCCTTCAAATGGCAATATCAAAAATTCTCCAAGGCGTAGGTGCTGTAACTCGTAGCTCGTACTTTAAAAAGTTAAAAGTATCATAATCGGTCATACCTGATTTTCCTAATTTTAGCTTTAAAAAAAGACACTCTGATGTGACGACAAAGAAGAGAAAGGCTATAGAATTTAGTATGCGAATAAGGTATAAGGTGTAACATTTAGCTAATGTGATGCCAAATACTGGCCATCCCATAAGAGGATTAAAACAGGGATAAATAGCCTTAGTCGTTTATCAAATAAAGCTATGATATTATACGCTATTCACATAAACGTTAAAGTAACTACATTATACATAATAGCGTGCTGGACCCCATTTTACCTTTGCGAGTCTGTACTCGAATGATATACTATATAATAAATATCCTTTCCACTTTACACTCTCTCCAACAAGTTGCACACGTTAATGTACCTTTTATATATAGAGACATATTTATAGTATATACAAAGTTTCTTATCCTTATTACAAGTATAATGGTCAATAAAGCATTTTTGTATCCTTTTTTGATCCTTTGCTGATTATGATGGTAGATCCCAGACAATGGGTGAAAATTCTACAAAAAAAAAAAAAAAAAAATACTTCCAAGGTATATATGTGTATATACGTATAAACAAAGAACGAGGATTATGTCGGGGATTATTATTAAATTGTGCCATAGTGCTTAGCCTCTGTCTGTTTATAGAGAGTGGAGAGTTAATGCACCACCTGCATCTTTTTTGTCGTCTAACAAGGTTATGAAAATCCATTTGCGGACAGCCAGAGATAGTAAGTGTCCTTTAAAGTTTAATTTTTGTTTTTGGATTTTCATTTTTTTTATAAACATCTACATTAAATAATAAGGATAAGTAAATACCTCCGTATTTAACTTTTTTTTTGTTTTTTTACGTACATATCTACATTAAAGAAAGTCAGAAAGGGACTAAAGGTCGCTTAAAAACTTTTCATTGAATTTCATTCAATACAGTCCACTGATATAAAAAACAAAAACAATATAACTTCTATTGTTTAGGTTTTTCTTTCTTTGTGGATAATATGTATTTATGTAGGAAGTGGATTTCTCTGTATTTGAATGGGAACGGAAACTTTACTGGGATTTATTTTTATCCTTTTTATTTGTTGGGTTTGTATTTTTTTATCGGAAAAACATTAAATATTTTCAATAAAATAACATTCATAAACCAAGTTTATTTCCTGATGAGAGAAAGTGTTATTCGTTAAAAATGAAATGCATAATTAAATCGTATGGAAGGGTGTATGTCTATATGAAGAACATACATAAAAGGTGTGTTTTGTTGAGTTCCTAATGTGAACATTAAGAAATGTTTCACATAAGGCCAAATTTTTACACACAAAAGCAACAACAACAAGTAAATACAACATTGAATCTTCAGTAACTCTAATGCTAGGTTTCCACTTGTCATTGAAAAGACGCAAATTGACAAACTTTCCAGGATAGGGTGGCTCTTACCAACACAAAAAGCAAAGAAAGTAGTAGTAGCGAGCAACTATAACTCACCCTGTCTTGGAAAGTTTGTCAATTTGCGTCTTTTCAATGACAAGTGGAAACCTAGCATAATGTGAACATTAACTTTCCAATGATTTCCAAGGAAATGTTCGTTGACTATGGTAGTTTTGAGCAGATTTTGAAAACAAAATTTGTATACGAAGATTTAACACTGTACAATAAATAATTTCATGAAAAAATATCAAAATACATTTTTGATGATATAGATACAATTTTTTTATTAAAAATTATTCTCTCCAATTGCTCAGAAATTATATGACGACATCCTTACAGCATAAAAGAAGCATTGGTTGATAACCATTTTTACTGAACACATCCCTTGTGAAATATTTTGCATTTCTCGAACAGCTTGAAGAAAAAATTATTTCTTTGTGGGAAATAGCCAGTTCTCTATTAATTTATACATAATAGCATTATAATAGAAAAATGTACTTAAATTGATTGGGACATATTCATAGTCGCAGATAGACCCAGGTTTAACTAAACTACAGTTTAAGACAAACATATAAAACTGTTGGTTTTATATTTTTATAATTTAATTAACTTGGTAAACTACACAAATAGCTTTACATTTTTTGAAATGAAAAACTTAAAAAAATAGAATCAACGTCCGAAAATTCAACCAAACCTATGTTTAACTTACACGCAGCGCTAAAATGACTATGAATACGCCCCTTTGTATTTAATTCTTTTCTGAGATGGCATCTATTTTGTGTGAGAAAAAAAAACACGTCTTTATGACTTTTTATGTAAACATAACATTCAAAATCAAAATTCCTTAATGTGACTGGAAAGTCAAGGTTGTTTTCTTGAACCAGTTCCTAATGTTCACATTAGGGAGCTCAACAAAACACACCTATTGTAAAACCTTAAACACAATGGGGCGTATTCATAGTCATTTTAGACCTGGGTCTAAATTAAACATAGCGTTGGTTGAATTTTCGGACGTTGATTCTATTTTTTAAGTTTATCATTTCAAAATATTTGAAGCTATTTGTGTAGTATACCAAGTTAATTATCTTATAAAAATATAAAACCCACAATTTGTAATTAAAATCGGTCTGTATTAATTGAGCGAAAATTGTCTTAAACTGTAGTTTAATTAAACCTAGGTCTATCTGTGACTATGAATATGCCCCAATCAGTAGCGGATCCAGGGGGGGGGGGCTATAGGGGCTAAAGCCCCCCCCACAGCCAATTTGTAAAATTCAATTCATAATAGCCTGAAAGGTTTTACATTCTGGGCTAAGCAATTAATATGTTTGCAGTGTTTTTTCAACCCCAAGGAAATTTGATAAAAAAACGAGGTTGGGGCTGAACACCTTACACCATTATTTGTTTATTCGATGTAAGAGCTAGATAATTTTCAAGATAACTGGTATTTTTCCAAGCCATAGACAATTTGGTGAAAAATACTATGTTGAGGCTGAATAATTTAAATCCCTAGCCCTAGGTTTCCGGCTAAGCCTCAAGAGAAAATAGAATAGTATAGAAAAAAACGAACTAGGGCCTAGACAATTTACACTTCATTTTCATTATACGAATTTGGGGCTCGATTTTTTCTGCGAAAGCTGTTATTTTTTCAAGCCCCAAGACTATTTTCTGAAAAAAAAAAAAACTAAATTGGGGCTAAATAATAAGCCCCAAGAAAATTTATAAAAATAAACGAACTGGGGCTAGACAATTTACACATTATTTTCATTATACGAATTTAGGGCTCAATAATTTCCACGAAAGCTGATATTTTTTCAAGCCCCGGGACTATTTTGTGAAAAAAAACTCAATTGGGGCTAAATAATTAGCCCAAGAAAATTTATAAAAATAAACGAACGGGGGGCTAGACAATTTACACTTTATTTTCATTATACGAATTTGGGGCTCGATTATTTCTACAAAAGCTGTTATTTTTTCAAGCCCCAAGACTATTTTCTGAAAAAAAAATTAATTTGGGCTAAATAATAAGCCCCAAGAAAACTTATAAAAATAATCGAACTGGGGGCTAGACAATTTACACATTATTTTCATTATACGAATTTGGGGCTCAATTATTTCTACGAAAGCTGATATTTTTTCAAGCTGTTGTTTTGCGTTTTTGTGGTAATTTGTTGTGTTTGATTGTACCTGATGCTGAGTCCATTGGTTTTTTATCGTCTTCATTAGATAATTTTCGTTTCGATTGTGTGAAAATTGACGTTTATGGCTGATAAATTAATGTTCTGATAGTTGTTTGTCCTGGAGTATCAGATGGTTATATTTTATTTTGGTTGTTGCACTTATACCTATGTTCCTAATGGCTTCAGCTTTTTTTAACAATTTCTTTTTTTCGACATTTTCCCTCAGTAGTTCGTCAAATATGGAAATTTGTTCATTATTTTTGTTACTATATTGGATTCAAAAATGTATGTTATCAGCGATTTTACACTATGTATATTATAAAGTCCAAATCTTTTAACGAAATACTTTAGTTGAAAATAATACTAAGGCAGTGTAAAATGGTATTTTCCAACAGCCAACTTTCTTTTTCCTACATTAAAAAAAAAATATATTTTTCCTTCTTATTTGGCATTCTAGAACATTGATTTTTTCTTCGTGGCTATCAAGCTTTATGTTCAAAATATTGAATTTAGAATTTATTTTTATTTAAAACTGTAAATATGGAAATATGTTAATAACAAAAACACTTAATTTATATTCTATTGCTAAAACTTTACTTATTTACAAATATAAAAAAAATACATATGCCTAAAATAACAACACAACATAATTTTTCAGTACATATTTTTTTTCTTCCACTAATGAAACTTCACTTATCTTTGTTTCTTCTACTTATAGAATAATTGATAAAAATTTATTTATTGCAAAAACTCAATATGTATTTTTAAAATAACAAAAAACAAATAATTTTCGAGTGCATTTGTTTCCTAAACTAAACTAAACTTATTTAAAAAATGTAAAATGTAATGTAAATGTAATTTTAAAAATGTAAATATGTATATAAAGCGAATACATGTAACGAGTCGATGTTATTGTTTCTTCTACTTAGAAAAGAGTAGAATAATTGATAAAGATTAACTTATTTCAAAAAATCAATATGTATTTATAAAACAACAAACTTATTTAAAAAATGTAAATAGGTTTCTTCTTTAAAAGAAAAAATTGATAAATGTTAACTTATTAACAAATATGCAAAGCCATATTACATATATTTATTTTCTTAAACGGTTGGCCAATTAATAATTGTTATTAAATTCATTAAAAACGTCGGTTTGACAACTGATTCCTCTGTGGCTTAAAAAGCTTATTTTCAGCTTTTGAGACTGATAATTTTTAAGTGTATATGTTCCAAGAAAAGCCTTAAGAATATATATTTATGTTGTATACAAAAAAAATGTTTTAAACTTTATTTCTTTCTAGCATTTTGTGAAAAAAAAAAAAAAATAGCATAGCACAATATGGGATATACCATCCCATTGAAAGTATTTATGAATAATGAAAGCATTTGCATTTTTTGACAAAGACTCAAAGGAAAATAGAAATAGAAGAATGTAGATATTTGTGCTTCGAAATTAGTCAAACGGCAGCATTGATTAATGCATCTAATAATGTTTGATTGATTTGTATAAGAAAAAAAATTTTCCGTTTTGGAACAAAGATATTTAATTTTTTTTTAAAGTTCATATGTATGTCCAAAACTGGGACCCAAGCCCCCCCCACAGCCAAATCCTAGATCCGCTACTGGCCCCAATGGGTGGTATTCATAGTCACTAATAAACTACAGTTTTATTAAACTACAGTTTAAGACAAACTTGGCTAAATCAATACAGGACGTTTTTATTAACAAACTGTTTTAATATTTTTAAAAGTTTATTAATTTGTAACACTACACAAATAGCTTCAAATAAATATTGACATGATAAACTACATACATAAAATAGAATCAACGTTTGAAAATACAATTAAACCTAGGTTTAACTTATAGGCAGAGTATAAAAACGACTATGAATACGCGGCAAAAAGTTCAGCACTTTATGAAATACGTAAAACATATAAATATTTATACAAATGGATTTATATAAAATGCATCACAACCCAGGGTCAAAGTTCTGGTTTTGAAATTCTGCTTTTCAAAATTTAGCTTTTTTCGATTCTGTTTTAAAAAATTCTGCTTTTCAAAATAAGTCGTATTATATGTAGAAAAATAAAATTCAGCGTATTCTGATTTTTTTAAGAAACATTTATTTATCTCATATCTATCTATCTTCTTCTATATATATTAGGGTGTCCGTTATTTCCCAAACTAATTTTTTTGGATAGCACACCCCTCAATCGAAAGTTTATGTCGAAAGAAAAAATTATTGACCAACAAAAATTTTGTATTGGAACCTTACACTTTTCACATTTAATTTTTTTTCTCTGGAACTATAAAAGTTTTTCTGATTGATGTATTGGTCTTTTTAAAAACTGCATTTAAAAATGTATTACAAAATTTAGATTTTTTAAGTTAAGAAATACTTTAATATTATATATTTTTCTCTCTCGATCCTCTGCAGGTTTTGTTGTTTTTTTAATTGATTATCATAAGGTAATAAGTTTTTTAAAAAATTGCTTTAAAAAATAATGAAAACAAATTAGAAATAAATTATTTCAGTTTTTTAAAATATTAAATATTTTTTAATTTTGTATGTATTAATTTTTTTTTCTTATCAAATAAAGTTTTTTTTTATTAATTTTTGAATGTGGTTTTTAAACAAGATATTGGTCAAAAACAATCATTTGAAAAAACTTTTTTGATAAGATTTTTATTTTCTTATTCTCAAAAGCTCTTCTGCTTTCCACCTAGAAACCTATCATTTTAAAACAAAAACTGGAATGCGGAAGTTTTTTTAAGACTAAGAAAATACAAATCCGCCAATATAAGTGATCGCGATAAGCGAAGCCGCGCTTTTCAGAATCGGCGTACTGAAGTTACCATATTTAACATTCATATTAATGAAACACCCCTCACATGTAACATTCCAAAGAATTTGGAAACAGCACAGGTATTAAAATAATGTAAGATTATTGTGTGGGATGAATGTACGATGGCTCATAAGAAGTCATTGGAAGCTTTGAATATCTTCAAAGCAGTCAAAATTTATTTGGTGGTTTCTTTATATTTATGCTGATTACAGAATTCGCAGAATTTGACTCCCGGCGAGTTGACAAGATTCGCTGTTAATTCGCGATCGCGTTTATTCCAATTAATGAATTCGTCGAATGAACTATATTACCGATTCTTTCACTTCCTTACCATTTTCCGAACTATATTATCGCAGCTGTCATTTTGTTGACATTTTAAACGTCACATCCATATTATTTGTAAACATTTTTCAGTAATACCAAATTAGTTGAACAAAATGTCGGTGGTGCAGTTAATGTTACCGACATTCGTTCAGTTTTCTATCGGCGGATTCACTAGTAGCAATAAAATTGAAAATGAGCCGAATTGTCGCTCTAGCTCATTCGCCGAATTCTGTAATAGGGCTGATTATTGGCCAGTGATTTTGGACAAACATTGTTCGTAGTTCCACAATCAACTCCAGCGAATGAAATTAATGCATGTTTTAAATCACCTAATTTGTGGAGATATGTCAAAACAATCAGATTGAAAATAAATATGAGTGTCCAATTGCAAAACGATTCATCGGCCGTTGTTTTCAAAGCAGTTGTTTAATATTGGTGATGGCAAAACGCCCATTGGTGATAGATTAATAACATTGCCGGAAAATTTTTGTGAGATTACCCAAACTAAAGAAGAATTGATTAAAAAAGATCATGCTTGGTTTAGCGAACGAGTAATATAAGCAGGAACAAATAAAGATGTTCAAAATGTTAATTGGGATATTCAAAATGGAATAATTGGTGAAGTAGTTTCATATAAGTCAATCGATTCTATTATAGACGAAGATGACGTAGCGAACTATCCAACAGAATTTCTTAATTCACTAGATTTACCAGGAATGCAACCCCATAATTTACGATTTAAAGTCAGTGTGCCAATCATCATAATGTAATCGAAGCAACAATTTCAAAAGGAAAGTATAAGGGAGAAGACGTTTTTGTTCCCCGAATTCCGCTACTTCCGTCTGATTTACCATTCAATTTAAAACGGATTCAATTTCCAATTCGCTTTGCTTTTACAATGACAGTCTTTAGAAGTGTATGGCATAGACTTAGAATACCCAGTATTTTCACATGGGCAGTTATATGTTGCGTGCTCCAGAGTAGGCAAATCATCAACAAAAATTGTTGTATACCAAAGAGCGTTACAATACAAAAGAAAAACATTTTGGAGAGAACTTTGAGTTTTTATTAACGACCAGCGAAGCGATCGCGGGCACCCTAGTATGTAAACAAAAATTAAAAAAATACTAACGTATATTTTAATGAATAAAATAAAAACAACATCTAAGTAAGGCCACCAGAGAACTATGTTACTTTCAACTCGCTTAAGAAACCCAATATATGTCTAAAGTCTGTTCTAATTTTTAAAATTCTTTGTATTTCGTTGTTCCTAATAATAATTGTTTTTTTTTTTTTTTTTTTTTTTTTTTTTTTTTTTTTTTTTTTTTGTTTCCATAGTTGACCTTTCTTTTTGGCTATAGCTTTGGTCGTGATAAGTTACCTTCTGAGATCTTTTATGATTTTTTTTAAGGCCTGTATGACATCCACCGACTAATATGCTTCCACATTGATCTGCATAATTGGAAATGTATCTTTAGTTGTTTTTGAATTGCTATAATCAGCCCAAAACTCTGCTCGATATTCTCAATTCTCATAACTAATTTTATCGGGAGCTAGGTCTACTCTTTGAAATTCTGTTTTACAAAATTATGCGAATAATAAAAAAGCACGCTTTTTTTTACATTTTTGGAACTTTTTTTATTATTCGCAGAATTTAGCAAAACAGAATTTTGACCCCAACCTATGAAAACCAAAGTAAAAGAACCGACTTGTGATACTTTTCTGTGAGTGTTGCCATTTTTTCTTATATTATTTTATTAATTTTTAAACTTAGTTTTAACTGAGCTGCCATATAATGAAATAAAATACATACACTCAATAACCTTTCATGTGCCAACACTCTTATGTTTAAGTCAATTTATTCCGCCTTCATAAAATTTTAATTCGTCATTCAAAAAAGTATGCTTAAAAATTTCTGTTAAAATATTAATATCGGGTTTTTAATAAGAGCGCTACAAAAGTTTTTTTTTAAATAAGACAAAAACGGTTTTGGATATCAATGAAATTCTTTATTCCTGTGAAAGTACGTTTGATGCCATTATGTATGGAACTCAATTTCTTTTGCATGGCCACCACGGGCACGCTTGCAGAAGTCCAGACGCTGAACTCAATTTTCGACGGTTTTCAAGCATAAATGGGCCGATACTGTTGCAATTCCACGTTCGATATTCGTACGAAGTTCATCAATCGTCGCTGCCTTATTGGCATAGACCATAGACTTGACGTAGCCTCACAGGAATAGTCGTGCGTCAAATCGCACGACCGAGGCGTCCAAGCGACTGGACCATTTCGTGAGATAACACGTTCTCCAAACTTGGTTTCCAATAAATTGATTGTGACATTCGCTGTGTGGCTTGTGGCGCTGTCCTGTTAGAACCACATGTCCTCCAAGTCCATATCATCCAATTGGGGCCAAAAATATTCGGTTATCATTGAACGGTAGCGATCCCCATTCACAGTAACGTGACGGTCTTGATCATCACGGAAGAAGTACGGCCCAATGACGCCGCCGGCCCATAAACCACACCAAACCGTAATTTTGTCGGGATGCAATGATGACTCTTGGAGTACGTGTGGATTGCTGCCTGACCAATACCGCATATTTTGTTTATTGACGAAGCCATTCAGCCAGAAATGAGCCTCATCGCTGAAGATGATTTTTCGATGAAAATCCGAATCATTTTCAAGTTGTTTCTCAGCCCAATTTACGAACATACGACGCTTCTGGTGGTCAAGCGGCTTCAGTTCTTGCGCCAATTTAATCTTGTTAGGATGTAGGCCAAGATCTTTTCGCAAAATTCACCACAACGACGTCACAGAGATGCCCAACGCTTGAGAAGGACGTGTGAGAGACACATTTGGGCTTTCTGCAACTGAAGCCTCAACGGCAGCAATATTGTCGACAGTACGGGCACTTCTTTGTCTTACTGGCACGGGAACATTTTGTACTGTGTCTGTGGATTCAAATTTTTCCACTAGACGCTCAATTGTTGATCTGCTAGGACGATTATGACGACCATAAATTGGACGTAGCGCTCTTAACGTTGAGGCCACTGACTCCGAATTTCGGTAGTAAATTTTAATAATTTCGACTCGTTGTTTGCTCATATATCTTTCCATCATGAAATGGCAAACCTAACTGAAGAGAAATATCACAAGAGCGGCAAGAAATATGGCGTTATTTGCTGTCCCTGTTGCTCTACTTTCGTAGTGTTCCTGTTGAAAAACCCTTTATTATTACGTTTTTTAATGGCCCATTTTTAACTCGATGCTCCAAAATACTACGCACTTCCTTTCTATCATTAAATGGCAAACCTAACTGAGGAGAAATATCAGAATAGCGGCAAGAAATATGGCGTCGTTTGCTGTCCCTGTTGCTCTACTTTTGTAGTGTTCCTGCTGAAAACCCCTTTATTATTACGTTTTTTAATGACCCATTTTTAACTCGATCCTCCTCAACACTACGCACTTCCTTTTATCGAACATAACCTACTTTCTTCTGAAAATTACTTGTTTAAAAGTGTGCTCTGCTCCGAAATAAATCGACTAAGTTGAAAAAGGATCTTTTAGAACTTCTAGGTTTTGGAATTTCAGGAATAACAATATCTAAGAATCAGTGTTACAAAATTCGGTTTATTGTGTTTGTAGGTAGGTAGTAAATTAATACTGAAAAATAGATTTTATTCTAAGAAAAATAGAAGTTTGCGCAGGTTTCGATTTTCTGATAAGAAAATACAAATCAATTTGGTAAAAAAAAAAAATAGACTCAAAACTAAAAGAACATTAAAATTTTGAAAAAAAAAATTATTTATAAAAAAAGCACTGCTTATTAAAATAAATTGATTTTAGCGGAATATACAATTTATCATTGAAAATAAAACTATTTAGATGTATACAATTCATAGAAAAATCTATCGATACCGAAAGAAAAGAAAATTTATCTCAGCACGGTTTTTTCGCGCAATACAACGCCACTGATCAGAAAAATTAAATTTAGATTTGTGCTTGCTTTTGAATACGACTTTTTTTTGTAACAAGAAATTAAGTGTAAGCTGACGACGAATACAAAAATTTTGTTACCATACATTTTGTTCCTTCTCGAATAAATTATTTTCACACCAAAATAATTCTGTTTTGCTTTAAGAAAGTAGTTATATTTCTACTTCAAGGATTAAAAATCAAAACAAACTTATTTTGAATGAATTAACCTAGTATTTTCTTTATTAAGTCAATTTCTAAGAAAATTGCGCCTTCCGCTTTTCAGATTGAAGTATATCCCCCCAATAAGGCAATTGTTCCAATAATGTCGAAAGCCTATTCCGTTCTTAACGCTCCCTGTACATCTGCTAAGACAAGCAATACATAAAAGATTCCTCCAATCAATGTGTCAAGATTAATAAATGTGTATTACCCCAAAAACACTTTGCACGTGGCAGCCATTTAATATTAAATGGTACTTATTATAGGTTTATACCTTTTTCCTCATGTTAGTGATATTTTGTGAACACGTAACGTAGGTATGCATTTAATACTTATATAAATTCTGAAAGAAGCCATTATAATTTATACTACCTATAAAGATGATTATACGTATTTGCTGGATTGTTTTCAAATAGATATACCGTATTTAAATCCTTCAAATCATAATCAATATCATAAGTATGCCTTATTCTTCAAAAACAGTTTTACTACAAAATTCTTCTATTTTGTGGTAGAAAAATTTACCATTCCTACTTCAGATTTTATTTAATTATGATAAAGTTTCATTCATTTGGTTCGATGATGGCAAACTTTTCATTGTTCTCTCTCCTAACCAAAACCAATAAAATAAAACACAAAAAAAAAAAACTCATCCAAAAGTTTAGTGAAATGTTAAAAGTCTTTTCGATATTCGTTGAGTACAAGGGGCACAGGGCTGTCGGTTAAGTTTTCAACTTGATGATGTGAAATGGATATTTGAAATAAAATTAAAGTAGCCCGTGGCGTAATGGTCAGGTAAGTATCTTCGTTAAACTCTCATCACAGATGTATTCAGATCGATTTCTAGTTCCCGAGCTAATTATGTATGGTATGCCAGTCCAGTCAGCAAAGTCTAAAACATTTTTTTAGTAATACAAAAGTATAATGCTCAAATTTTATTACTGAAATTAGTAATAAATTGGTTGTGTAGGTATAAAAAGAATTGGCTCAGCTTGTGCTTCAGTCGCCATTTTTAACAACGCGTTTAACTAAGAAAAACTTTGATCAAAACTGAAGTTTAAAATTGATTGAAATGAGTAATTAGTTTAAAAATAGTTTTTTTTTTTGTTTGATATTAATAAAATAAAATAAAACCCTAGTGAGAGTTATACTATTTCTAAGCTCAAATGTTAGACAACTTTTATTTCATGAGGAAATGAAGATCATACTTGATAAAATGTGTTTATCATTTCATGTGTGTAATTTATGTGTGAATTCAGTCTGAGAAATACTCTTTGCCTAAATTTGTATAGGTACCTACTTAACGAATAAAAATTCATAGTTTATTTTTTTATTAATAAGAAATCATCGTGAATTATTAATTCTTAATTTTGTCTGGTTAATCAAATTTGAATCATTGTCTTAACGCCAGAACCTAGAAAAATGAAATATAAATATTGTAATTAGGGCTGGCCACGAGACGAGTTTCTGCGAGATTTTGTAAGTCTCGTCTCGGTCTCGTTAAAATCGAAAATTTTCAGTCTCGTCTCGGTCTCGTGTAGGTCTTGTATAATTAAGTTTCGTATCGGTTGATTATTGGAACGAAATACTCTCGATTATCGTTTGAATATGTGCAGAAGAAAATAAATATTTAACTGAAATTGAATTCTTTAATTTATTAGACTCCATGTAAATTTCGGTCCAAATACAGAGTCTCGTCTGGGTCTCGTCCCGGTTGCTTAAAAGGCAGTCTCGCCTCGTCTCGTCTCGTGACTAGCCTTGATTGTAATATTTTAGAATACAAACGACATCCCTGTTTTAGGTATTTCTATTGATATTTAGTCCTTTTACAGTGTGGTGGTTTAATATTTTTGTGTTCACTAAACTTTCTGTAGATATGGTTATATGTATTGAATGTGTTTATAATGTTAGCTACTCCCTCGTCGACTTAAAGGTTTTCTTCGATTAAATCTATTGGGAATATAGAAAAAAAAAATCTAACGATAATAAAATCGAAATAGAAAGCTATAACATCCAAAACTCAATCATGTAACTGTGATAATTATTATTGTTCAACACTTGTTATAGTTTAAAGCCAAATCTCAATTTGCAGGCAAATCTTTTTTGATAAGGCTTTGGCTTGCTGGTGAACGGAAGACTGTTTTAATTAAATATTTGCATTTCTGGGCCACCCATTATTATCTTATGATATGAGTCACTAAAATGGATTTCCAATTCTAACATATGTTTCTTCTTAAAACAAAATTTGGTTTTATTGGATTCTCTCTCTTTTCAAAATGTGTGCACGTAATTTGTGAACATTTTCATAAAATATGCTTTTTTAATTGTAAAAAACATTATTTTCAAAAATTATTGTTTTCTGAAAATTAAGTTGACTTAAGATTCGGAATTTTTCGGAATTTAAAGAAATTCACGCGAATTAAAAAAAACAACTTATATTTTTCAAAAATCAAATTCCGAGTTTGAAATTATTGTTATTTAAAAATTAAAAAATAATTTAATAAATGATTAAAGACAACATAGGAACTTGCATAAAACTTCATTTTAAAAATTATAAAATTTTAATTTGAAAAATTCATATAATTTAAATAAATGTTTGAAAAAAAATATTTTGTTTTATAATAATAATTTTTTTTGAAACAAATTATGAATTATATATTGTATACCTATGTATAAAATAGTTAAAACGATTTTTAAAATGTGTTTGGCTGGTAAAAATCCTAGTTATTTCAAATGCAATTGATGTACAATATTAAGAAAAACCTTTGTTTGATGGGTAGGTCACGTGACCTATTGGCAAGGGCGGATCCAGGCTTTCAGCCTATGTTCATACATACCCAATAAAGCCTTACACTGAACAAATTTCTTTTGTTTTTTTTGTTTGTATTTTAGTGAAACCTGTTGTTAAAAAAAATGTAGGTACAAGTATGTCCTTGGCTTCTAGGCGTTTAATCTATATGTCCTTAAAGTACGCAATAAATTTGTTGATTAAGCTTATAAGGCTCTGTGGAAATAAACAGGAATGGTTGAAAACCACCTAACAGAGGGCTAACTGCAAGGTGGTTTTCTACCATTGAAGACCGCAAACAAATTATCAGTGGAAGAATCGTAGAGAAGGACCTTCTGCTAAAGCTACACTAATAATTTACCTAGCCAGTATACTTAAATTTTTTTTTGAGGTTTGGAAACATGAATGAAGTACCTACATATATTGTAACTTTATTAAAATATTACATTCCAAATATCACCCTAATTCCCTGAAACAATTTGTTCATATGTACAAATAAAAGGTTAAGATTTTCATAGTTTTCAGAAGGTTTTTGATTCTATCAACCTCAAAACGTGTCTTCAAAGCACTTGGTAAGTTTGTTGTTTTATCGCACTTAGAAACTGGCTATTACATTGCGGTCAGAGATATCCAAATGATTTTGATTGTGAGTTTAAATCTGTTTGGCCAATAATACCCGATACAAAAAAGAAATTTAAGAAATACTCGTAGATGATGAAAAATATCGATTTCCCGATTCAATAAAATTGTTACATACTTACTTTGACGTTGTTTCTTGCCTGTTGGGTGTTGGGTATAAAGGTTTCATATGCGAACATTTGCAAGTTACTTGGAGGAACTTAATTTTAAATTTTAAGTACCAAGTTTTTAAAGTGTTTAAAAAGGTTTTGTAAATATGAGCAAAGATACATATAAATAAAGATGAATAACACAAAAAAGAATACCATTACAAAATGTATAACCACTAAGCATCATCTTTGGATATGAGTTTTTATAACTCTGCATGACTCTGCATGGTTAGTGATAAGATCATGCAGATTAAGTAGCCAATATTTGAGCCTTGATGTTGGGCGTTGGGTTATTACACATCGAAATATTTATGTTCTACCAATACTGAGAGCAGTTATGCATAGAACATGCGACTAATTTAAACAAACTCATATAGAAAAACAAAAGTTGAATCTCCCAGGGGGCGGTCATGACCCCCATGACCCCCCCCCCCCCCTTGGATCCGCACTTGTCTCTTGGAAGCGCAATGCATAGCACAAAGGCTTCTTCTGAAGCGACTTGGTCTATGAGTAAGCAAGTGTTTTATTCAAATCTAGCATTACTGACGGAAATTCCAAAACTATGGTTTTTGGGTGGTTTGTGTGTCTGTACGTCTACTGTATATAAAACTAGAGTAATTCAATTCAATTCAATTCAAATATTCATTTATTGCAAGTTATCATTATAAATTTACAAAAGCTTTTATGAATTTTAAAGCATTGGCTTAGCCGTCAGCTCGAGTATAGTATAGAGTATAAATAGGTGGATTTTTTTGTGACGAAAAATTCTAATTTTTGTTCTAGACCGGTGCAACTACTTGATCTGTACGTATGAGCTACAACACAATTTAGATACATGCAAACATTTAATTTTTTTAATTCTTTTTTTGAAAATGGCTCCAACAATTTTAATTAAACTTTATGGTAACAAAATTGCATATCAGGGTCTTGACTAAAAATTGTCTAAACAGAAATATGACCAAGACGATTTTTTCAGACATTTTTTTTTTATTTGTTCTACATCTCTCATTATTGGCTCTGACTTTCTTAATTTAAAAAATTAAATTTGGCTGGAATTATTGCAATTTCATGGCTGCCACACCAATCATCAGATTCCTTTTAGTGGTGCTTAGTCTATAGTTCCAATTTTAATTTATAAATTGTTTTGCCGTCAACTGGATTCCAACCTAGACCAAGCTACCTCAGAGGCCGTTGCACTACGCATTGCACCACCGAGGTCCCTGATCGTGCCCATCCAAATGAAGGTTTTTCTAATTTACAATTGCATTTAAACAACCAGCATTTTTACAAGCCACACACAAGTTAGATGTTATTCATTCGGGTTCTTTCTTTTTCTCCTCTCCGTTATCACCGCAACAATTCGCTGCATATGTTTAAGGAGGGAAATTGTATGAAAGATTTGACACTGGTCAAGAATTAAGTTTCATTCAAAGGTGTTTTCTCGTGATAACACTTGCAGTTAGGCTGCATAGCTTTCGCTATGCGAAACGGCCTCTGAGGTAGCTTGGTCTAGGTTCGAATCCAGTTGACGGCAAAACAATTTATAAATTAAAATTGGAACTATAGACTAAGCACCACTAAAAGGAATCTGATGATTGGTGTGGCAGCCATGAAATTGCAATAATTCCAGCCAAATGTAATACTCGGTGGTAGCCAATACAAGTGGTTGTTGTTCATTCAAAACCTTCAATGTAAAATATGACGGAGCGAAAGCTATGCAGCCTAACTGCAAGTGTAATCACGAGAAAATCAAGTATATCAATCAAGTATATATACCTGGTTTTTTGGAAAACATCGCAGAATTACAAAAAAAATTAAATATAGACAAAAAAAAATATTTATGTATTGTTTTGCCTTTTTTCACATTTTCTGATAGCTATGCAATTCTATGAAAAAAAGTAATAAATATTTATGTCTTTATATTCTTATGTACTAGAGTGTCCGTTATTTCCCAAACTCATTGGCGCAAAATTTTAAACATTGCTCGTTTAAGGTATAAAACCAACTCTAGTTAACGTAGTCGTTTAGTTGTGAACCCTTTTCTAAATATTTCCTAATTTTAAACACGTTAAACAACTCTTCTGACTAAAGTGGACTCCGCAAATTTGACAGATGAAAAGAAGAAACAGCCATAGAACAACAACAAATGTGAAAATAAACAACTTCAGAACAAATTATTTAAATATAATCATGTGTGTATCGGCTTCATAGATTTTATGATTGTGTTTTGTGTGAATGTTATTGTTATTTTTTAGTGGAAAAGAAGTCTACTCGCATTGTGCATCATTCTAAAAAAAAAACCCAAGTGCATGGACAATGCTGAGACATGTTTGTGGGTAGGAACCTACATGTAGGTTGGTTAATGTATATGTGCTATTGTAAGTTTGTGCCCATGTTTTCGCAGAAAAAGTGAAAAATTCAATGCCACCGACCTTTAGAATACATTAATAAATACTTTTTATTGTTCTAATTCTAAAATAAAAAAAAAAATCCGAACTCATTTACCCAACCTAAGTTTTTTTGTTGTTGTTCTAAACTTATTTTCAAGTGGTAAAAGTATTCTTTAAGAAGTTAAACAAGCGATTTGCTGCTTTTAAAGTTAGAAGAGTGGTTTAACGATAAACTATACTTTGTGTCGTTTAAAATTAACAAAGAGTCGACTCTCACTCTAAAATGATTTGTTAGAGCCGACTCCCATTTTAAAAGTGATTTAGAGCTGGTTTTAATTGTTTAAAATTTTGCGCCATTTTTTTTGGATAGCACACCCCGTCAATCGAAAGTTTATGCCGAAAGAAAAAAATTAATGACCAACAAAATTTTTTTCCGAGGTCATTAACCCGTGCCTCTAAGGTCATACTTTTCCCATACAAATTTGTATGGGAACTTTACACTTTTCACAATTTATTTTTTTTCGCTGGAACTATATCAAGTATTTGGGAATTCTGATTGATTTATCGGTCCTTTAAAAAATTGCATATAAAAATGTATTACAAAATTTAAATTATAATTTATTTCGATTTTTTAAGTTAAAAAATACTTTAATCAATAAAAAAAAACAACAAAAACCGCTGAGGATCGAGAGAGAAAAATAAGAGAATAATATATAACATTAAAGTATTTTTTAACTTAAAAAATCGAAATAAATTATAATTTAAGTTTCTTTAATACATTTTTAAATGCAGTTTTTAAAAGGATCAATCCGAATTCCTAACAAAATTTAGAATAACTGTTATAGTTCCAGAGAAAAAAAATAAAATGTGAAAAGTGTAAAGTTCCCATACAATGGGAAAAGTATGACCTTAGAGGCACGGGTTAATGACATCGGAAAAAAATTGTGTTGGTCAATAATTTTTTCTTTCGGCATAAACTTTCGATTGACGGGGTGTGCTATCAAAAAAAATGAATTTGGGAAATAACAGACACCCTAATATGTACATTAGCGTGGTCCTTATAAAAGTCATTGTCTTATTTTGAACGACGCCCCCCCCTAATTTTTTCTAAATAATTAAAACAAAAATTACTGCAAAATTTTAGCTCATTTTACTAACGTTAACCCGGCCTTCAAGATGTCTGAAGTTTTATATGGGAAATCCCATGTATTTTTGTACATCCAACTTTAAAAATTCATGACTTTAGTAATGATTGACCAAGAAAATTGAATTTATTACATGTGTGCAAGCACATGGTGTGCAAACACATGGAGAAACTTTTGTCAACAACTTTTACAACATTTATTAAAACTAAAATTAAATACAAAATAAAGTTTTTGTTTAAATGGATATAAGTAGGGAAATAGGAGCCAATTTGTTCACAGTCCATTAAAAATTGAATTGTGTCGTTTTAACTAATACCACGTTTAATATAAAATTGTCGTTAAGAACACTTCATTAATTTTTGATTTATTCACTCGCCTTTAGTTAACTGGCTCGCTTTAAATTGCTGCTTTAAATTTATATATTTTTAAAAATGTCCTTGGGATTTTTATTTTATTTTGACAGATGAACTATTAATTTAGCACTAAATCAAGTTTTAAATAGCGTCTATTTGTTCACTCTCAATTAACGTTGACAGTCAGTTTTGTGTTTGCTTCTTTTACTTGTAATCTGAAAGTGTGATTTGAATAACAAAAACCCGCAAAGTTGAAAAAAACCCTTCTGGTGGAAATACAAACTATACCTACTTTTCGGATATTTTTGATACCTACACATAAAAATCCAGCCCATAAATAGGGCTGGTCACGAGACGAGAAAAGTCTCGATCTCGGTCTCGTATGACGAGACAGAGACGAGACTGCCTTTTAAGCGACCGAGACGAGACCGAGACGAGACTGTATATTTGGACCGAAATTTAAAGAGAGTCTAATAAATTAAAAAATCCAATTTCACGTAAATATTTATTTTCTTCTGCACGTATTCAAACGATAATCGAAAATATTTCGTTCCAATAATCAACAGTTTGTCCGGAAATCGTATTTTTTGGAGACGAGACCGAGACGAGAATTAATTATACGTGACCGACATGAGACCGAGACGAGACTGAAAATTTTCGATTTTAACGAGACCGAGAGGAGACTTACAAAAGTATCGCAGAGTCTCGTCTCGTGGCCAGCCCTACCCCTAAATAATTTCTTTAGGTTTTTCGATATATTGCAATGAAAAATCGTTGCAAAACAGTTTTTTCCACTTTAATATTGGAGGATTTCAAAAACCAAACATTATAGGGTAATTTTGAGGTCTGATTCGTATTCAGTGTATTAAAGACATTAAAATAGTTGTAGATTGTTTTTGCACCAGAATGTTTTTCAAATCTTGTTTGCTTTTGTTTCCCACATCGCGCTTTATAATTGGAAAAAAAGCAAACAAAATATCGACTGTCAACGCTAATTGAGAGTGAATAAAAGGAAACAGTTTGTTAACTAGTATGGCCCCTTAAAAAGTCGTTTTAAATTTAGCTAAAGCCAGTTTTAAATTAATTTAACAATAAGTTAATAGAGGAAACTTCATTTTAAACTGTTTAAGGATGGTGAATAAATTCAAATATTTAAAATCGATCAATTTCTAATTTTTAATAGCTAATTTAAATTTAATGGAAAGCGAATAAATTAGGCCTAACTGCTGTAATTTTTTTTCAGATACATTTTTATAAATATGACAGAAGTGACTACATGTGTTCCAAAATTCAATTTTTTTTATCAATCATTACCAAAGTTAAGATTTTTCAAATTTGGATTTACTAAAATACATGGGATTTCCCATATAAAACTTCAGACGTCTTGGGGGCAAGGTTAACGTTAATTTAATGAGCTAAAATTTTACAGGATTTTTTTTTTAATTATTTAGAACAAATTAGGATAAGTAAGCCAATGACCCTTATAGGGACCACCCTAATGTTCATATAGTCTTTAATGATAAGAGCAAGTTCGTGCAAAATAAATAGGACTCTTTATAAAGTTTAGTATACCTAACTACTTTTAATTCCGGCTTAAAAACAAATTTGTAGTAATTTTTAGGAATAATTTATATTTTAAATTGTTTTTAAATTTTTTTTAATGATATCATAATGTTATAGAACCACTAAATATGCACATTACCAATTTTAAGCTACGTTCAAGTTTTTAGCTACAAGATCAAGTTTGTGCGATGCAGTCTTGCCCATTTTCGAAAAATGCCTTTGCGTCATTGACTGCGACTTTTGTCAAAAACTCTCCTTTGTTGGACAGCAAAACCTTAACTTTAGTTTGGCTTCACAACAGCCCTTGACTTTAACATTCTACATTTCTATAAAATCCCATCTATTGCAATTAAGATCTTGAATTGTGTAAGGATTCTTCATTTCCGTATAGTGTAGCAGAAATGTTAGAGAGTGTAATTATATTGGATACAGTTAAATAAATGTTATGATTACACAGAATTAAAAAAAAAAAAAAACAAACATGCTCATTGTATATACTCATACACCTGCACCTACATCCATTTTTGAAAGGATTTTCATTAAATATTTTCTGGTAAAGTCAGTGTGGTGAGCGTCCTCTATGCTGGATGAAGAGGAAATTACAAAAACTTAAATAAAAAAAAAATACAATCAAAACGAGAGAAAAAAACAAAATAGAATCACATGATGATGAAGGAAATTGATGAAAAATTTCAAATTAAAAATAAACAATAGGTTGTGAACGGTTGTAAACCATGTCTCGAAAAGTTTCGTATTTTTTTTTTATTTCTTGTCCAATATTTCATTGAATTGAAGTTAGGGGTTCAACCTTCTCTCACTCTCTCTCTGTTTACTTTTTGTTTGAAGCATCAGAAAAACAATGAGTTCTTGATTACACAAACAAGCAAATGAAATCGATTCGAGTCAATGAAACTCAGCGATTGGTTGGGTCATCTCATGGGTCGTCGGTCGGTCCGAGTTGAAAAGTTCTTTGTTTTCAATTTTATTATAAATGTGTAATATATCGATGGACAAAAGGAACTGTATAATGTTTATTCATAGAGAATATTTTCTTTTGTACATTCAGACATAACAACCTTCCAGAATATGAACTCCGTAGGCTCCTAAAAGGATTCTAACAAATTCAATAAAATTACATATAAAATGAAAAACCAAACTTTGCAGAAACGACAATTGATACTTTCCAATTACTCCCGGTGAAAGTAGCATTTTTGGTTTTTCTTCAATTTCTAAAATTCTATTTAAATTTTCATTTACATTATAATGTTTTATTTTTAATCGTGAAAATTGTTGGATTTCGAAGCCGACTTCTGGTAAAAGCCTTTTATTTTTCATTTCCACACGCAAAAAAAAAAAATCTCTGACTTTATTCCTCATTTTTGGAATTGAAAACCCATTAGCAGATGTACAATCCCCATCAGAGAATAAATTGAAATAATGTAAAGACCTTCGAAATCAGGGATTCCACCCACATCTAAGCTTATACCCAAACTCCCCCAAAACACTGGCGATAATAAATGTTAAGCCACACAAAATCCCCTAACGGAAAAAGTGTTAGAGCAATAGAGAGAGAGAGCGCGGAAGGGGGTGGGGAGGGATAGCGTGATGGTGAGAGAGGAAGAAGCAAAATAATATCGTATGCGTTTGGGCGTTTTAAAGGATTTAACATTTTCTCCATCGCTAATCCAGGACATAAAACCCTACGTGTTTTTGGTTGCTCGACTGTTTGGCTGTTTGGCAGTTTGGCACCTCAGCTTGAAGCATCAGCCCGAGTACAGAGGGATTTGCAATGATGGAATTTTAATTAGTTAATGTTTGCATAAAACGAACATGTATACAATGTACCTACATAATGTACATATGTTTGTGCTGACATAAGGTTATGATTATGACTTATAAAGGATTCAAAAAGGTAGCACATTTTTGCTCTCCTTATAAGCATGATCGTTGTATAGCATTGTGAAATACCAACCTAAATCGGGTCGAATTCAAACACCCACCGAGGCATTATTGAATTCGGTTCAATAAGTAGGTCCTCGTATTCTATTGCATGGTGATTTTATGATTACAAAAAAAAAAAAAAAAAAAAAAAACAAGAACGTTCAAACGCATATTAGGTCTATAAGTTCAATTTCGAAGGTTTTTTGCTCAGGAAGCTCTTTTCTTTTGTTGGAACAATATCGTGTTTGGTTGGTTTTTTTTTTTTTTTTTTATTTTTCATTCTAAGGAATATTTCAATTTCAATAAATTAAAAACCTACCGACCCAACGACGACGACGGAGCTGTATAGGTTATAGGTATAGTTCCGGAAGAAGGGTTCGTTTTTTTATGGTTTTAACATGGTTGCGCACATGTGCACAATGGCATGGTGTTTTTTATTTTTTTTTTTTATGTCTACAGAGGTAATGTTCAATTTTGTAGAATAATTCACAATGTGAAGCGCAATGAGATGGAACTGTTATATGGAATGTTTTAAACGAATGGAAGGCTTTTGTAAGGTACAATGTATACATTGTACTTTTAGGCATTTGAGATTTTATTTTTATTGAATGGTGGTCGATAAAAAAAAATCTTACTAAGGTATCTCTCTATGAGTCAATTTGAATTTATGACATGGATTTTTCTTTTGGTTAGTGATTCATTTATGAGGGAATTTATTTTTTTAAAAAATTGATTGATTGATAAGGACATTTTATTTTTGATAAAATTGTTTCAAGAAAAAAAAAAACTTTATCTTGGCGGGAGATTTGAAATCCAAGTGAATATTAGGTTATGAAAAATTGCTCCTATAATCCCGTATATTTAGCCATTATTCCTTTGGAAATTTAATTCGTAATTCGGAAACAATTTTAAACTTCCCATTGGAAGTTATTGTTAATGGTGCGATTTGTCCAATTAAAAATGTAGTTAACTCCACGTTTTGAGGTCTCTAGAATCAGAATCTGTCGTTTTTAGCTAGATGTCTGTATGTAGCTACGTTCGGGGTACTTTTTTCGTCTACGAAATCTCGAGAACGAATATACATAGAGAAAGAAAAACCTAAACAATAGAAGTTATATTGTTTTTTTTTTTTTTATTTTAGAGGAAAAGTTTTTAAGCGACCTTTAGTCCAATGCGTTTCGGTCCTGATAACAACTACAGTGGACCTCATCAGTTAGAGCTGTATTGTTACCTTTCTAAGACATTTTATTCGATGGCTAAAGGTCGCTTAAAAACTTTTCATTGAATATACATAGATATTGACTTCTGATTGATTTTCGTTAACAGATAAGAACTAAAAGTTTTCTAAAAAATGCAAAAATGCAACTAACTGTTTTTTTTACAACATCAATTTAAAAAGGAACTGTTTAATGTTATTCGTCTCCAATATCTCGTGAACGGAAAAAGAAATCGACTGTGGACTTATTTTATTCTACACATAATTTTGTAATAAATAACTTGTAAGAAATTAAAAAAAATTCAATCAACAACATTTTATTTTTAAATCTAAGAAAAACAGTTTTTTCATTATTAGTCATGTTACCATACCGAAATTGTTTTATTTTTCAGTTGTAAGATATAAAATTTAAATATCATATCTCTGTGCAAGCTGTGTTTATTCACTGAATTATATAAATTGTAACGCTTTATTCTACGAAAATAAATATATATCTATAAAAAAAAAAGAAAAACAGTTGTAAAATAATTTTCGTCTTAATTATTTAAATAGGTTAGTTAAATTCGTAGAATTTTATAAAAAAAAGTCAAAACTACTATTATAAATACACTGCTCGACATAAGGCATTTGTGAAAAGTTAATCTGAAATATCTCCTTTTGTATACGAAAGAGATCAAAATTTGGTATGACACAAGAGGCACTGTTAAATGTACCATAGAACAACGTATGTTTGAGCTTCGAGAAAAAAGTTAACGGCAGATAAGAGAACAAATGTTAGCCGAGTCACTTTTTTTAAGTAATTTTGTCGTTCATAAGGATAGAAGCACACACAAAAAATGACGAAAAACGATGGTTTAAATGTTTTTTTTTAAATTTTAATTTCTATGCTTGTAACGTGGGCTGCTGGCAGCTTTCAAAATGAATTCAAAAATTTGATTCGATACAGTGATTCCAAATATTCAAGTTCACAACTTCACGGATTTTCATACAAGCAGCGCCCCCATTCTTGCAGCTGGAGTGTTTAAAATCATCAAATATAAGCTAAAATACTCTATTGCTCCCTTAATCTCCTATGCACCGGACTGGAAGATAACATTTAATGTTAGGGGAGGGCTCACACGAAAAGTATGCGAAGAAGGGAAGCAATGCGATGACTGCTTCACGCCATTAACTTGGCCTTGAGTGAAATTTCACTTGACTAATTGGAATCACTGTATAAATCTCTTAAGCATCGAATTTTCGAATTTATTTTGAAAGCTGCAGCCCACATTATAAGCTTACAAATTAGACTAAGAAAATTGAAAAAAAAAAAAAAACATTAAAACCATAGTTTTTCGTAATTTTTTGCACGTGATTCTTAACTTATGAACCATAAAATTACTTAAAAGAAGTGACTCGGCTAACATTTATTCTCTTATCTTCCGTCAACTTTTTTCTCGAAGCTCAAACATAAGTTGTTCTATGGTAAATTTAACAGGGTCTCTTGTGTCATACCAAATTTTGATCTCTTTCGCATACAAAAGGAGATATTTCAGATTAACTTTTCACAAAATCCTGCTTATAACCTTATGACGAGCAGTGTAGTTTAAATGAAAAATATATGTAGTGCCACGCCCTTATATTTCTATATCACTATATCTATACATTTTTACATATATTGATTGTCGAAAAACCCAAAGTTAAGCAGGTAGAAATGAAAACGTTTTATATGTAAGACTTATAAGAATTTCAAGGAAAGTCAACCTAAATTTTAGTAAGTGATGCTAATGGCACCCTTTCATCTCAAAAGTTCTTGCTTGAATTAGCGATTTCTTAACGAAAATGTGTATATGGTTTTTAGGGGCACCAATTTATATAGTTACTAGTGTGGGTCGCAATACCAGCCTCTGTTATTGGGTTATTATTAACAGTACTTCGCATTGAACCCCCTATTTATTTTTTGACTTTCTGATTTTTGAAAGATTGAATTAAATAATATACCGTATCAAAAATTTCGGAAATTTGACTTTTTTGATTAAAAAAAAAAGTTAATACAGTTTTGTTTTTGAAAATTCGGTTTTTCGTAAATGGGCTTTGAAATTTAATTTTTATTTTCATAATTTCTTTAAATTTGAATTCCAAATTTATTGCTAAAAATGTTGTAATTTGAATTTTATTATGCAAAAATAGTACCTTTTTTAAAAAACCGCTTAAATATTTTATTTTTAAAGATTCGTATTAGTTTTTTAGTTTTTCAACAAAATTTATTTTGTTTTCTTTCTGTCCATTTTCTGGCCGTCTTAACATTTTCCGGCCATATGTCCATTTTCTGTCAGTCCATCCGTCGGTTTACCGGCCGTCCATTTTTTTCCGTCCGTGAATTTTCTGGCCGTCCGTCCATTTAACTCAAAGTTAGCTTGTCGAATTTATAAAAAAAAGTAAGATAATATTGCGTATACGCCGTAGTGTAACGTTTAATCTACTGGAAGGTTAACAATATTAATATATAACAGCTGCATAATATATTAACAGCTGCATAAGGCATAATCAATGAATCGATTATCAGTTACTTCTCTTTTTTTTTGGGGTGGTGCGATAACAACGTCGTGCGATAACAACGAACCACCACATCACATCGGCCCCTGTGAAGGAAAGCGTCCGGTTGTTAAAGAGTGGGACAAATGAAAGAAAGCTTGATGCATTTGAGTCGCTCTTAATTTACAAAGCTAAGAATGCAATAAACAGTAATAATGGGAACATTCTCCCTTATTCTGATTAACTTCTGATAAATCATAATAATTGTAGCATTAATTTTGATTGAATTATTTACATTCTTGTATCCATACCCATTATTAGTTTTTTTTGTTTGTTTTTTTCATGTTATTTTGTTTAAGTGTAAATCGAGTTGTGCGCGCACTAAAGGGGTTGTGACTACCCTTAATATGTTGAACGCAGTGCGATCTTTAGGAAAATAGGGAAGGTTTAAGGGAGGAACCGATGCACATTGGTTTTGAAGTTCTGAATATTAAAATGGGAGGGAAAGATAGAGTCGGGTAAAGCATTCCACATTCGGTGCGGGAAAAGAAAGAATCCCTGAACTTGACAGTACGGCCGAAGTTGGGCTCAAGGGTAAACTGATGGGCATTCCTAGCAGCGCGAGTATTACGGTTGAATTGTTTAAGGGGAGGAATGCAACTGGCTATTTCGCTAGAGCACTGTTTATGAAAATAACGATAAAATAATGAAATACAAGAAACATTGCGGCGGTGTTCTAGAGAAGCAAATGTATCAGTTATTCTTTCACCTAACATTTTCATAGCTCTTCTTTCAATTCTATCCAATAGGCTTAAAAGTGTTATTGGAGCGCTTGCCCAAACATGAGAGTTGTACTCGAGTTTTGGACGAATAAAGGCTTTATAGATTACAGCCAGATCAGAAGGAGAGAAAAATTTCTTGCATCGCCGAAGAAAACCTAAGCACTTAGCAGCATTTTTGGCGACGTCGGATATGTGGTCATTCTACAGAAGGTGGTCTGTTATATAGCTTTTCGGTTTCCTCAATGCAAGTGCCACTCATGGATAGTGGTATGGGCGGTGGGTTTCTCTTAGACGACAGTAGACAGCATTGGGTTTTTGAAGCATTAAATTCCACTCGGTTTTTAATTCCCCATTGGACAATGCTGTCAAGATCGGAATTTAATGAGCTAATCATACGCTGCCGTTCAAGTTCCACATCCGAAGGACATGGATGTGAATCTGAAAACAAATATGAGAAGCTGAGGGTGCTGTCATCAGCGAAACAGTTTAATGGATTAGACGTTTCAGACAGAAGATCATTTATGAATATAAGGAAGAGAGTCGGAGACAAAACGGAGCCCTGGGGCACATCAGCATTTATTTTGTGAATTTCAGACTTGAAACCGTCCAATACAACTTGTATTGAACGGTCCGAAAGGTAATTTCTAATCCAACGAAGAAGAGATTCATCGAAACCAAATGCGCGCATTTTCGATAAGAGAGCTTGATGCCAAACTCTATCAAATGCTTTAGAAATATCAAGCGCAATAATCTTACTTTATCCAAAACGATGTAAAGATCTGTTCCACTGTTCGGTGAGATATACCATCAGATCACCAGTGGACCTATTGCTACGAAAGCCGTACTGCCGGTCATTAAGAAGCTTTCGTTCTTCGAGATATTTCTTGAGCTGGAAATTAATCAGCGTTTCCATGACCTTGGAAAGAAGGGACGTAAGTGCAATTGGTCGATAGATTGAGGGTGAGGAAGATACGCCTTTTTTAGGGACAGGCTGGACAAATGCTGTTTTCCATCCACTCGGAAAGAGACCAGTAGAATAGGACAGATGGAAAAGCTTACGCAGTGGTTTTGCCAGCGTTGAAGAACACCTCTTCAGAACAATGGGAGGGATACTATCCGGGCCAGCGGATTTGTGTACGTCGAGATCTTTTAGAACTCTAGCAACTGCACGAGTGCGAAAGAAGATTTGTCCCATGAAATCATTTACGCTCTCAAGTACAGGAGGAGTCATAACACTTTCTGGCAGCGTCGAATTAACAGCAAACTGTGCTGCAAGCAAATTGGCTTTATCTATCGAGCTGACAAAAGGTGTAGCTGACAACGAAGTAGCATTTCGTATATTCTTTGCAAATGACCAACAATTTTTACGACCTGTGGGACATTGTAGTATTTTTTGCCTTAATTTCTGGTCATGTAAAAATTTGGTACGTCGAATATGAACATTACAGGTCTTTCTAGCTTGTTTGAACTTATTCCGGTTTTCCTCAGTAGGGTTGGCTTTATAACATCGGAAACTTACTTCTCTGACCCTAATAACCTCTTTACAGCTCGAATCAAACCATGAGTTTTCCTTGGGTTTGATAGATTTTACCCTATTTGGGATAAAATTTCTCATTCCACAAAGAATTAAATTTGTGATCATATCTGCACTGGCATCTACGTTTCGCTGATGATGAGCTGCATGGCAGTTCAAAATGCATTCGATTTTTAAATTTTACAAATACAAAAATACGTTAAATTTTGAAAAATTGAAATCTCGTGTATTTATTGTAACATTTTTATCTTTGTTTTAATTTAATTTTGTAACAATTTCTTTTCATTTGACAGTCGAGCTATGAAAATATAGTTGCCCGTTCGCACGTCTAGCGTTAAGGATGTTGAATGCATGGCTTGCGTCTGTTAGCCCTAAATTGTTGATTTGGTTTACGATGATGCTGCGGTGGTGGTTCAGCCGTCTTGATGGTTCCAGGTTGCTGTGTGTATTCTTATGGTCTTGAGTACTACTCAAACTTATCTGCGTATTATGTGTTCTGTCAATTAGTCTAAATATGTTTTTTTTGCGCAGAGACAGCAACAAAAAAAATATTTGTTGAATAAATGTATACTCAATTAAGTTGAGTTTCACTGGAATTTACTTTAATTAATTTCTAACATAATTTCGTTCCAACTTTAACAATTGCTACCTCCTAATTGTCACCAGATTCAAGGTTAAAAGTATTCATTTGCTCTTAGCTACCATAAAGTATTTATATAAATTATTATTATGTTCATCACATGAAAAAATCTTGGCTTGGTAGGTATATATAGCTGGTGGGCCTTGGCTCTTGGACTCTAAATCTGTATTGGAATACAAAAAAGTTCATCATTTATTCATTAATAGTTCAAAACAGTATGTATGTAAACAACAAACATAACATACTATCCAATAGAGTTACATCATTGACATTATAACAAAAAAATCAATATAATTTATTTTCGCTAAAGTATGTATATACAAAGTATAAATTCTGTGCCCAAAATCGGAATAAAACACAAATCTCGCCCACGCGCTGCCCACCCCCCCCACTTACAATCCCTTTTAACTTTTCCCAAGAATCGTTTTGTGTTAAACATGAAATGTAAATGGTCCATCAATGCTTATAAAAGGCATAGGTAGGTAGTTTTATTTATTTGCAAATAAATACAATACAACAATTAAAATGCCAATGGAAATGAAAATCAATTCATGTTCATTAAATATTTAAAAGTAGTTAAACAAGATGTTGGGAAATTGGAATATTATACAGGGTGTCCAGTAAATAATGGATAACCTCTGAATGCCTCATAGTAGACTTTATGAACGTCCTAAAACCTAATAAAAAAAAGTCTATCCCAACCACAAGAAAAAATATGTGCATTTTTTTGTTCAGTGCATTATTTTTTCCGTTACTTTACGTTTTTGAATACCACGACTACAAGTTAATGAATTTTACCGTTTTTTTTCGTAGCAATATTGAGCATTGTTTGAGCCAAAACATAAGAAGAAAAAATTATAATAACTGTTGGAATTCTTAGAGAAAAAAATTATTGAAGTTTGATTTCCGATGCAAAATGGGAAAGAAAATTATTTTTGAAAAAGTTAAATCATCTCTGGTATGAAAAAAATGCATGAATACCTAAGTGGCCAACTATTTTAAAAATATACGCGTTAAATGCGGATTTCAAAGTGGTATACTTTATTATTGCATCTTGAACCAATAGGAAGTTATTGGTAAAAATCAGCAACAAGAGAGTCAATTTGGCAAAAACAAATGTTATAAAAATTAGCAAATTAAACGTGAAAATAATATCATGGTAGATTTTTGATTGATTGCCTGTTTTTATGATATTATCTGAGTGATAAGCCCAAGCTTTTAACTTCTAGGGCCGATTGCAACATTACCAAAAATGTCAACAAAGTGCAAAAAACGGCTGCATTTCAAGCTTGTTTTGAATTATACCTGGTCTATTGGGCCCTAACAAAACCATAAAATATTTTCGCAGTTGCTTTTAGTTTATTTGTTATTTTCTTCAAACAAATAGTCTTTTGAGTTTTGAGCCAACTTTCAATCACTTGATCACTTAGTTAGAAAACAAAAACAAAAATAGATATTTTTTCTTTAATTTAAAGCAAATGCTCAAATTGTTTTCCAGCCATTCTAATATAGGTTCTGCACCTCCGAATAAATGAAAATCTTATAATAATCTTGTTAATTTTTGCTCAGAATCTTGTAATGCAGCTGTCTCCCCAAGATTTCTCATCTCCTCTAAGGACCCGATGGGCTTGCTGTAGGTAAACGATTTTCTAAATGCAGCCCCAATAAAAAAAATCAAGTTGGTTTAGGTCTGGTGAACGGGATGGCCATAAAATTAGCCCCAGACCTCATGTCCACCTGCCTATATCTCTGGCATATTTGTAATGCAGCGGCTTGCACAAGATCGAATACCTCCTCTGAGAAGCTGGTCGGCTTGCTGTATTCGATTTATTTAATGCACCTCTTATAAGAAAATCAATTTGTTAATAACCACTACCAAAATATTTGATGGTTTTTTAAAAGACCAATTGAAGAGGTATAATTCAGAACAAGCTCTAAAATGTAGCCGTTTTTTTGCACTTTGTTAACATTTTTGGTAATGTTGCATTCGGCCCTAGAAGTTACATAAAAGCTTGAATTTATAATTAGTACAACATTATAAAGACAGGACATCAATCAAAAATCTACCATGTTGGACGCATAGTATTATTTTCACGTTTACTGTGCTAATTTTGAAAACTTTTGTTTTTGCTAAATTGGCTCTAGTATTGCAGATTTTTACAAATAACTTGCTATTGGTTCGAGATATAATAATAAACTATACCATTTTGAAATCCGCATTTGACACGCATATTTTAAAAATAGAGATGATTTAACTTTTTCAAAAATTATTTTTTTTCAAATTTTGCATCGAAAATAAAAGTTCAATAATTGTTTTCTCTAAGAATTCCAACCGTTATTATAAATCTTGTCTTCTTATGTTTTGGCACAAACAATGCTTAATATTGCTACGAAAAAAAAGGTAGAATGCATTCACTTGTAGTCGTGGTATTCAAAAACGTAAAGTAACGAAAAAAATAATGCACTGAACAAAAAAATGCACATATCTTTTCTTGTGGTTGGGATAGAGTTTTTTTTTATTAGTTTTCAGGACGGTCATAAAGTCTACTATGAGGCATTCCAAGGTTATCCATTATTTACTGGACACCCTGTATAAGTTCGGTATATAATTAATCACATTTCACTTATTTTCCTCGTGCTTTCAAATATACGTATTTATTATTTAAAAATAATTGAATAATTATTTACCGATTGTAAACAGAGAGATGATAAGCTCAACAAGGGGAGTACCTCATGTGTCTACATACACTTTTATTAAAACCCATAAGAGTATAATTACATATTATATATAATTAATAAGGTATTTAATTTATAAAATGACATGAATGACATTAAAACAAAACAAAAAAGAAGAAATAATATTGGTGGAGATAATGTTTTTTTAATTCTTAATAATCTTGGTTAATTTTTTAAATAGACAATAAGAATTTATAAACTATTTATTTAAATACTTGGGTTTAAAAATAAAAATTTATGTACACCTCAAACCATTTTCAGATAAGAATAGGATAATATACTAATGTATCAATTGTAAAGTACATCAGATATACAAATTGGTGGTTTTAGAGTTTGTAAGACGCTTTTATTGCTCAAGAGCCCGCCTTGGCTTCTTACGGTGCGGTGGCACGAATCCAAGTGGTCCAATTTTCAATAAATCCTCTGCATATATCCGGATGAATTTGAGCGACGGCCTGTGTTATGATCATTTTAAGGGCATCGGCCGATTGTGGTTTATTCGCAAAGTCCTGCGATAGTGTTGGTTAAACATCTATTGTTTCCATTTCCGATAGTATCGATAGTTTTGAAAAAACACTATCGATACTGTCGATAGTTTTACCAAATTTCTTAAGAAGCATTAAAAAGGCTTTTCTATTAGGTACATATTTTTCCAATAATAAAAAACGTTTGAAAATCTGAATATTTGAATTTAAAACTTATTTTAAGCAACTAAAAATGTATCATTTCAATTGTTAACTTGTTTTTTAAGATATTTTGTTTTGAAAAAAAAAAAAAAAAAAAAAAAAAAAAAACAAGATGTATTGTAATCCAAAAAAAGATCGGTTCGGTACGGCCTGAAGCCTTACTATATAGACCTTCGTTTGTACAAAAGTACAAAAGTGAGAAATTACAAATGCTCGCTAAAGAAACATGCTTCCAAATAAACATACGAAAATTGTTCTGACAAATAAATTAAACCACCATGCACAATTTTCCATTGGTTTTTTGCAAGCAGGTGTCTTCAGAATTGATATTTATTTCTCAATTTTGTACTTTTGTACAAAAGTAAGCCATGTAGTTAAGGCTTGACCATTTTATTATTTTGATGGCAAGTTTATGTGGCAAGCTTTGCAAAAGATACCAAACAATTTAAAAAAAATGAAAACGTTTGACCCATCTGTTCGCGAGTGTATATATCGTCACCTGAGTTCTATCTTGTTCTATGTCCATTTTTCAAATTGTTGGGAAATCGATTTTTAAAGTTCAGATCGAAAACTTTTGTTTATTTTACCATATTTATTTTTGAAAGTGATGTTTTTCTGAAAGCCTTAACAATTTTCTTTTAAAAACAATTCACAAATTTGTTTTTTCTTTTGTTCTGAAATAAGGATAAATAAAAATCCACGCAGAAGTCATTTCGGATATTGAACAAAGTTATATGGAGTGAAGACAAGTTGATAAAATTGTTGGATATTGAACAAAAAAACGTAATATTGAACAAGACAGAAATAAACAAGGATACTAGAGGAAACTATAGGTATTTTGTATTAAATTCAACAAAAACATAAATAATTATTCAGATCAGATTGCATTAGGTTCTCGAACTATGAGGGATCAAAAAAATCTGAATGTCTTGGTATGTTTTTATCTGAAATGGAAAAAAAATCGTAGGATTTGAAAAATCACTTTATTTCGTAACTAAAAGATTTAAAAAGGTTGAGAAATTTAATTTTTAAAATAAAAAATAATGAAGAAATTTTTGTAGGCATATTAATCCTCAACTGTTATTTATTTTTCAGTACCTATATTATACATTTCATAGACATAAAAGAGACACGAAGAGATATATCATATTTATCGAGTGTACTAGCGCTTTTTAGACTGTTTCTGCAATTCTATATAAATATTTAAAGCTTTCATTAACTACTACGCTGCTGATGTGAAACAGAACATCCCACACAAAAATGACATGATGATATCACAAACGAAAAATTTCGTTGTGCTTTTCGTTCTGCGGTACGCTGCGCTGTTCAACCAGCGAAATTGATGATTATACCAGATTGTTTTGACAAATATCCACTCTCTTTTCGCATCAATCCTAGTACGCTGCTGATGCGAAACGAAATTTTCCTGTGGTCTCCAACAAGACAACGGAATGCTTACGAAAACACAGCGGAAAAATATTCACAAACTGCAAATAAATACAACAAAATCTAACGAAAAAATCAAACAACTGCCATGCTGTAAAGAAAGTAACAACAAATAAAAACACGAACAAACCCAAATGTAATTTTTCCGCACACAATTAATGGTCCGGGCGATTACTTCTGTGCGAAAATAGACTGGAGACTTGTCAAAGCAATTTGGTATAATCATCAATTTCGTTGGTCGAACAGCGTACCACAGAACGAAAAGCACAACGAAATTATTCGTTTATAATTTTGTCATGTCTTTTGTGTATGGGATTTTTCGTTTCACATCAGCAGCGTACTAGGTTTCAGAATTTAGTGCCACAGTTTTAGCGATTTTAGCCTTTTGAAAACCCTCGCTATGTTTTGTCTTGTAATACAAGGAAAGAAGGTCATTGCTTCTGTATTTGATTTATCTACAATCTCTGAAAGGAAACATTTTAAAGTCCCAGACTGGCGTTATTAAAATTAAAACAATCTTTTTTAATCTGTGCAATCTCATTTTAATTTTGGTGTAGTTAATTCCCTTCAGAATCATTATTAAAGAAACGAGGCTGTAAACTTCCAGGTCCTTAAAGTATTTTTGTATTCCACTGTGCACAGTATCCACTTCTTGCACTTGTAAATGGCCTGATGGTTCAGAATACTTGTACGTAATTGTCACAATATTTTTATTACATTCCATAAGTTTAAGGGCCAGTGTGTTCACATTGGGTTAAATTTGTGTGACTTTCATAGGCTTTAATTAACTAACGCTAATCAACCAAAATTGGCTGATTAGTGAAATCTATGATTAGCAACTCATATTTTGATTTTTTTTTTAATATTTGATCAACAAACACATTTGAGGATTCCCAGTTCCACTAATCATGGATTAAAGAGCTAAAGCTTTGAACAAACTGACCCTAAGAAAAGGTAAAGCATTGAAAGTTTTCTACGCTTTTCGCCGTTTACATCATACATTATACCCAAATCAAGGGTAACAATGGTGATTTCGTATGATATTGAACAAGATAGAATTTTCGTTTTAACACAACCAAATTCATATATTTTTGTTCAATAAGAATTTGTATATTGAACAAGAAAGAAATAAGATGGTATTTTCTTAAAGATATACCATGAATTGTTCAATATGATACAAAAAGAATGATAAGTGGTTTATTGAACAAAACTTACACTGAAATGGGTCAGAAAAGTGGTCTATTGAACAAAACAGTTCTCCATAACTCGAAAACTAAAAGAGATAGAACAAAATGGTTACCTCCAATCGAAAGACCACCCTCGAATTATAAAAACTGCATTTCTAACTCAATTTCGTAAAAAATGGTCTTTTGAACAAGATAGAACTCAGGTGACGATATGTATACCTAGAAAAAAATAAATACTGAAAAAGAGCTGAAAAAAAAAAAAATGTTAGCTTTTAAAGCAAATCATACAAAATTTGGAAGTACTGAAACTATCGATAGTTTTTATAAACTATCGATGTACGCGATAGGTTTTTACTATCGATACTATCGATAGACTATCGATGTTTAACCAACAATATCCTGCGACTTCAGGAAATAACACAAGAAAAAGTCAAGCAGGGTCAAATCACATGATCTTGATGGCCACTCCACGTCACCTCTGCACGAGATAACCTTACTCTAAAATTGTTCATGCAGAATGTCAATAGTGGAATAGAAATTGGTTATCATCGTTCTGTAGCGCTCGCCATTAACGGATACCTTCTCTCCAGCGTCGTTTTTGAAAAAGTACGGACCAATGACGGACGCCAGCGCAGCGGTCGAAAATCCAACTTTTTGAGGATGCATTGTCACCTGGTGAACCTCGTGTGTGTTGGTGCCGTCCCATATACGGCTGTTTTGTTGTAATCATATCTATTCATCCAAAAATGCGCCTTGTCGCTATAGATATTTTTGCGACCAAAACTGTGGTCCTCTTCCAAAACCCATTTTTATGGTTGTTTTATCATTTGGACGTGCTGTTTAATCGTGTAACTTGTCATGGTAATTTGACATTAGTTACCAGGGTTGCCACAAGCTGATATAAAAAGGTGCTAAGCCAACGTCCAATAGTCGCTAGATTTTCTGCAATTTTGGAGGCAAAAAGTGGCTAGAAGTCGGTACAAAAATTGTAAAATAAATTTTCTCTTTGAATAACTTCCCCCGTAATTTAGCCTTTTTGTTGACCACATACAGTTAAAAAAAAAATAACAAACCACTTAGAGCTAGAAGTTTTATTAGAAAGATTTATCGACACTTCTCTTTACGTACGAAGCTAAGTAACAACTCTACTAATAGAGATCTTTCAAGATGTTTCTACTGAATGTCTTTTTTGCAATTAGATTCATGTTACAGTCTGCTCCGTGAAGGAATGTGCATACTGTAGCATTTTATGTGGGAACATATAGAATTATAAAAGATTATTCCCGTGTAACGAAATAAGGATATTCGCTAACCGGATATATAAAAATGATGGAGAGTTATGTGTCATATACATAACTCGCAGAAAAACACTCTAGTTTTTGACAAGGCACTAGAGAGTCTTAAACAGATTCTGGCAAGGGGCTAGCAAGGGTAAGCAAATGCTGAAACAAGGGACTACTTGGCGATTATGAACCCTTTTTCCTCCTCAGGCAAACAAAAAAAAAAAAAAGTTGGCTTATTTGGGACTTCATCCTGCGATCTTCTGCAAACATCTTCTATACAAAAATTCAATGTCGAAATTGAATAAGTTTTAAACCATATTGCATAACAAATCTATACAGAATCGAACAGAATTTTATGTACTCGCTTTTTAGGTACAATAAGTAAGAACAGGTTTTTATAGATGTCTCACACGGTCACACCTATAGTTAAAAGTGTCATATGAAAAAATACACAAAGGACAGTGAGAAAACAGTGTCGTATAATACTCAAATTGCATGGTGTTTATACAATTTTTGATTTTGGTGTAAAGGAGATTCCTTTCTCTAGTCAAAATGTTTATTACTGAAATCCAGCAAAGGCTTGCCAAGTATCTGGCAAGTTTTCCTCGTCTAGATTTATCTTACTGAAAACTGGCAAGGGACTTGCTCTAACTAGACAGAAACTTGGCATTTTTCCAGTCGAGTTTTAATTTTTTTTTTTTCAAAAATATAAATAAAATTAAATTATCAGAAAACCTTATATCTTTAACAGATTTGAAACATTGAAACTGATGGATAGCTTCAATCAGACTACTGCCCTAACTCGCACTTACATTTTGCCTAGAACCGTTTGCTGTGTTGGGTGACTTTCAGCTTCCAGTATCCAATTTTTGGAAAAACAAAATGTCAAATTAATTTAAATGTTAGGAATGTAAAATTACGAAGGGGGTTATATAAAAAAAATTGTGTGTTCCTTAAACGTCGCTAGAAATAATCTAGCGACATTAAAATATTTTCTGTTGTGCAAGAAGTTAGAAACCCACTAGACATAAAGACAAACACTCTTTAAAACGGCAACCCTGCTAATAACTGAATAATATTCAACAGATTTGACAGATGTCAGGAAAACAACATGGCCACCCCATTCCGCCAAAATCTGCCAACGCCAATTGAAAAACCCTTTAGAACAAAGTAGAAAATAAACATAATTACAAGTTAATGCAAATATTTATATTATTTGTTTAAATAGTTTTTTGTGCCGGTCCGATAGTCAGCCATAAAATTAAAGTGATTCTTTGTCTATTTACAACTTTCTTAGTTCATTCGTATCTACATTTTAAATCAAAAATACACCATTCAAACAAAGACTTCATTTTTACATTGACATCAGATCAATTGACCAATAAATCTACTGCGACCTCATTTTATAGATGTGACCCAATAACTTGGACTTTTTTTGTCTCTAGAATACGAGGGTAGGTAACCTATATTGAATATAAGTAGTTTTCCTCCCCTAATCTGTGCTCATTAGTTCCACATTCTAACAGACTGGCAACAACCAGTTTGGAAATCAAATAAAGATTTTTCATCTTACACCACTAACAATCCCCGCTCAAGAACCAAACTATACCAATACCAGTAGCTACACAAATAGTCCCCGTAAGAAATATTGCTCTCATATTTCAAGTTCTAAAGAAGCAAGGTGGAGTTTGGAGTACTATATCACGTTCGACATTGCATCACTATGCTCGCTGCTGATGTGCACTGTGCACATCAGGCACACACATCAGAATCATCCTTGCAGGGATAAGAATTAGGGACAACTGCATCATACTCGTTCATTCATGCCAACGTTCTCTGCTTAACCCGCAAATCTCTATTAAAGGAGATGACATTTTGAGCTGTTGTTCGTAATGAGACTGTGACATTTCCTCATTGATTACACCTGGAAATAGAGAAAGAGAGAGAGAGATAGATATAAGCAGGCATCCAACGACAAGCCATCGTTCGTTTCTAAATTCAATCTCCTCTAGCCTGATGGTTTATGTGAATGTCAGCATCACAGCAGTGTCCTTGATGTCACCGCAAAAACGAATTCAAGGCATCCTTCCCATTTCAAATATACGAGAATAGCTCGTTGGATATTGGCTGAGGAAATTCATCTAACGTAATTTTCTGGATGCGGTGACGGTGAAAATCAATGTCTTACCGTGTGTTCTTATTGCCTTTTATAAGGCACCTTGATGGTTCTGCAACAACAACAAGTGAATGTAGGAAGCTAATGACTCTACAAGAAGAAGACAACTTGTCTTCTTATCATCCATAAGGCCTGCTCCATTGCATGATGCCCCTGGATGGGGGGAGAACTCAAAATTAAATAATAACAAACACATGTTTCCGCATCCTTAACTCAACCATTTGATAACAATTTGATTAATCGGACTTCCTTCCGTTAGCTCCACACGAATCTAATTTATCTTTACTTCGGTGAGTGTGCAAAACTCTTTCACTCTGATTTCACTTTCACACACTCGACTCGACGATTCGGCCAGAAACTTTCATCACCGACAGAGACATATCGTTGTTTACTATACGAGTATTTCGGCTAACCCAGAACCATGGAAGACGAACGAACCAACTTCCTCCTATATGGCTGATGCTTGTCTTGTCACTAGATGATGCATTCATTAAGGATACAAATCGAGCAGCTATATAGTAGGTTCAGCATCTGGAGAAGCATTTGCGACAGAAGGATTCAAAATGATGGAGTGGTTTAGGGATTTGTGTGTAAGTTAGTGATTTTGGAATAGCTGTAATAGTTTTTCGTACGTCATACACATGATTTCTGTTTGTGGGTGCTAACTAGAGTACATTGAACATTTTCTTTTTTGAATACTGTATACTTAGCCCAAATTGTGTGTATGTGTGTGTGTGTGTTATTTTTAATTCGTTGAAGCGAAAACAGAAATGAATATAAATGTTTCTGAAATGCAGGAAATCCTGACAGCATGTGGGGGCTATGCGATGAGATGGATATTTGTAGCTCTTTAAAGGATGAACAAAACCTTACGATATGTTAAGTGAAATTCAAAATAAGACAAATGATGGTTACAATTGACATTGGCAAGTAGATTTAATCGTTGTTGATATGTGTGTGCTATAGTTACACACGGATACGCGTTGTTTTCTGTCGAATTTAACTTTACGAAAAGAGAAGCGTTTTTTTTGTGTAAATATTGTCAAGTTCGGAATCAATTTAACCTGAATTGGAATCCATTAGTTTCATGGAACTGCAAGATACAATAATTATATTGTCCATGTAAACAGCTTTTATATGTAGGTACCAAGACCGGTTCAAGACTAATTTTTCAACCTACATTCAAGCCCGACATTTTGTGGCCCGCTGTTATTGTAGTATTATGTAGCTATTCAAGATGTAAAGTTAAAGGGCCTTACCAATAATCAAATGTAGAGATCACTTAATTATTTAGGTGGTCTCTAAATAATCGATTTAATAGTCAGCTTAACTCTAAACGTCACTTTAAATTTTAGAGTAAAGAAACGCATGTTTCAACTCGTGATTAAGTGTAAGCGCCACGTTTGTGCTGTCATTCCGAAAAGCAAGACCCCTTTCACACAAAGAAACTGAGTTGCCAGCAACTGTGAGTTTGTAGGCGAGAAGGGCGTAAAAGTTATAAAACTTATAAGGTTATCAAAATAAACAAATAGATTTATTCCTTCTTATTTGTTTATTTGTAAATTATAATTTGAGAGTGAATGGCAGAAAACTAACAATGAAATCGCACGCAGCCTAAAATTTGTTTGGTGACTTTTTTTTATGATAACTAAGATGGCCGCGATCAAAAACGTATGTAGAGCCATCCAGATAGGTTTTTGTTGTTGTAATCCTATGTACAAAAACAGCTGATTACAAAACAGCTTTTGATGTTGGATGCTATCCGAAAAATGTTGGTATACGTTTGTATTCCAAGCCAAATTGTTAAAAAAGCCGACTACAAAATGCCAAGTCGATATTTGTTTGCCATCATCGAGTTGTATTTTTGAAAAATAATTAAAAGAATATAATAAAAAAATGCAAATTCCTGTACTTTAACGAAGAATTTTGCCAAAAATACTTTCAACTAACCTATCCGGTTTTAGTTGATCAGAAACCTACATATATGGATAGGAATATATCTCAGATAGGCTATCGCAACGATTCATGATCACGGCCATTTCCATTTACAGAATCTGTCTGTTTGGCAACAAAAGTAGTAGATAATGTAATAGAACACTGATTAGTTAAAGACGTGTTTAATTTGGTTATTGGTTAACAACGAAATTAACTCGTCTCTAAAGTTTAAGTTTTTTTTTTTTTTAAAGTGATTAAATCATCATGATCTTAGAATTGTAAGGCTTCGATAGCCATTGCTGCTAGAGCTCACGTAGGATTTCCATCTGCAGAATTTTTAATATTTTTTTTTTTCGATTTTGAAACATTGATATCGGTTGGTTGAAATTTCTAAGGATAACCCATTTAAGCTTCTTATAATAAAATGTGATTTGTTTCTTCGTAAAAAAATATCAATACAAATTTTAAATGCAATATTTTTTTATTTAGATACTTAAAAATATCGTAATGCAAAATTGTGACAAAACCAACACAGAAATTGAAGAGATATTCGGGAACATGACAAAAATAAGGCAATTTGTTAAGAAAAACCTGAAAATATTATTTCCGTCATTAAATTATTTTGGCTAAAGCCTGGTACCTGTGCAGTGATATTAAAACTGGTCTTGATAATTATATGTACGAAGTTTAATCAAAAACGATACATTTTTTTTTAAAAACTTGATAAAATCGAAATCTTTTAATTGCAGCAACTCCTTCCAAAAGAGCTAAAATAAAAATCGAATTTTTCCTCCAAGGAATACCTACCATACAAACTCTTCCCACCAAATTTGAAGCAAATCCGTCCAACAAACAAGAGTAAAAAAGAAATTTTTTCAAAAATAATCCATAACTTTATTTCCATTGTTGGAGTTTTTTTTTGTTAAAACATGGTATGCACTATGCGATATCTTGAAAACTGTTTTCGAGAGTACATGAACGAAGTTTAATCAAAATCTTAAGAGTCATTTTCGAGAAGACTTGACAAAACCCAAATTGTTCTATGGCAGCTACCCTTTCTAAATGAGCTAAAACGCAAAACGTTTTTTTTTCTCTAGGGAATCACATAAAAATGCTTCACATCAAATAAGAAGCAAATCTGCCCATTCGTTAAGGCTCTAGCTTGATGTATTTATATCAGGACGCACAGACAAAAAGACCGATGGACGTCTTGAAATCTTGCCAAAAAAGGAAGTAAAAAGGTTTAACATTTTTGGAATGAACCAATGATGCCGCTAAAATTGTTCGTTGTTAAAATATTTAACGGCAGATTTCTTTAAAGACCAAAATTTACTTCATACTCGCCGTACAAAGTTTTTTAGCCACTTGAGGGAAAAATTATTTTTAAGAAAGGTCTACTTTTTTCGAAAAATGGTTATTATTTGTATTTATCAATATTTGGTTTTTGATTTTCTCGAAAACGGTCTAGTTTGATTTATTTAATTTTAATTTTGAAAAGCTTCAAAAAGTTTAAATAGGACTAGTATCGCCCACTGGCTGAAATTCGACCACCGAAAACTCACAAAAAATTGTGTTTAGTTCTTAAATTAATTTTTTTTATATGCACAATTATCAGCGATATAAAAAAACAAAAATGACACAGAGTGTGTTTCAGGTACATATATTCTGCACATCTCCGCAACAATATCTCTCCTACCATCTTACATTTTTATCGATATCGGTTGAATACTTTTTGAGAAAATGGCACCAAAAAAATTTTATTAAAGCTTTTTATGTATTAGTCCAAAAAAGTTAGGATTTGCGCGTCAAAAATTAATTCATGAAATTTTATTGTTGGCATCGACAGTCTCACAAAATTTCCGCGCATTGGTTTTTTAAGGCGACGCATTTGAAGAGAGGGAGGTGGGAGCTTATCAAGCTCAAATATTTGTTTTTGGTACCACACCATGATTTAAGGGTACTTTTTGGCGGTAAATATAAAAATACTAATGTTAAATCCTTTTTATTGACTGATGGCTTTTTTGTTTTAAAGAACAACAAGTAAAATTTATTACCTAAATCCATTATAAAAGAATGGGACATTAATTGACTTTGGAATAAATGTTTTAGTTGACAAGAGCTGTTAGTGAGAAATGCAAGTGCGTGATTATTACCGATACATACATGATCAAATTCTGGGTGCAGTGCATTAACGCCCACGCATTTATCCCCCGCGAGTGATAGTTCCCAAACAAAAAGGAATTAACCCCCGCGGGTGTTAATTCCTTTTTTAAATTGGTAATAAGGCCCACCACAAAAAAAGAACTTAAACGCTGCGGGGGATAATTCCGTGGGCGTTAATGCACTGTACCCAAATTCTGACTCTCATGGCTATTAGCTAAAAATGAGTCTCTTTAAATGAGTCTATACGAAAAGCCTTTGCGGCGATCTTGGGGGACTTTAAATATGTCGTTGAGGGTACAATTCTAGATGTCGATACCAAAAATGAAATTTGTTTTTAAATTAAAATAATGGTTGTATAATTTAATTAGGGTGGATCAAATTCAACCAAGTTGTTGTGATTTTAATGATAGATACCATGAAAAATTTGTTGTTTAAAAATATTAAAAAAGACAAAAACATTTTCTAAAATAATTTGATTTTAATAACAGATTGAAGTTTTGGCTTCAAAATATTGTAGTTTTTGCTGTTTTTTTTTTTAATATCATTTAAGGTATCTCTATAATTTAAAGCTAAGTACTGCTTATCTTCGAAACAAAAGATTTTATCAATTACATACAAGCTCCAATTTTTTTTAGAAAACTAAATTTTAATATATAAATATTAATATAAATTTTATAATATGCTAACCAATTTCTTTCAAGTTCAACGGTTAGAAAATTATGCCCTCCCACAATTTTCCCCACTTATTTCCCATACAATTTCTAAAAACAAAAACATAGGTAAATAAGCAAAATAATTGAAGAAAACATTGAGCGACAAATTTTAAAATGCCGCAACTTATTTTCAGCCAAAATTAACTGATATTTTTAGCCTATTCACCCCAAAACGGGGTCTTAGGCAATGGGTTTACGGAAACTTGAAAAGTGTTCACATCGAAAATTTTCAAGTTTTCATTTGACATTTAAATTTTTTGCTGTGTGCGGGTGGTCTCGACGAAGGGCCGCACCACCCGCTTTGAAAATTTGCAGTGTCAAGTGCCAAGGGGGACAATTTTGGAAAATAGTACTTGGAACATTTATTTTAATTTTTTTTTTCAAAATTTTGAGTTTGAAAATATATATTTCAAAAACTATTCACTAAAGTACCTACTTATTTAAAAAGGAAAGAAGGGGCCTAACCTAACATAAAAACCTAACATAAAAAAATAAAAGTGCATTTCAAATCTCACCGTTGTTTTTTTTTAATAATTTTTACCCCATTATTTTGAAATCTATCGGGTTCTATAAACAGTCGGTCAGGGTAAATGCCACCTTCAATAGGTCTTGGATATACGGATTTGTAATCAGGGGCCCAATATCTAGGAATGGGTAAACAAATTTTTTGGTTCATACGCAAGGATCCTTAAAGTTGTTTTTTCCGGTTTTGAGACGGTCTGGCATAGCAGGAAGAATGCCACACCCAATTGGTCTTGGACATATGGATCTGTGATCAGGGACTCAATACCTAGGGATAGATACAAATTTTTTTTGGTTCATACTATTATCCTCGAAGTTGATTTTGTATGGTTTTTCAAACAGTCTGGCAGGGTAAATGCCACCTTTAATCGATCTTGGACATGCGGATCTGTAACCAGGGGATCAATATCAAGGGGTGGGTAAACAATTTTTTTAGTTCATACAATGATCCACAAAAGTTCATTTTTTGGATTTTCGAAATGCTATTACGCACTTTAGCCACCACTAGGGACTGCAATACTTCCATTCCATTTCTTTCATTAGCCTTACCACACCTTTCGACTCATATCCTTTTTTTTGTCGGTTCACTTTCACACCCCAAAATTTTGCTGTGGGCTCTTACATATTTTTAAATATTTTGAAAAGTAAGAGTCCTAGAATCGGTCGGTTTTCGATTTTTGACCAAGGATAAATAAAGACATTTTAATTTTAAAATATCGTAAAAATATTTGAAAAATCACAAATCTCTTCTTTTGTTTTTTGAAATTTTGATTTGAAAACTAATCTTTCAAAAACAATTTACTTTAATAACTTTATTTAAAAAATAAAAAAAAAGAATGAATTTCTGGTCTTTCTCATGTTGTTGTTCCATTGCTTAATTTTTTTTTTGGAAATTTGGGGGGATAAAGACCCCCGTTTTTATATTCTTATATTAGCCTAACCTACGCGAGGTATGCGATTCTCTTTTCCCCCTGTATAGTTTTGGCCATGAAGGTTGACTACAAATTTTTAAACCAAGTTAATAGCGGGCGGCCGGCGGCGCGGCGGCGGTGGCGTAGTTATTTACAAATCTGTTCCCTACGGTAACTGCAACTGAATTTTCTTTATTTGTCATGTACAATATGTATTTATACGCAATGTAAATGTATTATTTATTTAATTCTTTTGAAAGGCAGTGTTGCTGAATATCCCAAGTGCATATAATGGACTTACAACTGTGAAAATAAATTGTTTCCTCAAAAAAAAAAAAAAAACACTCAGCTGAAAAATGGAAATAAAACAGAAAACGAGATGAATGCTTATATTTATCTTAACAACAAACAAACAATAAAAAAAGAGATTTCTTTGAAAATCCTTCGGGTCTCCCTTATTCTCATATCTGTGAATGAAGGAAAGGAAACCTTGTTGACTGTTTCCATGGCTATTTCCCCTTAGGTTACAATACAATCCCTATATGCATACTATCATATTATATATGAATTCGCTCAACAATAGACATTTCACCACACACACACACACACACACACAAAACACATTACTGTGTATAGTGCATGTGTATTGCACAAGTTTGCAAAACTGTTACCACAAATCAAACAAACTGCAAACGATTAAATTTCGATAACAAAAGAATACCATCGCATAATATCCTTGAAGGGATTTTCCATTTTCTCGATCCTTTTACCGATTTTTATTTAATTTTAGCTGTTTTTATTTGGAAAACATTTCCGCACAAAATTTTTAACCGAAATTGAAATTGAACTGCGAATGCAAAGGAAAGGATACACACACGTGTTGAATGGGTGGAAGAGGTCCTTTTGTATGCTAGTATGTATAAATATGGCTGAAAGCCCCGCAAGGATGAAACGGAAGCCTGCACAAACAACAAAAAAACTCAATGAAATTATCGGTTTTGTGCTTCTAGGGTCTAGTTGAATGTACATTATGTATAGGTACATAGGTAAGGTATGTATGCTTAAGAGCTTGTTCGTTGAAAGCATTTTTGAGGTCCTTTTTATTAAATGAAAAATGTAATTCAACTCACGGTGGCGATTGATCACATCGTAATTGGCGTGAAAATCAATCGGCGGCGGCGAATGCATGCAAATCAAAGGCATATCCCGGTTCCCGATTTGCGAAAACGTATCTCGTTAAAGGATGATAGTAAAATAGATCTCTGCCGAAAGTAAATGGTGTGTTCAGTGCCAAGTACCAACATGGGGTGAGTAGTTAAAGGGGAGGGAGTGTATTGAAATGGGAGGCAAATCAATGCACAAGTAACGCTTGTTCAATGTTCATCGCAAATATTTGCATAATCCTCCTAGGATTCAATGAATTGACAAAAAAAAATATAAAAAATATCTTCACATACACAACGACCCAAGGAAGCGTTGGAAACAAATGGTAAAAAAAAAAATACAAAAAATATTAAAGAAGATTTATTGCACGATGGATAGTTGGTTTGGTTGTTATAAGGATGAACATCAGAATCTCCAGGATATACATATCTACATACATAAAGTTTGCTATTGCTATTTGCTACAGGATACACTGGAAAAGATTTTTGTGTACACAAAATAGCATTTTGTTTGGATTGTTTATTCGCAAAAATAAAATAAGAAAAAGATCACTCTGAAAAATTGCAGACAAAACGTGTCTTTCTATGCGCGACTTAAGCATAAGGAGACTTAAGCAACACAAAATAACGTTTGTGAATTGGCATTTTGCATTTCTACGCGTTAAAGAACAACGGCTAGAGGCAAGATTTACATAATACATATAGCAAGTTGGTTTGTATATTGTTTTATGTGAGCTGAACGTGATGCGTATGATATTGGTTTTCGCTTTATATGCGGGCTTTGGTTTACAACAAACATATAACTAAGGTGACTTGGGTATTTATATTTGTAAAGCTACATTATTTGTTTATGGAATATAAGTGAACTTTGATATATGGTTAATGTCAATAGTTATAAATTTGATACAGATATCATGGTAAAATGCAATCTTTGAAGAATTTAAACGGGGTATGAGCTATGAGAAAATACAAAGTGATGTATGCAATATAAATAATACCAAATAATAGCCAGGGGTGTTCTTTGTCTCTATAGATATTCTAAAAGGGTTCCATTGGAATTTAATAGCTTATGGATATCTTGTAATTGCTTACTGCGTTTGGAGATGTTTAAATATTAGTTATAAACCGAATGTCAGACAGTCATGCAAACAAAAAATGTTATAGATCGATAGATAGATAAATTCTTTATTATACAAAAACAGGTTTAACAATATTTCTTTACTTAAGAATAAGAACACGGCTTTTCTGCCGTCTGCCTGATGACATTTTATTTTAGCGTTAATAAAAAAATAAATAATCTCATAGTAAACCAATATTTAATAATCAATAGTTATTAAAATTATAAGTTAACAATATATAATAGTTCGAAGATACATTTCTACTGATTGATAATAATTTTCTCTAAATAATTGATAGCGTTAAAACAATTTTAATATGATTTGAAACACAAAAGGTTGTCAATTTTGAAATGATTTGAAACACAAAAAGATACCAATTTTGAAATGATTTGAAATATAAAAAGTTTTACAATTTTAAAATGATTTGAAACACAAATTTTAATTTTTTTTTAATTTTAAAGTGATTTGAAAAACACAAATATACCAATTTAAAATGATTTTAAACAAAAAGTTTTACATTTTTCCAATTTTAAAGTGATTTGAAACACAAAAATATATCAATTTTAAAATGATTTGAAACATAACAAGTTTTACAATTTTTCAATTTTAAAGTGATTTGAAACACGAAATAGCGTGCCTTAAACTGCAGTAACTGGTTGAACTAAAGGTTTTAAGTTTCGAAATTGTTGCGAAAAGTTAAGGCGTGTTTGCAATACTTATATAAAGTAGACCAGCCTAGTGCTCCGTTTAGTATTTCATAGAGTCGACTTGGAGAAAGGTAACTCTCATCAAAACATAACCGACGGATTTCCTGCAGTATAGGACAGATGGCAATAAAATGGTTTATATCTTCATTTTCTCGTCTGTTGCAAAGATTACAGATTTGAGGTAGGTCAGGTCGATGAGGCATAAAGTTTAGGTTAAAAACTTCAATACGTGCCCTAAAAATGTAGCTAATAACTTCGACAGAGAATTCGTTGCTGAAATAGTTCTTTTCTGAAGATATCTGGTGATTGAGGTTCCTGTATGTATTTCAAGACGATGTAGAGGTTGCGTGTAAATCGTTTCATCTATTTTTGCAGTAACATCTGCAAACATACCCTGCCATTCATCAACGTTAGATTCCATTAGTGATAGATGAGATTCATGGGAATGGGCTATTTCATTCCATTCCTTGAATGGAGAGGCGTTAGTTTGCAGAAGTCTTACCATTATAGACTTGTGAAGACTTCTTCCACTTCTTTTCATCACTCTTATCAAATAATCATAGTTAGCTTTCAGATTTTGTATGTAAAGAGGCATTATACCAGATTCCACATAGATGGCATAGTTTGGCGTTGAATTAGGCAGTTTGAATAAGCGTTTAAAGAAATATCTCTGCAACGTTTCAAACACCTCGAAAAAAATATAACCAAAAACCTGGGCACCATAGCACATACATTTGTTGACCGTTGCGTGAAAAACACGGTATTTTGACGCGAGATCGATGTCCTGGTTTGAAAAAAACTTAGGCCATATTATACTCAAAGCCAGTTTGGCCTCAGTGCTTTTTTGTTTTGTGTGTTTTGAAAAATTGAGATTATGCGTGATTAAAACTCCCAGGTACTTAAATTCTTGCACAACTTCAATAGCCACATTATTGAGCGACCAAATTTCTTCGGGCTGCCTTCCTCTTTGACGCGCTTCAAAAATCATCACTTTAGTCTTGCTTGTATTAACGACTAACCCCCATTTCTCGCCTGTTTAGCCTGTTCCGCCTGTTTATTTACAACTGCAGGGTGAAATGGTTGTCAGCCAGTAATACTAAGTCATCAGCTTAGAGCAGGACTTTCACTTGTATATCGGCAAATGGTATTCCTCCTGGAAGTACATCACAAATATCATCAATATATAAAGCAAAAAGTAATGGACTTAAAATGCAGCCTTGCGGGACACCTGTTGTTGTTTCAAACCATTCCGAGAAATCCGACCCATCCCATACCGTAGCACTCGATGAAACAAGAAAGTTAAAGTACATCATCAAGAATTTCCGGGAGATTCCTAGCGTGGAGAGCTTGTACATCAAAGCCTGTCTATTTACTTTGTCGAATGCTGCTTTGAAGTCAACGAAGCAAGCGTATAATTTTTTCTTTTTTTCAATTGACTTTCTAGCAAACTTGTCAATGCAAAGATATGGTCCATAGTTGAGAAACCTGACCGAAACCCGGCTTGAAACATACTTAGAAGATTTGTGTTGTCGATCCATTTCGTAAGCTTCTCGTAGAGAATTGAAGTAAAAATCTTCCTCAAAGTGCTTAGAATAGAAATTCCTCTGTAGTTTTCTGGTAAGTTTGCATTTCCGCTCTTGTGTATTGCAAAAATAACTGCTTTGTTGAAGTTGTTTGGCACATACGATTCCATATATAATCTGTTGAAGTATAGCAGAAGATAATTCTTTAATTGGTCGATACTATTTTTGTAGAATTCTACTGGTATACCATCTATGCCAGGTGCTTTGTTGTTTTTCATCTTATGAAGAGCTGATTCTAACTCAAACAAAGATATTGGGCCATCCAGTTCATCAACAATAACGTTGGGTAGAGCGTAAGAGAAAGTATGGTGATTCACGTCAGCCGACAAAAGAGTTTTAAAATGTGCTGCTTGTGCCTCAGCTTTGAGAGTATTTACCATATTTCGATTACGTCCACCCAGCTCACGAACATTATTCCAAAATGTCTTTGAATTCTTACATTCAGATAGTGTTTTTGCTTGATTTTTCAGATACTCCTTTCTTTTTTGCTGCACACAGTATTTTGAATTCCTTGTTCACATGTAAGTAAATATTTTTGAAAAATAAGGCATCTGTAGATCGGAATAGTTTGAGATATACGAAAGATAGATTGCGGAGGCTCTTACAATCATTATCGAACCATATGTTCCGTGGAGTAAAGGAATGAGTGTTGATGAATGTTATACCTATCACACGAGAGTTATCTATAAAAATACATAGATATTAAGATATTGAGGTCACACAGAAAGAAACAAATAATAATAATAATCAGCTACATATATACAGTGTCGGACAAAACAAAAATACTCTATTTCACTTGGTTTCATTGGTTTATTGTGCCCTTGAGAAACGTGGGCTTAGCCTTTTGCGTCATTCTGTCAGAACATTGCAGATTAAGCTTCTGGATTCGTCCGAAAATAACACTGCTTTCTATTTGGCAACGGTCCAGTATATGGGTCCGAATGAATGAAGTAAGTCCGCAGACCGAAAGGCAAAATGCTAAGCCAACGTTTCACAAAGGCACATTAAACCACGGAGGAGAATTGTTTTGGCCTAGGGATGTTTTTCTAGTCAAAGAATCGGCCCAACTCATAAGATAGATGGTATAATGGATCGTTTTGTGTATGATGACGTCCTTCAAAACATGTTGCTGCCACACGCAGAAGTAGAAATGCCCTTCAAATGGACATTCCGATATGACAACGATCCAAAACATACAGCTAAATTAGTGCAAAATTGGTTTTTGGAAATTAAAATCAACGTTTTGAAGTGGCCGGCACAGTCACCTGACCTCATTCCCATAAAAAAACCTATTGGAAATTATAGATCGCCAGATTCAACGTGATAGCTGCAAAAACAAGGATTTTCTTGTTGTTCTAACAAAAATTGATTGAAAGTATCCCCCAGGAAATCATAAAGAACTTGATTGAGTCAATACCTGGTAGCTGTCAAGCACCAGTTATCAAAAATAGTGGCTTCATAACAAAATATTGGAAAACAAATAAAGAATTTAACTATGTGCCTTAGGTTTGTCGCAATTGCTTTTAATATTTTTTTGTTGTATTTCCTTTACTGTGTAACTAATATATTTTTTTTCTTTGTGATTGAAGAGCTTATGTATGCCTACATTAACCACATAAAATTCATTTAAATATATTCAAGTTTAGAAATTTACCTAAGCAAAATGTAACCAAGTGGAATTGAGTGCTTTTGTTGTGTGCGATGATGCTTGTAAGTCTTTAGGTCTTTTAAATGCAATGTACGACACTAGTTTGAAGGAATAGAAGGAGAGGAAAGAATTTTTGTTGGCACACCGGATTGAGAATAAGCTGTTGATTATCTCATTAAATCCACGGGAAATTGTGGAATATAAAAAAGAATGCAGACATCCATCAGGTTAGCATTCAAACAGTATTTCCCCTATGTCATTACCACCCGCAATTAGTAAGCAGGAAAGTCGAAGAATTTATCAACGTTTCATTACAAGCGTATTCAATTTATTCTGCGAGCTTATTACATTTTTGAAGCATTTCATTTTTACTTGCGATATACAGGGTGTACCATTAACAATTGTCTAAACTAAAACTGGTGAAAAAGTTTTGGATTCGTAAAAAAACCTCAAACTATAAATAATTTTCCCTAACATTACGATGATAAAGAACGCGAAAAAAGTCGGTCTCGCAATTTTGTCTGCATGTCTGTACCCTGCAGCCTAAGCGGCTCTATAAATTTTCTTCAAACTAATATCTTATTTTTGAGTTTAATGCCCACAACTTTTTTTTTATTTTTTTTAGGGCGAAAAATAAAGATACTTGTCATACAATTTGTTTTTTTTTAGCCAAACAGGGAAATATTATTTTTCTCTTTTTCTCAAATACAACTTCAACGATTTTCTTAAAACAAAAATTAAATAACTAAAATAAAAAAGACTACTTTTTGGTATTTTTTTTTTTTAATTGTTATTTTCTAGTACAACAATTTGTTTGGTTTTTTAATTTACTCGAAAACGCTTATTTTAACATTTTTATTTTTTTTCCGTTGAAGCTTCTACAAAGTTTAAACATTTCTTAAAAATGTTCTTTCAATTTAAAAAAACCATCTTTTTTTTTAGAAAACGACTTTGTCAATTTTTGTAAAGCGTTGTTAAAACTAGTTTTTTATTATCTTCTGGGATATTTCAAAAAATCATGTTTCCAAATTCAAAAATAACGGTACCTTCTATACGTATATTTTAAAAATGTTAAAAGAAAAATATTTTATAAAATATATTCCAAACCGGCTCCAAGAATTTTATATTTGATCATAACATTCTACTTTTTTAATTTTAATATATTTTTTTTTGCACTCTTATTAACAGTACTTTTCTTTCCGCGCAGAAAAACAATCCAGTTTTCAACAAGGCACTTGAGAGTTTTACATAGATTCAAGCAAGGGGTTAACAAGGGTTAGCAAAGGCTAGAACAAGGGCCTTGGAAAAAGTGTCGTATGATACTGAAATTGCATATGGTGATTATAAAATGTTTGTTTTTGATGAGAAGAGACATTCCTGATGGTGTAGCGAAATATGTCAAACAAGTTTTTCGTTTTACTAGGGAGGGCCTCACAAGCGTAAGAAAAGATTCGCCCATCTAAATTTTTGGTACTGAAATTCAGATAGAAAATTATTGAATTGATTTCTTACTTTTATAAAAGCTGAAGCACTTAACTTTGTTTTCTCTTTAAAGGCATTTTTTTTGAGAAAATTGCTTCTCCTGCGTGAAAGAAAATCACGCGACTTTGATCTTTTTCTCGACTAAGCTTAGACGCCATAGTTTTTGTTTTTGTCGCACATCTTATGCGAATAAACCTGTTTTTTTAGATTAGATTCTTTATAGTAGGGTGGGGCAGATTCGACAGATTTTCTGTAAATTCCTTATAAATTTTTAAAAAATGCTTTTTTGAATGAGATTTTTTGAATGATTTTTATTTGAATTTAACCATTTTACTCAAGGAATTTACAAAGCTTGAAGACTTTACTCAAACCTGTGAGTTTAAAAAGGATATGTTAAAAAACTAATTCAAAATGTCGAAAGTTGCCCGTAGGTGGGCCACTTTCATCGTACACGTGGGCACATTCGACGAAAATGTAGATGACACAGAATGTAGGACAAAAAAGATATAAAAATAAATAATAAAATATAGAAAAACAAATCAATCTTATATCAAAAAACATAAAAATTAAATTAGGTACTTCAGAAATTAATGTTTAAATTAAAATAAAAATCACATTCAATACGTGAATAAACAGTTCTCCGACTTTCCATCCATTTTTGCTCAGTAGACCAATACAGTTGCTGGGACCGTCTTTAAGAAATTCACCCTTAAATCTGATCCTAGGGAAGACATACACTGGAGGTAGAGCCCAACCAGCAGCATTAACAATCCCTACAACTGTAACAAGAGTCCCCCTCTCTGGCTTGCAGAGCGTTTCCCTTTTTCTGATATTACCTAAGTTTTAGTTTTGAGTCAACAATTTCAAAATATTGTGCTAAGACCATTGAAATACCAGTTTCATCCAAATTAAAAATACTTTTAGATTCAAATTGATGCTATTCGTAGAGTCTTATTAAATTTGTAAAGAATTTCTCCACGGAAATTTTTGTATAACCTCTAAATCTTGCTAAGCTTATATTTTCGGTTCTACTGTAAAAATACGTATATGATATGAGAGAACAATGTGACCAACAAATACATTAAAATTTTGATTTAAAAATCAACTCTCTTTTCACAATTGGAAATGTCGAATGTGCCTCACCGTCGAAAGTGCCCCACCTACCATACAGGAAATATAGCAAAAAAACAATGACAATCGATATATGGAACGAAAAACAGGGCGGCTGAATTTTGTATACCTGTAAGAGGGCTATTAAAAAAGCTTATGTTGAGTTTTCGGGACGCCATCCCCCTGGGGAAATCCGCCATTTTGGAAAACGCGAAGTGATCTATATCTCCGAAACTGTTGATCTTAGATGAAAAATTGTAAGGCCAAGCTTGTAGGCAATTAAAATATCCTTCGTTCACAAGTACATTTTTTGTCGGTGCGGGCGATATTTTCAAGGTTATGTCGTCTTGTTATTTGTTTTTTTTCACATTTTTCTCATTTTTGTCATTCTCTAATAAGCTCACGTGAATTACTTTGTAAATCAGAATCTTAGAACACTAAATTTCCAACATTTTGATATATTTTTAAAGATGATGCCATATCAAAGTCAAAAGTTACGGTTGCGCTAAAATGAAAACTCTGGAGTAAATAAAATACTAAATTGTTATTAAAATTAAAACAAATACCAAAATGGCTGTAACTTTTGATTGCGGAATCACATCATCTTCAACAATATATAGAAATCATGGAAATTTAATGTTCTAAAAATAAAAATGCTTTTTTAAGATTTTTAAATAAGTAATGACTTAATCGACTTAATCCTGTATTTAATTAATTAAAATAATTAGGTAGATTAAAATTTAGAGTGAAATTATGCATCGACACCAGTCTTAAGACTGTATATTTTTTTGTTTTTAACTTTGAATCTACTTTTACAAGTCTGTAAGCATAATAAGGTAACTTTTGAAGCAATTTTTGTTTAAAAGCAAGTATTTATTGAGCATACTTACTTACTTTTGATGGCGCTCACAGCCCAGGATGGGCTTCGGCCTCAACTAACAAGCCCCTCCAGCCAGCTCTGTCCCTAGCTAGCCGCTTCCAGTTGCGCACACCGAGTGCTTTGATGTCGTCATTCACTTGATTGCGCCACCTGTTACGGGTTCTTCCTTTGCTGCGTACCCCATCGGGGTTGGATTCGAAGACTCGTCGGGCAGGTGCGTTGCTGTCCATACGCTCCACGTGCCCCAACCATCTAAGCCGCTGTATTTTCAGCTTTTTGACCAGGTCAACGTCGCTGTATAGCCCGTATAGCTCGTCGTTGAATCTTCTCCTCCATACTCCTTCGATACACACCGGACCGAAAATCACACGAAGAATCTTCCTCTCAAAGCACCCTAGCAGATTTTTATCCGAATCTTTCAGTGTCCATGCTTCTGACCCATAAAGCAGGACCGGGATGATTAGGGTTTTGTATAAAGTCTCCTTGGTTCTCTGAGAGAGGGCCTTACTACTTAAATGCCTTCTTAGACCGAAGAAACAGCGGTTGGCAAGAGTAATTCTTCGCTTGATCTCTGCACTGATGTCATTATGCGATGTAATAGTGGAGCCCAGGTAGACAAAGTCCTTGACAACTTCGAAGTTATATCTGTCCATCGTGATATTTTGCCCGAGTCGACGATGTTGAGATTCCTCTCTCGATGACAGCATATACTTCGTCTTGTCCTCATTAACCGCCAATCCCATTCTAGCCGCCTCCGATTCAATGCTCGCAAATGCCCCTGCCACAGCTCGCTTCGTTCTGCCGACAATGTCTATGTCATCCGCATATGCAAGCAATTGAACGGACTTTTGATAGATTGTACCGCTGGTGTTGACATGTGCGTTGCGTACAATGGCTTCAAGAACGATGTTGAATAGGTTGCATGATAACGCGTCGCCTTGCCTCAATCCTTTCTCAACATCAAAGGAATCGGTGGTGTTCTTACCAATTTTGACGGAGCAGCGAGATTTCTCCATCGTCATCCTGCACAAGCGGACGAGTTTGGCAGGGATGCCGAGACTCGACATGACTCTGTATAATTCGTCCCTTTTCACGCTATCATACGCGACTTTAAAATCGATAAAAAGGTGGTGTGTATCGATCTGGAATTCCCGGGATTTTTCTAAAATCTGTCGGAGTGTGAACATTTGATCGACGGTTGACTTGCCTGGCCTAAAACCGCACTGATAAGGGCCGATCAGATCGTTGACAAAAGGTTTTAAGCGGTCACACAGGATGGCCGACAACATTTTATAAGCGACGTTTAGGAGACTAATTCCTCTGTAGTTGGTACATTTCAGAACATCTCCCTTTTTATGGATGGGGCACACTATACCGAGGTTCCATTCATCGGGCATACTTTCCTCCGACCAAATTTTGCAGATGAGCTGGTGTATGCTCCTAGCCAATTCATCTCCCGCTGATTTAAATAGTTCGGCTTGTAAGCCATCCGCACCTGCAGCCTTGTACGACTTAAGTTTGGATATCGCCAGCTGAACTTCGGTTAGGTCGGGTGGACGGAACTCTTGGCCATCATCGTCCAAGTTGAATGGAGCGTTCTGCCTATTAGCGGCATCTTGGCTGTCTTCGCCATTAAGCAGTCTAGAGAAGTGTTCTTTCCAGATCCTCAGCACTGACTGTGTGTCTACTACCATATTCCCACTCTCATCTCGGCAGGCTTCCGTTCTAGCCTTGAATCCTTGGGTGGATCGCTTCACCCTCTGATAAAATTTTCGAACATCTCCCCTACCGCTACAACCCTCAATAGACTCTACCGCCCGCTTCTCGTGCTCTCTCTTTTTCCTCCTGAGAAGTCGGCGTTCCTCTTTTCGTTTCAGCCCGTAGAGCTCCCGGGCCACTCTCTCAGCAGCTCTTGTTCGAGTCTGCAGCATTGCCTGGTAGGCCTCGTCCTTAGCTGCATGCGCTAGCCGGCACTCCTCATCGAACCAGGGGTTTCGTTGTATTCGCCTAGTGAAACCCAGCACATCAGAGGCGGCACTTCTAATGGCTTGTTGACAGTGTTCCCACTGGTCCTCTGGACTTGATGCTGGTAGCGGACCTCCTGAGAGATTAAGAGTTACGTGGTCTGCAAAAGTTCTGGCAGTCTCTTGCGATTTAAGCTTCTCGACATCGAATCTTTTCACAGCATCTGCTCTGCGTTGTCGCGTCATGGATATCCGCATACGTAGTCTAGCTACCACCAGGTAGTGATCCGAGTCAATGTTGGCCCCTCGGAACGTTCGGACGTCCAAGATACTGGAAGCATGTCTCGCGTCTATCGCAACGTGGTCGATTTGGTTGACGGTTACTTGATCACGCGACGAAGTAGGTGCTTGAGATGATGACATTTCGCCCCGCCGCAAAGTCTGCCAGCCTGTGTCCGTTGCCGGAAGTTTCGTCGTGTAGGCTGTGTCCTCCGACTATCGAACCAAAGATGCCCTCCTTTCCGAATCTTGCGTTGAAGTCACCAAGAATGATCTTCACGTCGTACTTCGGGCACATATCATACGTTGTCTCCAAGAGATCGTAGAATGCTTCTTTGGTTGAGTCTTCTCTCCTTTCATGGGGGGCGTGAACACAAATCAGCGAAATGTTCTTAAATTTGCCTTTGATGCGGATTGTGACCAGGCGCTCGCTTACACTTCGGAAGCCCAAGACTTCTTGCCTAAGTCTTCCCCTTATCACAAAACCACAACCCAAGAGCCGCTGACCCGGTTCCTTCAAGCACCCGCCGTAGTAGATGTCACACGTTTTCAGTCTCCGTACGCCCTCTCCATCCCATCGCACTTCCTGGATGGCTGTTACGTCAGCCTTTAGCCTGTCCAGGTTCTCCACTAATTGTTCGGCTGCACGTGTTCTGTATAAGGACAGGACGTTCCACGTGCAGATCCGAAATTCATTGTCCTTGTTTCGTTTGCTGGGGTCGTCAACTTCAAAATCATCCATATCCGAGGCTTGTTGTTGTTTCGGAACAACTTTTTTTTACGTGGTAGGGAAGTTACCCCGACGCACAACCCCCGACCCGGAGGACCAGACCCTTCGTATAACTCCAAGGGTAGGGAGCCGGATAAACCGCTCCTTATAGGCCTGAGCTACAAATATGTCGTAGTAGCCCATATAAGGTGTTCACTAAGTAGTTCAACCTAACTGGAACTGTAGACGCCACCGTTGATTCCATCTAGAGAATTCGTCCGCTGCCGCCTCGATGAAAGGAGAAGTGCCTTAGTGGGAACACTCCTCCCCCCCCTCTCTCGTTGGCTGTCCCCAACAGCTTTCCACGGGGATTTAAACCCCGTCTCCAGCTGAGGTACTAGACACCCGATGTTCACCACGTGGAGGTGAGAGTAGGAGTTGGTAGACAGAGGTGGATTTTGAGAAAAACCTGTGGACGCTTGTGTCCTCTTGAATGCACATAACTACCCTTTTGAACATCATTTATTGAGCATAGGACACTTTATTATATATTTTATTAAAGGCTGTAAAAAAAGCTTTTCGATGGCGCTAAAAAAGTATACGTCAGCACTGAGTTTTTTTAAAATATTGGTGTGCAAATGCAGTGCTTAAAACGGTTTTAATCAAGACTTTAAAACTTAATATCTCAAAATGTATGGAACGAAACATAACAGCTTTGCTATTATTTAAAAGACGAAACAATTACCTTTTATTTGGCAATAATATTATTGTCCTACGTTCCTTATATGAAAAGTTATGAGTAGTTATTTTGAAAAAAAAAACTAAAATATGGTGTTTGAAATACTCATGTTCAAGTGGCCATATCTCTGTTCTCCGGTGGTTTTGGTTCTTGCCGCCATATAATGAAATAAAGTACTCAACAATACCTTTCAGTTGAGATATATTTTAATTCTTTTGGATCAACGACCAATTTGCCCATCATTTATTATGATTATGACCACTTTTTACTTCAAATCGATAGGTTCGGAGATATATTCCCCTACTGCGATTATCAATCACTGATTGATAGTTGATAAATATTAAAATTTTGCATTTTAGAAGGCAATTAATTCAAAATCTAATCAAAATATTATCGATTTTTGCCAATTTTCTTGTAATTAACGACGGCCGGCATCATTCTCAATGACCAAAACTTTTAGCGGTTGCCATGTTTAATATCGAATTTCATTATTTATCAACTATCAATCTATGATTGACAATCGCAATAGGGGTGATAGATCAATTCGCGTTTTCCAAAATGGCGGAGTTTCCCAAGGTGATGGCGATGCCGTCCCGAAAAACTGAACAGAAGCGTTTCTAATAGCCCCCTTTGCAGGTATAAACAATTCAGCCGTCCCGTATTTCGTTCCACAAAAAAGTCTAATTTTCCTGAGCTCTCATCACGTAACTCTGACGACATCGTTTTCGATATCGTTATCGATAGCTATGCTTCACGTTACGGTTCGCGTACACTGAAACCGATTAACCGACCGATTTCGGATCGGAGCTAAACGAACGAATGGCTTGGACGTTTGTCTGCATACACTACTGCCGTTTTCGCCCGATGCCTGTTTTTAACAATGCCGATTTTAAAGAATGCCAGTGGGAGTGTGAAACGTAAAAAATAAACGTGGCTCTATTATAACACAATAAATTAGCTATTCACTATTAATTTTATCTTATTTTAATTTAATTTCCTTTTATTCTGGCAAGAAATAACTGAGAAACTGACGTAAAATCCAAAGAAGTTCGGATTTGTCGGTTGATCGGTTATTAACGGCCGACATCGGACGATGTTAGAACACAAAACGTCTATCGTTCAAACGATATCGAATTGACGATTTGAGTTTTGCTTCATGTAATTAAAAAAGCTGTAATTTCATATCGTCTCGACGATATCGACTTCTCGATACCTATTTAGCTATCGTCTTGGTGTGTTTTGTTAGTTTTAGATGTAATTTCTTACATTTTACGAGTCGAAAGCAAATTTTGGCACTGGATGTATAATAACAAATATATTTATGAGGGTTTATAGGTGCATGTGTCGTGATATCGAAAGCGAGTTTACCTACCCAAAAGTGCTTATCATACATCGTCGGAGAGGTTATTGCATGTACTTCGTTGTGTTATATGGCTGTTAAAACGTGTAGATTTACAAATCGGTAAATAGACCAATAATGCAATTGTTGACTGGTCTACCAACTCAACTCGAATAATGTGTCATAAGTCGTCGTTCAAAGGGTTATTGTGGCTTCATTTCATTATATGGCCAGTAGTTATAAACCGTGGGGTTCGAGAGTTTTGCGGCTTTAAAACCACAACAAACATCACTAATGCAATTCTCATTGTTAACTAGTACCTATACCAACTCAGCAGTATGTCATACATTGTTGGAAAGCTTATTTTGTGTACTTTCATGCATCATCATTATGCATCGTTGAAAAGGTTCTCGGCGTTTTGAAGGCCAAATATCTCTGGAACGCTATGATCTACAGCTTAAAAGCCATTTAATCAAATGAAAATGAATTATACACAATAGGCTTTTTAACGTTGAATGAGACATCTGTTTAGACATCTGTTTGCTGTCAGCTTTTGTAATTACATCACTCAAATAACTAACATTTATCATACATAGTAAAATGTTCCGACGCAACATTTTATTTATCCAAACGACCCCCACGACCGAATTGAAAATTAAATAAACACAAATGCTAAGCAATAAGACATCAAATACGTATAATTTTAAAATTGCCACAAAATCTAATAGCAAACAAAACGAATTTCCTATTGATGACAGACATTTTGTTGATGTTTTATATTTCAGACATGTTTCTCAGAGGTTCTCAAACTACAACAAACGAGAACGATAGACGACACGAGAGTAGACGTATTACGTGAAGCAAGCTATTGACGATATGCTTTCTAGCTATCGTCTTGACGATAGTCGTCTGAAAAGTTACGTGATGAGGGCCCTGTACTAATATTCAAAATAAAAATTGTGTACATACATAAGTCATTATTGAGAAAATAGAAAAAAGAATAATTTAAGGCATGACATTTATGTCGTCTGCCTAAAAATGTTATACGTATCGCAAGTAAAAATCATGACGCAGTTAAAGCCTATCACTTTCCGCCCTTAATCATATACCTTCTAACTAGTGCCGTGCATTGCATTTAAAAGACCTGAGGTCCCACAGGCATATAGTTAAAATTATTATTATTATAATTATTGTTATTATTTTTATTGTTATTATACTTGCAATAAGATCGACATCCTTTCAATATTTTTCCAATTCAACAGCTGAACCGGACACAGTCACATTTACTACAAAAGTGCATTATTTCAAAATGAGAATATGAAAAGTTGTAATTTTCATGAAACTCGTACAAAGTGATTTATAACAAAAAAATATCGGCTCTATATGTACTTCCTTTAACGGAATAAAATAAAAAAATAATATAATAATATATGTACATATAGTACATAAAAAAAAGTCCAACTTACCTTCTTGTAATTCCAGTTTAAAAACACCTAGGTATAACAGATAACAGATTGCATTTTACAGTGAAGTCGTTAAAAAGTTTTACAGCAAGGTCCATACACCGGGCGATTATTCTTTCCAAAAATTGAGCACTCAGAAAGAAAATCAAAAAATACATACCCACATACCCAAAAAACTAGATATTGTTTTTTTTTTCTTTCAATCGTGAGAGGGGTTCATAAAGACTGTTCAGTATGCTTTTCGACCGCCTAGCTCTTTTGCGTTGACCGCCGTCTTGAATTTAAGGTAAACCAGTTTTTGTTAAATAACCCACCTATTTTCAAATGTTGGCAAAAAGTGTTTAGAATCTAATTTTCTACAACTTTGATTTCAAATATTTTTTGTCTACGTTGATACATTTCGAAAATGCGAAAATATGATTAAACTTAGAACGGTTTATTACTTTTTTTCAGGCGGACATACAACAAGAAACTGCGATAACTTAGGCGACAAAAAATAGTAATGAATTCTTATATAAGGGTTAAACACGAGTATTTTTTTATATGGGAGAGCGGTCTAACTCCCCCAGACAAAAGGAGCACTTTTCTAAAAAAAAAATACTATATAAAAAAAAAAAAATTGAAACGACGGAACATCTGCAATAAAGTACTATACTGTTTTTGGAAGCCAGAAGTCTGGTCTCTTATATTATTGGTAAATCAACTCATTTCTAGAAACAGTTTTTGAAAAATTGAAATCAAACTCAAAACGTTGAGAACAAAAATGGAAAAATATCATAACCAATATACCATTAATTCACGATGGTGCCTAACGCAAAAGATCTAGGCAGTCGAAAAGAATTTTGAACACTCTTTATGAACCCTTCTTATGATTAAGTGAAAATAAGATGATAAGTAAGGGTGGCCGATAATTTTTAAAAGTGACTTTATGAAAACAGAACTAATTTTTGGAAAGATAGGAAACTGTGGAAGTATATTCAAAATGTATCCCTAGTTAAAATGCTCGTTTTTGAAACAAAAAAAAAATAAATAAAAAAAAACATACCATAATTTTGGAGGCAGAATCAACGTAGCTGAAGCTGTAGGGAGATTTACACTTTACAATCTGAGTCTTCATATCCATGTTTTTTTTTGTGGTCTGTTCTTACCTTTCCATTTTGTTGATATTATTTTTCCGTTACTACAACTGTTCTTCTTCTATGACGGCCGGTGGCAAAAGTATAAGTAAATTTGAAAATATTTTTGTAGGACTTTATTTTCTCTTTGGTCGAATTCCTCGTCCCCGATTCTCTTGTACCTACATGATGCGGTTTGTTGCGCATTTCTGCAATAAAAAATAACAACAGCAACCAAGCCAAAGCGTAAACCACGGCTACATCTCGTCCATCTCGTCCCAAACGACGAAAATTCACTTCCTTTTTGAATTGGAATTCGGCTTGCTGTTGAGAGTATACGATTGTGCCCCCGGATGTAGCTGATGGGCGAACGCTACCCGTCTTTCCTTTTCCGTTTGACTGTTCGATATGATGCTGACGCTGATGATGATGTATAGTTGCTGGATATTTTACTCTGCCGGATAAGCGGAACTCAAATGAAAAAAAAAAAAAATAAATAAAAAACAAGAAAAAGGACTTCAAAGAAACTTTAGCAGGAAGCACCGCTAAAAGTAGGATGAAAGGAGAAGAAGGACGAATGCGGACTGGCCCTTTTTTTGACGGGGGGGGGGGGGGGAAGTGGTTTGGGCAGCGGATATGATATGATGACGATGGCGGAGAAAACAGTTAAGGCCGCAAAATAAATATCAACATCAGAACAGACAACAACGTCGACGACGGACGAGATTACGGGACTATACATTGAGAAAAGTAAAGCATCGACCAACATCAGGAATCCCAGGAATCACTTTCTCTCGTGGAAATATATTATGCAGAGAGCAGGCAAAAGCAAACAACAGGTGAATTTAAGGTTACATTTTCATTTCTCATTCGTTTTAATCTTTTTTGGTCGGCTTTCCGGTTTCGGTGTTTTTGTGTGTGTTGGGGTTTTGTTGGTTTGGGACGATGAGCCAAGGACAAAAATCCGAGGCTAAGGGGTTTTATTCTTATATTCCATTCGTTTTTCGGATGCAATTTCCGGTTTGTTTGCGTTGTGAAAATTGTTATGGGCTTACCTTGGAAAATCCGTCTTGACGAGCATTCATTTGTCAAGATTATGTATGTATATACAAATGATAGGAATGTACTTTGTTTATGTTGTAACCACATTTCTTATGGCTTTATTGTAGATACTTAATACTTAATACTTAATTGAATTGAAATGGAATGGGATGTATATCTTTATATTTTTGTATTTATCTGAGAAAGTGTGAAATCTGTGCAAATGAGTACTGAAACATTTTTGTTTTATTATACACTAGCTGACCCAGCGAACTCCGTTCCACCCAAATGTAATAAAAATAAAAATTCCGAGCCTGGCGCATGCTGCTTAATGCACTTAATTCGGTCAATTCAAATACTGTTTTCAAAATTCTATTAAAAGCAAAAGAAATAACTGAAGTATAACAATTGTCTTTGCGACTTATTAATTCTCAAGACGCAGGGGAAACCGAAGACGCTTAAAAACGAATGTCAGGTCGCTCGAATGGCAAATTTCGTGGTATAGTTTGTGGCTTCATTTTCATCTATCAAGGATTCGATGGATTTGTATAAATAAAACCCTTCGGGGATTTGATTTTGACTGAATAAATTCAAATCATCGACATCCTAGTTTTTCGCAGCCAAAATCGATCGCGCCTTCAGCTAATTGTGGCAAAATTTCGGTGGAAATTCAATCAGGCCGGTCATTAAGTCGACTGGAATTACGCCATTTGCCATTGCCAACAATTGCCTGGAGAACTCTGCCATTTCGTCAAGCAACTTGCATGTTTGTTTTCAATTGCAATTTCTTCACACATACCCACAAGGCCGACGCGCTCGGGCAAGTGTTCAATTCATCAGTCGGATTTTATTTTGAAACGACAGGCAGCCTATGAAGCAAATAACCTGACAGCATAATCATTGCGCCACTGAGTCGGCTTTCATAATTTCGTATATCTTTCAACATGCGATTCAGGGCTTCCCATGCACGTTTGTCAGCCATTGGGCACTTGTCGTAGGACATCTGTCACTTTGACATCTGTCACTTTGACATCTGTCACTTTGATATCTGTCACTTTGACATCTGTCACTTTGACATCTGTCAGTTTGACATCTGTCATTTTGACATCTGTCACTTTGGTATCTGTCACTTTGACATCTGTCAGTTTGACATCTGTCACTTTGACATCTGTCACTTTGTCATCTGTCAGTTTGTTATCTGTCACTTGGATATCTGTCATTTTGACATCTGTCACTTTGACATCTGTCACTTTGACGTCTGTCACTTTGACATCTGTCACTTTGACAACTGTCACTTTGATATATGTCACTTTGACATCTGCCACTTTGACCGCTGTCACTTTGTCATCTGTCACTTTGACATCTGTCACTTTGACAACTGTCACTTTGGTATGTGTCACTTTGACATCTGTCACTTTGACATCTGTCACTTTGGCATCTGCCACTTTGACATCTGTTAGTTTGACATCTGTCACTTTGACATCTGTCACTTTGACATCTGTCACTTTGACATCTGTCAGTTTGATATCTGTCACCTTGACCTCTGTCACTTTGACATCTGTCACTTTGACATCCGCCACTTTGACATCTGTCACTTTAACAACTGTCACTTTGGCTGCTGTCACTTTGACACCTGACACAGCAACGATTTGCTGTGAACTGTAATCAATTGCCACGTTATAGTTGAATGCAGCTCGATGGGGATTATATGGGATATTTCTGTGTTCTTGATATTGATTCCGTTGAACTACATTTCGCGCTTCGCGTTGCTCATCAGTTTGACTTTCTCTTGAATATATTTGACTTGCGTCTGCTTCTTGGCATTTTTTCAACGGAAAATTATAATTAATGAACTTCATAAATTTTCCGATCTTTTAAGCAACTGACAGTCATTTCAAACGTGCTTAGCATTGAGTTCATAATGAAGGTTGTCATTAAGTTTTCTTAAATTTTCTAAGTTGGTGCACAATTTTCTTAATTTTTTTTATTCATAAGCCTTCTCCAAAAGTATTAGAAACCATTAAAGAAAATGAATGAAATCGGTTAAGCCGTTCTCAAGTACTAACGTGACCAGAAGAATATGTATTCATTTTTATATATATAGATAGATAGATAGATAGATAGATGTTTGTCTGGATCTTAAGCTTGCCCGAAGTTCATCAATGCATTTCTGAGAGAATGGTAGCACACTGGGTATTCTTCACTATTTTTGGTATAACTTGAAAACTAAGCCGAATTTGGGAATTTAACTTAACAAAAATTTATAGAACGATGGACATTCATCATCATCAATATGCCCTTGCGACTTATTATTCTCATAGCCAAAGCGAGACGTACGGGAAACTGAAGACGCTTAAATACGGATGGCAAATCGCTCGGAATAAGCGTAATCCGCGGAATGAAAACATCTTTGCCTTGGAATGTTCGCCTTAAAATCGTCACTTGAATAGCATTTGTTTTAAGATTTTTCACAATCACATACATTAAAATTGTGAAGGGGGCCAGTCGGGAACATCCAAAGAATTTAAAAAATTCCAATGGATTTGTATGAATTGTATGAATCGGCGATTTGATTATAAATGAAAAAATTCAAATGATCGACAACCTTTTTTTTCGCTAGTATGCTCAGCCAATTATGGGCAGCGTGGTTCTAAGCATTATTGGGGGAAAACTCGGTGAAAATTCAATCAGGGTGGTGTCTAAGTCGATTGGAATCACGCCATTACCCATCGCCACCAATTGCCCGGAGAAATCTGCAGCGGACTGGCCGCATTTCGAAGAGCAACTCGTATTGTTCGGTTCCAATATTATGTCAATAACTTCACATAACGCCATAAAATATATGCCTTTAGGCAAGTGTTCAACTCATCTGCCGGAATTAATCTTGGAATGATAGGAAGCATTTGGTTAAAACTGCATGACTGCTAATGCTAAATCATTGCGCAACCGTAACATTATTCATCATTTTGGTAATCTTTCAACGTTGAATTCAGGGCTTCCAATTCGCATTTGTGAGCCAAAGCGCATTCGTCCTAGATGTTAATTTTACATTTTTGGAATACTTTCGCCATAGCAGACTTCTTTGAAATGTTGCATGTAGGATCTTCATCCACTTGCGGATTCAATGGCAATTTCAAAGCAGAATGTTTCGACCACCTTCTAACAACGTAGCCGCAAACTCATTAAAGTCGAGTACCAAAGCAAACTCAGATCTCGTACGATTTGTGGCCAATATCAGTGAAATCACTGGGCGCATCCATCAGGAAGTGAATGACACTATTTTTCTTTTTGACTGCTTCCATCAATTCATCGTATGCTCGATTTTGTTCTGAATTTAATATTTGGCACATTTTTTTGAACAGCTGGACTTAATGCGACCCAATCGAAATCCATTCCTCGCTCCAATATTTTCGATTAAATGCAAACAAATGTATATATTTTAAAAACCGCATCTTCCCGGATTTCGTTTTTCTTTCTTTTCCTGAATACTAATCTATCAAACCCAGAATCGTAAAAATCGAACGATCAGTTCTCGAGTTATGCGTGGTGAAACACGAAATGTGCACCTACAGCGCCACCTGTTGAGAATTTTTCAACCTTTGTTTTTTCCTAAACCTTCGCGTAGCAATTACGAATAAACCCGTAGACGGAAGTATCCAATTGGGTCTAGTCGTTTTTAAGCGTCCGCACAAACCATACGATCCATTTTATATAGTTTTAGTATAGTAAAAAAGATCGTGTAAATAATGAAATCTCCCATTTCAGCATGCCACTACTGTGGCTCTCCTTTTTGACTTTGACAGTTTATGAATATTTTTCTTTCTTTTTCGAGAGATCGATATAGTTAAGTACTTAAATGTTCTCCCAAACCAACGCGAAAGCGGCGCGGAACATTCGCCGATGGCAGTTTTTGTTGTTATTTATCATTGTTTATTTGTCATTTTTTGTAGCATTGTTAATGATTCGCCCTGCAGAGCGAATGTTCCGCGTTGGTTTGGGAGAACCTTAATCTTAGAATTCCTCACTATTATGAAAAATTTATAAACTTCGTATCCAGTCCTATTCGGTTCGGGTCAATTCTTAAAGAAAGATGCGACTTAAATGTTTTTTGCTTCCTGAAAATCAGTAATCCAATAAAGAGTAACCCGACTATCGTGAGAGTTTTAAACCTTCATTATAATTTACTATAACCATACCTACCTAAGTTTATCATTATTATTTGTTAGTTTTTAATTTTCCAATTTATTTTATGTTACAATTTAAGAATATAAAAGAACACCCCATTTATAAAAGTAGTGCTTATAACCCCCAAAGTGGGTAACCAGAAAAAAACAATCCAAAACTATACAAATCAGTTAACAGAACACACGCGTGTTCCAGATTTGTATCCCGAAGGGATATCTCTGGGTTCGAGTGGCATACGCATATTGATTAAGTCATGACGTGCTTGATGGAAGCATCACTTAACCAACCAACCGAACCGAACGCAGATTCACCGCCGCCCGCCTCCCCGGAATAGGTTTCAGCGACAAACAGATAAGGATACCACTGCTACTGCCAACCCTATCCACTGCCGCGCACGTCACTTTGATTAGAGGTTCCTGTAGAGCTCACCGTAATATTGAACTCGATAATCATCCCACGCCCGCCGACATCTGGGGTCAATAGATAATAGTGGGGTGGGGTTTTGGTATTTCAAACATTCGAAATATGTACCTTCCAATTCTTCGATTAAGTTTGCAATCTCATCGCGGATCCATCAGGATGTTGTCGTTTTGGAAGCCTCTGTCTCTTTAACCATTAGATATTTTCTGATGATGATGGCATTGGCGATGGGGCCGAGAATCGAGAAGCATCATCGTCCAGAGAGAGAGGTTTGGCTTTCGGAAATTTGTAGAACTATGTATGTCAATTGAATTATTGGTCTTGTTGTTTATTTGTGTGCCACAAACAGTCCTCTTCTATAACATCCTCTAACTTTACCATCATCATTCCCCTTGATACAAGCTCCAGATTGTCTTTTTCGATCACAAACAACCAACATCCCACAGGCCAAGAGAAGAGACATTATAGAAGAGAAGGCAAGGCGGGCACGCAGGGGTAGATAGGCTCTCATTGCCACATCGGAATGGCCTAATTAGGGTTAATTTGAAAAGCCAGTTCGGCTGAAACTCCATGGACTCATTTGGTTTGGTTTCGATGACAGATGCGAGTCATTAATGTTGATTATTCGATTCGAGCTGCGTAGCATCAGCACAGCAGTACAGAGAGTGTGGGCTTTTCTATACATTCCTCCATGATGAAGGATTGTATTGTTTCTTGTAGGTACGAGTACAGGAATACGAAAAGTTAGTGCGGGTGGCGTTTATAGACCATCACACCTGGCATATAGAAATTATTTGGTCCAGATGGAAATGTTAGGCAATTAAATAAGTCCAATACTCCTGAGCATGCTTATGCGTCTTCTTCAATAATTCTCCATCTGATGATGATGATGATGATGATGATGATGTTGTGTGTGTGAAGTGTGCTGTGTTGTTAGATTATATTGAAATTGAATGAAACCTATTATTTCAAATAAGGCATCATTAGATTTTCGAAATCTATGCGGCTAGCTATCCAGTTATTTTCAAAGTGATTATGGCAAATTTGTTGCTATCGATAAACATAAGGCATGGGGATTCCTTGTGTTGGATTCTTAGGGATTAATGAGTGTAATTTCTCACCAGCCACAACATTGTAACAAGTTTACACATAGAAAATACTAAATGGCTTGACTTCATAATAATTTGATTCAGTTTGAGTGAACCTAAATAGATTTAGATACAGGATACTACTAGACTAGTGAATAAACCTTTTGAGTAAGGAACAATTGGCTTTTAAGGGTTAGGGTTTAAGGGTAATCATTAATCCATCTATATATTTCTGAAAGAATGGGATAACTTGAAAACTAAGCCGAATTTGGGAATATAACTTCAGAAACTTTTTGTTGAAAATAAAATTTTCTGTTCAAATGGATGATAATTAAAAAAAATTAAATTATCTGAGCACGAAAAAGTAACAAAATCCAATTAAAAAAAAAAAAAAGAAAATACTTTTAGTGTAGCTAAAACAAAAAAATGAATCAATTAAACAAGCTTTTAGTTCGGTTAAAACGAAAAAATAAATTATTTAAAATTAAATATAAACGGGGGTTGACCTACAATATTAGAGAACGTATTCTTTTACATTAGGATTAGTTGTTCGTCCAGCGCTTACATACGGTTCACAGTGCTGGACAATGTAGGTACAATAAGTATGAGAGTAAATTGACGGCAGCTGAAATGAAGATGCTTCGCATGACAGCAGGAGTGACAAAGCATGATCGAATAAGAAGCAAGAGAATCCGGGGAATAGGGCTAACCACGAGACTAGACTCTTCGAGACTCTCGTATTCGAAAAATACGATTTCTGGCCAACTTGTTGATTATTGGAACGAAATTCTTTCGATTATAGTTTGAATACGTGCAGAAGAAAATAAATATTTAACTGAAATTGGATTTTTTAATTTATTAGACTCTCTGTATATTTCGGTCCAAATATACAGTCTTGTCTCGGTCTCATCTCGGTTGCTTAAAAGCCAGTCTTGTCTCGTCTAGTCTCGGTCTCCTCATGCGAGACCGAGACCAAGATCGAGACCGAGACTTTTCTCGTCTCGTGGCCAGCCCTACCGAGGAAGCCTGCATGTCAAAAATGCCATCTTGGACAAAATACAGCATGACCAACTTAGCTGGTACTGTCATGTACAAAGAAGATGCCATGAGAACCCAGTTCAAAAGGCAATAGCACAAGACGTTCCAACACTATCGCGGAAGAAAGGCTGGATGAAACAAATGCAACGACAACCCTGCATTTAGTTGGCCTGTCGAAGTTTTATGAGGTCAAACCGGCGAACAGTTGAGTGGGAGAGTTGTGGTCCCCCCCGAGATCATGACAATCGCCGGTTAAATGAAGAAGAAGAAGGATCAGAACCAGAGAAATGTTAAATTACCAAACGTGTTCTAATTAAGTCATGAAATGAAATATAGAGGCTTTTAGTTTAGCCAAAACAAAATTTATTTATTAGATTTGAACAATGTATTTGCTTCAAAACATGTTCAAAAATTAGTTTAGCTGTAGTTTTTCGCATGAGAAACATAACGCACCAACATCTTCCAACCACTCTCCCCGTTAAGAATACTGAAACATTCTTCGGCAGACAAGAAATTTCTGTTAAAATGCAGTCTACCAGTTTTCTGTAAGAATGGGCAGACTGTCTAAAAATGGTATATCTACGTCTTCATGTTGGTTCAGATAACAGAGCGAACAAATCGAGTTAATATCGAGCCTGTGGGGCCTTTGGGTATACTCATATTTGAGATTGAAAGATCTTCATTGAAATTACTACTAATTCCAAAATTTAGATTAAATCGACTCTAGATCTATAAGCTGATTCCCTAGCCCTTTCAAGATTCATTCGGTACATTCTTTCATCAATCACATAGATGTACAGTTGTAAAAAATGGTTTTCCACTCTTTTCTGTTGTTGACGTTTAAATTCAGCGCTAGGTTATGTGTCAAGGCAAGTGCATGCCAGTTTTTGAAAGGAGAATAGCCGTATCGAAGTGATCTAAGCAACATTTGTTTATGTAAATTATTATTAGGTCTATGCATCACTTAAGTGAGGAAGTCTGCGTTGGCCTTCAAATTCCTTACTTATATTTGTGGTAAACCGGACTCAACGTATAGATGGCGTAGTTGGGAGTATTGAACGGTAACCGAAAAATTCTTTTAAAGAAGTATCTTTTAATAGCTTCCATTTCTTCCGTTCCCATAAAAAAAGCACCTGTTTATTGAAGAATTGAAAACCTGAAATTTTTTATGTTGCGTCGCCAAAGTTTTTTGAAAAAAAAAAAAAAAATTGGGGCCAAATTGTATTAATAGCCGACTTTGCAACTGAAACTTTATATTTAATATGAGGTTGAATACTTAAATCATGAGAAATAATAAATCCTAGATATTTATATTTACTAACAACCACAATATTAGCTCCATCTGATTTCCAATTCCGTGCACTATTATTATGTCGGTTTTCAGGTCTGAAAATCATTATTTTAGATTGATTTGGTGATACTGATTTTGTGATCCCATGCATCAAGAAATTGTTTCAGTTTGTGTAATGTCACTTGGTTATCAGAAAAGATCACTAGGTCATCAGCATAAAGTAAAAGCTTGACAGATAAATCACCAGAACATACACTCCCGGTAAGTTATTTTCAATATCATTGATCTAAAATGAGAGCATCAACGAGCTCAAGATGCAACCTCGGGGAATACCTGTTTCTGATCTAAATGATTTAGGTGCAGTTTGTTCACAGCTGATTATCTTTAATCCATGATTAGTGGAGCTGGGAAATCCTTAAATGTTTTTGTTGATCAAATTTTGTTTAAAAAATTCAAAGTATGAGTTGCTAATCATGGATTTCACTAATCAGTCAATTTTGGTTGATTAGCGTTAGTTAATTAAAGCCTATAAAAGTCACATACTAAATTTAACCCACTGAGAACAAACTGGCCCTTAGACTTGTTTTTGCTATTGCATATCACTGTTGACATATTTGACAAAAACTGTTCATATACCTGAATAAATTTCGTTGATAGGTCAATCCATGCTAGCTTACAGGGTGATTAGATAAGGTGCACCAAAATGCTGTAACGAGTAGGTTGGCCTAAGACAAGAAAAAAATCGTATAGGAGCGGGGTATATTTCTCTCCGTTAAGGCGGGAGGGGCAATTTTCTAAAAAATTGCCATGACAAAAAAAAATTATTTCAATATTGAACCCAGACCTCCGTCGCGTCGTCGTGTCCAACCCACTAAGCACTTTATTATTAGTACTGTAATTTTTCCTTTTTGTTATCAAATTGATTCTACTGTCTGTCAACTGATACTTAAAATTAATTAAATACATCAACAACTGTTTCTTCAAAAAAAATACAAAATAAACAAATTAATTAAAATGGCCGAACAGTTGAACGAAGAACAAATAGCTGAATTCAAAGAGGCATTCGCTCTATTCGACAAAGATGGCGACGGAACTATCACAACAAAAGAACTGGGAACTGTAATGCGATCACTTGGACAAAATCCAACTGAAGCTGAACTTCAAGATATGATCAATGAAGTTGATGCCGATGGCAATGGAACTATTGATTTTGTTGAGTTTCTAACGATGATGGCAAGGAAAATGAAGGACACCGATAGTGAGGAAGAAATTCGAGAAGCATTTCGAGTTTTCGACAAAGATGGAGATGGTTTTATATCGGCAGCTGAATTGCGTCATGTTATGACAAATTTGGGTGAAAAGCTGACAGATGAAGAAGTTGACGAGATGATACGTGAAGCTGATTTGGATGGTGATGGTCAGATAAATTATGAGGAATTTGTGACGATGATGACATCAAAATAATGACAGATTCGTGAAAATAAGGTTTAACAATAAAAATCAATTATAATTATTAGAAATAGGTATATTCAATTTAATTATGCGTTTATAAGGGCTAGTTCCACAAAACATAGTATCAAAAACACAAATCTGGCAGATTTATTTTTCAGCCTTTGGTGAGGGTGGTGGTTTTAAAATAGCGCTTTTCCAATGGGCCCCAGAGACTTTCTTGAAAAAATGGTTTTTTAGTGATAGGGGAGTCCATGCTTTTTTTTCAAAAATCGATTGAAAAGAGTTGAGTTTTAAACGACAATGCCATGCCCTATACAACAACGTCAACCGCAATCTCTTCCGAGCCTTATTTGGAAATTTATCGCCATGTAAAGACTGTTAGTTTTTGGGTTAAAAAAAAAGAAGATTTAATTTGAATCAAAATATCTTTGCAACCAGACCACACACAATGATCTAGTTTTCAGTTATGGATAGCTCTTGTTTTGTTATGGGTTCATTGTTTTAAAAACCGCAAGGCCTTCTTAGCCTTATTTGTGGAACTGTAGGCATTCAAAGTTATCCAAATTTTCAAAACTAAAAAAATCGAAAAGAATGGATTTACTTTGAATTAAGATATCTTCGCAACCAGACCTCATAGAATGTTCTAGTTTTCAGCTATGGATAGCTCTTGAAAAACTTTTTAAGCGTTTTACAAACCAATTACCAAATTACTTTAGAGCCTTATTTGCATAACTATAGGCATCCAAAGTCGTTAATATTCGACGAACCAAATTTTTACATGATCAAAAATTACGGCAAAAAATTCTACAATGTCCCAAAGGTAGTAAAAATTTTTGGTCATTTGTAAAAAAACATACGAAACACCACCTCGTCCTCGGTTCCAACGCTCGTCTTCAACGATACTCCTTTTGTCAGCTCAATCGATAAAGCCAATTTTCTTGCAGCACAGTTTGCTGTTAATTCGTCGCTGCCTGAAAGTGTTATGACTACTCCTGTACTTGAGAGCGCAAATGATTCTATGGGACAAATCTTCTTCCGCACTCGTGCAGTTGCCAGAGTTCTGAAAGATCTCGATATACACAAATCCGCTGGCCCGGATAGTATCCCTCCCATTGTTCTGAAGAGGTGATCTTCAACGCTGGCAAAACCACTGCGTAAGCTTTTCCATCTGTCCTACTCTACTGGTCTCTTTCCGAGTGGATGGAAAACAGCATTTGTCCAGCCTGTCCCAAAAAAGGCGTGTCTTCTTCCCCCTCTAACTATCGACCAATTGCGCTTACGTCCCTTCTTTCTAAGGTCATGGAAACGCTGATTAACTTCCAGCTCAAGAAATATCTCGAAGAACAAAAGTTTCTTAATGACCGGCAGTACGGCTTTCGTAGCAATAGGTCCACTGGTGATCTGATGGTATATCTCACCGAACAGTAGCACTAATCTTAACATCATTTTGGAGAAAGTAAGATTATTGCGCTTGATATTTCTAAAGCGTTTGATAGAGTTTGGCATCAAGCTCTCTTATCGAAAATACGTGCATTTGGTATCGATGAATCTCTTCTTCGTTGGATTAGAAATTACCTTTCGGACCGTTAAATACAAGTTGTATTGGATGGTTTCAAGTCTGAAATTCACAAAATAAATGCTGGTGTGCCCCAGGGCTCCGTTCTGTCTCCGACTCTCTTCCTTATATTCGTAAACGATCTTTTATCTGAAACTACTAATCCATTAAATTGTTTCGCTGACGACAGTACCCTCAGCTTTTCATATTCGTTCTTAGATTTACATCCATGTCCTTCGGATGTGGAACTTGAACGGCAGCGTATGATAAGCTCATTAAATTCTGATCTCGACAGTATTGTCCAGTGGGGAATAAAAAACCTTGTTGAATTTAATGCTTCTAAAACTCAATGCTGTCTCCTGTCGTTAAAGCGGAACCCACCCCAAATGCTGCTATCCATGAGCGGCATTTGCATAGAGGAAACTGAACAGCTTTCAGTCCTCGGTATGTGCGTCACAGACGACATTTTGTGGAATGACCACATATTTGACATCGCCAAAAATGCTGCTAGGTGTTTAGGTATTCTCCGTCGATGCAAGAAAAAAAAGTCATACAAGCCTTCAAAACTCAAAAAATAACTTTGAATGCAAATATCTCGAAAACTAGACCTTATAGAAGGGTTCGCTTTGGATGTGCTGATTGCATATGACAAAACTTTCTATATACATATGTATGTTTCAATGGGTTCCATAGACTTTCGTAAAAAAATGCATTTTTAGTGATAGACCTTGCTTTGTTTCGAAAATCAATTGAAAAAAAAGTTGAGTTTTGAAGGGCATTCCAAATGCCTGTCCGTTCTCTATTCAAAGACGTGAACCGCAACCTCTTACGAGCCTTATTTGAAAGTTATCGCCAATTAAAGTCTGTTAGTTTTTGGGTTGGAAAAAAAAGATTTATTTTGAATTAAAATATATTTGCAACCAGACCCCATAGAATTCTCAAAAAACGAATTCAATGTTTTAGAACCGCAAGGCCTTCCGAGCCTTATTTGTGGAACTGTAGGCATCCAAAGTTATCCAATCTTTTAAAACTCATAAAACATACTTTGAATGCAAAAATAATGGAAACTAGACCTTATAGAAGGGTTTGCCCTGGATGTGCTGATAGCATTAAATACTTTTGTATAGCATTTACCATTTCGGAGTTATATATGTGCAACTGGTATTTTGACATTAAACCTTGAATAATTCTATTGACACGCACGCGATTTGGTTATGAACTTTCGTGACCCATCAGTACTGCTATAATGCCTAAATAAACACAATTGCGTTTAAATATCTTCACTTGGACTTTTAAGGCAGATGGGCAATTTTCTTGTACATTTTCCCTTAGCTATAAACAAAAATTAAAAGTTAAAACTTGACTTAGATACGGTCAGTCACGAATGTCTACATAATAAATAGCTATGAAAAAAAAATCAATGCTTATAGCCAAAATTTATATTTAATGTTCTTGCTATATAACAAGAAAATGACTTATTTTGTTTTTCAATTACTGATGTCTAATAAATAAATACTTATATCTTATTTAATACAACAAATTTTAACTATGAACGCAAATTTATAGTTTATATGTAGACTTTCGTTGCTGACTGTACATACTATATGTACATATATCGTGAATTTCTAATTCCATTTTTGTATTACATTTTCAAAGCTTTTTCAGTATCGTATTTAATATACGAGTACATACATCCCTAACACTCATATAAGATTATAAAACAATATTAAAACAATAAGGTTGGTTTGGTACAGTAAAATGTTTTCTTTTTCAACTTCATATACCTTCTTTCAAAATATTTTCTGTAGATCCATGTAGGTGGTACATTTGTTTATTTTCGTGTGAAAATGAATCAAAAAGAAAGTAATCAGCTTACATGATGTTTATATTATATGAAGCTCTCAAATATGATATAAAAACGGTATTAAGAGATTAACATTGTATTTTTATCAAAAAGAAAGAAAAACATGCAAAATGAAATATAAAAATATATTTTTTTTTAAGGAACAATTCAAGCATAATTCCTTTAAGAAGCCATCTGTAATACGCTTCACGAATTGAATTAAAATGCTTTCAAAATAAATTGCTTTCTGAATCTACGAAGAATGAAAATAACAATCATAAGCTTCAGATTTTATACTAAGCTTAAAATTTAGTCACCGGAAGTTCTGTAAATAAAACATCAATAATGTACTACCTACATAGCACAGGTAAAGGTATACCTGATGTGTGATGTCGTACATCCGATGTAAGGGTATACCTACTTCCCGAAACACGAAACTCGAAATCTTTCATCCCAAATATAATAATTCCTTGAGTGTTCTCTGTCTTTTGTTTCTATTCATATAAATGTTGAGAAAAACCCCCTGAATGCTCCTCCATTGTGTTTGTGAATTTTAAAGTTATATGATTGAATTCATGTCACTTCAGCTGGAGGTGTGGTTGGGGAGGAATATACAGTACTAAAATTAATTTTCATCGCTATTCAAAGAATACGTAGAGAAAACCAAAACAGTCATCAGGAAATCGTATAAAAGTCAGCAATATTTGGGCTGACGATATAGTGCTTCTAAAGATGGATGAAAATATAGGTGAGGGAAATCAGGCTGTGCGGATGTAAAAAGTGGTTCAAGAAAGACATTTTTTATAATACTTTTTAAATAGAAAACAGCCCCACTAGTGGGGCAAAAGGGACCTTTGAAAGGGGCAAAATGAACCACTGATTTCATTTAACAATGATATATACTTGCATATGAATATCTTAAATGGAATTTTCGCTATCGTTCACATCCAAAACTGGCTTGTGGGCTCTTTGACTAATAAATTAATGACAAAAATAACAAAAATAAAAATTACAAAAAACATAAAATAAATTCATTGAAATGACAGTTCGTTTTCTATTTTCTAAATGCGGACAATTTTCGCAATAGAAAAACTCGTCAAGTTGTTAAATAAGAACTAATTAGATCTTCTTCATCTTCGTGAAGGTCATGGAGCAAAACAGACTTAACTTAAATAGTTGTAGTTTTGCTTTAAAATTGGAACCAGTACGTCGTGGGGCAAAACGGACTGGTAGTTCTTTTTGCCCCCCTGACGCACTGGTTCCATTTACCCCACAAGGAGTTTTTTAAAAGAAATAGTTTTATTTTTTTTTTTAATATTATTTATTTACCTTTATTTCCAGTATTTTTAAAGAAGACAAACGATCACAAACAATAGAAAATGTACTAAGTTTTTGAAACGCTCAACCTGTCGTCTTGGATCGGTTTTTAAAAGTGCTTGTTTTTTTAACAGATGGACCGTTTTCAAACTTTCTTTATTTAAACCACAACTAACTTCAGTTTTTTAATGAAACTAAGGGATGTGTTGGCAATGTAGGTTTTTCATAAGTTCTCAATATTGAATATAAAATGGAGCTAAGAACCACGCCAAAAATCGGATTGGATCTTTTTGCCCCGATGCCCTTTTTGCCCCACTCTCCCCTATACAAATTTTAAATGCAATATTTTTGTCACTAACTTAGAAGTACCAAATTGCAAAATAACGACAAAATCAACAATAGTCTAAGAGCTGACGGCAAATTTTTGGTTCGGAGGTATAACCAAAATTTGCGAACATGTATGTTGAGGTACTAGGGCTACGGTTTCAAATTCAACCGTCTGGCAGGATAATTTTGTCGGCGGGGCTGGAGGCGGGAGGTTGAAAACCGCGATTTTTCAGATTTTGGTTTAGAGTTTACAACCACTTATGTAAACTAAAGAGAACTACTCTCTCATCAAGAATTTCGGGGTGCCAGACGATTTGAGTGTCGCCCGACCCAGACAGACGCCCTCCAAGGCCCATATGGGCGAAATGCGAAAAGATATAAAATTTATTTAAACGCAGTTTAAGGACACCCTGTATTACCAAAATAACCCATAATATTTAATATTAACCGCAGTCCGTTGGCAGAGTGTCCGCCTATCCAACAGTCAAGAGTTCGAATCCGACCCAGAAATTTTTTTTTTTTTTTAATTCACTTTTTTTATTTTCTACTCATAAAAAATAACTTTTTTACAAAAAAATTAACTTTTTTATAAAAAAAAAATATCTTTCCTACACAAAAAAAAAATAAACTTTTTTACAGAAACAAAATAACTTTTTTACAAAAAAAAAAAAAAATTTTACAAAACAAAAAATTACTTTTTTACAAAAAAAAATAAATTATAAATTATTTTTATTTTATTGATTTGGGGGCGGTATAAAAAAAATGAGATAAGTACAATCAAGGTTTCAAAGTGGAGAATGATTTAAGCCCATGTTCATAAGGAAAATCGATATAGTAAAGGATTATGGGAGTTTGAAAGTTGTATACAAAGTATATTTTGTTTTATGTTATATTTGCGTTGCTATAATCATAAGTTAAAAACAAATTTCTGAAAAAAAAACTATGGAATTTTGAGGCACTCAAAAAACATGTACACAAAATTCCTATTCTATTAATTATTAATATTTTAACTATATTTTGTGATAATGAAGAAAAAGAAATTTAAATATTAAAATATTAAAATTACTTTGGTTTTAAGTGGATTGAATGAATATAATTCAAATAAAAAGTACAAGTAACCTCAACTCCAGAAATTATTGTGTTTCGCCCAAGGTATAACAGTGGGCTCTTCAGTCAGTCTGTTATACCTGAAAGTCCTGATTGCCATACTGCGTGCTCGTGCCATTTCTTCTTCTTCGGCACACCACCATCACCGACCGGTTGTAGATGTTCAACTATAGGTAAATGCATCTATATATACTTATAGAATTAACGAACAGTTTTCTTTGTTTTCCACAGCTTTTGTTGTTTCTGTGTTATTCTGGTGCTGGCTTTAGGGATTCCTTCAAGTTTGTTTGGTATAATCACATGAGTGCAGGTGCATCAGTGGAGATTTTCTTTCAAAAAAAAAAAAAAAAAAAAAAAACCAACAGAAAAATGGAAAGAAAAGATGTCTTTGTAGCTTTCCCTTTTTGTATTCTTCTGCCAACGCTGCCATCTCTGGCTAATATTATGAGAACGAATCTATACGTCGCAATGTTGCTTACTTTAATTTTTTCTTTTTCCAAGGATTCAACAGGATGTATGCCATTCAAACTGTTATACACGGATTACCAACAAACAGTAAGCAAATCTTTCGACAGAAGAAAAAGATGCAAAATGGAGAAAAAATAATTTAAAAAAACCCAGTAGTTACTTTGAAGGATATTTTATTTTGCATTCAACCCCCGCCCCCACAGCCTCAATCCTCGTTTTGCATCATATGCTGCTACTGCTGTTTCTTTGCTTAACATGTTGCGTCTATCTGAATAAAAATCAAAATGTATATCTTCTTTTGCACTTCATTAGGTAGATTTTTATTTTTGCGTTATGTTATAGAATTGCGAGGCTTTTCTTTGTTGTTTTTATTTTTCATCTCGAACACGCTAAACTGAGTGGAACTTTTAAGAAAATGACAGCACCAAGATGAGCCATCGCAGGAACAGGAAACTATGAGTAATCCATTAAAGGCGGATTGAATTGAATTGAACTTTTGTTCGATTCGTTTATGGATTGGGATTTTCATTTTTTTTTTTTAAGAAGAAGAAGATGAAAATTGTGTCTTCTGTGTTACAACTGGATGTCTGGAATGGTAGATCTTGCAAGGCTTTATGAATGAAATTGAAATGGATTAGTCTATATGTAAATGAATACCTACATACCTATATCGCGTTTCATAATAACGATGTTTTTGAGTTAACATTTGTAATACTAGGTGCAATGATTTAAGTGAACTGGGATTACAATTTGGAATATCCTTTATACCAATCAAATAATAAATCGTGTCAGGTGTTTGTCTATGTATTTAGAGAAAACAGATTCCCTAAATCAAAGAACGTCTACGGTTGCTATCAAAATGACTTCGTTATGAGTATTAAAAGAAAAATATAATTCATATTGACATAAATATAAATCCAAGTTTAAGACCTTCCTAAAGGTAACATGACAAACAAGTTTTTTTGAGAACTAGGGAAGTTATGGGTTTCTGAAAGGGTTTTTATCGCTTGGTAACAAAGTGAGTCGGCTTCATCTAATGGGATATTTAGAACTACAGTGATATAGTAATATGGTAAATATTGGCATAACCCATCAGTCTTGCAAGAAGATTTTTCGCATGGGTATCACAATTCGCAATGGATGAACGTAGGTCTTAATTAATTGTAATGACTAAGGAAAATTAATGGGCTAGAAAAACGCTGAGTTTTCAGTAGGGAAAATCTAGACGAGGAAAACTTAATTTAACAAGCCCTTGCTGGATTTCAGTACCAACAAATTAGACGAGGGAAACTTTTCAAACACTCGTGAGGCCCTCCCTTGTAAAAACTTGTTGAACATGTTCCGGTACCCCATCAGGAATGTCTCTTGTACACCAAAAACAAACATTTTATAAGCCACCATGCAATTTCAGTATCATACGACACTTTTGTCTTCTTTTTCACATCACCAGTTTTTTGTCGTCCAGCGTTATTTTTTTTTGACACCCGGGCGTCTTTTTTTTGTGACGCCCGGGCGTCCCACAATTCTGTCTGTCTGTCCTCGTAGTGCGGAGCATTTAGACTTTTGCTGGGAAATAAATCCGAAATCAGATTTGGCTTTCACATTCGAAAGAGTATTGGTATACTTACCGTCCCACTATAAATGGGACACCGCTCCATATCACGGGTACGGCAAAATATCTTGGACTGAATTGATCGAAACTAAACTGGAAAGAAAACATTAAAGAACGTGAGAAAAAAGCGTCAATAGCATTCTATACTTGCAGTGAATTTTTGGTAGGAGATGGGGGCCTAGCCCTAAAACCATCCATTGGATGTATATACAGCCATCATACGGCCAATATTAACATAAGCACACTTATTAGAATGGACTATACACCTTAATTCAGTCGAAGAACTCTCAAACCAAATAACATCTTGCATAAAGAGATCTTCATGCATCCAAACGCCAAATATAGGAAGAAAATTTAAACAGAACTGGTTCGATTATGAATGCATTAAAGCGCGAAATAAATCATTCTCTCTCTCTTACACTCACTTCGTAATTGCTACAGTGACGAATTGAAACGATGGTATTTAGAATCAAACTCCAACTATAAAAAACTATGTAACCATAAAAAGGTTGAATTTTATAATAACCAAGCGCACGTTTTAGGCCTCACTAAAAACTCAAAAGAATTTTGAAAAACTGCTAAGGAAATAAACGGATCCAATTTTTTAATAGACACAACTATATCGGCGGATCATCTGTCTGAACACTTCAAACAGCTACTGCTCAATGAAACTAGGTAATCTTTTGCATATGCTGAACCGTTTATCGTAGACGAAATATTGGACTCTGAAATAAGCATAAATGAAATTCAAGCTGTAGTTGACAAACCAAAAAATGGAAAAGCACCTACGACGGTATACCCTACGAATTTTTCAAATATGCTTGCCCAGCTTTAAACTACCAACTAAAGCAATTATTTAATAAGATATTTACAACAGCGATTGTTCCTGCTTCCTTTAAAAAATCCAAATTTCCAATTCATAAAAAAGGTGATTTAAACAATCCTGAAAGCTATCGTGGAATATCTTTTATGAACACCATTTCCAAAATATTCTGCGGTGTATTTGTGAGCAGGCTAGAAAAATGGGCGGATGATCATGAAATTCTAACAGATCTACAAGCGGGATTCCGGAAAAATTATTCAACTGTTGACCAAATTTTTTATCTAACTGCAGTGACAAAAGCGTTTCGGGCTAGGAAAAAGAAGGTCTATTCATTTTTTGTAGATTTCAAGGCGGCGTTTGATTTAGTGAATCGAAATGCATTACTCTACAAGCTTTCTCGACTGGGCCTTTCTTCGAAATTCATTAAAATTCTGAAAAAAATGCATACAGATACACAAGCTGCAGTGTGGGATGGATCAGTTTACTTAAAATGGTTTGATACGGAATCTGGAGTAAAACAAGGATGTTTACTAAGTGCCTTATTGTTTTCACTATTTGTAAATGACATAGTTACGTGTATACCTGGAGGAATCTGAATCGTCGAAACCAATGTAAATGTTCTCTTGTATGCAGATGACTTAGTACTACTGTCAGAGTCCCCTGAAAACTTACAGTTAATGATAAACCGCCTTTCAAATAACTGCAAAACTTGGGGTCTTTCGATAAACATCGATAAATCGAAAATTATTATCTTATAACAGAACTCAAGAAGTGTAACAAGATATAATTGGTTCTTAAATGGCAGCAAAATTGAAGTTGCTAATGAATACAAGTATTTGGGAGTGAAAGCAAATTCATCACAAAGCTTGGTCAACATAACATGGCGAAAAATTTTACAAACGAAAATGTTAAACTTTCCGTTAAATACAAAATTTTTGATAGTGGTGTGAAATCAACACTCTGTTATGCTGCTCAAGTTTGGGGAACAGAAGAGTTCGAAGAGGTTGAAAAATTTCTTAAAAATGTCTTGAAAAACACTTTTTAATCTGCCGAGAAATACTCTAAATTATGCAGTGTATTTGGAAACTGGGCTAAGAAAATGCTTCTGTATGAAGAAAGAAACAAAGACTAGTGGATAATAAAATGGCAGAATATGGCTTCTTCTTGTGGGATCGATTTGCAGTGGAATTTTAATAATCTAATGCTAATAAAAGAACAGCTTTACACCATTATACAAATTAATGACGACAATACTCGAAGTGCCTTAATTGCGGAAGCACGTCAATCCGAAAGCAGAATTATTTATTCGCAGCTAAACTATAACCTTTTTAATAACAACTACTTTCAAGATGACTTCAGCTATAAGGAAATATCGCTTTTATTTAAATCAAGGTGTAATCCTCTCTTCTTAAATTGAAGACCATACAGCGGCAACTTTAATCAATTTTGCACGCTGTGTAACATGAATGCCAAAGAAGACAACTTCCATTTTATCAGCATTTGCCCAATTTTTAAACACCAGAGGCTGCATATCAAGGAAAAGAGAAGTTTACAATGCTGAAAACGATTGAAATCTTAAACGGATCAAACTGGAAATCTCTATGTTGCTTCCTAAAATCTATTCATAAATATAGAAATCTGTTAATAACTGAGTATATTTAAATTTTTCGTTTATATAAACAAACTTTATTGCCAGCCGAGCTGACGGCTAAGCCAAAGCGTTAAAATTCATAACTTATGTAAACTATGTATGTTGACATCATTTAAATAAAAACGAATTTATTTCTTACTTACTTATTACTACTGCATGTTTGGTTTGGTGGCCAGCACCCGACAAAGCCACCAATCTCAAGACCATGACACAAATACAAAGACTCGCGTGTATAGGTAGAACAAGTAACATGAGAACTACACCAACCGCAGCGCTAGAAGCTTTCCTTTCGCTTGCCCCACTTGATCTTTTTTACAAAAGAGCTGGCGGCCAATAGCGCTCTTCGATTAAAATAAAAAATAAATAAAAATAAATCGGGTGGCACAACGGCTCATGAAGAACCAGGGCCTAGTGACTAACAACTCGCAACCATTCCTGTGTGCGCCTATCGACAGGAATGGAAGGGACCTACAATTTTATGCCGAATCCGAACGGCTAGACGAGAAGTACTTATTCGATACTCTTGGAGGATTTGTCAATTCCTCGCAAGAGGCAGTAGCCCTGAAAAAAAACTTTTTAGATTTTAGGTGGACGAGGCGATCCCAGACCTCCAGCGTGACAGTCGAACGCACTAACCATTACGCTACGGGCTACTACTCTTCGATTAAAAGAGTGCAAATATTGGAAAAAAGGCCACTATGGTCACAAGACGATAATTAACTTCCCTCGTATTAATATTCAAACTGATAAGATCTTACCGCACATTGATTTTAACCCAGTTGTACTTGCAGAATTTCCATCAAGAGAACTCTGGAAGGAAAACCGGGTCACTAACGAAGATCATATCTCGGTATTCACTGACGGGTCCAAATAAGACGAGAGGGTAGGGTCTGGCATCTTTTCAGAAAACCCACCCATAAACAAGTCGATAAAACTACCGAACTTCTGTAGCGTCTTTCAAGCAGAGGTCCTTTCAGTTTGTGAAGCTGAAAAGCATCTCTCCACGCTTGAATTGATGGGTAAGAACATTGATTTCTTCATAAATAGTCAGGCTGCAATCAAAGCCATATCATCAATTGTAACTAAATCCAAACTGATTGATTGCTGTTGTTGCGGTAAATTTTACCACAACAAGTTTCATTGGCCTATTCATGATCATTAATTCATTTTAATCACTCCTTTTCCGTTGTGGCTCCAAAAGGCTCTTAGAGTTCAGTAGATACCTGGTTTCCATCAACCAGAGACCTGCTCCTAAAGTATTTTGGAAAAGCAACCCAAGCAGGTTGACACAAATCAAGGTGTAAAATGTGTGACGGGCGGTCCACAAAAGAATAAATAATTACCTTGTTGACAGATGGTCGACACAAACATAATACAACGTGACAGACAGGTGTCTACGTCCAAATCCAAAAGTTGCACGGGCGACACTTGGTCCCCGATGGCAGATGTGACTCGGTATGAGAATGGCTGAATGCCCAACGTAAATATTTTACTAAATTATTAATTGTATAAGATGGAATGTTAACGCGAGTCCCTTATCCCTTAATCTGCGCAAAAGTCCAACGATATAGAGTAAAATCGTGAAGTAGGGAATTACTGCCAATTTCTTCTCTCCGACATTTTGAATATTGAAGTTAACTTCCCATCAATTTTCTCAACAGTAATTTTACTTTTATTCGAGGGGAAAAATGTATACGGTCTTGAACTTGAGTTTCTTTTTGTAGATTTCCAAAACTTTCTTTTAATAATTGAGGGGTGTGAATAGGGTGGCTGAATGCATTCATTGAATTCCCGCCCACTGGAAGTCATACCAGAGGACGGCGAATTCAGTGGCGATGACAATGTCCCGGTCTACATTGAACGATTTTTCCCGTGCTGAATGGAAAAATCGGCCGAAACTGGAAGGATCATGTCGGCTGTACCTCTCAATCGCACACGATTACAACAACAATTTTTTGTCGGCACTAAAAATATCTTTCAATGTAGACCGGGACAATGCAGAAAGCTGGCTGTAAAGTGCGAGTAGGATAGGCGGTGGGGTCTCAACTGCGTTCGCTCACTCCCGCAAATATGCGGGGTATAGCTGAATGATGACGCGACCGAAACCCACTCTTTCTGATTGGCCGAAAGCACTTGGGCATTGGAAAAAGGAAGCGGTCGTCCAGGCAAGGTCAAAGCCTGGAAGGGCACTTCTTACCCGTCTATAGAGCGAACGAGAGGTTCGGAAGGGAAATTGGAAAAAAAGGAAATTTTTGGAAAAGCGAAAGAAAAAGAAATTCGAGTGTAGTTTATTTTGGTAATTTTTTTTTGGAAGTTTTCATTACCGAAAAAGGTTGTGAAAACATTTAGAAAGGTGTTGTGAAAATTGGTGGAGAAAGTTTGGGAAAAAGGCAGAAAGAAAAGAGGAGGAAAATTGATTGGAGATAGGAGCGAGAAGTTGGCAGGAGAAAAATTACAAGCTAAGTATATATTGATATCTTATATTAGAATTGTGCGTTTCTTTTATCTGAGAGATTTTGTTAAATTTAGTGAATCGTTTGGTTTTTGCTTTCGAGTATATTTCCGATAAAGCGGAACTCGCGACCCGTTAAAAACCGTTTTGTTCTTTCGGGAAAAAGCAGTAACAGTCCATCTTCTTTTGTTTAACGCTTTTGTTCTAACAGTTTCTAAAAGATCTTGGGTTTTAATCCTACTTGAAAGGTTTCCCAAGCAAAATTTAAAATTAATTAAAATTCTTCTTTTAAGAGTTTAAATTCATTCTTTTACTTCAAAATTCATCTTTGTTGTTTTCCGTTCCAAAAGGTTTGTGATTTCCTTTCATTCAAAAAAAAAATCACTGGCGCCCATTTTATTCCAGGTACACCCTGTAAACATTTTTATAATTTTAGTTTAATTCAATAATTAATTAATTTCATTAATCGCAAGTCGATTAATAAAATCCCACACGTCGCTGAACCCACCCCATCGCTGAGCTACCGTGGTGGCAGCACCTTTTGTGCTACATGTTGTGTAAGTTTGCGAAACGCACCCATCGCCCATCTGACAGTTGTCATAACTTTGATTTTTCTTTCGTCGCGACGCACGCCGGTTATTGTGCAAAAATTATTTTATTATTTCGTTTGTGATAACTTTTGCGTGGATTCGATAAATCCATTTGTGTTTCGCGGATATAAAATCCGTCATCATATTTATGAAACTATCATCCTAAATTCGCGTTTGTAAATTTCACAACACTGTCGCAGCGAACTAAAATTGTTAGGAGCAGCAAACAAAGTTACCCTTCGTTGCGTCCCAGGACATCGTGACATTTTTGGTAATGAAAGAGCAGACGAACTGGCCAAAAAGGGGGCAACACTTGAATCGAGCCAAGTCATACCCTGCGTACTTATGCCTCTTGAACAAGAAAAATGTAGAATTCACCATAGTTTCTTAAAAGCTAATAAGATACGGTGGTCAACACTGGAGTCCTATCGAGTTTCAAGGACTTTGTGGCCGTTACTCTCTAAGAACAAAACAGACTATTTACTTGAGCCAAGCAGGCCCCAATCATCCCTTTTAGTTGGTATACTCACGGGTCACTACTCCAAGGGAACCCACTTAAGCAGAATGGGCAGCAGCTCATCTGCCCTATGTAGAGGGTGTCAAGATGAGGAGGCGGTCGAGGGCTCATACCACTTCCTTTGCAAATGCCCCAACCTAGCTAGAAACAGAAGAGCAAATCTCGGAGAATACTTCTTCGACGATTTAGATAGCGTCTCTATTTTGCCATCTGCAAACATCATGAAGTTTATTCAGATTTCAGGATGGTTCAGGAGGGCTCCATCCACAATAACCCCTACCTGATACCCACTATGTCCTCTCCTCACCCATCCTTTCTCCTACCCAAGTCAATTCCCGGGGAGCACAATGGATCCACTGAGATACGAGTGAGATGATTCGGCTAATCGCTTCATCACCCCTTTTAACTTAACCTAAACCTTACCTATTGGTATACACGAGTCGAAAACCACATTTTGCACAACTGTATACCTAGTGCCATTTATCCACCATTTTGTTTTAAATGGTTGTTTGGGTTTCGGCGCGTAACTCACGTACTTTTCATCCTAGATGAAAAAGTTTTCCTACAAAATTATAGCAAAGGATGATTGGCAAAATTTATATGAAATCTGGTCGTTATACCAACACTAATGAATTTGGTATCAAATGAAAGGTTGTGTTGAGCTTCTTGCATAAGTGCAATATTGTCAAAATCGTACATGGGAAATCTGAGATATTTAAGCTTGAAATTGGCGATTGCAATACCATATTTCAGTTCTTTTTCGAAATAACTGTTCATAACTTTTGATACAAAGAACATAGGAAAATAATATTTTTGTCAAATAAAAGGTAGTTGTTTCATCTTTTAAATAATGGCAAAGTTATTAGGTTACAATTAATACATTTTGAGATATTAAGTTTTCAAATATTGAATACAAACTTTTTTAGCACTGCCCTTACAACCCATAATCTGAAAAAAATTCATGTGTGACGTATACTTTTTTAGCACCATCGAGAAGCTATTTTTAGAGCCTTTAATTAAGTATATAATAAAGTGTCCTTTGCTCAGTGCCCTGGATTTAAACAAAAATTTCTTCAAAAGCTACCTTATTATGCTTATAGACCGGTCAAAGTAGATTCTAAGTTAAAAACAAACAAAAATTACAGTCTGAATACGGGTATCGACGTATACTGCCCATAATCTCGTAAAGGCCCTATCTAACATTTTCACTATTTCGAGATAATGATGAAAACACTAAATCGCTTACCGCAACCTGAAGATGAAAAGTGAAAATTACCAACAAATATTTTTTGTAAAGCTTAATTAATGCTTTATTTTTTCAAATAGTTGGAAAATAAAAATTGGTTAGTATTTAGGAAATAACGTAGATAGGGCTTTTTAGACTTTGACAAAAAAAAAAAAATAAAAAGGCGCTATGTACAAAAATGTACGTACAACTTAATCAAATAATTAAATATCCTTTTTATAACAAGATACAAGAAATGATATTGTTTAATTTCAAACAAAAGTTTTTTATAAGACTTAGGGTAAACTGGGGCACACACATTTGACACCGGGGCACATTTGACACCGGGGCACATTTGATTTTGTGATTTTCGGTGTGAACACACCCTCTAAGAAGAAAAGTTGGAATGGTAAACGAAGCCTCAATTAATATAAAGAAACGTTATGAACTTTGGCAGTTTTGCTTCAACTCATTTTCGAGTAACACGTGTTTTTGTGATTTCGGGATTTTTGTTGTAATTTTTGACCACCGGTTTGTAAGAGATTTGTGAATAAAGTAAAAGAGTTTTTTTTTATTGTGAAATAATATAATGATAGCATTGTTCTTAAAATGTTAATATTTTAAAGCCAATTTTGTTAAAGCAAAACATTTATATAAAAAAAAAAACATTACAAAAGTTATGAAGAACCTTTGGGGCACCTTTGACTTTTGCAGAGGGGGCACATTTGACTGTTGTAGGGGTACATTTGACATTTGTTAAATGTGCCCCACATTAATTTGTTATACTAATATTTGTGTTTTATTTATAAGAAATGGTTAGAAACTAAAAGCGAAAGACAAATTGGATTGTAATCGACGAAAAGAAAAGGTGAAGAGGGCTATTGCAGACATACGGAAAAAGTTGAAACGCTAGCATAAGCTTTTAAAAAATATGGGGTAAATAGAACCACATTGATAATGCGTATGAAAACCCAGGATTCCTTAAAAGACTGGTCTGATTCGATGCATTCGGGAAAGTAGCGCTGACGAAGGTTTCACTTTTCAATCGAAATATGCGTCGCGTCAAACCCTTACGAAGCTGCAAGATAAAGAACTGGTAGAATATGTGAAAAAATGCTCTGTTCACGCATACGGCTTGTCAAACGATTCTTTCAAGAAATTTGTGTATGACTTTATTAAGGCCAACAATATTAGCTGCCCACCATTTCTTTGACTTTAAGGAGTGAAATCAAATTCAACTTCTCGCTGTAGTCAAAAATATTTATTTCACGTTGACTCTGGCAAATTCTATATTAAATAAGAAACATATTTATAAATGTTCTTATGTATAATTCTTAAGGACCTTATGGACTGATAGTTTTTAAAATGAAGTCTTATCCATGTTAATTTTTTAGAAAATGGATTTATTGATTTATGTTTCTTTATATTTTCTAAAATAAATTGTTTAAACAATGTTTGACTTTTCTTTCTATTAAAACAACAGGCAGAATGGACCCGCTGATACTTTTTATGCATACGATTAAAAAAGTATTGGAATTCATATATAAATTTGGTAACTAAAGACCTTTTAAAATTAAGTGTCAAATGTGCCCCAGTTTCCCCTACGCATAACATCGTATTAAAAATAATAGAAAGGAATATTTTTGAAAGCCCTTACTACCACATAGGGCTTTTTCAAACAAACATGGATATACTTTCTCTATACACTGTGTTATAAAAGGCCCTATGAGGTTGGTTAGTGCTTTTTAAAAACGTTGATGCATATGATTTGTAGTTAGGGCTCCTAAGAATTATGATTTTCTGGCTTATTTGAAGTTTTAAGGTAAAAAAATTGATACTCAAAAATCGGAGACATTGCCCTAACTCCAAATATGCAAAAAACTCAAAATCGAATTTTTTGTAGATATGGCCTTTACGAGATTATGAGCAGTATAATTTCACTCTACATTTTAATCTACTTAATTAATTTAAATTAATTAAATACAAATACACTCTGGCTCGGTCGATTTAGTCATTTTGTATTTAAAAATCTAAGAAAACATCCACCGAACCGGAGTGTATGAATTAAGTTTTTATATTTGATGGGCATATCTTTTCCGAAATTAATGAAATTTAGAACACTTAATGATTTGAAGACGCACAATTCAGTGGTACTGCCTATATTTTTGTACTCGAAATAGGGGCTTCACAACATGGTTCAAAATGTAAAAGTTCCAAAGATAGCCTTTTGAAAGGCAGGAATATTATGAAAATTATTTTTAAAATGTCCTTTTTTTTGGTTTTTGATTTTCACGAAAATAGTTTCGTTGAAATTTTTAACTATGACACGCAATATTCTTAAGACTAGGTGTTAAATATTTTTTTATTATTTTGTAGAATATTTGAAAAAATCATGTTTCTAAATTCAAAAATAATGGTACCTTCCATACAAATTTTGAAAAAAAACCGTTAAGAAAAAACTTATTTTGCTCGAAAACGGCTCGAAGAATTTCGAGAAAAAGATGAGAATTTTATTTGGAAGGTGTGGTCAATATTTTGATGAAAACCAATTTTACCATAACGGTTAATAACTGTACATGTCATAGAACCGATATTTTTGTTTTCAATTTTTTTTCGTTAACGGCTTCATCGATTTCAACCAAAATGTATATTCAAGGAATACCTTACAATTCAAACAATTTTGAATATACAGGTTTTCGAAATAATAATTTTTGGATTTTTAAAAAAAATATTGAAAAGTAGGAATACAAGATCTAATTTCTGAAAGTGGGAAAAAAAATTATAAACATACAAACCCATACATTTTTTTTTTAGAAAACAGCTACAACGATTTTTGATTTTTGTTTTATATTTTAATATTTTTGTTGGGGGTTAAATCATCGAGTATTATTTTGGAGGTCAACATTTCGTTTAAACAATATTTTAAAAAACTAAACTAACAAAATTGCAAAATATAAAATCAATGTGTATCTATAACATCCAACCTATAGTTACCTACCTACATATAAAGTATCTATAATAAAAATGTTCGAAATTATACAAACAGTATCGAAGCAGATATAAGATACATGTAGGTATGATGTTGTATCTTTTAACATTTAATTATAAATATTTTCTTCTTCGAAATTAGAAACCAAATACAAAAATTCCTTTCTTTTGCTCGAAGCTTATCTACCTACCTAATTCTATATATATATCATAATCCTTGTTATTTTTAGATTTCTTCATATCGATCCTATTCTTTGCATCCGCTTATGAAATACTTCCCAAAAATTATATTGTCGAAAGACTGTAAGAATGCTTTTATGATTCCTGATTAATATAATGTTCAAAAGCACTTATTGCTTAGCATAAGATTTTCTTCCTGTGGGCCGTCTATAACGTATTTAAATTGTGTAAGTATACATAGGTGCTCACAAAACTGATATCCTCTGATAAGCACATCCTTAATTGTCTTGAAGTTTTTCCTTTTTTTTTTTTTTTTACTTTGAAAACAATCTTGCCACTTCAATAAAAACAAAACAAACAAACAAAATTTATACTGAAACATGAAAATCATAAATAATAGCTTATGTGCCTCTTTCCTGGAAATAAGACATAATACACATATCTCGAGAGCCCAATAAATTGGTTTAATGAAACTCTATATCGATACTTAATCAACACGTTTCGATATTGTAGGCATAAGCATTATATACATACACCCACGTCTTTCCTTTATATAAGTTTTTACAGCTATCTTTTCTATAAAGATTGGTGTACCTACCTACTTCCGGTTAGCGAGTGAGTAAGAGAGATAAAATTTATATGATAACCATGAGGAAAACTTTCAATAACTTTTTGTATCAAAATCCAAACATGACTCGTGCGTTCGTGTACAGTGGGTTCGAACAGATGAATTTTGTAGAAACAATCTATAAGGTTATTGTTAGAGGCTTGATGTATGTGAAAATAGCACCGCGATTTTTGATTTTCAAACAAGTTAAGGTTGTTGTGTGATGTGGTGGCAAAATTTGCGAAGGACACTTTTTTTATTCTTTTCGATTTTCTTTAAGACAAACGTAATGCTGTATAATTATGCTCAACTTATGTACTTCAAAGTTCCAAAAAAGATAACAAACAAATAAGAAAAGTTAACCACTTAAGCACTTTGAAATATTTTTGGTTTTACCTTACCTCGGTGCCACTGTGTTTTCGCGTCACCGTTCGCCGTCGTTGTTCGTTTTGTTTGAAAGAAAACAATGAAGAAAAACGAGAATGAAGATGAAATTCTATACATATAGTACCAAAAAAGGATGTTAGCTCTATGCTGTTGATGTTTTAGCCCATCACCCAGAGTTTCACTCTGTGAGAAAGTAATTAACAATTAACCTGAAATAATAACATTAACCAGACCTCTCTTCGATCAATGGCTTGGAAGATATATAACAAACCAAAAGACCCCACTTTTGGTGGCCTACTTAATTTAATACGAGTGCATATCTCCCCTTCATGTCATCATCAGTTGTTATGTTACTATTCATTGTTAGGTTGAAATTACTAAGTTTGCTGCTCCTATAACACATCCGCCATATTCATATACCACATAAACATCTTATCAGAAGATTATGAGAAAAAGGCGAAGGGAACTTGGTTCTTCCTTCTTCGAAGGATTTTTTTTCTTCGTTGATATAGTTTTTGTTGAGAATGTTGGAAGTATACATACGCAGGGCAAATACGGTATTTTACCTTTCCACTCAAGTAATCCTTATCCCAACCCTCGAATATGCCCCAAGACAATATAATGAACATCAGATAAGGGATTTCTTGTCGTCAATACTTAGCAATTCATAAGTCAAGTATTGTAGAAAGCAATGCTGTGTCACGTTTTATGGCTTGAATTTTGTTGTAGTGTGTGATTAACATTATTTTATAAGGAAAAAGGTGGTTGCTCAAAATTACATTTTAATGGTAATTACTGAAAACTTATGTAGGTATTTTGTACTAATTTTAACAAATAAAAATTAAGGAGTTCTACGTAGACTTTTTTTAAATACTTTAAGTAAAATCCGTCTACTGCCACGCCCCCTATTCAAATTTCTTTGTTTCATGGAAATCCTGGAAATGGCTGGTTTACTCAAAAACGACCAAAAAGATTTGATTGAAATTTTCAGTCTATTTATATGACCAAATCAAAAAATAGTTTAAGTGAAATCTGTCCACAATCACGCCCACTTTTCAATCTTTTCTGTTTTTCTGAAACGGATCCATCAAACATGATGATAGTTTGTTCTTTTAAGCAAAATTCCGAAATCATTTTATTAGTTTCTTACCATTTGTTTAGTTTTTTTTTGTAAACAGTCCAAGGATTTTGATGAAATTATTAAAGACTGTATATATGGGCAAGGTAGTAGCCCGTAGCGTAAATGTAATGTAAGTGCTATGGACTGTCACGCTGGAGGTATGGGTTCACTTTCCAGCCTCGTCCACCTACGAACTAAAAAGTTTTTTTTTCAGGACTTCTGCCTCTTGCGAGGAATTGACAAATCCTCCAAGAGTATCATTTGTCATGAATAAGTGCTTTTCGTCTAGCCGTTCGGATTCGGCATTCCTGACGACACGCGCACACAGGAATGGTTGCAAGTTGTTAGTCACTAGGCCCTGGTTCTTAACGAGCCGTTGCTCTTCCCAATTTATATTTATATGGGCAAGAAAAAAATTGAAAAATAGTTTTTGTTAAATCTGTCTACTGCCTTGGCTCCAACGATTTTGATGAAATTTTAACAGTTTGTTCTTATGCGTGAAGAAACTAATAACATACATTTTTACTAATATCCACCCACTGCCACCCCAACTATAAAGATTATTGGTTTCTCGGAATCTCTTCACCGATTCGGATTCTTTTTTTTATTAGTTCGCTTTTAAAACAAGAACAAATTTAAAAAAAATAGTTAAATCCGGCCACTGTCACGCCCATGCTTCATGTTTTTTTGTTTCCCGTAAACGGCTTTAACTATTTTGATAAAATGTTCAGGTTTTCTGACAATAAGCAATAAAAAGATTTCGAAAGTACTTTAAGTAACTTCTGCCTACTTCCACGGTCACTTTTTACGCTTTGTTTTTCCTCGGAAACATCTCCAACAATTTTGATGAAATGTACAAATAATGTAAACGATATAAGCCCGATAATGGATGAATTAATATCCGAAACGCGTCGCTATTAATGTTGTGACAAATTTATTAAATAAATTAAAAACAAATTTAAAAAAAGTAGGTATAGAAAATTAAAATATTTATTTTTCTACTCTTTATTTTCCAAAACATTCATATATAACACATAACATGGAGACAACACCACTTAACATTAAAATTGTCCTAGGCGATTTTAACGCGCAGCTAGGAAGAGAGGACGTTTTTGGTCACATTGTCAGAAAGCACAGCCTGCACAACACCACCTACGACAACGGAATCAGACTGATCGACTTCTCTGCGGGACGAAACATGGTGGTAGTTAGTACGCAGTTCCCTCACCTCAATATCCACAAGGGGACCTGGAAATATTTTTATCAATCAATCGTCAACACGATTGATCATATTGCGATCGATGCAAGGCACTCCTCCAGTATCAGGGATGTCCGAACGTTCCGAGGAGACAACGTTGACTCGGACCATTACCTTGTTGTAGCCAAGGTACAGCTTCGGATACCTCGAACACAGCCAAACCGAAGAAATTCTGTTAGGAAGTTTGACGTCGGCGGCTACAATCGCAAGAGATTGCTAGGTTCTTCTCCGATCGGGTCTCAAACAACCTCTTAAGAAGTCCTATGCCACCAGCATTAAGTGTCAGAGATGCCGAATCTGACGTGCTGGGTATCATCCGACCACCACGACGAAACCAATGGTTTGACGACGATTGTCGGAAAGCACATGCAGCGAAACAACAGGCATACAAATCGTCGCTGCCCAGAAGGACCAGAGCTGCTTGCGGGCTCTACGAGAGGAGAGAGGAACACTGGCTTCTTAAAAAAGAAAAAGAGGGAGCATGAGAAGCGCGAGAAGTGCGAGATCGAGGAGATTGAGGGATGTCATAACAGGAATGAGGTTCGGAAGTTTTACCAAAAGGTAAAAAGAAGCTATCCAGGTCTACAGAAACAGAACCGAATCATGCAAGGACGAGCAAGGGAACATCGTATTAGATTTGCAGTTGATGCTGAGAAAATGGAAAGATCACTTCTGTAGACTGTATAACGGCGATGACGAATCTAATTCTGCTGTCAGGCAGATAACACCATTCAACCTAGATGATGAAGGTGAACAACTCTGTCTACCCGACATCAGCGAGGTGAAGATAGCAATATCTAAGCTTAAGTCCAACAAAGCTACTGAAGCCGACGCGACGGGCTAGCTGCAGAAGTACAGAGCTATTCAAAGCAGGAGATGATTTGGTAAGGAAAGATATGGTTGGAGAAAAGCATGCCCGATGAATGGAATCTCAGTATTGTTTGCCTGATCCACAAGAAAGGAGACCCTCTTAACTACGTCAACTAAAGAGGAATCAGTCTCTTTAACATCGCCTACAAGATCTTCTCCGCCGTATTATGTGAACGCCTGAAGCCGTTTGTCAACAACCTGATAGGTCCATATCATTGTGGCTGCAGGCCAGGAAAGTCCACCATCGACGACCAAATATTCACACTACGCCAGATCTTGGAAAAAACCCAGGAACTTCAAATCGACACTGACCACCTGTTCTTCGATTTTAAGGCCGCGTATGACAGTATTTATAGAGACGAGCTATATAAAGCAGTGTCTAGTTTTGGTATACCTGGCAAACTCGTCCCGTTTGTGCAGGATGACGATGGAGAACGCACGCTGCTCCATCAAGGTTGGCAAAGACCGCACCGACACCTTCGATGTCAAAAAAGGATTTAAGCAAGGCGACGCGCTGTCATGCGACTTCTTCAACATCATACTTGAAAGAATAGTGCAAAACTCTCACGCCAAAACTAGAGGCACAATCTTTCAAAAGTCCATCCAATTACTTGCATACGCCGACGATATTGTCATAATTGGAAGAGCAAAGCGTGATGTCACTGGAGCTTTTGCAAGCATTGAGAAGGAAGCGGCAAAGATGGGTTTAGCGGTGAATGAGGGCAAAACAAAGTATATGCTGTCATCTAGAAAGGACGCTCAACACCAACATCTTGGAGAGAACGTCACCATAGACAGATATAACTTTGAGGTAGGCAAGGCCTTTGTCTACCTGGCCTCCGCTATATATTCAGACAACGACACCAGCGCTGAGATCAAACGAAGGATAACTCTTGCCAATCGCTGTTTCTTCGGGCTAAAAAGGCAATTGAAAAGTAAAGTCCTATCTCGAATGACTATTAAAGTGTTCCTGTACAAAACACTCATCATACCGGTCCTGCTGTATGGTGCAGAAGCATGGATCTTCTTAGCGGCAGATGAGTACGCTTTAGGAATATTCGAGAGAAAAATTCTTCGGGTGATACTCGGTCCGTATGCACGGGGAATGGAGGAGAAGATACAACAACGAACTGTACGTGCTGCACAGCGACATCAACCTATAGTCAAAAAAGTGAAAAGGCAAAGACTCAGGTGGCTGGGTCATGTAGAGCGGATGGACACCAATGCATCCATGCAATGAATCCATCCCTGAGGGACAGAGCAGGAGAGGAAGGCCGCGAAACCGTTGGCGCATGCAGTTGGAAGAGGACCTCAACCAACTTGGCATGCGAAACTGGAAGCAGCTAGCTAGGGACATAACTGGCTGGAGAAGGCTTGTTGGTTGAGGCCCTAGTCCACACCGGATTGTAGAGCCAGCATAAGTAAATAACTATCATTAAATAACAGATTTCTCTGATAATTTTGAGGTTCTTCCATATTGCTGTACTTATTTACTTAAAATATTTATTTAATATTTAACATTAATGAACGAAGAACTTGGTGAACTTTTAGGTCTCACTACTTTTCACGGCTGACTTGTTTCGCAATGGTTTTTGTACATAGAAGAACTTGGCTCCTTTTTAAACATTAATGTTTTTGTTGTGATATTCCACATAGACCACAAATTATCGCTGTTTTCAATAATTCAAAACACATGAAGTTTATGCGCAATAACATTGTCTTTCTGTCTTAAAACCACATTAAACAACTTCTAAACATACATTGTATCAACATTTGACAGCTCGCATTGAGGCAATACTTTGCTTTTTTAAAAGTAAGAAGGTAAGTACGTAAAAATATATCTGTCAAGAGAAACAATGATGAATATGGGTTTGTTGTGTAAAGCATGTTTGACTTTAAGAGCACCCCAACTGGATACCTATACATCTGCCACCAAGACAGCATCAGGGCATATGCGGAAATTCCTTGACACCTATTTTACACTGACGCAAACAATGACAGCCCGGAACTTCCCTACCTACCTACATCATTTCCCGTTCGCATTCACGTTTCTTCATATACAAAAAAGAAGAAGCTATATCTGATGCCATCATTCCCTCCATAAAAGAGACAAAGACAAAGCGACAGTAATTGATGGAATACGTGCTAACGTCGCCTTTCCCCGTATTACGTACGAGTATGTTGTATGTTCCCTATGGCAACAGAACCAAAATCTTTATGCACGACTCGCAAAGCATCAGCATTGCCATTTTACTCGTTTTAGTGAAACACTGAAACCATTGAGCATTTATCCAACACAAAAAGTGGAATCGTCAGATGTTTGGTTGCAACCTCAATGACATCGTATTTCACATCCGTCCGTAACCGGCTTGGGCTGCTGCTCCTGGCTCTGGTTCTGGCTGGATGACATGGCAATGGCGGGAAGAACAACTATACAATACAGGAAACTCCAGCACCTGTCTTACATGTCTATAAGAGACAATCAACTACTTAAAGTGGTTTTCATCCTTGATCACCGCTACGTGTATCATATTAGTACACACAAGTTGAAACATTCTTCTTCTTTCTATTCTTGCTGGCTCTGCTGGGGCGCTGGGGGTTGTCTATCTACAATATCCTTGTAGAACTTGTCCTTTGTTGCTAAAGTTTCAGTTTCAGTATACTCCCGTAGTAATAAAATTTCAACCATGTTGTTGATGGTGAATGTGGTTATGGTGGAAGTGGATTTTTGTGGCAGGTTTTGCGCTTGGAATGTAGGAAGGAACGTATGTTTCCTCTGTGTTGTACGTGGCTCTCACGCGGATGCGGATGGATATAAAACGGCTATTACAATTTTTGTGAGTAAAAACTTCGTTTTTTTGTGATTTTTTTTTTCTTCATTTGGTTTCTCAGCTGCATAAGTGCTTTGAGAAAATTTACTCAGAAAAAGCACGAAACTTATTTGATGTTTTAGTGAGGAAAATAAAAAACATACAAGGTAAGGTACTCCTACTACCTACCTAGTTTATTTTTACTAAGAAGGGAACTAAATACATGAATAGAGAAGAAAAAGTGTTTAACTACACACAAGTTAAAAGTTTTATTTCGGACGATAAATCTAAAGCTGTGGAGCGTTTTTAGTATCGAATAATAGTTAAGACGATAAATTTGGGAAATTAATTTAAGTTTTGCAAGTAGGTACTTTTATGGGTGGATCCTCTTTTGGGTGGGAGTACCTATTACATCCATATTTTTATGTTATTTCTTCGATGAGTTGATAAGGTAAAATAAGGTTAACAAGGAAACATAACAATTTATCATTCAACGGTGATATGAAAGACATCTTAGATTGAAGTGTTTTTTCATGTCACGTAGACAGTTTGTGTATATGTATGTAGCTACCTTACCTACATAAAGGAATATCACACATAATGTACCTAGTTCCTCTAGGAGGCTGAGAATATATTTGTCAGGAGCACGGCCATTTTTTTCGAAACACGGGGAACATGCTCCGATTTTGATGTTTATTTTTAAATGTAGGAAATTGAGCGAGTGGGAAGAACATTTTTAGATTCATGAGTTATCAAAATGGAGCAATATAATATATATATTAATATATTACATATTATGTAACTTTTATTTTCCTATCGCAATACAAATTGCAAACAACAAAAAAATCCTTTGAAAATTTGAGTTTGGTTTATATGCGAAGATGGTGAGTGCGATCTACACAAAAAAAAAAAAGGGTGTGTGTAATTACCTAGTAGACATTTTTCTTTGCAGCTAGAAGTATCGTTCAAACTGACATAAATTCATTTCTGTAAAGACTAAAGGATATAATTTTAACAGACATACATTTGTGTTAAAAAAAAAATCATTTATTTCAATATAATTTCGGGAATATAACGAAAGAAATCACAAACTTGATATAAAAGAACTTTTTCGCCAATTTTAGAAATTAGTTCAATTTGATTCTAATAAAACCGTTGTTGGTTTTAAGTGTTTTCTGTATTATTTATCTAATACAAAATTCTGTATTTCAAAATTCTGTAAATGATAACAAAATTGTTTTGATAGGTAACGAAAAAAAAAATGCAATTTCTTATCACTTACAGAATTTTGAAATAAAGAATTATGGAATACAGAATTTTGGAATACAGGATTGTAGAAAAACATATATTGGATTTCCAGAATTTTTGATCTACAGAATTTTAAAATACAGAATTTTGGATTACATCATTTTTGAAACCGAATTTTTTGACCCCAACCCTCTTTTCTTTTAATTTTTTTTTTATAAACAAAAACAAAAATCTGATTATTTTTTTGTAAACTCAATATTTTGAAGACTTGGTCAATTTTTTTAAAACTTAGCTTAAAGCTTTTTTTGTTTTCTATTTTCTAGAATATTTGAAAAAATTATGTTTCTAATTTCAAAAATAACGGTATACCTTCCATACAAATGTTCAATAACCGCTAAGAAAAATCTTATTTCCTCGAAAACGGTTCCAAGAATTTAGATAATAAGATATGAGTGATATTAAATCAGCACATTCTACTTTTAAGTTAAAAAATAATTTGTGTTTGCGATTTTATTAACAGTAGGTCCTTCTCATATAAACACTTTTTATATGCTTTCGACTTCCTCATTGTTGAATAAACCAATTAAAATAATTTTATTAGAAAAAAAAAATTTAATATTGCTTATCAAAATTTTCTAAAAAAAAACCAATTTTCTGGTTTAAAAAAAAAACTAAATTTATTTTTGAAACACGAAATTCGCATTTCTGAGAAAATGGTCAGACTTTGTAATTTTCCAATATTGTTGATATAACTCGAAAATTAAACTAAGCCGAATTTATGAATTTAACTTAAACATTTTTTTTTGTGGGAAATTAGAAATTTATTTACATTTTTTTTTTGTATTTTTTGCTCAAAAGCATATTTTTTACTTGCAGTTCATTAGCAAGATTCCGATTGTCGAAATAATTTTAAGTAGAGATTTTTAACAAATATGTATGTCATTTATTACGATAATAGTGAGATCGAAAAAAAGTGGGTCCCGCAGTTTTATCTGTCTGTCTGTCAATTTGTAACACCTAGGCCTAGAGACTGAACGGATGGATCGATTTGTATAAAATTTGGTACTTTATGTTTCTTTTTGGGTAAGTTTTATAATATTTTTAATTGGCAGTTTTGTTATTGGGCCAAAAATAATGCTAGCTTGCATATAGGTAATCATTTTTTTCATTTCCATCTTTTGAGCTACGTGCGTGACCGAACTGAATGAATTTGTATTATAAGTAAGCTTTTAAACTCACTTAATTAACTTAAGATGGCGCTCACAGCCCGGGATTGGCTACGGCCTCAACTAATAAGCCCCTCCAGCCAGCTCTGGCCCTAGCTAGCCGCTTCCAGTTGCGCACACTGAGTGCTTTGATGTCGTCATCCACTTGTTGGCAACACCTGTTACGGGTTCTTCCTCTGATGCGTACCTTATCGAGATTGGATTCGAAGACTCGTCGGGCAGGTGCGTTGCTGTCCATACGCTCCACGTGCCCCAGCCATCTCAGCCGCTGTATTTTCAGCTTTTTGACCAGGTCAACGTCAGTGTATAGTCCGCCGTATAGCTCGTCGTTGAATCTTCTCCTCGACACTCCTTCGATACACACCGGATCGAAAATCACATGAAGAATCTTCCTCTCAATGCACCCTAGCATATTTTCATCCGATTTTGTCAGTGTCCATGCTTCTGCCCCATAAAGCAGGGACGGGATGATTAGGGTCTTTTATAAATTCTCCTTGGTTCTCTGACAGAGGGCCTTACTACTTAAACACCTTCTTAGACCGAAGAAACAGCGGTTGGCAAGAGTAATTCTTCGCTTGATCTCTGCACTGTGGTTTTTCGTCACATTAGACTTTTTAATTGTGTAAATTATTTTCATTTTAGTCAATTTTTGTTATATCTTTGTTTTATATTTAAATGAATAATATCTTAGGTAATATATATAATATACTTATTTAATGTATTTATTTTATTAAAATGCTAATTTATGTTAATTTATATACCCTGAAGATGAGGATTATTCTTGAAATATATTGGTTAAAATTAACAGAATAGCATTTTTATTTTAAATGAACTGAAGAAAGCAAGACAAGGAATAAAAATAAATAGGTAATAAGAAAAGTTCAGCAAAACAAAACCATAATGGGGCATATTCATAGTCGCAGATAGACCCAGGTTTAACTACACTACAGTTTAAGACAATTTTGGCTCAATGAATACAGACCGATTTTAATTACAAATTGTTGGTTTTATATTTTTATAAGACAATTAACTTGGTATACTACACGAATAGCTTCAAATATTTTGAAATGATAACCTTAAAAAAATAGATTCAACGTCCGAAAATTCAACCAAAGCTATGTTTAACTTAGACCCAATATATACATAAATTGAATTTCAAACAATTACCATAAATTTGTTTTTGTTAACTGTGTATTTGCACAAAGGGCAGATATCTTGAAATTTGACAAGCTGCACCCGATAATACCTTAGAGATGTGTACTGTGTTTATTTATTTATTTTATTTAATATTTAAAAAAAGGAATCCAAGGGTTATTTTTAAATTTGGGTTCTTACCATCAAAAAAGTATACTATATTAAAATATGAAGTATACAGAACTTAAAAAAATTGTGTTTTGTAACCTCAAAAACTTCTTATACTTCTTATTATCTTCTTAATCATTTTATTTTAAAGAAGAAATCAAATGTTAATATCATATCTTTCATAACTCAAAACCGTTTATTTTGGGTTAAGCCAGGGAAGTTATATGGGTCCACTGCTTTTTATTTCAGTAAAATGTCCAGAGATTTGTCCATAAAATCGATGTTGATCGATGACTTTTCTGTGATAAATGGTGAAGTTAAAACGCAACAACCTCAAATGATTTACATATTCAGCCTTATTACGGCTATCGTTTTTCTAAAACGACACGTCTCTGGAGGTGGCAGTTGATGTTTAATCAAAACAAATTTCGTCATAATGATGAGATGGTTGGAGATTGGAGAGAATGTTGAAGATTTGGGTTTATTTACCCACCAACTCTCATCTCTAGAGCCTGGTCGTTTTACTGTCGGTGGGTGATTATTCAAAATTATTTATTAAGTAAGAAAAAAAACGATTGTATTTTTTTTGTTTCACGTTTTGTTGAATTTTGTCCAGGATCTTCAAGGGTTGTTTATCAATTGTGAAATACATTTTTGGTTAATTAAATAGGCTTTAAAAGAAGTATTCTCTCATATTCAAACAGCGTAGCTTAGGTATGTTGTAATTTATAATCAGCTTGATACTATGTTCTTGTTTTAAATTTTAATTACGATTAAAATCATTTAACTTGGGTCTAAGGAAACTCATTTAAAATTAATTTGAAAAAATTTAGCATCGCATGGTAGCTTCCTTTTTCATATTTATTATTCTTTCTTTAGATATACATACTCGCTGATGCTTGCTATTTCAAAAGAACATAACTTCAATAATTGAACAAATTATATTTTCCTACGAATTCCCCATGGACCTATTCTAAGTGAGTTCCAAACGACTCATATTATTGCAAACCACGACAATGGCAGACGGCTATAGAAATATACGAACTTATCTATCCAATAACATCCGCCGCATAGTTCGGTAGTAGGTAATTTATCTTGCGTTTATGTTTTTAACATGCCAACCCCATGACATATTAGGCCCAAGAGAAACTCAATTATGGGGTTAATGTGCGAACTTCAAAGGATAACACTGAACAAACTATAAATATACTGGAACATAAATGTAGCGCTCGTTTTAATGCGAAAAGTAAACTCGCGTACTATGCTTTATATCTTTATCCAGGTCGGTGCTTTAGTGGGGGGAAAACGGGGCACTTAAATTGTATGATGTTTTAATATATGTACAAGTTATAAGACAGATATGACATATAAAACATAAAATTCCTACCCTCATAAAATTTGGTGAAATCATATCATAAGAATGAAGAATCAAAAGAGTCTATACAAATATTTCGTGTGGAAGGTTGTTTTTTTTTTTTGAGGAATGGAGGGGAGGGGGGGAGTTTTATGTGCATCAAAAGGAAAAAATTACTTTGGCACAATCTTTGCATATGGCACATGATTTCAAGGTACTTTTTCATAATCTAATGACATTTTAACTAAGACGATACGAAACCGGACAAATAGTTATAGTCATTTTTATGTAAGTGTGACTATAATTTTAGTACGAACACCCTTTTAAATAATGCTAGGTACTTTGATAAAACTTGCATTTCTCATAGAAACCGTACCGTATCATCTTAGTTTAAATGTCAAAAAAATCACAATTAAAAAGTACCTTGAATTCATGTGCCATTATGCAAAGATTGTGCCAAAGTGATGTTTTTCTTTTGATGCACAAAAAACTCCCCCCCCCCCCTCTTCCCCTCAAAAAAACACCCTTCCATACAAGATATTTGTATATACTCTTTTCATTCTTCATTCTTATGATAAAAGCAGCCAGTCTCTAATATCAGGAATTATGTATCTTCGAAGGGCTCCAACTGAGAGATGGATCATGAGATGGTAATTTACACTAAGCACGAATCACCTATCATCTTCAAAATTGAATAGTTAAATTGTTTAAATTAATTAAGCAGTTCCTTATTTTAATGCCGCCTCTAAAATATTTAACAGACTACGACCCTGCTCGCTCTGTTTGTTTTTTAGTTTTTTTTTTTTATGGAGCTTCTTTTTGTCCTGGAGTCGAACGTGAAAGAACATCCTTGATGGCTTGACAAGGAAAAAAATTAAATAAACTGCACCAAAAGTTGTTTCCACCATTATACACAATAGACAAGATTCACACACAAACGTTGTCTGTTTTTCGGTAAAAGAAAATAACAAAAAAAAAAAATAGGTTTTAGAAAAAAAAATCAAGGAAACTATTTTAAGTGTACATACCCTTCTTTTTAAAGAAGAAGAAAAAATGTAACATTGTTTTCTGCCCCATAGTAATGAACAGAAAATAGCCGCGAGTTATTCTTGGACAACAAAGACGTAGGTTTGAGAAATAAGAAACCATCTGCAGTTTTGCAGAACTCTCGAATGAAACAAAATTCTTGTTCCCGTACATATAGAAGAAGAAGAAGTACCTATGTAGAAGTGACTAGAGGAAGCTAGACGTGGAAAACAAGGAAATTCTTGAAGGATAATTTCTCGCGCAAAGGACATTTTGTGTCTGTTTTAAAGCCGTTTCATGAGACATTTAATTTATTGCCTCTGAGCAGAATTTTCAGTTAGCTTTTTTTTAGTTTTTTATTTTTGTTAAGAAAGTCTTAAATGTTTTATGTTTAGGTATATGTATGCATGTACAATACTGTTAGAAATATATAGAACATGGTTCTGTTTTTTATTTTATTGATTTTTAATCTCACATACTTTCACATATGTTGTAATAAAAAATAATATTATGTTGTATGCCCTTAAATCAAAATGCTTTTTTAACCTTAAAAATGATTTTCTTGATTTTGTAGAGAAATTATTGTTTTGAAATGTTAGTGATATACACTCGCGAGCAAAGCAATGGAATCACTCAATTTCTCCTTCTAAAAATAGCTAAAGCGATAGATACAATGGGGCATTTTCATAGTCGCAGATAGACACAGGGTTAACTAAACTACAGTTTAAGACAATTTTGGCTGAATGAATACAGACCGATTTTAATTACAAATTGTTGGTTTTATATTTGTGATAATTAATTTGGTATACTTCACAAATAGCTTCAAATATTTTGAAATGATAAACTTAAAAAAATAGAATCAACGTCCGAAAATTCAACGAAACCTATGTTTAACTTAGACCCCGGTCTAAAATGACTATGAATACGCCCCAATATCTATAATTTATTATTAATGGGCTCGTTTTAAAGCTTGCATTTAAAACTTCAAATTAAGGGTAAAATCATAAAAATCCATTGGATAGTTTTCACCCTATCTGCCGTTATAACGAAAATAACAAATAATACTATTGTTATTATTGTACTATTCGTACTAGAATGTCAGCTTATAAGGCTTGACCATTCTTTATTCCGTCAATTTCATTAAATTTTTGAACAACAACAACAACTTTAAGGCGCTACCACCAATTGTTTGGCTGGAGATATAGCTATAGCCTGATCTACATATGTGTCGTGTGTTGTGTTGTGGAGTCGTGTGTCGCTATTGTCCGCTACAATGTATTTCATATGCGTAGAACCATATTTGTCTCGTGTGTTGTGTTGCAGTGTGGCGCATAAAATATATGGAATGACAGCGACACACGACTCCACAACACAACACACGACACAGATGTGGATCAGGCTTATTTCGTGCTTTGCCACTTTTACACTCATCAGTCTCCTTTTTGTGGTGCTGTGCTTTTATCCAATTTTATTATGAAAAACTTTGTATGTACACCATAGAAGTCAACTTCTCAATCGTACGGCATAGTGAAAATCGTACTCGCGCTTGACGGTCAGTTGCAGTTAATATTGGTCTCGTGGCAGGACAATTTGGGTTAAGGTCTGCTTCCTTAAGTCGTATTCTAACTGTCCATTACCTAACGGCTCCTTATCGTACCTGTCTCGGCTATTGTTGGACGTAGACCCCAGTCAAAGTACGATTTCGAAGAAACGTCATCACGATGAATCAGTCATTACACCGGTGGCACACAGATCCTGGCCCTCACAGTAACTTACACGTCTCCCTGAACCTTCCGTAGATCTTTGGTATACAAGATTGCCTTAGATGAAGCTGACAGGCTACAGCACAATGACTTATTCTTTGTTGCAGTAGTGTGACAACTTTACTTACTTCTACAGGCGTGGTAGCTATTTTTTTTCAAGATTAGGAGGCGTTATAGGCCAGGATATGTTGCAACTCACTTTTAACAGCAGACTGTAAACCAAAAACCAATAATGGGTGCATTTGTTGCGTATCAGCGTTTCCAACTCTTGCCCACTTTAACAAGTATAATTTGTTCTTTTCGTTGTTACGGCGGTTAGAGTGAAAACTATACAATTGATTTTTATGATTTTACCCTTAATTTAATGTTTTAAGTGCAAGCTTTAAACCGAGCCCATTAAAAATTAACTATATATATTGTATCCATCGCTTTTGCTGTTTTTAGAAGGCGAAATGGAGTGATTCCATTTTTTTGCTCGCGAGTGTATTTTTAAATTGAGCTTAAAATGAGATCAGATAGTAAGGGTTCTTCCACTTCCAAACTAACGTCAAATTAAAGCTAAAAATTCGCAACCTGTCTTTCATTACTCTACTGTTATTTTTACAAGCAGTATTTTAATGAAATAGCCAGTTGCTGGACCCCCTTTAACAATTCAAACGTTATATTCTTACTTTTAGGAATACTCATCATATAACCCTCGAGCCCGATTTCGGACATACTGTCAAATACAGAGATTCTTGGTGACGTGAAATAAGGTCCAACGAAATAAGACCAAATCTCAAATTTGGCCTTATTTTGCATTAAAAATAAATATAAGGCCAAATTTGGCGTCATTTACATTTCCAAAATGAAATAAGACCTAATTTCATTTGGAAATAAGACCAAATTTGTTTTTACGAAAACATTCAGTGATAACAGAAGCTTTTATCCTACCTGTCACTATAAGTTTATATGTGGTGAAATGTATTATCGTCCACGAAACTATCCCCCGCGGGTGTAAGTTCCCAAAAAAAAAAGCAAAACAGGAACAGTGCATAAACGCCCACAGAACTAAGCTGCGCGGGTGTTATTTCCCAAAAAAAAAAAACAAAGGAAATAACAACCGCGCGCCGCCGGGGTGAATTCCTTTTTTAAGTGGTAATAAGGCTTACCACAAATAAGAATTAAGACTCGCGGGTGTTTTGCTCTTTAGAATTGACGTTAAGACCCACACTTCATGCATATATGATTCTTAAATACTTTTACCCAAACCACTGTTTACTACAAACACTTTGAAAACAGACCGACTGACAACATAGGCCCCTGTTGGCGACTGAACATACCCTAAGCGGAGTGACGGATTCGCGTGAGCTGGACGGAGGACCCATAAAGGGAATTAAAATCTTAGAACCCGTGAAGCAGGCAGCCCAAAGTACTATTTAGTTCAAAAACTTCGAAACATAGGCGCCTGCCATCAAACCTTTATTTTATATGTTCTTTGGAAAACTGTCAAGGATTCTTTCCCAATCAACCCAATCATGTAACATAGCGGCCGAGGCCATAGCAAAGTAAGAAAAAAAAAAAATATTTGGTACACTACGGCGTATACGTAATTTTTTTTTTAACATAAACATTTTATAAATTCGTAAAGATAACTACGAGTATGTGATAAACATTTGTCAACTAAATAGAAGTTTCTGCAGGCAAGCCGAGCTTCTTTAGCCCAAGTATTTTGACCCCTAGAACAAAACACCAGCTGAAATTATTTCAACTATAATAGTAGACAAAGAGATCTGTGGAATCTAAAATTACGCGAACATGGGTTCTCTTTCCTGAAAAATTGTCCAATATTCCAAGAATTTTCAAAAGCTTTTCTTTGAAGTAGAAAATTCTAGTTTAGAGAAAACCTTAACAAACACTCGTTACCTCCTAATGGTTCCCCGCTTCAAAGTTTGTATAGTATCACATTGTCAACAGCGGACGAAACCACGTTCGCATGGTACCGCTAGAAGTATATATCCAAAGAAACATTTAAAATATGTTTGGCAGAATACGATGTATCTCAACCCAAATTAATATAGAGAATCTTAATGGACATACGTTTTTTTTTTCTTATAATAAAACAAATATTCTTTAAAAATTAAACTGCCCATAAACGTTTGTACCCACATCAATTAAGATTAGGAACACAGATTTTTCTATATTTTCCTCTTGTGATTTTTTTTCCAGCAACGGGCGGTGGTGCTGCTTTTCAATCTGTGTATGTATTTCTTGAAGATTTATTATCTTTACACTTTCCATCAGCAACAGGTGGTGCTGCTTTCCAATCTGCGCAGGTATACCTTGAAGATTTATTAGCCTTACACTTGCCATCAGAGCAGAAAATAAAAAAAATTAATAATTGACTTGTCGATCAATCTAAACGAAACAATTCCAAGTGTGTTGGTATGTAAGTCCATAAACAAGGACACGCCAATAAACATCCAACAACAATCTATTAACGAAGTTATCGAAATTTCAACCTGCTCCTCTGGCATATTCCTCGTATACATGTACTGGTACTAGACTGAGGCTGTGAAAATGAGTTTGATATTAATTACGCTAGACCGTTTTGCTTCGCATCTTGTTGTCCGACCTAAATTATATAAAGTAATGATTGCCTGTCACAATATTTACGAGAATCTATTGCCGTGCCAATCCTTGTGTGTAAAATGATGTTGATGTTTGCTATTTTGGCAGCTAACATACATGACAGCTTGGGGAGCTTACAAAGATTATTATATGAAGTTGTAAGGATATGAGTGTGTTTGTTCCACATTTTCAATATTATTTACGTAACTCCTTATATAGTCAATAAATATAAACAGAATTAGTAAAGCGTAACCATGGGTATAGATATTTCAGTTTGGTTTATATGGACACAGGAGAATGGGTTCGGTTGGAAGACATAAATTTGATATAGAAATTATTTATTTTTTTCTTCGCTCAAGAATTTCAACCTTCTGAAAATATTGGGTGACATTACTTTTTAAAGAGCTCTTTAAGTTAAAGAGTTAAGTTGGTGAGTTTTCATGTTTTTGTGGGAAATTTCAAGGAATGTAGATACTAATGGATGTATACGAAATTTATTTATGGAAAACCATCCGCAAATTAGATGAAATTAATAAAGTTTTATTTTAATCTTTCCGTCCGCTAGCCATGGAAAAAGCAATTAATCCTGCCACGTCGGAAGCGTGTATCTTTTAACCTTGAACCTTCTCTTCCCACCAACTCTTCCTCTACAAACTTTCCAAACTTCGTACACTCTCATACATTAAACCCTGCTGCCTCACCCGTTTCCTCTTCGATCTCTTCTAAAACTACTGATTCTTCTTCTTCTACTGTTCTTCCCCCGATCTTTGACCCAATGCGTCTCCCTTCTGTGAAACTAACATCTAAACTTGCCGGCCTTCCACCTACTTCGAATGATTTAGATGGACGTTATTTGATGTCACGCTTACGTGATAATAAACTTTTTGATAACGTTCGCTTTTACCTTGCGTACTTATATGACAAACCTGATTCTGTTCGTATTGAAGGTAAAACTAAAACCAATCTGATCGTATCTATTCAAAAGAAGGCCTGCCAACAGATCCCACCTGCCTTCGTAAGATAATACACCCGCTTTCATGAAGGCTTTGATATTTCTCCCGCTACAGTCTCTAAGGACCTTGCTACTTATGCTTCCCATATCCGTTCTAAACGCGTTTTTCACCTTCAAAGTACACGTAACACCCTGAAAAATTATTACCGACCCAAACCTAATTCCTAATATCTTATCTCTCTTTACTATCAAAATGTAAGGGGCATTCGTACAAAAACGGCTTCTGTTTATATCAACTCCCAAAAACTTCCCTATGATATTTTTGCCCTAACTGAAACAAACCTCTGCAATTCTATCCTTGATGAAGAACTTTTTACTTCCGAATTTGTCATTTTTCGAGCCGACGGTGACGGCCTAAGTAACGATAGTGATCATTCTGGACGAGGTGTCCTTCTGGCGATTCCCAATCGTTTTGATGCTAGCCTAGTAAAAGGATCGTGTGTCTCCTCTCTTGAATTTGCGTGTGTAAAAATTTCCTTAAACAAACGATTTATTTACTTAGTCTGCTGTTATATTCGCCCTTCTCAGCCCACCCAAGCTTATCAACTTGCTGTTGATGAAATAGACTCTCTGTTTGAAGTCACAGATATTCTTGATGATTTAATTATTGTCTGTGACTTTAACCTTCCACATCTTCAATGGAACATCGGAAGGTGAGATGTCTTTTGCGCCTACAAATTCCTCCTCTGAAAAGGAACTCCTGCTCACTGACCGATTTTTCGACCTTGGTCTTTGTCAGGTTAGTGGTATTACTAACAACTTAGGTAGACAGCTTGATTTAATTTTCTCATCAGAACCCACTTGTTCAGTAGTTTCCGAAAGTACTCATCTGCTCTCTACCCTCGACCCCTTCCACCCCCCTCTCTCTTTTACTTTCTCATATGAATGTGATAATGAGTCAGTTTTGTCCGAAAATTCTTTTTTCTTTAACTTTCGCAAAGCTGACTTCGATTATCTTAATTACCTTATCAACAACATTGATTTCAGTTCCTTCCTGAATAACAACACCTCAATTGATATCGCGTTGAAATTTTTCTACACATCTATCTTTAACTGCCTTGTTCAGACCGTTCCTTATGTTCCGCGTAAACATGTCTCTTCCTCCCCTCCCTGGTACAATAAAGAACTGCGAACCCTTCGTAACGTTAGAAATAAATTGTGAAAAACATATTTGCAAACCAGATCTGCTCTGGACTTCTCAAACTTCCAGCAAGCTTAACACCGCTTCTCTTCACTTTGCGAACTCCTCTATCGAGAATACATTGACAAAATGCAAAATAGCCTGATTTCAGATCCCAGAAGCTTCTACCAGTTTATTAATATTAAACGGAAATCTGATGGCTTTCCCTCAACTCTCAAATTTTTAAACTCGACAACCGGCGACCCTAAAATAATCACAAACCTTTTTGCCTCATTCTTCAGTCAGTCGTATAGTAATAATCCTCAAGAACCTGACTATGACTTTTTTAAGTACTTAAAAACCTACTTCGCCTCAATTGAAGTAGGTGTTGACACTGTTGCCAAAAAGATAAGTTTCCTAAAAGATAATTTCTCCCCTGGTCCCAATGGTTTGCCTGCCATCTTACTGAAAAAATGTGCTAACTCTCTATGTGAGCCTCTTTCAGCACTATTTCGTCTTTCACTTTCTCAAGCTAGTTTTCCAAAATTATGGAAGGACTGTTTTATGTTTCCTATTCATAAAAAAAGAGTCAAGAATGATGTTGCTAACTACCGTCCTATTGCCAAGCTTTCCTCAATTCCTAAAATCTTTACAATTTACGATTCTGTCTATTTTCACTGTAAACCTCTCTTCTCCCCACAACAGCACGGCTTTTTAAAAGGCAGATTCACCACAACTAACCTCACGGAATTCGTTTCTAAAATTCGCAACGAACTCGAAAAAGGAAATCAAGAGGACGTTATCACAACAGATTTAAGTAAGGCCTTTGATAAAATCAGTCACCAAATTATTTTTCTTAAACTAAAAGCTCTCGGTTACCCTGCCCTCTTTATGTCCTGGCCCAGATCATACCTTGAGAGCCGCCAATATAGAGTAATCTTCAGGTTTTTAATCTCTGACCCCATCTTCGCCACTTCAGGCGTTCCGCCCTTTGATTTTTGTCTTAACAATAAATGACGTTATTAATGTCATAAATGATTCGACTGTCTCTATTAACGCTGATGATATGAAAATAATTAAGGTCATTTCTACTCCCTCAGATTCTACATAACTTCAAAACGACCGTAACTCATTCCAAACTTGGTGTGACAAAAATTTTTTAGAACTCAATGTTACTAAATGCCAGTCCTTAACTTTCTCTCGTAAGCGATTACAACTTCATACTCGAACTTATTGTTTTCACGAAGTTGCTATTCAAATTGTCTGCTCTATTCGTGACCTATGAGTTATTTGCGACAGTCAGTTAAATTTCCGAAGGAGTAATTTGCGACAGTCAGTTAAATTTCCGAGCCCATTTCGAGCATATTATCAACAAGGCCAACTCTTCTCTAGGTTTCATCAAACGTTGGTCTAAGGAATTCTCGAACCCCTACGTCACTAAATAAATTATATTACCTTCGTTCGACCCCTACTTCAATACGCTAGTCAAGTCTGGTCAGCTGGTCACCCTATAAGAACTCTCATTCTCAAAGAATCGAAGCTGTACAGCGTAGGTTTCTTAGATTCGCACTCCGCGGTCTCCCCTGGTCTGATAACTTCATCTTACCACCCTATGAAGATCGTTTAAAATTGATCAATTTGCAAACCCTACAAAATCGCCGCGAAGCAGCTGATATTCTCTTTTTGCATCAGCTTTTAGCAGGGGCTATAGATTCTTCTTTTCTTGTAGAAACGATTCCCACCTATAATACTAACCCACGACACGTAAGATCTACTCCTGTCTTTCGCCTTCCTCTTCACCGCACAAATTACGGTCTGTTTGAACCTTTTTCTAGAATGCTGCGGTTGGCTAATGACGCACAAGATACCTTTGACTTCCATATTAGTTCTTCCTCACTTAAAAGCTCTCTCTACAATACAACTCATCCTAAGACCCCAATTCTTCTTCATTTAGTTCTTCCTCACTTAGAAGCTCTCTCTACAACTCATCCTAAGACCCCAATTCTTCTTCATTTAGTTCTTCCTCACTTAGAAGCTCTCTCTACAACTCATCCTTAGACCCACATTCTTCTTCATTTATTAAGTTACGATTAAGTTTTAAGTTTTTTTTTCTATAAAAAAGATGGGTGGGTCTTCGGTCCCATTCCATTAAATAAAATTAATAAAAAAAAATAAAATAAAATAAAATAAAATAACAAAAAAAAAAAAAAAAACAGTAGACGTAAGTTAAATTTTTAAGTTTAGATTTAAGCTATGTTATTGTTGCTTGTATTAAGCTAAATAAATAAATAAATACACTGTAAACTTAAAATAAATTCCTCCACTGTTGTTGGTTTTTACTTGATTTATTGGGACAAATATTGGTTTTGTGTCAAAAACAATTCAAAGTTTTATTGAAATCCAAAATAACGACGATGGAGAATCACATAAAATGGCAGTAATGCCCATAAGTCCGCTTTACATGCGTAAAAATTGTTTAAGATTAACCTACTTCAAATTTCGTAATAAATAATTTGAATGAGTGATTCCTTAGAGGATAATTTGGATTACTTATTCTGGGTCATCTAGATCGACTCCATACAAAATTAAAATTTTTTTTAAATTTTTTTGAAATCACCTGTAACGATTTTGAATCCACAATGTCAAGCGCAAACTTTTACGACTCTTTTTTGGAAAGTTATTGTCATACAAAGAGTATTAGTATTGGGTCGAAAATAATCCAATTATTTTGTATTCAAATATCTTCGCAACTAGACCTCACAAAATGTTATAGTTTCAAGCTGTGGATATCTCTCAAAAAACTGATATAGGGTTTTAAAAATCGCAATGTCTTCCTAAGCTTATTTGCGGAACTGTACGCATCGAAATATATCAAAGGTTTCCAAACTAAAAAAATAGAATTTTGAATGCAAATATTCCAAAAACCTGATCTTGCAGAAGCGTTTGCTTAAGATGTGCTGATAGAATTTGAAAATACCTTTGTAATTATGTATATTTCAATGAGTTCCAGAGACTTTCGTGAAAAAAACTCCAAAAAGGGCATAAGGGGGTTGTCCATGCTTGTTTTCCGAAATCAATTGACAAAAAAAAAATGGCTCCAATCAGTTAAATTGTGAATAACAGTGAAATGACCTGTGTGTTCTCTTTTCAACAACGTCAACCGCAACCTCTTATGAGCCTTTTTTGAAAAGTTATACCCTTATAAAGGCTTTCAAAGCTCGATCAACTTGCCCCTCTCATAATATAAATAAACAAGCACCCCTTGGAGTGGTTTAGAAGCTGCAAAGTGTGCCCAACTTCAAGAAAGGGGTACGAAGAGCATATGTAGCCGGAGCTGGAGGAAATATCTTCCCCGGCTGCTGAAGCAAGCCAAGCTATTGAGGAACTACAACATGCCAACACATGAACAAGGGGGCAACTATTTTCAAAATCGCCGCACAGAGAAGGAAAACTGCTCAAGGCCAACAAAATTCTTCACAGATGGCAAGAGTATAATTTTGAAGAACTTTTAAATGAACATTTTCCGAGGTTATACTTTCCAATAGCTGCGCCTTACAGTGAAGTCGTCGACATCACAGTCGAGGAAGTTAGTGATGCGGTGAAAAACTCCAAAAAGGGAAAAGCGATTGGGCCACACGAGATACCCTCTGAGTTCTAGAAAAAGGTGGGCGACATCGGGTCTAGATGGCTCATGATTCTCAAGTCCAAAATTATCTGCGGCGACCAAATGCCTAATCAGTGGAGGGAAAGTAACCTTCTTCCAATCTACAAGGGGATGGGTGATACACGAAATGGCGACAGCTACAGTTTGAATAAGCTGATGTCACACACCATGAAGATCGTTGAGCGTATATTGGATGGCCACCTACGAAAAATAATACGGCTATCTGACGACCAGTGCGGGTTCGTTTCGGGTAAATCAACCACAGATGCTATTCAGAGTATAAGAATCAGAATGGAAAATATCGGTATTCCTCAAGAGATTTTCATATTGTATTGGTTGATTTTGAATTCCACATACATTCCACAGACAACCACGAGATCTGAAATGGGTTGCGCTTAGGCAACGGGGAGTCTGAACGCGCGGATGATCATGGAAATGTACGAGCAAGTAAAACAAAGGTAAGATGCCTCTCAGGAATCACCGAAGAGTTCCCAATTAGAGTAGGTGTGCACCAGGGAATCGTCTTGAGTCCTTTGCTCCTTATTACTGCATTGACTTTCTGCTTGGAGATAAGGTGGCGGACCCCAAAGTGAATCAGTTATTTTTTGCTGACGATGGAGCCATCATAAGTGAAGATCCTGTGTCGTTGCAACGAGCACTTGATATATGGGTGGATGTTCTGGAGGGAAATGGATACCGCAATTGCGCTGCCCATTTTCTGATCCACACAGGCCTATTCCGGACATCTATTTGAATGGAAAATTGACAGTTTAAATATCTTGGATCTGTGATCAACAGCGAAGCATCTTGTGATGACGACATCAAACATCGCGTAAAGGTAGGTTGGATGAAGTGGCGAGAAAACTCTGCCATCTTCTAAGCTAAAATGAAAGTTCTACACGGCAGTTGTTCGTCCTTACATACGGTTCACAGTGTTGGACAATGCACAAAAAAGTATGAGAGTTGATTGACGGCAGCTGAAATGTAGATGCTTCGCATGACAGCAGGAGTGACAAAGCGTGATCGAATAAGAAGCAAGAGAATCCGAGGAAGCCTACACGTCAAAAATACCATCTTGGACAAAATACAGCATGACCAACTTAACTGGTACTGATGTCATGTACAAAGAAGATGCCATGAGAATCAACTTCAAAAGGCAATAGCACAAGACGTACCAACACTATCGCGGAAGAAAGGCAGGTGCAAAAACTCCTGGATGAAACAAATGCAACGACACCTGCATTTAGTTGGCCTCAGACACACTCCAAGACCGGGAGGCGTGTCGACGTTTTCTGAGGTCAACCCGGCGAACCCCACATGTGGAATCTTAGATGAAGCAGTTGAGTGGGGGACTTGTGGTCCCCTCGAGTCCCGAGATCATGACAATCGCAGGTAAAAAAAAAAATAAATAAGAAGAAGCCAAAGGCTTTTAGTTTTGGGTCGAAAATAATAAAATTACTTTGAATTCAAATATCTTCGCAACCAGACCTGATAGAATGTTCTAGTTTTCAGCTGTGGATAGTTCTAGAAAAAACTATTAAGGGGTTTTAAAAAACGCAATGTCTTGGGAGGCTTACTTGCGGAACTGTAGGCATCCAAACTGTCAAAACTCAAAAAAATCGAAAATATCGGATTTACTTTGAATTAAGATATCTTCGCATCCAGTTTTGAGCTGTGGATAGCTCTGAAAAGACTTATCAAGGATTTTGAAAACCGCAATGTCTTTCAAGGCTTACTTCATTATCTGTAGGGATTGAAAGATATCCAAGGTTTCAATTTTCAAAACTAAAAAAAATCCTAGTGAAAAAAAAAATGTGAAAAAATGTTGTATGAAAAAATTGTCCGTACAAAAAATGTTGTGACATTTTTGTGTACTTACGATAAAAAACCGACATACTCATTTGTTCATATCTGAATGTATGTATCTCAATTGGGAAGTTCGAACCTCAGTAATTTATATATATCAATAGAGCAAGTAAATGCGACCGATAATGGTTTCTTTGTGGTTTCCTGATGTCGAGGTCAAAATAATGTTGTGTTGTGCTTGTGTGTGAAGTTTTGCGGCTGGACGAGCCTAAGGTTATATAAATTCTTTTCAACTTCCAACCATAATGTTTTAACACCCAACCCATATAAACATTTTTATTTTATTTTCTATATATAAATTAATGTCGTTTTACAAACGAATCGATATGTTTTACCAACGAGAATGTGTGTGAAAAAGGATGGGCAAATCGAGTTCAAAAGTAATCGTTATTTATGTCATCTTATAACATAAGGTATGAGAATATATGGGAATTAAAAAAAAAATACGGAAAATAACTTTCTCTACATTAAACGGCTAGACGAGAGCTCTTCCTTCCACTTGAATTCCTGACGATATGTATTTTTCTACTTCTTGTTTTTTTTTTATTATTTGAGCTTTAAGGTTGAGATGGTTGAATAAAAAACACAAAATATAGACCGACAATTTAACCACAAGTTGATTTGTAGGACTTTTTTCTAGCAATTCCTTTTCCAGGATTCCGTGCTGGGCTGGGCTTCGCATTGGTTCGGCTTGCTTGGCTGTTTGTTAAATGTTACTGCCGATGGAAGCAAATTGATAGACAATTGGATAATCCTTGAATTTTATTTTATCCCCCTACCAAGGAATGTGGCTGTTTTAAATGGTGTGGATATGGTTGTAGCTTGTATAGTAGGTCCTATCCTCGCATGTAGTGGCACAGTGAGTGTTGCGATGATGTTGAAATGAGGGCTGATGTGTTGGTCGATTTTGCGGTCTTGTCTGATTGTTAAAATGCTTTTATTTCTGCTGTCAGCTATGTGAAACAGGAAGACTATTAACCGGGCGCTTGGCTCGGTGAGTATTGTGGTGCTCATTCTTTCGAAAGATTCAAATTCTTCCAGCTAAAAAAGAAAAAAAAGAACAAAAGAAGCATATTGTACGGTTCGTTAATTTTTCCATCGTTCGCCATTGGCGGCGTCTGCCTGGACCTAGACCTGGACCAGGACCATCATGAGGTTTTTAAAACCGTCCGTCATCGTCGGTCGTTCAGTCGTCCGTCTGCCGAAGAAGAAGGTTCAGAGAGGAAAACAAATAATAAACCTTTTTTAATGGGCATATGCTTTTTGGCTTTTCGTCTCTGTTTGGGTGTGGGTGTCTGTAAGTGTGCTCAAACTTCAAGGATATATACTCTTTGTTATGGTCATTTTTGTTTGTTTGTTCAGGGGGCATCAGCAGAATTATTTAATTTTAAATGAAGGAAAAAAGAGAAAAATAAAAAAGAACATTTAATTTTTACCCAAAGCGCAACCAGGCGTGCTTTATTTTATTGGTTTAACCAAAAGCTTAAGTACTCGAAATATTTTAATTGAAACGCAATAATTTGTGGTATAGCGTCAGGCAACAAGTAGCGGTACATAAGTATCTATCTAGAGATATCGCAGGGAATTTTCGGATGACGGAGTTTTTGTTTTTTTGTTGTTGTTTCTCGGTAAATGTAATAAAACATCTTTTTTTTTATTTATTGTGTAATTCCGCTTACTTAACTTTTATTGCATAATTTAAAAATCTTATTTAGATATGATTTTTGTGTTTGTTTATTCAGGATTGATGTACATAGCAGCTTTAAAATTTCGTTCATTAATTGTTACAGTTTTTAATTTCAGAATAAGGTGCTGAGATGTCAAGGGATGGCAAAAAAAATGCCGGGGTGGCACAAAAATGCGAGGGTGATATTTGGAACGAAATATTCTGTGTACGCCAAAGTTTACTTTGTTACTTATCTGTCAAGGTATGAACTGTAAAATTTGTATGAGGGATGGCTACGATGATGATAGATTAAAAAATATCTGATGAGTACGATTTTTTCTAGAATTACATATGTAGATAGTATCGCCCAGTGGTCGAAATTCGACCATTCAAATTGTCAATATGTTGCTGAAATTCCCGCTTAAAATAACCACTAAGCTCCATACAAATTATTTTTGTAATCTTATTAAAAATCTTGTATATCCCACCATAACCAACCTACTGCACATCCAAGAGTGCACAGTACACACTGCTGCTGCTTTTGTGCCTTCTTCTGCAATAAAAATCAACGCTCGTTACTGAAGTCTATTGGAACGTTGGAACGTTGGAAGTACCGAATATTGAATTCGCTGCAAGAACCAAAAGTGATTGGGCGAGGTTAGTTTGCAAGTGCGGTCAAGGGTTGTAACAGCGAAAAACTTTTTAAACTATAATTTAACTGCTTTAACAGCAAAAAATAAACAAATTAATAAGTTTTGCGTAGAGCGATTGTCCATATCTTCGAAGAAAAGCAAACAAAAATAAAATATGTTGCCATTAAGGCATACAAAAAGGTGCGGGTAGAAATCACCTTCACGGATTAATATAATGATGATGATATTATTTAAAAATCGACATTTTTGATTTTTATGAAGGTGTCAACACATTTGACTTTAAAGCGGAGAAAAGTCTGCCAAGGCAGTCGTCATCGTATTAACAGTATTTTAAAATTGAATAAAACAAGTTGCATATGAGATATCAATAAGGTTTTATATTTATTTGAGAGCCCTATCAATGAAATCAGGTGTGAAATATAACATCGTTCAAATGGCCGCCGCGGCTTCGCTAGGTGGCGCGGATTCGAAAGGTCCAGTTTTCGATGACTTTGGCGCATAAATCAGGCTGAATTTGACTGATGGCATTGAATATGTTGTCTTTGGGGGCCGCTGTGGTTTGCGGCTTATTCGCATAGACCTGCAACTTAAGAAAGCCCCACAAGAAAAAGTCCAAAGGGGGAAAATCCCACGATCTTGGTGGCGAGATAACCATGCCATGAAACCGCTCGTACATAATATCGATTGTGTCTTGAGCTGTGTGGCATGTAGCACCATCCTGTTGAAACCATATGTCTTCGGTGTCCATATCATCCAATTCAGGCTATAAAAAGATGGTGATCATCGACTTATAGCGATCGTCGTTGACGGTGATGTCCTGGCCAGCATCATTTTCGAAGAAGTACGGACCGATGACGCCTCCAGCCCAAAATCCACACCAAACAGTAACTTTATTTGGATGCATTGGCACCTCGTGAATCTCGCGTGGATTGGTGTCATCCCAAATCTGGCAATTTTTTTTATTCACGTACCCATTCATCCAAAAAGGGGCCTCATCGCTAAAGATGATTTTTCGGCCAAAATTGGGATCAACAGAACACCCATTTTGATAATAAAGTTTTATCATTTGCACGTCTTGCTCGACCACGTATTGCTCGACGCTGTTACTTACCATGATGATTTGTCTTTAGCAACTGATTAAAAGACAATATTTTGACAGAGAGTAAAAGAAACAGTATGGCCGCCACGAGCTGTCAACATCCACCCGTCCCTGTTGGAAAACCCTTTACAAGAAAATTTTGTTTGCACCAATCTACTATTTTATTTAGATCACTTTGCATATTAAGGCAATCATTTATGGATTTTACTGTAGAAAAAAGTTTGAAGTCATCAGCAAAATAACAATCCCGTTGTATGTTGCAACAATAACGGTAAATCATTCACATAAACTCAAAAAACAACAAAGGTCCAAGATGGCTTCCTTGAGGAACACCAGATGACACCTTTATTATTTCCGATAAACAGTTTGAAATTTTTACTATTTCGCTGGCTCAATACTTTAATGTTCTATGTGATATAAAATTCAAAAATAGGTATCAAAATGTTCGTCTTTTTGTCAGCTTTAAAAAAATGTATCTCTGATATTTTTTCCTCAACAAATGGCCGTTTTATAGCCCTAACAAACATAAACTATACAAAGATTCTTAGTTATGCTCAGTACTTAAAAAGTTAATTTGCACCATAAAATAAATTAAATCAATAAATAAATTATCATACAGTATTGGCAAATGGGAAAAACTCTATTGAGATAGTTTAATCTAGAATTTTGTGGTTTATATGTAATTTTTGAGCATAAATAATAGTTTGTTACGGTCTACCCGTCATCACAACAGGGAAGGAGACGTAATGATCTGGGCCGCAAAATCATATTAGGGAACAATTAACTTGGCAGTTGAAAGTACTAAGATGCCTGATTTCCAGTCATTGCCAGCAGCATTTGTTCCGCGAACCAATGATCTTTTCGGACAAACCGCATTGGTTTTCACCAAAATAATGCTCCTTTTCAAGCAGCTCGAGTGTTTAAATCATTATTTCAAGGAAAAATGTTCTATTGCTGCCTTGGTTTCCTATTCACGGGACTTCAAAATAACAGAAAATTTATTGGGATGGCTCACATGAAAAGTATACGAAAATCCAAGCTATGCGATGACTGCTTCACACCGTTAATTTGGCTTTGAGTGAAATTTGGCTTGACAATCTTAAATCACTGTATAACTCTCTTAAACATCGAAATTTGGAGTTTTTGTTTAAAGCTGGTGGCAGCACACACTATTAAGTAAATAAATTTGTCGAAAAAAAAATTAAAAAACAATTAAAACATCGTTTTTCTTCAATTTTGTATGTGCTTCTAACCTTATGACTCAAAAAAATTACTTAATAAAAGTGACTCAGATAACATTTATTCTCTTGGCTGCCGTCAACTTTTGTTCTTGATGTGCAAGCATAAGTTTTGATATGGCACATTAAACAGTCTCTCTTGTGTCATACAAAATTTCGATCTATTTGGCGTATAACAAGAGATATTGCAAATTCAATTCTCAAAAATTAATGCTTCTAACCTAATGACCGGCAGTGTATATGTAAAACTTCCTAGAATTTTGAATTGAAATCAAGTTTGTGAAGCATTTATACCAATTACGGTAAAGAATAATATACAAATATATTGTTGTTTAATCAACTTTTCTCCAGTAACTTTGATACCGTTGGTTTGTTGGTTTGTATGAAAATCCAGTTACGCAAAAATTTAATTCAGTTGGCGTTATGAGTTTTAGAAAATAATCTCAATAATGTTTGTATTCTTTCCATTAAAATACAGTAGTTGTCTATCCACAATATGCATTACGGTTCTTTTCATTATAAATATCATTCCATGAAATCTCTAATGAATAAACTATTTCTAAGAATACGTAGGTACTAGATACCGTACATGTGTATTATATTTCTATAAAATTATTCGTTTACATCGAAACGAACTCGAGTTCCATAAAGAAAGGTTTCCTAACGATATTTCCCTCGCTTTCTTCTTTGCTGCATGCATACAAATATTAACAATAAGAATGAAAAACAAAACTTTGAAAATTCCTTGACAACCATCATCTCCTTTTAATATCCTTTTATATAAAGCATTATAACTGAAGATTGCCAACACTATGCGAGTATCCAAACAAAATAACAATGGTTACACATTTTATATTAACACACGCTACATATTATAAAAACAAACGTACACTTTTCATCGGTAGTGAGTGAAACAATGAATCTACAGAGAGCTCCTTGAAAAGGCATCACTTCTTCACTTCACGGGAAAAGTGCATTCGATTGGAATCTCTTTTTACAAATATATAAATATAAATAGAAAGAACATTCCTTGTTCTCGATGTGATGCTTGTCAAGATACAAATAAGATCCGAAAACATTGAAATGAGTGAAAGGATGGATAAAGGATATAGGTACCGTTAGGAACAACTAACATCCTTTCGAAACTCATAGTGGAGTTGGCTGAAACAATGGAACAATGCAACGACACGGTGATAAAAATGAAATGGCAGCGGCAAAGATGAACGTTTCCACCTTCTGAGTCCTTGTAGGTGGGTGCAATGAATCAGCATCTTCTCTGAATCCAAATCCAGTAAATTCTTAAAGATGCAAATATTTATAAAAAGGTGATTTTGATTTCCAGCTATTTTAGATGATTTGAGGTAGGGAGGTAGGTATTTTTTTAACTTTTTGCATCTGACTTGCATCACAAATACATAGGTAGGTACATGAAAGGTTTTCCCTTTTCCCTTATCTGTTTTCTACTTTTTGTTTTTTATTTATATACATACATATATTTATAATTTCAAACTTCAAAGAAAAGAAAGACATTTTCGAAATATAGCTATATGTTTGAAGTTTGGTATTATTTGAGCTTTGGATATTTCTAAAACATTGTATGGAGTTATTTTTAAGCAAGAATTCATAAGGTTTTGTTGTTCTATAGACAAGATTTTGAATTACTCGTATAGTCCGGTCTTAAGTCAAGAATATTTTAGACAAGATTTTGAATTGCTCGTATAGTCCGGTGCCTTAAGTCAAGAATATTTGCCCATAATCCCTTTGCATGTTTCCGTCATCTTGATTTAAAAAGAGTGAACTCTGGTTTTGATATTTTCCAAACGGCTGGATGCTGATCAAAAATTTCTATTATAATCGATATATATTTTAAATAAGGGTAGTTTTACATTACAATAAAAAATCAAAAATTTCTAAGACCCGAGTTACATATGACGGCTTCAAAGCCAAAAACAAGAAAATTGACGTTTGAGAAAGAAATAAGCCACGACTGAATAACACGAACTTGCTCTCGTAGCTTACATCTAGAATGTAGCTAGACACTGTGTAGATAATAAACTGTGCTCAAAAGGTAAAAGCTCTTAAGTCTGTTGTCATAGTTTTTTAAAAAGTGAAAAAACTAAGAGGGTTATATAGATACAATTTTCAGAACTTTATCTTGATATATACAATTATTTGAAAATGTGTCTAAGAGTTGGTCAAGTGAACTATTTAATGTATTTATTTATGTTTTTTTTTTTTTTTACTTTAGTGCTATTACCAAAACAACTATTGCAGTTTTTATATTATTATGTCACCTAAGATATAAATGTTCTGTTTACCAAATATGGTAAAACACCTTAAGTCTACTTAAGAAATTTAAATGCAGGAAATTTTGTGTGGTAAAACATATTAAGTCGACATAAGCGATCTTACTTTGTTGATTAATATCGAACATTAACCAAACATAAGATGTTTAACCATGTGTTCTGAAAAAATAATTAAATTGATACACCAAGATGAGTCATCATCTACTTAAGTTATTTTACCTTTTGCAAGAACCTACTTGTGTAGATATTTTACAAACGGTCATAACTTTCTTGTTCTTAAAGATTTATCAACAGGGGTAAGAGGAAAATACAGGTTGTGGACAAATACGTCGTCGATAAATAAGTCGACTTAAGAGCTTTTTCCTTTTGAGCACAATAGTAATGGTTTGACTATGTTTGTATTGTATATACCGTTATAGTGAAAATAATAAAAAAAACATGTTAAACTAGTAGTTCGGAGTTTTTTTGATTTTAATACAAACAAAATTGAAAAAAAAGTTAAGAATACAAAAAAAAAAAAAAAAAATGATTTTTCCTTTTCCATTCACTTCAACATGACCTAACTTAAAATTCCACTGAAATAACTGGTCTCGTAAAAATAAATCAGGGTTAAAGCCCTTTATAGTAAACATATTACCCTAACTTCTAATGTCTAACTCAGTGGAAACACTTGCTCAGAAATCCGAGTTGGGAAGGCCAAACCCGGATTTATCGAAAAACCTAAAAACCTATCCAATTAGGTAGTACAATTGCATTAATTTTTTTTTTTTTTTTTATATTCCACTCGCGCAAAAGGGGTTATGGCTACCCTTAAAATGTTTTTAACACAGCACGAGCAATTAGGTAAGTAGGAGAGGATTTAGAAGGAGATACCGATGCACATTGGTTTTGAACGTTTGCACATCGAAAGTCGAGTTCATTCCACATTCATGTGGTGCGACTGAAGAAAGAATCTCTGTACATTACAGTACGTCCGAAGTTGGGCTCGAGGGTGAACTGATGGGCATTTCTAGAAGCGCGAGTATTACGGTTGAATTTTTTAGGGGGGGGAATGCAACTGGCTATTTCACTAGAACACTGATTATAATAATAGCGATAAAATAGAGAAAGACACGAAACATTACGGCGGTGTTCGAGAGATGTAATTGTTTCTGTTATAGATCTTTCGCCTATCATTTTTAAAGCTCTCTTTTGAATTCTGTCCAACAAACTCAAGTGAGTTTTTGGAGCTCCTGCCCAAACATGAGAATTGTTCTCAAGTCTTGGACGAATAAAAGCTTTGTAGATCACAGCCAGATCAGAAGGGGAAAAAAACTTCTTGCATCTACGAAGAAAACCTAAACACTTAGCAGCGTTTTTGGCGACATCAAATATGTGGTCATTCCACAAAAGGTGGTCTGTGACATACATACCGAGAACTGAGAGCTGTTTAGTTTCCTCGATGCAAGTGCCGCCCATGGATAGCGGCATTTGGGTGGGTTTCGCTTTAACGACAGGAGACAACATTGAGTTTTAGAAGCATTAAATTCTACGCGGTTTTTGATTCCCCATTGGACAATGCTGTCGAGATCAGAATTTAGTGAGCTTACCATACGCTGCCGTTCAAGTTCCACATCCGAAGGACATGGATGAGAATCTGTAAACGAATATGAGAAACTGAGGGTACTATCGTCAGCAAAACAGTTTAATGGATTAGAAGTTTCAGACAAAAGATCATTTATAAAAATAAGGAAGAGAGTCGGAGACAAAACGGAGCACACCAGCATTTATTTTGTGGATTTCAGACTTGAAACCGTCGACTTGTATTGAACGGTCCGAAAGGTAAATTCTAATCCAACGAAGAAGAGGTTCATCGAAACCATTTTCGATAAGAGAGCTTGGTGCCAAACTCTATCAAACGTTTTTGAAATATCAAGTGCAATAATCTTACTTTCTCCAAAACGATCTAAAGATTTGTTCCACTGTTCGGTGAGATATGCCATCAGATCACCAGTGGACCTATTGCTACGAAAGCCGTACTGCCGGTCATTAAGAAGCCTTCGTTCTTCGAGATATTTCTTGAGCTGAAAATTGATCAGCGTTTCCATGACCTTGGAAAGAAGGGACGTAAGCGCAATTGGCCGATAGTTGGAGGGGGAAGAAGACACGCCTTTTTTAGAGACAGGCTGGACAAATGTTGTTTTCCATCCACTCGGAAAGAGACCAGTAGAAGAGGACAGATGGAAAAGCTTACGCAGTGGTTTTGCCAGCGTTGAAGAACACCTCTTCAGAACAATTGGAGGGGTACCATCCGGGCCAGCGGATTTGTGTACATCGAGATCCTTTAGAACTCTAGCAACTGCACGAGTGCGAAAGAAGATTTGTCCCATAAAATCATTTACGCTCTCAAGTACAGGAGGAGTCATAACACTTTCTGGTAGCGTCGAATTAACAGCAAACTGTGCTGCAAGCAAATTGGCTTTATCTTGCGAGCTGACAAAAGGAGTATCATTGAAGACGAGCATTGGAACCGAGGACGAGGTGGTATTTCGTATGTTTTTTACAAATGACCAAAAATTTTTACTACCTTTGGGACATTGTAGTATTTTTTGCCGTAATTTTTGATCATGTAAAAATTTGGTTCTTCGAATATGAACGTTACAGGTCTTTCTAGCTTGTTGAAACTTTTTCCGGTTTTCCTCAGTAGGGTTGGCTTTATAAAACGGAAGCTTACTTCTCTAACCCTAATAACCTCTTTACAGCTCGAATCAAACTATGAGTTTTCTTTGGGTTTGATAGATTTCACCCTATTCGGGATAAAATTTCTCATTCCACAAAGAATCAAGTTTGTAATCATATCTGCACTGGCGTCAACATCAATATCGAGAAAGCATAGTGATCAGTTAAAGCACTTGAAGAAATTATTCAGACCGTCTCAGTTGGCTTTCTCGTATTGCCAAAGGGTTCTCTTTGGGATTTTTTCTTTAACTGTGATTTGGTGGCACGAGAAATTCGCAGATATGCCACAATGGTCTGATGAGCCTAGAGGAGATAATACACTAATAGTGTATTTATTCGGGTCAGAGGTAAGGAACAAGTCTAGAGTGTTGGCGATTTGACCTGCAACGTCAGGAATCCGAGTAGGCTCGTCAACAAGCTGAGTCAGGTGGTTTAACTGAGCAAAAATCTCGACATACCTTCCTTCGGGTGTTGTCTGACCAGAATAGCGTAGCCACGAAGAATTGTGTACATTGAAATCGCACAGTACGTATACAGCACAGAAATTCTTTCTCAGCCCCCGAATGTTGCTAATATCGACCCTTAATTCACCTACCATTACGAAAAAACAAACGTTAAAAACCAAATCAGTCAGTTATCTATGCTGATATTGAGTTTGGGCCCCAATAAAACTTCACAATACAAAACACTACCAGTGTTATGCCTTAGTAGTATGTATTGATCCGCCCCTGGAAACCCAAAACCAATATCAGCAATTTGTCTGACTTAGTTCGACTCAATCAATTACATATATTATATGTGATGAGCCACACATTGCATGTAATGACTAAGCCGAAAGCAATGTGAATGATGAGGGAAGGAGAGATAAGGAAAATTTACCGCTTGCTGATTTTAATTTTGTGCAGCAGCATCAGCTTCATGGGCATGGTGCAATTTTGTTGTTTGTTCTGTACACAAGCACAAGCTGGCACTTTTTTTTTAATTTATTTTTTCTTTTTCTATTGATTTTTTTTTCAGGCTATTGATTTTTTTTTCCGTATGGTCGATTGGCGGGGATTTATTTATTATTATTTTGATATGGAGACAGGTTGGTTGGTTTTTTTTTTTTTTTTTAATTTGTTTGTTGGGGTATTGGGTGCGGTAAATGTTTTGACTCCCGACACGTAATGTTCGCGGTGGGATGCGAATCGGCACTCCGAATAAGCGCAATCTATAAGGAAGTTGTGGCAACTAATTCTTTTGTCAAACAGAAACAGTGTTTGAGAAGTTCAAAATTCTGTAAAAATTGCAAAACGTAAAGTTTGTGCTGGCAATAAAATATACCCGTTAAGAGAATAATGTAAGTATTATTGATAAAGTATTTTTTTTTTCAGTTTGGTGAAGTAGGTAATAATACTTTTGTGATGAAAAAACGGAATGGAGCATATATGGATTCAATATAGCTTTTAACGGCCTTTAGTCCTTAAAAATTGGCGTTTCGTCCTGGCGTTCTCACTTGGACTCTTCAGTGAGGGCCTTGCCAAGACGCAATTTTCATTAAGTTCAGTTTAAGGACTAAAGGCAGTTAAAAGCTTTATTGTACCGACGATACAATAAAAAAGAAAGGGCCTACCAAGATGTACCATGTCCAAAGGCAGTGATGACGTTCAATCGACATATGGGTAGGGACGATCTGTTGGACGCGCTTCTTGGATACAACAGGATACAAATTAGATCCAAAAAATTCTACCACCGAATTTTCTTTCACATAATCGATATGGTAACAGTGAACGCGTGGCTGCTGTAATAGACGAAGGCTCGACAGATCCGAGCCGTGTATGACCTTAGCAGACTTCAAATGCGCTGTAGCTGAAGACTTGGGATATGCAAGCAGGCCAAGTACCCTCAACAAACGAGGAAGACGTTCTAATGTCAGCGGTGTTATGTTCCAGCGGTGTTATGTCCCAGAATGCGGTGGAAGATCTTTTGTGGAGTGCCGAAAATGCAAAGTAAACTTATGCCTGAACAAAAAAAAGAAATTGTTTCATGTTATTCAGCACTATGTATATAAAATTTGCAATAAATAATTGATTTATTTTGTAGAGATAATTTTTGTTCATTTTCTGCTCAATGTGCCATATATGATCCAAACTAAGAAACAAATAAAATGAAAATTCCTGAAACACGTGTCCTTGAATTTAGAATTAACTACCACATACATTTTTTTTTCATGAAGAAAAAAAAATCATGCTGTAAGGGGACCTACTGCATATAAATCTACAAAAAACAATAGAGATGTCTAAAACATAATATAGGTTTTATGTTTTTTGTCAAGAGTTTTATTTTAATTTGATTGTTTAATTCAATTATTTTGTCTTCAACAAACAAAAGAGCTTAGAAATGGTTATGGAATTAAAAAAAGGGTTTTTTTGAAATTTAAATTTACCCAACCGTATATAACATTTCCTTTCTTGCATTTGACAAGTAGTTTATTAGCTATGCCCGCATTTCAGTTATATACATATGTGCAAAACAAACATCCTTTTTTGTATAAATAAAAGTCACGTCTCATAGCATTTTTGGTATAGTTAACTCAAAATAAAAAAATATATATATAAAACTGTTACATTTACATACATAACCTAATTAATTCCGCTAAGTGCATTCATACTACTTCCACTTGGATTAACATGGAACATGTTGTATCGAGCAAAAATGAATTATTAAAATGCTACACAAATTTCTAACGTAGATATTTACGCTTATCCAACAAGCATCTATTTTACTATTCACTCTCTTAGTTTCGTGTTTTCTTTTTTTTTCTCTATAAATGGTCGGACACACCGGACATGATCCGAAGATGAAGATGGATTCCTCTAAAGATACAAAATATTATATAGCCGTGGCTGATGGAGATTGGTTCAATTACATGGCCAAAACCATATAACTAATTCACTGAAAACCAAATCGAAAACGTGCCGTGACTTGAATTCGTTGAATTCGACAAAAACAAAAAAAAAAAAAAACAGAAGAAAATATTGTAGTTTTGCATTTTATGTGATTCGTCAATGTCAGGACCAGGAAAGGGGCTAATAGGCATATTTTTTTATTTTGCCCTTCATTTTTATCGCATTTTCATCTGATGGATTAATGAAGATTGAAGGAAAGGAGGGAGGAGGGGGTGGGTAGTTGTGGTGTAGGACAGGATCTTTGTGTAGTCGATGGTGTGATATGAAGCAGCACAAACACAACAACATCTACAAGCAAACTTACATACATAAAAGTATTCAATCTCACCATCGCCATTATACAGAATTATTGGTTTTTATGACTCTGGGTCATGAATTCACAGGCCATAAATTTGTAATGGGTTTTTGATTTGAGCTTATTTTTCTGCCAAGGATACTTGGAGCACTTGCAACGGAAAAGGTAGATGGGGGGGGGGTGATGATATGATACTCCTCTGATGGCTTGTTTAATGACATTTTGCAATTAAATATCGTTGATGATTTTATAGATGATTTTACAGATGAATTGATCATTTTTAACGAATTCACTTATACACTTTATGCAAGTTAAATTTAATTTTTTGTCTTTGAAATAGCTCTTTGAAAGAGAAATGCTTTCAATATTGAATATTTTATTCATAATAAGGAATGGCTGCCCGGAAGAACTTCTACCCAGTACCCACACTTAATTATTGAAGCACTAAGGTGAACCATTTTTTTCACTAGAGTGTAGAGTTTAAGAGTTTAATTAAAACTTACATAACGATGATAGAAAAGTCCAAACAAAATTATTTTCGTTAAGATGTCCAACGGATAGCTGCCATACAAAGATTTCGGTTTTATCAAGTTTACTCAAAAACTAGTACAGGTAAAATAGGACATAATTATGTATGTACAGTTACATAATGTATAAAACATAAAAATTCCTTTCCTCAGTTAATTTGGTGTAAACGTTATACTTTTACAATAATAATAATGAATCAAAAGAGTTCATAAAAATATCTTGTAGGGAAGGGTGTTTTATTTTTCTGTGCATCAAAAGGAAAAAATGACTTTGGCAAAAACTATGCATGTTTAACATGACTTCAAGGCTCTTTTTAATGGTGAATCTAATGATTTTCAAACTAAGACGATACGACAACCGGAAAAAAAGCTCATTTTCATGTATAGGGGAAGGTGGCCAAAAATGGTCCCGCTAAGGAAAATGTCCCATAACTCGTAAAAACGTGACATCAATAACGCATACATTTTTTGCTTTACGAGTAGAAAAAGTTCCAAAAAGTATTTAAAGTATTTAATTTTCAAAATTCCTTCAAATTCCAACGATCAAAATTGCCCGGGTAAAATGGCATACTAGTAGGCAACCTGACCCATGCAAGTAAACCAAAAACCATTTTCAATTTAATTTAAACTTTATTTAAAACAAATCAAAGTTCAAAGTAAAATAAACATAAAAGGAAATTCACAAAAAACAGCTTTAGCTTAACATTGTATAAATGAAGGACATAGACCTGATTACATTAATGTATATATTTTACAGACAGAAAAACATCATAACAAAAGGATGTTAATAGAAATGCTACACATTTTAAACACAGTTAATAGACAATCAGACTGTGAAGGACTAAGCAGCATATATGGTCAACTCATTGAGAGGCAATAAACTAAAACAAAGAATTTCTCTGTATAGGGGCCAGTTATAGCGATCAGTAAAAACCATCATTAAAATTTGAAACAGGTGAAAACTGGAATTTTTTAAGTACAGCCGATTATAGCAATAATTAAAATTATATCAGTAATTAAATGTCAAACCTCCAGCCACAACCTTTTATTAATTTTAATGATGTAAAATGCTTCAGTAATATTTTTACTGATGGATTGGAACAGTAAAAAGATGGAACACAGAAAACTGAAACGAAATGTTCCATTTTTTGTGAGTTGGCAATCAGCTGTTCAGTAAACCGAATTTCCATCAGTAAAATAAATAAATGCTTTTTTTACAAAAATTATTCTTCCTTGGGATTATCTTTTGGCAGAAAATAAAATATTTTAATTGATTTGCCATCGATTCGTACCATTTGTATGTTTCAAATCTTTTTATAACACATGAAATTATGCAAAAGAAACTGATGCTTTTTACTGATCGCTGAACTGGCCCCATAGATCGTTCATATTTTGCAACCATTTTCACTATAAAAAAATGAACATGTAAGGGTAAGTATAAAATAGCACACTATGCCATTTTACCCGAATTCATTTTACCCATAGGCCATTTTGCCCGGTAAGGATTTTTTTATTTAAGTTTTAATTCCGAACAGACAGAAATAGTTTTAAGCCAAACAATTTCAGTAAATTAAAAAGATATACTTGATACTTACATGCATTAACTGCTTTCTCCGAAATTCACCGTTTTGTATACAGTTTTTTGTCAACAAAATTTTCTCAAAATGTTATAGTTTCTACTTTTCGAGATGGCTAGAGACATTTTGATCTGTCAAATTTCGAATAATATCTTGAAGTTGCTAGCATTTCGTATATGTTAGTTCTGCCAGATAAACTTAAGAATTGTGTTCACAAAACCATCTAAAGCCTAATTTTTTCAGACAAAGTTGAACATAACCTTGGGATTTTTACATTCAACTTCAGAAATAGTTTTTATTCACTCACAGTTACCGTTTTCAACTTTTGATTTTCAACTCTAGAGTTAATCAACTTACGATTTTCTCAACTCCCCGAAATAGAAGAAGCTAGCGAGCATACTTGGGATTTTTCTTCATTTCTGTTTATTTATTCATGCTATTAACGATAAAATTATAGGTTCTCGTCCGATCACCGAATCCGAAATCAAGCAGCGTCGGACGCGGTTAGTACTTAGGTGAAGGACCGTTTTGGAACACCGCGTGACTGTCAACCTTTATTTTCAATTGGTTTCACTCAGAGAGTTACTACATTACTTAAGAAAGATTTTGGTTTCGCGTTGAGATTTATTTAAAAAATAAATTTAGGTTGTTGGTTGAGATTTATATTTTATTTTCAAAAAAAATTCAATTCAGGGGGGGGTTAAGGTTTATTGAACAAAATAATATTTACAATTTGACTTATAACTAGTTAGATACGATGATATTATACATTTATTGGCACATTTTATACTTTGTCTTAATTTTAAAGGATTATAAATATAAATACATGTCAAAAAAATTAATTCTAAAAGTCGGTTGACTTTATCGTTATCCGGGTGTTCCGTTCTGGTTGTCAAGCTGTGGTTTAGGTGGGGGGATTGGTTGGCATTTAGCCTCGGTGATATGCTGACCCTGTGTCAGCGTAGAACGAAACTGTCTGCTTGTTGTCCGTGATGATGTTGTCGTCCAGGATGTCCATCGTACTGAGATATCTCGACTCGGGATGTCGTTGCTGAGTGGCCATTCTTCTCATCAGTTGATTTGGGTGACTGTTGGTGAGTCCTACTAGCTTCTTTGCTTGAAGCAGTAGGTACCTGTCCAGGGGGATGATGCTCGCCTCTGTGTAAAGACTCTCGTTGCTGTGATGTCTGCCGGTCGAAATGTAGTCCGGTACAAATCCTTAGTAGCTTTCTTTCGAACATTTGAAGTTCCTTCATGGCTGTCTTCCAGATGGGGAACCAGACTGGGAAGGAATAGCTGATTACGGGACGCAGGAGTTGCTTGTACATAAGAAGCTTCGTCTTCTGGCTTAGTCCGTTTCTGCGTCTCATCAACGGGTGTAGTGAAAGGCCCAGTTGGCTTTTTTGAGCACGTTTCGGGAGTGTGGGTTGAACCTTAACAACTCGTTGAAGTGGATGCTTAGGTACTTCACGTTCTTTTTGGCTGCTATTGTAGATCCGCCCGGAAGTTTCAGAACCAGACTTCTGCAGTTGGCTGCGCTGCAACTACCTCTATTGGGTCTCCGGAAGCACACAAGCTCCGATTTGGAGGTGTTTATCCGGATGCCCCATTTCCTGTAGAAGGCGTAGAGTCTGTTGACGTGGTGCTCCACTTTGCGTAAGGCTGCCAGAGGAGACACCTAGGTGGCATTAGTAAGGGAGTCATCAGCATACAGGAGATTTTCGCATCCAGATGGCACAGGCTGGTCAGATGTCATCAGGCTGTAGAGGAAGGGGCCTAGCTTTGAGCCTTGGGCAACTCCGGCTCTGATGTTCTTCACTTGTGATTTGCAGTTGTCCATTTGTACTTAGAATTTTCTGGAAGAAAGAAAAGAGAAAAGAATTTTTATAAGTGACGGGGGTAAATGTAATACGCGAAGCTTATGAATATAAATAGGAATATGAATATGAATATGAATATGAATATGAATATGAATATGAATATGAATATGAATATGAATATGAATATGAATATGAATATGAATATGAATATGAATATGAATATGAATATGAATATGAATATGAATATGAATATGAATATGAATATGAATATGAATATGAATATGAATATGAATATGAATATGAATATGAATATGAATATGAATATGAATATGAATATGAATATGAATATGAATATGAATATGAATATGAATATGAATATGAATATGAATATGAATATGAATATGAATATGAATATGAATATGAATATGAATATGAATATGAATATGAATATGAATATGAATATGAATATGAATATGAATATGAATATGAATATGAATATGAATATGAATATGAATATGAATATGAATATGAATATGAATATGAATATGAATATGAATATGAATATGAATATGAATATGAATATGAATATGAATATGAATATGAATATGAATATGAATATGAATATGAATATGAATATGAATATGAATATGAATATGAATATGAATATGAATATGAATATGAATATGAATATGAATATGAATATGAATATGAATATGAATATGAATATGAATATGAATATGAATATGAATATGAATATGAATATGAATATGAATATGAATATGAATATGAATATGAATATGAATATGAATATGAATATGAATATGAATATGAATATGAATATGAATATGAATATGAATATGAATATGAATATGAATATGAATATGAATATGAATATGAATATGAATATGAATATGAATATGAATATGAATATGAATATGAATATGAATATGAATATGAATATGAATATGAATATGAATATGAATATGAATATGAATATGAATATGAATATGAATATGAATATGAATATGAATATGAATATGAATATGAATATGAATATGAATATGAATATGAATATGAATATGAATATGAATATGAATATGAATATGAATATGAATATGAATATGAATATGAATATGAATATGAATATGAATATGAATATGAATATGAATATGAATATGAATATGAATATGAATATGAATATGAATATGAATATGAATATGAATATGAATATGAATATGAATATGAATATGAATATGAATATGAATATGAATATGAATATGAATATGAATATGAATATGAATATGAATATGAATATGAATATGAATATGAATATGAATATGAATATGAATATGAATATGAATATGAATATGAATATGAATATGAATATGAATATGAATATGAATATGAATATGAATATGAATATGAATATGAATATGAATATGAATATGAATATGAATATGAATATGAATATGAATATGAATATGAATATGAATATGAATATGAATATGAATATGAATATGAATATGAATATGAATATGAATATGAATATGAATATGAATATGAATATGAATATGAATATGAATATGAATATGAATATGAATATGAATATGAATATGAATATGAATATGAATATGAATATGAATATGAATATGAATATGAATATGAATATGAATATGAATATGAATATGAATATGAATATGAATATGAATATGAATATGAATATGAATATGAATATGAATATGAATATGAATATGAATATGAATATGAATATGAATATGAATATGAATATGAATATGAATATGAATATGAATATGAATATGAATATGAATATGAATATGAATATGAATATGAATATGAATATGAATATGAATATGAATATGAATATGAATATGAATATGAATATGAATATGAATATGAATATGAATATGAATATGAATATGAATATGAATATGAATATGAATATGAATATGAATATGAATATGAATATGAATATGAATATGAATATGAATATGAATATGAATATGAATATGAATATGAATATGAATATGAATATGAATATGAATATGAATATGAATATGAATATGAATATGAATATGAATATGAATATGAATATGAATATGAATATGAATATGAATATGAATATGAATATGAATATGAATATGAATATGAATATGAATATGAATATGAATATGAATATGAATATGAATATGAATATGAATATGAATATGAATATGAATATGAATATGAATATGAATATGAATATGAATATGAATATGAATATGAATATGAATATGAATATGAATATGAATATGAATATGAATATGAATATGAATATGAATATGAATATGAATATGAATATGAATATGAATATGAATATGAATATGAATATGAATATGAATATGAATATGAATATGAATATGAATATGAATATGAATATGAATATGAATATGAATATGAATATGAATATGAATATGAATATGAATATGAATATGAATATGAATATGAATATGAATATGAATATGAATATGAATATGAATATGAATATGAATATGAATATGAATATGAATATGAATATGAATATGAATATGAATATGAATATGAATATGAATATGAATATGAATATGAATATGAATATGAATATGAATATGAATATGAATATGAATATGAATATGAATATGAATATGAATATGAATATGAATATGAATATGAATATGAATATGAATATGAATATGAATATGAATATGAATATGAATATGAATATGAATATGAATATGAATATGAATATGAATATGAATATGAATATGAATATGAATATGAATATGAATATGAATATGAATATGAATATGAATATGAATATGAATATGAATATGAATATGAATATGAATATGAATATGAATATGAATATGAATATGAATATGAATATGAATATGAATATGAATATGAATATGAATATGAATATGAATATGAATATGAATATGAATATGAATATGAATATGAATATGAATATGAATATGAATATGAATATGAATATGAATATGAATATGAATATGAATATGAATATGAATATGAATATGAATATGAATATGAATATGAATATGAATATGAATATGAATATGAATATGAATATGAATATGAATATGAATATGAATATGAATATGAATATGAATATGAATATGAATATTAATATGAATATGAATATGAATATGAATATGAATATGAATATGAATATGAATATGAATATGAATATGAATATGAATATGAATATGAATATGAATATGAATATTAATATGAATATGAATATGAATATGAATATGAATATGAATATGAATATGAATATGAATATGAATATGAATATGAATATGAATATGAATATGAATATGAATATGAATATGAATATGAATATGAATATGAATATGAATATGAATATGAATATGAATATGAATATGAATATGAATATGAATATGAATATGAATATGAATATGAATATGAATATGAATATGAATATGAATATGAATATGAATATGAATATGAATATGAATATGAATATGAATATGAATATGAAATGAATAAGGAAACATTTTCGCACTGAAATGCAAATTTATTCTAATACAAACCGAAAGTTGAATATGAATTCTTGTGTGTCATGTGTTACAAATATCCCAAGGATATTTTAGAAACTGCAGGTTCATCAACTTTTGAATTTCAACTCTGGAGTTCAGATTCAAAGCAGTGAGTAAAAGCATTTTTCAACTTTCAGTTGAACTACGGATTTGAAGTCAACTTGCAAGTTAGCCAACTTTGGAGTTTGCAGCAAGTTGAGTAATAGTGAAAAAAATTGGCTCTAAATCTGTCCGATTCTATACAATTTCTAGTGAGGGGTCATTTTAGGCCACCTTCCCCTAAGTGTGACTATAATTTCAGTACAATTGGTAAATATTGCCGAAAACCCTTTACAATAATGGTACGTTGATGAAACTTAGTATAAATATTTAATTTCTTATGGAAAACAAATACAAGAAGAGTCCATAAAAACATCTTTGGTAAGAGGGTGCTTTTTTGAGGGTACCTACATAAGTTAAAAATGACAGACTATAACATAACACTTGTGAAAAAAATACTACTCTAATCCCTAATGAAACTTGGTTAATATCACCCCAATTATGAAATTCGTACTTCGCATCGTACTTTAAGTAGTATACGTATCGTATTGTATTGACGGATATTATGAAAGTCGTATGCGATGTATACGACTACTTTAAAAGCCAAAGTATTTGTAAAATTAAATGTCAAACGTTTGATGTAAATAAAATATTACTTACTATAGTTTTCAGCTATTTTTGTTCTTTTTTTGGATGCTGAAATTTCTATTACAAAATACCAAATAAAATAATTGTAAATGAATTCTATAGAATTGTTCTTCAATGTCGACACGGTAGTAAAGGCCGAAGAGAAGATTTACAGATAATTCGAAGGTCGATTCGAGATACCTCTGATCCAATGAACTTAGTTGATAGTTTGTTGTCATCTTTAGTTAAAAAAAAATTGATTTTTCATTTATAGTTTTGTAAAGCTTTTTCGTTTGTCCAAATCTACCATTAACCAACTATTGCGAGAAGTGGAAGTCCTTATAAAAAGTGGTTTAAATTCTAGGTCTGTTCCAATTTGCCTCAAACCGTTTGCTCTTTTGCGCTTTTTTGCCGAAGGTAAGTATCAAACTGGTCTTGGAAATGAGTACAACTTAGAAATACCACTGCCAACATTCTCCGTTATTTTAACGGAACTGTTGGTGATATTTGAACACCACATTTGTCCAAAATGGATAACATTTGATATGACGGCTACGGAAAAGGAAGAAGCTAAGTTGAGCTTTTACCTAAAGACAAGATTTGCAGGAGTTATTTGAAGTGGGGACGGAACAGACGTTAGAATAATAACTTCAAACAAAGATGTGCAACATCTCTATTATAACTGAAAAGGCTTTCATTAAATAAATGTTATGCTGGTAAATTTGTCTTAAACGAAAAATTATTATGCTCATAATGTATTGCTCAAACTCCAGCAGGTGTGCGATCACAAACTCCGGATACGATTTATTGATGCTAGATATCCTGGATCATGCCACGATTCCTTTGTTTGGAATAATAGTCAGGTTCAAACATTTTTACATCAAAAGTATAACGCTGGAGAAAGAAACACTTGGCTTTTAGGTACAACTGATGTTGCAATCTCAATTTAATAAAAAAAAAAATAGTTTTAAAATTTCCTTTTAGGGGACTCTGGATACCCACTTGAAAACTTTCTCATAACACCCTTCCGTTCAGCTTTGGAAGGAAGCTCGGAAGCAATTTTTAACTCTTTTCATGCTAAAACACGAAATCATGTCGAGAGGTCGATTGGTGTTCTGAAGAATCGATGGAGATGTATACGCGGAGCTCAAGAGCTGCATTACACTCCAGAAAAGGCAACAAAAATTATAAACGCCTGTTGTGCCATTCACAACATTGCTATCAGTTTTAAAATACCTAACGATTTTGAAGAAATTATTGGATCTGAAGACCCTTTCGAAATTTATGAAAGTCCCAACCCTAATGAAAGTGCGAATGACGCTCGAAATAACATTATGAATTCAATTGTAAGCTAGTAATTAGTTATTTGAATGGTTTTTATTAACTATGAAAAAAGAACAAATTTAATAACTAAAAAAAAAATTAATTTTGCTTTATCACTTCCTCGAGTTTCTGGGCTTTTAGTAACTTATCTCTGAATCGCTTTTTTATCCTCAAAATCTTGCTTGAGAATTCCAAGTTTTTCATCTTGAGTCTTCGGAATTCTTCTTAAATATTTATTTGTTTCCTGTTGTTCCTTCAGGATTCCTGCTTACAGCTTAGTTTGTTCTCATTCATTCATTCATTGCATTCTTTCTTCCATTTCATTAAAACTTTCGGCTTTTCTTTTTCTAGTTTCCTTTGATGGAGTAGATACAAGCACATCCGTCTGAATATTCTCCTTGAATAATTCAGAGCCATCGTCCTGAGGTCTTTGATCTTTTGGTTCTAGATTTTTTGAAAATCCAACCCCGGAAGTTGGGCCTTTTGGATTGACAACATTTTAAAGTTTAAGGATTTTTGAAATGCATTCTTCAAGTTTGTTGAGAACAATTGTCCTATTTGGACCACCTCCAGTTCCATTAATTTGTTTTTAATTGTCTTGAAGCTTTCTTAGGAAAATATATTTCTGGTATGCAGAGAAAAGGCTAACGTTTACCTTTAACCAACCAGAACCATATCGGCTTGGGGGCCCATGCTGTTTAATTTTTCTGCAAACTCGTTCCAAAATGTCTTTATGTCAATATTCATTAGACCGCGCTTCCCGTGCAGTCGAGCTACCTCCAAATTGTTTTCCATTTCAGAAACAAGTTAATCGAGCTGTTTCCTGTTAGTAAATTTCCTGCAAATTTGTGTTAAAGGCTAAAATATTTAAACAAAAATTTGTTTACATTCGTTTAGGCCCCATTTTCTTTTTTAATTTTCCAACTCGTACTCAAATTATCACACGAGAATAATGACTAGTTTTGCGAAGAAAATACGAATATAGGCGAATTTCATAATACAAAAAAAAAAATCGCACAAAACTTGCTCTCGTAGCTTACAACTTTAACGTAGCTTGAAATAGACAATGTACATATTTATAAAATTCAAAAATCGTTAGAGCGGTTTTTTTTTAAATTATTTTTTTATAAAAAAGTCTTGAACATTTCTTAAAATAAATCTTGGTATGCCATCTTTAAGTATTTAATAAAATACAATTTTGTTCAAAATTAAAAAAAAAATCGTTAGCCCGTTTTCAAGATATTGAATTTTGAATTGTTAAAATTATAAACGACCTTTCGTATAAGAATTTTGGTTGAAATCGGTGCAGTATTTAACGAGAAATTTGAAAACCAAAAAATCGGTTATATGACGGGTACCGTTAATAACCGTTATAATTTTTTTTCTACCAAAATATTTCAGTAATTTAAGTACCTCGTAATTTTGTTTGGAAAATCGTTATAGACCAAGAGCCCACAGCAAATTTTGGGAGTGGATTGATAACCAAAATATGAGTATGAGGGTTCTTAGGTGCATATAACGCGGTATCAAAAAAAACAACTATCTGGCAGTTTTCTTTTTCAGCCTTTGGCGGGGGTGGGAGTTTGAAAACAGCGATTTTCCAATTTATTTTGTCAGAGGTATTACCACTTTAATAAATTTAAAAAATATATGCCGTGATCCTCTGTCATTTTCTTTAAGTCAAAACGTCAAAATCTTGACAATCCCACCAATAGAACCTGAGATATTAGTTTTTTAAGCGATCCTTAATCGATTTTTTTTGGAGACTTTGTTTTGTTGATTTCTTGTGTTTTATAATTCTCCAAGAAAAATGCGGTAATGTCCTCTTAAAAAGCTTATATCTTGAGTTCTATTGGTCGGATTGCCAAGATTATGATGTTTGGGCTTAAAGAAAATGACAGAGCATCACGGTATATATTTTTCAAATTTATTGAAGTGGTAATATCTCTGACAAAATAAACTGGAAAATCGCTATTTTTAAACCCCCACCCCCGCCGAAGGCTGAAAAAGAAACCGTTGTTTTTGATACCGCGATATATGCACCTACAAACCCTCATACTCATATTTTGGTTATCAATCCACTCCCAAAATTTGCTGCCGGCTCTTAGACTATAAGAGCCGTTTTTGAAATAAATTAATTTGTGTATATTGGTTGTATGACAGGTACCGTTATTTTTTGAACTAAAAAAAAAGTTTGAATTTCCCCTCTAGGGAATCCTCTAAGAACCTTATTTCCAAAGTTTGAAGAAAATCGCTTCAGCCGTTTAGGCTGCAGGTCGAGGTGCAGATAGACAGACGGACAGACAGACAGACAGAATTGCGAGACCCACTTTATTCGTGTTCTCTATCATCGTAATGTTAGGGAAAATTATGATTTCGAATTTTTTTTTTGCACGAATCCTAAACTTGCCCTAAATCCTAAACTTGCCCTATACTACGTATATCGCAAGTACAAACTGTCATGTGTATGCGATGAAGTGCGGACAACAGAATTCAAAGTGATGACTATGTTTACTATGAATTAATGTTTGATGGGGAATACAAAGTGACTTTTTTCATAATAAGATTATACGAGAAAAGTCGTATATTTTGGATAAATACGAATTTCGTAATTGGGGTGAATGTTAAGGGTAGCAAAAAATTTAAGAATCAAAAAAGTCGATACAAAAGTTTAGTATAGCGAAGGGTGCTTTTTTGAGGGTTAGTTAAGGTGGATAATATTTTCCCTGTTTTGCGGAAAATAAAGCAATCTTCACTTTAAAAGGAATATAACTTTTTTTTGGCGTTGTCATATCATCTCAATTTCACTTTTATTATATTCAGCGTTGAAAAATACCTTTAAATCATGTATGTATCATATAACTCAAATATACCAAACTAGAATTTCAGTTAAAAATACCACATTTTCTCAAACCATCAACGTAAACACCCTTCTCTGCTAAATATTTTTAAAAGACTATTTTGATTCTTAAAACATAGTACGCAGCTGAAGCAAAACGAAAATTTTCGTAAAAAAATTGACACAACCAATTCATAAACAAAAACTTTTGTTCTCGTTTTGCTCAGCAGTACGCAGTTTGATTGGGAAAAGTCAAGTCAAGTTTATTGTCCGGAACATTATTGCTGGTGTAAAAGTGGCAGTTTTTTTTTTTTTAGAAAAAATTATAAAAAGTTTAAAATTAAATTGTTTAAAGAAGAAATAAGAAGATAATGAGCCACACCATTCTTTAAAACTATTAACAGAAAACAAAAATAAATTGAAAAATATTTTTTGTATGGATAATTTATAAAATCTTTCAATATTTATTTGTTTTTCTTTTTAATTTATTTTTTGACATATGTGCATAACATATGTATGTACAATGCAAGATACATATATTACAGGTTATTTCAGTATCGTGCTCATTTTTGTTCAGTTTTGCGCATGTTGTCAAAATCAATAGTAAAAAAATTGAATTTCAAACAATCACCAAAAATTTGTTTTTGCTTACTTTGTACTTGTACATACATATACATCTGATAGAGCTCTCCATAAATAATTTTCGTAGCCCTTTCGTTTATGTTTTCGCTATTGATGTGGAGAGCATTGATGCCAGACTTTAGAAGCACGTTTTCCCACAGCGGCACCCAAAAAATCCCTTTTATCCCACGCCGTTATTATCAATATCCCTCAATTATCCCATGAAAGAAAAAGATTAAGAAAAATATATGTATTTCGTTATAATTCAGTGTTTTTATTATTTTGTTTGGAACGATTTGAGGTTGGTTCTTTGTAATATTGCGATACATTAACAATAATTATAAAAGGTTTAAGAAAAATAAATATATAAATATGTACATCATTATGTATTATGGCCTTAATGGGCGATGTACATCCTATAAATTTCGACAAAAAAAATCCAATCTGAATATGATATGAAGTATATGGCATGAATTATTAGCCGTGAAGCATTCCTCGTTTGTTTCATGGAATGTTTGAGTTGAGAATTGAAAAAAGTATAGTTGACGTATTCTTGTGCATGTGTATGTTGTGACGAAATTCACCAAGTTTAATTTATGAATCAGTGTATGAAAATAAATGAATTAAGAATATGATATAAAGAATGAGTTCGATTTTGCAAATTTATTTTTAAGCTGGATAAATTATGTTTTTTTATAAAACGAGTAATGGGTATTTGAGCATTACCTACGTAAAATCCCTTTTTTTGCACTATGGGGTTAGAAAAATCCCTTTATCCCTTTTAGCTTATTTTAGACGAGAAAACCCCTCAAAGAGGGATAAATCCCACGTTCTGGCATCGCTGGTGGAGAGCACAGACATTTTTCGTTTCGCTTGAGCTGCGTTCTAGGTTTAATAGAGAACGCGCAAAAAGTGAGTCACTTTATTCTGTCTATCTGAAGTGATGTTTTGTCAAACTTCGGAATTAAGGTTTTTAGGGGATTTCCTAGAGGAAATCACCAATTTTTGCAATGTTAACTTACCTAGATAAGTTGTACTGAAGTCTCCCGTATTGGGCACTCAAGTGCTACTAACCCAAGCTGTCAAAACTACTTATAACTAAAAATTTTAAATTTTTTTTTTTATATATAAATTCATATTTATTAAACAAATCAAAAAGCAAAAACGATTTGGCTGGAACACTTGCGACATCGGAGACGCTTTTCTGTTTTGTTGACAGTATGGCTAAGTTCCGAAAAGTTTTGATGCGGCAGCAATACTCTATTGATGCGCATCTGCTACGCAAACATGCTGCTTTCGCTTTGTAAACATTTTCACGTTTGAGTTTTGGAACTTATGACTTTGCATCAAATACGCATCTGATGCATTTCGGAACTCAGCCTATGTTTGATGTTGTGGAAACGGACCACTTCATTTAGGTTTCCTTCCGTTTGAATCACAGGTTCAGTGTTTGTTTCCGATCGCAACATGGAACCTACAACAAACGTTGTAAATTCTAGTTGTGGCATTGGTGTTTCCTTGGCAAATTTTGTGCAAACGCAATGTATTTTCCATGCATTTACCAACGCTGCATGTAGTGCATTTGATGAAAGTGGCCAGTACCACTTTTTTCCTCGAATTGGAAGCCGATAATTGCTTGTAGCGTTATCGGTCAACTCCACCCATCGTTATGTTGTATTCACGAATTGCTTTTGGCATTGTAATGTTGACATGTTTTCTCTTTTTTCGATCAAACCGTTTTGCCTGATTGATTGGTTGGTCCATCAAATGATTTGTTGTTTTTTTTTTGAAAACTCAACACGATGGCTTTTTGACCGCTTCGGTAACTCATGATGAAGACATTTCGATTCTCTTTTAGAAGTTGAAGCAACGTTTTGGGATGTTGATGCACTGTTTGGCTCATTTGGTACAACATCGACTTCCGGTTCATCGTATATGTCTTCAGGATTTTGAGAATTGAAGTCATCAAACCTGCATTCTAGCTCAATTTCACCAGCCGATTATTCATTTGGGAACATGTTTCCATCCTCCAAAAGCTGCACATTATCATCAATTTCCTCGTTATCACTAAGAGCATCATTTTTTGGAGGTAAAAATATAATGTTTGTATGAACTGCAGCATCCAAATTCAAATTTATTTCCTCTGCTTCATTAAAACTCGGGTTCATCAATAACTCTTCGAGTTCATTAGCAGATAAAAACTTTTTGCGATACATAATATTTATTCTTAAATAAAACACAAAGATAATTTTTAAAACACTTCTTGACCGCGCAACTCACAGCTTATAAATACAAAAATAAGTCGAATGCAAAAAGCTTATAGGTATTCGTGATCTGTTTTTCCAATACAGCACGCATTTATGAATTGTTTTTTTTTTTGAAATTAGAATATGCACTCGATTTATAGTACCTGAGTATAGTACAGTTGTCTTATAGGAACCACGCTCATAAGAAAAGTGACTTGAGCTTTGAAGTTTCCTATACGCAAAATGCACTGCCTAATTATTTCTAAGAATAAAGTCAAGTGGAAGGTAAAGGGTTTCTCCAATATAGCACTCTTGAATGATTTGTTTTTTTTTTTTCTTTCTTAGAACTGAAATATGCAAAATATTCTTTTGTTGGACAGGATGCAATCAAAAATTATGATTCTTTTTTATAAGTGTTAGCATTGTAAACATGAACACACAATATTCCGTGAAAAAAAACCGTTCAATCTCATTTAATTTTTTTTTAAATGCTACTGCTTTCGGCGAGCGTTGCGAAAACGCCACGTTATGCTTTCGTCCAGCCTGACAAGCAGGCAACTCATGTAAATTACGTCAGAATTATTTTAGAATATAATTTGAACCCTTATTTACCTGTAGTTGACATTGTTTTGGAAAATTATAATTTTGACGATATTTTTCAAAAGTTCAGAAATCCTACCTCAAAATTTACAAAAACTCGTATTTTGAGAGTGCTAAAAAAGCACGAAAAATTTGGTTTTACAACAAAATCCACAAACATGTCGATTAGATAATTCAACTATCTCTCCAAATCATTTTTTATTTTATTTCTATTTATAATCAGTTATGTTCCAGAAGTCTTCAAATATAACGTTGCGAAAACCCAACGCTAGCCGGAAATGGGTTAATTTTATGGGATAAGCTAGATTTGTATGCAATTATTTGCATCAGCATGTACGATTTTTGTAGCCCTGTACATGTCTACTTGTTTTTTTCCGAATTACCAAATTTTGTTCGTTCAATTCCTTTCGGGCTTAGCCCCGTTCACGATTCCTTCCTCTCGAACTCTAGTGTTTTAAAATATATTAGACGAAAATTTTAGCATTACGCTGTGGATGTGGGCTTTAGTTTCTATAGCCACCCCTGGATCCGCCACTGGTAATATGAATTGTGGGTTCAAGATCAGTTACTCCTCTACCTAACAATAAAATATCTAAGGCGGAAACAAGTAGTATACCTACATGAATGATTCCTTATCTGTCTTTGATCTTAAAGTTTTAACCTATCTACCTACATATTTATTTATCCTTTTAGATCTTACAAACAATCAATTTCACACACTTCTCCTTTTACATAAGTGTATATATTTTATTTTTAAACAACTAATATAATTTAACAACGACTTTCAAGAAGTCTCAAGGCTCAAAGTGTTTTACACTCACACGAGTAAATTTTGAAAAATACAAAAAAAAATAAATCAAAAGATTTATCAGCATAGACTCCAAAGACACTAAACACATTAAATTCCTTTGAACACAAAAAGAAAAATATTATTCCTTACGAGTGTCATTCAAATTGCTCACGATCCATGATGTCGAAGCTTAAGGAGTTAAGAAAGATGCATGTTTTTAGCATAGTCATATAGGGTGGCAACGACTGCAACTAGAATATCAAACGCTCGACAACAAACCGAATTCGACGCGACTGACACAACAACAATGACACACAGAGAACAGTATGGCATGGTAACGCTGTAGCTCGAAGAAGGATTCTTATTCCTATATTAGCATGCGCATATTCTTTCATTTGACGCTCTGGCATTATGGCGATGCTTTCGTTTATTTTTTTTTTTTTTTCTATTTTATTTTTCTTATTTTCTTATCATTTTTTCTTAGAACTTACCTTTCTTTTTTTATATTTTATTATTCCCCATAACACACATGAAATCCTGGAAGCATATGAGTATGCATAATGTCTATTGCAAATTCAGGTACGATTCATCTTTCTGTCTTTCTCTATCCATCACTCGTATATTTTTTGCTCTCTGTGTGCAATATAAGAATCTTTTATCTTTTATGAATTCTTATGTATAGTTGATGTGGTTTTGTGGGGTTGGAAGCGAACTATGGCAAGGATAAATTTCCCATCCATATCCACCCGCCCGCCACACCTGACACAACGTTAACGAGTTTGTTTATTTTGTCTATTTCTTGCACTTCTTGGAGGAATAAAAATAAACAGAATAGAGAAATAATGTGCTCCTTTGCATCTTGCACTTGCTGTTCTGCCCGAAATGACAAGGACGACGACGAAGACTACGACGAGATTGAATGCATTTGTGGTTCCTTCTTCCTTCTCTTGATGTTTTAATATTTTCAAATCCAAGCAAAAAATCCAGGTTTCTGGGTGTAGTGTAGGTGTCTGCCCTCTTTATCTAGACCATTTCTATTGCTATATAGTAGTTACCGAAAAACTATGAATATATTTTATGTAAATATAATGACAGCGCTCACATCCTATAGAAGCAAGATATCATCTTCATCTCATAGCCTATAGCTACCAGCAACAACTTCAAACTATGTTTATAGTAACCAAACAGTTCATCCAAATTATGTCCTGTTTCCTTTAGCCAAATATGATTTTCATACACTGCAAGAAATCAAAAAAAGGCCATTACCATTATTTCATATTCTTCTTTCGTACATAAGTGTAGGTGTTAAGTTTGTTTCGAATATTAATAAATAGAGAACAATCATAATTACACCAACTTCGAAACAAACTTAACACCAACATTGGACCTTACCAATAATCAAATTTAGCAAGGACTTAAATATTCCAGTGAAATTAACCTAAATTGTATTGATCCCAAATAATGTTCTATTCATGAAATGTTTAATTTTTTGCAGCCAATCCCATAGCTGATTCATTATTTAGAGTTAACTTTAATATTAAGGTCGTACCATGTATAGTTAATTAGTTAGAGTCCATACCATTATTGTTCACTTTACAGAAATATTTAAGTCGCCACTTAATTTGATTATTGGTAAGGCCCATTATGTACGAAAGGGACTAGACGTTTTAGAAGAATATGAAATTTACAAAGCAAACAGAACGAGACAAGATATGATATTAAATGACAAATTAACAATAAAAAACAATGCACTATACAACACAGCAATTAAGCACCAAAACAGACAACGATAAAATAAGACAACGAATCAAGCAACACCAGCAGCTTCAAATTGGCACCTACACCACAAGTCAACGATATAAGCCAAATAATGGATGAATAAATATCCGGAACGCGTCACTAAAGAATAATTAAATTAAGGGCCAATTTTTCAATAGTCAGTTAAACCTCAGATAGTATTAATTCTTCGAATAAACAAAACATTGTTCCTGTTGCTATAGCAAACATTCCTCTGATGGATTAACTGATGATTGAAAAATCGTAAGACGTTTTTAAATATTATATTTTATCGTGAAAAGTTGAACTTGAAGGTTGAAGGACAATAATGTTTCAAATCTGATTAAAATGAAAACTATTTTTAAAATTACAAAACTTATTTAAAAAAAAAACAACATTCTCTCTGAATTAAAACATTATAGTCGGGGAGACGGCCATAGGACGATCTACCAATATCTCGTTACCAGATGAGAGGTATACAGTTTTTTAGATAGTGTCCAAACAAACAGTTTGCGCATGGGTTGCCTATAAATAAGTGGCCCTTTTCTGGGTTGCCACGTTTTAAAGATCAATTTTTGCGTTTATTCAATAATCTGATTGCGCTTATGTGGTATGCCATAAGGATATTCAAAAAATATATTACGAAAGGAAATTTAATTTAAAAATACGGGATTTTTTGAAATTTTAAATTTAAGTAGGGTAAATTAGCGTGGACGTATTTAAAGGTCGAAATCTTATTTTCTAAACGGTACGTCATAACGAAATGATTTTTTTTGCAATCGATAGATTTTCTTAAATACATGAAAGTTATACATAACAACAAAAAAAATGTTGAAAATTTACTACCCGAGATATGAACGTTTGAAAGTCAAAAATGGCGAAATAGATGCTTGAGAAAAAATTTACTAATTAGTGTGACGCTCTATTGAAATATACGGTTTGTTGTTATGAAGCTGATTAATAAAAAAGAAAATAGGTATCTGCCAAATTTTTAGTTAAAGCTTTGGTTTTGGCAAAGTGAATTTTTGAAAAATATTTTTTAATTTATAGGTTGTTTTATTTTATTTTTTGTACCATAATTCTCCTATATGAGCATGATATTACCAGGATTTCTACAAAAACTTGGTTAAAACTCAGGGTTGCCGCACTTTAATATTTCTCATTGTATCAGAGAAAAGAGATATGTACTACTCTCTGCCATACAGATGCCAATACATTTGTTTCCTTCGGAATATCTTAACAAAATTATCATTTTCCCAGTGCTTTGTCAAAAACCTCTCCGAAGCCTCCTTAAAATAATGAAGATGAAGAAATTTAAAAAAATAAAATAAGCTACTTCTAGTTTAGATAGTTTCTTAAGCTTTCCAAGGAATTAGTAGGTTTATATTGAAAAGGCCCTGTTATGCTGTATGTAATATTTGTACAGAATGTCTTAAATAGCAGTCAAATATGATGTGAATTTCAGATGCATTACTTAAACACAGTTTGATTAGAATTTATTGAAGTACTTTATCAGACGTTTGTAGCATAGAGGTACCGAAATATGCAAGAAGTAAAGCACAATCTGAAAAAAAGTGCAGTACATGCATCTGATATACCTACCAGTGGCGTCGATATAACACGATTCCTACCGTCTTCCCTTTTAAAAATTGCACGAAAATTCGCAGAAACACACAAATATAAGCTATCGAAAAAACACCGTCAAATCTTTCTTCTCTTCGCTCTTTGCTCAACTGCTGAACATACGCTCTCTTTGAAAGAATTAATTTTGAAATAAAACACGTCCTTCACCGTCTTATAAAATTTGTTTTGTAACCCTTTCTTCCCTTAGCATTTTTGTTTCTAGATCCTCTTTGTCCAACACGCAACAACACAGGAAAACATAAGACGCTATTCCTCGTGTTATACTGGGACTTGGTATGTTTGGAATGGAATGTTTTTTATTCCTTTGCTTGACTCCGTTTCTCTTTATTCGTTCTGTTGGGTAAAAAATAACACGCTCTTCTTCGAATTATTTGCTATGAAAGTTGTTAAATACATGTTTCTATCTTTGTTTGCTTGTTTTTGGTTAAGCTTAGTAGTCTTGGAAAGATTTAAATGCGTTATTTAATATGGGTAAGCGGTGAAAAATGAATTCATAAAATATTATTTTAGGTATAATTGCAGAATTTCATCTTCTACAGCATATCCAAAGTCTCGCAAAATCACAGCAGTGGCTTTTGATATAAAGGCATTTAAAGAGCAGCAAAGGGAAGAAGGTATAGTTTGTCAATCTGAAATATTTGGTGTGGTTAAATGTAAGAATATGACACATGATTTAAGGGTACTTTTTAACACTGGATCAAAAAAAAAAAAACTATTCTTTTTTATGGGACTTTTTTAGAACAACAAGTTAAATATTAAGAAAAAATGTTAGATTTGGAATGAAAGTTTCATTGGGGTGTTGATAAACAAGAATCAAAAGAGTTCCTAAAAATACCTGAAATGAAATAGTTTTTATTTAGTTAGTTGTGAAATTGAAGGTTTTGTTCTTTATTTTTTGTTTGATAGCTATGTAAATACTTTAGAGCTAGGTTTTTAGTCTTGGGTTTTGATTGGTTTTAAATTTTTTTTTTTAAAGCACAGATTGTTGCTTAACAGATTTTCTCTTGGAGGAATCAAATGAATTTAGCAAACTATGTATATATCTTTTATTAATAAAAAATCGTTTTAATGAAAGGCCACTCTATGTGTCCAATGAAAATAGACTGTTTGCAGAGTTGTTTTTTAAATAATTTCAATGTGTTTGCTTTTTTGTTTTGTTTACTTTCGCAGATCAATCATTTTCGTTACGTCTTCCCATTTCAAATTATTGACGCCACGCCACTGATACCTACATATACATTATATATACATATTTATTATAGATATCTGTATGACGCAGAGTACTAACTGATTTCTCTGACGCAAAGAGAAATATTAAAGTGCGGCAACCCTGGATTTTAACCAAGTTTTTGTAGAAATCCTGCTACTTTCATGCTTTTAAAGGTGAATTATCTGCATTTTGATGTTAATTTCAATGAAAATACTAAGGGTACACAAAATAAAAATAAAACAACCTATAAATTAAAAAAAAAAATATTTTTCAAAAATTCACTTTGCCAAAACAAAAGCTCTAACTAAAAATTTGGCAGATACCTATTATCTTTTTATTAATCAGCTTCATACCAATTATTTCAATAGAGCGTCACACTGATTTATATGAAATTTTTTCTCAAACATCTATTTCGCCATTTTTGACTTTCAAACGTTCATATCTCGAGTTGTAAATTTTTGTTGCTATGTATAACTTTCATGTATTTAATAAAATCTATCGATTGCGAAAAAAAATCAATTCGCTATGATTTACCGTTTAGAAAATAAGATTCCCCCCTTTTAAGCCGTTAACCTAATTAACACTACTTAAATTTAAAATTTCAAAAAATTCCGTATTTGAATTTGCTTTCGTAATATATTTTTTTAATATCCTTATGGCTTACCAAATAACCGCAATCAGATAATTGAATAAACGCAAAAATTGATCTTTAAAGCGTGGCAACCCTATGAAGGGCCCACTTTTTTATAGGCAACCCATGCGCAAACTGTTTTTTTGTACACTATTTAAAAAACTGTATACCTCTTATCTGGTAAAGAGATAGGGCTGCCAGATTTAATTTGGTGAATATCGGGACGCCAGGGCCCAAAAACCGGGACAAATCGAGACATTAAAAAATATCTATTTATACAAATCTTAAATGTAATGGCGCAAAATTTGAGTCGATTTAGAACGATGTTAAATCAATTTTAATTATTAAATTTAAAACGAGTTTAGCATTATACTGACTCATAACAAAACACTTTACTTAAATTAAAATATATTTTGTTTTTAAATATCAAAATGAGGTATGCTTGGGCTTGCCCATTTTTCGCGCGAGCGGCACTTTTTTGGACGTGTTCTACAAGCTAAAAAATATTTAAAATTTAGAAAATTTCAATAAACTATTTTAAAATTAGAAAAATGTTTAGTAGTATCATGCTTAACCCTTAAAATTAGGCTATTTAAAATGTTGGCCAATATATTTTAACTAACTTAGAATTACCTACCGAATCGCAAAATTATGACAAAATCAAAAAGTCAATAACGAGATATTCGAGAATGTCTCAAAACAAGTAAGAACCCGGTAATTAAAAAAAAAACAAACATTTATTTTAGTTTTTCGATTTGTTTTTCTGGCTAAAACTTATGCAGTGTTATAAAAACTGTTCTAGGGATTACATGTACGAAGTTTTATCAAAACCATTAGAGCGGTTTTTTTTTTTTTGAAAACTTGATAAAATCGACATTTTTGTATGACCGTTCTACCCAGATAAGGTAAAACAAATATTGCATCTCACTCCTAGGGAATAACTAGAATGTTACACACAATATTTGAAGCAAATCCACCGATTTGCTTATGCTCTAGCTCGATATAAATTGGGACGCAAACAAACCGACGGACGTCTTTTGTCGAAAATTAGGTTTTGGACTTCTACATTATCGTAATGTTAGTTTTGGTTAAAACATCGAATTTTGTTTTTGACAGAAAACGAATAATTACTCTATATAGCAAGTAAAACTGGAATGTCGGGATAAAATCGGGACATTTTGTTAATAGGGACAGATATCGGGACATGGTTCAAATATCGGGACTGTCCCGCTAAAATCGGGACGTCTTGCAGCCCTATAAAGAGATGAGTGTAGGTCGTCCTATGGCGAGCTCCCCGACTATAATAAGAGCATTAAAAAATTAAATCTGAAATAGTAGTAGTAGGTAAAATTTTCAAAAAAAAAAAAAAATCAATTTTAAAAATGTTGTGTTCAATAACATATTGTTAAGGAACAATTTACTAAAAAAAAACTTTATTTTATAATCAGTTAAAATAAACAGAAAAAAACATAAAGCAATAAATTCCTGGCTTTTAAAATCTGTAAATTAGGAAATGGATCCTCCTCCCATAGGATTTTTTTTTGTATATGCAGCCAAATAACAAGACTTAGTTTTATTTCGCATTTTATCTGAATTATCCTGTCTACATAATATCTTATTTTTGTCTTTAGTCATAATATCATAAACCGAAACATTTCCTAGTCCTATTTATGTTATTTCTCTTATACACATAAATGATAATCAATCAAAATCTTTTTCGGCGTTTGCTGAGCTTAGTTCCGTGAGTAGAAAATGAGGGATTAAAATATTTAAACTGAATCAATTTGCATTAATAAAGCAAAATGCTAAATAAATGAAAAACACACAATAATAATCAATCTTTTTTATTATGATTTATTTTTTCAATTTTCATTCAGAATCCGATTATTTATAAATCTATTAACGTCAATTTAAAATATAAGTATGTGTACCTACTTACTTTCAGAACGTGCATTATTAGAAGAATTTTATTTAACCTGTAAGTAAGAAAATAAAATAATACCCATAATGGGGCTATACGTACTTACTTAAAAAAAAAACTGCATACAAAAAATGAATAAAAACAAATTAGAAATAATTTATTTCGATTTTTCAAAATATTAAATATTTAATTTTTTTAATTATTTATTTTTTTTTCTTATACGAATTTTATTTTAGTTTTTTTTGTTTGTTTTTATATATTTTTTTTTTTAAACTTATAGCTTAATGACGATCAATAAAACACCAACAAAAACTGCTGAAGATCGAGGGAGAAAAATAAGAGAGAGAAAACGTAAAATATTAAAGTATTTAATAAATTTAAAAATCGAAATAAATTATAATTTAAATTTTTTTAATACATTTTTAAATAACAGTTTTTTAAAGCACCCATAAATCAATCAGAATTCACAAAAAAAAAAGAATAACCGTTATTATAGTTCGAGTGAAAAAAAAAATAAAATGTGAAAAGTGTAAAATTCCCATACAAATTTTCATTGGAAAAGTATGACAGTAGAGACACGGGTCAATGACCTTAGATCAAATTTTTGTTGGTCAATAATTTTTTTCTTACGACATAAACTTTCGATTGGTGGGATGTGCTATCCAAAAAAAAAATAAGTTTGGGAAATAACGACACCCTAATGTACATAAAATACATACATTTATTATTTGAATTGATAGTTTTGAAACATTAATTTTAACTTCTGTTTAAGTGGAGTGATTTATTATAATTCAAATAAAAGTAAAAGTCCTAAAAAAGACGTTTAAATCAATAAAAATTCGAAGACTAGTTAGATAGACAGAAATTAGTGTAAGGCTAGGTGCATTTTGAGCCGCGGCCGAAGCGTGTGACGTCACCTGACCAGTGTCGCACGACACGATTATAGAAACGTGTCATGCCCATTCTCCGTATATTGATACGCGTATCTCGTGTCAAAATACAAATTAATTGAAGCAAAAATCGTCTGATGAATCGATAATTGAAACAAACTTAAAAAAAAACAAGTAATTTCTAAAAAAAGCAAACGAGGTTTTATTTTAAAAACTAACGATATTTTATTTTTGACAGGAAAAAAACAAACACGCGCTGGTCTCGCAACTGGTCTCGTGAATGTGTTTCTATCACTGTGTCACGTGATTTTCAGAAAACGCGCGTCAGGTCATGTCGTGCCGCTATATCAACATGCGTCGCTCTATTGATTTATATTGTTTACAAAAACTCGTGATGTGCTGTGTCGCGTCGTACTATTAGCCTGTGTTTCCTCGAAGTTTAAAAAAATGAGTAGCTGAGTTGATATTTTGAACAGTGTACAAGGCCTTAACAGAAATTAAAAATTAAAGCACCTAATTGACAAAGCAGACACATTTCAATCAGTTGAGTGTGCAATATTTCGAAAGAGCTTAATTTTAAAGAGAACTTACTTAAAGAGGCTATAATTTTATCTAATGAATTATTTTTCTGCACTCGTCTGCCACGGAAAAAAAAGGAAAATGTTTCTAAATTATTATCCCTTTGTGGGTTCATCATTAAATCTTAAAAAGTTTTTATTTTTTTCAAGTGTACCTACACTACTCTTGAATTTGCAAGAGTATATTTAGGAATCTTTGTTAAAGTGTCTTAAACTGTGTCGTCCTTTGACGACCCGAACTCCAAACACTCTGCGCTGTGATGTCCCCCCCATAACATCCAGCCAGCCAGTGCCATCACAACTTTGGGGGAAAAAGGTAAATCAATAAAATCTACATACTTGCTCTATGACACAGATTTTCAGTTTCTATACTTGCACACTCCCCCGCCGCTGCCGGCCACCATTTCAAAATTTGCCAGAATCCCACATAGCAAAACCAGCAAAATCCTTTTCATCCTAACCGTCAACATTCACGTTTTTGACGTTGACGCACAGCCCGAACATTTAAAAAGAAATGTGGATGAGAGGATATGGAGGAGTGGAAGAATGGCTGTTCCGAGTTTCTGACTGACGACGACCAACGGGCACGAGCGACGATGATGATGAAGAGTTGGAAAATGCCAGTGCACGAATGCGGTGCCACATGATGATGAACTGAATCATTTGTCCTTGTGCCGCATGCACTTTTATACAAATACATATAATTATTTAAAGAGCAGGATCTAAAGCGGTTCCACACGTACAGTGTTATAAGCGCACGAAATTTATGGGACGGGGGAGCAGCAGTTATAAATGTTCGTGCACAAAAACGAATGGGGTTCTTTGGGTGGGTGGTAAGGAGAAGGAGTAGGGGTGGGAGATTCTTACGCATGTTGGTATCATCATATTCAAAGCGTATTCATCGTCATTGTTGTCGTTGTCGTCGTCGTTGTCTGCAGCACCTATGTAGTCTAGTATAGAGAGCACACCTACAATAACATGAGAAGCATGTTGAAAGCCTTGAAGAGAGATAAGTGTCTAGGCATCATAAGTACCTTCCATCCGAAGTCCTAGAGCCAAAAATGTTTGTCAGTTCATAACCATAATACTCAATGAACTAAATGCCGGAATGGAATGCACAACGGTTTTTCGCTTCGAGGAAAACCAAGAATTCCATTGTATTTGGTTGATATCAGCAGCCGATCCCTGAGTATATGCAATGGGATGGTGCGATGGGGGAGGGTAGGGGGTGAGGGAATAATAATGGCGCAGCGATTCCAATGCCATTCTTTTTGCAGCTGATGATGATGAGGGCAAACATTAAACTCCATCTTTGGAAAAGATAACTTATACCCAACAGGGGCGCTATGGCGAAAATGAAAATTGGTGTGCCCATTCTAAATGGGTTCTAGAAGATGTTTGGTTGACAAAAAAAACCAATAGTCTTCTTCATAGTCTCAGTTTGATATCAATCGTCTATGATAATTAATATTTCATCAAAAAAAAATGCTTTTCTTATCGGAAATGAAACTTAAATGTATTGTTTTTGGAATACCTAAACTCCCTGATGGTTGGATGTTGTAGGACGCGGGTAGTCACTGAGTGGCGTCAACACGGCGATGTCCAGTGATGTAACGAATACTACACATCAATTGTGCTTATTTTACCTCCAAGTGGTAACCATCGGGTACTGGTCTCGTCCATCCGGACTTGACTTGCCACAAACAAATAAGCGCGAGTGTTGAACAAGAGACAAAAATAGCAACACTATAATTACTCTGTCGGAAATGACTGGCTGTATAAGTCGGCTGAAGTCCTAGACGAGCCCATCAGAAGGAAGGTGTGCGGCGGATGAATTCATCAGAATCAACGGTGTCACCAACAGTATGGACGACAGAGACCTTACGTGAGCTACTCTGAAATATTTAGAGCTGAGGTCGGTAAGGAATTTCAGTACTAGCCAGGGTGCTGAAAAAGAGATGGTGGCGGATGAACCCTTCAAGGGTCAACGGCAGCACTCATATCCCCGTAGTGGGCTACTGGTATCGGATTATCCGGCCTGCTGTCCTAAGGCTACACAAGGATCCGGCCCTCCGGGTCTGGGGGTCGTGTGACGGGTTGGCAACCTACCACATGTAAAGAAATTAACCGCTTCGAATCGGCAACTACAGCCTCGGATAAGGAATGATCAAACGATGACGACTTTTGGCTATCGAACAAGGACAAAGATTGGATTCTGGAATGTTAAAACTCTTCTCGACAACCGCGAAGAAGGCCCTAACAACGCCAGATTCCTCCAACTTGAGAAAGAATTCCTACGGTACAACCTAGACATCTTGGGTCTGAGTGAAGTGAGATGGTTGAGCGCAGGGCAGGTGGATTCACCTTCGAAAAGCACTTTCTTTATTTACTCCGGAAAACCAGTTGGAAGCTCCCGATGTTCCGGCGTAGGTTTAATGTTGACTCCAAAGGCGCGGCAAAGTCTTATAACCTGGAAACCCATCAACGGCAGGATATTGACAGCCAGGTTCCAGAGTAAATTAAGAAAAATCACCATCATCCAGTGCTATGCCCCAACTGAGGAAGCGTCGGATGCCGAGAAGGACGAATTTTACAGCCAACTTAGCGCGGTTTTCAGAAGCTCGCCGAATGGAGACATCACTATCGTAATGGGAGATCTTAATGCTAAGGTTGGCCAGGACAACACAGCGTTGAAGCACGTTCTGGGTAACCACGGTATCGGGGAACGGAACGACAATGGAGAGCGGTTTGTTGACTTCTGTAACGCAAATCAGCTAGTCATTGGAGGTACTCTGTTCGAGCATAGGATCTCGCACAAGATAAGTTGGTTATCCACAGATCGTCAATGTACAGCGAACTTAATCGATCACTTTGCTATTAGCAAGCGCTTTAAAAATTGTCTTCTCGACGTCCGAAACAGACGCGGTGCTGATGTAGGGTTAGCTCGCGATCACCATCTTATGCTTGCCTACGTTCGTCTTCGAATTGCTTCAGTGGATGGAAATCGGCAAAACTTCCTGCGTACACCCAGGTACAATACCGACAGATTACGGGATCCTACAGTGCGCCAAAGATATAAGGACCGCCTCGCCGCAGAAGCAGAAGTCATCAGCATTGCCACGCCAGAAAATGCAGACCAACACTGGAGCAATGTGAAAAAGGCCTTTGCAACTGCCGCAACTGAGTCTGTGGGTATAAGGCAGAGAAGCCAAAGCACATGGCTTTCTGCAGATATATGGAGCAAGATTGAAGAAAGGAACGCGATTAGATCCCAACTTGCGGCTGCCCCAGTAGGTGAGAGATTTAACATCGAGTCTCAGTACCGTAGGAAAAGGAAAGAAGTGCAGCGTAGTGTCAGACGTGACAAAAGGAGGCGCGTAAATGTTCTCGCAGAACAGGCAGAGGAAGCAGCATCAAGGTGCGACAGTGGTACCGTCTACAAGATAACCAAGGAATTGGTTGGAAACAACAACTCCCGGAAACAACACCTCGTCAAGGATGTAGACGGCACCCTGCTAGTTACGGATGAGGATCAGCTCAGGAGATGGAAGGAACATTTTGCTAGCGTGCTCAACCACATAGGCGATAGCGGAGGTGTTCCAGCCCCTAACCCAAATGAGCTATTCGTAGAAACAAGTTCCCGTATTCGCACCTGCCCTCCCAGTTTAGCCGAGATAACATCAGCAATCAAATCCCTCAAGAACAACAAAGCGGTAGGTTTGGACGGAATTCCCGCTGAGCTCTACCAAGCAGATCCACAAACATCAGCGAAGTTGCTACACCCCTTAATAGCACAGGCATGGGAGAACGAAAGTTTCCCCATTGAATGGAAAAAAGGGATGATCGTCAAACTGCCAAAAAAGGGAAATCTTACGGATTGCGGAAACTGGAGAGGGATCTGTGTCCTCCCCGCGGTGGCAAAGATAATGGCAAAAATAATCTTGGAACGAATCAAAGAACATCTCGATTCTACTCTCGACAAAGAGCAAATGGGATTTCGTGCAGGCTCATCCTGCATTGATCACATCAACACCTTGAGGATCATAATAGAACAATGCGTGGAGTTCCGTTCCCCTCTTCATTTGCTCTTCATCGACTTCGAAAAGGCTTTCGATAGTTTGAATCGAAATTTCATTTGGTCAGCTTTACGTAGGAGAGGAGTACCCGAGAAGATTATCGCCGTTATAAAGGCTACCTACGAGGGTGCATCGTGTCAAGTCTTACACAACGGAAAGGTATCAGAGGACTTCGATATCCATAGCGGAGTTCGTCAAGGATGTTTGCTATCTCCGCTACTTTTCCTGGTGGTTATAGGGGATGTCCTTCATGCAGCTCTAGCCGAGCAAGCGCGTGGAATTCGATGGACGATGTTTTCGTTCCTGCAACATCTTGATTACGCTGACGATATTTGTTTGCTCTCGCACGACATTATGGATCTTCACCATATGGTGACTAATCTGGAATGCGAGGCAAACAAAGTCGGTTTGAGGATCAACACCGGGAAAACAAAAATCCTCAACATTTCTGAATCTTCTTCTCAAGTTGTCGTGGTGGACAACTTCCTGTACCTTGGTAGTGTTGTCTCAAAAGACGGCGGTGGTACGGACGAAGATGTTAACTGCCGAATCGGCAAAGCTAAAGCTGCTTTCGGCATGCTGTCTAAAGTTTGGAGGAGCAACGTCTACAGTACGAAGACCAAGCTGCGACTGTTCCGGTCGAACGTAGAGTCAGTACTACTATATGGGTGTAGTACATGGAAAGTGACCGCCTCTGTCACAAGGAAGCTACAAACTTTCGAAAATAGATGTCTCCGAAACATCCTAAGGATTTTTTGGCCGAACACCATCTCCAACCAAGAACTCCTTCGGAGAACGGGCCAAAGTCCTATTGACATCGTGATTAGGAAAAGAAAGTGGCAGTGGATTGGTCACACCCTACGTCGTGGTGCAGACTCTATTGCAAGACATGCAATGGAGTGGGATCCACTCATCCAAGATGGCAGAAGACCTGGAGGCCAGAGAAAATCTTGGCGCAGAACAGTCGACAAGGAATCACAAAAGCTCGGTAAAAGTTGGGGAGAGCTAAAATACATTTCCAGAAACCGAACGAGATGGCGTGTAGCGGTAGTTGACGCCCTGTGCCCCTTAGAGGGGTCAAGGATCTAAGTAAGTAAGTAAACTCCCGGGATCCTAATCAGGTATTTTTTATTTAAAGATCAAAATTTATGCTCATACAAATTTGGAGGTAGATACAAAAATTATAGAAAAATAAGCTTTTTTCGATTCAGAGTTGTCAATATTTAGCAAGCCCTAAAGCGAGAAAAGGTTTTTCTGAGTTCAAAATGCAATTGTATTTTAAGCAAAAAATAAGGAAATTGCTAGCTTCAGGTCACGGTTATTCAAACTTAAAAAAATAAAAAAAAATTTAAAATATTTTTTTAAAAAGCTGTTTTTGGATTTTTAAATTCGAAAATCTCGAAAACTTGACGTTAATGGAATTTGAATGATGCCCATAAGCATATACTTAAATCAGACTTTGCGTGGAGTTCAGATTTTTGGTGTGATTTAATGTTGGACCAATGAATAATCTGAGTTTTCAACTATGAACACCAAACGCGATATTCTCAGAAATCAAGAACCTAAGCAAATTTTTTACCTTTTCTAAGTTTTTGACGTTTCTGACCTAAAAGAATATTTTTTCTATAAGAAATTTTGATTTTATTTGTGATTTTCGATTTAGATACATTTTTATACAATTAATTTCGATGTATTCAAAAAATATTTTTTGGAAACAAAATTCCAAAAATTCTTTTTTGAAAATTATATATTTTAAAAAAGGGTTTATTACTAATTAATTGAGATTTAAACTGCACATAAATAAACACTTAATATTGGCATACCAAATTTGTTTCAATCAAAGTTTTTACTATCGAAAATAATGACCTATTAAAAAAATTTTTTTTAACATTTAAGGATATTCTTAATTATATACAAAATTGTTCCAAAATTTTTCAAAAAAGAATAATTTTATTATACTTTATGTAGCTTTTTTTAGAATTTTTTTCCCCAAAGAAACATTTTTTTGATTTTCAACTTTCTCAAAAGAGATTATAAAAATAATTATTACTATGATGATGATGATTGTACCAATTGATTTTTGATTTTCTGGACTCGGCTAAAACTATTTAAATCATATTTGTATACATGTATATTTAAATCATATTTGTATACATGTATACAAATATGATTTAAATAGTTTTTACTTTGTTACTGTCCGATCCTTTACTTTGTGCACAGAAACTCACAAACTGTTAGATTTTAGAAAGCAATGTTGAAATATTCTCAAAAATATCAAAATTGTGCAAAAGTACAGAACGCAAATTCAACCAAATTCCGTATTACCTAATGTGCCAGACAAGTACGGCATGATGTTTGGCTTTCATTCTTTTACTCTCAAATGACGTTTTGCTGTTCTGTGATTTTCTGCCCGAAGAAATTTCTCGGACTAAAAATCACAAGGTAGTGGAAATTAGTTACTCTCTCGTGAGCGTTGTCTTTTGGCAAAAACTGCCAAATTTTTGAGTACTGGAACGGCTTTGGACTGAAAATCACCCAATTGCACAGAAAATCACAGAAATTTAAGGTAAAGGTATTGTTACATTTATGCAAAAAAAAAAATAGTAAAGCGTTATGTTTATTACGCATTTTATGGAGAAAATTGACCCCAAAGTCAAAAAATTAGCATGAGCAGGGAAAATGGAACAGGCTTAAAACTAGATATTTTAAAACTGAGATAAAACATCGAACTCATTTACACGCAATTACAATTTTCTTAGAATATACCCCTGAATCATTCCTTAAAATACTATTGAAGAATTAAGGGGCACCCTGTATATTAATACCATCTATTATGTTGTGTAATTTTGAGATTTTAAAAACTACCCTTTAAAAAATTAAAATGTACTTCCCTTTAAAAAATTAAAATGTTGCTAAAAACAACTTTTCAAATTGTAGTAATTCGAAAAATTCTTCAAAATTGTTTCAAAATCAAAATTTTTCGCATTTGACTCTTTATTTGTCTTTTTACATAGATACTCCCCTGATTTATGTTATATATTTTTGCCAATAGGCTGTTTTGAAATAATTGCTTAAATAATTAATACCGAGAGAGCAAGGAAAAAAAGTTAGATAAGTAAGATTCTTTGGCGCAAAATTTTAAACATTGCTCGTTTAAGGAATAAAACCGGCTCTAGTTAACGTAGTTGTTTAGTTGTGAACCCTTGTCTAACTACACTCCCTGTCACTTGTTTGAGGCCACTATTTTCACAACAGTTTTTTGTCAATAAATACCTGTAGAAAATATTTTTCCTGGAAATTTTTAATACCTGTGAGTAGGTAAATATATTTTGCAATAAAAAAGTATATATTACATGAGGTAACTTGGAAATTCCATAGGAATTTCATAAGTTATAAGAATGGACTGCAAAAATTGGTATAAAAAAATGCGTCACTTGATTGAGGCCACCTGAAAAATCTTGTAAATAATTAATAAAACTATTAAAATGTTTACTTTTGTTTGCTTTTAAACATTATTGTATTATGTTTTTGTCGATTAACAGTGAGTATGACCTCCATTTTTTGAAATTAGCTCTATTAGATGGTTTGGAACTTAATCATACAATTTTTTTGGAATAATCCAGTGAAATCTGGCTCCAGTCATCGCAGTTAGCTTCGGCTAAGACGTCCTTATCTCAAAATTGTCTACCAGCATCAAAAACTTCTCGAAATAGCCAGGCCCAAACGTTTTCGATGATGTTTGAGTCCGGTGAATAGGGTGGCCATGGTAAAAGTACAACGTTTTCCAATTGAATCCAGCTACTAGCTACCCAGGAAGTATGGATAGGGGCGTTGTCTTGTTGGAATATCCAAGGTAGAGATTCCAGAATATTCTTTAGCTTTGGAAATACACGGTACAGCAGGCATTTGTAATTATTTTCGCTCATTGTTGTAGTTATAAATTCCAATTTAATTGTTTCATAATAGGTGATAGCTCCCCACACCATAACACCTGATGTATGACTGTGATGTCTTGACAACATAAGTTCTTCTTTTCTTTAATCGTGTAAATAAAAGTTGTAACCATCGGTTCCGTCACGATTAAACTTTTTTTCACCTGAAAAGACAACCTTTTTCCATGCGTTTCTACAGAAAACATGTTCCCTGGCGAAATTCATCCGTAGTTCCTTATACCGTAGATCCGGTTTATTTGTGATTTTCATACTCTTGATGTACCACTGGTTTTAATTATCCTTAAAACCGTCGAAATACTGGCTGATACCCCACGTTTTGACCTTATTTTAGGCTCTGATAGTGTGGAATTTGAAGCTAGCCGCTGAATGAGTCGCTTTTATCGGATTTTTGTTGTTGTTGCTTCAGCTGTGCGTCCTTTTTGTTTTTTTTTTTCATAGTTATAAGTGCGTGCTAGACAGTTGTTGACAATGGTCTCCGTTCCTTCAAAGCATCTATTGATACTCTTTCTGCTATTGTCGACGTGTTTCCATAGCCCATTTTAGCTTGAAATTTAATATAAAATATAGATCCTTTCTTAAATATTTTAAACTTTTGTTTGAATAAAATCGGCGATGTTAACTTTTGCCAAGCATTTGCGTCAAGTGACGCAACTTTTTATATCCATTTTTTGCAGTCCATTCACATAATTTGGTAAATTTCTATGAATTTTCCGAGTTAACTCTTCAACTTTATCCTTTTTTTTTGAAAAATATATATACGTACTCACACGTATCAAAAATTTCCAAGAAAAATGTTGCTTACAGGTTATCGAGAAAAAACTTTTATGAAAATATTGGCCTCAAACAAGTGGCAGGGAGTGTATTTTTTAATTTTAAACACGTTAAAAAACTCTTTTAACTAAAGTGGACTCCGCAACGCAACGTAAGGAAATTAAGGTTGAACAGGAAAACATTTAACAGATGAAGAGAAGAAACAGCTATGGAACAACAAAAAATGTTCAAACTAAACAAACAACTTAAGACAAATAATTTTAATATAACTAGGTGCGTGTCGTGAATATAGATTATGATTGTTTTTTGTTAAAATGTTTAAAAGAAGTCTACTCGCATTATTCCGATACTAAAAAAAAAAACTCAAGTGCATGGACAATATTGAGACATCTTTGTTTGTACATGTAGGTACATAAGTGTATATTGGTTGACGCAGGCGCGAACGCAGGAAACAAAAAAATGGGGGGGAGGTTAAAAAAATTTCGGGGGGGGGGGGGGGTTTAAACTGAAAACTCAAAAATTAAGAGTGAAAGAGTGAAAATTGTATGGAGAGGAAGGTAAATTCATACATTTCGGGGAGTGGGGGGGGTGCTGTTTGAACCCCCAAAACCCCCACCCCCTGCGTTCGCGCCTGGGTTGACGTGTCTTGTGTGTTTGATTTTTGTGCCCACGTTTCGCAGAAAAAGTGAAAAATTCAATGCCGCCGAGCTCTTTCAATTCATTAATAAATACTTTTCATTTTTAACAAAGCTGAAAATAAAATAAAATTCCGAAATAATTTTACCAACCTACGTCTTTTGTTGTTATAAACTTATTTTCAAGTGGTAAAAGTATATTTTAAGAAGTTAAACAAGCGATTTGCTGCTTTTAAAGTTAGAAGCGTGGTTTAACCTTAAACTATAGGTACTTTATGTCGTTTAAAATTACCAAAGAGTTGACTTTTGCTTTAAAAAGAGTTTTTAGAGCCAACTCCCATTTTAAAAGTGATTTAGTGCAGGTTTTAATTCTTTAAAATGTTGCGCCTTTGAATTTTAGTTAAAAAATTATTACAAAATAACGGTAACAGTTACAATTAAGTTTTAGGTCTTTATTAAAAGCCAACAATTTGTTCTGTTAGCTAGTTTTTAAATCAAGTGAAATCTATGCATAGTTTTTGAAAAAAATTGGTTTTAAACTAAAAATTTGGGAAAAAAAAAAAGTTTAAAGTGTAATTTTTCAGAACTGTAAAATTATATATACTATCTTTTTTTCTTAAATTCGTTCGTCTAGTTAATTCCTAATCAAAAACTAAAAACTAGATGATTTTTTGTCTTCTACTTCTTGAGAAAATTCAAAATTATTAAAACTACTTTTTTATGAATTTTTTTTTCGCTGCAGCAAATCTATATAATTTCTTAATATGTATGTTTGTGTCTTACATACCTATATAATGCAATTGTAATATTCAAAGTATATCTACCTACTTAGATAATTAAAAAAAAAAAACGAACAAATAATCGAATTTTGTACCGTTGTTTTTTCATGAACGTGTGATATACAAATTAATATTTACGAAGGTCATTCTTTGTTCAACCTTTGAATGAATAAATTGTTTTTCTTTTGTTAATTAACAATGGCGGCTAAGCATCCACTACTCCGTTCAAAACTCAAAAATGTTTCAATGTTTTGTTCGTTTGGGGGTTTGGTATCTGTGGTATGACTTCATTGATGAAATTAACATACATTTTTAAGACATTTTAAAACACGGACTTGACAATTTAAACTTAACAAATTGACTTACTGACTCACTGAGAGACCGTCTACACACGAATTGACTGACTCGGACGTGGAATGCCTCCTCGCGGTGCATTCTAGATAACGCTAAATGACTTTCTAAATTGAAACTTTGCATACACCCAACCTCGCACCTACCCCAAATCCTATAGCAGGAGGGTTGCAGGGGGCAGCATGCCCCCCCTTACATACCTCACTGTTTATATATACGTCGTAATGCTGGGTGCTATACCACTATATATATGTAATCAAGCAAAAAAAAACTAAAATCTCATACAAAAAATTAGTTTCAGTAATTTTTTATTTTATCAAGAAGTAGAAGACAAAAAATCATCTTGTTTTCGGTTTTTGATTAGGAATTAAATAGAGCAAGGAATTTTAGAAAAAAAAAACACTTTATATAATTTTACAGTTCTAAAAAATTCCACTTTAAGCTTTTTTTTTATGTTTTTTTCCCAAATTTTGAGTTCGAATCCCATTTTTTCAAAAACTATGCATAGATTTCACTTGATTTAAAAACTAGCTAATAGAACAAAGTATTGGATTTAAAAAAAGATATACTTTACTAATACTTTTTTTATAAAATTGCCCCTCTCGCCCAAACGGGGGGAAATAGACCACCCCTCCCATAGTAAAAAATGCTTGTATTAAACCGTTCTATACAAAACCGTTACCATTTCTTGGCGCCTGAGTTATCGTACTCTCCCCCTTGTTTTTAGTGCTGAAAATTAATAAAAGTGTTGGAAACCTAAAATAGTACCTACATAATAACGCATAATTTTCAAAAAATCAGTTTCAACAAATTTTGAGTTTAAAAATTAATTATTCAAAAACTTTTTACAAAAATATCTTAAGTCCAGTCAAATTGTCGTTAGTCCTCAGAAATATTTAAATAAATTAGGGTTTAATATGGAGGAATGAATTGGAGGAAAGATTTCAGAGCAATTTTCAATCCTTAAAAATTAGATAATCTTAATTTGTAAAAACAGTTTTTGACAGAAAAAATGTGAGACCAATACCTTAGAAGATACTTTGCAAATTGACTAGGCGTCATGCACAACAATTTGGTGCTCTTTTTAAAATGGTGGAACCCGAAGTATTGGGAGGAATCGGAAAACATTGATTTCTACCACTGTACCAACCCAAAAAACATATCAAAAATTCAAAACTAACATAATTTTTGTTACAATGGCAATTTGAGTAGGCTGTTTGGTTTAAAAATACATTGAATGGAAAAGTAGACTTTCTGGCTTAAAAAAAACTGTTATACAATATTGAAGGTGTTTCCGTTAATTTGTCTGCCCCTCCTACCTAATTATACCCAGTGCTTTATTTTTACAATAACTCGAGAACAGCTTGACCGATATTGATGATTGTTTGTTTTTTTTGTTTTGGAAGAATGCAAATTAGAATTGGATTTGACAGTTGATGCCTAAGCCAAGTTTTTAATACATTTTATATACAGGGTGTCCCGTTAAGGATGGTCCAAACTGAATATGGTGATAGGCCAGGTCATGACCTTTCTGAATTTGGTAACTTATTTATACCGATTTTATACCGTTATTCGAAAACTGTTATTTTCGAATAACGGCTATTTTTCGAAGTTTAAAAAAAAACTTTACTTTGAACCAGTGAGCAAAAATCACCATGTCCATAACTGACTTTTGTTTTTTACAATTTTTACACTAAAACTTTGGGTAATAGTTTTACTTATTTTACTGAATAAAAAAATGTTCATTTACATCACCATTTGCCTACAAACAAAAAGATAAACTTGAACTTTGACCAAACTTAATTTTTGACCTCAATCTTCTTAAGAGCTCCATGAATAAAATCCATATGACACAATAAAGGTTTTATCTTTTAAAAATATCCTAAAGCTAAAGCGGTGCTCATATAGAAAGTTATAACCGTTTGAACCCAATAAAACAGGTTAAAAATAAAATAAAAATAAAACATTTTTGTTCAAGTATATCGATAAAATTAAAATATCTTTTCAAATATAACTCAGACAAAGCTGAATTTTGGTGAGAGCTTCATTTTGATGTTTTACGTATTTTCAAATAAAAACCTTAAGCAAGGACTTTCGATTTTGTAGGGTGAAAGGGGAAAAGTCCAGTATTTTTGAAAATCCGGTAAAATGACTGGGCACTACCGACCCCTTTGATGTTTGATCTTTTTGTGAAAAGATGTAACCCTTTAAATTAATTGTGACTAAAATAACTTATTTAATATTTGTTTATATTGTAAGCGCACCAATGTTTCAAATTCCTTAGAAAATGATTTAATTACATTCATTTACATCATAAGCTGGTCACACTGCCATATAACAAAACTCAGCAATGTCTCTTTAGATTAAATTGAAATTCATAACATGTTGGGTGTATTTTCAGCTCTTTAGCGTCAAGAGTTTTCCGTCCGTTCGTCCGTCTGTCGAATTTTCGTTGGCCGTCACGTTGCTTCGTCATCATCATCGTTGTCTCGTGAGCATGCATATTATGTGTGAAAGAAGCTTTCAAAACATCATCGTTGTCGCCATCGCCATCGCATCGTGTAGAAACCTATTCAAACCCAGATTCTTTATAGAAGAATCTCTGCGAACAACACACACATTTTGGGAATGAACGTAAATACTGCCAAAAGTGCTATGGAGCTGAAATCCAGGGTCGATGTTTGTATAAATGCATGTGAGTCAATCTGGAAGTGGGAATAAAGTGTACCATGGGAATGCCGTAGGTCGTAGGAGTCACATATAGTATAGTCTATTTGTATTTATGCTACTTTGACTATTTGTTGCAAAATTGTGTTAGGGAAAATTTTCTATGCATCTTTATGCATTCAAAACCTTAGCAGAGATGACTCTTGTTAACATTTATACATTCATAAATGCATGCAGGGCTATTAAGGCAAAGGCGAATGTGAAAGGTTACCATAGGCACAGTGTATTTTGGGGTTTGTACGAACAAATCATTATGTCCTAACAAAGCTGGAAACCAAGGAAACCTGCCATCTTGGATGATGAGCAGTTGCTCTGCTTCAGGATCGCGGGGAGATATCAACGAAATGTATTATGCTAATGTACCGGAGTGAAATTCCATCAAAAACCATCAGAATTCGAAGGGTGCTCCAGGTAAAAGTTATCTCTGGGTCGGTCGTCATCATCATCTCCTTGTCACATATGCAAACATAGGAAGAAGTCTTCTTTCAGCTTAAAAAAAAGAGGATGAGTGAGGGGAGTAGGGAACTGAACGGAAAGGATGGTTATGGCTTATGGATGATGGGTTCTCATGGTAGCCGCGTGTATGTCGTTAAAACCTGCAATTATCTCGTAAGGTTTCTCAAGTATCATAAGCTAAAAGCAACTTCAGGGCGTGTTGTTGCTATTATGCCAACCTTTTTCAAAGTTAAGCCTACAACACGTTGGCACTTTAGAAAAAATAAAATAAAACAACAACAACAAAAAATAAAACACGTTTACAATATAATATTCCAGCACAGATTTTCCAGATTCAGTGTATTCTTTTATTTTATTTTATTTTATGGTACACAAGACTTGTTTACCTACCTTTAGCTCGCATCTCATTTTGTATGCAAACTGCTTGGGTGCGAGTTTATAAATAATGATTTGGTGCAAATTTCAAGACCGTTTATTCAAATTTATATCCTTTCATATGATGTAGTACGGTAACGAGAGTATAATGCAAGTTGAAACTACATACATTTGCTTTGTTAGTACAAACAAATTATGAGGTTTGCATGGATACAACACGTATTAGGACGATTAACATTTTCATGTGGGGCAAGCAGCAAATTACCATTTATGTATACAGAGTACAGAGGGACTTCAATTAACATAAGTGCAAGCCAAAGCACTCTATTTTTAATCCTTACAATATTAATAACAGTCCATCATAACGATGTTATGTTGACTTAGTTAATTATAATCGTAATCAGCTTGTTCTCCAGATCAAAGTATTTTTACATACCTTAGCTCCTCGTATATCAAAAAAATTGTCTAAGCATTAAATAATCCATTTGCAATTAATTAAGCATGAATAAATTTTGGTAGTTTTTCTTCACTAGAATTTTAAATAGGCTAGGAAGAAGATGCTTTAAATGAATTTAAAGATATTTGTAATTCAGGTGAAGATACTAACACAGAGATTGTGTGATGCTATTTAAAAGAAAAATATTTCTTAGTTTAGGTTCAGGAAAATGTTATGATAAATAATAAACGCACCTATTGACGTTTATTTTAGTACTTAATGCTGGAAATTTGAACTGATTGGTTTCATTTAGGTTTTCCTTGTCCTGAAATGAGGCCGTGAGCGCAATAGTGGCCTAACTGCATTTTACATTCTTTTCAGTAGAGAAAAATAAGAAACAGGTTATTTTTAAACACTTGTTGTTTTAAAACAAAGAAACAAAACTTGGATTTTATGTTTGCATTATGCTCAAAAAATAACAGGGTTTCGATTTTGGATTCATAATCCTTCAAAATGCCGTTATAACTGATTTTAAAGTCAGATAGGCCACAATTGCAAAGTGGAAACATGTTAAAACATTCAAAAATTGAAAAGATAGGTCAAGGATTTGTAAATAAAATAAGAATTTTTTTTTTTTTATTAATTAAGTTTTTTGTTGATTAAGTTGAAATTTAACATATGTTTTCACTTTCAGAAATGTTAAGATTCATAAAAGCCTTTGCGGTATTTGCCATAGAATTATTATTTCTTAGATCAGAAGAATTGTGATGTATTGACGGTAAGAACTGTAGAAGGACCAGCAAATCTTTATTCGGGGTATAAAGCTTTTAGATTGAGGCTTGCTAGGCTTACACTTTGAAGTATTAAATGGAAACATTTCTTAAAAAGAATATTTAAAAAATATTAAGAAGAGGTCGGTCTTTAAATATTGAGCCAGTTAACCTTAAGTCCTTCTGGAGAGATGTTCTTCTTCTTTATTTTACCGGCGATTGTCATGATCTCACTCAACTGCTTCGCCTAAGGTTCCACTTGTGGGGTTCGCCAGGTTGACCTCAGAAAACGTCGACAGGCCTCCCGGTTTTGGATTGTTCCATGTCTGAGGCCAACTAAATGCAGGTGTGTCGTTGCATGTGTTTCGTCCAGGAGTTTTTGCGCCTGCCTTTATTCCGCGATAGTGTTGGAACGGCTTTGTGCTATTGCCTTTTGAACTGGGTTCTCATGGCATCTTCTTTTTACATGATAGCACCAGCTAAGTTGGTTATGATGTATTTTCTCCAAGATGGTATTTTTGACGTGTAGGCTTCCTCGGATTCCCTTGCTTCTTATTCGATGACCTCGACCATTCGATCATTTCAGCTGCCGTCAATTTACTCTCATACTTCTTGTACATTGTCCAACGCTGTGAACCGTATGTATGCACTGGACGAACAACTGCCGTGTAGAGCTTTCTTTTCAGCTTAGGGGGCATTTTTCTACCACAGAAAATGGCAGAGCTTTCCCGCCATTTCATCCACCCTACGCTTTCGCGATCTTTGATGTCGTCATCACAAGATCCTTCGCTATTGATCATTGATCCAAGATATTAAAACTTTTCGCACTTGGGAAGCACTTTTCCATTCAATTAGTTGTCCGGATCAGAAATGAACAACAGAACATCCAACCATACATCAAGTGCTCGTTGGAAGGACACAGGATCTTCACTTATGATGTTCCATCGGCAGCAAAGAATAACTGATTCACATAGTTATAAAGAGGAAAGGACTAAAGACGCTTCCCTGGTTACTATTTGAAATGTTTTTTTGCAGTTTCAGAGTGGAGAAAAAGTGGTCTTTGGTCATTTTTATGACATTGGATGTTTTTTTTTCCGCTGAGCTTAAGACTTCTATACAATTGTCGGGGATATAAGTATTTGGAAAATATTTTTCTCAAGCAACCAAAAATCTTTGGCGCTTTGTAAATATAAATGTCCGCTGACAAGAAACTTATGGTTAATTTTGTCAACTCTTTAGTCCAGATTAGGTTTTATATACCCGTAATGCACTCACTCACTTCGTTGTGGCAGAGACAGCTGCAGCATTATCTTTAGTATATGAAACTTATCCTTATATGATAATATCCCATTATCTTAATATCCCATTATCTTAAAATGGTTTTGGATAATATTTTACTTGTTGTACTTAAAAAGAAGTAATGGTTCCATAAAAAGGACTTTAACTTTCTACAGCACACATGTATCTTTTCAGTTTTGGTCCCTTTAGAATCAGTGTTTTAAAGCAGCCCTTAAAACATGTGTCATATGATTAGATTGTATTATAACAAAATTTTCAGCTTGATAAACTCGCACCTCCCATCCCTCTCTACCTCTTTAAATGCGTCTATCCAAAAGCCAATACGGGGATTTCGGGGGATTTTAGATATGGTGTTGAGGATAAAATTCTGCGTCGATACCAGCAATAAAATTTCATGAATTAATTTGTTGTCGGTCAGATCCTATCTTTCTTATACTAAGAGGGGAAATTGAAATTTTGTTTAGGCTCAAAAAATGACGGTACCTGCCATACAACCAGTACCGCTGCCGCTTGTGTTGACATGTGCGTTGCGTACAATTGCTTAAAGAACGATGTTGAATAGGTTGCATGATAATGCGTCGCCTTGCCTCAATCCTTTCTCAACATCTTACCAATTTTGACGAAGCAGCGAGATTTCTCCATCGGCATCCTGCACAAGCGGACGAGTTTGGCAGGGATGCCGAGATATGACATGGCTCTGTATGATTCGTCCCTTTTCACCCTGTCATATGCGACTTTAAAATCGATAAAGAGGTGGTGTGTATCGATCTGGAATTCCCGGGATTTTTCTAAAATCTGTCGGAGTGTGAACATTTGATCGACGGTTGGCTTGTCTGGCCTAAGACCACACTGAAAGACCACACAGATCGTTGACAAAAGGTTTTAAGCGGTCACACAGGATAGCAAACAAGATTTTATAAGCGACGACGTTTAGGAGACTAATTCCTCTGTAGTGTATTTCACTGTGTATTTCTGTGGATCTCCTTTTTTATGGATGGGACACACTGTACCGATGTTCCATTCATCGGGCATAATTTCATCCGACAAAATTTTGCAGATGAGCTGGTGTATGCTCCTAACCAATTAATCTCCCGCTGTTTTAAATAGTTCGGCTGGTAGCCATACGCACCAGGAGCCTTGTACGACTTAAATTTGGATATCGCCAGCCGCACTTCGGTTAGGTCGGATGGACGGTACTGTTGGCCGTCATCGTCCAAGTTGAATGGAGCGTTGTGCCTACTAGCGGAATCTTGGGTGTCTTCGCCGTTAAGCAGTCTAGAGAAGTGTTCTTTCCAGATCCTCAGTACTGACTGTGTGTTTACTACCAAATTCCCACTCTCATCTCGTCAGGCTTCCGTTCTAGCTTTGTATCCCTGGGTAGATCGTTTCAGCCTTTGATTCAATTTTCGAACAAAACGGCTCTAACGATTAAAAAAAAAAAATACGAGATACTATTATTACCATAATAAATATTTTAGTTGGAAACAAAAATTATTACTAACGGTATCTTTCATAGAACAAAGTTTAAGTTTCCCATTATTGTAATTGGTGCGATTTATCGAATTGCAAATTTTGACATATCTGACGTTTTGTGGTCTCTAGAATCAGAATCCGTCGCTTTTAGCAAGATGTCTGTATGTGTGTATGTACGTTCGTTCGGGGTACTTTTTCGTCCCCCAAATATCCAGAACGCATAATGATATCGACCTCGGATAGATATTATTTTACAGTTAATATTTTCGTAACGTGCTGAAAAACAAATTCAATAAACCGTTTTTTTACTACGGCAATTTAAAAAAGAGCTGTAAAATGTCATTTATCTGGAATATCTCGAGAACGGAATAAGATATTCACTTCAGACTAATTTTATTTTACACATAATTACACAATACCGAATGGGTAAATATTAAAAAAAATTCAACAGACACTTTTTTTTAAACTAAGAAAAACAGTTGAAAAATAATTTTCGTCTCAAATATTTCAAGAACCAAAAATGATTCCGAACCCAGTCTATTTTTTTTACATATAGGTAATGACGTAGTCAACAACTAGCAATTTTTTTTTTTAAATTCAATAAACCGTTTTTCTTAGAGCAACAAAACTGGACAAAAAACTATTTAAAATTCTTAACAAATGTTTTTTTAACTCTAATATTTTGAAAAAAAAAAAAAAAACAATGATATTGATTTCAAATTTCTACCAAAAATATATACTTATATCATCTAAATGTTGTGTGATTCTGAGATTTTTATCACCACCCTTTAAAAAGCTAAAAATCGAAATGTTGCAAGAAAAAAACCTTTCAAAAATGTTTTAATTCGAAAAATTCTTACACTCAAATCGCTTCAAGATCGAAATTTTGCATATGACTTTTAATTTGCCTTTTTATATTCTTTGAAACCATGTTTTTTTTTAAGTGCTCTCCCCTTATTTTTGATATTTCTTTTAGCCAATAGTCTGTTTTGAAATAATTGGCTTAAATAATTAATACCTCCATATCGAGAAGAGATAGGAAAAAAAGTTTTACAAGTAAGATTCTTAGAATTTTTTAAGCTATTTACAAAAAAAATATAAAAGAATTTTTTGGTAAAAAAAACTATTTTTCAGAGATCGAATTTGGCTTTCCTAATAAAAAATAAAAAAATGATGCTTATTTACGTGTTTTTGTAAAAAAAAAAAATGTATACCAAAGAAAAAAATGCAATAAAATTGGTTTGATAATAAATTGCGGGAAAATCGTCATAGAAAAAAGTTATGGGACGGGTAAAAACTGCTAAGTGCCCTTGAGTTAATACAAAAACAAATTCAAGAATCGGTTGTTTTTTGGCAAAGTTGAAGCCAGTTAAACGAGATTTCTTATTTCGAGATTTAAAAAAAAATGTGAGATTTTAGTTTGCGAGATATCGCAGTGCTCCCGTTTAAAAGAGTGACCAATGCTCGGATCAGCCTGATCACTTTCTAGATTTGGTTTATATGAGCGCTTAAATAATGTGTGTATAAAAAATGCACTACATTGATCAGACATTTGACCAACTTAAATAGCTATCGGACTCATCACAAAAATACTAGGCCTGCTCATTCCCATTCCCTTATCATAATTTTCATAGATCCTTCAACTTAACTCGCTTTTTAAACAAAAATTATTTATTAATATTTCTTAATTTAGCTTAATTTATAACAACATGTTTTTATTTATTTAAAGTTTTAATTTGATTTTAAATTAAACAAAAGTTATTTTGTTCTAAATTAAACAAAAGTTATTCTATTCTAAGGAAACTTAATCATCTGTATCGCACTGGTAACTGTTGCCTCAAATCTAAAATGTATAAAATTCTTTAAAACCAAAACTTTTCATAAAACAAAAAAAAAAATAACAGTTAATCAAAATAACATTTCATCGGGAACCTCTAGAGTGAGTTGAATATAATATCGCTTTTGAAACCAAAACAACAAAATTCCAAACGACAAGATGATATAGTTCGCCGCATTGGTCGTTTTGTATAATAGCCACCATCATCATAGTGCCCTAGCACTAGGCACACATTGAAAATCAAAATTAAACTATGGGTGAAGTGAAAATTTCAGTTTTACGTTATCCTTGTTTACTCTCACGTCGACATCGTCGTTGTCACTGGAGTGTATTTCAAAATTTTATTCAAATTGGTTAACTTTTCAAAACAAAACGATTTTACTTCCATCATCATGTCCTTATTTCTTTTTTACAAACAAAAGTGCCACCAAGCCCAACTGAACCCAACCCAGGGACTAAGAGAAACTTCAACTGCAACCACTTTTCGTCATTTATCGCCATGCACTCCTGATGATGATAATAATAATGGCACTATGGCAGAAATGTAAAATTTCAGTATACAGTCGAAGCTCTCTTTTTGATTTGTTATAATATTCCCATAGTTGTATGTTTTGATTGAATTAGGTATAGGTTCAAATTCAGATTAAGCCCTTTTCGTTTTCGATAACTGAGTCTAGAAGACCTGCTTCCCATGGAAATAAAAAAAAAATTTACTTATAAATTTTTTTCTTTTTGGTTGACAAGAGACATTCCTGACGGGGTACCGACTATTATTCAACAAGTTTTTACTAGGGAGGGCTCCCCGAATGTTTGAAAAGTTTGCCTCGTCTAAATTTTTTGTTTCTGAAATCCAGCAAGGGCTTGCCAAGTATCTGACAAATTTTCCTCATCTAGATTTTCCCTACTTAAAACTTACTAGGGCCTTGCCAAAACTAGACAGAAAATTGTCATTTTTCCAGCCGGGACATTTTAAAAAGGGGATGATTTTTAAATTTCATAGAAATTGTATAAATTTTCCATTTTTAATGATAATTTTAAAATTAATGAAGAGTGAATAAATCAGTGCTTGCTAAGTCATTCAGAGGGGTTGTATCTGTTTTACACTTTGATATAATTTTCTGGAAAACTGTATAATTGTTGACTTACGTTAAACATTTATTAATTTATCTTCCTCATCAGCCATCCGTCTAAGAGAGATTTAACTCTTTTTCTTAAATCCTTAAATAGCCCCAAAACTTTTTGTGAGAGTTTGCTTCAGAACGATCTCCTTAATACTCCTTTCGCTTTGATGTGTGTGTCATCTTCTATAGCTTAAGCATTTTGTTCCTTAGAACTACTGAATGTCACATATATATATAAAATTTTCTATTTTTGTGCCTGTGTGTCAATACACCCAAGAGTGTCATTCAAACTTGACACACACTAAACATTTTTGGATCCAACTTTTCTTCGAAAGTCATCAAAGTTTTTAGTTAAAAATAAACGGAAACGAGAGGATAGAAAGAAAACTTACTCTACATTCTCTATACACAAGAAGTATGACGAAATTTCTTCAATAATTTTCTTTTTCTTCTTATTTTTTGATTTTTGTTGAAGCAGGTTGTGGAACATGAGAGTATGGACGGAGCAGGGTGTGCTTAATATTTTCAAATTAAAAACTTAAATGGAACCCATGATGATATTGGTTTGTATGCCACAAAGCCTTTATATAAGGGTTGTCGAAAGATCATATTTCAAAGGAGATGAGATGTAAAATCGAAGTAAAAAACCAATAAAAATAAAGAAGGAAGAAAAAATGGTTTTACTGGATATTCAAAAACTTTGGTTTTTACTTGGTCTATTTAGACTATAGGGAAATTATGGTCTTTGAGGGAAAAATTAAAATGCACATAAAAAGGGTCGCATGTAATTGCTTTTAAAGTGCAAATTGTTAAACATTGAAAATGAAAGAGAACGGTTGATAAATCTAATGACATTAGCACAAATTGTGAACAAAATCAAATGTCTAAAAATGAATACCTGGGGTAATAATAAATTGTTCTCTTGATTTTGAATTATTTTAAACCACATTGTAGAAAGTTAAGTTTGGGATTATAAGTAGAAGTACAATTTACAAAAATACATTTTCTTCATGACATTATTTGTCAGAGTTTGTGATGTCCAAAAGAAAAAATTCCATACTGAAAATTTTAAATTCAAAATCCTCAAGAGAGAACTTCTTTTATTACTATTAAAAGTTAGATTAAAAAATAATTTGCTGAAGTAGTAAAAATAAACATTTGCCTGTTTATACAGATATGTTTGTAATATATTTGAAGTAATTGCGGATTTTAAGGGAATTGTAGAAATTTGGAGATAGAAGGGTTTGAGCCTATTTTCGAAATTTTTTAATTAACGGTTAACTTTCACTCGTGATTTTTTTTTTATAATTTTGAGTTTTAAAATATATTATACAAAAACTGTTCAAGAAAACAAGTTTATATTAAATAAAACACACTTTCTGGCTTTCAAAAAAATATGGCATAATATTGTTTAAGCTGCCTTTGTTTTTTAAAATATTTTCTTTTAAATTTCAAGTAATTTTTTATAAAACATACCTTTTAACTTTCCAGCCGAAACGTGGAAATGGAATATTAATGGCCTGTAGTCATTTAATTGCTTTGATGAAAAACTACAAATTTAAAATATCTACACGTTAACATTTTTAAATAAAAAATTATTCATCAATGATTTTTTTTTAAGGACTTGGTACGAGTACCTATCAAATAACATATTTTAAATTTTTTAAGAAAAAATAATTAAGACAATATTAACATGCAAAATGTATACACTATCTTTCGTTTAAAAAACAAACAAGGTTTGCAAATCTCACATAAAGAAGAAGGAAAATTCAAAAAGTATTTTTTTCGAAGGGTTCTCATAGGGTTGTGCACCCAGACGTGCATTGAGCTGTAGCTTAAACAGATTTGCTATGAATTTTTTACAAAAATTATATGTGTGATTCCTTATACAAATAAGGCTAGGCGCATATTGAGCCGCGTCCGAAGCGTGTGACATGACCTGACGAGTGTGGCACGACACGATTATAGAAACGTGTCATGCCGTTCTCCGCATATTGATTCGCCTGTCTCGTGTCAAAATAAATATTAACTGAAGCAAAAATCGTCTGAAATATTGATAATTGAAATAAACTTAAAGAAAACAAGTAATTTCTAAAAAAAGCAAACGATTCAAATCCAACGACAGTTTATTATTTAATTTTTTGAAAAAAAAAAAAAAACAAATAAGCGCCGCGCCAGTCTCGCAAGGAAAACTGTGTTTTGATCACTGTGTCACGAGATTTTCGGAAAACTGTGCTGTGTAGCGTCATTCGTGTCGAACGCGTCTCAATATGCGCCTAGCCTTAACTGCTCGACTGGATTGCACAAACTTGCTCTCGTAGCTAACAACTTTAACGCAGCTAGAAATTGGCAATGTATGTTATTAGTTCGATAATGTATAATGATTTCGTAAAAAAAAAATTGGTAAACAAAATTTTAAATATAAATTGTTATGTAATTTTTTTTAAATTTATTATTTAAATAGCTCACATAAAGATAAAATCATTATAAAAAGCTAGAGCTAAAAAAAAAATATGCTAGCTGATTTGTTTGATAAACATCTACAAATTTATGAAAAAAAAACAATCAAAAATTGTTAGGGTAATTTTCTTAAGAATTATTTTTTTAGATATAAAATTTTGTGAACATTTTGATAGATAAAATCTGGTATGCCAACTCTTAGTTTTCATTAAAATACAATGTAACACAAAACTAAACAAAAAAATCATTGAACCGCTTCCAAGATATTGAATTTTCAAAAAGAAAATTTCAATAGTTTTTTAAAAGTCCAACAAATAATTTTTTGAAAAATTTCATATGCAAAATTCTTCAAAATATAATAGGCCTTCTACTCCGAAAAATTGGTTGAAATCGGTGAAAATAAAAAAATCGGTTTTATGTCATTAATAACTGTTGTTGGTGAAATTTTTGTTATCAGAATATTATCAATACATTTCATAGTAACTCGTAATTTTTTTTTTATCAGAATCGATCATGCCGTTTTTGAAATAAATACATTGTTTGTATATTGGTTGTATGGTAGGTACCGTTATTTTCTGACCTAACAAAATAATTTTCCCTCGAGGGAATCTACTATAAACCTCAAGTCCAAAGTGTTTTAGGCTGTAGGTCGAGGTAAAGACAAACTGACAGACAGAACTTCGGGACTTACTTTTTTCGCGTACTCTATTATCGTAATATTGGGGAAAATTATTATCTCGATTTTGTTTTTTTTTATATGAATTCAAAACTTGCCCTATAGTAGGTACCCTTATCGCTAGTAAAAATTATTAAAAAACAACACAAAAAACATGTCGCTGTAGTTTTTTTTTGAAGCCTTAAATGTATTCTTTAATTTTTTGTTAAAGTTATTTTTGTTTTAAAGTTAAGAGTTTTTAAAAAAATTGTTTTCAAACCCAACAATAACAATAATAATTATGTACGGTTTTGGATTTTAATGTGAAATGCCCCAATTATTAATTTGAATATAAGAACTCAAAAAAACATATTGTCCTAGGACCTTTGAAATATACTAGTATCACCTCCTGGCCAAAATTCACCGACCGCAAACTCATATTCAGAGAATACAGATTCAAATAATTTGTTTGAAAATTAAATCACACACATTTTTCTTTAGTTTTGAAAATTTATTTAATAATCTGTACAGTGATTGACAGTGTAAGAACAAAAATTACCATATACAGTGTATATTAAGAGCATGTCTTAGGTGTATTCTGTTATTCTGTACGGAACTTTTCTGGCGGAGCTGGTGGAGCTTTAACTTTTCTGGCGGAACTTTCTGGCTTTTCTGGTGGAGCTTTCTGCCAGTGGTGGCGGAGAGTGAATAAGTGACCCCCGCGACTGCGAATAGCAGCTCAGCGAGTTGGTGTCTTGAATATTTGTCGTCTCGTGCAAAAAAAAAGTACGTTAAGAACCCAAAATTTACGTAAAGAAGTAATTTTTGGGTTTTTTACGTAGATTTCAGGTTTTTAACGTACATTTTTGTGCACGAGCCGACAAATCATCAAGACACCAACTCGCTGAGCTGCTATTTGCTGAGTCCAGGGGGTCGCGGAGGTCACTTATTCACTACGCCACCGATCCCGCCACCATCATCACCGACAGAAAGCTCCGCCAGAAAGCTCCGTCAGTTCCGCCAGAAAAGCTTAGCACGAACCCGCTTATCCTCATTTGGCTCATTTTTATTGCTTACAAAATAAATTTAATTTATTAAAAAAAAAAAAAAAACATTTATGTTGTCAGTTTCACACAAAAATTTACTTCCAAGTAATTTTGGCAACAAAATAAACTGACATTCTACTGACCTTAAACTAAAACCAACGAATCTTTTCAGTAGAAATGTTTCCGTCTAGATTTTTAGGAAAAAAATACTGACTTAGGTACCAAAGAAACCACGGATAAATTCGAAAACATATTTTTAATATTTATACCAAATTGTATGAGTGTACAAATGTGATATTATGGTATTCACACTTGCCTCCACCCCTAAAAAAAACACCGTTTCACCATAAAGATATTTTTAGTGACCCTTTTGATTCTTGGTTTTCATGCCAAGTCAAACTTTTATTTTAAGTTTAATTAATATCTTATTGTTTTCAAATGGTTTTTGCTAATATTTTACCTTAGAAAAAAGTCAGCATAATATTAAACAACTTTAAATTTGTATATGATTATCTTATCGGTTTTGTTTTGGTCTCATTAAATGCAGTGTTCAAAAGTAATCTTAAATCTTGTATCATCTGCTTATAATATACGAACAACAAAACTTTAATCCTGTTAAAGCCTCTATATAAAATGCCAATGCGGTAAAATTGGATCTTTTGTTTAATAAAATTTATGTTTTTTGTTGTGATTTCCCTTTTCATAATTCTGTTGCCGAGATTTTCCTTTGAAACCACTTTTGGACACTTCACATAGAATTTTATTAAACATGGAATTTTTGCTGCACATATTCTTCATTTTGCCGATCATCTACATACACTAAGTATGATGATTGCAAGGCATCCCCAACATTTTTAGATCTCTAAAAAAAATAACCCCAGGTTCCATCAAAACTATTAGCCATCACAAAACCCTCGCAAATACCAATACACCCTGTCCACACCGGGAAAGAAAAAAAACCTCTAAAAAAATAACACTTTAATCTTCGATTGTGATAAAGTTTTCCTAACGCTCTCTCTTATTGAAATCTTTCCATTGGCTTTGCACAGACACGCACAACAAAAGGTACCTATCTGCTTCTTAATCCCTACCGAATCTAAGAAAGTGAAAAAGAAGTTGGGTAGTGCGGTGGTACAAGATAAGAACACAGCAGACAAAACTTTTATACAAATAAAAAATAATATTCCTCAGCCAATTTCTTCTTTTTTATTTCGCTGGCAGAAAAAAAAGCATACTTACAACGAGAAAAATTGATTATTTTCTTTGAAATCTCGAGAGCTCGATAAGCACCCGATAAGAAAAGCAAATCCAACAAGCAATGAAGACACAATTGAAGTGCCTGCGAAAAGTACACAAAAGTAAGCACATCCATTCACATTCCTCGCAGAGGAAAACGAACACAAACAGCACCCAGCCCAAAGCACTCATATATGTACTTATACACAAACATCGACAAGGATAAGGACGAAAGCAAAAAGGATACACAATATATTGATTATTATTATTTATTATCCCTCATTAGTTATTATACTCAGTTTATTTTTTTTATTATTATTTGTTGCCTTTTTGAGCCAATTTTGTGTGCAATTTGTGTTCAGCCATGGGGCAACATATTGGCTTAATCCTTTTTGATTCGCAAAAAAACGATACGGAACACACATGTGTGTGTGCGTGGGTGTGTTTGCTTTGGCATTCAACAAGTAAGCTAACAAACAACGAGAGTAGCTAGCTACAACAAAAACAAACTATAAAATTGTTAGAACATAAAACAGGACAAGCCTGGGACAAGTGTGTGTTTCAGTATCACTAACCCCGAATCAGATTTTTGGCAATAAAATAAAATACCAAAATCAATAGAACACAAGATAAAAATCCCTAATGGGAATTGCTGTAGTTGAATATGTATTTTTTCCAAGTAACCACAAAGGATATACATAAAAGCGATAAGTGTGAGAATTTCCCATTCCTTCATATCGCATTACTCGGGCAACGAAAAGAATAAAAGTAAAGGACGAAATAATTGGTGGGGAGGAGGGATGGGAAAAGGCATTTGTATAGTTTTACCGAATTGCCTGCAAATAAAAACACAATTAAACAAAGAACAAATTAATTATCCTTGAAGGAATTTTTCTTTCGTATTTCCTTTTTGACTACATCTTCTTTGTGCTTCCCATTGTGGCTTCCGATTTCACTTAACGGATGGACGACGACCGACGACGACAAGGATGTTGAGTCCTAAGACCCAAGGGCCAACCCCTAGCGATCCTTGTTGAATTAAGCACTTGGGTTTAGTATGCACTTTCAGATATTTTCTTTCACCTTCTCTTTATCTTTTTCACAACATTGGTAAACCATGCTAAAATTAATAAAAAAAAAACAAACAACTTGGCCAAAAGAAAGAAACTATTTAATATTCTTAAGGATTTTTCAGTTGTAGGATAGGTATCCTTGTTTTGCTCTAGTGTGTTCCGCTCCTTTGCTCCCAGAAAATGAAAAATACTTGAAATCTGTTAGGGTTTATACATGGAAGTGTGTGTCTCACGGATATTCCAGTTAAAGTCTATCAATTTGGCAGCCATTATAATGGCAAGGGGTAAAACTCTATAACAAACAGGGCACTTCCTCCTGTGCGAAAAGGATTTGCAATTTCTTTCCATTTTTCTTCAAATTTTTTTTGTTTTCTTTGTTGTTCTGTTTTTTTTTTCTTTACTTCTTTATTTTGATTTTATTGCAAATGTTTTTTTTTTTTGTTTTTAGTAGTTTTTCTTAGTGTTGTTTGGTTTTTTGTTTCGAGAGGTTGTGTATAGATTTGATGGGAAAAGGTAAAACGAAAATGTAATAGCACCAGTACTTACCTTTCAAGTGCATTTTGAAATTTAGTGCTGCAATTGAAGAGTGATTCGAAGATATTTTTAACCATTTTCTTCTGTGTTTTTGTGAACAGAAAAACAAGAAGTAAAAGGACTTTGGTAGTTCTTTTGGTTCATGAAGAGAGAGAGAATTTCTAATTAGGAATTTTCGTTGAAAGGAGTCTCAAGAGTGGATGGAAATTGCTACCGAAATCAAGTTTGATAGTCACTCTTTGGGCAAATGAAAGACCAGAAAAACTATAAGGATATCCTATTTAAAAAAAAAAAAATGGTATTTGTAATAAGAGTTCTCCATCACAGGTACTGTTACAAGATGAGCATTCAAAATATTTAAGAACAGATTCAAAAAACTCCTCAGTAAAATAGAAGGAATCCCTGCGGGACAATTTCATAGTGTGTGTAATGCATGTTCTTAAGATTGGCCCTAAATGAGTCACAGTGTACATTTTGAACTAGAAAGAAAAACACTATACGTTAGAATTGGTTAATTATTTAAAAATGCTAAATTTACTCTGAGTCTTGGCTGATGGTGGGATGTAGTTTCGCTGAAATAGGCCAGTTGTAGAAATTTGACCAAAACTCTTTGTGGATTTGCTTGTATCTCAGCAATACATATGTTCTTCCTTTTTTGTGTACAAACCCGGCTGGAAAAATTCCGAGTTTCTGTCTAGTTCGGGATAGGAAAATCTAGACGAGGAAAACTTGTCAGATATAAGACAACCTTTTGCTGGGTTTCAGCACTAAAAATTTAGACGATGGAAACTTTTTTAACACTCGTGAGGCCCTCCCTAGTAAGAACTAAATAACTAGTAGAAAGTGTTTCGGTACCCCATAAGGAATGTCTCTCGAAAACCAAAAAAAAAAAAATTATAAGCAACACCTAATTTCTCTTTTTCCCTTGTCTTCTTTTTCATGTCACACTTTCTACTATGGGTGTGATACATCAGTACATTTAATGATTGTCCAGTGAGGAAAACCAAGTG